>CM018076.1:133696042-134944787 GCA_008658365.1 Alca torda
CTTTGAAATTAATTCCTCCCTCCTGACTCTCAGCTTCAATTCTCCCACCAGCTGATCTGTTGTTATGTTTAGCTCAGTCGCCTGTCCCCTCCCCTTCACTCATCCCCTCTCCCTTTGGGAACCTCGTATGTGATGTCTCACATGCTGAATACCAAACAGGATCTGTCTTTTAACTCCAAGACATCCCTAAAGTGTCTTTCACCAGCAATTGTTTCAGTCATCAGTTCCTCCTATGTAAAAAAAAATGGATGGAAAAATGGGAGAACGAATGAGAACTCTTCACCTGCTTAGAAAATAAGCATCTTATAAACTGGCTTATTTTTTTACCAATGCCAAACCACCTGTCGTAAGGAAATTATCAGCTCTTTGGTGCAGGATGCTCACTGCATTGCTGAGAGGAGCATCACATGCCTTTCACATAGGTTCAGAACTCTGCTGACATAGAGCATGTTGCAGGGTCAGGGTGTATGGTCTTTTTCTGGTTTCTACCAATAGTCATGCTGAGTAGGAGTCTTCTACAAAGTCATCCAAATCAGACTATATTCACACTGAGGAACTTGTTAGCCTGAATTGAATCTGTCCCTAATTATTTATAAATTTCATAAGTCAAAGTTTTATTTTATTAAAAAGTGTGACAAAACCAAAATTTTCAGGGGTACGGAGACAAAGACCTGCGAAATTATTCTCAGGAGTATAGAGACAACGAGCTGCAAAATTCTCCCAGATGCTTCTTTTTAGGATGACTCCTATAACCAGACTGACCAAAAGGATTTTAATACCTCAAACTGCTCCATCTGATGGGATATCGCTATCTAGAAAGGGAAATTGCTGCAGCCTGAAACCTTTATGTGGAATGGCCACATCTGCATTTTAGTTGGCATGGGGGAGAGTGTGTGCATGTGTTTATGCATAGGCAACAGGCTACTTTCACATCTAGTAGAAAATAAGTTTTTACATGCGCTTCTGGCTTGGCCCTGTGCATGTAATCTGCATGCATCTCTTCAGCAACTGCTTTAAATTGCAGTGTGAGAGTTTATAGCAGCATTCTGGCCAAAGTGTTACTGATTATTTAGGACTAAATCTTTATTGGACAGAATAAACAGCACAAGAAGAAAGAGCAGTCCTGATAAGAGAGTTTTATAGCCTAAGATGAAGACATAAAGACAACACACATTGGGAATGTAGTCATTAGAGGCAGCCTAACATAATGAGTATCGATCTGGTAAATTTTAATCCTAGGTTTTCCCAAACTAACTATGCTGGTTTAAGGGAAGAATTTATCCTCTTCTCATCTATATTTCCCCAAGTACAAAAGTGAGGGAGATAACACGTAGACGTGTTCCCAGGACAGAGGAAGAATGAGTTTGTTCATGCCGTGTGTATCAACTGAATATCAGCTGCTATTCTTTAAGAGAATGTGCCCAAAATTCAGCTAGTCACAGATGTGTCCAGTTGCTTCCATGCAGTCCTGGGCTTTGGAGACATAGAAACACACAGGTAGGGGTTATTAGCTTTTGAAGGAGAACATCATACTACAACTGTGCTTCCCTGGACAGCCCACTGCTTGCTATAGCCAAAAAATTCTCTGCCCCATGACAGGTAGAAGCAGTTGCAGTGTCTGATGCTTTGGTGCATAACACCCAGGCCCTTGTGGAGGAACCTTAAGGGCCTCATACAGTCCATGGGCAGAGCACGATGCTTCAGCACAGTGGGGCACCATTTGCAGAGAGCAAATAATTCATGATAGGCTTTTTAGGGCCCTCCTGAAAACCTGCTTCTTAGCAAGGTTGAGGTACCTCACTCAGGATCTGCAGCTCAGAGCATTTTCCACCAAGTCAATACATACAACCTTCCTTTGAAAAAGCATTCAAAAATTTCAGTCTTTCCTCTTAAAACGCAGCCAGTTTTGCTGCCCATAACAAAACGTTGAAAGATTTCATGCAGAAAGAGTCCTTTCCAGGATCTTCTATGCCTGCCTCACATTGAAAGGATGCAGACAGACTTGCACCTCCTAGGCTACAAGGCTGTGGGAACTGGGATGGTGTATCTCTCACTGTCTCCTATTCAGAGGGGATGGCATTCATCCTAAAGTGCAGCTATGGTCACTTTTAAAAATATTTAACAGGTGTGGATAACCTACTGAACCCAGCAAGATGTACAGCGAATCACTTGGGATACAACATTTGGAAACAGAGGGAAAGTGCACTCATGCACATCTGTATCTTAGTGGTCGGGGCAATTACCAGGAAGAGTGAGAGAAGTGCTAGCTTCCAGTCCCCGTCCTTACAACTTTTTCTGTAACAGTTATACCAGCTGCCCCTAAGGTGTAATGGTTACAGCAGTCTCTTCTGTGCATCACATCGAGAGTAAAAGTCTCTCCTTTTTTTAAGATGAAGAGTAAAGGCTCTCCCCTCTCAGACAACTAGCTACATTGCAAAGTTGAAAAGCCATGTTCCCCTTGCATTTTCGTCCTGGATTAGTGAAGTTTGAATCCTTTGTTGCAAAAAGGGCCACTCAGAATCATTTATAGTCCTTTGAATCAGATACTGAATCATTCAAGCTGAGATGAAGCTGGACCAACAATCTTCTGTATACTGTAGAGGGAGTCAGGCCACCCACAGACACTGTTTTGTGTTTGTGGGGGTTTTAAAGTGATCACAGATCCACCCTGAGAGCAATCCTTTTCCTGCGGAGTATAAGGCAGGCTCTGAGTTACCTGGTCCCCAGAGGGACATGGAGGCGGAGCAGTGCCACATCAGAGAGCCTGGATTTGGCTTAGGAGTGAGGCGGGTGCTAAGCGAGAGCCTGGGGCAGTTCTGGGCAGACTCAGGAGCAGAACTGAGAGAATCTGAGGAACTTTAAAACAAAACAGTAATGCACTGACAGCATCACACAGCATCAGGGGGTTTTGTTTGTTTGTTTGTTTGTTTGTGGAGTTATTCCTTCTAAGTCCTTTTTTAAAAACTTCCTTCTCTTATTGACTCTTGAAGCCTTTATGGTTCCACCTTTCCCAGCTGCTGACATAGCTGAGGCATAAGGAGTAGTCAATGTGCCTTCATGCCCTTGCAGTACTGGAGGATTACTGGTAGCTGGCACAGTTCAGATAAGCCACCAGGCTGCTCTGTTTTATTCCTTATAAGTAACTGAATACCTGGTGAACGGCACTTCTCTCATGAACTGTACTGCTCTGCTCTTGCGTGGTTTCCAGAATCAGAGCCTTCATATTTCTGTAAATTTTGAATTTTAAACGTGGACTTGGTGTTTATGACATTGGCAGGTCACTATTTATGCCAGACATTGTGCACCCTTCATCTTAGAGCTGTGTCAGACTCTGTATGGCCCTGTCTGCATCATTTGGGAGGCTCTTCTCTGCAGAATGTTAAAATCACTCATTTCTGTGAAAGACCGTGAAATGTATTTGGAAGCTGAACCTTCAAACTTACATTTTCTGATGACTGAATCAGAGATTTATATTCATATTTCCAGAGGGGAAAAAAAAAGATTATAAAGCTGCCTAATAAAACTACATATTTCTGCTTTATGTATACATAGTCCTAGTTACTATATCACTGTATGTAAGAGATTTGTAGTTTATAAATATGTATATTTATAGTAAATTAAGTGTGCATGTTTTCATATATTCTATATACAAATTGCATGTTTTCTGGGACAGCCAAAGCACAACAAGATGCTTAATGAGTGACCCAAGGGCATTGGCTTCAACTGTATAGAAAATTTAAATCTAAACAGGACACTGGACGTGATAAAAACAATACAACTAAATTAGAACGTGATCAAAACAATAGTGTCTCCTGCTTTGATATCGAAGGTCTTTGGCTCTGCTTTGACATAAACTGCTGCAGTTTATGCAGCAGCAGACCAATATCCCATGAACAACAGCCAAATCTACTGATATCTCTTAATTAAATCATTGGTTCTGAATAAAGGGAACACACCAGTATGATACAGATCACTGTGGCTAACCTTTTAAATATAAAAGAAGACCAGGGACCGATCCTCAGCTTGGACACCAAGCAGCGTTGCTTAGCTGGTGCTTTGCACTGCTGCGTGCTCACAGCCTTTCTTCTGACTTGCTTTGGAGGGAGCTGGCTGCAGGAATCTCTGACAGAGATCCGGGGAATGAACAAACAGCTAAGCAACGTAGATAATCATGGGGGGCTGCTGGAGCTTGCTGTCTGGCCCCATATGTCTAGAAGCCTAGACATAACCTAATAGCCATGCATCTCCCCCAGCCTACTAATGTTCTGGAAAGAACATGGAATTAAAGAAAGAAGGGAAGAAGGACAAGTTCCATAACCCTCTTTACCAGCAGTTTTAAAAGAAACACAATTAAAGGGATCCTTGCATAATTGTGGCAAAAATGTTTCTGCATGGCAACATGCAATCCTGGGGCAAGGGCTGAATATAATTTCCTTAGCTACATTTTTGTAGTTGAAGAAAAATTTTAAAAAGCCCAAACAAACCCGATATCCTGTGGGTAAGGATCCTCATGCAGCATCTAACTGTGCAGTGAGACGTGTGTACACGGCTTCATCTGTAGGTGTGTTTCAAGGCAGAAGCATACCTCTCATAACGGATGGGTGCACAGCCCAGGCAAGCTGTATTTAGGTAGTGCAATGGCCTGGCCACATCCGAAAACTAGCCACATAGCCTTCCTCCTCCTACAGCGAATCTTCAGCCCATGCCCTATAATGGGAATGCACCGATAGCGTGCACTTCCTTATTACATGCCGTCGTGCCTGAATGGGATTTAAGTCTCCATCGGACATTGCCCTTTGAGGCTCAAACTATGTGGAAAGTTGCCCAGTACAGGATACTCACTGCACCTGACTTCATGGCCGGTAGTGGTCAGCAACTTAAGTCTGGCTTTGGGAAGGTTGTTAACTACTGGAGAACAAATCACTGCAGCCCCCCAGCCTATCTTAGGTATGCTTTTCAACGTTTATATGTATTTACAAGTTGTTTTGCCAACAGGTATTTATGGTGAAGTGTCATGTCTAGATTAAGGTCAACTACTGCAGAGAGTTCCTTTTCTTAGCACGTACATAGAAGCTGCTTTTATTTACTTAGCCTGATGCCGTTAATGTCACCTTAAATGTCATTCAGTGTTTTCCATTCATGCCTTTTTAAGCATTCCATTAGTGGTCAACTCAGGGGCCAAATGAGTAAGTAGAGGGCTTGAACATATGGGAAAAACTGACCCTTGTTGCCAAGGAGTTAAAGTATTAAAGTGCATAAGCCATTTCCTCTAACAGTTGTCAAGCTAATTTTCAGTAAATTACTTAGTCCATGTGTTTATTATTCAGACATAAACCCACTGACTCGGCATGAAAATGACATTACACCACTGTAATCACAGACTAATCTTTTACAACTACAATCACTACACCCCCAAACTGCATCCCTCTAAGAAGACTTCTCTGACTTCATAAACCGCAGCTTTTGAGCAAGTTAATTCACACCGCATCGCACTGTCCAGCGATGAGGGTAACATTAATGGGTGCTACTGCTGCATGCCTCCATGTAAATCCATAAAAATAAGAATATTCCTTAGCAAATAATGTCTTAATGGGAAAGAATGCACTTAAAATATAGAATGAAATTCTATACAAAAGAAAATCAGTATCGTCTTCATTGCAGACATTTTCCATGCCAAAAGATAACACTCTTCTGGAGCTCTTGGTGACAGACTCCCCTTCTCTCCACCCAGTGCATGACAGCCAGTCTACTACTTAAAGAATTTGGAGTAAAGGACATAGCAGTGCCTATAGATAAATAGTTTTCTCTATGTGATAATTTCTAGCTTACCTTTAGGTTTTAAGTGCTTTTAGAAGATGAACATGTTAAAAAGTGGAAATAATTCAGTAACCTCTGCAGGTCAACACCTGCTAGGAAATTTTAAATTCAAGCTGACTTTCCATTAGCCCCACGTCTCATGTTTTGATTAAGTTGTAGGTTGATCCCTTATATCATGGCAGTGCACACAGTGCTCTTGAGGGAATCTGAGCTAAATATACACTGATCTAAGATACCACTTCACCATCCCTGGTTTCTACCAGTGCGAAAGCATTCTTGGCTAGTTTTATAACGCCGGTGCCCTACGCTGCTATTTCTAATGTTGTTGAGGGAAGCAAAGTGAGCAGTGGAGAAAGTACAAGGCATCACTCTGATTTGTTGTTGATGGTTTTTACCACTAAAAAATGTAACATTAATATAAATCGGGTAAAAAGTACATCATGCAGGTTTCACTTTTTATTATTTTACAGAAACAATGCTCAACTGACGTTACAGTTGAGGAAGAAACAGCATGTCAACTCATAGGACCACGAGTGTATGTTTGCTGTCAACAGAAAGACTCTCAGGGACTTCAATTAGTATTAGATTGCAGTCTTCATATTTACATTTAAAAGTATTCCCCTCTGTGTCCTTATACAAATTATTAGCCTATTCAAATTCAATAATAGCTAAGTGTAAGATAAAAAAGTATGCATTAAGTATCTGACAGACAGTGATTAAAGAAAGGAAATTTTGAGAGCTGTCACTCTGGCACTTCTCTCTGGCTGTTCATCAGAGGGACAGTCCCTCTCAGTGCCTGGTCATTTTCTATACTATCACTTGGTGTGTCAAGAAGAATCAGAAATGTGCTCCTCTGCTTTCAAATGATTGCATAAGACAGAAAGGTACAAAAAAAGAAAGGACTTTTCAGTATACAGTACTTCTGTAAAAAAAAAAAAAAAAAACCAAACAAAAAAAAACCTGTTTTTGATGTCTAAACATTTCTATATTCACATGTTTCTCTCCCACTATCTTCCTGAATTTTCTAATTCGCAAGAGCAAGTTAGGGGAAAACAGTAACTAATGATGAAATGCTTTATCTGGATAAAACACCTTGTTCCTGTAAGTAGCATTTTCCTCTCTCTTTAGAATGCGTAGCCTTTATTCCACAGATTAATCAAATAGCTCCTGTTTTCCAATAATTCAGACTAGTCATAAAAGTATATTTAATTATTGAATAACCAGTGGTGTAAGATAAATGGGTTCTACTCAGTTGCCTTTCCATGAAAGGCAGACTTTTCTGACACTTTAAAATGCCCACAGTGGACTCGGAGAAAGCTATGTAACTGGTCTAAAGCAGAAAAAGCTAGACAAATGCATGAGTAGTGGCACCACTATCTTGGTCCACAATGTCTTTTGTGAAACACAGGAATCAAATAGTAACCCCAGACTACGTGTAAAGCCGGATAACAGATCCCTAGTTTAAACCATTGTCCCTGCAGACCTCTTTTATGCTTAAAAGTTCTTGCCCTAAAATACAAAAACTGTTACAAATTAGGTAATCATTCAACATTTCATACATCCATCCATTTATATGATTTAGAATATTAGGATTGTACCATAGCCCATATCCCCAGAAAGATCTCAGATTATTAGAAACTGAAGCAATTTGTATTATGATCACAATAAAGACTCAGTACAAAAAATACCTTTATAACACTTAACTCTATGAAATATAAATTTATTTTCACCTCTTTGCAGCTGTACCTCTTATTCTTTAAAAGGAAAAAAAAATGCAATATAGAAAAATAAGTATTTTCATTTTTTTAAAAAAGTTAAGACTTGGTCAACTAGAACATGGGTGTGCATCATATTGACTAATAAAAATGGTTGTCAGCTGACAAGATTTTGACTGGTGGTTTGAAGTTCAAAACTGCATGACTTAACTCTCCAGTTCTGAACTCTGAGATACAAAATACCCTTCAAAGGAACATAGCAAAGAACAAAAAAACCTTTCAGAGCCCTCAGCAGAAGACTGAGAGCTACGGGAGAGCTCAGAGATGTGAAGCTATGAAAAAATGCTGAAGATCTGTTTATCAGTTCAAACAGCTGCGAAGTACCATCCTGCTCTGGAAAGTGACTTAATAAAACTAATCAAAGATAAGAAGTGGCAGATTCCTTGCCATTAAGGGTTCACAGGTGCCATCAGGCAGGAGCTTCACTTTGGGAACACAAACAAACCACGGGACTTGGAGGGGAGCAGTGTCTGTCAAACAGCTCAGCATGCACCATATAGCGTCCTGCACACCATACCTGCTCTACCCACCCAAACATCAGGTGAGCAAAGTTGTGAATTTGTCTCCTCCTGTTTTTTTCATGAAATGGTTTTAGACACATACAGAGGGGCAATAAAGAGCTGTCTTTAAGCTGTCCTGTGTACAGGGACTGCTACTATGCCTGGTTTTATCTGACCTTCAAGAGATGAGGCAGAAGTCTTCTTTTAGTGTCCCTCCCATACAAAGGGCAAGAAAAGTTCTTAATGACTGCTGCCTTACTCAGTTCAGGCAATTTCTGCCTTCATGTGGATTCTCTAAAACTTCACTGATACTCACGCAAACACACAAAATGAATGTGAGAGCCTAATGCAATATCACAACAAACTAATATGGAGCCCAGTTCACGAACTCAATAAGCACTTTGAAAACTATTCTGAAATCAAAACTTAAGACTTCTCTGACTAGAGATTTTTTAACTTGCCATTTTCCAAACCTTTGGATCTAAAAGCCATACTAGGTTCATCCTCACTCAGGCATAGGAAGCAGTCAAAAAAGGCACTTTGTTCCCCATCTTGTAATTTGGACGTGATACAGGGAGAAGAAATTGATCTTTGATCTAAATTTAATTAAACACTTTTCTCACTGACATACGAGCTGCTTCTTTCCAAACAGTTAATTCACTGGCTAAGAAGTGATTGCCTTTTCCAGTCATTATCAACTTTCACAGCACTGCTAATAAGGCTCAATACAGGAAAACATGCATTTTGATGACCAGAGCTGATAGATATGAATGCAAATGCACATTGGCATCAAATTTGTTAAGGAAGCATTTTATCAGTTTTCAAAGTAAAACCGCATTCTGAGCTTTAAATTGGTATAGAAGAGCCAGTTTGGGCAGAATTATAGGGCTCTCCAGAAATGCTAAATATTTGCAATGAAGACTTCTCTCTCAACTCCTTTCATTCAAAGCCACAAGACATTCTGTGCTCACTTCCATAGAGATTTACAGGATGACAGCAAGGAAAACTTGCTGTGAATAGTAATGGTTGCAAAAGAAGCCTCCGGTCCACAGCTTCTTTGGGCTGGAATGGTGGTGGTGATTCTCCACAGCTCAGTCCAAATTTTGGAAAAGGTGGGAGTCATGGAAGTGACAAACAGAATATGGCTTCTATGTTTTGTAGGGATTCTGAGAAATTGTCTCTTATGATTCAGTCAATGTTCACAGGATAAAATCTGCTGTGTGCATAACTTGAGTCCTATCTCCCTACTTTGGGGAAGAAGATTTTACTTCCTTTAAGTAGAACAAAAGCATAGACCATAAAGAAGATGCTCAGCATGGAATTGTTGAAGATATTGTCTTCATGGCTGAAAAAAATCAGGAACAAGTCATCTTGATTGCTTTTAGTGAGGAACCTGGAACCCTATTTACTATGTGGAATTAGTAAGGTCTTCAGCAGCAACCTCTGACAGCTAAACATTATTGTGATGTGAAAAGAGTGTTTTCAGGCTCTGGAGCCTTATTATCTACAGTGTTCTCCTAGTCCTTTCCATGCCCCAACTATTTTCCATGACACTATCACACTGCAAAACCGAAGTTGTTGAAAAGAAAATCAGAACCCAGATGTGAAACCCTCAAACCTATAATTTGCCCAAAACATAATTGATTGATCAATGAGAAGTCTTAAAAAAACTTACCTTTAAAATTTGGTCTGATCCTAGCATCATACCCCGATGTCCTTCCCATCAATTTGTCCAAAAAATCTGAAGGAGACAGGGTCTGTGAGGGGGATTTTCCAGATCTTGAATCATGTTCTTTACAGAAAGTCGTCCTAAATAAATTATTAGCCACCATTAGCTAATATTTAGCTTGTATTGTATTCAAATCATGGAGAAATTATAGCACTAAATAAAATTGTTTCAATTCAGTGCATGTAGCAATATTTTTATAGAACAACCTAGTCTATTTTTCATCTGAAATCTCTATTCTAGAAATAAAAATGAGTTTAAGGTAGTATGCATGGATACAATTTGCTATTCAGAAAAAAAGTTCAGCTTTAAAAAGAAATTTATTGCAGCTTTAAGACTTTAGAAGATTCAATTTGCTCTTCATCTTAATGTGTAGAGCAATCTTACAGGGTCTTTGATACCCTGTTTCATACCATTGCTTTAATTACATGTATGCAGTTAGAACTATATGTTAACGTTGTTTTGAGGTGGTCTTAAACTTCCAGAAAAATAGCTGGTGGTACTCACCAAGCAACACTGAAAAATATTGGGTTTGTTAATGTTGGGAAGGATATAGATGCAAAGAAAATGTTCTTTACAGATGCTACCCAACAAAGATTTAAGTGATGATGCTAGTGAAGGTCTGGATTCTTACCCAACATAGCAAAAAAAGGGTTCCAGAGTCAGTCACATCTGATCTTACGGGGTTTTTTTTACCAGTGAACATTGGGTAATAAAATTTATCAGTAATATTACCAGCTGGCACTTATATGCAAGCTCTTGGAACACATGTCTGTTTTCAGGATTTAAGAACAAACTTCTGGGACCATATCATGCATATGAAACACTGTGTACATAGCATATTACATGTTGCAAGCACATTAAATATTGCAGAGAAAGAGAATTTAAGAGTCCCTCATGGCTGTTCCCTAAGGGAAAAAAAAAACCCTAGAATGAAGTGGTCATATTTGGTGTGTAGAGGTACAGATTTCATCATAAAGCATTATCTGGATTCTCAAACAACCAATTTCATTGTATCTATGTTTCAACATAATCTCTGAGCTTTATTAAAATTACTTCTATGACTGTGTCTTCTATACCACTCTCTGTTTAAATATTTGCCCAGAGGGAACCACTCAGTTTCAGGAGTGTTTTGGGATGGGGGGGGTGGAAGGGGATTGTGCATCTATACGCAAATATAAATAAATTCGATATATGTATGAGCATTTGAAATGAGAAGCAAATATCAAATCCTTTATCCCTTTACAAAAGCACCAGAATTGTTAAAAGGCAAGGTGATAGTAAATTCTCGTGGTGTGGTTCCCCGTGCTTTTTAAGGTTCCATTTACAGGGGGCGGTTGCTTCTTTTTGCTTTTGTCAATTACGTGGTACCATTAAAAAATATCTTTAATTTTTAATACATAGTAGATGATATTCCCCACCTAAGTGATAAAAACAAGTGATCAAGATAATAAAAACTGTAAATTTAATCCAGTGCATTTATTTGGGCTGTTCCTGTACAAATTACTTGTTTTCATTCAGAGCCCACCAGTTATGAGTTACGTTGTGATCCCAGGCTCACGGATATAAATACTAGTTCGCTCTGTCACTGTATAGATACCTCATTACTCACCTAAAAACACTTTATATGTGCACATGCAGATACACAGCAGTGTACAGTATAATATTGAATCTCAGCTAAAATAGTGTTTTGGTTAATAAGACTGACCTGTTTGCTTTGTAGTGCAAAAAGTCAATAGCTGAAGCAAAAGCTCATGAAACGTTAAAAAAATAATTAGAAACAACAATCATATGTACTGGTACCTTGAGTGAGCACAATACTGTCTGATCCAGGGTTTTCCCGAAATCAGAGGATAGGTTCTCTAATTGCAAATAACTACATCCCTGACAAAACTGGTTCACTCATTTCCAAAGCTTGAAGAGGAGGAATCAAAGCAACTTCCTAAACAACCTCCACTGGGAGCAGAGAATGTGCATTTTGGAAGAAAAACTGAACGAAATGGTTTTAGCTGTATTGATACTCAGTGAAAAAACATGCCTTTCAATTAGAGAAATGGAAAATAGATCACCCAAACTTGAGATTATTATTTTTTGTGTTTGTTACCAAGCAACGAGTCTCCGAGCGTAAAAGGGATAGCCTACATAGAATGAACATGAAATACTCTCAAATATAGCAAACAAAGTAGGTTAATGTGACGTAGTATCTTTATAGTTATGATTTCCACAACCTTTTGACAAAAATCATCACATAGAGTCGTATCACCTACCTGAAGTGGTTTGTCTCTAAGAAAAATGCAAACAAGGTTGTCAAAATTTTCACTAGCTGCCGGTTCATTCCTCCTGCTTTCTGTGATGATTTGGAAAATATCCCGGAAACAATTCCAGAGAGATGCAAGTAAAAAGTAAGCTGGTGCTGCCTAGATTCCCAAATTCAGCAATGATTTAATTTTCTTGACAATCAGGAAGAGAAGGTCTGGATCTCTACAAACTGGGGGTAAAAAAGAAGTGCCAGTCCTTGGAATCATGGTCAGGTCAAGCCTAGGCTCATCTCCAGCAGCCAGCACAAAAGAGACAAAGCATCAGACCTGCTCGTTCCCCCGCCTCGCTTTTGGTGATTGGGGGTGGGGTGGGGGTGGGGTGGGGGTTGGGGGCGGGAGAGGGGGGGGGGGGGGGGGGGGGGAAGAAGGAGAAAAAAAAAAAAAAAGAAAAGAAAAAGAAATAAAAAGGAAAGGAAAAGAAGAGGAAACCAAACTACCCGCGGAGCATCACACGAAAGGGAATAGCGCTGAGAGCAGTGCTGTTGCTGGTATGTTTTATTCCCCTTTCGCTTTTGAAAATTAGTATTTATGAACGGTGGTGGGGCTACTGGGTCGGTCTGCTTTCCCCCTCTTTGGGCAGGGAGGCGTCGGCGCTGGCGGGAGGGGAGGGCTGGAGGGAAGGAGGGCTGGAGGGAGGGCTGGAGGGCGGGATGGATGGAGGGCTGGAGCGGGCGGGGGCCGCGGGGAAGCCCAGCGCCTGTGCGGGAATGAGGCGGGCGGGAGCGCACGGCGCCGGGAATTCAGCACTCGGACAGCTCCGCGCCCACCTACGCGCATGCGCCCGGCCGTGGCTTCGCGGGGGCGGGGGGGGGGCTCCGGTTGCGGGCGTCTGTGTCCGCATGTGGGCGCCCGGGGGAGCGTCTGTGGAGTGGGGGGATGTCTCTGTGGGGTGTGTTTGCAGGGGTGGGGGCTGTCGTGTTTCTGCGTGGACGGTGTGCGGTGCGTTTCTGCGAGTGGGGATGCGTGGGTGTCTTTGCTGGGGGGCGGGGGGGAGGGCTTCGCGGAAGGGGTGTTTCTGCGTGGCGTGGGGGTGTACCTGCGTGGTGGGTGGGGATGTGTGTGTGCGTGGGGGAGTCGCGGGGGGTGTGGGGTGGTGGGAGGGGGTGTCTGCGTGTGCGACGTCTCTGCCGGTGGCATCGCGCGTGTGGCTGCGGGAGGTGGGTGCGTGGGTCTCCCGGCGGGCGGCACCATGTCGCGCCCCTCGGGAAGGTGCCGCCTCCCCGCTGGTGTCTGTGGCAAGGCGCGGGGTAGGGAGAGGCCTCCCCTCCCTTCCGTGGTGGGGAGGGGGAGGAAGGAGCCCCTGCTGCCCCGTGGCTGAGGGAGGAGTGTGGGGAGGGATGGCCCCTGCCACGGGCCCCGGCCCCTCTCTTGGGAGCTTCTCCATGAAGACCTGAGTGGGTGTGGGGAGGAGGAAAGAGCGGTCCATGGGAAGTTTGTATGTACCTTTTCTTCAACTACCCAGTGATGTCAAAAGTGGCAATGTTCAGTGTATTCCCAGAGGAAAAGGGACAGGGTGACCTGCAGACACTATGAATAGTGCTTTCTGGAGCTTGGATTCCCACCTTCTGTCCTGGCCATGCATGATCCTCAGCTGGGGCCATGAGCTGGCTGTGAATCTGGATTGTACCATCAACCTTATGGCAGATCTTCCTGATGCTGGACAAGCTGCAAGCCCCAGCCCTGTTAAGTCTCCTGACTCAACTCCTTCAATTGTTACTTGGTTTTATTTCTCTTCTCCATGTCATAGAGAAGGAGATAACGATAGGCAGCTTACTGGAGGATGTTTCCATCTCCAGGCCCCAGCATGCTGGAAGGAGATATTTCTCTTTTTATACATGGGGAGTTGAAACAGGGGATACAGTTACTCGAGACCCCACAGATGGCCAGAACAGCTGGGCGCTGCCATTCTCCAAAGCCCCAGTCCCGTGTCCTTTCCTCAACACTTCCCACACCTTTAACTGCTCAGCCACAGGTCCTCATGTTAAAGACAAGCAGCCACTGAGGAGTCATGATGTTCAAGAGGAGGAAGAGAATAGCTTGCCCCTCTGAAGCACCTATGGCGACGTATGGTGAAGCACGTATGAAGTTCTGCTTAACACACTACAACCCTTAAACCATTTTGGTAACGTGGGCAGCTGGGGAATCTCATCTAACAATGTTGAGGGAATATAAAATGCTTCTTCCTCTGCTACCACCGTGGTTTTCCCTCCCTCCCCTCCCACCACCAGTTACTCTCTGTTTTTGTGTATTCTGCAAAACACTGGGAAGAAAGTAGATCCTTTCTCACCAGTTTCATTGGTTCCTGTTGGAAATTCCTGAATTTTGTATAAATCAAATCTGTTTCAACAGTCTGGAAACCAGTTGTCTTTTTTACCCATCCTACACTCCCAAAATAAACAAATCTCTGTTCTTTCTTCAGTTTTAGGTCCAGCTGTATTCTCCTGACACAGAACCAGTCCACCTGAACACTGCTTCACTTCCACAAAATTATTTGCACACACACCCACTTCTCATATCCAAGTAAAAAACCTACTACCTCATGACAGGTACTCTTACCATGTTTGTAGTCATCTTCAAAAATTGCTTCTGCAAGATAGTTGTTCTGTTCCCATATTAGCAAGAGATCAAAGCCACTTACTGTTCATTAAATGAAACTCAGTTTTTGCAATTTGTAGTTTAATAGTGTAGGACATATCTGAGAAAAATCTACCTTACTACTTATTCATAGGTGAAAATGCTAGATAATACATCTTATGCACAAAGGATTGAAATAACTGGAAAAAGCAGTCCCAACTTGCAAACTTAAGTTAAATCCGTTATTGCCTTGCCTGCCGAGTCTGTGTCGGTAGCATAAATGAAGGTCCAGTAGGAGAAAGGCCACAGAATTTGTTTTTATTAAAACTATCAATGTTTAACAGTAAACACTGAGGGTTGATGCTGAATCACTGCACTGTATCATCCTCTAACCTCTTCAGAAGATAGGTCCTCCTGCTGACATGTTAAAGAAGAGAGATCGTGTTACATCTCTTACTGCAGTGTCTTGTTCTGAGAAACAGAACTCACAAAGCTGCATCTGAAAATAACGGAATAGTTTTGAGTCAACAAAGACATACTTTTCAAAATTTGTGCCTGCTCCCATCTGGATAGGACCCCAATAACACTGGTAATATTGTTACCTTGGGTTAAGATAAATGGAGAAATTGGAAAGCGACAATTTCTATCAGCTGCAGGAAAAATCTATGTCTCTTTAACCTACACTGCCACCTGCTTAAAAGTGTGGGGAATCTCAGGGCTGCTTGCAGGGTTTCTAATGTAGAAATCACTGAATACAGCAGGTATTTTTCCAGTGAGGCTGTTCACATGGATTTTGTGACATGACATGCTTTTAAAGACCTATAAATGTTCCTTTTGGGGGTGGGGGGGAAGTAACTGAATGTTTATGTAAGTTTTCTAAGTAAAGAAAACCTAATTGAAAGTCTGCTTTCCAAGGTTTAGCTGCTAGTGGCCATTTTCTGCACTCCATGGCTATTTGAAATGCCAAATAACTATGCCCCTAAGTGAAATTGAAGTTGCAGGAAGTTCTTTAAAATAACCCGACCCTTTAATTGTGCGTTACTGATACTAATTTAAGTAATAGCAGCAATCACTGGAATTAACTGTCGTCTTGAACCTCTGAAGGCTCAAACCTGGAGGATGCCAGGTCATGCTGGGTGTATATGGAGCGGGGGAAGGTAGATTTCAGTGCATCCTTCACCTCTTTTCCATGAATTAGCATTTCCATTAGTGGAAAAGTTCTTGCTTTCAGTCATTCTTGCAACACAGCCTCTCCTCACCCTCTTACCATTTAAAATAAATAAATTAATAAAAAATTGTTTATAGTTGTTTTGAGTACTGTAAGTCGCTAAGTTGTCATTCAGCCACAATTAAATAGTGTCTATAAAATGCACAGCTGATGGTGAGGGATGATTCACAGCTCTGCAGATGAGGAGGGCCCATTTGGATGTACACGGGCTCTGCCTGGTGTCCCCTTCCGGTGCAGGAGCAGAGCTGCGAGCAGTTCAGCCGTCGATCTGCAGAACTTTCTGGATGAGCTGTGTACGTCGAGTTGCACTGATGTGATTCTTTCCAGTGTCACTCGTCTCTTATCTCTCACCGGACACTTCTGACAGCAGAAGTGTGGCAGATGAATGGGAGTCAAGGACTCCCACCCAGGATGGGACGAGGGACTTGTAGTAAAATGATGCGGGGAGGTGAAGAAAGATGAGAGGGAAATGCTGTTTTTTAGTGAAGAGGCTAAATAACACATCCCTGTGGTTCCCCAGGCATATACCAAAGCTTAACAATCATACTAAATATGATATATTACATCAAATATGAACTAATTCAGTCATTTCTCTATTCCACCTGAGTTTCTTAAGCACTAACTGCTGGGCAGAAAATAGGACAGAATCACCCGGTTTCCATGTAAATGGTTCTATAGCAGTTAGCTGATGGCACATGATTTATGTTTGCTTGCGCTGTGTATGCGTTTTTGGAAACCTAAGAAATGGAAAAAATAAGGTCATACCACTTCCTCAAATTATGATAAGTGATCCAGAAGCATGCTTCTGAGGAAACGAAATCCATCACTTCAAATATGCAATTAGTGTCTATAAGAAGAGAAAATTCAATATAACTTTCAAAATGGTATGTCAGATTATCATAATTGTTGGATGTTTGTTAACAATGCCAAGTGTATTTCAATATGCTGCCAAATATAAATGACTAAAGAGTACAGTCTATGTAAAAGGTCCAATTATAGTGAAGGTAAAAATGCCAAAACAAAAACCTGAAGGTAATAATGGAATCATAGAACAGAATCATAGAATAGTTTGGGTTGGAAGGGACCTTAGAAGCCATCTAGTTCCAACCCCCCTGCCATGGGCAGGGACACCTCCCACTAGACGAGGTTGCTCAAAATCCCATCCAATGTGGTCTTGAACACTTCCAGGGATGGGGCATCCACAACTTCTCTGGGCAACCTGTTTCAGTGCCTCACCACCCTCACAGTAAAAAATTTCTTCCTAATATCTAATCTGAATCTCCCCTCTTTCAGTTTAAAACGAGAGCCCTCTCATCATCTTCGTGGCCTTACGCTGGACCTGTTCCAACAGGTCCATGTCCTTCTTTTGTTGGGGGCCCCAGAGCTGGATGCAGTACTCCAGGTGGGGTCTCACCAGAGCAGAGTAGAGGGGTAGAATCACCTCCCTCAACATGCTGATCAAGCTTCTTTTGATGCATCCCAGGACACGGTTGGCCTTCTAGGCTGCAAGTGCACATTACCTGCTCACGTTGAGCTTCCATCAACCAACACTCCAAGTCTTTCTGCTCTCAAGCCATTCTCCGTCCAACCTGTATTTGTGCTTGGGATTGCCATGACTCAGGTGCAGGACCTTGCACTTGGCCTTGTTGAACTTAATGGGGTTCCCACAGGCCCACCTCTCAGGCCTGTCCGGGTCCCTCTGGATGGCATCCCTTCCCTCCAGTGTGTTAACCACACCACACAGCTTGATGTCATTGGCAAACTTGCTGAGGGTGCACTCAGTCCTGCCGGCCATGTTGCCAACAAAGTTGATAAACAGCACAGGTCCCAGTACCAACCCCTGAGGAACGCCACTCATCACTGCTTGCCACCTGGCCCCTGAGTGTGGCCATCCAGCCTTATCCACTGAGTGGTCCGTCTGTCAAATCCACGTCTCTCCAATTTAGAGACAAGGATGTTCTGTGGGACAGTGTCAAATGCTTTGCATAAATCCAGGTAGATGATGTCAGTTGCTCAGCCTAACAGTTGTTAATCTAACATGATGAGCTAAGGATAAGAAACCAACTGGCCTGTTTTTTGAACTATACCATAATATATTGCATAAAGGATCAAAAAATGTAAACAAATATTTCTTTAATTTCATGAGCTGTGGTGATAAGAAGTTTCTTTCACTGAATGACAGTGATAGTCTTCGTTATGTTAGGACAATGCAATAGCTAGTTCTTCAGCTGTCTAATACGAAATCAAATAACGTTTCAAACATTTCTATATCTGACATTAACAGCTATAACAAAGCATTTGTCGATACAGCTCCATTTTGCATGTATCCCAAATATTTTCACATCCTCCTTCTTTTTCCTTGCTATTTGTCTGACTCTCTCTAAACTTTTCAAAACAATAGAGTCCCTATTTTTCTCTATGGTTTTTTTCCTTGTAAATAATAACAAGCATAGCTGGAAAGAGAGTATAGTAAATGTATCTTGGATGGAATTAAATATTGTAAATATATTTTTGTATTGCGTTTACTTCCTATTTCGGAATTTAGCTTTCTGAAATATTAATTATATGCTATATCAATTACATATATAATATATGCATATGTTTACCTTTATGTTATGAAGTGCCTATACTGTAATTTCCCAGGGTTATTTTTTTTTACCCTACAAAGATGGGAAACAAAGAATGGACTAAATCTCATTTGAAAATTTGGTGTCTCCTGTATTAAAGGTCTGACAGTTTCACAGTGTCATTATATAGGGAGTTACTCCAGTTTTACCAGTTGACTCAAGTGGGTTCAGCTATTGTTTCTTGGCATTGCCATTAGATTCCCAGTTTTCCCAAGAACTTCCTGTGCCACAAGGCCTGTTTACGTGATTGATAATACCTTACTCCTTGTGTGGTACCTGTGAAGCTGTTAAAGAATAGGGGAGCATTTCATGCAAATAAAGCGACAGTATCTGGCATTTGGAATAGGATTATCTTGTAAATAAGGGAAAATATGAATATAAAGTTATATATACTTCAACCTGTCCATATCTGCTTGGGGAGTAGTAGGAGGAAAATAGGTTAAAACGAGCTACTCATTCAGTCCTTCATCTTCAGTCTCAGTACATGCTTCATATCGGGAAGGGCTAGCAGACACCCAAATGGGAGAAAAAAATCATACTCGGAAACAGCACAAAAATGTTCTTACTCCTCTCTTCATATCACCTCTTGGTAATTTAGGTGTGAATCTGAATCATTCGTGGATCTTAGGTGTCAGTTATGACTTACATTCTTTATGACAACATGTATTATATAGCATGGATTTCAAGAAAGTATCCAAAGAAAATCCTTCCACCAAAGGTTTTGATCTCAAATGAATCGAAACATCATCAGTTACGATTTCTATGGCATACATCACATGCAAATTGAAATTGCTAAGTGGGGCCACTCAAAAATCAATTATGCAAACTACATTATTTTTGCATTTGCTGTTCATGAATGTGTACTCAACGAATGTATTGTAAATACATGCTCCTGCCCACCTCCTCTGTTTACTTTATCTAACCACAGCCATCAGAGTCAAGTTCTCTGAAGGAAATCACCAGGCCATTCATTTCCTACAATTTGGTAGCCAAATTCAAAGTCTGACCAACATTAATTCGGATTTAATATTTCAAATGTTTTAAGTTCTGTCAGAACAGCAGCAAGAAAAAGCTATACAAAAGATTTATCTAATGTATGCCTGATAGGATGACTAACAAAGAGTTCTATCATATTAAGATGATTTATCTAGTGAACATTTACTTCCGATATATATATACACACACATGAAAATTCTGTCACACTTCTTGATTTCATTTGCAGTAATTATTTTGTTCCAGATGTTATATATTAACACGATGAACAAAATATCTTACTTCTACTGCAGATTAGAGACTTTGGCAGACAGCAGAATTGTGTAGTAATGATGACTAATGCTGCGCATCGTAATTAGTTTAATCATGTCTTCCCTTAATACTTGTAAGCTGAACTTGCTTCTGTTCTGCTGGTATTATTTTGTAAATTTTGGTCTTTGATATTTAATGAAGTATGCATTCTTTCTGGCTTGCAATAAAACAATTTTTTACCCCATTTAATGCTTATCAAGCGTATTCAAAATAACATTTTTAAATAGACTTTACAATATGGCATCTGATCTAGCCATAAGGGTGCTGAGATCCAGAGCAGTGTAATCATGTATGCAGACTAAAAAAAAGCTGTAAAGCTTAATTTATTAAAAATGAATTAGAAGAGTTTCTTTAAACTGATCTTTTAATTTTATATGCCTGGTGAAGAGTGTGATGAAAACAATCACAGTACAAAATGTAGATGATTTAGATAATTATGTGTGTCCTGCTTGTGCTGCTTCTACCTTATCAGGATTAGCCATCCCCTAGCAAATCCAAAATGCAGGCACATACTCATTTTCAGTACTGTTAACTGTAAAAAAAAAAAAAAAAACAACCAAACAAAACAGAATAGAAAGGGCAAAATACTTTGTTCCAGGTGATAATTTGAACACTTACCTGTGGCATTTGGACTGCAAAGTTCCTTAGCCACAGAGCAACATGCTGTTACTATGGCATAGAATATGCAATAAGGTATCAACATCACCAAACAAATACTGATGTGTGCTCTGAAAAGTTAGTTTTGTGGTTTTTCACACCACGAAACTGTCTCTCACTTCTGTTTTTTTCTCTAGCATTTACTAGAGAAGAGTAGCGAGAGAAAATGTGCGAATGTGTGGGTGCATAAACGCTTTCCCCCTCTCTTTTCCACAGTTCTAGCTACTGGGATGGAAAGTGCTTTTTCTACCTCATCTGAGAACCTCTTCGGTTTCTGTGGTGCAGCATAGAGAGGGAGAGATCTCAGTCCCTTCATTCCAGTAACTCACTGTTAGCTCTGGAGCCACCTAGGCAGGCAGAATCTGGGTATTCCTCTGATAAGGAGTCTATTAAACTTCAAAAGCAGAGGAAAGATCCAAAGATGTGTTGACTCCGGGCACACAGACTACATGTTATTGATATGCACATTCATAATCAGTTTTCTCTGCGAATAGAGGTATCTGCAAGGTATCCTCTAAGTCATTAGCAATATTATAGCTACGATTGTTTCTTAACATTAGAGCAGCTCTTTGCCTGTGACAGTAATACATCCTGTCACAGGGTCAGGTGCTCAGGACCTAGAGGAATTAAAATGCCACCGAGTTATGTCTCAGTCACCTGTAAGGCTGTCTGAGATGCAAAGATGAACGGTGTTCCAGAAAGGGTGATTTACTTGTAAATTTATTGAGCAACATTAGCAATGCTATGTGACTTTATACAGAAGACTCTCTTGGATTCTTCCTAGCATACACAGAATAGATAGCACTAGAAAAATTGCATAAACCAGTATATTTAAAACTTGTTGAAGAAAATTTTGTTATTCAAGAAGTAGTATGCGATCATATAATTAAAGGCTGTAACATAATACATTAATCACTATGGGGTAAAATGAAGCTTACCCATACATTTCCTGACTGGAATGCTTAACCATGCAAGTTTGCATTCCCTCACCTTGCTTTTTGTATGAAACTTTTGTTAATTCAATGTTTAAATGATCTTCCCACATATGGTGATATTCACTGACAAAACCAGTGTTGAATGATAGAGACATAATATAAAGAAAAAATTATTACAAAACATATCTTCTAGCTGAACCCTTTTCTCTTTGGAAAGTAATTAAGCAAAAGTTTCTATTAAACATATTACCTGTATTATTGCTACTGCCCCAAGACGAATTTGACTAATGCTTATTAACTCACTGCATTGAACGGTGGCCTAAAAAACAGTTGTAAGGAGATATTATGAAGAGTTATCAATTTAAAATGTCCATTCCCTCCCAGTGCATGAACATAATTACTATCGACACCAATGTGAGCTACACATTCATTACACAGTATGTGCTGAGAGGAGAAAAAGGCTCCTACAGAGAATGTGGATCTGTTCATATCTATCTCTCAATTGTTTACACTCTAGGGAATAAGCAAAGGTCATTCTCCCAGGCTTTTCTCCTTTCCTGCCAAAGTATGAGCCAAATTAAAGTCAATTGGAGTTTCATTGGAGCTTTCAGACATTATAAGTACTCAGCTTGTTAAACAGGTTTGCTTCAAAGCTCTTATACACGAAAAAAACCCTGCTTTGTTTTCAAGTAAATTGAGTAAAGGTTGCTTATGCCAAGGTTTCAGTCATCTCCACAGTTATATTTTATAGTTAGGTAGTTACTGCCGCTTCCAAAATCTTCTGGGTGGTAGTGTATCCTAACAACATCCTAGAATCATAAAGGAGAATATTTTGACAAAATTGGAGTGTTCAGCATTTGCTGCTTCAGTAATCATTAGTATACAACAGGAGACAAAAAGAAAAAAAAAATCAACAAACCCAAAGGCTTCCTAACAACATAACTTTAAAATACTAAGATTGTCTTGCAGCTCTTCGTATCTGTATTAAAAAAGACAAGAGCAGTACTGATTTTTTGAAAGAAAGATACTAACCACCCACTTGTTAATGTTGTAGTGTTGTGGGATTAATCGTGATTGCAAGCTAAAGACTGACACCAATATAGAAAGACAGCCTTCAAGTTTATTTAAGCAAATATAGATCCAGGAGTAATAAGCACCTTAAGCATAGCTACAGACCCTTAGTGATACACTTAGACTGTTTCCATGGTCCAGTTAGAGACACAAGGAACCTGGACTGCCAGCATCCTGAGTTTTTGTCTTTTCTCTTAAACTTGAGGTCCTCCAAGCTAAAAAATACACGTTTCTGTCTAATTTTCTATGCCTTAGTCATACAAATTGTACAAGGCTTTAAAATAATGGAAAAACATTTATAGAACAAAACAAAACAAACCCTATAAATTACAGTTAATGACACTGAGAAGAAGGCATCATTAAAAAAATTACCCAGCCTGGATCATTTCTTTTTTTTTTTTTTTGAAAATCCTCCCTATAGCATGAATAAAAGTTCCCGTACAGTGCAGGATGCCCTCCAAATTTGATCTGGCAAAACAGGATGGAGAAAAACTTTGAAGCCTGTGAAGCTTTCACTGAGACCCAGAAAGGTCCTCTAACCTCTGTCTGTTGGTGTAAGCCAAGGCAGCTCTCATGCCTGGCTGCCAGATCTGATATTTCAGGAGTTCACTGGCACTTCTAACTCCACTCTCTTGGATGCCAACCAAAAAATTAGGTAGGAGCAGAGTCAAGGAAAGTATTTTTACTACACATGCAGAGGAAATACCACCACCACAGCAAATATGTAACTCTTACATAGCATCTCCTTGAACAGATCTTGAAGGAGATGACAATGGACTTGTCAATTTTCACGGTATTTAAGCTCAGAATTGCAATTCACTTGTATGTGAACCTTTCTGGGCACCTGAAGGCAGCCTTCTAGAAAACCTTCAGATAACTCCAGTTAGCATCAGCCTACCTTACCCTCTCCCACCTGAACCATTACATACAGTGAATTCCAGCTGCATCACATGAATGAAACCTCATGCTCTCCAAGATGGAGAAAGCTCAACTGGAGGTGTATGTATGCTACAGACAGGTGCCGTCTGAGTACAGGTCTGACAGGTACGTCTGACAGGTATTGAGAAAGCAATTCATGTCTTTGAATTAAACCCAAAGCTCATGTGTTTCAGTTAACTATCTATTTCTTCTTTCTCTTTCACAAAAATTCTGCTAGGTTGCTGAGGTCTTCCTTGTGGCAGTATGGTTATTTTGAGTCTTTTAATGTGGGGCTATCCTCTGGTATCCGTTGTGGGGATAACACAACGTAACTGGAACATGAAACAAATAGGAACCACCAAGTTAAGATGAATGGTAATCAGTGCATAATTAATGAATCATCTTCCCTATTGTGCTTAACCTAGGAGGACAGTCAAATGTGCTTCAGGCCAAACTAAATTGTGATATACTGTACCAAGTCCTGCTAGCAAGAAAGTTGCTTGCAGACTTTTAAAAACTTAGATTTATTTACCTAGTGGACCTCACTGGTCCCTTTGGAGTACTACTGAAGATGTTTCTATGAATTATTCATACAACTTGGTTTTAGTATTTGAAGGGTTATAGTATATCATTGATGGTACTTTTTGTAAATAAGCAGTGCAGAGAATTTAAAAGATTTATTTTATGTATACTCTGACCACATCCTTCTGTTACATTGCTACCTAATTTCAATGCTGGAAATAGAAACTACCCTCAGTTCACAAGGGAAGCTTTACATACTTAAATTCACTTACATATTCTATATTCAGCTCATGAATGTTGGCCTATATCAATGTTGATTCTCTTTTTATTTTTTATTTTACAGAAACACTGCCAGGAATATATTTTATAGTTTCTATTTACTTATTTTGTTTTTCAAATCTAAATTCTCTTCCTTGATCTGCACCACTGATTTCTACATCTTCATACAGAACTCATATTGATATCAAGAGGAATTGTGACTATTTAAGACTTGGTTTACCTCATAATGCAATCAAAACAAGTCTGTGTTCTGACTTGAATTAAAACTCATGTTCATTGGGAAAAGATGAATAAATATCCAGAGAGAGGAAAGAGAGGGTTCAGACCTTTGCTTACTTTTTTATTATAATTGCTTTTGAAGCAACTTTTTAGAAATGTAAAAATGATATCTCTGAATAAAAATGCTACTCTTTTCCATTTAGCAAACATCAATCTTTTTCTCCTGTATTTTCTTTTGAGCAGTCTTCCTTCATTTAATTTCCTTTCTTGTGATGGAACATTATTAATAATGTCTCTGATCCTTCACAACAAATTCACAGAGCAGTATAGTCTCTTCCATGCTATTTATTTGCCATCATTTTTTAACACGTCCTCAAAGCAACTTCCCACTTAGTCATATGCTAAACACTGGTTCAGTCCCACAAAAGCACTGCTCCCTAAAATATCCTTCACAGGAAAGCTTGCCCAGTTCTTGCATGGCCGTGAACTTCTAGGGCTTCCTGCCCTTCATGAAATTCAGGACATTACTGGAACCCTGTCTGAGTCACTACATGATCTCAGCATGTGGCAAACATCTGTAATATGAAATGCTCCTTTTCACAACAAAGAGCTACAAGACACTTTTCAGGCTGACTTGCCATGGAAACAAACCTAGACTTATTCTACAAGAAAAATAACTTAACATAAAGAACATGGACCTGTTGGAGCAGCTCCAGAGGAGGGCCACAAAGATGATGAGAGGGCTGGAGAACCTCTCCTGTGAAGACAGGCTGAGAGAGCTGTCGTTGCTCAGCCTAGAGAAGAGAAGGGTCCGGGGAGACCTTATAGCAGCCTTCCAGTACCTAAAGAGGGACCTAGAGGGAAGATGGTGAGGGACACTTTCTCAGGGAGTGTAGTGATAGGATGAGGGGGTAATGCTTTTAAACTGAAAGCAAGTAGATTTAGATTAGATATTAGGAAGAAATTCTAAGGGTGTGGGTGGTGAGACACTGGAACAGGTTGCCCAGGGAAGTTGTGGATGCCCCATCCCTGGAAGTGTTCAAGGCCAGGCTGGATGGGGCTTTGAGCAGCCTGGTCTAGTGGGAGGTGTCCCTGCCCATGGCAGGGGGGTTGGAACTAGATGACCTCTAAGGTCCCTTCCAACTCCAACAGTTCTATGATTCTATGAAGATGCTATTCAAGCTAGAAGGCAGAAATCCTATTTGGATAAACAAGGTAATATCATTTATATGTGGGATGCTGTGTCAATCTGGCTAAAGATCTGTAAGTATTATTCAGATTATGTCATCGTTAAATCTGATGAACACAATCTAACTGAAAAGCAGTGCTTCTGGGTCATCACTGCAATACTTCTCTAACAGAAATCTTCTTTCAGGACAGCTGCCAGGGAACACTGAGAAATCCAAATCTCCTACATCCATACTACTTTGAGAGTCACTGAGAACTCTTCAGATATAGTACTGAATCTGAACTTTGAAAGTTCAGCAAGAGTTATTTCAGAATACTATCATTTCCCAATTAGCCATTTCTTCCAGAGGAAATCCAAAACCTGTATTATATAAGCAGTATTTCCCTTTAAAAACCACATTTCACCCACAAGACCAAATGAGTGTCTGTTCTTTCTTCCCCACTTTCCTGCATTCAGACCTTCAGAGTCCAAAATGCACAAGATGGTAAAGAATATTACTGGGAACACTTAACTGCAGTGCAGCTGAGCAGCTCACAAACTCCAAGTCCATCAGCTGTGTTAAAATGCATGAAGAAGAGGAGAAGCTGTCAACCCCATCTCCATTTATTGGCCAGATTCAGAAGGTCCCAGATGCACTCAATAGATCAAGACCATCAGTCCTGGAAAGAGAGTGTGTCTGACCTTCCCATAATGATTCTGGTGGATCTTCACTGTTGATTCACATTTATGAATCTCTTTTCTAGCACTTTTTTGCAAGGTTAAATATAGTCTGATACCACATATGTGGGAAACAAAACCAGGCATAAAAAAAAATAACACCTTTTCTATCATTCCAGATATTCAAAAACATCAAGAAAATCCAGGCATTCGCATCACATGACACAAACCCTTCATACGGGACCTGAAAATGCCATTCTTAACAGAAGCAGCTGTTCCCCGCGGTGGGACGGCCACCAATGTCTGCTCTGACCACTCTGGCAATGCCAGGGCACTCCATTATCAGCTAGTCAGAGCCCACACCAGCCTGCCCAGTGCTGGAGCATTGTCACCTACGCAGAGTTTTCAGGACCTCGAAGGACCCCAGCCTTTAGCCTCACTTGATTCCGTGAGGAACCATCTTAAAATTTAGCATCTATCACTAAAGAGAAAGTAAAAGAAACTTTTACAATTTAGACATGACTAGTTTTATTTCACTTTGCAGATACCTTCTGGGTTTTCATGATTCCACTCATCATTTTAAACTTAGCCACAGCAGTAACACACTGCTTTCTTCACCTGAAGGAAGTGTTGAAATATCTCTCCTTTATCTCCATATCAGAAGGTTACATATAGTCTTGACTGACTGATGATCAGGGGTTGTTCAGCCTGGAGAAGAGAAGGCTCCAAGGAGATCTTATAGCGGCCTTCCAGTACCTAAAGGGGGCCTACAGGAAAGATGGGGAGGGACTCTTTATCAGGGACAGTAATGATAGGACACGGGGTAACTGCTTCAAACTAAAAGAGGGTAGATTTAGATTGGATATTAGGAAGAAATTTTTTACTGTGAGGGTGGTGAGGCACTGAAACAGGTTGCCCAGGGAAGTTGTGGATGCCCCATCCCTGGAAGTGTTCAAGGCCAGGCTGGATGGGGCTTTGAGCAGCCTGGTCTAGTGGGAGGTGTCCCTGCCCATGGCAGGGGGGTTGGAACTAGATGATCTTTAAGGTCCCTTCCAAACTGAACCATTCTATGATTCTATGGTCCAGCTACAGAAATTTCTGGTTTACTTCCTCTCTCACCTGGAAGATACCCGAGTCACCAGGGACATCTGAAACACAATGGTCACCTGAGTCAATTACCTGACTCAGTCACTCAGACTAACAATGAAATATGGGTCTAAGTTTCCATGGAAATAATACAAAAGAGGTGAAAAATTATATATACCAACATGTGAATTCTAGGTTCTCTGAGTCTTCTGTAGAGTTATAAAAATAAAATGAGCTTAATCAAATTTTCATTCATACCTTTTTTACAGAACCTGACATTTGCCGCAGATATTTTGGAGGTATTTGCCTGTTCTAATTTTTTCAGTTCCATATCATCTAACAAAATGTCTCTGAGAATTGGAGGCGGGAGGGTTAATACCACTTTCACAGCAGGAGGTGGATTCCTCATGAATCATTGGAGCTAATGAAATAACTTTTAGATGAGTCATTATTAAGGACAACATTATTTTTCCGAACTGATAAAACCTCGTTTTCATTCTTAAAGATTAGCCCACATTAATCTAAATCAAAGCAGCAAGAAAACTTCTAAAATTTTGTGTATAGACTGCCTATTTCCAGCTAGACATCTCAGTCATGCTTGCAGTGCTTTTAAAAAGAGGAGGGCTGTATAATCACTAACAGCACATCTTGTCAAGAACTGTGCAATCCATCAAATCAATTTTTTTTTTGCTCCCCATCTTATTTCTAGAACACCGAAGTGAACCTCAGGTCCTTTACATCTGCTTTTCATTAAAATGTAGCATGAAACACAGGTGCAGGAGGAAGAATTTAACTGTAAACATCTGGCTTTATATAGAGATAGATAAAATTAGTAGCCTCATATTCTGTATAGTGGAAGATGTTCATGGAATTTCCACACTCAGAATCAATGAAGGTTTTCATCTGGTGTTTAAAAAAATTGCACACATGTTTACATATTTATGATATTTATGTATTAAAGTTTTTGTTTTTCAAATAATATTGAACTTTTTAAAATTAGAAGACCAGATATATTGCTTTTTTATTTGGGTTTTTTTTCTGCTGTGCCATGCGCGCTATTAGATGCATCCACATATCTACTCAGCTTATGACTTTGCCAAACTCTCGTTTTCAAACATTAACTTCCAGAACAAATACTGCTTTCCATCAATAAGTGGAATCAAGCAGTGAAATCATAATGGAGAAAATGACTGGCTCGCTGAGATGTTTCAGACTGTTTCCTGCCTGCAGACCGGTGCCCTGCGATGTCCCCTCTAAGGTCTTACTTGCGTTGGGTGAGTGGCTTCGGCTCCGGGCTCCTGGGCTCTCTGCTGCCCTGTCTTTTCTCTCCTGCCTCTCAGTTGCAGGTCCCAGTACTCTCCCCAGTAGCAACCCCTGGCTTGCTCTGCCTGTGCATATATCTCAGAGTCGGGTCTCTTCTGGTCTTCCTTTTACCTAGACTCTGAAGAACTCTAGTGATGGGATGCTTAATATTGCAGGAAGAATGAATGAATGAATGGGTGAATGACTCCAGCTGACCATATGAAAGGACTGAAACAGCCAACAATCAACAGTCAAAAAAAAGAGGGGGAAAAAAGTCTGTACCCGATTTTGGATCAAACGGTTTGAAATTATCAGTAAATTTATACCTTTGTGCAAATAAAATAAATCTCTGTAACATAAACTGAACTATAGCTATAAATACTAAGAATTTTCTTATTTGATATTAAGTCCTAGAAGTTACCTTACCCATATTGTTGGTATAGGTATTTAAAAATGCCAACATTGCGAAACATTTGTTCGGACTCAAATTTTAGTTTGCCTTTTATACCCACAGAAGACAGCAAGAGCTTTTTAATCTACATCTCTTTGTATCAACAACTTCACAACTACAATCCACAGCCCACTGGTGTCTGTAAAAATGTCAAAAAAAATGTGTTTTCAGTTAAAAGTTCAAGACAAAGAATGCCCAGTGGTCCATGAAAAGTTGTGAAAGTTGGCAGTGATATAAACCAGGACTGTGGGGGTCGCTGTTATAGACAACTTGTGAGATGAATGGGAGGCTTTGCTTTTGCCTCGCAGTTCAGTATGATGTGTGCAATATCGGCACTCCTGCCATTTGATGGCTTTCCTACTCTCCTTAACACACCTTCCTTCATCTGTACACCTTAGAAACAGCATGTGCCTAAATGTAGTATTGTGTGGCCTGTCTCATTTAGCTTTATAGCCACCTTTTGTCCTTCAGCTCTTTAACTGAACAATAGCTCTGCGTCTTTCAGACCAGGATTCATTAGACATGCTCCATTCTGCCATAGATCTCTCGCAGACTGGCCTCGCAATTCCCCCTGGTCTCAGTTTTCCTCATGGAGGAAAGCATTCAATGACTACTAATGGATTTGAAGGCACATATTTCACTGTTTTTTACCACAGTTTGAGCTAGAAAGAGCTAAAAAAGGTTTCTATGAGGCATCATTATTTTAACTAATCTGAAGTGATCCATCCTGTGCATAGTACTCCTGAGGCATTCCTAGAAGCATTCATTTAAGTGATAGTGTTTTGTTGGTAGGGAAGGCAGCATTTCAAGGCTTCCTCATTATTTCTAGTTGTCCCTCAGAATATGACTGTTAACAATTGCATTTGGTTGCAGAGAACACAGAATAAAAATTACAACATAAAAAGTACTGTAGCTAATAAGGAAATCCAATCAGGTACAAGAACTGTGCTGTTTTTTTTTTAATTCTTTGCAATGAGTAGGAAATTTAATGTAGCCTGCTGGTCTTCCTGATAACAGATGACAAAACAACACACAGTATTTGCAATAATTAACTGAAAATACATGCTAAGATATTACTACTTGGCTGTAAGTACCCATTGCTCCCCTTTCAGAAAAGGTCATATATTTCTCTAGGACAGGGAGGCATATAGGAAAGTCCATGATCACATTTTCCTTTGAAATAGAGCCCTTCTGGATACCACAGCATTGCAGCCAATGGTCTCCTATAATTTCTTTTTGCTGCTGCAGAGAGCTGTGTGTCACCAAAAGACGTAATTATAGCAATGTGATAATTCAAAAATGTTTGTGAGCTTTGGAAGTGTGGATAACGCTTTAACATGCTTACAGCTGAAGTTGAGTCAGTGATATTAAGCAGTTTTTTAAATGGTAAAATTGTATCCTGATCTACAAAGAGCAGCATTATTGCTTAAACCGTTCAAACAATCTCTGTTCTGCTCAGCACTGGGAAAGGCTCACCTGTAAGACTGGGTCCAGGCCAGGGCTTTGTTTTCCTGAGATACACTGACTAATTAGAGAAGGTTCAAAGGAAACAAGAAGAATGATCAGAGGTCTAGATGTCCTGTAGACTGAAGAAATCTGGGTTGCTTAGTCTAGGGAACAGGAGCCCAAGGTGATATACAGCTGTCTTCGGCTACAGAAAAGGTAGCTGCAAAATGAAAGATTAATTAAACAATCTTTGTCAGCACTGGGTTTAGGGCAAAATACAATGGGCTTACATTACTTCAAGGAAGATTCATATTTGATGCCGAGAAAAAAATCTTAATAAGAAGAATATTTGGACACTGGAACAGATTTCTGGGAGGCTGTAAAAATGCCCAGGCACTGACAATATTCCCAATACTTCAGTCCTGAGAAAGAGGAGCAGGTGACATTGCACTGGGAGAGGAGGGACTAAATGGCCTCCTGAAGCCTTGTGCAGTGCAATTTTCGATGCTTTTTATGTTATAAAAATACACCTATACCTATGGACTCAAAGAGTAATTTACTTTGTAAGAGATCTCTGGAGATCATCTGGTCCTATTCGCCTGCTCAAACAATGCCAATTTATGTTGCAATTGCCCTGTTTTGTCAGGTTGCTCAGGTACTTCAGGACCCCATTTTTTTCCTATTGCTTGGACAGGAAAGTATCCATCATGGTTTGCTATTTTATCTCCTCTTGCTTTCATCCTAAATTCTTAATAGCTCAAAAATTTGTGTATCCTTGTATGCCTTCCCATCAAAAGGACAGGCATCTTTCACAAACCATGCACATGGATACTAATGTAACTGCATCTTCAGATTCCAGTGTCTGGAGAAACAGCAATGAACACTATTGCACTTGGAGGCAGAAAATTTACCAGTGCTATCAAGAGGGTAGTATGAATCAAATGATCTGTGTAAGCGGTGTTTGGAATCAGTACACTGCTGCATAATTATTTTCCTGAATACATCTCACAATGTTTGTATCTTTAAACCTCTTGGTTTGCAAACATTGTGAGATGTATTCAGAAACCAAAAGGTTTAAAGACCAGAACTCCACAGAGGAACTCCAGTGACCAGTGACCTGCTTTTCCCAGAAGCATCCATTGCTTGATTAACAGGAATGGCTGAGGAGAGACCCATCCTGCTGAGTTTCAAACACTGCTCAGCTCTACAAGCAGCAGACAGAAAGCATCCCACGAACACCTCTCCTAGTTTCCCCTATTCAAAGTGTTAAATGTCATTACAGACAATAGAGATAATACAGGTTTCATTTTAGCTGCATAACTTTCCTCCACAAATGCAAAAACTGTAACTAATAAGTTCACCAACCTAAATGGTCAACTAGATTGAAGACTGGAATTTAGGAGCACAATAATATGCACAGATGTCATCCAGCAACCCGGAAGTTTCCTTAGAGCCTTCTTGTTCTTTTTCAATGATGTCTGTAATGTAAATATTAAGAACACCATGGAAAGTAAATGTTCAGCTATTGGGATTTTCAAATTTGCAATGAGAGCATGAAGTGTATGAGAATTATTTCTAGTTGGATAACATCTTTGTGTGTTAAAGATTAGTGAAACTTGTCATCTTGCCTCTCACCTTGAGAGGTATAATATCCTGATTTTTGTGTAAAAGCAAAAGTCACCACTGCCTTCACTGAAATTTCTAGGCACTTAGCACTTTTGGGACCCAGTTTAAACCAAGTAAGTTCAGCAACTCATTAGTCTTAGATGGAGCCCAGGAAATAGGCACCATTCTTAAAAGAGATCTGGAGGTAAACACTGCTACAGATTGCCTTGAAGTCTTCATTATTAGATTTGGGTGTAGGCAAGATAAATGTCAGTTAGGAATGATGAAGGCTGAAAACTTTCTCCCTGTTCTTTGGGAGGGGGATTGGACTTCCTGCCCTTCAAGTCTCTGATGATATTCTCAATGCATACAGATTTCTTTAATGAGGCTTCCTTTGGCTCATAGAAATCAAGGAAAAATTGAAATATTAGGTTATTCTGGAATTGTCAGCTTCCTAATTTGATGTGTGTTCTTGGAGCAGCTCTTCAAAGTAGTCTACCGCTAATATTGTACCTTTTGCAGAATTACAGTCTAGTCCCAAAGAGACAGAATCGATCTGTGAAGAACAGTTTTGGTAGTTTTAAGGAACTGGAGGTATGCCAACACTACTGCTACTAAGATTTTTTTCCTAATTACAATGTTAACATGGTTAATTTCATACCAGTCATGAGATTTTACAATAGGTTGTAATATACTGTGAACCTACACTTCCACATTATATCAGAATCAGAAGTGATAATTGCATTGTATCATCCTACAATAATGGTCCAATTAACCTATCATACTCTGCTCTAGTAGATCCCATTTTGATGCAGTAGCTTTGTATGGCTAAAAAAAAAAAAAAAAAAAAAAAAAGATAAAAAGATTAGGTTCACTCTAAGCATTAAAGAAGTAGATAATTCCCAACTTCCTATGCCAGAGACAGCATTAAATGAAATGACTATTTTTCTCCTACAATCTGGGTTGTCCAAGGAAGAGTACCCTGGGGTATTCTGGACTATTGCCAACAAAGTTCTATCTGTGATGAGGAAGAAGTAATTAAACAGAAAAGTTTTGCCGGCAGGCTTCCTCTATTAGTCTGAGGTTCATACTGAAGAAAACATGATGGGTTTCAACAGCTGCTACAAACACCTTGGGTCCCAGTTCCTCCCACTGAAAGCTGATTTCCATAGACCCATTTCTTGGCATTTTCCTGTTTTCTTGCAATATATTTCCCTTTTGGGACTTCTGAAGTGCACTTACATTTCAAATGAACTTACACTAACATGAAGTTCCCACAATCTGCCAGAAGCTCACAGTGAATTATGTGCAATGTGTCTACCATGGGGGTGGCCTTTGGTCAGTGAACCCACATTCATTTAGGGCTACACCTAAATGAGTGTTTGTTGAACACGTCTCTTACCTAAAATTGTCTTGACTTTACACTCAGAAACATGGTCCTACCCCCATGTTAGAGCTGCCATAGGTAAAAAGAAGAGGAAGGACTTTGGCACACCTTTTCTATTGGATAAACATAGAATAAGAGAAGCAGAACAATTCAGTTCATAAGGAAAAATGGATCTTAATTTATATAAAGCCATTTCATATTGAGGAAATCAGGATAGACAACCATCAGTGTGGCACAAACGTAGTGGGGAGGAGCAGTGACCTGCATGTCCTCTCTGTGATTTTCCCTCCTGAGTTCAATTCAAGGTTGAACTTAAAGTTATCCTGCTTGATTTGGTTTATTACAACTATTGTAACTGTTATATTCGTAACCCATCCCTAACTCCATGAGTGGATGGGTTCAAAAGCATTTGGTCTTTTTCCAAAAAGGGCCTGTGGGAAGGCGTTCATCCTTCTGCTGGTGGGAAGCTGTGGATGACTTTCACTGAAACCGGCTTTTTTAATGGTTCTTGATATAAACATAGATCTTCTGGACCTATTGAAGGATGATGGTGGGTTTTTTTTTCTGTCCTGAAACTTAGTGAAACTGTAGGAACTGAAACTTAGACATAATTGCCATAAAAAAAGGGCAAGAAATCATTAGGGGAAGATGAGGACTTCTAGAGAGATGGAATAATGAAAAATGAAACTGGCATGCATTGGAACTCTTTTGGGGAAGAGTTAACAGATAAGGCAGAAATAAAAGGGGAAATATTTAAGAATTAAGGGTACCTCAAAGGTAGGCAAATAAAGCTGTCCTACTAAAAAAGAGAATTAAAGGAAAAAATGGTATAATTTATGCTTTACAAATGCATACGGACCTGAAACGTGGAAAAATGTTTTCTACAAAATAATAAACTTGGTTTTCTTATTACTGTCAGTAAATAATATCTAAAGTCAAGTTTACAGAGTATAATTGGCAGATTTCCATTTATGCCAGTTTCTTGTTTCCTTCACATTTCTGTTCCTGGTAACAGCAAAAAGAAGTGTTAATTAACCTTAGCAGCAAAGCTATGTAAGATCATGCTCTGAATTCCGAATGTCTTCTGACAGGAGACAGCAGTCCGCAGCAAATTGTAAGTAATGCTGGCCTGTCAATTAAACAGGACAAGATAGGGAAAGAGGGCAGAAGATCTTCATATTGTTTTCTTGAGCTGGAAAGATCAACAACTCAGTCAGTCAGAAATAATTGTCTGCATTACTGCCTGCAATTACTTTTAATGGGACTGTGATAATATCTGCATGCTGTGCCGACACAGTACTTGCGAGCCAGAGAGATGAAACAGTGTTTGTTCAGCTTTTTGAAAGAGATGAATCAAGGAGAGAGGTTTCACTGCAAAACTGTAGGTGTGTTTCAGAAAGAAATGAGCAGAACGATGATGTTCTGTGCGTTACCTGGAAATAAGCACAACAAACTTCTGAAATGGGCCACCGTTATTCAAGGCTTGGATAGGAACAGCAATGCTGTGCATGGGCTGGCCAAATAAAACTAACGTAATTGAAGACACTCCTGTATAATTGCTTTTTTGGATTTTTGTAATCATAACCATTCTTATGCTTTTGAGCAGCTACCTGAATTCTAGGAAAGAAGGCACCATGCATAAGAAGCGCTGCCTTTCCAGGGAAGGGAAAATTCAGTTCCAGTGAAAAACTTCTGATAATGTGGATGAAAATTGACAAAGACCTGTGTGTTTCTTACCTGTTGTTTACTTAGTAGAAATGGTTTGGATTTTGATTTTTTTTCTAGGAAAACAGATGGTTCTTGATCCCCTTATAAAGTTTTTTTCATATCTCATTAGGTTTTTATGTGTTTTTCATAAGCAGACAATGTTTGCTTGTTTGTCACCTGCCCTTACAAACTTCATACCAATCAGAAAATGGAAAAATAACATTTCTAGAAATATGGTCCTAAAATTCCAGTGATATTTTCAATATGTGGAGTCAAGAATGAGTGGGGCATGTGAGGGTTTTCTGTTTGTTTGTCTGGAGTAAATAAGCCTTTAATTATAAGTTTGTTAATTTATCAAATTAAGTACACATTAATTAAAACTTAACAGCAAGCTAGAAGAGATGATAAACACCACCGGCCTCTTTAGTTTTCTAATAATGAAAATTTCACACACACACAAACAAACGTTTATTAAAAAACTCATGCACTAAAGGGGACAATTATAGATGGCATACTTTCTGGGAATTAAATAAAAATACCATCATGAATTTCAATGGATTTATAATTTTTTTGCTGTGGCATTTTCTGCTTTATTCTGCTGAGGTCTCTTTGCTTAAAGAATCGATGGCTTGTTGTCCATATCATCTCATGGTTTTGCTAATTAATAATAAAAATATCTCTTTGTGCCAGTAATGGGAAGAATTTCAGTTCTGAAGCTGGAAATTATTAGTTTCAGTTCTATAGAGACATGTTACCCCAAGAAATTTAAAAAATTCCAATTTACTGACCAATGATGTGCTCTGTTGTCTCAAGGGTTTTCTCCACTTACTGTCAGAATCAAGTTCTTCCACCTTCTACTACTCTTTAAGGAACATTTCGTCCCTGTGGGAAGGATATTCAGTGTAAACAAAGTCTGTGTAACATCCATGCACTCAGTTTAAAATTTCTACTAATAAAAAAGATCCAAGACTCCTTGTACTGTTTGACTACTGCCAAAAACAAACTCTGCTTTTCATTATCAAGGCCCTACCTCTGGGTTCATATTAGAGGTACAAAGAGAAATTCTTTGCCATACATTGCCTGCAAATAAATGCCTTCTGGCATTCATATGACCACCCCAATATCTTACCTTTCAGAAACAATTTGCTCACGAGTTTTGCAAGAGCAAGGAAGCATGAAATGACTTGTCCCTAGCATCATAGCAATGTCAGGAGAGTTCCCAGCTTGTGCTTGATCTATCATTTGTATTTCTAATTGAAGCAGCTGAATTCCAACATCATTAACTCTTCCCCTGAAATTATTTGCAGTCACCTGCAAACACTTGTGGGTTTTTCTCATTCTTAACACAAAGGTGGACATTCGGCTTAATATAATTTCCAAGTTGAAAGTACTGCTCTGTTTCTCCAGTCACTAGGTATGCCATCCAAATAATACTGTGTAGCAGCTGCTCTACAGTGATTTGAAAAATTACGCTGCTGCACTCCGGCATCCCAGGGCAACAAGTCACACTGGAATTATCCTTTTAATAACTGATGGCAAGGCAGGGTGACCAGCCAGCACCACCTCCTGGTAAGCGGGGACCGAGCTCGGTGAGCCCCTGTGCTCCCACGACGTGCCGAGTGAAGGAGGCATTGATCCATGTCTGAGGAAAGATTAATTGCTACTTTATAATCCTCATAAACTGGTACGGCGCCATCTGTTTTCACTACAGTACACATATAGCAGGGAAGATAATCCCTTCATTTTCTACCTCCCTGCACTGCTGTTTCACAGAGACTCTTCTTGTGGAAGCTTTTGGGGAGGGGCTTTTTATGGATTGTGAAACTGCTCTGCTTTTGGACTTAACTTTTAGACTTGACTTTTGGACTCAGGACTGTTGACAGAGCCTGCTCCTAAGTTCGTTTACTCAATGAGCAGATCCCTACTGACCGAGCACGCTGCCCAATGCCTGACCTCTCTCAGGTTCTGAGTCCAGTTTAGGTAGCTGACTCACATAAAACTCCAGACCCCCACACACCTACAATGTTTACCGTATCTGCTGTCAGTCCCCAGCAGCAGGCACACCGGTACAGGAGGGTATCTGAAGGAGCTGGTCCCACACAGCCCTGTATGTCCACCCAGCTTCACACAGGTATACGGCTCCGCTGAAGCACAGGACGTTGTACTGGCTGCAGTGGTAGGACCAAAGCACACTGAAGGTGAATACTTTTATCCAATACCTGCATTGTCTGACCACCTCTATTGCTACTAATTGAACTAGGATGACCAATTTTTGAAACGAAGAGCACGGATAATACATTTCTTTAGAGAACTGAAAAGCAGCAGTCGCATCAAAGAGCAGAGTATCACAAATACTGAGATTTTCTTAAACTCTGTGTGGTAAACTCTTTGGCAGTTACGCCTTTGCTCTGGCTAACTGAGAAACTGATGAAATGGCACATGTTTAATGATATTCCTATTGTCAAACCACAGTTCTAATGTTTTTCAGGGTTGTAACAGACTGTGCTATTCTTTTTAGCTACAACAGTAAGTAAGGAGATGTTTGTTTTGCTATACCTAGAGGTCTCATGAGCTCTATTAATAAAAAACACCTCTTGCATTGAAATAAAAGCAGCAAACTTCCAGAGTGTCTCGTCATATGCAGTTTTTTTTATTTAATCCACAAAAATCAGCAAACAAGCCTATAGCCAGCCTATGGCGGGGAGGCATGTCCTTCCTTCCAATCCTGTTTTCCCAACCAGCACTATTCTGCGGCTTCTGGGCTCCAACATAACTCTGGCATCCAAATCTCTTTCTTCCATCATCTTTGAGGTCTGGCTGTGAGTCTGCTCCTTGCAGAAAGCAGTCGCTTGCTTCTCTCTTGTAGTCTGTCCCTGTGCCGCAGGCTCCCAGCCTGCCCTGCCTCCTCCTCCAACCCCACCTGCCACATCTTGGCTCCAAAAGTTTCTCCTGACCGAGTCAGCCCAGCAGCGCTCAGGGTAGAGGGAACCTCCTCTTCTCTGAAACAACTTTGTCGGCCAGGATGGGGCATCTAAGCAGTCTTCCACTCTGCTGCTCAGTCATGTGCTCTTTAAGAAAATGAATAATATAAGCACTAACAGAATAAACAACTGTAGCCTCTGTTGCATACTGCCATGCCTCTTCTGCAAGGCTGCTCTGGAGTCTCACTGCTTTCCTAATTAATGGAATTCTACTGACCAGCCTAAGGTTAATTCTTGGTCCATTCTCATTCACTTGTTTTTGTGCCAATAATATGTACCGGGTGGCGCAAAAGGGCCAGACACTGGACAAAACTAATTTCATGGAGTCTCATATTGCCATGAAAATATCTGGATGCTGAGGAACAGTTGCAATAGTTCCTGATCATTTTCCAACCAATCTCTGTATTGAAATGGATCTCATCTTTTGGTGGGGTCTTCCAAACCTGTCACTGGCAGAGTTACTTCAGGGCCCACATTAGCAGTCAGTTGCCAAGCATCAGCTTGCGAGCTGTGGCAAAGCCCACTGCGGAGGGGCACCGATGGAGGAAAGGCCAATAACCTGGACTGGGAACCCCACAGTGTGTGTCCACACAGATTCAGCAGCTTGGACCTTATTTTTGCATAATTCAGTAGCCGGTTATGCTATCTTCCCTGGGTTATTAGACTGGGGAACAAGTGGGGAACATGCCCTCCACTTCCAGAGCTGAGCTGTTTCCACGCTGCACTGCCCACTGACTCTGCTGTGCCCTAGGTGGTTGCAAGCAGCAGCAAGGACCACCTTGTTTCTTCTCCAAGACCAAGTAGGAACAGGACAGCAGGCCGAATGATTCATCCCTCCATCACTTCAGATTATCTGGATAACTGACTCTTGACCAGCCAACACAGGAAGTGTTGATGCTATTTAACAAAGGTGGTGAAAGCTGGGGTGGGATGAGTTGAAGAATTTCAGCATGAAATTGAAAAAGATCTGTCTCTAGTGATCTGCTGGAAGAAGAAATGGCATTGAAAGCCTTTTATCATACCTCTGTGTGCTGTCATAAACCAATGCACAATGAAAGGCATTAAGAGTCAGTTTATAAATTATTTTAAGCTTTATTGCAAATTGCCCTAAAGATACCTTAGTATGACATGGCATAAGTTTGTTGCCCATGACATTTATTTTAATTCCTCCAACATGACAGCTTGCCACAGAGTCTGCAGTGTGATTCAAGAATGGAACAAAGTGCAAACAAATGTTAATGTGCCATATGCAAACAACATTTAAATTTGCTGTTGGCAGCATAATTCAAAGCATTATTCAGGGAACTTCCAGCCATGACCCGTATTAAAAATGTCAGTCTGCAGCAAAGTACTTGCATGCATATGAAACAAAATAAATCTGCAGGCTTTTTAAAATTAGCTTTGATTGGGATATGCTTAAACTTTTTTACTTATTGCTACTGACACCAGCATACACCTTCTAATCTTTATTAGAAAGGTGCCTACCTTTATTAATAAAGTATTGAATCATATACTTTTTACTGTGAACAAGGTGGACTTCATCCATTACAATAATTTAAGGACCAAAATGTCAATTTTGCTTTTAATTTCAGAATTTTACATCAAAATTGAGAAAAGTTAGCTCAGAAAGAGGGAGACCTACAGTAAGTTTAGCCACAATCCATGTAATCACTTTATGTTAAAAGGACTTTTTGTCCAGGAAATATCACCTAAACTAATAGACTGCTGTAAGATGTATGATTTCTGATGAAAGTGCATTCCAGGAGAAAAGTTGTTGCAACTGCAAAATGCACCAGGAAATAGAAGACCTGATATGTTAGTATAGCCAGCAGAATATATGCTCTGAAATGTTTTCTAATAAGACTGAAGCAATTAATTCCAATAACCTCAAATAATAATATGAATCAAGGTCCACAGTGTTCAATGTACTGAATGCTAAACTAATAAGGCAGGTTCCTGGCAAAAATGTGGGGGAGCATGATCCATCAGTTGTAGCCCTTTTCTTCATGTCAAGCAACAATGGAGAGGTCCCCAAAATGCTCAGCCCTGTCTCTCCTCTGTCAGTGAGGGTATCACCACACCCCTAATACGTATTTTGCTCACTGTAACTGTTGTAATATACTGCATTGGTCAGATACCTACCTTCTGACGTCATCTTGACCTATCTTGTCAAGATAGAAGGTAAACATTAACATTTTTCCCAATGGCTTTTGATAACACTATACCTATATATAGTGTCAGCACTAGGCGTATGTGTGTGTGCATTCTGTGAGCTTGTATATATGTCTGAGTGTGTCTGGCCAGAAAACTCTTTCATCCAAGGTTTTCAATTCCCAATAACAGGACATAATTATGTCTCTTCAGTCAGATTCTTCTAATGTTGTTTTGTTCTATCCAAAAGCAAATGCGGCCAGCACACTTAGTCCCATAAATATTTGTCACAGATGTCTGTACAGTGTTTATTCCTTACTGGCTGTGCTTGGTAGAGGAGTACTTGCTTATTTGTTTTGTATTCATCAATGTCATGGCATTATAAATTTGTCTTTAAAATCTGGCAAATTTTGAATAGTTCAGGAAGGTTTTGTTCATCCTATGATGGATCTGTAATTACATTTTAAGGTTTTTCACTATGGTTTCACTAATGTGATTTTTGGTTTAGGAAAAAGGTGTATCAGTGTTCAGTATTATCATTCCAGGTAAAAGCACAACATCCTAACAAACACTGTATCTATGGCTGATAAACCCATTTGCATGAATCAGGTCAGCAGAGATGGATACAAGACCTGCATTTATTGATTAAGGAATCTCATCCGAGAGAGGTCTTCATAGCTTGCTGAATTTGAGATTCTAAAGGTTACCACCAAGTAATATTAACTTTGCTTTTTTGCTGCCCAGGGAGTGCAGATCTAAGCACCGTGGAGCAGCAGGTATGAGAACAGCGATGAGGCTTAGACCCTGATTCGATTCCAACACTTGGTGGAAGGAGAAGCTGGGAAGCTGCACAGGCAGCTAACACTGCTGTCTTCCCACTGACAATGAGCCCAATCAACTCCATCAGGCTGTGAAAAGTCTCAAAAAAAATAAACCCTCAGGTCATCCAAGTGAAATTCTTTCATACCTTGGAGAAAAAAAGTGGTGAAATTAAGATTGTCATATGACTTAAGGATTCCTATTACTAGGAAGGTTTTGGGGCATTCAGTTGCTGAAAAACACTCTGAGAGAGAGGAGGTAGATAGCCTCTGGGAGCTGAGGCTGGCATGAGTGGAGGAGCTCTAAACTCAGGAATGAGGAAAAAAGTTGGCAGGTGGTTGTGTAATCACCATACTTGGTCCTAATATGCAGCAAAGCAAAATGCAGTTCAAGTGATGGCAATAAATGCATCAAATCCTAGAGGTTGTACTTCCTGAAGAAAGAAGCTAGTAAGAGTGGTTAGAACTATAGTCAAATGTAAAATCTGCCCAGACAGCTGTACATAAAATTTTGTACCGCATCCACACAGATACTGGGGTAAAATCAGTAAGAAATACTTCATAAGCGTAGCTGGTCTTTGACTTACCCCTTTTCCCATTCACAGCAATATCACTTTATGCAACGCAGAGGGTTGCCTTCCTTGAAACGCACAGTAACTCTGGGTGTGTTTTGCTATTGGTTTCTCAGGGTTTTCTTTCTTGCATTTACAACAGCACCACTGCAACACCTTTTTGCTCACAGAATCACAGAATCGTAGGGTTGGAAGGGACCTCTGGAGATCATCTAGTCCAACCCTCCTGCCAGAGCAGGGTCACCTAGAGCAGGTTACACAGGAACGTGTCCAGGCGGGTTTGGAATGTCTCCAGAGACAGAGACTCCACCACCTCTCTGGGCAGCCTGTGCCAGGGCTCTGTCACCCTCAAAGTAAAGAAGTTCCCCCTCACGTTGAGGTGGAACTTCCTATGCTCAAGTTTGTGCCCATTACCCCTTGTCCTGTCACTGGCACCACTGAAAAGAGCTGGCCCCAACCTCCTGACACCCACCCTTTAAGTATTTGTAAGTGTTGATAAGGTCCCCTCTCAGCCGTCTTTTTTTCCAGACTGAAGACACCCAAACCCTTCAGCCTTTCTTCCTAAGAGAGGTGTTCCAATCCCCTCATCTTAGTAGTCTCTGCCCTTGGAGCCCCCCATGCACCCAGTCCCGCCCCTAGCTATCAGTGCGAGAGTGCAGCCCTGCCCCATTCCTTCTGCCATCAGCTGCACATCACTCACTTTCAGGCCTCTGAACCAGGGCTTGAACAAACCTTAGATATAGCAGCCTTTGAAGCCTTGTGCAGGAACGGGAGGGAGTGTCAGTGGAAAGAAAGAAGTGTGACCTCTTTCAGTCTCACTCACCCTGTGGGCATTAGACCAGAAGATGCATTAGCCTTACAACGTACTGAATTAATTTGTCCAATTGCGGCTTATAATGATCGCATGATGCTTTATGTACATTGTTCTTGAGATGCCCTAGAGCAACACACGCGTTCTGGCATAATCTGTGCTTTTAAAGACAGTTTCAAGAGCCTGTGGTGTATCGGCTATGGTTCCAGTTAAGACTGTTAGGAGCAGATAGTTGAAGCTTGTGGGAGTTGTCTATTGTCTTTCACCCATATACATTTATCAGATGTCACCATTTATATTCTAGCAACAAACTGTCACAAGGCACAAATGCCTTTGATGCCTGTAAATCCCAAGTTTATTAAAACAGGTGACGAATAAAAAATGAGCATCCCGATCACAGCTCAGATATCTGGCAGCTGTGACAGATCTCATATCTCATACCATTTTTCTAAGTCATCTGAGATCCATGCAGACATGAAACATTCTGTGATCCCCAGTCTTTGGGAAGGCTGTTCAAGCAATCCTTTGGACTTTGATTTGCATGGTGTGGTAAGCATCTCCCATTATGCAGAGAGAGTAGATGTTACCTGTTCAGTGGGTAAAAACATCCTTTCCATTCATGTCTCACAAAGCTCACCCTGAGACCTGTGGGAGCTGAAGGTGTGGGAGGCTGTTCCCCTCACCGCAGGTAGGTGAGCAGGTAAGTCCCTTCACCTCTTCAGATGTGGCACGCATGGACTGGAAGACAAGTGACTTGAATCCTGTTCTCGCTGGCCATATTTGTCTTTTGTTCAAACCTTGTACACCCGAAAATTGCTGTTGTTTCTTTGTTTTTAACACAGCCCAGTGATGTTTTCAAGTTCCATTAAACTTCGCATTGAACCAACACTTTGTGCACACACTTCTATCTTCAGTTTCTTCCCACAGGATGTATGAATTGGTGGATCGATCGAGGATCAAAGTGGCACCTGATTTTTGTGATTGGGGACAGAAAAAGAACCTTGAAAGACTCACCTTTTACCAGAAAAAAAGAGCAGGAAATATCCTTTGGTTAACGAAGCTGGGGAAAGGATTAATAGAATTGATGAAAGCAGTGGCAAACTATTTCCACAGACAACTGTCTCTTCGCACCACTTCTCATGAAACATTTTAATACACTTATTTTTGTGCCCATGAAGGAAAAGGTGGTGGCCAGCTTTCTTCTCACATTAGAGAATTTGTTGTAGAAAGGAAAACAATCTCTCTGGTTCTCGCTTAGTTCAAGTCAACTGTTTTGAAAAGCCTATTTTGGGATTTCTGATTGAAGTCTCCCTAAAGTTCTTAATCAATCTGAATCTTTCTTTCTTCTTGAGTTGCAATTACTGTTCCTATTTAAAGGAAATGCATTTAAAATTACTCATCATTTCAGAAAAAAAAAGAATCTGATGTTTTGGAGATCAAATATCTGAAGTGAAACCCTGCTGCTATGCAAGTCAGTGGGAATTCTCCTGAGGTACTAAAGTTTACCATAAACAGGAGAATGAACAGGGTTTGTTTGAAACTCATACCTCAGAGACATCCAGAGAAGCCCTCCTCCAGGCCTGCTTTTCATCCTTCAACTTCAGAAACAGAGATTGACACCTTCAGACACAGAATATCTCAAGTCTCTTCACATGAACATGATGGGAAGAGAGATTACCTTCTGAATGTTGTGTCTGAATTTATGCAGATATTTGTTATTCCTGTTCCAGGTAGTCTGGGATTACAGATTGCACACTTGGTTCAATTTTTATTACTTAAACCAAAGTTGCTGCCAAAATAACCTACCACAAAAATTCCTTTGTCCTATTTCTGCACCTCATTATTGCTGTTTTCACCTGTCTGTTCCCTTCTGATGAAGACAATGTGTTTTATCTCCATTAAAACTGAACAATGACACATCCTGCAATGGCGACACAAAAATAGAAAATTATTTCTGAACCCCATCCTCAGTAGCATGCAACGGAGAGGTCTCTAGTGGCTGTAAGAAGACATGAACACAGAGTAGCTGATTCACCTGGCAGTCAGAGGAACAGGCTGCCGCTGTTTCCAATTTGATTCCTATTTAACTACAAAATGCTTTCTAAACAAGAAATTCTACCAAAATTAATTAATAGAAACTTTAACACAAAGCTAAAAACAGTCTGCTTATGGCATTTCTTCCATTTCCTTTCCAGCATGCCCTGGGACTTTGGCCCTTGGTTTCACAGTGCTGTTGGGCTGCTTGAATTCATTTTCAGTCTTCAAAGGAGAAAGTTTGTCACCAGTGTCAATCAAAAGGTAATTCAAGCTGTTGTGTTCTGCCTCTTTAAAATACATCCAATCAAATATACGCAATCCAACACCATTTTTTCTTATCATTTTCCTGAATTTCCTCTACCACCCATGAACATCTTTAAATATCTCAAATTATCCTACATTTGGTAATGACTATGAGCTTCCCCTTTTGGAGATACTCCAACAACAGGATCCTAAATCTAATTTGGGGTTCTTGCTTCATCCAACAATCTTGTAAACAATCAGTTTCTTCTCATGGGGAATCCATTTAAAAGGAGTAACTGCAGAGAAGTCCTTTTTGGGCATGTAGGAAGATGTTCTGCAGAAAGAAAACAGTAACCTCACTTTTCACTTAGCTGGAAGGTAGCGGAGTTTGCAGTGCATGAATAAAGTGCTTGTGAAGGCTCAGCCAACTGAACTCGTATTCTCTCCTTCACACTTATAGCTGTGTCTGAGGGAAACCAGGTCAGCTCCCTTAGTTCCTCTGGCAGGTGAACAACTTGTTCCCTCCTTTTTCTATTGTTTGTTTGGAAATCAAAAGGAATGATTTTCAGAGAGAAAGCTGGTCTTGTATGAATTAAGCAGCTGTTTGTGGGGGAATCTCCTCTGAGGCCATACAAGGAAAAAGGAAAAGCCAGCACTTGCTTCAGGAAGCAAGCCCCTAGGGGGGTACTGCAAAGACAAATCAAGGCAACCAGTTGCCTTGCTGGTCAGAGCAGGCTGAGGAAGACCTTGCTGTAAGGCACACCAGCAGTGGGATGTGGAGGAAGCTGTGTACAGCAAGACTTTTAAGAATATTTCAGCACATAAAGATGCAATCAGGGGCCACTGGGATTTTCCAAAGCATTGGAGCAACTCAGGTGCTTTACACCCCCTTACTGGAAATCCCTATCTGGTTCTTCCAGTGCTTCAGTGCTTGCAAATCTGGATGATCATCTGAGCATTACTCACAAATGCCCAGAGCCAAGCGGGAAAGATATGGTCCTAGAAACCTTCCTTATACGTATAGCCAAGTTAACAGGCCAAATTGCAGCAGCAGCAAGGTAGCCCTCTCAGCCAGTCACCTCTTCTAAGCCCACTGCTACAAGCTTTGTATGTGGTGGCAGGTGAGGGGACAGGTTGAGAGGATTTGGAGAAGTGCTCTCAGTCCCTGCGGCGAGTGCGGGGAGAACACAGCACCAGAAGAAATGTAGGTCTTGAGTAGGTATCAGCAACTTACAATTAAAAATTGAAGGTAAATTAAAATGGAAATCTCAATATGCCTCTCCAGCTTAAGAGGTCTGGGTATCCTACTCTTTCACACATAAGACACAAGCGTAGTCTCATACTTTCTAACATCGAGCAGAGTGTGCCTAAGTGGTAACAGGTTCATTTTTGATCACCTCCACGTATTTTTTTCCGTTCACTCTTCCATATCCCTGCTATATCACTCTTGCTCACCTTTGTTTCACCCTTTAGCTTTCAACCATGTTTTTGCAGGTACCATAAAACAGCCAGAAGACCCTGAGCTTAGAATAATGTTGTGAATAGCATTAATGTTGGGGGCTGGTAAAATGATTGTTCAAAATATGTTCTCTGGGCACAGGAAGAGGTGTATTGTCTGCCATTGTCATAACTGACAACTACTCTCACCACAAAACTCCTGAGAGGGACTACTGAGAGGGACTACTGAGAGGGATGCCATCACCTTATGCTCTGTGGAGTCCCCTTCCCACCACCCTGCACCGACTGCAATGGAGCATCCTGCAGCACTGCTGCCAAACCACACAGATCTAGCTTTCACTTGGATTTCAAAATACCTTTAATCCATCACAATTGCAGCCTGGAACTCAGAGCAAGTCCAGAAATGTCCCAGGAACTCCCACTTTTAAGAGAATTTTATATTATTCCTTTTCTTTTTTTTTTTCTTTTTTTTCTTTTTTTTTTTTTAAGATACATGTTTGAAGGTGCCCTTGTACTTGTGCGTGGTCACATATAATCACTGTTGCAAGATTGCTGTGGTTTCATATTACCATTAATCAATGCAACACATATTAACTAAGTACTTCATTCTGCTCTTGCATGATTTATTATCTTCCTTCATTAATGTGTTTGATCAGAAAACTAATTAAACAATGAACTCTGACAACAACACATATTTTGCATCAATTATTAAAAGCAGGTTTCTTGGAATAAAAATGTGGTAATGAATACTTGAGTTACTGTGGGTTACACTTGATGTCAAATTATCTGAACTGTTAGTAGCACTAATCTTTGGCTTTCCCATTTATGAACAAACTAGATATGACAGTGTTAAAGACAAGCATACTAAGTTTGTTTCCAACACTGATACTTTAAATATTGGCAACTAAGGAGTGAGTTCCTGGACTTGAATTACTATACAGGTATGTTCTATATATTAACATCTGCTTTTTTGAAATAATGTAAGGCCTCGTTTGTCATCTTCATTACCAGTCACTGAGTATACTCATATCGTATCTTGAATTTGCTATGTTGATCACTGACGATATTAGTAATGTCTCCATGAATAAAGCAAGATTTAGTTTCCCTATGTAGAATTTTAATCTAACAAATTTCAAAGCAATTTACTTACTCATGCTTCAAAATGCATTCTTCTTGCACCATTGTGCAGGTTCATTTTCCCATGGTTTATTCAGCCTGGTTTATGCCAGTCAGACTACCCATGCTGTTAGTTATTCACGTCTTACAGACAGCAGAGCCACTTACCTGCCTGAGCCTCATTCCACCTACATTCCACCTTCAAATACTGAAAATTATGATCACGGGACATAGTCCATATTTGTTTCCTTCACAGTTGTTTCTGAGGAAGGTCTCTCATGTATTTGTGTAGTGGAAGAATAACATATATATATATAAAAAAAAAAAAAAAGAGTAAAAACGGGTAACCAACCCATACCCTTAAAGAAGCGCTTGGTTCCACTTTTCATTAAATGCCACACTGCTATTTAAAGCTCCGTCTCCCTGTCATAGTTGGGGATTGAGACAATAATCCAGCAAGCATTTTATTTCAAAAGCTTGATGGATTCCTCAAACCTGGGACCCAAATTGTTTTGAGAAATACTGCATCCCTAGAACCATGCATTCATACTGGCCTTATTAAAATGTACAATTTTGAGAAGCAGTTTCCCCTTTAGTCCCTGTTCACCACACTCTAGCATCAGCCTCCTGCACCGTCATAAAGTATTTGGAGTGAATTTCCTCAGCGATAGTTTCAGATATTGCTCAGATCACCTCCCAGATGTGGCCGGCCATGAGCTGATTAGCTGCTCAACCAGCAGGATATTTGGAGGAATACCTTTCTGTAATGGGCTTTAGCTTGTGCCAGGGGAAGGGAATATTTCTGTGAGTGGGAGTTTACCGCCTTTCCTGAAATCGGCTTACAGCGTACCATTGCCATCTGACTTACAAAAGGCACGCTGGCTTCCATCTGGATGAGTTAGTAAGTTATCTGCCTGCACCGATCCCTCACTTTTAGCTGACAACCACACATTATGCAAATCCCCGTGCTCCGATGGAGAACAAAGATGAGCAATAAGAAATCAGAAGTTTTCATAATCAGTGTACATTTCTTACAAGTTCTGTGTTCCCGAACAGACCTCCACCTTCTCCACTGCAGTCAGCTGAGCATAGCAATGATCCTCCTCTAAATAACTACTTACTGCCTTACTCTTACCAGCTCCTACTTTCCTTTCTTTAATTGGTATCTCACTAACAGAAAGGTGCATCTTTCTTCTCTCTGCCTTATGCAGCAGCCAGAGCACACATACCCCACCCGTGCAAGTACAGAAAAGCGCATGCCTGCTTCTATATGGGCTAAAAGAAATGGGCTGTCATTTTGAATAAGGGAAAGATTTTTAATTGAATTTTTTTTGAAATTCATTGATTCATTTCAGTGCTTACTCCCATAACTGTTAACCTTTTTCCCCACTAAGAATTTCCAAATATGTATATTCTACACATAGTTACAGTATCACATGAAAATTTTAACAAGGTGCAATCAGTAACACAGCTCAGCTCAATTTTCATTACACTAGAAACAGCCTCTTGTGCAGGATTCTCTAACAGATTTCACTGCATTAGACTACAGAGTGCAAGTACCAGCATGTTTTGGAGCATTCTAATGTTATACTATGCTTAACATTTATGTTATATAGTGCCAGATAAAAACACTGTTTCAGATAGAAAGATTCACTTTAATCAACTTAACTCAGAGAATCCTCAACCTGCGGTAGGTAAATATATTATACAAGTTTTGCAGGCTGACCAGAGCCTGATACAGCCTCACAGCTCCCTGATTTTGCATATTCTAGGAGTTATTGATTGTGAGGCAGATAAAAGACGCTATTATCTGTACAGGGAAAAAAAACAAACTCAACCCAAAAAAGCCCTAACCTTTCTGCATGCAAAACACACAATCCTTTTACACGAGCAAAGATAACTTATGGACAACATCAGCCTTTACCTGAGATAAAGACTTAAACAGCAAGCTGCCATGAAAAATTAACTCTGATAAGTAGGCAGACCCACTTCTACCTGACCCCCAGCGCTCTCACTGGTTTCACCTTCCCCGCGATTTGCTGTGACACTAACCCCCTTGTTCTGCCTTATCAGCTCCCAGCCTCGGGCTGAGCTTTCAGGCTCTCGTGCCGTTTGAACACCGTTGGCGTCATACTTCAAAAAGTTGCCTTCTGTTATCTCAGGCGTTTTGTGAAAATCCGATTGTGGATGTTTTTCCCAAGTGGGTGCTGCACACTGAATGCTTTGTTTTATCATGTGCCAGCTTAGCTACAGCACGCACGCTCTCTGCGGCTCTCAGGAAGGGATTTTTGCTTGTTATACACTTGAGAGCTCATTCAGAGCTCAGAGGCCACAGATACGCTCACTGTTCTACAACCTGTGTTTCTGTTAGCGGCCATGCTGGACTTTAGGTGACATTTATGTGTTTATGCTTTTACTGCAATGCCCACATTGCCTTTACTGCAATCCAAGGCATGGGTCCTTCAGAGCCAAAGCAATTTCACATTGTTCTGACATTGTCCAACCTTACTGAACTGTTACAGTTCACAAAGTACTTCTAGCTGCCTTGTGATATAGTAGAACAAGATGAAGAGTGTTTCGAGGGAAATTCCCAATGCTGAACATTTAGTGCTCTTTTTAGGATTTGGCAAGAAATTGCCAAGCTGCAGATAGGATGAAGAATGAAATTTTATGGAAAAAAGTAGTCACTTCAAAGAGGACCAAACATAGAGGTTAGCCAGTGGCAGAGTGTTTCTGCCATGCCAGTTGTCCCAGGAGAACATCTGCTTCAGAATCTTGTCTCCATGGGAGCGTTTTCCTCTTCAAGCTGTTTTCACTCAGGAGGTTTTTGTCCTAAATTTTGTATCTCTGCCAGTACCCAAGCTGACCATGCAAGAGCTGAGCACCCAAAGCCACTAGAACAGGTGATTTGTCCTTCCACTGTCCCAAAGAAAAGTCTCCAATTTGCTGATAGAACACCACAAGTGGAATGCGGTTTACATTTCTAATTGCATTTTGCTGATTACTGCAGCAAAATGAAGCTGTATGGATGGTGAAACAGAGGAAAGAGGAGTTTTAAGTCTCATTCATTATGAAGAGTGGTTGGAGAGAGATCTCTTAAAATCAAAGAGCAGAAGCTGCTTGATAAGTCCTTTTTCGCCCCATAGCATTTGCCAAGGAGGTTTCAAACTATGGTGCTTCTGCCAGTGATAACTCATCTTCTCATCCACGGGTGAGGCTACTTGGTGTCTCTCTAGGTATGTGATATTCCTTCAGGGGGTCGAATTATCTGTGCAGCTGAAGACTGATGGATCTCAAAGATCTCCCATACCTTTCCTCTGCTATATGTAGCAGGAAGAAAGTGAAGTGTCTGCACACTTTTTACTGCTTACCTGTCAGGCTAATTCCTTGCCTCTGAAGACAGACGACTCAAAACTACTTTGGATTTGCTGCTTCTCAGAGTTACTCGTGTAGCAGTCGGGCCCTCGGTTTGCATCAGGGTGGCAGAGCAAATGTCCGTGCTTTTTTTTCCCTCTGATACAAGGCACTGCTTGTGCACAGAGACAGCCAGCCTTCTGTCACTACACAGAAGACATCCAGGCTCACTTAAAAACAAAAAAAAAGCCCAATTTTACATGGCAAAGAGTTATTTGCAGGAACATGAAGATCCCATAGATATAACCCAGCTGCTGTACATTGATATTTCAGCCTTCAAAGAGCTCTTCTTCCTTCTATATTGAGCTCCTGTTATTGTGAAATCCCATACTGGGAAGCTTTAGATGGATTACTTACGCCTTCCAATGTCTCTTTGGTTCCCTCACCGTCATGTTCTATAGGAAGGAAAAATTTTGCCAGTTTCGGGGTTTGATTAGATTTTTTTTTAAAGGATTGAAAAAATAATGTTCTCCAAGAGCAGCATTTTCTCACACACTAAATTATCCTGAAGCATTTGTACTGCAAACATGACTCTAATTAGACTTCGTACTTTTCAAGTCATTACCTCTCTATCAGCTACTCAAACATCTTAGAAGAAAAAACGCAGATGTTGCTGGGTAGTGCCTGCATTCTTGAACCCAGATTTGATCCCATCCTTTTTACCGTGGTAAAATCAAGAGTAACGTATGCTTTTGTCCCTCAAGTAAAAGCTCCAGCTTTTATCCCAGTGAACAGGGTCAACACTCAAGCAAGTTTTTTTCATGCAGACCATGTTATCAGCCATTTTTCAAAATGGAAAACAAATGGTGAAAACAAAGCCTAGCACTCAAAACTGTGTTGTAGAAAGACGACTTATACTAGAAGTAAACTCAGAAATGCAGAACAGCTTCTACAGCCAAACATACTTTATTTGACCCAAACCAACCGAACTCCCTTTCCCTGTCATTTCTGTGCATTTCTGTAACATGCTCAGAGAGTCTGTGTATCCTAAAACACATATAAGTAAAATATGTATAATGCCATCACACAGTTGTTGGAATTATTTAGACAACAGAGAATGAAAGGCCAAACTAAAGAGGACATGTTCTAGGCTGTGGAAACCGAAGTGTGAAGAATTTTAGGTAGACATCCACCACAGGAAGAAACCTGGCCCCGGAGAACTCATCTTTCTCTCTGTTGTTAATTTCTGAGGCTGACAACACCAAAAAGACACTTGTGTTATTTTCTGGACCCGGTAGGTCTGACTGGAGTACGGTCTCTCCTGCCTGGTCCTGGACATGGTGATCATGTTTCTATCCAGATTTATTGGCTACTATCGTGAAAAAACAGAGAGGATCAATGAACTGCACTCATTACCACCAGCAGCTGAGAAGAAGAGTGCCATAAGGCAGACAGATATTTTGCCAAGAGGCATTTTAGGGCTGGGTAAGATAAACATGTGAACACAGAGTGTCTGTGCCTTAAAGCAACACAGGAGCCTGCCAGCTGCCTGACACAGCGTGCGAGGGCAGGTCCAGTGCTCAGCAGCAGCAGCAGCAGCAGCAGCAGCTGGCCGTATGCTTCTGCAGCCCTACATGCACCTGTGGCACATCAGATGCGTGCAGGCTGCTCACCCAGAAGACTGCGATGCAAAAGTCAAAAATGAACCTGCAAATCCCACACAGCAAAAATATGTCTTTCATGTTATCATCAAATGGGCTTTGCTGAGTAACAGTTGAAAGTACAAGCCTGCTGAAATAGGCAACTGATCCCAAGCTCACTGCTCGAAATGTTTTAATGTGTGCCTCCTTTTAGATTCTTTCCCTTCATTTTGGAACAATTTTTATCACACAAAAGCCCAATATTTTCCGAGTGTAGTGTAATTTTTTTCTCATATATATGTGAGGGTATAGCTTTGTCTCTGCTACTGTATTTCCCTGAGTTTGAACAACTAAAAAAATTCAAAACGTATGTAAAGTGTCTGAAAGTATTTGGCCAAATTATAGGGGGTTTCTGTACGTTTTTCTCATACTTTAAGGAAAAATATTGCTTATCTAAAATTTGCTCAGACAATTAACTTCAGTTTTCCTCACCAGGGACTTCTAGTAGGTCATCAGGTTCTTCTAATATGTACTTCAAATTTTCTTTAAAATCCCAAACTCAGAGAATTAATTATAAACATTCCAGGCATCTCTTGATATTCAGTGTTCAGGAAATGTGTATTTCCTCTGAATGTTGTCCTGCAGATATACCCTTTAAAGGAAGAAAGTAGTCCTTACACGTCTGCAGGTACTTACAGCAGTGTCAGCTCTACAAGGTTAAGTGCTGAAGTCTGGACATAAGTAGTAACAGGAAGAAAGAGGAAAACTGAATATTTTCTTCACTATTTTCTTTGTTTGTACCACTGCAATTTTCACAGACCCTCATCAATTATTCTTTTTGGCTTTCTGTCCATTCTTTTTGTAACTATACTACAGTTACTATAACTACTTTTATAACTCACCAAAGAGCAATGCAAACACCAATTAAGAATAAAAGTTTCCAATGAAATGCAGCATCAAGAATTTCTCATGCAGGCTACTGCCAAAGGTAATTCTGTAGGCCCTTTTTGTCAGTAAATGCTTCACAGCATAATAAAATGAAATCGTTTAAGGCAGGCAGTCACAGGCTGTAAAGGATATCACATCTAACACAATGACATTTAAAGAGGCTTCAGAAGTTCTGTAAGTGCAACCTGTATCTAAGTCAAGGTATTATGTCTCAAACTTGCAGCTGTACGTTTTAATATTTTGCTTCAATGTGACATTAACTCCCTTTGGCATCTTTTGAAATCAGAAATCCATACAAATCAAAAGTTTAAATATTGTCAAGATAAATAAAAGTGTAGTGATGTGCCTGGGGGGACTCTTAAGGTCTTTGATTCCGTTTAGAAACTCTGTCACCAAGCTGAGGAGAGGTTGGCATGATTTTCCTGCTTCTGATGGAGGTATTTCAGTGCTGAATACTGCCAGATCTGAAGCTGCAGGAATGGGAAATGCACTGCTGAGCTTACTGCCCTGGTTAGCTCAATGTATGTCGTTCTTCCACCCTACTCATCTCAGTTGCTTTGTATTATTTGAATACGAGCAATTCCGCACAAAAGAACAGGGAAAGGAATGAAAACCTAAGGAGGATATGCCCATATTGTCCCCATAGTCTTGATTTCCCCTGTACCGAGTAACTACCTTGTAACACTCAACAAACTCAGACTTTCCTGCCTTGTTACCCTTTAGCAACGAGGTGGAGGAGCTCGCTGCAAACATGGCCTACTGCTCGGCCTACTGCTCGGCCTACTTCTTGGCCTACCGGATTTTCCCATCAACAGATCAAAAATCTAGATTCAGAATTGCAACAGTTCCTTCACTAAAATGCCTTTTTTTGATGTTGTTGTTGTTTCAATCCATTTCTATGAAAAGGTGGGGCATCTAAAGAAAACATCTTCATAAAGAGAAAAAGAAAAAAAAAAAAAAAAGAAGGGAGGAGAGGTTACTAATCAGGTCCAAAGTCAGGCTTTTGCTCTGTTTGATGTGCTGTGGGAAAAAAAGCTGTATTCTTAAGTATCTGTAAAATACTTCATAAAATTTTTATGCTATTTTGACAATCAATTAATACAATTAATAATGAAACACTGACAAGTCTACTGCTTTTAAAATGTCTTAAAGGGTTTGCAGCTTAATTCATGTGATCCCAAGGGTCTTTTCCAACCTAAATGATTCTATGATTCTATGTGCCATTGTACTCAAGGGACACCAAACAGATTTGTATCAGGCCACTAAATATTGTTGATTTTAGATGTAGATCAAATAGAACTAAGTCCTGCTTTGAGATAAAAAGTTCTAGGGCCCTGAAGGACACACAGAATTTTCTCTTTTGTATGAATCTTGTCATGGTATTAAAAAGGATGGGGAAGAACACAGGTGTGCACACATACTCCTACATCCATATACAACTGCATGCATATCTTCTTCTGAATGTGAGAACTGTGCTAAAGAGAGGGAACTGTGAGTGAGAGTGAAAGGAAGTGAGAATCTCCACCCTTCGAGATGTTCAAAAGCCATCTGGACAAAGCCATCTGGACATGGTTCTGGGCTGTATGTGGCTCTGCCTGAGAAGGGGGATTGGACAAGATGACCTCCAGAGGTCCCTTCCAACCTCAGCCATCCTGTGACTCGGTGATTCTGTGAATTCTACAACTAGGAATAACAATATTTAAAAAATAACAACAAAAAAACTCAAACCCTATTCTGCTGAAATATGAGGTAAAAATCTAATTTTTTTTCCTCTTTAATGGTATTATTAATTCAGGAGCCTTAAGAAGAGTAAATGAGAGACAGAAAAAGTCCATCTCTCCATCCATCCATCCATCCATCCATCCATCCATCCATCCATCCCTCCATCCATCCCTCCATCCATCCCTCCATCCATAGACTCCTCCAACAGTCCTTTTTTCAGAACATAGTGGAGGATGTCAAGATGTTGAGAAGATGATTTTTTTTTGTATTATCTTTCCTGCCCCCGGCTCCCAACCCTGATTTAGGACCTAACCCCAACCACAATTCAGTGCCCTGGTTTTCTTTCTGCTCTACTTTCATGTAAGTACCAATTGAGTCCCTTTGTCCCAAGCTGAAATGTCAGCCTTTCCATAGCTGCTGTGCACATCAGAGGAGTCTGCTGACTGCCGGTCACTGCCTTCAGTTATGCTCTATTTTGATGCCCTAATTGTCTCACGAAACGCAGAAGTAAAACTATTATTTTTCAAGAGCATTTACATTTCTTCAAGTGAGTTTAAAATCTACTCAGTATCCGTCCACACCTTCAATAACCAGAAGTTATTGGCAACTTACCAACTCCAGGAAGGATCTTAAACTGAAATGGGAAGATCCTCTGAGAGTGTCCTTGCAAATATCATTAAGTTTGTGGCACACAGCCATTAGAGCTGAAGTCTGTGCAAACTTTAAGTGAACTCACCTGTAAACTAGGACTTTGTTAGCATGTCTCGTGGGCATGAGTACTAAATATTCATGCTTTACCACCCCACAAAAGGAAAGGAAAAAAAGCATCTGCAGGAAAAGCAGATGAGCAAAAATAAGCAAAGGGCAGAACTGTGCACCAGCGATGCAGACAGCTGTTGATGTTAAAGCATCACAGAGAAAAAGGTCATGAGGGAGAATGAGGTCCCTCAGCCCAGCATTTCAGAAATAAGTTGTTTGCTTTAGGTTGCTTATGGTACCTAAAGGTTGGGGGATAATCAAGACTGTGCAGCAGTAGTGTCTGGTTGAATACAGTGTATAAGGATGGCCCAGCTTACTGGAGCTGTGATTTACCAACTTCAATACCCTATTTCTAAGAGCTGTGAGTGCTACATGTCTCAGAGAACACTACAAAAACAGTCTGTCATGGACAATTAAGGACATCATTACTTCTTTTGAAGGGAATCATCTTTCAGGCCCTCGGTCTTAATCAACAGAACCGAGGACTGACCAGTGGATCCAGTTCTCTGCTATTTTAAGCAAACACATCCTGTAATGCCCTTCAGAAACTGATCAAAAAGAATTGGTTAAGCCCTGAAGTGTGAAAGTTTATCTCATTACTCTAGGTGGATCTGTCTCCAATGTAACTATGATACATCTACACATCCCCTTTTCAGCCTTAAATTCCTCACATCACTAACGTTTTATGACAAAATGCAGCATAGGCTAATATCTTGTATTTGTTGGCAGGCTTTAATTTTACAGCCTTTCAAAACAGCAGGAGTGGAGTTCAGCTCAGGTTCAAACACCTAAGCTTATATGACCAAATGTAGATTCTATAGATGCCTCAAATTTGGGGGCTGAGCTCCTACTGACCCCAACAGTGAAGTTAAACATGAGAAAAATACCATGTAAAGTAATGGGAAGGACAGAAGCTGTATTTGAAGGACCCATTTTGAACCTGGTCTAAGCCAAGACATTTTTCTTCAGAACTGAGAAAGGCCAAATCCACCCACACTATCAAGACACCTCAGTTGGGCTGAGAGGGGATACCTTGTAAAGCCACGGCAACTGGTTTTCTTCTGATTTTTCTCAAATGCTATATATTGGGTTTGCATGGCAAGGTTTTGGTAGTGGGGGAGATACAGGGGTGGCTTCTGTGAAAAGCTGCTAGAAGCTTCCTGCATGTCCAATAAAGCCAATGCCAGTGAGCTCCAAGATGGACCTCCCGCTGGCCAATGCTGAGCCCATCAGCGATGGTGGTAGCACCTTTGTAATAACTTATTTAAGAAGGGGGAGGTGAGTGGGTGTGAAGACCTGCTGCAGAACAGCAGCCAGACAGAGAAGTGAGAATATGTGAGAGAAACAACCCTGCAGACACCAAGGTCAGTGAAGAAGGAAGGGGGGGAGGTGTTCCAGGCACCGGAGCAGAGATTCCCCTGCAGTCTGTGGTGAAGACCATGCTGAGGCAGGCTGTCCCTCTGCAGCCCATGGAGGTGCACAGTGGAGCAGATATCCACCCACAGCCCATGGAGAACCCCATACTGGAGCAGTTTGTGAAGAATTGCAGCCCGTGGGAAGGATTCACGTTAGAGAATTTTTCATGGAGGACTGCCTCCCATGGGAGAGAGCCCACAGTGGAGCAGGGGAAGAATGTGAGGAGTCGTCCCCCTGAGGAGGAAGGAGTGACAGAGGCAACACATGATGAACTGACCACAATCTCCATTCCCTGTCCCCCTGTGCTGCTCGGGGGGAGGAGGCAGAGAGATCAGGAGTGAAGTTGAGCCTGGAAAGAAGGGATGGGTGGGGGGAAGGTGTTTTAAGATTGGGTTTTATTTCTCATTACCCTACTGTCATGGTTTAACCCCAGCTGACAACTAGGACCACACAGCCACTCACTCACTCCCCCTGGGTTGGTATGCGGAAGAGAATCAGAAGAGTAAAAGTGAGAGAACTCATGGGTTGAGATAAAGACAGTTTAATAATTAAAGCAAAAGCTGCACATGCAAACAAAGAAAAACGAGGAATTCATTCACTGCTCCCCATCGGCAGGCAGGTGTTCAGCCATCTCCAGGAAAGCAGGGCTCCATCACACGTAATGGTTACTTGGGAAGATAAATGCCATCACTCCAAAAGTGCTCCCCTTCCTTCTTCTTCACCCAGCTTTATATGCTGAGCACGATGTTATATGATATGGAATATCTCTTTGGTCAGTTGGGGCCAGCTGTCCTAGCTGTATCTCATCTGAACTTCTTGTGCCCTCCCAGCCTGTGCACTGGCAGGTGTGAGGAGTGGAAAAAGCCTTGACTGCTTAGCAGCAACCAAAAACACCAGTGCACTATCAGACTATTCCCATCCTAAATCCAAAACTTAGCACTATACCCGCTGCTATTAAGAAAGTTAACTCTATCCCAACTGAAAACATGACACCTACTCTGATTTCCTTGACAATAAATTAAATTAGTTTCCCCAAGTCAAGTCTGTTTTGCCCGTGACGGTAATTGCTGAGTGATCTCTCTGTCCTTATCTTGACCCACAAGCCTTTGGTTATATTTTCTCTCCCCTGTCCAGTTGAGGAGGGGGAGTGACAGAGTGGCTTGGTGGGCACTTGGCATCTAGCCAGTGTCAACCCACCACACACTAACCAGTTGTCTCAATGACCTCTCGGTGGGCTTTTTTCATATTGGCATTTTGGAATAGAGTAAAGTGTTTCTTGAATTATTGTGGCATTGATTTATATGCCACAACGTTTTCCATGCATTACCTACAGATGCGAACATGCTGTTGGAGTGCCTGAGCCCAGCACTTGGAGGACCTGGACGATGTTTAAGCTGTGGGTGGTTCCTTACTGAGTAGCTGCTGCTCATGCAAAATTCAGCAACATTTCTGTTAGCAACTCAGGTGGCCAAAGAAGAGATATTTAGCTTCTAGGGCAAGCTTTGCTTATTGGAAAATTAGGAAATTATAGCTAATTTCTAATGCATGTGCTTGATGTGGGTTATTTTATATTAAATGTTTGACAGCTTTAAGGCTGAAAACAATATTCATTGAATTTTTTCTTGATTTATAATGCTCAGTTATGAAAATAATGATTACTGGTGCCTGAAATGCTTATTTTTAAGGGTTTTTTTATTTATTCAGACACAACTATTAGTCTTAAAAGCACTCATTTGATTACACTCAGTTTATTTTAGAAATCTCTTGCACTGAGCAGTCTGAAAGTGATAAATCACTAAGATAAAAAAGAAAGTTTAGTGAAGTTGGAATCTATAACTAAATCTGACTGTAAATTCATATCTTCCATAGTGTGCATGTGTGCCCTATACAACCCCATAATTTTCCTGAGAAGGGAATCCCTCGAATAGTACATAATAATAATAGAAGAGGTCTTAAAAGGTGAGTGGATGAAGGGACTGATGAGAATAAGAGAGTAACAAGCTGTGTTGTGAGTCTGGAGTTGAAAAACATGATGAGTGTATCTATCTGCACAAGTGTGTGGGGTTGAAAATTTCTGATTAACCTGTTTTCACCATACAATGGGATTTTGTCAAAATGTATGTTTTCCACTTAATAGAGAAATAATAGCAATACTGATCTGACTTGGAAATACCGTCCTTCCTGTTCAGAGAAGTTGTACTTCAGTCATGTCCTGTCCTAGTTCTCTACAACTGACCGCTTTCACGAGTTCAACTTATTCTTCAGACCATTGACATCCATGATGAAAAAGGCCCTTCTCTGCCCAGAAAGGTGACTTGCTTCTGTTTATATGTAGTTTAACCAGAGGAGTCCCCTACAGAGGAATGGAAATCTAATATAACTGAACTACAGCCTCCATGAGACATCATGGAATTATTTTCAACTTGAGGAGCTAGAAGCTCTTAGTATGAAATAGAGCTTTGGCCGAAATATTTGATTTTTTTCTTAAGAAAACATTAGCACTTTAAAATCCCTTTTATTTTGCCAAGAGCTGGAAATTTGTATCAACAATAACAGAAGCAATAGGTGTAGTCCAACATCAGAGAAGTGCAGTAGCCACTCAGCTTTCTAAGTGCACCTTTTCTACACAAGATGTGGTTCTAAATAACTAAAAGTAGTAATTAATGACCAGTCATCCAAAGAACAGAGCTATAGCTATTACAACTATATCCTGTTGTAATAACACATAGCTCTAATATCCCTGCCTCTAAGTAGCATCAAACGAACCAAGAAGAAACAAACTTTTCTGGCATTCACACTCAGTCACCATGGGTACACGTACATCCAGGGATCCAGACGAATTTAGTCAAAGGGCTGAAGAGAGCATCCTCACAACCAGCAGATAGACATTACACAGCTAGAGGTGGAATTTGGCTGTGAGGTCGCACTTCTTTCACAGCTACAATGTGCTACAGTCACTCAGCTCTGCTGAGTTTACACTCCTCTAGAAGCAGAAAGCAGCCATCATCTGTGCTTAACTAGACAGGCTTGCAGTTGTTTGGTGTCGCCAGAATGATCTGAAGACATAGACTGAACATGGGAATCAAGCCCATCAAGTTACCTTTCTCACATAGTAGCAAAGAATTTAGTCAATTTATTCATATTCACTTACAGAAGGTCACATTTCTCTCCCTTCATTGAAGAAAAACATCATGAAGAAAGGCCCAGGTCCCGCTGGGGCCCCAGGAGCACCACCTAGTTGTGCAAAACCGATGAGATGCACCTGGCTGCTCTGGCAAGTGTCTGAGGGCTTCTTAAACATGGAGCAAAGCAAGAGTCAACAGAGAGACTGAACTCTCTAAAGGAAGGCTCTTCCATTCCTACGCATTACATACAAAGTTGAAGTGGAGGAGTGGCACAAGACTTTTTTCCCTCTCAGTCATGGTCCAGTCCCGAACTGACACAGCAGAGTTTTAAAGCCATTTCTGCTTACAAGCCCTGAAGACTTGGGGCCTACAGCAATGGAAAGCACATACATAACAAGGGTGTCACAGCCATGATTTCTGTTCCTCTGGAAGCCTGGCAATTTTCTCAGCACAGAAACATCAAACTTGCAACCTCAGTTCACTGCAACCTTATGATCTCTTGGTTCATAAACCTGCCACTATAGCTTACTTCCATAAACTCAGACTGAAATTGCTTTAGTGCAATCATGTCTGGTCTATTAACTCACAAATTTTCTTGATCCTTTGAAGATGGCAGGAGTTGCATGTCCTCAACATAGAACAGCAAAATAAAATAATAAGAAAACCTCTCTTCTTGCCCACAAAATCTGTTAACCTACTGCACAGTATCTGATGCAAACTCTGCAGCAGAGGGAAGGAAAGATGTGTTTGGTCTGTTTGGTAAATAAACCCAGAGCTCAGAGCTGAGCCACAGGGACAGGTTTGTAAGTCAACAGACTAATGTTTCAGAGAACAGAGGTGTCAAGTCTGATGATTATCTGATGAGAAGATTGCTTATGGAGAAAGAATTTAAATTTGCTTTAAGTGAATGTGTGAGCAAGTAAGTTTCAACTTCATTTTTCATAAATGCTTACGACAGAAATAAATTAATCACATATATCTACAGAAAGAGAAAACAAAAAAGATTACGAGGGGTTTTATCTAAAATTACAAGTTAAGAACTAAAAGCTCTCTCAGTAAATACTGTTGTAAGTTTATTTTCTTTAATAGTTACTCAAGACTTATTTGAAGGCCCACAGTATGCACATAGGACAAATAAAGGAGTTTATATACACCTACATAGACCATTCAGCCACCATAACACAGAAGAAACCAAGCTATTATTCTCTTTCTGTATTTTTAAATGCAAGTGCAATATTCACAATAACAAACAAAGAGCAAGAAAGAAAAACGACAAGTACAACATGGAAAATGAGACAAAAAGATTCCCCACAGGAAATACAAGAATACCAGGAAAATTTTAAAATGGTTTTCCTCACCGCAATTTGCAGAGGAGAAACAAAACTGGCCTAACACTCCCTCCTCCAGGCTGATTCCTGTTCCTTGCTCCTGATAAAACTTCTTTCCTGTGTATACCATGAGTAAAGAGAAATAAATCCGACAGCTTGCTCCACAGGCCTGCGGGCATTTTTACAGTCAGTTCAACACGGAGGGGAAACGGGAGGTTTTTCTCCTGTGACCACGCTGGCTTGCCTCCCTGCCTCTTCCCTCCCAGCAGGCAACCGAAGCCAGGCTGCTCCTCTCTCACACAGGACAGCACACAAACACCAACACACGAACACCGACACACAAAAACCGACACACAAAACCTCCTCTGCACCCTCCCACAAAAAACTTTCTCACCCACTCTTTGAGAGCGGTCACTTGGGTGGCTCCAGGCTTGCAAGGATGCCTGCCCACCTGGGGCCTGTGGACGTACAAGCAGAAAGACAACCCCCAAAGCACCAACATGGAATAAGCTTCACCAGGGCAGCTTGTCCAGCAAGCAGGCTAGGGATTTCAAAATGTAAGAAATGACAAAGCTGTTTGCTGGAAAACAAACACTAAAAAGCTACAGACAGACATTAAAAGGTTAGACACACCCCTTTGTGGACCATTCTGCATGGCTTTTAAGAATAGTATCATGTGTTCGCAGCTTTTCACAAATGGGAAATATGACTTGTCAGAAGTTCAGTCATTCATTTTTCCATGGTTGCTGTTTGTTTTCTTGACTGAGAATCTGACAATGGTGTCTGACATATGTCCTTCCTCATATGTCTTGGAGATTAATTTTTTTTTAATTAAAAAATATTTTAAAAAAAACAACTTGAAAACATTTTTTTTTTGTTTCTTTTGTTAAAATTCCCTCAAAATGTGGGGCTTCAAGTTACACTGCAATTAAATTCAAAAAAGACATCATGGGTAACATCACTACACCTTTAGGAACATCTATTGGCACAGCAGCCACTTAATTTATATCAGTTGAAGACAGAAGTGATAAACTTTGTAGCTGCTAACTTAAACTGAAATGATCTTTGTCATTGTATAGAATAAGAAATAACTTTTTTGGGTTTTTTGAGTTCTCTTCTTTACTTGTATTTTCTTCTCTCCCAATGCTTTTTCCAAAACACACGTCAAAACACCACTGTGATAGCACATACCCGGCACGATTCTTCTCAGCACTCACTAGGGTTTTCCTAGGATCTCCCGTTTGCTTCTTCCTGACTGTATTCATTAGCACCTTCAAAGCATTTCCACAGACCTCCCTTCTCAGCAGGATCTAAGAATTCTTACACAGCCTCCACTTTGTTTTGTCTGAGCAGCTTTGCTTTATATATTTCTTCGACAGTTTTGAAACTTAAACAGTAACTTTGGTTTATTCATTATTCATTCATAATTAGTTCCCTCCTGGTTCTTTTTAACCTCTCATTTCCAAGTGGAAAATGGTCACTTGGAGGTGGTCTTTGTTTTAATTCTTCCAGGGTCTTCCAAATCACCTGGAGGAGTCGCACTGAGTCCGGATGAGCCTGCCTTGAAGGAGAAGGCCTTCCAGTTTTCTTTTAACTCCTTGCCAACTTTATTCCGCACTCTTGATTGTCTAAATGTGAATACTGACTGATTAACACCAATGTCTCAGGGCTGAGTTCCCAGTTCATCAGCAAGATGCTTGATCTCCATGTGACACCCCAAAGTTTTCTAGAAAGTCAGCCTTCCAGCACATGGTCAGACCACCCACCCCCACAAAGGAGAAGGCGCATGCAACTGCACTGCTGCGCACATCAGTTTGTACCTGTAGATCTGCTGGCCTAGCTGTGGAAACCTAACACTAAACTTCTCTCAGGAGGCATTTACTTACGCAAGTATGAGATGGGTTGCAGAGCAAAGTGCCTAGCTGCAGAACCAGGGCTGCCATCTCACTTGTGGTGGGAAAGGACATTGCTGTGAGATTTTGCATGACGGAAGTGTGTGCAGTGCAGCAAAGCTCTTGGAATAAAAGATTTTGAAGAATTAATCAGCTTGTTTTGAGGCATGTTGATGGCAAAGGATTTGACTTGCGGCTACTTATGTCTGACATTGTCTTTGCTTGCGCTGAAACTATTCACACGGAAAGCAGTATTTTGCCCGCTAAGTAACTCACAAAGACAACCAAGACCAGGGTATCTCAGGCTGCATTCCACTCAATCCTCCCGCCTCCTTTGAATAAACGAACTTCTTTACACACTGACAGACTAGGGAGATTAATTCAGGATGCGTGTGCACAGTACACCTGGCAGACACGATAAAGCCTGGCTCAAAGAGCTAAGATGAAACAAAGGCATAAATAATACCAGAGAAGGATTTACAAAAGGACAAAATATGGGCAGCCATTTAGAGGTGACAGTAATTACTTAAGTAAATGTCAAAACTCTTCAAAGAAACAAGGGGGAAAATATTCATGAATATTTAAGGATGAAACATGTGAGCATGTTGATTTGCCATTTGGAAGGTTATGTTCCTGTCTTATTTTCCCTATGATAGCTACGGGAATGGGTATTAAAATCTGTTGCAGGACAAACACTTAATGTTTGAGGGAATATTGCTTCTAGATGTACTGAAACCAATGGTCTTTTAATTCACTCAGCACCTAAGAAAGGTTTATACTGTTCCTGAGCCTAGCCATGAGAAAACCAAGAAAATAACAGGTTGAACTCCAGATACCTGTAAACATGCAGAGGCACTTTCCCTGCTATAGCCAGTGTCTCCTGGACACAGTGAGACAGAAGTTGTTCACTGGACCTCATTATAATCTTTTTCTCTCGGCTCCATCCCAGCTTCCATTATCAGAGGCAGAGAAACTGGCAGGTGATTGCACAGCTAGCAATGGTTGCCCAAAGCCAAAGATGGGGAGAATTGCAGCGCTGCTCTGCCACACGCTTTCCTCCACCATTAAATGCCTTTTCTGCAGAGCTCCCTGCTACCCGACTGTCACTGCCTCACCATGCATGTGGGCATACATCCAGAACACACTACACAGCTGCAACAAAAAGAGTTTGCAAAGCCTGAACAGCACCTCCAAAGATATGCATTTTCTGTCAAGATTGGCAGAAGAACCTTATAAAGTCAAGCAATGGCAGATAAAAAGGCAGATGAAATTTGGTATATTGAATTCTATATTCAAGGGATACATGTGGAACAAACCCCACCTATTATGACTCTGTGCTTAAAGTGATGGGCTCTGGGATGTCTGTTACAACATAGGAGAAGAATCTTGAATTTATCATAAACAATTCCATGATAACTACACTCAGTACTTACCAAAACAACAAGTCAGTGTTAGAATTAATTAGAAAGGAATAGAAAATGTGAAAAACAAAACAAAACAAAACAAAACAAAAACAAACCAACAACATTATTATGTCCCTATGTAAATCCATAGTTTGCTTTGGTCCTTGTCTTGGTCCTTGTATCTCAAACATTAAAGAATATAACTAGAGAAGAGCTGAAGAAGAGAAAGAGGGGTGATAAAAAATAAGCAATGGTTTCTACATGAAGAATGACTTTGTAAGTTAGATCCCTTCAGAATAGTAAAGGAATGGCTAAGGGGAATATGCTGGAGATCTATACAATCATGGCAGGAGAATAAGGGGCAAAGTGTTAGATGCACCTATTTTCTTGCTCACTCTACTAGATGCCTGCTTTTGACAGACGTTGGAAACAGTTTATGGACTCGGAAGCTTGGATCTGATTTAATTCAGTCACTCTTTAGTTTTTACCTAACATTTTACATAAAATGTAGCAGCTATAGAAGCTTACAGAGCTTAGTGCTGCACAACAGAATTATCCAGTGTTTCAATTTTGTTTTTTCTGACCATTTGATTCATTCATATTTAAGCCATAAACAAGTCCACTCTATCTGAACCCAGAGAGCCACATGTAGAAGAAAAAAGGAAAAGCATCTTATATCACAGCTAACCCAATATCTGAGGCCATCCTTGACCAGTATAAATGACATAATCCACAGTATTCTCTCATTTGTGCTATCGACAAAAGCAGCAGCCTTACAGATCCACGGTTAGAATACAATTTTATCTCTCTGCTTCTTGTTGAATTGTGCCAAGCACATACATACACACAATATGTCATGTCTCAGGTAAAGGCCATCAGGAGATGGCCTTTAAATCCAGAAAGTGTTTTAGACTCCTTTATATTGCAGACATTTTTTAAGTATGATATACACAATGCTGACCACAGAGTTATCCAGCTAGTTTCATTTAATGCAGTGATTTGTGTCAATTGCCACTTTTACCAAGACTAAAATTAGGCAATGAACTAGTACTCACTCACTTGACATATCTTTAATGTTCCTGGTAAATGCTGAACAGCAGGACATAAGCTACTTGCAGTTAGCCAGAAGGTCTCTTATTTGTTCTCACATCTGACTAATCTGGGTTTGATATCAAGGGAAATCATTTAAGTTATTCCATCTTGGAGAAAGACAGCCTGTTTTAAGTAAAGATACGTGGGAGAATTCAATCTGATGACAATTGGATACTGTTAAATCCTATAAGCTGCAACACAGGACAGTATGAAGAATGTTTCATTTTGAAAAACAATGACAAATTTTTATTCTAAATTATCACCAGTGATGAAGGAAACCTTGGTTAGTTAACATCAGTAAATGCGATGCTAGCTTAGTCAAATCCACCAAGAATTTACATTTTTTATATAAAATGGAAATAGGAATTCTTCTACAGAAAGAATAGGAATGGTATAGAGAAACCTTTATAATAGGCACTAAAATATTTGTCTGCACAAGTTATTTGCTCTAATGTAATGAGCTATACCCCAGTAACACTCTTAGGAACTCAGCACTTAGGAACTCAGCACAGGAAGGCGTGACCTGATCACCAATGACAAGGACAGTTTTCTGTAGGTGTCAACAACCATTAAGTACAAAAGGGATCACAGAACATCTGCTGCCCCTAATGTCCTTCTTGACACAATGCCCCCACCAGCCTGTATTAATCTGAAAGCTTTCTCACTCCCTGCTACTTCTAAAACATCATTATGAGGAAGAAATGTTATTCTTTAAAACAGTAACAGGCTAGTAAAAAGCATAGGAATAGGGGCAGTCTTACTGCAGAATAAAGAAACCAGTAACTTTGAGAAGAAAATGTTTTGCATTTTAAAAAGTCCAAATTTGCAACTGAGATGGCAAATGCCTTTGGGAATGAGAATTAAACTCCAGCTCACATCCATCACAGAAGGACCAGAGGTCCAACTGCTAGCTCTGTGCATGGCACCGTCTGCTGCTTCCACCTCCAATATAATTCACGACGCTTTATGGCAGTCTGGCAAGATCAAGCAGAAGGTGGATTATCCCGGTGATGTTGGGTGAATGGTGGCTTTGATCTCAGATATCCATAGTCCCAGGTTTTTCCTCCTTCTGTTCCTTATGTCTTTATTGCCAGAAAAGAATAATCTATTAAGTTCATAGCCAGTTAAGAATTCTTATTTTCTCGCATAGGTAAAAGTTGCTTAGTAGCTTTCAGACAGGAGCATTCCTTATTTCCTTAAACTAATGCAAAATCTGACCTCTGTATCATATGGTTACAGTCTGGATCTTAGGGCTGCTTGTATCATTAGTTATTTTTTCTCCCGTTTGCATTCAGAAAAATTGCCATTCAGAAGACTCAATCACAGTGTGTGTGTGTGTGTAAATATTATACACCGCCCCCACCCCACCACCACCCCAGTCCAGTGCAAAGGACTCCAAGGAAACATGCCGGTGTCATCTGGAACCACAGAGAACCACTGAATTGCTTCTTTGTGTGCCTGGGCTCTTTTAACCCTATAAGATAAGCTTTTCCCAAAAAAAGAAAACAAACCCTAAAACAGAAGAGGACTATTCACTAAGTGCATTAAGTGTGCTGATGCTAAGCACAACTCTCAAAGAAACTGGAGTTCCCAGGAGACAGGTTTCCATGGAGATACTAGGGCTATCAGGGGCTTGCTTAGTCCTGTAAGTCCTTCTAGACTTCTGCTTCTCTAGCAACAAAGCCAAGTATTGCTCCACAACACCAGGAAATTCTCCACAACCTAGAACCAAACTGAGCTAAACCAGTGTCCTCTTTCCCAGTCAAGGTCTCCCACACCTTCTGTTAACAGCTATAATTATTGTCAGTCCAAGCATGCATTTGTGTTTTTAACTAAGTACCCAGCCATTCTATCATTCTATGATTTTGTTCCAGGAAATTAATTACTGCTACCTTGTCTTCTCTGCCATGAGCTGTAGCCTTCACCATGCTCTTCATATATGTATTTGGACGTGGGTAGTTTTTGTCCATGTTTATCATATTCAATGAAAGATGTTGTGGGTATTCTACATATATGGTCACAGTTCCTTTCTCCATGTATCGTTAGAAGGAATGAGTACTTCTACACTGCTTCCACAGGCTACTGTAAAGATACTACCTGCAGTAGTAGTTCAACAGTCTTTTGGATTAGAGCAAACTGCTAAAATTAGAGTATTGACACCTAGTTATTCCATAGCACATCATTTTATATTGCCAGTATAGGGCAGGATTAGGACCCTCCAGGCTGGAAAGCAACACGTAGGTCCACCTATCACTATTTAGAGTAATAGCACTGTGATCATGTTTGAAAGGAATTTAATTCCTCAACTACGTGAGATTACCATTCCTTTCACTCACTGTCTCAGGCTGTACAGTCACCTCTGAAGAACACATTCATCTTCATTTGATGAGAACTCCTTGTGCCTTTTCCTCTGTATGCAAAGCCATGTTCCAAGATATCCAGTTCTATAGGTCCCAAGAGCAATTGGTCTGAGGAAACACCAACCTCAACTTCTTGCTAACAAGAATTATAGTGCTTTTTACTTTTTACCCTTCACCTCACAATCACTTTCAAATGGCAAATTTCTGATAACTTGTTTGTTCCATAGAATATATTACAGACTTCCAATAGATGATCTATTTCACATTAATATACATTTATTTATTTTTCTTCTCTCTCAAATGTGAAACACAGTATGTTAACAAGATTCAAAACATCTACATTTAAAATCATGTTCACTCATCAGAATTTAATGAGCTTTTCTACTCTCTGATCTGTGTATTGATTGCACCAACTCCTGCAGCTTTGCTCACTTCCACTACTTCTCCCCCATTTTTCATAGTAGCAATTAAAAATGTATAAATCAGGCTGTGTCTGAAATGGGAATATATTAAATTCTTTTTTCTCTTTATCATATGATGAAGCAGAAGAAAGTCTATGCTTGCCATAACAAGCTGTCTTGTGATTTACACCATTCTTGAGAAGCTCTTGTAGTGCAAATACTATTCATATATTTGCATAATACCTACCACAGTCTAGCCACAGACTTGACACATGCTGTGACTAAAGAAGACACTCACATCTTCCACACTGGCTATGAAGGTACAGGGTAGAAAGATATTTTGCTATTTTTTGCAGTAGGAATTAATTTACATTGCGAAAAGCTCACATTCATGTTCTTCCCATCCAGGTTAAAAAATCTGTGCTCATTTGCAAGGACTGGTGAAGCCTGGGCCTGCTGGATCTGCTTGGCTTCCAGGTTTGCAGACACTTCAGCTGCTACCCATCTTGATGTCTGCATGGAGCTGTGAACTGCAGGGTGCCAGTATGGGCTGTCTCCAGTGTCCACCCAGCCAACAGCACTCACTGAAATGGCAGCTCGTAGTCACTGACCACATGTTTAGGTAGGGTCCCCAATTTCCTTAGCTTCTCATGACTCAGAGCTGTTATGGTGTGTAGGTGCAGTCTCAGACTACTTCATTCATGTGTTCTGGCTCCAGAAGGATGAGGCAAGCTCCTTGCACACGTTCCTCAGAGGAATCCAATTCCTCTGAGAGAAGTTTATAGACAGGGTAAAAGTGTCAGCCTCTCCCAGGGTCTGAGATCCTCTTCAGCCAGAAACACTGGGGCTCAAATGGAAATCAGTATTGATCACAGCAAAAGACATCTCAAGAAAGCCAAGTGGGATATTTTGCTTGCCCTCTGTGGTCTAACATATCCTTCTCAGTCCTAATAATAGGCATGTTGCACTCACAAGGATGAACTCGTGTTCTCAGGAAGGGCAGAATCACATAGATTTTAATGGGAGGAGGTGTTTTCCAAAACAGCCGTCCCACCGCTGGGCCAGTTCTGTCCTGAGTCTCAAGGTTGATGGACAGTTGAGCCCCAAAGGATGAAACTGGAACCTTGGCTCAGCATTCCAGTGGATACTCAAAATCACAGACATAAAAAGATTATTTTGGCGTACTACTATTTACCCCTACCCTCATCTCTGGTAACCTCTCACTTCCACTAGTGATAAATAACTGCCTTTCTTTCTATGTCACAATGACTACAAACTGTAGCTTTTCTTCCCTTGCTAACATCAGTCCCTGCTCCAAAGGTGCCAATCATCCTTTTCTCTCAAATTTTATATGGACTAACATAATTAACTTCAACCCAATTGTTCCCTGTTTGCTCTTAGTTTGAAGCGTGATGCTGCTCCTCCTTCAGAGTCCAAGAAGGGCTGTTGTATTCAAAAGCCTGGGTGTTTTTGCAAATTCTGTCATCTGGAAAAAAAAATACTACCTATGCCCTCAGATTTTGCCTCCATTAAGCCCTAAAAGCATTTCCGTAACATGATATTTACACCTCTGATGCTTTGCCTGACTCTTCTATCTTGGTCTCTGAGCACCTTCTCTTCTTGGCTATTTCATCTTGCTACAAGTATGTCAAAATACAGTGCAGGAAGCTTGTGTTGGCAAAAGCAATGACAGGGGCTAAAGCATCTTCTAAGATGGGTATTCTAAGGTGGGAGCTGTTTAAGAAGGAAAAACAAATGGGAATTTGAGAATTTGAAGACTTTGTCCCACAGCACCCCACAGAAAAATTCCCAGAAAGACTCAGCTGTGTGTATCACTCGGGAATTGGGGATACAACCCGCGAGCACCGATTCTGCACAGCAGTGTGCCAGGTATTGCGTGGGTACACATAGGCTGTCTCCATACACATTGCAAGCAGCAATGAGGACAAGCAGCGATAAGTTATATGACATAGAGTTTAACGTTTGTCAAGAGAGGAATAGACCTGTAACTATACAAATACAGCCTAAGAAATGGTTACCCAAGCACTCCAGAAAATGGCAAGACTTTATGTTTTCTTTCAGGTCAATGGAACATAGAAGGGTGTGAGGTTGTTGGTAATAGTGACACTCACTATTCTGGGACTAACTTGTCTTTCAGTAGCTGTGTGAAAATAGCGTAATAAGGAAAAGATGTTAAACTGTGGATGCAGGTGTTAAAACCAATAATGGAATTAAAAATTATTACAGATGTCTATTTAATACAAATTTGTAGTGACAGACTGAATACTGTTATCTGCCCCTAAGGCTCGTGCTGGTGTCTGTGGCACATGTGAAGGCACAAGCAGAAGTGAGGAAAAAAGAAACTTTTTCACTGTAGTTGAGGTTGCTTCATTCTGCATTGGGTCTGCAGAACACCATCAAATGTCTTAGTAGGGGATGAATGGGGATACATTTGCAAAACCACTACATTTGGCAAACTGTTTGAAAAGCTAAGTTTACACAATCAAAGCTGCCTGAAGCATAGTAGCAGATGGCATTGCAGACAGATGCTAGGAAAAAAATGTTATTTTCTGCAAACATACATAAACACTGAAAAGCTGTTTAGATGAAAAGGTTACTCCCTTTTGCACTAGTTGCTAGCTGCTTTTTTGAAAACAGAGGCACAAACTTAAAATTTTCTATTTCCTTGACAAATGGATAAGACAAAATAAAACCATGTTTTAATTTATGCACTCAAAGGAGGTATTAAGAGAGAAAAATGAACAACTTGGTTTTGAGTTCCATCTTAGTTTCTCTCCCTTTTTTTTTTAACCTTAAATCACTGTATTAAGAAGAAACACTGCCTTCCCGAATTTATCAGTGCTAGTTTATGCCTTTGTTGAAGACTGCCAAGTATGTGAACACAAACAGATTAGAATTCTAACGCTGCAGAATATTTCTCATTCTAGGAAGCGACCCTATCTGCTACAGAACTTTATTTACATGTAGAGCTGTTCATTGTTTCTCTCCTTGAAACAATCTTGCAATTAAAATCATACTCAAATGAGAGTAAAAATTTTCCACAGAATGAAATTCAGAATGCTCTCATCCCAAAGTACCAAATTTATTTTTTAAAAGTTGAAACACTTTAACAATGCCATATTATACATACATAATTATGTTAATGTGGTGTGTATTTCAAGTTTATTATTAACATACAACATAAAAACTATATAATTATTTTCATTGAAAATGAAGTTGAAATGAATTTATTTTCAAAATTTTCTTATTGAAGTCCCTGTAAAATACTCTTGATTTAACAATCTTAATTTTCTGATGGAAGATGGTTCCATAGAGTTCTTGGCTGGACAAGATGAATACTTCACTGCATTAATTTCATGGTTATCTTTCACAGCCTTATGTAAAGACATCTACTTTTGTCCTCAGGTCCCCTCCACCCCAAAACCAGACAAACATACACACCCACACACCCACACACACACACACACACACAAAAGAGTGTATAGACAGAAATTGAATTAACATCAACCTATGCAGCTATGCAGCCTCTGTTCAGGCAGCAAATGATTTTAAAAAGTAATTCCTCCAATAAAATATATCTCTGACCTTCCGAAGAAATCACTGCTGTGTTTAACGGGTATGTCTTTAAATATAACTTTATAACTGGAGAGTACAATATTTTAGAGGAAACACAGGAAAACCTGGCCCCCTCACTTTTAGGGTCTTGAGGGAACAAGCTTTCCCCTCTTGCTAACTGCTACTCTGTGTAAGCAATCAGTTATTGGCTAAAGGCTGTTCAGTGACAAAAAGCCATCATGCATGTTTTATTTTGTTTTTCAACCTTGCGATTTTAAAAGCTAATAATGAAAATACTATGCCAAGTTCTTTCAGTGGGTTGCTGATTTTAACGCAAGCTGAAGGAATACAGTTCAGTTTTCCACGAAGTAACTAGGCAATTTAATTATAATACGTATTGATTGTATTTTCTAGTCACAGCAAGTAGGTGAGAGAAAGTAAAAACTTCAAGCAAGCTTAATACACAATTAGGAAAGATGGATGATAATAGTGCTTCTCATCAGTAAAAGGTATCACCATTTAGGGAATTAAGCAGAAAAATCAGTCTGACATTCACATTCATCTACTCTATTGGTGTATTTTAGTATTTTTCTTGTAAATACCACTGCAAAAAGAAAATTTAAGGCAGTTTCAACGTATGTGGGGAGTTTTAAATGGTCATTCCATCAATCAGTGCCTCTCACTCTCTTAGAAATTGACAGAAGGTAAACTGGTCTTAAATCTTTCAGGGGTAAACATCTCTAAGCAATGGTCAAGAGGAATCAATTCCGGTACAATTAAGCAGAGAAATGCATGAGATCTACTCATTCTGGGAGAGAAGCAAGCTTTCTGGTTAATATGTGAAAGATGATTCAGAAACATGAAAGACATTTTTAGAGCAAGTTACTTATGCATGTCAAAAGTACTGTTCTCGAGAAGAGCTATGAGTTAAACGACAAACAACCATAAATTCAGTGTTAAAATCTCAATACACTTTTTTGTTTATTTACCTTAAGACATGTAGCAACGTATCAGAAGCAGGTATTTAGGGTACATATTTTAGCAATTCTATGGCAGAGGTTTGGTTTTCATAAACCAAGCATATGGCTTACATTTAAAATAAAGCAGGTGTGCCTCATGCATAGGCTAATTATGTTGCAAAGCAAAACCAGCATGTTCCTCTACACAGAATTACCAAAGCCATCATCCTTGAACTAGATCTGGCTACTTAACAGTGTTCATTAGTTGGGAACAGTTCCCAGAGCAGTCTATTAAGGCCTTTTCCAAACCACCTTGCCCTAGATTTGGAAGGAAAATTAGCACATGTCCAAACAAAGACTGCAACAACTTTTTCTGTTCCCAGAAGAAAAATGAAATGAACAGACCTGAGTTTTCTCCTACATGACATGAGAACACAGTACAAATATAATGAGCAAGCAAATAAGAAAACAACAACTTCAATGTCCATGAACTGTAACGAACAGTTCCGTCTTTTGGTTCTATCAAATAGAGAACCTCAGCATAACCAGTGTGTCACTGACAGTGTCAGTGTGAGGATTAGAAGGAACAGTAGAGAAAAAATGTGTTTAAATGTATTTTTATGAATAAAGGTGATTAAGTCACTTCATCAGTTTTGGTAACACAGCTTACCTGCTTTCAGGGAACATCTCTATGAGCAATCTCCACTTGGAGCAATCCTTCTGAAGTGCAAAAGAACACCTTTCAGTTTCTAAGGCCAACATATATTTACATGAGTGCTCACTCACAAAGTATCTATGCCTTGACGCACTAAAGCTTCCTCTCCTTCAGGACACGAGTCATGTAGGGCAAGGAGCAAGTTTTCAGAGCAAATGTGGTAAGAATTACTCACGTGCTTAAAGGCACACTCATAAAATGCTATGTAAAACATGATGAGTTTTCATATTAGCACCTATGATGGAGATACACGGGACATCTTCGCTAACCTACAGATTGCATTCTATGAATACATATACATGAACCTCCCTTATCTCCTCTTTGCCCTGTCCTTTCAACCACAGGGCACTCACCTGACAGGCAATTTAGATGGGAATCTTCCAAATAGACGTAGGACTGCTGGTGCCAATGTAGTCTCCCTAGCTTCCCACTTGGCCTACAACTTTCTATCTAAAAGGGTACAGGACTCCTGTAGGATCCATGACTTACCTGCAGCCTTAGGAATGTCTCAGGTGCCCCACGACACCTCAAAAAGTATACTAGACACTGATGCAAAGTACCTGAATACTACCGCGTGATTTGTTAGGTAAAATTCTCAAGAGTAACATGAGAATGCTTTCTTGCAGTAACATCATCTTCAGGTTTTGGTTGCTCTCACCAATTTTTTCATACTTTCACCTATATCAGTATTCCTTGGATAGGAGGGGAAAAAATGGTGATACACATCCTCCATTTCTAAGACCTTTGTGAACTGAATTGCTAGCACAGCCTGGAGAATTCTCAGTGCAGCTCTTTCCAGTTCACACCCAGCTGCAATTTGTGCCAAAGGACTGCCATCATCCACCCAAGCATTGCCAGAATACAGAAACACCCTAGATGGACTTCCTTTGTTTTAAGTCAAAATTGCAGTGTTTCCCATATTATGATGCTGGTTGTGACCAGAAACTGCACTGACAGCTCCCAGAAGGAGCCAAACCAAATAACAGCAGCTTGAAGTATGGAACAAAAATTAAAAGAGAGGGAAAGCGTAACTGACGGTTCCCTGATACTCTAAATGGAACCTAGAAACAGGAACACAACAGTGCTTGCGGTAACATTGGGAGTAGCACAAGGAAAACTGCATTAAAATAGGTGTCCCAGAATTTACTCCTATAACCTTGCTCTTTGCAAAATTACTGCTTGCTGATAGGCTCTTGTGCTGGATCCTCTCTTCCGTAGATTCATCTGTTAAAGAGAGAATTAATTTATTTAGGAATTGTAATTGATGGTAAGTAGAAGTATGAATAAATGATAGCCTAGAGTTCACGAAACAGGATAGTAATTTTTCAGATAAAAACCCTACGAACAGAACAGTAAAACATTTTTTTAAAAACTTGAATAGGCATTTAAGCTGCATTTATATAAAATATGTGCTCTAGTGATAATTGCAACTTACAAGCTTGCCTGTATACCCCAATGAGCCAAACTGTTGGAAAAGTGATGGATTGTGTTTACTGTAGGACTAATTTTCCAGGTCGCATTTGCACTGTATCCTTCCTGCAACAGTGAATTATGAAAGTATTTAGCTCGATATTTTGAAATTCATTTGCTCATGCCAAGTAGCACTGCGAATACAGATAATATTAATGAAGTATCCATTCAAGCGGCAGCCTGTCAAGACAGATAGAGTTCATGGCTATACTTTTTTGCTGAATGTGCATACATATGCCTATGATTTCATCAGAGCTGTCAAATTACGTCAGCTTTAAAGTTCGGAGTGTTTCCTGGCTTCAAGTTGCCAGCATCAGAGCTTTCTTCCTCCTTCGTGCTGCTTTGTCAATTTTATTACCTCATCTGCTTCAGATTTGTTTGGTAGCAGTAGGAAGAGATTGTCATATCTTTTTCAATTCCTTCTTTAATGGTTCATTCAAAAGAGAAATGGAATGTACACAGCGATATAAATGTGACTGTTGATTACTTTCTAAATTTCTCTAGAAATATGATGTTTGCTTAAGCTTTGGCTGAGAAAAAAACCCCACATTTTCTTATAGTATAGTTTTCTCCCTTAACTTCCTTGTCAATAGGCCAAACTCTCATTTAAAGAAATTGTTTGGAAGGTTCACATATGCATAGGTTTGGAGCCAATTCCATATTAGACTTTCCTGCCAACACTAGTAGGAAGATATCTTCTTGCCTGTTAATTGAAATGATGACTTAGCATTTTTGACATTTTTTCTCCAAGAGTAGGGTGTGTACAACAATAATCGCAGTAACCAGAGACTTCAGTGAGCAGTACAAAAAAAAAAAAAAAGTAATTTAGAATAAAATCCTGGCCCAACTCATACACCCGTGTTGTGAGGGCAAGTGCCTCATTCTAAACAGTCTGAAGGTAGCTGCTTAAAAACATGAATGAGAGGTCATTTTTCTTTCTGGTATCAGGTCATCAGAAAATACAGCAACACTCGTCTCTGACTGGGAATTGGGCCTGATGTAGCCTGACCCTCACACTGTGACTTTGCAAAGCAGGCATGAAACAAACTGCACATGCAACATGGCAAAGCAAGCTCACTGCAGCAACAAAACGATGAGTAGTTAAAACACTAGTACTAATGGGAATTTGCTGAATGTGAGTGTTCGCTCTCAAAGCTTTAGCTGAAGGAATATTTTCATATGTTGCAAATGTTCAGCACACATAAGGCAACAAGAATCAGTCTAGAAGACAGAAAGGCTCAAAAAAGTGATTTTAACAAAGCCAAAGATGTTGGAGAAAGCAATTGGCTGTAAGTTATTTCTTAGTGGTCATCCTCTATTAATATTCACACACCCTATTCCATTGGAACAACTACTTTCCCATTCTCACTTAAATTATACTCCATATTTCTGCCTACAAACTGTTCCTGACTCCTTTCTGTTCCCTTCAATTTTTTCCTTTCTTAAAACTTGGCCTTTTAATCAATATATTCATAAGTGTAAATGTTGCAAATTCACTGTGAAATATGGTTTTATTTTTGTTTGTTATTGGTGTTGTTTTGAAATATTCATCTCTAAGGTTCGTGCTTGGGCAAGAAACCTGGATATAGAAAGTAGGAACGAAGAAAAACTGGGAAAAAAAGGGAGAAGGAGGCATTCCCATGGGCAGGGTGGGGGGAATCCCGAGAGGCTGACATAGGGTCCTGGGCTGTGGGCAGGGTGGGGGAAGCCCGGCGAAGGTGGGCAGGGACAGGCAGGGCTGGTGGTGCCCTTGGGGCCCAGACATTCCTGCCCTGTGAAGTGTCTAGAAAACTTATCCTTTAATATACCTTTAAATTGCTGTAATCCATGATTCAAGTTGCATGTTATAGGAAACACTATAGCAGGAACCACTCAAAGTGAAGGAGGACAAGGCTTACAAGAAGCTGGGCAAGTTCAGCAGTGACCCAACCTTAGTTGGCTTTGGTGCCAAACAACACACTGCCTCTCCTGTCCCCAGCGACCACCATAACAGGTGGAGCCCAAGACATGGATTAAATGAACTCAATGGACATTTTATGGACATTTTATGGACATTTTGACACTGTTTCCCACAGCATTCTCCTAGAGAAACTCTCTGCTCATGGCTTGGAGAGGCATACTCTTCACTGGGTAAAAATCTGACTGGATGGCCAGACCCAAAGAGCTGTGGTGAATGGAGTTAATCCAGTTGACGGCCGGTCACAAGTGGTGTTCCCAAGGGCTCAGTATTGGGGATTGTTCTGTTTAGTATCTTTATCAATGATCTGGATGAGGGGATTGAGGGTACCCTCAGTAAGTGTGCAGACGAAACCAAGTTGTGTGTGAGTGTTGATCTGCTTGAGTGTAGGAAAGCTCTACAGAGGGATCTGGACAGGCTGGATCGATGGGCTGAGGCCCTGCTTTCCAGGAATTGGCTAAACATCTGACTGCTGATGGGAAATAAAGAATAAATTCCTTATTTTGCTTAGCTTGTGCATGTAGATTTGGTTCATTTATTAAACTTTTTTGATTTTGAACCATGAATTGTTCTCATTTTTGCCCTTCCAAATCTCTGCCCCATCCTCTGCGGGAGTGAGCAAGGGACTGGTTGGGGGCTTAGCTGCCAGCCAGGGTCAGCCCACCACAGCAAAACAAATAAAAATCTCTTCTGAGATTCATAGCAAGAATTTCGTTTCTTGCTATGCTTAAATAAAACTCATAAACTGGGAGGGAGAAGATAAAAGATTCTTGTTTTCATGTGTGGCGTTGAAGGTGCAGCATACTGAAGAAATATTTTCAACACTCTGCCTACTGACATGAAACTGCATTGGACAACAAAGGCCAGACTCAGTAACACCATATGCGAGTGTTCAAAACCCATTTGAGTCAGCCACAATGCCATCAGGTCACAAGTTACACATGATTTCCTCTGGATAAACCACTGTTTGAGTAACCTCATAAAGCAGTTCTTTGTAATTCAGGACAAAAACTAACCAACCTGAAGAATGCAATCTGCTCGAGCATCCCTGGGAAAGCACAGGACGTCTCTCTCTATCTGTGGGGACTGCTGCCCTTCAGACGTAACGCACAGGACATGTCAGGAGGCACCAAGGGGCTCCTGAGAGAGGGGTGTTCTGCCTCCTGTTCAAGAAAGCAGGCACAGAAGGAGAAGCACATGCAGCCTGTCCCCTCTAGGTCCAGCTGGAAAATCTTTGGTGGCTTCTCCCCCTCCCCAGGCTTCTCTCTGCCCCAGGCTTCTTGTATCTGTAGCCAAGATTACGCTTTCTCTTTTCTTCTTCCAGGCAAGTATTACAGCTATCCTAGACCTGGCTATCATTTCCTAACTGTTTTTTTAGTGAAAAAAAATTACATCCAAAAGAAGTTTCACCAGTCAAAAATAAAAAAGAATTTACAGAATTCCCAGTCAGATCTAGTCCCTCTCACTGTCTTTTCCATCTATGCAGGGACTGCAATCAGGAAAAAGCCACTGCATTGGTAAAAGCTCTTCACAGCTGGCCTTGCTGTGGCATCATCTCTTCATAGGCAAAACTGAAGATCAACGGAAGTGTAACGGTGGAGCTGCAGTGACAGAAAGCCTGTCTCACTCTTCCATCCTTTGCATGGACCAAAATGTGACCCAAAAAAAAAGAGCAAAATTTGCTTTCAGTTGCTCCTGGTCATCCTTTCCATGGAACAGGCAAAATAGACCAGTGAACATGTGTAAGGAAAAACAGTTGTCAATTAAGACCAAGTTTCAGGCCATGTACAACAGAAAATGCAGTGCTCTTTTGGATCAGGGCAGGGAGGAGGCTTGGTAGGGAATGTATCAAAGATGGGAATGCGGCATTACAAGGCAAGTAGAAGCCAGTTATAGGACATAGTGTCAGAAGAGACCAGCGCTACCCACAGTATCACCTCAAAGATACCTGCTATTAAACTGCCTGTTCAAAAAGCATTGAAAAAGGCAAAACACAAACTAGCAAGACATTGGCAAAGTATCTTCTAAAAGCTGATGTTCAAAAACAGTTTAACTCCCAATTTAGCTGGCTGGTGTTGCAATGCTGAGAATAAGCATTAAACCCTGAAGGTGATGAACTGGGAAGTCTAGTGTCAGTGGAGCCAGTTGCTCAGGAGCCATGGAGCCATGCTCAGGCACCTTTCTCTGTCAGAGAAAGACTTCCAGGCCAGGCTGGTCTTCTCTAGGGGTGGTTTGCCCATCTCATTGATGTAGCTGGCTGCTGACCCTGTTTTCTCTTCTCAGAATAAATGCTCCTTTGGATCTGGCCACGCATAACCTCGTCTCAGACAAATTAAAGTATCCTCTTCTCCACTTGTTAAAATCTGCTAGCACAGCTTCCACAAGGCTTGCTTCATATTGTGATCAGGCATAGCTCTCATCGTGCACAACTGCTTTTCTACATTGATGTAACTGTAATAGGAAAATAGGACAATGGGTCCAGAAGTGAGCCTCTTCTTAAAACAGTTATAGTGCTACTAGCATTCAAACCCCTAAGCAGTCCCCACAACTTCCTAGAGTTCATATCAATCAAAATGAGAGGGTGTGGCTTTTACTTAGTGATGGTAAAAAAATCTTTTGGTTAATTCCTGCATACTACTGATTTTACCATTTGCTGCTACACACTCTTCGCTACAGTGTGAGTAACTCTGGATCTTGGTGACCTTTCTCCCTAAGAAGGAACTCTAGCTCTTATGAATTGTTTTAACAAATCAGGTTTTGTTGTCTGATTTCGTCACTTCAGCCCAGCATTTCCGTTTTTTCTTTCACTTGCTGTGCTTAACATACTTGTGCTAGGTTCTGTAAACCAGCACTGCCAGTTTCATCCCTTGTCAGTCTGGATCATGGTCTCTCCTGGCTGTTCTCCGCTCCTGAAACAGGATTTGTGGTTGAAATTGCAATTTATCCCCAACTTGACTCTATTTTCATTTCTGAGGAATCATTTGCTTCCCACTCTGTTTATAAGCCTGAAATGCAGTTGAGGACTTTCAGGCCACCAAGCAAATTTAAATTTAATTGTTTCTTGAAATAGAGATGCTGTCTTGAGAAAACACTAGCAGAAATCCTGCCTGTGATATTAAACAAAGATTTGGATGGGAGGTTCAGGAGCATGGCTGCAATATGATCTCAGTGTTAATATAAATAATTGTTAGGAAAAGGAGGAAAATTTACACTGCCTTTGGAGCCCACATATGTAGCATGAGAGGAGATGGACTATTTGTTAGACATTCTAAACCCTTATTCCAGCAGCTCTTTCTGAAATGCTCCATTTCCTATTTGATATTTTTTACTGAAATTCTCTAGAATTCATCCCAACAGCTTTGCCGCTATCATTCCTGGCTCTACCACAGACTGAGCTCAGCACCACCTGCAGGAACCACAGGTGCTAACATGCTCCTTGGCTCCACATCATTCTTAGTCCTGCTTTAAAGCACAGACATCTATGCCTCTCCCTGGGATGTCCATTTACACAGGCATGGTTATCACAGAGCTGACCTTAGCAAAAGTTTCCAGAGCACTGTGCATTACCCCATGAGGAGAGAAGACATGTCTCCTTCGTCCTTCAGTCTAATGCTAGTAAGTCTAGCAACTACTCCTAGATCACACGCCCCGTCTCCCATGAAGATGGACACTTCCGCCTGTGAAGTGAGAGGTCCAAGCACAGAACTGGTCAGATGCACGTCTATCCAATCTTTAACAGCGATAATCACAAGGACATATCCCGGTTAGTGAGAGTTCCCCTCATAAAACTATACTTAGTTTGGTAGCTCAGTAAAGAACTTTCTGCCATTTTTTGTATGTCGGCTGGAACTCAAGGAGGGGGATGTCAGTGTTTCTTGAATTTTCAGAGGAGCTGCCTACTTAACTCAGGGCTTTTGAAAAATCCTTTTTAACCACCACTATTTATAAATCTTTTCAAGCCTCAGCATCACCTTAATCTACATGTTTTCCTTTTACCAGCAGTCCCTGATACACACTATCACACATCAGTTAGGTATAGCTGAATAAAAGGTATAGCTAATTATTTAGCACAAGAACATGCTGCAGCATCTCAGAGTAAGTAATTCATGGAGCCGATCATGTGTCAGGAGTATGTTATGTGAATCTCTAGCTTTTCACATAAGAAGTTATTTTAGTACATCAGCTACATCCATGGATACCTGGCAGATTGTTAAATTAATGTCTGAAAAAGATATTATAAACTGCATAAAAATAGGACATTATTTCCACATGGGAGACAGAGTTGTGCCAGAACGAGAACCGGCAATAAATCAAACATGAATGCAGAGTTTAGCCCAAAAATGTCCATGATAAATATCCCTTGAAGCTGGCTGTGGGACACTAGACAAAGAATAAGACCCAAGCTATAGTTAATATTTTTCTTTTTTTTTTCTTTTTTTTTTTTTTTTTATTTTCTCTCCTGTCTGGAACTTAGCAGCATTTCACTGCAGAAGCCATGTATTCATGTGAGGCCAAATTATAGCTCATAGCAGCTGTATCTCCACCCTCAGACCATTTATTCTGAGTTTTAAAACCAACTAAAGGGACCACAGGGAAAAGAAAAAGTCGTTGGGATGCAGGTTTGTCCCGGTTTGAGGTAAAACAGAACCAACTTTCTGTTCAGGAATTTTACTTCTTAGCTAGGCCTCTTCTAACTCTCTGAAATTAACAGCATGTTGTGCTGAAACAGTTCATTCTCAGAGTGATAAGACCAATGTTTACAGTTTGTGCCAAGGAATAGTATGCAGAGAGGCTCTTGCTTACACTTATTGCTGTAACAACCAAGCTCAGCTAATTTCATTATTTGCCCCATTGGAGGCTCAGAAATGGAAAAGAGTAGAGGAGTCCCACCTGCAGGGAGGAGCGGACAGGACAGATGACCCAAAATTGACCAACAGGGGTATTCCCTCCCATCTGCCCCATGCTCAGTATAAAAGCTGAGGGATCAAAGGGTCAAGTTTCTTCCTTCAATGGCTGATGTCCGAGGAGGACCCTGTCTGTTCATCTGCCTTTGATCCCGATCTGTGGGTTCCTGACTCCAGCTCTGGAATCCAGTTCCCATCCATCGCTGAGTCCAGTCTGGGACTTCCCCAGTGCCTGCTGGTGACATCATCCTGGGAGCTTAATACAGTTTTGTATATACTGTATCTATTTCATTATTTTCTGATTTATTTTATTAGTAATATTTCATTAAAGTAGTTTAGCTTCTTCTAAACTCGTAAATCTCTTTATCTCTCCTCCTTCTCTCCAGGTACGAGAGGCTGGGGGGGAGCATCAGTCACCGACCATTGGCCAATTTGGCCAAAATCACGACAAGGTTGCAGGTGCAAGAGTAGATATCCATATATGTAGAGGACACCCCTGACTCTTAGTTTTGCTGAAAAATGATCTCTGTAAATTCCTGATATCAAAGCTTCATGGATTATGTGAAAAGGAATATGTGTTTGAGCTTCAAAATATCCCTCTGCCTTCCTCCTACTGGTTCTCTGATAGCACCTACAGCCATCACCATTTCAGATCCAGCCTGCTGCTCTGACTCTTCTTACGGTCGTATGCTTTTTCCTTCTGGAGTCCCAAAAAATTCCTCTACAGTGAAAGAAAAATCCACCTGCTACCTCTTCCGACACCCTCGATATGTCTCAGTCTCTTGCAATCTGTACCATTTGACAAGTGAATACCAGGTCAAGTGACCCCTGGAAAGGGCAGGGGATGAGAAAAATGTGCTGTTACAGCTCTATTTGAGAACAGCCTGCCAGCTCTGGAAAGTGGAGAGCAGACTCATTATCCTCGAAATTGGATTCACATGCTATCTTCTGCCCCCTTCCATTAGCATCAAGAAAATTCCCTGGTTTTGGCTCAGGAATCAGCCATCCAAACGGAGACAGCCCCTTTCAGAACAGGAGAAAGAAAAGTGACCCTAATACTTATTATTTGAAAGAGAGTGTAGCTATTTAAGCATGATATGTAGGCCACTGATCATAAACCACAATTCAATCACATCTGGCACAATAAATCATATAACCCAGTTTTGCAGCAACTTGATTCTTAGTTAATATTTTTCTATGAGGTGATCCCTTGCAAATTCTGATTGAATGTAGGAATTGCCACTTTAAATATACTACAGTATCTTTTGCAGAGAAAACACTTTCCACTCTTTCTGAGCAGTAATGTTACTCATCAGTATTTTGTTAAAAGTGGGATTCAATCCATATTAAGATTCTTTTAACAAGCTTCCTGACCTCCAATATCTTTCTTCATGTCATTCAGTATTGTATAAACACACAAAAGCACAAAAGAAAAAAAATGTTGGCATGCTTTCTTTTCACTTGATTTTGCAGAAAGGAGTGCAAAACTTGAATAAACATTTTTCTTTACTATTCATTCCTTATTTCTGAGGTATAATCTGCTGCCTTCTCCAATTTACTTTTTTTAATGTCTTCCCAAAGGACTGAGACACTGGTTTGTGGAGTTTTCTTAAGCCCTGACTGTCTGTCAGGTGCTTGATTTAATCAAGAATCAACAAAAACAGACAAAGGGAAGAGTTTTAAGCAACCTGGCTAAAAATTCATGCCCTTTTTCTCACTTCTCACTGGTTTTGTGCTTCTGATGACAGAAATGTGTGAGTTCTTCAGTTATCCATAAAGTCCTCTGGGGAAAAAGAGCAGACAGTGTCTGTATTTCTAGTGAGAAAGGAAACTGAAAGACAAATAATTTAAAAGAAAAGAACAAAATAAATATTCCAGGCTTACTTTATCTATATAAAGAAACAAAAAGCAGACCATATGACCTAGACATAGTGTCCCTTTAAACCTTGTTCAAATTTGAAATATTTGAAATAAACTGCACTTGCAAAGATTTTCCTCACGCCTTCAGCTGCAAAACCAGCCTCCAAGCTGTTAAAAAGGGCCTTTTATCCAGACTCCCATGAAGGCAGAAAGGGGAGGGGTAGGGACCCGAGTGTACCCAGCTGCCTGTAGATGTGGCACTGCAGCGGCCGTGTGGCCTGTCATCCAGGCACACGGTGAATGGGGAGCAGATAAATCAGAAATCACAGGCAAGAATCACCACTTCTCGTTCACCAACTTGCCTACATTTGTTCTGGCAACAAATGGACACTTTTACCAGTAACAGAGGTTGTTACCTGGCTGCAAAACCTTGCTACTGCCTCCAAAACTTCACTGTTGGCTGACTTGGTCCAAAACCCAACGTAAATCTCCTCCTGGATGAACCCTGTGGGGAAGAGCCATGCACCTTTCGGCTGTCAGTCCTCACAATATCATTCCTTTCTTCCTCCAAAAGAAGTAATGCTGCTGAAAGGGTTACTTACAGAGAGCTCAAATATTGGTTTAGACAATATGTGCTATGGCTGACTACATATACAGGGCCTCCAGCAGAAAAACTTTCAGGAAAATTACAAGGAGAAAAACTATGAGAAAGATTTTTTTCTTTGACTAATGAAGTAAGCACCCTGACAGGAGAGCTGTGTGCTATATTTATTCCAGCAGCGCTGAGTTATCTTCTTTAATACACAAGGCACCCGGGAAGGCAGATAGCAAATAATGCTGGAAATGGTAATAGGATGTGGAGTCAAATGACAGCTGAGCTCATGGTGCATGTTCCTCCTGGATCAGCTCGGAGCCCATCGGGGGTCTGCTTGGTGGGGACACGGGCACAGGAAGGCATCAGTCCCCCTCAAACTGTAGTAAGTTTAGAAGAGGCATGCAATCACAGACAGCTTCGGTTTTTCAGAAAGGTATGAAGTCCTGCTTTTCCACTTCATTGCAAATCACTGTGCCTCTCAAACATGTTGTTTTCTGTTCACCTGTCACTTCAAGGGCTAGAACACCAAGTCAGTGGAGAACAGGGTCCCAAGGCCCTTGGCAGAAGCACTGGCTACCTCTCTAATCCTTCAAGGGTTCCTTGGACAGACTGAAACACCGTGACTGCCTTCCCAGGCACGCTGAAGCTGTACTCCTGCAACGTAGATGAAGTGGGTTCCCCTTGCCTCTCCATGTCTGCCACTGAAATCTGTAGTAGGAGAGCATATGATGTAGCTGAATTATTCAGGTAAACATTGTGCCTGAAAGGGGAAAAATGTAGAAGGCAAGTGACTTTCCTGCTGCTCACATCACAGTGCATCGGGTCTACATTGATGGTGGCCCCTGAGGGCTGGAAGAAGCAAGGAAGCAGATCAGGGAAGGCTTGATGTCTTCTTTTTGTTGGACTGATGTGTGTGCCGTAGCCAAGGGTGAGACAGGAGGCTTGTGTTCTGCCTGCCTCAACCCAAAAACTAGTCTCTGTCTGGGGTCATTACTCCCATGTCCATGGATACCAGATGCTACCAGCAGCCAGAACAGTGGTATGCTGAGTGCAGAGCTGTGGAGAATCAGATTGTCTTTAACAGTACAGCAGTCTACATAGTTACACAATAGTCAGTGTAACTTTGGCTGTGTCAGGAGGTTGGGGTTTCTTCCACAGATAATAATTCCTTGAAAAGCAAAATCATCCAAGCTCCAAAATTATCTCATGTCAAAAAGCAGAAACTGGTTTATTTTTGACAACAATGCTGCACCAGCAAGTGGATGGTCTAAGAGGGTAACCTTCCCAGCTTCCTTTTCCCAGCAATTTTATTTTCAACTGGTCTCCAGTAACAGACAAATAGAAAATGGGTTCTCTTCAGGCACAGTGAATGTTGTTAAGGGGCTTTTGAACCCTCCCGCACCTCCCTCCTCCCCAAAACTCAACTGAGCTGCTGACTCTCAACAGCTGCTCTGTACAGAGAATGTATGAACCATCCCTCACAATCCTGACATTTTTCCAGGCATTCCCTTCATCTATCATGTATTGCCTCATCACTGAAAACTGTAAATGTCCTTGCTGCTCTCAAGGTCCACTTTTACTCTACAGTGTTATTTCTGAGAAGCATTAATAGCATCCTCTTTTTCAAACAAAAGACTCATATCAGGAGGGTATACAGTCCTGCGGAGAAGGTGGATTTATTTATCACTGAAGAGATACACATTAAACCTCCTCACGTCACCTATAGCCAGGAAGACAGATTATCATGGCTGTAGGAGAGGAGCAGCTCCACTGAAAGAAAATGAAGCTCCAGCTAATTTGTTCTGGGCTACTAAGAAAGCCAAGGAAGCGATCCTCAGTTCATCATAAGACAAATTCCTCCCACTCATAAGCAATATAATTTCTGTATTGTACATGCTTTCAAAAGGTTTTGTCCTAAGAAATCCCATAGACAATGTCACAAGAGCAGATTTTGCATGGTGTTCCTAATGACTTCATTTTCCAAGAGCATCAGCGTTTTTCTGAGAGCACTTACTCTGCAGTATTTCCTTCTTCAGATTTCTAGTCCCAGCCTGCATCTAAAACAGACGGGATCCATCCAGGGCCCGCAGCTCAGTTCTGGCTCTGATTTACACGGTGTCCCTAAACAACTTTAGCAGAAGGACTGGGTGAAATCCTACCTCCCAACTGGCTATATGCAGAGCTGACTGAGACTTTTTGATAAATGACTTCCACATCTTTCTTTTGTCTGAACAGATTTGCCCATCCTTGGTGTGAGTGAAAACAGGCAACACCTGTCTAAGGTTTCTGAGTTTGGGAAATAGGTTGTTGGTGAGAGAAAGTTCTCCATGCGGCGATTGGAAATGGGAATAGCTGAAACGCTCACAGTGTGCAAACTTGTTGGAAGCCTCACAGCATAATCTAGATCTCTCTTCCTAACACAAACTCCACTGTTGCAATTATTCAGACATCATGTCTTCACAATTGTACAGAAAGAGAGAGAGAATAAAAATTAAACCTTAAAAGAACGCTAAGCTATGAATTATGGAGATCCATATTTGCATTTGAGCAGTAGAGAGGCATGTGTATGATAAAACCTGTCTTCCGTCATTTTTCCAAATAAATTGGATGGCGCGTGACTGCACCCCCTGCTGCGCCATGCCACGAGTTATACAGGAGCACTGCTGTGATTCTACTGATCTCTGAAGTTCCCAGCCCCTCTGCAATTTTCTTTATAGATTTCTAAGTCTATAAAATAATCTCTACATGAAACTGCACAAACTTGTTGTTTTCAGGCTGAAGTGACAGTCAGAAAAAGAAAATGGTAGGGAAGATGACTCTGAAGGGTGCCAAATACTCCCAGCTTCTCATAGAGTCCAACTTTTCTTTACAGATACTTTAAAAAGAGTGTAAAAGTAGCTGCCCTCGCTTTAGAGATGCATTCAAATCCAAAAGCATTAGGATAAAGGTGACTGAGGCCCATATGCCTTAATAAGCACTGAAGTACTCATTACCTCCCAGGAAGCCCTTAGCCATTTGTATAGTCAATCCCACAGAGCAAGTACCCTGTTGGATAATCCTGAAGGGTGGGGGCAGCTTTTTCTCAACGTACTGCAGATGTCTGGCTTCTCTGTGCTCTTGGTCAGCAATGTTTCGTCTGAGGAGGATAAGAGCAGAAGCTTTGCATTCATGGAGTAGAAATGCCTTTCAGAAATACATAAAGCATGAAAACAAGGCATATCCCTTCAAATCTGTGTTAAATATTTGCTTATTCAAATTAGATTTCCACAGAGTTTAGAGCTCAATCCTTTTAAATGGATGTTTTAACATGATTGATCGACTGCTCTGGGCATTTGACAGATAACTGAATTCATAAGGTATTATCCTTATTCCCATATTTTAAGCTAAAGAATGACGAATAACAAATGGCAAATTTCTTGTCTATTGGACAAATATGCAGCTTCACATTAAATCTATATGAAACCAGCTATTCCCCAAATACTACACAAATAAAACCATATTGTCTGCTTGTTTGCAAATAGAAAGTTGCAAAATATCATCGAGCCTGGCAGCTATCAGGCATTTAAGTAAAGTTGTTATAAACTCTATTTTAGGTTTATAAATGCAGTAAAAACTGCTAAAAGTTGGAAACTAGCCATAGCTGGTGGTTTTATCAGCTTTAGTTCAGAAAAAAAATATATGTTAACGCATGCTTAGCTTCAAGCCTACTGACTTCCAGGCCATACTCATCTGTACCAAGCTAAACTTGCTTATGTTCGCTTTTCATCTCTCCTAAATAAACCAGGTTTAGGAGCAATTATATCAATAAAGTTACAGCATTCAACAGGAAAGTATGGGAGAGTAGAGACAGTCTAGACACCAGCTGCTACGCAGAAAGGTTTTCTTGTAGACAAGGTTTCTATACAACTTTTGATAAAATGGGAGTTTGCATTTTGTGTGATCCCAACTCCTTGCATCTTTCTTACAGTAACACAATAATAACTACATTACTTGGGTTTGCTCTTTTCTTAAAACACAAATGTTCTGCTTTGTCATTTCAAAACATTGCAGTGTTGCCCTTTGTAAGCAGCCTTTGCTGCTTTGATAACAATCTTGGATTCTGCTCTCTAGCACGATTGCTGTTGCACCACATACAGTGACAACTTGTTATCTCTGGCTCAAGGGACATAATCTTCCTTTTTTTTTGGTCTCCTAATCCACCACTGAATCACCACTGCACTCCTGAAAGAAGAAAGTAAGAAAGACTTTTCTATTTGTTCCACAGCTTTCAATTGCTGCTTGGAATAGAAACACAAGAACAAAAAATGTGTAAGGGGTAAAAATTATGTGTTAGACAACTTTATATATAGAAAACATACATTTATGGTTTTATACTGAATTTTATAGAATTTTGGGGGAATCAGCCAATACAATCAAGTTAGATTCATAATTTCAAACATCTTAATGCCAAAAGAGTCATTATGATCAACTGACTAAGAAGAAGCATTTAGTCATTACTACATAGAATTAATACTAAAATCATATTCAATAAATGATTCTTGTGGGCTTTTTTCTCTTATGTGTAAGAATAACCAGGCAGGCTCCATGTTCTTTTTCTATACCAGGTTCTTTTGGCATTCTGAGAAGCTTTGAATTTGTCTAACATCTCATTGTATGTAGGATGATCAGCACAGATCTCAGAGGCTTCCCCTGCAAGACACAGGATTGTTTGATGCACCTTAGCCTTAGCAGAAGGTGAGAAAATATCCTTCCTGAACTCTTGGGCGTCCCTAACACAGGCACAACATTAGCATATGTGAATTTCACTGACTTGACAGCTTGACATATTTGCATGGGCTTCCTCACAGGTCACAGCAACCAGAAAAGTCTGCAGCCCAGTAACCTCTTCCTCCAGTCCATTCTTCCGCTATGCTCCTAGGCCAGAGACAGTACAATGACAGAGAGCTGTGTGACTGTATTACATGCTAGCATAAAATGCTTCTTTACACACTTTCCTTCTTTAGCACGGCTTTTCTGCTCCCACTTGGGAGCTTCGCAAAGACCCCTCTCAGCAGCTGGCTGTTTCTACTGATGGGGGTTGCACGGTTAGAAGTATTTTTAGTGTAGAGCAAAGGTTTCAAATAGACAAACCATGTCATCTAGAGCTTGGGCACAGAATGGAGCTGACCTATGAGAGTCTCTGTCTCTAAATGATTCTTTGATCAACATATCTCAATCTCTCAAGGACAGCCTTCAGATCACAGAGGCAGTAGTGGTGTACAGAGATTTCACTTACATTTCATGTGTGGAGTCAGTAAGAGCAAGTCCATGTTTCAAGCATATTTGAAGAATGGCCTGCTCCTCCATCCTTCTAGTGCCACTAGGATGCTACCCTGCGGGTAGCACTCACTCTGGGTTTGAAAAAAAACATCTTTTTGGCTAATTGTGGCTGAGCATGTGTCTTCAGCTTCACTATGTTCTTGTGTAAGGATTTCTGTGGCAGAGGAGCAACAAAACGCTGTATCCTTGCAATTCTGCAAAAAGCAGGGGCAGACAGAGGCTCGGTGAATACAAAGCATTGAAGAATCATGGTTGCTGCAGAGTACTCTTTTTTTTGCAGGTACTGTTGAGCCCACGTCCTCTTTTAGATATTCACAAAGGAAGATGAGACAAGGGACCATCCGTGGTTTCAGCTGAATGCTGATTATTGTATTGCCCTCCTGAACTTGGCACCTTACCCAGTACCTAATTCCAATGCATAGCATTCTATAAAGATTAGTGACTTACACCATGTCACTGTTTTGCAGATTTCTGATTTGGCTTATTTTTGAAACCAGAAGAAAATGACCTCCGAGTTCTGCTTCAGTCAGCCTTGCTGTCTCACTGGAGAGCTACATCAGCTGCACTGTTACGCACTTTTCAATCCATACTGATATTCTTTGGGATGAGATAACTTGACCTTTAGGAAACCCATCTACAGCTGAATGTGCAAGAAATGACAGCCTGGAATGGTATGTTCTTGTCAGGGTAATAAAGCAATGCTCCAAAAAAGATCTAATGTATGCGGATCCCTTTCTTTCAGTGGTGACTGCAATTTCAGGGAAAAGGCAAGCAGGTGATTGATTCATTTATAGGGAGTCATGAAAGCACATCGGAGGTGAATTTCAAGTGTGCTGTCTGTTACAGCTGTGGAATAACGCATGGGTTAAAGGGTCAGTCACAGTGCCTGCAGTTCAGGTGTAGTCCTGGACACCTTTTGGTTTTCAGAAAGATAGTTCAGGGTGAAAGGATATGATGAGTAGTCTGGGAAACATTAAAAAGATAACCCATAAGATGTGGGAGGACTGAGCAGTTAAAAATCTAATTCTTCTTTGGAAAATTTTCAATACCAATGATTAAAAGAAGACTGAGCGCAACTGCACTATCCAAGATTTCTGAGAGACTATATAAAGCTAAATAAACAATGAGGGTCTCTTTACTGTGGTAAGTATTCAGTGATTTCACAGTGATTGCCTGCAGGAGGCCCACATGTTATATAGCTGCATTTGTTGGAATCACTTCCATTTGAAGAACTTGTTCTCCTGGCAGAGGTTTTCCTGATCTGCAACATAGTGTTCTGGACCTGTGAGAAGTACTTGCTCACCCATCAGCTGTCATGCCTTTGGGTCTGTGTATGTGCATTGCACAGAGAGACAGTGTGTAGGTATATTGAGAGCTGCCTTGGAAGTTGAATATCTGACATATATCAGTCAGCCAAGACTGCCTCAAGTCAGCATAAGAGTATTTTTTCCTTTTTGACTCTAGAAGCTATCCTGGGAATTGGGGAATTCATTGGAGACATTGGTCTCTGTTTCACTGAAAAATCAAACACATGACTCAGGACTTAGGCTCCCTCCAGAGGAGAAATTCAGACACTTCTTTAAATCCCAGATAACATATAAACTTGTCATAGGGGATTGCTATGAAGCATGGACCCTTCATGACTGGTCATAGAGAACCTGCTTAGCAGTTCTTGACATGTTGGAAATGAGGGGAATAGGAAGGTGGCACAGTGGCACCCATTTTTCCAAACCCATCCTTATGTGATTTGTTGAATGTAGTAGGTGAATTCTGCCCTAATAACCCTTCCATAAGATAAAGAAGGAACTGAAGAAAGGCAGTGATGCAAGCACAGAAACTGGAAGGGAGTATTTATGGCTATCCATGACCTTGCAATGGACTCCTACCACGGCACAGGCATCCTGGTTGTTTGTGTTTCTGCTGATGGCACAGCCTGAAAAATGTTGCCTAGACATACTAAGATAATGGGAATGAGTAAATTATTAATTCCAAAGGCATATCTGCTTGAAAAAGTCTAGAATGATGACTTATTTGTAATATCAAGTAAAATACAGATCTTTTGTCTAACTGTCATCTCAAAATTACAGTGAACTAAACCCTTGGTAATGGGATCATTTATCCAGCCCAGTTAAATTCCAATTTGTCTTCCTAATTTGCACTGCAGCATCACAGAAGGAACAGTTCTTAGGGTTCAGCATGTTGCTGTGAATTACTGAATGTGAAGCTGCCAAAGCTTTTTGTATCAGATTCATAGTGTGTGTTTGGACCAATTTTGTATTCATTATTGCCAGAAAAAATAAGATATAGAAATTAATCAGGTTAATTAAAATAAATTTGTACAAATGAAAGACGACCTTTGTTCTCTTTCATAATTTTGGTAAACGTTTTTGCATATGGCTGACAAACAACTAAATATTAATGTATGTTTTGCTCTCACACAGGAATGCACACTTATTACTTAGTTATACTCCCAGAATCCTACAATAATAATGGATTTTCTCAGATTATTTGCTAAGAAGTATATAGTGTAGTATCTGAGGCTAATGTTCTGCCACAGATTGTATTCCTATAAATAGCTCATGCAAAGAATCATGCTTACACCCAAGGGGGTGCTTGGTTAGGGAAGACTCCCCCCACTGTTGTAATCCGACATTTCTCAAGCCTGCAGTATTTTAAGTGCAGGAGAATGATCTAAAGAGAAATTCAGCATCTCAAGTTTTATTTTGATTACCCTTATACCATATAACAACTCTACATTTTCTGACTACGAGGCCTCATGAAAAAAATGTCCAGCTTCCATAGAACACAATAAAATCCTACTGATTTTGGACTTGCAATACAGGGCATATTTTGGCAGACAGCTGTTTTATATAGCTTTTAAACTGGTGCTGTTCTCAGATCTTCCACCAGCCTATGAGGAGTCTGAAAAAAATCTCAGCTTCCACAGTGCCTCTGTTTCTCCATCTTTTAACATGATTTGCACTCCTCTTTGCTGTTTTGTCACTTGCCGTGACAAGCAGCCAAGACTTAGCGTTGCAACTATGAAAAAAGCTCTGGTTGTGCAATGCTTTTTTTGGTGACAGACAGTCTAATTTTTTTTTTCCCCATTTTGATCCCAAATACTCAATCTATAAGTGTTGGCAATATGATATGATAGATGCCGATTAAAACGTGTGATTGCTACTGCATTGTCAATACAGTTACCAGCTCTTTGACCATGTGGAGGTTTCTCATGGTGGCAAGAGAACGCATGCAGTGTCCTGCTGTCTGAGTCTTGATTGAGGACTTTTGCAAAACTGTATAAAGTCCTGTTTTGAAATTCTAATCCCAAGTGTGATGACAGGAATTAGATTTTTTGCAAAAGCAAAACTCAGTCTGCCTGTTTTGTAGGGTTGTGTAATGCATCATTTTGTATATAAAATGAAATGTGTTTATGAGATACATCAGAGAAGACTCAGTCATTCAGGAAACAGTGTCTGACCAAATATATAGCATGTGCTCTCTCTGTGTTTATTCTTATAAACAGTATTTTTAGTGGAAATGATATCCTGTGTCAAATTTCAGCACATCAGAGTTTGCATTATTTGTGGAATATCTACTCTGGAATATATTTATTTCTCTGGAAGCTGTCCATATTGCAACTGACAAGGTAAGGAACAAGTTCGAGCACAAGCTCAACCACACATATCTTAAGCAGATGATTTTACATGTACAATATTTTGAGAGATGAGGGATAAACTGAGATGTGTGAGGTTTCTCTGGATTATGAAATATTTCGTACAGTAGCTACTTTCCTTGAGAAAGTAGTATTTTAGTCATCACAGCCTACTTTTTTCCCACACACTGTGCCATTAACACATATTTTCCTTTCACTCAATGTCTTAAATGTAGACCAGCAAGAAGAATGACTGATACATTGTACTTTCTGCCCACTAAATGTATGAAAGCATTTGCAAGTGTACCTGTATGCATAGCAGTGTAGAGCATAAAGACCCCTCTATTTCAGGCTGTCTGAAGAGCTAAAAAGGAAATAAATCCTACTTACAGCCCCCTGTGCATGCCGTCTGTTGGTTTAAATGAGTTGCAACATCTCACAGCAGCCAAACCAAACTGAACCTGTCCCTCATCAAGGATTCAGCATCCTGGGGAACAGACAGATCCAGGGTTACGTCTGTGCTGGGGAGCTGGTTCATCCCCTCACAGATGACAAGGGCCATCTGCAGGGCTCCCCGGGGCAGAGCCAGCCCGTGAGAACACTACGATCTCGACAAGATTATTTTTCTTCCACTCCAAAACATGGTGGTAGCAAGTTTGCAGCCTTCAGCACACAAAACCCTCTAAGTATATATTTAAATAAACTGAGCACAGGCGTTTGTACATATGCCAGGCCTGCTGTCCGGCTCTTCCAGCCTGAGTGACAGGGAGAGCATCTGTGCATATCTGTAGTAGAGATATCATGCCCTGAGGGCCAGAGTGCTTAGTCCTGCTGAGCTCTTACACTACTCCTTTGCAAGACTATTCTTCGGTTCCTCTTGTCCATCCGAAATCAACAGACCCAACTTTTCTCCCCCTTTCACCTTGCCGAGTCCCGCTTTCATTGCTGAAGGAAGCCAGATGTATCAAGTTTCTTATGGATCAAGAAGACAAGCGCTTAGAAGCCTGACCCCTGCAAGACCTTTAAACTAGATTGGAAGGGGGATGGGGATAGATCCAAGCTTGCTAGCAAAAAGCCTGAAAGCAGCATGCTGGCACTAGACTTGGAAAAGACAGGGAGCGTAACCGGGCTCCTTAGGAATAAGTCTGGGGGTGGCGGAATTTCGGCTCCCTCCAGTAAAAAGGAGAAAGGACCAATAGCCCAGCTGAAGTGCTTATACACTAATGCACGTAGCATGGGCAACAAACAGGAGGAGCTGGAAGCCGTTGTACAGCAGGATAATTATGATGTAGTCGCCATCACAGAAACGTGGTGGGATGACTCATAGCTATAGTGCTGCCATGGATGGCTATAGGCTCTTCAGGAAGGATAGGCAGGCAAGGAGAGGCGGGGGTGTGGCCCTGTATGTCAGGGAGTGTTATGAATGCTTTGAACTAAATGATGGTGATAATGGGGTTGAGTGTTTATGGGTAAGAATCAGGGGCAGGGATAACAAGGCAGATATCGTAGTAGGAGTCTGTTATAGAACACCCAACCAGGATGAGGAGGCAGATGAAATATTCTATAAATGGCTGGGAGAAGTCTCAAGATCGTGAGCTCTTGTCCTCGTGGGGGACTTTAATTTGCCAGACATCTGCTGGGAATACAACACAGCAGGGAGGGAACAGTCTAGAAGGTTCCTGGAATGTACTGGGGGTAACTTCCTGACACAGCTGGTGAGAGAGCCAACTAAGGAAGGTGCCCTGCTGGATCTGTTGTTTGTAAACAGGGAAGGTCTTGTGGGGGATGTGACAGTTGGAGGCTGTCTCCGGAACAGTGACCATGAAATGACAGAGTTTTCGATTCTGGGAGAAGCAAGGAGGGGGGTCAGCAGAACTGCTACTTTGGACTTCTGGAGGGCGGACTTTGGGCTTTTCAGGAGCCTGGTTGACAAAGTCCCCTGGGAGGCAGTCCTCCAGGGCAAAGGAGCCCAGGAAGCCTGGATGTTTTTCAAGAAGGAAGTCTTAAAGGTGCAGGAGCAGGCTGTCCCCATGTCCCGGAAGACAAGCCGTCGGGGAAAAAGACTGGCCTGGCTGAACAGGGAGCTAGTGTTGCAACTTAGGGAAAAAAAGAGGATTTATGGCCTTTGTAAGGAAGGGCAGGCCACTCAAGAGGACTACAAAGAGGTAGTGAAGCTATGTAGGGAAAAAATCAGGAGGGCCAAAGCCCAGCTAGAACTAAACCTGGCTTCTGTTGTCAAGGACAACAAAAAAAGTTTCTATAAATACATTAGTAATAAAAAGAGGACTAAGGATAATCTCTGTCCTCTAGTAGATGGGGCCGGTAACATAGTGACCAAGGATGAGGAAAAGGCTGAGGTACTTAATGCTGTCTTTGCCTCAGTCTTCAGCAGTAGGACCAGTTGTTCCCTGAGTGCCCAGACCCCTGAGCTAGAAGACAGGGATGGGGAGAAGAATGAAGCCCCTGTAATCCAAAGGGAAATGGTGAGGGACCTGCTTCAGCACCTGGAGGTGCATAAATCTATGGGGCCAGATGGGATCCACCCAAGGGTACTGAAGGAGCTGGCGGAAGTGCTCACCAGGCCACTTTGCATCATTTATGAGCAGTCCTGGATAACTGGGGAGGTCCCAGCTGACTGGAGGTTGGCAAATGTGACACCCATCCACAAGAAGGGCTGGAAGGAGGATCCAGGGAACTACAGTCCAGTCAGTCTGACCTCGGTGCCTGGGAAGGTCATGGAACAGATCATCCTCAGTGCCATTACATGGCACATGCAGGAGAACAAGGTGATCAGGCCCAGTCAGCATGGGTTTGTGAAAGGCAGGTCATGCCTGTCAAACCTGATCTCCTTCTATGACAAGGTGATCCACTTAGTGGATGAGGGAAAAGCTGTGGATGTTATCTACCTGGATTTTTGCAAAGCTTTTGACACCGTTTCCCACAGCATTCTCCTGGAGAAACTGGCTGCTCATGGCCTGGACAGGTGTACTCTTCGCTGGGTAAAAAACTGGCTGGATGGCCGTGCCCAGACAGTGGTGGTAAGTGGAGTTAAATCCAGTTGGTGTCCGGTCACAGGTGGTGTCCCCCAGGGCTCAGTGCTGGGGCCGGTTCTCTTTAATATCTTTATCAATGATCTGGATGAGGGGATCGAACGCACCCTCAGTAAGTTCGCAGATGACACTAAACTAGGCGGGTGTGTTGATCTGCTTGAGGGTAGGTTGCCTCTGCAGAGGGATCTGCACAGGCTGGACCGATGGGCTGAGGCCAATGGTACGAGGTTCAACAAGGCCAAGTGCCGGGTCCTGCACTTGGGTCACAACAACCCCATGCAGCGCTACAGGACTGGGGAGGAGTGGCTGGAAAGCTGCCCATCAGAAAAGGACCTGGGGGTGTTGGTTGACAGCCGGCTGAATATGAGCCAGAAGTGTGCCCAGGTGGCCAAGGCGGCCAACAGCATCCTGGCCTGTATCACGAATAGTGTGGTGAGCCGGACTAGGGAAGTGATCATCCCCCTGTACTCGGCACTGGTGAAGCCCCACCTCGAGTACTGCGTTCAGTTTTGGGCCCCTCACTACAAGAAGGACATTGAGGTGTTGGAGTGTGTCCAAAGAAGGGCTACAAAGCTGGTGAGGGGTCTGGAGGACAAACCTTATGAGGAACGACTGAGGGAGCTGGGGTTGTTTAGCCTGGAGAAGAGGAGGCTGAGGGGAGACCTTATCACCCTCTACAACTACCTGAAAGGAGGTTGTAGAGAGATGGGGGCTGACCTCTTCTCCCTGGTGACAAGTGATAGGACAAGAGGAAACGGGTTCAAGTTATGTCAGGGGAGGTTTAGATTGGATATTAGGAAACATTTTTTCACTGAAAGGGTTATTAAACATTGGAACAGGCTGCCCAGGGAGGTGGTGGATTCACCATCCCTGGAGGTGTTTAAAAAAAGGTAGATGTGGTACTTAGGGACATGGTTTAGAAGTGGTTTTTGTCAGGGTAGGTTAATGGTTGGACTTGATGATCTTAAAGGTCCCTTCCAACCTCAGAAATTCTATGATTCTATGATTCTAAGAGCTGGTTTTTCATGCCTTTCTTGGTCTTCTGCCATGACAGGGATGTCTTCTCCAGGTACCTTCCCTCCCTCAATAGCTTCTCTCCTACCATGCTCCAGCAAATGGGAAGACCCACAAAGCTTCCCCCAAATCCACTTTCTGAAGTCAGCGTTCCACTTCCAGGCCTCCTCTTCTGCCTTCTCACAAACATTCACAGATTGCCCTGCTTATTTCATTCAGGGACATACACACAGTCACTTGTTCAGAAATTTCACTCTCTAATGCTTTCCATGATGGCTGTTGATCTACCAGAAGGCACTCTACAATAGAGGCTTTTGCCACAATATCATCAACCCACTTTGAACTTGAAATGCAACATGGAATGGAGTGGGATACAGCACTATCAGTAAGTATTAAAGTACTTTACTTGATTTGGTAAAATATAACATGGCAAAATAAAATGTTGCATTGAAAATTAACTGCAGCCACAGCAGAGAAAAGTTACAATATAATTCTAACTGTGACTTCAAAGAAAGAGACTTTAGGTACCATCATACTAACAAGACAATGTCACTGTCTCTGAAAGGGGATGATTTGGGGCTTCTTAAAATTAGCTCTTGTGTGTAGCAGTAGCATTAGCCCTCTGTTTTTCAGCTTGCATTTCGCATAGCTCACTCCTACATAGCGATGGCTCGCCATTCTGTGAGTTTTAGATTGCCAGTCTGGCTTGATTGCTCTTCGTTCACTTGTGGGCATCACTAATAAAACACTCAGAAAGCTGCTGTTTTGTGTGTCAGGGAACAGCTAGGTTCTTTTATTCCTGTTGACAGGCACTTACCTGTCTTTTTACCAGACCCTCTGGTAAAAGGAGATTTTTAAAAAAATAAAAATAAAAAATAAAAATTTCTGTAAAGGCCAGTCCAAAAAGAAGAGCTAGGAAAACAAATTATGTGTAAGCAGTTGATGGTATTCAGAGATGTTCCCTTACTCAGGACTGGCAGAGTTATGAATACAAGCTGTTGCAAAACACATAAGAGGCTGGAGAGTTCATTGTCTCAGTTCCCAGAAATTTTAAGCTCAGGTACACACTGAAATGGTGAATCTTTATACTTCATGTTGAATGCACACATGGATCTGACTGGACCAAACGGTGTCCACTTCAGTTATGCAACTAGTCCAGTTAAATTCCACTGGGATACTGCCCAAAACATCAAGATGTGCCAGGATGAGCCTTCTGCTACAAAAAAACCCCACAGAGGCAGAAATAACAGTCAGACCCAGCATTTACCTACTAGTGCAGGCTCATCCCATGCAGTATGTTCTTGATCAGAATTATAGATACGTGATACAGCTAAAAAATAATAGATTCATTATTTTAATGGTAAATTAAGGCAAAACAGAGTCTGAGGGGGTTAGGGAGCCACTAATTATATCTGCCAGAGGGAAAGCAAATAATACTTAGAAAGCATTAAATCAAATGTGCTCTTGAGGCAGCAGTTGTGAGCCCTTGTTCTTACAGAATGCCTTAAATTAGTTGCATAAAGGCTCAGCAGCTTCTGTAGTATTTTATTTTAAACTAAAATTAATTTCATTTTAAAATTGAAGAAATATATTCAAAACTAGACTTGTTACATTAATATTACTATAGTGTTACTAATATTAGCTGTTACTAATAAAGCACATGGCATCTGCTAGGGCTGGAGATTAATTTCTTACTCATACATCTCTCTCCTGTGGCTCATGTCAAAACCCCACGTCAGTCTGCCACCACGGCCTGCCATTCAGCTGATAGCAGTGCCTCCACAATCTGTTCGTTCTTCACGTAGTGCACGGGGTTGGCTGCAACCACAGCCAAATCAAGAGCACTTATGCTTATTCCAGGACCTCAGGCCCATGTACAGTGCAGAAGTCACTAAGGCAGACCAGGCCATCAAAAGCAACTCTGAAGACAGCAGGACCTTCCTTAAGTGGCCATGGATCTGTCCTGGTCCAAGTTTCTTGCCAACGGAATTAAGTTTTGGGCTCACATGGACAAATGAGCACAGAGCAGATCCAACAAGTATCATTAGGCCAGGTAAGGTTAATGCAAACAGGTGCTACAAGGCATTGTGGTACTGGAAGTCGGCAGGATAGACACGGGCGGGTGGTTTTTTCTTGTTTGGTTGGGGTTTTTTTATAGAATGTGTTGGGTTGGAAGGGACCCTCAAAGGACACCTAGTCCAACCCCCCTGCAGTAAGCAGGGACATTAACTAGATCAGGTTGCTCAGAGCCTCATCAAACCTGGCCTTGAATGTCTCCAGGGACGGAGGTTATGGTTGTCTCTTCTCAAGGCCACTGGGCAAGATTTAGGGCAAGTGGTTGACAGCATCTTCTGGATAAGTGCCAAGATTTAGTATCCTTTGTCCTTAGGAGAGGAGAGACTCTTAGGTAACAACATCAACCTCGATGTCATCCCACGAAGGCTCACTCCAGTATCTGCGGGAATTTTGCCACTGACTTCAACAGCAGCTGGGAGAGGGGCCACTGCTCCTGTCAAAGAAAACTGAAACTTTGCTCTGGTTATTGGGAAACTCTAATGTAAGACAGGTAATTCTGGGTCTCAGAACTTTTAATATGCTAATTTCCCATTGATTCCTTGACAGATCAATAAAGTCAAAAGTCCTCAGTAACCCTCCCCTTTTAATTATCAGACAGTGACAAAATGTATTAAGTCTATTGACTCGCAGCAGTGGGTGGCATAATGGAAATGCCCTTGGAAACGCATGCTTTCGTACCCTTCATGTTTCTCCATTGTAATTCCATAGATTTATACATCATCAATGTCCTATTTCAAGCTAATATATTGCAAGGACATTGGGATGGGGGCAGTTTATCAATGACTTCTTGTCCTCCTTTTTGTCATTAGTGCTATTTAAGAAGGCAAGTAATTTCTGTCAGGAGCTTCCTATAAACGTAATGGATTTTACAGTATAACCATAATAGCGCAGTATTATGCCTGTCCCTTCCTTGTATTAATTATGATCATATTTGCATTCAGTCTGCAACCTTATCTGAATCCAATGCAAATTACTATCTTTGAAGGAGAAAGGCTCCAGCACAGCAATTGTTAGAGCTGTCCCTGGAGGCAATACGACACTATTGCATGTGCTACCGAAGGGCCAGAACAAATACCTTCCTTGATCCACACAAATATAGCTCAGTCTCTGGAAATTGAAAGTGTGCATTGTAATGTAGATTTTTGGGGTTAGGCTAACTTTCTGGGGTTTTTTGCCTTTACATTACCTCACTGGCATTCAGTCATTATTATGTAAGAGCATAACCAGGTTCATTTCAACATAGCTTCCTTTTTAAATCAGTCAAAATAGGCAGTAATCCATTTTTCATACATATTACTTTTACTAAGATAGATTTAATAGTTACTCCTTTGACTGGGGTCTTTCCAAAACAACCTGGTACTTTTCATCTGCCTACATCACAAGTGACAGATACTTAAGCCTTTGCTTTTTCCTGGGCTCCTAAGTCAGCAATATTAATTCTCGAAGGCTCCAGCTCTGGGAAGAACTGGAAAGGCACTTAACTACATTCTTAAAGCCCACTTATTCAGTGAGATTAAAAGTATGTCTTATGTCCATTTCAATAACAACGGATTAACTTCAACTTCAAGACCTGATAACTATACATACTTGTGTATGGTCTTAATTAACAGGCAATCCTGTTTAATGCACATGTATAAGAGCCCTGCTAAATCTTGACCTTTGAGCCATACCAGAAGACCAGAGTGCTGCCTGGAAATGTGACTGCCCAGGATGTTAACTGCTGAAATAAGCAAATCAGAAGGTCACTGACTTCAAAGGATATGCCTTATGAATGAAAAGCCAAAAGAAAATCTGGAAAAAAAAAACAAAAACAAAAACAAAAAAACAAAGTACAGAGTTGCCTTTCCAGCGGTTTATTCTTTTCTTCACTGGGATATTTTTTGGAAAGGGGTATTTTCTTAGAATCACAGCATGGTTTAGGTTGGAAGGGACCATAAAGATCATCTAGTTCCAACCCCCCTGCCATGGGCAGGGACACCTCCCACTAGACCAGGCTGCTCAAAGCCCCATCCAGCCTGGCCTTGAACACTTCCAGGGATGGGGCATCCACAACTTCCTTGGGCAACCTGTTCCAGTGCCTCACCACCCTCAGAATAAAGAATTTCTTCCTAGTATCTAACCTAAATCTACTGTCCTTCAGTTTAAAATGATTACCCCTCATCCTATCACTACACTCCATGAGAAAGAATCCCTCCCCATCTTTCTTCTAGGTCCCTCTTTAAATTCTGGAAGGCTGCTATAAGGTCTCCCCGGAGCCTTCTCTTCTCCAGGCTGAGCAACGACAGCTCTCTCAGCCTGTCTTCACAGGAGAGGTTCTCCAGCCCTCTCATCATCTTTGTGGCCCTCCTCTGGACCCGCTCCAACAGGTCCATGTGCAGTTGGTAAGGACCTCATGGTGCTCTGATGTACCTTTGTAACCTGCACCCTGAGGGAAGTACACCTGAGGGACAGAACCTGAGGACACCAATTTAATGGCTTCACAATATCAATAGAGTTTTCCAGCTGCTTTTCAGCCATTAAAGATCCATTCATAAGCTCATCACTTAATGAAAGAAAAAAGTCAAATGGGAAAAAACAGCTTCAGAAAATGCTATGCATGTATCTATACTGATTGATAATAACGGTTTTCAAACATTTTTTGGAGAAAAAAACCTCATTTTGTCATATATATATACAGAGAAAGACGCACACACAGAGAAAATACACAAGCATAGGCAAGTGCACTCAGACTTTCTTTCCCAAACAACAAATGAGGCTGCTTGAGGCTTTCCAAATTCAGTTAGATGCCCTTTGCATTGCGCAGTTTCCCGGACCCATCTGTACAAGCTTCTGTCACACAGCCATCCTCAAAGTGCATGTATTAAAATTTAAGCTAGGTTGTTTACAAAATAGTTCCAAGACTGTCCCTTTGTGGAAGTACTGGTTTGCAGAACATCTGTTGCTTTCAATAGTCAATACAGAGCCATTTGTTTCATCTGAAAGCAATGGCATTTCCCTCTGCTATAACCACGCTCCCATGAATCAAAGGAAATATGTTAAGGCCATTCAGCCATTATTAATCTTTTATCTGGGGACTCTGTCTTTCTCTTATCACATATTTATCAGCATTAATTTTGGCCTGATTTTTAATAGCACGTTCTCTGTGGTGATTTCTGCTAAATAGGAAGACACTCAGAATCTGAATGGGTAGAATGGCTCAGTGCGGATTTATCAGTGCTTTTGTCTTCATTTCTGTATGTCCAAGTTGATCCATTGTGTTGAAAAAGCAAATGACTAGCAACTGTGTCAGCTTCCCTTTGTCTAGCATCAATTTCTCTGAAAGGGAGTTTCAGCAAGCGACACCTGCCTGGCCCATAGTGGTTTACTCCTGTTTTTCTGAAGAGTTGCTCTTTTTTTCTCTTTCAAGTTTTGTTGATGTTAGAATTCAATATAAACCTAGACAAGGTTTATATTAAGTATTACTTAAGTTACGTCACTGCAAAGACAAGGCAGGCTAAGGGTCAGATGTGCAAAACATGATTTAAAAGCATCATTGCTGAGATATTTTATTTACAGATTTCTTTTTTGTTATCCATGTCATATCTCCAGAAAGCATCAGGATTACTGAAGATGTCTGAAAAGCATGAAATTAAGGGCTTGATTTTTCTCTTGGACAAGTTTGTAGAGAAAATATTGCATTGGTCCATTCTAACTTGGTAGACTTTCATGTAATAGGTAATCAGGATTCAAAGTAGTGGCAGTTCAAGTAAATCCCATCTTGAAATGGTGTCCTCAGTAAGCTTCTCATTGTGAAAGCTACTGCAACTTCTAAATTCAAATCAGGACTAAAAAGATGTAATAGTTGTACAACATTGGTAAAGCAACAGAAACATTTCTAGTTCATGTGATGCTCTCGAACTCTGTGCATCATTTAAAGATCATCAGAGAAACTCCTAATCATCATTTCTATGAAAGTTTTAAATTTTATATTTAGGAACCAGTTGGGGTAAATGAATAAACAGGTTATATGGCAGGAAATTCCACCTAGCTTCTAAGAGGCATTGGAGTCTCTGCTTTTTACACTTTGCAGGAAATGCTTCACATTCAGGGAATAATGAAACAATAACAGAATCAATTTACAAGAAGTATATGAGAGCCTGCGGAATTCCTCCTGACAGACTGCACAAGCTGAGATGGGATATCCTATTTCTTAGGAGGCATGGCTGCACCATCTTAAAAGATGGATGATAGTGTGAACTGGCAGGCTAATTTGGGGCACTCAGAAGCCAAGTCATTGGAGCATGTTTATGGTAGAGATGCCTGAAATTAAGTGAGATGGGGACAATATGTTTGGAGGGGAGGGATCTTGACCTTACCTATCTCAAATAACAAAATTTAAAAATTAAAATAGAAATAGTTCTTTTTAACAGGAACTTTGAGAAATTCCTTTTCAAAACTAAAGCTGGGCAACATTAAGTATTACATTAAACTACTGCACTACTTTTCTGATTGTCCCCATTAGGAATGACACGAGAACGTACATTTTCTACCTGAAACTGGGATGTGTATAGCCCTTTCTGAGTCATATACACAAAGCCAACCTGCTTTGAAATACATTATTGGGATATACAAACAACGTATAAATTATTAAACTAATAGGATATGTCTGCTGAAGAGACTTTAGAGTCTGGAAAGATTCATTGGAGAATCAGATGTTTATTCAACCAACACTTGTAGATGGATGCAACATCTGCATTTCTGTTCTCACATGTAGGTTCAGCTCTCCACCTCTCTTCCTCTTTCCACAAAAATCACACCCAGCTGTTCTTCTTCCACTACAAAGCAGTTGCTTCAGGTCTCCAGTGAATTTACATCGCATGAGAACACCGCCATGTTGTGCTGAAACATGGTACTGAATTAGGCATTTAAGACACGCTAATACATTGTGCATAGGTACCTTTTAGCTTTTCAGAGACCTAGGCCATTAAATGTAAAAGAATGGTATTAAGGCAATGGTGACACAATTAGAATAACGAAATAAGAGTCTTTAAAAGTTACAGTTCAAGTCCTTACATTAGTTTGAAGGATTCTTGCTGCTGTAGTATTTTCTGCTCACCTGACTTCACAGTGGAAATCCTAGTAATCATCATTCATTTCAGCTGCCCCACTCATTTCACCTGAATCATAGAAATTGTTCTGCTTTCTTTCTCATGCATGTATCAGACTGCAGAGGCTGTGAAAGGAGTGCTGTGTGATTCCACCAGTAAAGGAGAAGAAATAGGATACCTGGAAGGAAACCTCAGTCTCCTCTTGATTGGAACAAATGCTAAAAATATGTAATTTCCACCAGCCAATAATTTGGAAGACAAACAGCCCGTGAAGATTCTCTTTCAATTTGTGATTTTTAGTATTTGTTTCTAAACTACTACAATCTAAAACAAATAAGGTATTTTTCACTTAGGAATGTAAAATCAGGGAGATTGCCTTTTCATACATATATTTCTTGAAACGTTATTTCCAATGACAAAAAGTATCAAAGCCAGCTCAGTCTTGTTGATAATATCCTTCTTGAAATATCAGCAAGAATATCAGTGAAAACAGTTTTGCAATAAATTTTTGAATTTGATTTGGAAAAAAATCGCTACCTGGATTCCCTCCTTGACAGTACCTCAATTTCTACACGCTCTAGATTCAGAAAAGAAATATATATATACATTAGTAAATATCGTTTTCCAGAGGGCAGAGGTTAATCCGAGGGAGATGGCATGCAAAGCAGATTCCCACTCTGTGTAGCATGTATAGTGGTTGGTTACAAATGCAATCTCCATTTTCTCATGAGCACAGATGGCATCTCTCATGGATGTGAGTAGTGTTGAGGATGCAACATAATGAATATTGGAGCATTCATCCTTCTTGAACAGCAGCCACTCTCTGACTGCCTGTGAAATGATTTAGCTTTTCAGCTACTTTGCAGAGCAGCACCTCGCAGGCATCATACAGACCAGCATTCACCAGACGCATTCAGTGAGCTCCTGAAAACAGTCAGGGAAACTCCCACAGCACAGAATGTGGTTCTGACCATGTTCAAAGCAGTTAATTAACGAAGCTGAGTACCGCAAAGCTTCAGCATTTCAGAATTCTGAAAGCAAAATGACCAAAAGCTCTTTCACTCCTGTATAGCCATTCAAAAAGATAAATTTTTGTTTCTAACTTAGAAATGTCCAAGAAGTCAGTGGCTTTCTCCACCAAGCTTTATTTTTCAGCTGAGACCCAGTGGCAGAAGTGCAAACTGAATTAAAGGCTAGTAGGAGGAATGAACTGTCTTCATGTTATAAGCATTTGGATTTGTAGCTACAAAGGCCTTTCCAAGAGAATAAAAGGCAACTTAATTTATGATTCATCATATTATTATGAAAATGGGGAGAGAAAGAAAGTGATAGCTTGTGCAATTTTCAGACTTCCATTGGCAATTTTATTTTGTTGCAAATATATCTCCTTCCTACATCTGGCTCAGAAACCAGCTTGTTAAGTACTCAGAATTGCCGTAGGGCAGAGAAACCTATAGGTTATGAAGAAAGAAACCCTTGTGGGTTTCTGTTATTGCCAGGAATAACAAAGCTAGAAAAATAGATCTGCTAGGCTAGGAAAATATATGTGGATTTCTGAGTAATTATAACAAAAGATCATCAGTAATCTTTAGGAAAGTTATCTAATATTTTACCCTGTAGAGCTACTATACAAGTAGCATTACTGATTCTCCATCTGGATGAACAAGTTCACATTGAAAGATTTACAAAATTGAACAAGATAACCACCTTCAGTACCCTGTAGCAATCTATAAATCCCGAAACTGTTTTTATATGTGTGTGGTTTGGGTGTTGGGTTTTTTTCTCCCTCAGTATTCATCTTTCACCTTAAAGGTCATTGTCAAGTGCTTTGAATTTCTTGCTGTCTGTAGGAGTTGTTAAAACTGACTTCAGGGTTACTGCTTTAAACACCTCATGCTGGAAAATCTCTTATTTCCTTATCCCCTGATATTTCCTCTCCAGTTTCCATTGATGAAGTGCATACTGATCCTTAATTAAGAGAAGCACCTTTACTGGAGTGAGCAACATGGTTTCTAGACAGCTAATGATTAGTCGGATTTTCCCCAGAACACTATTTAAAGTTGAATTCTTCTTGTCATAATGGAAACACCTTAAAAGTTTATCCTCATGGATAAAATGATATCATGAATAAATAAATAAAATACACGATGAATAAAAAAATAAGCCAATAGCCAAGGAAATTAGTTGGGTAAGTAACAAAGTTTAAAATCTACTGAAGTGCAGTTGACCTCATTCAGAAGAAAGAAACCTGACCCAAGAGAAGTCAATTTCTGTCACTGTGCAGGAAAGAAGAAGAGCAAAGAGGAAATATGGAGAATAATTGCCAGATGTTACACAAACCTGATTAAATTCTCCAGCTATTACAGAAACAGGAAGTCATGAGTGAATTAGTAAATCCCAAGACAAGATGAGCAAAAACTGAAAAGAGCAACAATGGAAATATGTGAAAAGAATTCTTTGAATAATCCCTTCCTGCCATTTGACAACAAAATTATACACTCACTAATCCAGGCTCAGAAATTTCAAGTAGTGAAGATAGGCCACGAAGAGAGACTCAAGATGAACAGAAGCACAAGAAGAGAAGCTGGAACAAAGTGGCAAATAGAACAGCAACAACTCACTAGGACTGGCTGGTACCTATCCAAAAACTCTGCAGGTGCTGAAGACAGAAGGGATTTAACAGGCCATAAAATATGCAATCTCTGGTTAAAATGAGCAGCTATATTGGAGGCCTGCAGGGCAGCAACTGTTCTAGGTCTAAAAAGGGTAGTAGGAATCTGGGGAACTACAGATCACAGAGCTTTATTTCACTATAAGTTAATCTTCTCAAAACAATAATTAAAAATAGTCTTTTAAAAAAACAGTCTTCTAAAACACCTCTAGGAACATGGTAGAACCAATGTATGGTAGAACCCCATATCTTTAATATGCATAAAATCATTGAGAGAAGATGAGAATGGTGAGGCAGGCAAATTTGCAGATGCCAGAAAATTATTTCGTTTGGCAAGACCAGAGAAGACTGTAAGGCATTCTGTGGGGACCTCATAAAGGTGTGCTAGTGAGAAGCATAATGTATAAAAATCAGTACTGGCTGATATCCAGGAGCAGCTATTGAACTGAACAGCTTAAACTATTTGCATGTGTAGTTACCGTGAGCAATTTGCTGACCCAAATTGGTTTTGGAACCAAGAAATCAGCAGAATTTTTTTTATTTAATGAAAGTCTGTATACACTATGAAAGATCTGTGAGGATTTTAAGATCTTATGGTTTAAGGTATAGAGTAATTATTAAACACCGGGAGATACAGAGCAGTAATCTTTGTAGCAAGTCTTCATCCCTCTTCAAGAAGAGCAAGCAGGAAGATCCAGGTAACTAACTAAAGGCTGGTCAGCCTCACCTCAGTCCCTGGGAAGGCGACGGAGCAAACTGTTGTCATCGGTGGTGCAAAGTCCAGCAGCAGTAACCAGCAGCATCCCTCAGGGGCGGACAATGGAGCCCATGCTGTTTAATGTCTTCCTTTCCAATCCCTATAGCAGGACAGACTGCATTCTTAGCAAGTCTGCAGGTAACACTAAATCAGGAAGTGCGGCCAATATGCTAGAAGGCAGGGTTGCTACTCAGAGAGACCAGGACAGGCTGGAGAAATGGGCAAACAGGAACCTCATGAAGTTCAGCAAAAATGTATGCAAGATCTGGGATGGAATAACCCCATGCAACAATACAGACTGGGAGGAGATTGTCTGGGAGGCAGCTCTCTAGAAAAGGACCTGCGGGTCTCAGTAGGCAACAAGTTGGACAGGAAACAGCAGTATGCCCTAGCAGCAAAGAAGGCCAATTGCATCCTTGAATGTATTAGCCAAGATTGTGGCCAGCAGGTCGAGGGAGATTATTATTCCCCTCTGTTGTACACTGGTGAGACACATCTGAGGCGCTATGTCCAGTTCTGGATTCCCAGTGCAAGAAAGACATGGACATACTGAAGCAGGTCCAGTAAAGGGCCACCCAAGATGACCAGGGACTGGAGCACATGACGTAGGAGGACAGACTGAGAGAACTGACTTTGTCCATCCTGGAGATTACAATCAGGGGAGACCTATATGGCTGCCTACAGCTACCTGATCAGAAGATACAGAGAAGGTGGAGCCAGACTCAGACGTGCATTAGGAAAAAAGGCAATGGGCACAACTTGGAACATGGGAAATTCCAATTACATATAAGGAAAAATATTTTTACCGTAACAGTGGTCAAATACTAGAACCAGCATCCAGAGAGGTTGTGGAATCTCCATCCTTGGAGATGTTCAAGACTTGAGTGAACACATCCCTGAGCAACCTGAACTAATTAGACATCCTTTGAGCAATGAATTAGATTAGATGACCTCCAGAGGCCTCTTCCAACCTAAATTATTCTATGTTTCTGTGATTCTAATTGCTTTCAAAACTGTTCACCACTAGTAGTCATGAACCTTCCTTTGAAGCATCTGATACCCAGCTGAGTAAGAGATGGTATACCAGCTACTTTGCACCTCTTAAATCCCACAGCCTGTTCTAATTTAGTGAATGGTGCAGGGCAGAGAGGCATGCTAGCAGTTTGCCTTTATGCAAAGGTAGTTTAGGTACGCAAGGCGCCTGTGACTGGGCATGAAAGAGTCCACATGGAGCAGCACAGACAGTAAAACGGCTTTAAAGCTTACCTCAAAAGGTAGTAAAGATTTAGCTCCGAGGCATCTTCTGTCTAATCCCATATGTCTGTTCCTGTCTGTTTACCAGAAAAACTCTTCTAGTGGGATTTTTAAACAAACAGCAAGATAGTTTGAAATAGGGGAAAAGAAATAACCAGGCACAAAGAAATTCAGACATTCCATTTTGTCCAGGTATTAGAGGGGATTGAGAGCACCCTTAGTAAGCTTGCAGACGACACAAAATTCGGTGGGAGTGTCGACCTGCTTGAGGGTAGAAAAGCATTGCAGAGGGATCCGGACAGGCTGGATCATTGGGCCAAGGCCTATGGCATGAGGTTCGACAAGGCGAAGAGCCGGGTCCTGCACTTGGGTCACAACAACCCCATGCAGCGCTACAGGACTGGGGAGGAGTGGCTGTAGAGCTGCCTGGCAGAAAAGGACCTGGGGGTGTTGGTTGACAGCCGGCTGAATATGAGCCAGCAGTGTGCCCAGGTGGCCAAGGTGGCCAACAGCATCCTGGCCTGTATCAGGAACAGTGTGGTGAGTAGGACTGGGGAGGCAATTGTCCCCCTGTACTCGGCACTGGTGAGGCCCCACCTCGAGTACTGCGTTCAGTTTTAGGCCCCTCACCACAAAAAAGACATTGAGGTGCTGAGAAGGGAAACAAAGTTGGTGAGGGGTCTGCAGAACAAGTCTTGTGAGGAGCAGCTGAGGGAGCTGAGGTTGTTTAGCCTGGAGAAAAGGGGGCTGAGGGGAGACCTTATCGCTCTCTACAGCTACCTGAAAGGAGGGTGTAGCGAGGTGTAGGTTGGTCTCTTTTCCCAAGTAACAGGGGATAGGACAAGAGGAAATGGCCTCAAGTTGCATCAGGGGAGGTTTAGACTGGATATTAGGAAAATTTTTTTCACACTGAAAGGGTTATTAAGCATTGGAACAGGCTGCCCAGGGAAGTGGTTGAGTCACCATCCCTGGAGGTATTTAAAAGACGGGTAGACATACTGCTTAGAGATATAGTTTAGTGGTGGTTTTTGTCAGAGTTAGGTGGATGGTTGGATTAGATGATCTGAAAGGTCCCTTCCAACCTAGGCAATTCTATGGTCATTTGATGGCCCTTCTTTGATGAAATTGTTTTTGTTAACAGCATCTCAAGTTGAAAGCGTATTCATCCTATTATTGAAAAATCGCATGTACATTCTCAAATGTATGGAGGGTGAAAGGGAAAAGTGGTCGAACACATTAAGATAATTTAAAATGCATATATTAGCAATTTCTTTGAAGATGATGTCTCTAATTTTTGTACTGACATTTCAAGTATGATATAGTTGCATCAATCTGGAGAGGCAATTTAGAGATTTAACATTAATTCATAATTAACTGGCAATGTTTCCTTATATGAGCTCATTTCCACTGATACTGTTTACCTGTATTGGTTCCTGTAGTAACACAATTCAAAATGTTTCTCTGTCTAAGAATACAGGTTAATAATTTTTCTGAAGAGTGAAAATTATTATAGTCTGTTTTGCATGGAATGGCAGGTTAGAGGAAAAATGAACTCAAAGAATAACTATAAGCAAAGAGTCGCAATATTGACAAGTTTTCAGTAGGGATCAGAACAAGGCAGAGGCATATTCCAGCTGGGTGCAAGAAATGCTGCTCAATTTTTTGAAATCTTCCATAACTAGATGAAAGAGTCAAAAGCATGTTACAGGTTATATTAGAATAGAAAACACTTCAATCACTAATGAAATGGAGGGAGAAAGAAACAAAAAGCATGAAAAACAGAAAAATGAGGTCAGGTTTAAAATATGTAGACTGATGCCTGGGAGGGAAAAAATTCAAAACATAGATATTCACTTGTGTGGAATATTTTGAAATACATAGAGTTAAAAATATTCTAACTTGTGCGTGAAGATCAAAATAGATATCTGCTTGCAATGCAATATTGCCATATAAAACACTGTGATTGTGAGGAGTGATAGTCTTGTAACACGTCAAGGAGGCAAAATCGTCTGTTTTGTCACAGTGGTAAACATCGGCTACTACACTGCATACTCATCCAAGCACTTCTGCAGAAGAAATATGTCTGTGAAGGATTTTTGAGAAGAAAAAAGAAGAGGAGGTGATTTGGATGCTTCTATTTGGTGAAAAGCTGCTGAGAGAAGGCTACTACTAATGTGTTTTATAAACCCTCCCTTGTCTTTGCAACTGGAAGGCATGAGGACACACTAGGAGACATGAAAATCTATATTTCAGGTAGGGTTACATAGCTAAATGTGCTTAAAATAAGAACCCTTCTCTCTTTCTCAGACCTTTGACAAACGCAAAATTAAACCTGCAGTCCACATATATTGAAATTTATAGTTCCTGAACAAATATTTAAGCATATATTCTATTTAATATGAGACAGCCTATCAATCCTTTCCCACCTTTCCAAAACTCCAAGTTTTTTATGCTATTGGCTATAGAAACATGTAGGAGACCTTGAGAGAACTGTCTTTGTTCAGTCTTAAGATGAGAAGGCTAAGGGTGGATCTTACTACTGCCTTCAACCAGCTACTGGGAGGCTAGGGAAAAGGCAGAACCACACTCTTCTTGCAGATGCATAGTGAAAAAGATGTGAGACAAGAGACATCCATAGCAACAAGGGGAATTCTGATTAGATGTTAGGAAAAAGATCTTCTTGTAACAGGAAGGGTAGTCAAACTCTAGAACACGTTCTACCACAAAGTCTGTAAGACCTCTTCCTTCAAGATATTCAGAGCTTGACTGGTGAAGACCTTGAGCAATGTGATTTAACCTGTACCTGACTTAAGCGTAGGCGCTGCTTTGAGCAGGACGTCTAGAGAGGTCCCTTCCATCCTAAGTTATTCTGTGGTTCTAACAAGCATCTGGAGGAGAAACCTAAACACCTGATACCCTTCATAAGCCAACAGTGTTCACAGGGTGAAAGTGAGTGACATATCTGGGAGCAGACAGAGCACCAGGTCAGCAGTCAAGTATGTCAGTCACTGCACCTCATTGCCAGACTCTGCATTTGTCACAGCTTTTTCATTAATGTATTCAGAGGAGAATTCTGGTTTTTTGGCATGGTGATAGCAACAGGATTTAAAAAGTGATAGTCAAAAGCTAAACTCTCTCCACAGGGAAAGAGGAGTACCCCTCTTGCTGTCTGTCTTCTTATTTTTAATAAGGGCTTCTTAACTTAGAAAAAAAATCATTTATTTGACAAACGTATGGTCCGTTTTCTTAGTGAGGGCTTCTTATAACCCTCATAATAATAACCCTCATAATAATAACCCTTATAACCCCTTAAGTTTACTTAAGAATATTCATTTCTTATACTTCCTTTTTTCAGGGGCTCAACTGCAATAAGGTCTTATTAATAGGACAATTCACAATGCACACCTGAGATACTTTTGCTGATTTGAAGGAGACTATGGCAGCAGCAGTAGCAAATTTTACTCACGTCATAAGTCTAATATACAATCATAAAATTAGCCTCTCCTGCCAAATGGCAAGGGCTCTGCCTGGTATCTAGCTGAATTCAGCACAATATTAAAAAGGAATTTGCAGGCAAATGCTCTAAAAAACAAATGCTTATAGATGTATTAAAATAGCAGCAAGTGTTCCATACAAAAATGGATCTAACAAAGAGCAAGAAAACCTCACAACTCCTTCAGCCACCACATTCAAGGACAGTTTATACTACTCACGTATAAATACAAATGCCCATATTAAAATAAGGGCAAGGTTGATTCACAAGCCCATGAGGATATTTGTGTTATACTAGACGTGAATTACAGGGATGGCATGGGCTTAAAGCAGTAAATAAAGCAATTTCTTTGCCATTTTTCTGGCACAGTAGGGGTTCTGGCTTTGTTCCTTTTTATCTTGTGCAGCTATAACAGCTAAATCCCTTGTTGTTCCCACCACCACAGCAGGTACATAGGTGGGAATTTTGCAGTGGTTCCCTGCCGAACCCAGCCTCGCACTCCCACAGGTACAGGAACAGGGCTTGGAAAGCCCAGGCACTTCTGTACTGGGACCGGTGCTGTTCAATGTCTTCATCAATGATTTAGACAGTGGGATCAAGTGCACCCTCAGCAAGTTTGCCGATGACACCAAGCTGGGTGGTGCAGTTGACATGCCAGAGGGACGGGATGCACACCTGCAAGGTCCTGCACTTGGGTCAGGACAATCCTCATTATCAATACAGGCTGGCGGATGGTGCAATAGAGAGCAGCCTGGCGGAAAAGGACTTGTGGGTACTGGTGGATGAAAAGCTGGACATGAGCCAACAATGTGCGCTTGCAGCCCAGAAGGCCAGTCGCATCCTGGGTTGCATCAAAAGAACCGTGGCCAGCAGATCCAGAGAGGTGATTCTGCCCCTCTACTCTGCTCTGGTGAGACCCCCACCTGGAGTACTGCATCCATCTCTGGAACCCTCAGCACAAGAAGGACATGGACCTGTTGGAGCAGGTCCAGAGGAGGGCCATGAAGATGATCAAAGGGCTGGAGCACCTCTCCTATGAAGACAGTCTGTGAGAGCTGGAGTTGTTCAGCCTGGAGAAGAGAAGGCTCTGGGGAGACCTTATAGCGGCCTTCCAGTACCTGAAGTGGGCCTACAGGAAAGATGGGGAGGGGCTGTTTGCAAGGGCATGTAGCGATAGGATGAGGGGCAATGGTTTTAAACTAGACCAGGGTAGGTTTAGATTAGACATTAGGAAGAAGTTCTTTACAATGAGGGTGGTGACACACAGGCACAGGTTGCCCGGACAGGTTGTGGATGCCCAATTCCTGGAGACATCCAAGGCCAGGCTTGATGAGGCTCTGAGCAACCTGATCTAGTTGAAGATGTCCCTGCTTACTGCAGGGGGGTTGGAATAGATGACCCTTAAAGGTCCCTTCCAACCCAACACATTCTATGGAAAGGAGAGGAAGCTCAGCAGTCACTCCTCTGCTGCTGGAAACCTCTGGATATTAGAGTTGGTGGAAAATGGGAGTCAGGGTCAAGACATTTCATGCCACACTTTCTGACATGGCATCGGGCACCCACACATCCCTAGATAACCATCTTTGCAGCCTCAATTGCACCTTGTAACTGCACTGTGCCAGCCAAGGACAAGGGGGAGAGACAGCCACAAAGCATGTCTTTTTTTTCCACATGGCAGCACCTCAGCACAAGCTATGGAAGCAGCAGAGGCAAACAAGAGCTGAATAGGAGGGAGGGTGCAAAGTGAATGAGACCAAGACGGTAGCAAGCTTAGGAAGTGGGACAGCAGTGTGAGGTGAAGGATCTCCTTACTAGAATAAGAACACTGCTGCGTAGGAGGGAGGCTCTGGGTCAGAGAGGCTGTGGGATTGACAGAAAGACCAAGCTGCCCGCTGCAAGGAAAAAGCAAGTTTTGATGGCAGCTGTTGATGATGGCTCAGTGCGTGAGACCTCAAGGGTTGCTATTTAAGCAACGATCTGCTGACTGCTCTGAGAAGCTCGAAAACGAAAAACTAAAGCAGCACCCAAGTAAGGCACAAGAATGAGGAAGAATAGGCCCAGCTTTTGTTAGAGTATTGTGAAGTATTCACCATATGATATAACTACACTCTGGATGAGTAACTTGATACGTTTCTTCTTATCCAACCAGGACATAGTCGGCCGCTCTTACAACTGTCCATGAAAACTAATTTAAAAAAAAAAACAACTATGAATCTATCAATGTTATAACAAACAAAGGAAAGATGAAACATTGAAAAAAGGTCTCTGCACAGAAAAATACTGCATTGGCAGGAATCGGTAAGAAGGTATTTTATCTCCTTCCACACACCTCAAATACCAATGAAAAGCCCCAGGAATCCTGTATGCAGCACATGGATGAAAGAAAGTGGAGCTGAGTTACGCTTCTGCTAGTCATGCTGTAAATTTTGTAAGACTACTCCTTCCTGTGTTACAAAATAGGGTTGTCCTTAGTCCACTCTGCCAGATTAATTGGCTTATTTGCTTTGAATTAAGGCATCACAACCAGTTTCTTGGCCTTATTTTTTCTCTTCAGTGTTCTTCATACACTTCTGCATCTTCGTGCAGCTGGGATAGGGTGGGAAAGGTAGCCTCCAGTTAATACATGATAAAACAAGGGGCCTGCTTTGTTCCTATAGAAATCAGTAAGAGTAATGACACTGACTCCAATGGGCTCTTAATTATCAGGAAAAGGTGGCTTTTGAAGAGATAATTACTGCTACAGGTCTCAGTGTTATTTAATTACCCATAATGGTAATCATAGCCACTATATACCATTTCATTCTTCCATTCTACAGTATATATCAAACACTTTGCAGAACGGTGAGCACAGGAACAAAATACAAACAAGTATAAGGAGGTCTAATTAGTGAGCTGATGTCTCAATCACTCACCAGGCTGATCATTATCAGACTCGGTAATTTTCCTCGTTATTCTATTGAGTTTTCCAAAGGAAAAAAAGAAGAAGGGACACAGCGTCCTCAAAACAAGGGACAGATTCTGCCACACTTACTCCTATTGAATAATATTATGTCCCACAAGCTTTTCATGCAAGTCAACTGACAAAAGGGATTTTAGGTTTCTTACAAGTAACAGGGGCTTCAGTAAAACATGTGCCTAGCAAAGTATGACATAGTGTGAGCAGAGGTGGAAGAATAAATCCTGCATAAATCTTAATCATGCTTAATGATCTGTTTTCCATGTGACAGCGGTGATCTCACTGGCCACCTAGACACATGCAAATTCAGAAGTACCAGTGTGAGAACATTAGGTCTTGGTTGCAACCTGTCCTAATACTTGACACGCACAAAAGTATTGGTGTATCTCTTTGAAGTGGTGGTATGACATAGCACAATTTATAAGGTCATTTCAGCTGCTGCATGCCCAGTTTGGGAGTGAAACAACAACCTCTTTCACAACATTTTTACATCCTGCTCAAGGAAAAAGAAAAGGTTTTTCAAGCTCTGAATAGTTATAAATCTGGAAAAAACTGGGCCCTCAAACTAAGGTGTTTCTTTCTCCCAATCAGTTCCCTAATTCAGTCTTATTCACCAGTTCACAAGGATCCTGAATGTCCTGCTTTCATACTGAAGATAATTTCCTCGGCATTGCAAACAGAGCATTCAGAAGTCTCATTACAAAGAGGCTTTCTGAGCAGCAGAGCCTGTAGCCTTACGCAGAATCTCAATTCCTTTTTTAACCTTCACAAATAACTGAAAACCTTTCAGGCAACAACTTTCAAATTCTTTCTCCTTAGGTATTCGCTCAGCTGGAAATGTTAATCTCAAAACTCATATGTTTCTATTTTCAGCATCTTCTGGAGGGTGGTTTTTTTTTGGAAGCTTCTGAAATAACACTGTCTTTTTACCAATTAATCTTCAAAATTGTTTTCTCAGAGTCTCTTTTTAGATTTCTTGCTGTTGTCAGTTTAATCATAACAATATCCTGATTTTAATCTCCAACTATACCTTCTTTCTAAGGTGATGCTTCAGGTTATATCACTAACCTTTTCAATAGATCAAGGAGTCAGAGGTAGGAAAATGTAGGCACTGAGTCTCTCCCTTATTCTCTGACATTCTGACAGAATACAAATTCAGATTGCTTCTTTTCCTTTCAGGGATGTTTGGGATATTTAGAAATTCTTCCAGGTATCAAGAATTAGACTGTGTATAAAATGCAAAACCTTTCTGATTCCCCTTTGGAACCAAACTGAGTCTACTTAGGCATGTGCAGAGCTCACCCCCTGAGAAAACACAAGAAGACAGGAGGATGAGAGGTCACACTCTCTATGAGTAAATCCCACTCAAACTGCCCAGTTTGTCAAAGATACCTTTATCACTCCCACCTTGTTTATACCTCCACTGTTAAATAACAATGCCTCTCAATGGATCTGGGTACAGCTATTTGGTGGTGAGGTGAGTGTAGACTGGAGGTCCTTGAACAAGTAACATTCCTAAAATCCTTAAGTCCCCACAACATTGGGTTACAAGAAAGAGGGGCAAAATTACAGCAAATGAAGCAGGGAGCCTAGTCCAGTGCTCAATAAAGACTCAGTAGTCAACACTTCTAAAAGGCGCTAAATCAGCAAAGCCAGATTATATTCTGCATGACAAGGAGCGGGAATTTAGCCTGTTTCTGTTCTTTTTAGTAACTGTTTAGTAATCTGTTGCAGAGCATTTATCCATGGGCTGAGCCATATACATAGAAATCATGCAGAGACTGCTCCAGCTTTTGAGAGCTCGAAGTCTAGGACGACACAAGGGTAAAGGCCACTTCTTTTCCATTGATGAAAATGCAAAGGCACACCACTCACTACAGTTCAAACTGCTCAACACTAAACCTCCTGAACAGAAAATATAGGCTGTCCATGGTATGAACCTGCACCGTCAAGTGTGGAGCCTCTCTCTTTACAGGAGATTTTTGAAAAATATAATAGCTGTCAGGTGACAACTTCTGTCTCTGTTTCCAAGGTGCTAACAAAACTAGCCCAGAAACCACTCCTAAGCACAGCTCAGCTGCTGCTGTCACGTACCAGGACTGACACCTTACCACAACTCAAGACACTGTAGGGTGGCCAGTTTTCCAGAGTACCAGCTCAAAACGTTACTGACATTTAAAAGCGTACACTAATTTAAAGACCTGTTTTTTCTAACTTTCTACAGTAGTAGGCTGGTTTTCCCACTGACATTTCATAGGAATGGATGGAGTCCCTGCTGACAGTCAGGGTCCTTGCACCACCCTTTTCAGGGGTTCATGAGCATGGTTTTTGCACCAGTTTCCTAGATAGGGTCAGCGGCTCAATGGCTGTTTGACAGTAGAGCTGAAAGAAGTTGCAAAAAGATCTTACGATATTGCTAAGGCTTATTTGAACGTGCAAAGGTTTGAGAATACACCTGGCATTCAGAAGGATGGAAAGGCTTCTGCAGTGTCAGTCCAGAACAAAATCTTCCTGGTTTTAACGCAGTTAAGGCTGCTAGCGGAGTGGTATGGGGGCTTAAAAAAAAAAAAAGCCAAAGGTAATAGGTAGTTATTTACAGAGCTGCTGAGTGCTCACTGACTTCTACCAATGGGGCACCATTAGTTCCTCTCTTGCAATGATAATTTCAAGCAGAAACACACAAACCCCACTCCCTCCACGAACCTAAAAAACCTATACTAACATCTAGATATATAAGGCAATGGCCCACAGATCTAGAGAAAATTATTTTTCCTTATCTCTGTATATGTTTCTTACTGGCCACATCGGTCAGAGGAATATCTGAACAGAGGAATATCTAATGGAACTGGTGATTGAAAGAAGGCTGGAGAGTTTCCCTTTGAAAGGAAAACACCACTCTACACTTTGGAAGTGAGAAATTTCAGTATTAACACCATTACATTATATTATACATACTCACCAAAGAGATGAGTTTCTCAATATCTGACTTCTGTGAGAAAAGCTGATTTGCACAGTTTTATGCACCCTGAGTTCCCAAATACACTGTGGAGGTACATGTTTATACATTCATAGAATCATAGAGTCGTAGAATCATAGAATCACAGAATGGTTTGTGTCGGAAGAGACATTAACGATCATTTAGTTCCAATCCCCCTGCCATGGGCAGGGACATCTCCCACTAGTCAAAGCCCCAACCAACATTCTTCTTACTAAAGAAAATGGCTAAAAATATCTCACTTTTAGGGAAAAAAAAAAAAAAGTAGACCTTTTATTTCATCAAGTAAAATTTCCCATTCCAGTGGTCTCTATTTAGCTGAGGTTTGCACAACTCTGTCTGAATGCTGGGTGGATCAACTGCTTTAATTAATTTTTTGAAGCAATAAAGTCTGACAAAATATTTTTCTTCTTTCTGAAGAGTTCGTTCCTGCTTTTTGACATGGAAAATCCTGTTGTATTCTAGAACTCATAGCTGTTGAGCCTTACTACTTCTGTTTGTATTTATCCTGGCACCCAATCTGATGCCTCATAGGTCTTGCATTGGAAAAGGCAATAAATTATGAATCCATACCACTGGTAACACCAACATTGTTTGAAATGTAATTTCATTGCAATTGAAATCTTAATATCACCCAAAGTTTGCTTTCATGTGACGGAGATGTAATGAATTATACCCATTAATGAAAGAAATGGGCATATTTTTTTTCCATCTGGGAGGCCAAAGCATTGCAAATCTGCTTCTCCAAAGTCCTCGTACCCTGCATAAGATAAACTGTGTCTCCAAGAGTCAGCACAGCTTTGGGTATAAACAGGGTAAGCGCTGTTCATACAGAGACAAAGAAATGTAATGAATTTTGCTTTATTGACTTCTGGGGGAACTCTGGTTTTTAGCCTTGCTAAATTCCAGATGCAAAGTTGTTCTGAACTCTCCGGTGCAGACCTCCACTCTGCAGCACACGTATAGATTCACAAGGAGGGCAGAACATACCAAGGCCACGGGTTTTGCTGAATGCCTGAACAGGTCTATGCCACCAGCTGCTTAAAAGCATTTGGGGATTGCCGGCCTTTTCATGGTGAGGGCTCTGCCTTCATATAGGATGAGACCTAGTAACCATGTTACTGGTTATTGCGCTTTGAAAAAAATATTCTATTTTCTTTTCTTTTGACTGATGGTCTCTGCTACACTAAATATGGTTTATGTCTTGCTGATACCATAACGTTATTAAACTTTCCTAGTCAAACTCCCTGCTGGTGTGGATGTGCTAAACGAGTTTTGTTGCTGTTTGAGAAAATGATACACATTTGTCTATACATTATGAAAAAGAAATGTATATGGTTTTTTTCTGTTAATTTTCCATGACAATCAAGTCTACATTTTTGGTATGCTTCTCCCATCTGCAAAGCAAAAGCATTTTGCAGGGTATCGGTGATGTCAAAGGTTTTGTAAGAGCGAGGTTTTGACAGATGACCTCTTAGTAATAGTCCCCACCTCTCCAGACAGACACTTTCCTGCTTAAAGGTGCTGAGATTTATGCTTAGTAAAGTAGCATTTATACTGACCTAAGGGGGCTGACAGATACTCCAACACACAGGTATTACATTCCAGGGTCAGTGAGTTTTGAGAAGGGCAAGGAAATTCTTCCCATCTGGCTACAAAGAGAGAAAATTCACACACGAGGGCTTGAAAACTGATGCTTTGAAGAAAAAACAGTAAAATCCAGCCCAGATGACTATCAAATGCAGGACCCTTCCACCTACTTTGGGAACAGATCTCTCAAGAGAATCACCATTGTAGAAGCACTTTAATGATGTTTTTTATTGCATTCATATATATTGCATTAATATATTCCAAAAGTATTTTGAATGACTATTCCAGTTCCTTGTGCCCTTGGTGGATCCGTTTGACATTTAAAATTCAATCTCTGTTGAGGATGCACACAGATGAAATTTATTACATAATGAATATGAAATGCAATAACGCACAAACTTATCCCTACAGTGTCTTAATCCTCAAAAGGGAGATTCAAATGCATGTAAGGCAAGGTGGAAAATGTTTGCCAAATACTAAGTGACAAAAAAACTTCCTCTTCCTCTTCCTCTTCCTCTTTAAATAATTTGCCAATAGATGAAACTAATTCTTGGGAGAGGTTTTCTGTTATACACCATAATCATTTGGGACTTTTTTTAGATCAAAACAAATTGATTGGGAGTCTAATTGTTGATACTGGAAAGCATGAAAATATCCTTTTCTTGGTTGATTTCCATACTGCTCCACTGAGTGAAAGTGTTAACACAACACAGGCAGGGAACACAGAAAAGACTAGTAATGTTCTGCCAGAGTTCTCATCCATGAAGAGCCCCATATGTCTTCAGTCTGATTCATCTTTCATTTTAGATCAAGATAATTTAACTAGGTGACAAAGTAACAAGAAGAAACCAGTAATAGGACTAACTGCTATTCTTATCAGACTTTTTGCACAGTCCTATAATCTGCCATTGTATCTTTGCAAATCTCAATATTGCTAGTCTTCAGCAGGTCTTCATAGGCAGCAATAATTTTCATTATGTTTAAGAATTTTATACCGTCATCAGATTTTTTCACCTCTTCATTCATGCTGGTTTCCTGATCATTTATAAAAATGTTGGGTGGCACAGATCAGAGTGGGACCTCATGTTCAAACTTACTTTCCGCTCTGAAAACTATCCATTTATTTTTGTTGATTTCTGGTGTTTAAGCAGTTATTAATTCATGAGAGCACCTTCCTTTTTCATTCTCTGATTGTTTCATTCCTTTAAGAGCATCTGCTGACAGACCTTGTCAAAGCTTTTTCAAAATTTCTGTACACTAGATAAACCAGACCCTCTTTTCTACTGCACCTCTTGAGCCTTTCAAAACTAAAGATTTTGTAAGGTATTACTTTCTTCGACAAAATTCTAACATACTCATCATCATTTTATTAATATTTATTTGTGTGTCCATTCATTTTTATTCTTTGCTATTATTTTTACCAATCTGACAGATATCTTCCTTTCTAATGTGTAGTTCTCTAGAGCATTCTTAGACTTATTTTAAACAAATTAGTACCGTTTTTGTCTCTTCATATTTGTCTGGTACTGTCCTTCAGTAATCCTTCCATGCTTACACCATTTATCAGCCCCATGGACTCTCTGGCAGGCTTCCTACTTCCGATGTGTTTTTTAAAGTCTTCTTTTTATGGCTAGTTTAAATGCTTTTAGCAATTTTCTCATAAAAATCTTTTTTGGCTTGCCTTGCTATGAATTGACTTTTAACTTCCCTGAGTTTATGTCTATTCTTACTTTCCTCATTTGAGCAGACTTTTAAAGATGTCTTCTTACTTTCAAGATCCTCCTTCTTTTGCTTCTTTTAGCATAGCCTTTTTGCTTTTAGAAGGTCCTCTTCAAGTCCTTTCTGATTTATGATTCATTTCTCTGAACCTAAAACATTGATTTGTGATGCACATTAACTCTGATACAAAAAATTAGCCTGAGCCTTCAGTCTCTGTGCTGTCTGCAATATTTTTATGCTTTAACCTCTTTTTAGTTAATCATCTGCTCACTTTTGGGTAACTTTACTATCATGCCAATTTGGGTTTTTTTCATTTACCAGGGTATTGAATCTGACTACACTGTTACAGGTGGCTGATAATTATGTCTTAAACCAGTCCCTGCACATTGTCCAAGATTAAATCAGGAGCTGCTTTTCTACAGGCAGGACAATGTGCTCCAAGGAGTATATCTAATGGTGTTTGCATACTTAACTTCCAAAGACCAATTCCATCTAGATGACTCTGTGGTAGGTAGCATTCCATGGTCACTGGCTCTCCGCAGTCACTGGCACCACTGGTTACATGGGCTGTCATTCACATGGCTGTCATGTTCTGCTCTGCCCATTTTGGTGTGGGATTTCCACCCACAGGAATCCCATCGTACAACTTTTTACATCATCTCATTTCATTTATATTGTCTGATACTTTCTGTAATTTATTCAGCCTCTTTCCCAGTGGAAATATCTACTCTGTCATTCCTATATAATTTGTGCAGCATTAGTAGTGTCCTTCTGAAATTCTGCCTTCCACATACTTTCTAAGATGCCTACAAAGTAATTTTTTTAAATGCAGGCATCCTATTTTACCCGTTTTAACGTTCAGGCTTACAGTCCAAGTATATAACCTCAAAAAAATGCCATGTTTAGGCTCCAAAAATTCGTCTCTGTATTTCAAGAGTGTCAAAATACCTCACAGACGTGCATGGGAGCTGCTGATCATGCTAATGAAAAATCCTTCAGGCTCTTAACTACGGACTTTAAGCATTCATGTTTGGAAGAACAGAGAAAATCAAACAAAAACTGAATTGAGATCTGTGCACATTGTTTTGCAGAGAATATCACGCTTTCAGCTAAGCTGTAAACTTGGCACACCATGGGCAATAAGGAGATGGGCTTTATAAAACATATGACTGAAAACCATCTCCCACAACTCTGGGTTATAAGACTTCGTGAAGCCTTGCTGAGTTTCTAGCTTTAAAAACAGTTGTGCAGCATTGCCTTCCCCAAAACAGGTTTGCATATCTAGAAGTGATAAGATTAGTAGGTACTCAATAAATACATAGCATTTAAATATTTCTATAAAGGAAAAGGTTCGATTTTTTTCACCTTGAAAACACATGCAGAGTTATAGCTAATGTTTACATTTTATTATACATTTCTATAATATATATGGTTTACAACAGTACTTGTTCATATAAAACTGGACTTTGTTAGCACAGTATAAGACAATTACAAAAAAGACGACAAAATTTTAATGGCAATTTAGCAGTAGCACAACATGCAATGAGTGCTTGTAGGCAAAGATTGAGTCTATGAGCTCCAGGAAAGTTTGAGAATAAGACTGATCAATATATTTTTCCAATGACTAATCAAAACAGATCCTCCTTTCTGTGGCTGCCATAAATCAACCATAATTATTTTGACCTAGACTTTTTTTGTTGCTGTTCTATGAATTCCTTATGCCATACCATTGTGTTGCCTGGCAAATACTTAGTGTGGGAATTCCATCCTGTTGTGATTTTTGTCTTTGCTTATTTGTTCTCACACACTGAGTGTAAGAATGCAGACTCACAGGAACTAATGAGGTAATTTGTAAACCTGTCAGCAAAAGACATCAGAATTAATCTAGTGGTGGTCTGGTGAAAGGGGAGATGAGGATTGCATGGGCCTCATTTCACCACTGCAACAAAATCCTTATTTCTACATCAAGCCAGGATTTTACTTGCATAGGTAAATCTCAGAGCTTGATGTTCCTGCTCGGCAGGAATACATGACTACCAGCCAACAGGCATCCACAGGAGGCCTGAAGTAACACCTGAATTCCCTCTTCCCCTAAATCTCACATGAAACTTCTACATTTGTGCTGCATATTTCCGTTTTTGTGCTTCCTTGCCAGTAGTGCTGTGCAGGGTATAAACTCTGCAACAGATGTGATATTCTGTCTCCAGCAGTCCTATTCTTTTCATGAATGTCTGCTTGGGGCCCCCCTGAAGGAGACTTCTCAAGGATGAAATTGTGCCAAAACCCATAAGGGCTGTTTATTGCCATATTACTTTTACTCTATATGATTCTTAGCAACAATACACGCTTTTGAGAATGTATTAAGCGACAAAGCAGGACTTTATTCCTAATGTTTTGTGTATTTTATTTTCTTAAGAGGAACCGAGGAGAGCAGTCCATCATGTAACTTCTTGCTTGTTAGTTTTATTCTGCAGGGAAGTGAGAGGGATCTTCTACATCTGTTGCTGTTCTTTGTTTTTCATGGGGGAGCAAGAAGCCTTGCTGGCTTTACTGTTGCTCTATTTTTCCTACTCACACAGTCAGGAGAGACATCTGGGAAGAAGGCTATGAAAATGTATGGAAGCAGAAAGGCCGTGAAAGGCAAGGGAGGTGGTTTTATAATAACCCATGAGAACAGTTTCCCAATGGGAAAACAGTCTTTAGAGGAGAAACTACTGTGTGAAACTTAAACGACAGGACACTTGGATAATCCTTGTCTTACTTGTATTATGAGTTTCCAGGTAATTCATGAGCTATTATGAATAACACCAATTTGTTTCACTATTCTATTGCTTGGCATGCTGTATCAGCATCTGGTTACATGGTTCCATGCTGTTGCTGATCCCCACTGGCTATCTGATGATTCATGAATGCCATGCTGAGCAAAGGGCCATTGGGATACAAATAAGTTTTTGCCTTGCAGTGACCAGCCAGAAGTGAGTTCTGTTTGACTTTTGCTTGACACAGATGCTCAGATCCTTTGTGTCTCATGGTACTGCCACTATCTCTCCTAAGGCAAACTCACCAGAAACAGATGAGACTTCAGGAATTCTTACAGGTTTGAATGACACACATACTGTATACTTGAGTTGACTGATTTATTGACAGGTCTCAGAAGAATGTTTAAACCCCTCATGCCATGCCATATTCTCATTTTCTCAGTTCCTTGAAGACTGCCATAATAATAAGGATGAAAAATAATAATAATAATTAATCATTATGATTTAATCAGAATCTTCATATTTGGTTTATACTTTAGAGAGGAGAAAGCTGAAAAGTTGATCTCTTGCCCTGTAAATAATAAGTACATGCATTATGACTAAGGCAATGAGTTTGTCAAGGATAAATCTTGTCAAGCAAATCAAGTGTGCTATCACAGGAAGAAGTTTTGTGGGGTGAAAAAGGAAGAAGTGGTTATCATATAAATTAACTTTAGTAAGGTTTTAAGGGCAGAATTCAGAGGAAAGCAGCAAAAGCTTTCAGAAGTCTTGAAAACATGACCTTCAAGGAACTCAGGTATTTTGGTACTAGAAAAAGAATGTTGAACAAGGTATACGAGAAAAATATAAAAGTATTTGAAAAGCTGGTACAAAGGAGAAGGAAATAAATTGCTTCCCAAATACATAGTCAGTAAGATAAGACACAACTTAAACTGATGCATAGAGGACTCTGGGCAGACATGAGGAAAAATGAGAAAGGCAAAGTTAATTAAATGCTGAGATGTGCTATTGAATGGATAAATGGTATCTCCATCATTGGACAGTTTCAAGAACAGGCTAGACAACCAGTGGTCAAGAGTGATACAACTTGATCTTGCCTTTCAAGTGGCTAATAGACTAGATATCTTAAGGCATCTCCTGATCTTTCAGTCATAGAGTATATATCTTTGTCTTTAGATACTGAAAACAGCTGAACTCTTTTTAGTAGAATTCTATTTTCTTAAATAGTTCTGAGCTGATGAAAAACATCTTAAGATATCTTTCCTCCCAGATAAGTTATTTAATTAGTGCTGCATTCTTGCATATTGTTATTTTGCTTTCGTTTAACTATCTCATTGTTTTTCAAGGGTCAGGTTGCTTTTAAGTAAGGGCTCATTTTCCAGTCATTAGTAAAGCTTTTAGAAAATATTTTGAATAAAATCCTGACAATAAAACTAGCAGCTTCATGTAGGAATTACTGGAACTTGGCTGGAGTTTTTGTATTTGTAATTTCACTTTTAAGAAAGCTTCAGAGACCTTAGGAGTTCTGTTTTTCACCCTGAAGAAGTCATGCAAGGGCAGTGGGAATAAAAGTTACCACCACAGCATCCTGTTAGTTAGCTGCCACCTTGTTTTAAAACCAAGGTGTAGTTCAGCTACTTTACCTATCCTTTTCATTATCTCTCTCCTGAGCTTGTAAAGCAACAGGATAATGATTTCATTTGTACGGTGGTGATAACTGTCCAGCAGGAGCAAGTCTGAGGCTATCAATTAATTCCCTGAAAGCCATCAATTACTTAATTGTAATGACTGAGATTCAGATGAGTCAGATAGATACAATATTAATATTGTGCTGTGCAGTCTGGAGTCTTTATTAGGTAAAAAAAAAATATCAAAAACATTATCTATGTAAAGCATTATTTATAAAACCTATCTAGAAAGAGGTAACAATATGGAATACCACAGTAAAAATCTGTTTATCTTTGTAACAAAAGACAACAACAGTCACATTAAAACCTTATAAAAGAGAAAAAAAAACCCAAGCATTGCATAAGACCTGATGCACTCACATGAGGAATCCCATTTTAATATATGAGAATACTTATCTGAGTAAAACCCCTTATATCATCCTTAAAATAGCAGTATTTTGGGGAGTATTTACTCAGGGCTCTCTAACCCATCATATTTTAAGTTGTTTCATCTGCTCATTCAGCTCCATCACTATTAGCAGCAGTAGGAACAACAGTTGATGTGCTGCAATATCACTTGTCCACATTTTTCGTGTTCTCCTATGGCAAGCAGAGGAGTTGCTAAGCTGAGGTGGTCCCATGGTGGATGTCCAGAGCCACCAGGAAAGGTCCCATGGGGTGCAGTCATTATTACCTTCCTGTCAGCGTCTTGGGGATTGCCTCTGATATCCTCATATATATCAGGGTGTTCTCAGACTTGGGTTTGGGAAAGAATTACCCCACCATCTACACACAGAGGTTGCTCAAGGTACTTGCCTCTGATTTGGGTGTGAAAAATGCCCAAGGAACTTGTGTCTCTGCCCTTGAGAGCTTCTGCCAGCACTTGGGAACTGTCTTTCTGCCTGCACCACACTCAGCCAACCTCTGGCAGGATGTGCAGGTTTGGGCCCTTTCTCTAGCACAAGTGTAGAGACCTCATCTCATGTCCTCATGCTGCCAGTGTGGATTTTTTGCCTTTGCACACCCTGCTTGGCACCATTTTCCCACCTGCTCAAGGCGTCCTTTGTGAGGAAAGGTGTGAAAATGGGGCAGGATGACCTTCCTTCTCACTGTAGCTTCAATGTTTGCATGCTTTGGGCTTTTGCTGCCTGATTATCTGAGACTGACATTAAGGGATATAAGTGACCGCTGAAGTAATGCACCCTGACAGCACCATATTTAGAGAAAGAATGAATAACCTATAGGGTGAAATTTTGGGGATGGATAAATGTATCTCTCCTTTCTTACAGTTTTGTACGCTTTATTTTCTCAGCGCTCTGTTTTTCCATCTGTCCTTTTTCTCCTGGCTGCTATCACAAGTACTGCTGTGCCTATTCTGTGTTCCTGTCAGTATTTTCTCTTTCTGCCCATTCTCATCGCACCTTCATAAAAACACCTGCTCCATCTTAAAGATGTGTAACGCTAAGGTTCCTGTCCCAGGCACTGAAATTATTTCTGCCCTTTCTCATCCTCCCTTGCCTGCATGATGCGGCTAAATTCTCCCTCCATCACCAATTGACTGTATGAAAGGATTGTCTTTGATCTTTATGCATTGAGTAGATAGGTGTAATATAAATTGCAGAGACTTTTAAATGAGTGTCCAAATACAATTATGAGGAATCAAAACAGGAAGCAGAATCTTCACTTTCTTATACGAGAAGATCACATCAGATTATTGGAAGCAAAGCAAATAGCTGAACAAATGTTCCCCAGAGCTTTTGCCATCATAAGGTCAGTGAAAGTCAGCAAAGATCTACAATCCAGAGAAATCTCTGGGGAAGAGTGAGTAAATCCACTCGTGGTGAGAAAAGTCATTCTCTTTCCCTGAGCAAGGAGACCCAGGAAGTATTCTGCATCTGAGAACAGCTGTGGGGTGAGACCACACCAACACTGGGGGATCCTTATGGAAACCAACTCCTTGCAACATGCAGTTGTCCCAGCTCCAGTCCTACACAATAGAGAAGCCATGAGGGAGAAAAGCATTATAAAGACAAAAAACATGCTAATGGAGGGTAAAAATGTTCAAAGGAGACATAGCACGGGAGAAATAATATACTGAAATCTTCTCCACTGTTAAGCTGTAGATGATCCTTTCAGTGCCAGTCTACATACCCTAGATTAGACTGGGGTACTTCTCTCTCACTTTTCACCCTCTTGGCAATCATCAAAGCAAATGTGCAAGCTTCTCCTGCCTTTGCAGTATGTTTTAGCCCAGAGATTTGAGTCATGGAGTGGCTGTAGAGCAATCACTACCATAGTAGGGGAAGCTCCTTTCAGAGAAAACAAGATGGTCAGATTCTCCAAAGGCCAGCCATCATCATCTACAGCCCCATCACTCTTTGCCCACAGCATTGCATACCCAAGGTGGCTATCAGCAGGCGGCAGATATTTCCTGGTTTTTGCTCCCTGGAGATTGAGGGTCAATATGATCCCCACTCAGCAGGCAGGTGGCATTTCTGACTCCCTCTCACTGCTCATACAGAGCCACCATGGAGCAGAGAGAGTGGCACAGAGGAAAAATTGCTGCCAGCATCCACTGCAAAGTCCACTATTCACTTGTTTAGTGCTTGCAAATTGTTTGCGGTTATGTAGAGCACCACATCCACGCTTGGTAGGCAAACTACCCAACTCCCTTTCACCTTTTCCCAGTGTTGTCTCTTTTAGTACTCTTGCCCCACTTTCTTCTCTGTTGAGGACTCTTGTCCCACCTGCCTTGATGGAGAGTGGAGAAAAAGGTGATGAACAGAGCTCGCTTTGGTAGAGATTTATGATCCTTCTTCTCATTTCTGCCATTACTCTGTGTGGGTAAAATCAATGATACTTTCTCAGTTGGCAGAAGCATCTCACACGTGATATACGGAAATTATTGGCTCAGCATATATGATCTGAACTCTAACAACTTCATTTCTTTCCCCGTGCTTCTCTGCATCCCAGCTAACTTTTCCTTAACTGGTTGACATTGTTCAGTTGCACTCAGAGCAATTGTTCTCAGTCTGTATTTACCTTTGAATGTCAATACTAACTATTCCACCACCCATCTTCCATTTCAGATCTGCTAGGGCCTTGTATACCTTCTCTAGATTTTTTCCAGTCAATCCAGAAAAAGATATCACTTCACCCTACAAATCTTGCAATGGGGGTATTCTGTCATTCATACAAAGAAAATGGTCTTTCCAATCTACTGGGTAAAATTTATTTTCCACCTTCACACCTGACAATTATACCTGTGTTAAAAAAAAAACCAAACCAGTAAATATAAAATTAGCTAGGATTCAATAGCATTAGGTCAGCTATAAATACATGGGAAACATACAGTTAACATCCATAACATAACAGCATTGTAGTGACAGAGATTTCCAATTTTAGGGAAGTTATGCTGAAGCTGTATTTCAGTACAACCAAAACAGTCTTACAGACTTGAGGGAAATGTATGGTGGAACAGAGGGCCTCCTCGGTGCACTTAGTGCCTTGTACACACTTCTTTTTAGGTGGAGTATCCCATGGAATGATATTGGGGCCAATATTGTCTAATATCTTCATTAATGACCTGGATATTTGGACAGAGTGCACCCTCAGCAATTTTGTAGATGATACAAAACTGAGACAAGTGTTTAACATAGCAGTTGAGTGTGCTGCCATTCAAAGGGACCTGGACAGGCTGGAGAAATGGACTGAGAGGAATGTCATGAAACTCAACAAGGGGAAATGCAAAATCCTGCATATGATGAGGAATAATCCCAGACATCAGTACAGGCTGGGGACGACAGGCTACGACACAGCACTGCAGAGAAGGACCTGGGGGTCCTGGGGAACAACAGGCTGACCATGGTCCAGAAATGTGCCTTTAGAGCAAAGAAGGTCAACAGCCTCCTGGGCTGCGTTAGGCAGAGCATAGTCAGCAGGTCAAGGGAGGGGATCCTTCCTCTCTACTCAGTGCTGGTGAGACACATCTGGAGTACTGGGTCCAGCTCTGGGCTCCCCAGTACAAGACATGGAGCTACTGGAATGAGTCCAGCAAAGGCCCATGAAAATGATGAAGGGACTGGAGTATCCGACATGTGAAAAGAGGCTAAGAGAGCTGGGACTGCTCAGCCTGGAGAATAAAAGTCCTAGGGGGATCTTATCAGTGTGTATAAATACCTGGTAGGGCAGAAAGAAGAGGGAGCCAGATTCTGAATGGTGCCCAATGACGGCACAAGAGGTGATGGGCACAAGCTGAACACACATGAAATTGCATCTGAATGGAAGAAAACACTTTTTTACTGTGAAGGTGGTCAAACACTGGACAGGTTTCCCAGAGGTGATGAGGTCTCCATCTTTGGAGATATTCAAAACTTGACTGGATGCAGTCTTGAGCAATTTGCTGTAGCTGACCCTGCTTGAGCAAAGAGTTGGACAAGACAATCTCCAGAAGTGCCCTTCCATACTCAAAGATTCTGTGATTCTATGATTTTTTTCATCTGAAAATGTCTGAAATTCCTCTTTTTGGTACCTTGCCAAGAAAAAATAATGAATGTTCCCCCACTGCATCATTACTAATTACAGAATTTCTCCACTTAATAGGATATAAGGATCTAACATGAGAGAGCTTTACTTTTCAAGGCTGCCATCTTGTAAGCAATTAAGTATCTTTGTTTTGTATGAAAGGCTACATTCAATCAATCTGGAGTTTAGTTTTAAAAGTTTACTCCATACTTTGTAACTGAATCACTACATTAGTGATTTCGGTCTCAATCTAAAGGTAATACTACTTTTCTTGAGTGCCATAAGACCTGGCTTTGGGGGTTCACAAACCACATTTACACACTAACTGAAATTACAGGAGTCAAAAATTACTTGCTGATTCGTTCACTTGCATGACACTCACAGATCAAACCCTCCAAGTGAACAAAAGGATATGGCCCACCCCCTCCAGTCGCTGGCTGCTGCATCCCACCATCAGACAGCATGTAAGAAAGTCCATACAATGCTCAGAAGAGGGATGTGGTGAAGCTAGGTTCCCATGATGGGGTATTCTGCATAGTTCTTACTGAGCTGTCTAGTTTTAACTTGTTGATCTATTAACTCCAGTCTTTGGACACCTCATGCTCCCAGTAACAGCCCTGCAGTAGGACCATGTGTTTCTACTATTCCTTATCCTCCGTTCTCCTTCATGCTCTGTCTGCAGTCACCTTAGGCTCTGCTGGTGGCAGCAGGTCCTACCTGTTGTTGAGTCTCCTCACGTTCTTCCTTCACTACCATGACATTGATACTTGAAGCTTGCATGATGCTTAACAGAAAGGGGACGGAGAGGGGAGGTAATGGTTACTCTGAAGAATTCAAGTACAGAAATGTTCTGCAGAAAATGAGGTCATTTCTGTTTTACCCTGGGTAAATGTACAAACATAAACAAATACAGAAGAAGGTGTGTGCACTCTACCTAACATGTGCTAAGTGTAAGTAGTGGATGTGATTTTTAACTATTTCACATTTTTATCTAGGTTCAACGACCTCCAGATTAATTACGTGTGGGATATGAACCCATTGTTGCTATCAGCATGTGAAGAAAAACACAAAGCACTCTGATCTTAAATAATTTTAAAACTGTCTACCAGAGTGTAAAGGGAATGAGAAAAACATCATTAAGACTCAACTTTGAAAAACATTTTTGTAATACCATAACAAGTAAGATGCAGGTGACATTGTTTGCTATTACGTATTATGCAAAATAATCTCATTTGTGTTACCTACACTAATTTCATGTTGTTTGTCCAAACTTGGCCTACAGTCCTGGTCTACAGCCATCCACAAAGTCTGCCAAAATCTTTAGGGATAGATTCATGCTAAAAGCTTTCAAGGTACTTCTCATCCAGAAAGTCTAATAGGACAAAATACTGTGCATCTTATCTCCACCTTTAATCCCTTACTCTGATTCCCTGGGACAAAAGCAAAGTGCAGAGGATGGAATGGGGCAGCAGGGTACCCTGGCATCTGCCAGCATGGATGGATGTCTGAAGTACCGTGGTTGTGCTAGGTGCTCACATAGCCACTTGCACTCTGGACGTAATCTGTAAATCTTTCCTTGACTTCAGTGACTTGAATTTGGATAGGGCACTCACTCTTTTAACTCCTGTTACACTTAAAATCACTTCAGATAATTACAGTTAGTACAGCTGGGGGCAAAGGTTTAGTTTGGCTTGAATTCATGGAAGACAGGATTTGTTTGTAAGTCCTTCTTAGCAAGACACAGTCACTACAATACCAGCTCTGATCCAAGTTATCAAATGAAAAATCAGTGATCTATACTTGCTGCCATTTCTCCAGCCTGAAAAGTTCACTGTGACAGAGCAGCCAGCTAAGATTGCAGATGAGCCTTTAAGAAATTAGTTTAGGAATTACTGTGATATGAGCAAGTTATAAAGCAGCCAGAGGCACTAACATTTGGATTCAAAATGCATGAAACCACTGCTTTCTCTGTTGATGTGAAGAATAATCACTTACTATACCAGCCTACTCGTTTTTCATGTCTCTCACTTTCACCACAGAGCTCACAGAAAAGTCATTAGAGATTGGCAGATCTCTCTGTCTCTATGTGACCACCTTCTCCATGAAATCAAGTACTTAACTGCCCTCCTCTACATTAAGATATATTGGGGCAGAGAGGAAAATGCTTGGATACTTTTTTTAATAGAACCTTAAAAACATGGGTTTTAATTCACCTTTATGATTTGACAACTTTTAGCATAGACATCATTAATAACTCCTTCACACAATTTTCCTAAATATACCCACTGTCACAACTAGTCCTTTATTGCTACCCTTTTTTTGAAACCCAGGTTTAAATTAAATGGCTGCAAATTCATGTGTTTAAAGCTGAATAAAATGCAGAGAGAAAAATTCTGAATTTGCTGTTGGGTCACATGAGATGGAGCCTGCTGCCTGGGCGGTAGAAATGCACAGCACTTTGGGTTATGAGCAAGCCTCTCTGTGAGGTAGATATTGACAGAAGGACTATACCTCTCAGACAAAGCCATTACATCAAATCCCAATATCTTCATTTTTCAAGGTAAGGAAGATTAAGAACTGACATTTCAAGACCAAGTCAGAGAATCTACTGATTAAACACTAATCCAAACTGTCCCTTCTCTGCTATCGTCAAGGAGGAGAGAGAGCTATATTAAAAGAAGAGTATAATTCTGTTGATTGATTTGCTGAGTCCTTGCATATTTCTGAAGGTTATGACATTACAGTTTGCTGTGAAACGTGGAAGTCTAGTTCTGGTTTGTTGCAACATGAAAAAAAAATACTAGATATACAATTCTAGTGATAGCTAGTTAGCTTTGTACGTGTAGATCACTTACATTCTCACAAATTTTAGTCCTCAAATATATAACCCATTCACAGATCTGTTCAAGGAAACCTTGAAAATAGATTTTTAACCACTGTTAGGCAGATTAAACTAGTAATATTAATATTTCTCTTCTTAGAGGTAGGATGCAGCCCTCCTCTGACATACGAGTACCTTCCGGTAGATTAATTGGTACACCTAGTTGATTCGCCTGTAGTACAGGTGTATAATTATTATGGTCAGCATTCTAGTAACATTAGCCTAGGGATTAATTGTGCGAGTAGTAACATTTGGAAAATTGGATGCTAAATGACTCTTTGGCTTCACATTGACAATACATAAAGTTTAGAAGTTTCTCAGCTGTTTTCCATTAATTTGAAGACAAAAGCATTCATCTTCAGTGTAGAGCTGTCCTCTGCACAGCATTTTAGTAAAATCCTAAGCCAGAATCTTACAGTATTTGGGGACTTAGAATAGATTAATTACTATAAAACTAAGCAGATGTGAGAAAAATGCCAGCTCAAGTTATTAGAAACGGTCCTTTGCAGAAAATCCTGCCAAGTATAATTGCCTCATAGAAAACTCTTTCATGCAATTTCATTCAACTCATTGCACTGAAGAAGAAAAGATGTTCTTTTCTGATCTCAGTTAAAACCAGAAGCCGTGGCAACATCGAGATGTTTGAAATATGAACCCTGAAGACAGTGGTCATGATTTCTTATTCTTATGGGAGCTCTACTGATGGAGCAATTGCCCAGAGCTTGGGGACTTGGTTGAGCTTCCTCCTTAACCTTGAAGCATCTACAACCAGATCACTGTCTATCACGATCTTTCTGTTGAGTATGCTGAACCTGGGGCTTAGAGAATGGCAGGAAAGGGATGTAGAAGTACATACACACACCCCACTCACCACCTCTTGCTCCTTTTTTTTTGTTTTGTTTTGTTTTGTTTTTTTTTACTTTACATGAACAAATCAGGAATTTGCCAGTGCAGAGAGTGAGAAAACATACGTGTGCACATAGTAACACACACCACTTTTTGGAATGCATCGGTTGTGTGCCTGTGTGTTTGGTTTTACTATAAACAATTAATGAATAAATTGCCGAAAGAATTTTCAGACTAAGAATTGGAGCCACATTTAAATCTCTTCCAGGCAAAGTCCCTGATCAAAAGGCTTCACAGCTTTGCTTTTGTTGACATTTTCTCACTGGTGAGCATGAAGCGACTCCATGCTGAGCTGCTCATCAGCAGGATCTGCCTGAGGTAGTGAAGCAGTGAGGTGGCCCTTTCTCAATTCTTCAGCTATTTGGGGCTGAATTTTATTTCCCGTCTCCAAAGACTTAAGACAACATTGAGCCCAGTGTTCCTGTATACCAGAGAAGTGCTCCAATCACCTTATCCATCAGCTTTGCCTTAAAAGTGCATATAAGTGTGCTTCAGTGTATCAAAGACGTATGTACAGGGCTGCTGGGCATGATGGAAGGACCCCCAGACTCATTCGGACCAGCAGCAGGAGGCAAGGAGAGATAACCTAGGGCACGTCAACTGGCATCAGGTCCCTTTGTGTGAAGAAGTGAGTCAAGTCCCTTGCTCCAACGTGGACACTTACTTAGAGATATCTAAATTCAGGAAATTAATTAAATGTTTGGAAATGGAATCTCACCATTCCTGTGAAATGTTATAGTCTTCAATATATTCTCTATGGAGAACAAAAGAAGGTACACTGCAACCACTTCTATCCACATTAGATCTTGCTACTTCTTGCAAAACGTGATGAAGATTATACCTGTAAGTGTCAGGTCCCTGAGGGGGAAATAGTTCTGTTTGCAAAATCTCTTTAAGCTGTTCCTGCCTTGCCCTCTCATTCCCACCTGAGCACCACTGCTCGATGCAATTTATACAAGCCCCACTAACGATTGCACTGACATAACTGGGGGAGTTACAAACTGTCGTGGAAATCAGAAATTGGAAAGATCACCTCTTAAACAGGTTTTACTAAAGACTATATTTTAATACAGACCTCTGCCCTGAGAGTTCAGGTTTCGTACTGAAACCACACATGCCCCGTTGGCATGTGTGTTCCCTTGAACTCTTCCCAGATCACAGCTGCTCTGGGAAGAAGAGTGACACCTGGTGACTCCGCTTCTACACCAGTGTGGGTTTTTACCCATGAGGTCTCCCATTTGAGCAGTAACCAAATGCAATCTTTGCTTTAGTTGTCTGATACTATGAGATCAGTGTCTGAGGCAGCGTGTCTGACAGGCAATCTCTGGCTTGAGGAAAAAAGGCTAGATCCGATGTGGACTTTTTTATTCTTCACATCTGCCACTTTTATCTCAATCTGTGAGTGATTATCTTGTTTTCTCCAACTGCAAAATTCAAGATTTCCGCTTTTGCCTCACAACACATTCCACTGGAGCCACAGAAAAGGTGCAAGATAGGCATGCTGATCATCAGCTGTTCCCCCAGACAACAGAGGAGCACAGCAGCCACAGAAAACGTAACATTTTTTAGCCCTCTTAAATTTTAAAAAAATAGGAACAAATTTTCTTAGCAATGAAGTGCTTTTTCAAAGGGCAGTCTGTTTATGACGAGAACAAAGCCATACCCCTGTGTTATCCAGTGCAGGAGATGAACCAAAGATATATACATATCCTGCAATTCACAGTGAGCTGTTGGTTCATACTATGTAAAGGGCTTTTTAGATTGTTTCCTTAAAGAGCCTTCCAGCATGAGGCAAGGCAAAGATAAGAGATACATAAAATGAATACATAATATGCACTTCAGTAAAAAAAAACAAAACAAAACAAAACAAAAAACCAACCAGGCATATGCTCTACCTGCAAAGAGCATCTCTGAAATAACTGTTTGTTTAGGGATCAGCTAATGCCGCTTTGCGATAGCTATAGTATTCCTGGATGGTGATTAAAAAGAGCTGGAATTTATAACTATGCTAAATCTTTAAAATTTAGAGGTTAGCAGACAGTATACGAAAGAACTTTTGAAACAGGAAGACTCATTGTTGTCTCCTTCAGACTGTTACCTTTGTCAGCTGCTCACCTCCTAACTATATAGGTGGTCTTAAAGTCAATTGCTATAGTTTCATTCAGGTCATGGATATGAGCGAGTATATGGAGAATATTCAGACCTGCAATGGTGTCTGTTTTGTGTCACTGTTGTTGGCCAGAGAGATGTCAAGAAGGGCCGTGGCTGAACAGTATCTTTAGAGGTAGTAGCATTCGCCAGGTGAGCACTAACAGGAACCAATTCTGCCTTCTCCCTTTCCCTACATGTAGAACTTCCTCTTAATCCATTTGTTTGATTAAACAGAAGGGGAATGCAAGCTCATCAAATATACCTGTAATGTATGAGGGTGCAGCTCTCCTGACTTCTGAGAAATTGCATCTCTTTCCACTAACGGTGGATTTGGCATGCAGGTTTGCCCAGTGTACATTTTCCTTCATAATTTTATTCCATTTAATCAGAGCTGTAGGTTGAGTGGTACAGCAGAAACATCAAGCAGTTCTCAAAGGTGTAGAGAACAAGTTAGCAAGTGTGCCAAAGCTGCTCTTTTTTCTCTTCTCCCCCAAATCCTACAGTTGCCATCCACCATCCCAGACTGAGCGTGCAGTGACCATGGCTACAAACAGCTCAAACGGATTATAAAGACAGGTCAGAAAGGACATCTGAACATTAAGACTGATCATGACATCTCTGGCAGTACTGCCTGAGTTTGTAGCTTTCAACTCCTTTCTCTGGTAAATGTCTATGAAGAGCGAGCCCCCCATCCCCAGGAGTTACATTTGCTGCAGTAGGAATTGCCCACTTTGGATGGCACTTATAACACTTATAACTTTCCCTCCTCCAACAAAAAGGCATCTTTCAACCCAGCAATAATCTGTATTCTTTTATTTATTTTTTTCAAAAGTTGCATTTTTCATGGAATGAGGAAAGGACAAGTGAATAAATAGGACATACTGCGGATTTTCTGCTGAGCTGTGCCTGTAATGTGCTCTGTGGGATCCTGTTACTCTAGGCAGCCACTCAGGATTAAAGAGTTGCAGCATGTCACCTTTAATTGCTATATCATAAATAGTTTTTAAAACATTGACCATTAAGGGATTTAAATCTCTCTAACGCTCCTGGATGGCAATCTCTCAAGGTTCATACTGAGGCCAGCCCCTTATAATAAAGAGAATGTGGGCAAAAAGCCAATAACATAAATTAATGACATGTATTGTATAAAAGGTTTGAAACAGGTGAAATAAGATCTCTGTGTGTTTTGAGTTTCCAAATAAGCCACAGCAGTAAGTGGGAGGAAGGAAAAATTTCTATTCCTTCACCATGCTGAAGTAAAGTCATTTATTACTCTCCCAGGAAAAGTTTTTATATAATTCAGTACAGGTAGGTCCAGATGTGTGAAATCAAACCTACACAAGGAAGGACCCAATCTGGCAATCAGATTTGCGTAGACTGACGTAAAGCAATATGAAAACCATGATATTGCTGTACCCAATGGAAAGTTACTCCTGAGGATATGAGGGTGTTATCAGCAGAGGAATAGGTAATGTTTTAAAGACACTCAGTTACACAATGCAATGTGAGCTAGCTGGGGAAATGTGCTAGATGTCTTTTCCCAGATATCCTTCATAACCATGTAATTTCCAGAAGTCCATGGGTATGTAAGAAATGTACATGGAGATAAGTATGCTATTGGAGAAAGTCGTCGTTTTAGCTAACTCCAGCATTTTCCTACCAAATTCTTTGTAAGGTAAAAAGAAGACCCAAGATGTTTATGTGATTGATTGCTCAATATACACGTATTTGAAAGCAATAAGAAGTTGTTATGTAGGCACAGTGCATCATTAATGAACAGTTTCAAATGTCAAAAATAATCATCCACAAAGTTAGCAGCACATACACACCTGAAAAGAAGTGCAGCTTGGACCTGAGTGCACCAGGTCTGGCAGAAGGAAATGCTTTTTGATAGCACGTTGTTACTGCTGTCACAGAATCAGTCAAATAGTCTCCTGTCCAAATGTTTTTTTTTCAGTATCCAAGAAAAAGACCTATTATACAAATCTATGTTTCTTTTATTAAATCCTACCACAGGTGATAATGGTGCTGTTTATTTTTACTAAGGTTTACTTTAACAGGTTTTTACTATGTTTTGGTGTCTGATCTAAGCTGGACTTCATAATTTCGCAACTGTTATTTTTATGCCTTGTATCTGAGCGCATGCATTTGTAAGTACCCTTGTAAAGTTGCATGGTACATAAGCACCAAGAATTTTATGCAATAAGTGCATAATAATTACATAAAATTACATAATAAATGTTTGGAGTAGCAAATTCATTCTTGGTTATATAAAACACTTTTCCTCATTGCATTTGAATTATTCCAAGGACTTAACAGCCTTTTTCTGCTTATGTTATAAGGCTAAACAAGGGTGTCACTTGCAATGACTATAATTTTCCTGTCCAAAATCTCAGTCACAGATGATGACCTTTTTGAAGTTTTGGAAACTTCAAATTCAAAAAGAAAATTAATCCAATTTCACATTGCTTGTGCACAAACTATAATTGGTAAGTTGCTCTCCGTATCTTTTAGGCAAAGAAACCCCCAATGTTTCCTTTTCACAGACCTTTCCTCAGTTGTGAAATGCATTGTCCATAGAATAACAATGACTTCTGTATTTAAGGAAGTCCATCTGTTAGGTATGAAATGATTTAACTGGCCCCTTTTCTCAGACTAAGTTTGTATTTAGCAGTTTTCCAGGAGCAGCATCTAATGTTCATCTAGGCCAAGTCTATAGCTGTGGTGTGGTAAAGTCAAGGTCTCTAATGCTCTATCATGACCAGATCAAGTATGAATCAATACTTTCTATTCTGAATCAATATTTTAAAGTTAGACTCAAACTACAGCAAACCCAAACTGTGGACTTCTACCCTGCTCTTCACAACATCTGAATGAGTAATAGGATAAATGGGTTAGATACAAGTTCTAAGGAAAAAAAAAAAAAAGAAATCACAGCAAATTGGGATGATTTAAAGGCTTTGTAATATGTTTACTTCAGCAATCTGAGCATGTACACAATTTAAAGCTGAAAATTAGTATTTCTCAATCAAAATGAATTGAAAAAAAAGAAGACCTTTGAAGGCAACTTGTATGGAAAGCAGTCAGATACAAAATTGCAGGACCTTGTTCTTGTAAAAGAAAGCTTGAGAGACTGGAAACACTTGAGAAGCAGCCTTGGGAAAGTTTCGAAACTTCCATAAACAAAAAATTCTTGACTGCTGCATCAGATAGAATCAGTGTAAAGAGAAAAAAGTCATCTTAACCAAAACAAAAACTTAGAGTTAATGTTTCTTAACTTAATGTTTCCTAACAATGTTTCCCTGCATAACCATTGACAAGCTGTCTTTGAGTAACCCTAAAATCATGCTTGCTTTCTGGTTAGCCTTATAAGAGACTGAAGTACACATGCTCCAGCATAATGTTTCAAGCCAAAACCGACTACCAGGGTACCATCAAGGATCTGAAGCCAAGGACAGGAATAAAATATCTACCAGACAAGAAGGCAGAAACAAGTTATAAGGGCAGATGATGCCCAGGGCTTTGAGGCAAAGGCCATAGTCCTCAGCTACAGACCTGCTAAATAGTAATTACACATGCTATTGCCTTGCATGGACTACTGCGCTCCAGCAACTCAGGAGCATGGGCAGGTTATACCTGTGTTCACCTCAGCCCTCTACTAATAAGCCTTGGCAGGGGAGATCCTAAGAGAAGAGAAATTAACCTTAAGCCAATAACCAATTAAAAACCTTTCGTGCAAATGCATTTTCCATGCTGGGTGCACCAAGATTCTCTTTCAAGTAAATAAATGGTACCATTTAAACCATTCTTTTTTCCATTAAAACTGTTTAACAGGAGAAGGGAAAGCCCGGTTTTTCTACTTCCCACAAACTGACTTGCAACACCCATAATATGACTTAATTGCATATAAGGGCATGGGTTCCCATGGAGACTCCCTTTTTACAAGAAGTCACGTGGAAAAGACAAAGGTTAATGGGTACAAGTTACTCCTGGGGATATCCCAATTGGACATAAGAGGAAAATTTTTCACAATGAGAACAATCAGCGACTGGAATAATGTTCCCAGGGAAGTGGTGTATTCCATTGGACACTTTTAAGATTCAGCTGGGCAGGGTGCTGGGCCATCTTATCTAGACAGTGCTTTTGCCAAGAAAGGTTGGACCAGATGATCCTTGAGGTCCCTTCCAACCTGGTGTTCTATGGATTCTGTGGTTCTATGACTCTAGCCCTGAAACTTCAGCTTGAACAGGGTGTTACAGGCAGGCCATTTGAGATCAAAAGGACCTTTACCATACAGACCACATTGGGAGTGGTTAGCAATCCACCATGCAAGCATGCATGGCTGTACTGTACCTTGGACTTTCTGATTTCATAAGATGACACTGTCCAGGCCTCTACCAATGCTGCTGGGACCTTTCAGCTCCAATTCAATCTATTTTGATCCACGCTGAATCTTCTTTCTAAGTTTAGCAATCCCTTAAGCCACCAACAAAAAGCTGTGTGGTGTCCTCTTAAGGCTGCTCCTGCTGCAAACAAATGCAATAATGGGATCCCAAGTTCTGAAGGCGATACTTACAGGTAATTTTTTTTCAGTTTTACTTAGGACCAGCTTGACATTCTTGCTGGCATGCCAAACATCACACTCTGCTAGGGGATGCCACATCTTCTGGAAAACATATGTACCTCACTGTCTTCTCCTTGACAGGACTCTAGGTAACAAGTAAAGGCCTCCAGCTGCAGTGTTTCCTGGCCTTGCCCCATCATCAGTCTCACAAGAGCCCTCCAGAGGCATTGATGTGGCCTTGTTTGCTCTGTGGTGAGGAGAAACAGCTCTGTCTACAATTAGAAATATCCTGAGGCCCTCAGGTTGTTTTTCTTCAAGTCACTCTTCCAAAAAGCAGATCTTCAGACAATAAGAGTCTGTAAGGAAAGAGGCTTGTCCTTTTAGAAGAATTTCTGTCTCCTTACTAAATACCATAGCAGTAGTCTTCAAAGCAGGGAATGTCTATGTGTTTGTTCAGCATCTGCCATATTGTCTCCAAAGTACAAATACTATCATGTACAATAATACCATCTGATCTTTCCCTGGAAGCAAAGCTATTTGCTTATTGAAGTACTTAGGTGTGAAAGTAGCATTTCAAAAGTCTCCGAACCACTCATTCACTGCCTTTAAGGGTGCACGTCTGTAATTTGGAGTGTGAGACACAAAAGCATCTTAAACAGAACCTGCCTTCCAGGAAGAGATGTCAGTTTGACTCAAAAAGTCACACTGAGACTGTCATAAAAACAGGTGTACATAGCTCAGTCCAGAACTCATTTCCTGACAGTAAGTCTGATGTAAAGGTTAGCTAGAGCATACCTTTCCTATGCCAGGCTAAAACAACCAGCCTGGACCTCTGCTCTATGCATCAATCCTGGCTGTCAATTCGATATTGCAATGTTTTAAGCTTCCTTCACAAAGGCACCATGTGTGGGGCTTTGCTAATGCCTCAGAACCCCAGTGTGTGCCAGGTTGTTGCAGAAGAGCAGCTGTTCAGCAAAGAGCCCAAGACATACATTAGAGAATAAAGGAATATTAGCAGAAATGCCCTGAAATAACATACGTGCACAGTTAACAAACTTTACAAAGCTTATGCAAAAAGCAGATACAGATACTGCTTCCATGAGAAGATGCTCTGAAGATATTCTAGTGGCCCTGACTGGAAGACCATTGTACATCAATGTAATCCATATAACAGGCTGAGCAGGTCCCGGCCTGTGCTGTGCTGTTCTGCAAGTCCAGCCTGGCCTTCAGGCAGTGTTGTGCTGCACAAATCTTGTGGCTGCAGGATAAACTCAGCCAGCTTGCTCTAACAAAGGAGCCTGCAGGCAGCTTCCTCTTGGTACCAGGGACTATGGCACCAGCCTGCCCTTGTCTTTATATAAAAGTACAGCAAGAATTTCCCAAGTTTGACAATAGAAATGGTGGATAGAGGTTTTTTTCTTGTATGAAAATTCTATAATAGCTCAAATGATGAAAATGGAACAATCTCTTCCACGGACAAGGTCTGCACCGCATGCTGTATGTGGATCAGAGGCCACTTCAGTGCTGCACAGAGCAGGGTTCCCAGCATTTAAAGGTATGTAAGATTATCTATACTATTGTCTCCATACAGTGTCAGCATTCATAAATAACATTTTAAATGATACCTCATGGAGTCTGAGTGTTTTTCTTACCAGGATCATAATGGACCAGCACCTCCTGGTGCAAAACAGATGTACCTAAGAGTTGTATAAATACACCTAAGAGATGTATGGATACACCTAATAGGACAGGGCTGTTAAACAGTTATGATCCCCAGAATAAATAAGATACCTACAGCTTTTTTAAAAGACCCGACACAGTTAAGCTCTGCCTTTGATAACTGCAAGCCATATATGAGAACAGTAATGCATGGGAGGCTTCACACGGGTCTTTAAGACAGGATTCTTCTTCTCTATAATCAGCCATCTAAAGATTAGTCATATCACCTTAAGCCAATGCTTAGATTCCCTATATATTTAGCAAAGAGAAAGAGGTGATTCAGTATAGCGATCCATCCCTTTTTAAGACAGTTCTCTGGAAAAGGCAAAATTAAACTTCCTCTGCAGATGCACTTAGAGTGCCTGTAGCAGCCAAGCCTGATCTTCAGCCAGCTTAAACTTCATACCTACTGTTATTGGTTTAAAGTCAGTTGAGGTGATTTCTGCTGCCAGTTGGTACTGACAGGGAAGCTCAGAACAGGTTGGAAGGAAAGTATTTGTAATGTACTAAAGACAAGACAACTATAGCCACCTGTTTTCTTATATTTTTTAAAAAAGGGAGTTCTGAGTAATACGTATGTCCATCTGGTACTGCTGCATACATTCACTTTGCTATACCCTCAGTTTGCTCCACACAATTTTGCAGGAGTTTCTTCAGATTGTAATGAATGATCCATCTGCTGACACCAGACCAGAGAGATGTATTGCTCTGCCGGCGATGGTTACAACCCACCTCTTGTTTATGCCCGCTAGCGCTCTCTGTATGCTTGCAGGTGGTTGTTGTGTCCTCAAGCACTAATTATGAATAGGTGACAGGCAATTGATCTACCTTCTGAGAACAGCCTTAACTGCATCGGTACAATCAAGACACCAGGGTATTCTGTAAGGAGCAAGCTGCATGGGAAAAGGCTGCTATAAAGCAATTGCAGACAGAGCTGAAGCTAAAAGAGCAGGCAAATACAGAAGAATTGTGGTGCTGTGAATGCAACAGGAACACATTCGCATAGATCACATTTGCTACTCTGTCATGTTGTTAGCGTGGGTCTCAAGTTTATGCTCCAGCTCAAATATTTTTCAGCTGAGCACCGAGTCTATGGGTACACTCATGTCCAGAGTTTGGAGTGGAGATGCACCCCTGGGGCAGCACAGGCAGTGGGCTACAGGGAAGGAAGTAACAGTCCTGGCACAGACCTTTGGAGGCTTTGTGGACGCAGAGTCACTTGGCTTGGGGAACTTGACCCTGAACTCAAACAAAACTGCCTGCAGCTATATGACTGGACAAGAAAAAAAGACATTTTTTGCTATTTCTGTAATAGTATAGGTATGTTTTAAATGCTTTTGTGCAATAGATTACCTACCCACAGTTTTCTACTATTTGGCCAACTCCAAATACAGAGCTATGCACACACAAACACATAGACTATTTCAATTTCCTATTTAAATAAACTGGTGAATCTAAGAACTCAAGGGGAAATAGTTGAATTCGGACTCTGTATTCCTCTAATTTTAAGTACTTATAGATGCCTTCTCTAACATATCTTCTTAGATCAGAATTTCTTGGTGATGTTCGAATGACATTCATCCTTGCTTTTTCTTTTCTCCGGTTCTTCTTTCTTGCTTTCAAGAAAATAAATGATAGAAAAGTGGTATTAAGTGGTCAATTCTTTGCCTAGATACCTCTGTTTTGGTTGTTTTACAGTAGGGCTTATCTTTATTCCAAAATGCTATAATTCACTAGGTTTTTGCTTCTTGCCCCAGATATTTCCCATGCATAGGCAACAGCTATTGGAAAATCCTAGCTCTCTCTGCCATGAAATACAAACAACAGCTTCAGCAATATATACAAGCATGCCTGTCACATGGCCTGGGCACTTTCTAGCCAGGCTGTTGGGTATTCTCCAGCTTGAACTTGGGCCTACTGCATCCCCAAAAGGCTGAAGGAGGGCTGAACTGAGAACACCTGCTGGGAACCTAGGCTGTCAAGTGCTCAACCAGACGAGGTCTTTTCTACTCAACACGTGTGAACAAGAATCTGATGGGACACTGGGTTTCTTACCACCGAGAACGTTTCAGAGATCAGTCTAAATCTGTCTCCATGAATGCTTCCAAGTAAAAACGTGTACAAGGGAAGAGTGGTCTTAAGAAAAGCTCAAGAGGATTAATTGACGATGTAGGTATAATATTAGTTTCCTTGCACCTCCACCTCCCTTTCGGTTTCTGCAGGCTAGACGTGGATCTGACCCTTAGCCTGAGATATAAAATAAAAGAAAGAGTGAGTTTCCCTATGGGGATGAAGATTTTTATTAAAAATCTTCTACATTTACCACAAGCTATTTTTCTGGAAACTAAGTAGGCTCAGCAGCCTAACACATAAACCCTCTTCTGTGCTACCAAGACAGCCTTCATCGATGAACCAGAGTCAGAAAGGAGGAGTTAATCCTACAGAAAGGAAAAGAGAAATATGGTGAAAATACTGGATTTTAGTTAGGAGATTAGGAAAAAAAAAAAATAATATTAGCCAAGACAAAGAATTAGAAAAAAAGTATAGCTAGACTTATGACCTTCTCTGAAATACTGACAATCAAGTAAAAAAAGCAATCACAGAGATTTGCAGACCAGAAAATCCCAGGATCGTGTTCATTCAAGGAGGCAGGTTTTTAATTGATCACCTACATTCATAACACAGTTGAATGTATTGTAGAAGAAAAAAAAATAGAAAGATTGCACCCAGCTCCTCCAGTAACAGACAACCAAAGAGTACAAGGTGTGTTGGTTGTCCCTAACTGAAACTTTCAGGACAAGTGTCAGCAGCACCGTTCTGGGTCCCTGGTCCCCTACCCCAGCCACTGAGGACATCAAGGCTGCCACACTGCCTGCTGTCCTGGCTCTATGATGGCACCCGGGCTGCCTTGCCCCTTGCTTAAGGTGCTGAGCATGTACTGAGCCCACCTGCACAACGCAGGGACAGCCCCCAGGGCACCCTGCTTGCAGCATTTCTGACAGGTGGGACAGAATCCTGTCCTTGTGGTGGCCCCCTAGCATCCCCCAGCACCCAGTTTGGATATATTCTCCGTGGCAGCTCAAACACATCCATGGCAGAGATTGCAGCGATACAAAACTAGGACTCTACAAATACTCTCTACAAAGCCATTTGCAGCAACAGTATTTATTTTAGTATTTAGAGACACTTTATTTTATACCCAAATCAGGGGGAAAAAAATAATTTCCATCTTCAAGGTCAAAAGCGTCGCAAACAAAAAAAGCCTGCCCCTTCATGTAGCAGTCGCAAAAGGTATACAATTCATTTTGCCGTTTTGTCTGCTGCATGCCATTTTGTCAGTTCAACAGACTGTTGAACTGTTTGCAGCCTTTAAAACCTATTTGGTTGCTATGGTTACCAGCTCTTCAAAATATCACTACCAGATCAAAAAAAAAAAAAAACCCTATGTAAAATCTGATGATTCTGCCATGATTTTGCCTGATTCTACAAGAAAACTGTTCTACAGTTAGGACTTTGAGAGATAAAGGGTGGTATAAGTCAAGAGCAAAATGCTGAAAGGATGTTTTCTCTGGGCCTTGCAGCTTTAAACTGTTAATCACTCTAAGAAACTGACTGGAACACAAAACCACTGATAATCATAGCAACCTCAGAACAGCTGATACTCAAAATTTATGTTTCTAGCAGATTTATTTTTACTTTCTACATAAATGTAATATTTGCATTCAGAACTTCAGATGGTCTAAAGTTGGTTAATATTAGTGGAGACAGTGAACTACATCAGCTAAAGATCTTGCCACAAATATGTACAATTTTATAAGTTTTGCCTACCTTTTTATCAATATGTATTAAATGAATCATTTGACATTATTAGACTAAAGATGATATTTACTACAGACATCTGAGTGCTTTCATTCCTCACCAGCTCTTGATTAAGGTGAATGCCAGGAAGCCCACAAAAAGCAACGACTCTATAAAATGGAAGCCAAAAGCTAGACCCTCAAACGGTAAGTGTCTGCATAATTCCTTCAAACCACATAATTTACTCCAGCTAAAGTTTTGGCCCTGAGAGCATTGCCCCAGCAATCTTAACACAAAGAACTGAGTTTTTTCCTGGATACAGAAGTGAATTATGACATCAAGTAAATCAAAGGTGATTGATAGATTTTTTTAAAATCTCTGTATGTTTGCAGATGCCACCAAATTGGATGGAGTGTTGATCTGTTTGAGGGTAGGAAGGCTCTACAGAGGGATCCGAACAAGCTGAATCATTGGGCCTAGGCCTATGGCATGAGGTTCAACAAGGCCAAGTGCCAGGTCCTGCACTTGGGTCACAACAACCCCATGCAGCACTACAGGACTGGGGAGGAGTGGCTGTAGAGCTGCCTGGCAGAAAAGGACCTGGGGGTGTTGGTTGACAGCCGGCTGAATATGAGCCAGCAGTGTGCCCAGGTGGCCAAGAAGGCCAACAGCATCCTGGCCTGTGTCAGGAACAGTGTGGCCAGCAGGACTAGGGAAGTGCTTGTCCCCCTGTACTCGGCACTGGTGAGGCCCCATCTCGAGTACTGAGTTCAGTTTTGGACCTCTCACTACAGGAAGGACATCGAGGTACTGGAGTGTGTTCCTAGAGGGGGAACAATGCTTGTGAGGGGTCTAGAGAACAAGTCTTATGAGGAGCGGCTGAGGGAGCAGGGGTTGTTTAGCCTGGAGAAAAGGAGGCTGAGGAGAGACCTTATCGCTCTCTACAACTACCTGAAAGGAGGCTGTAGAGATGTGGGGGTAAGTCTCTTCTCCCAAGTAACAAGTTATAGGATAAAAGGAAATGGCCTCAAGTTGCACCAGGGGAGGTTTAGATTGGATATTAGGAAAAATTTCTTCACTGAAAGGGTTGTCAAACATTGGAACAGGCTGCCCAGGGAAGTGGTTGAGTCACCATCCCTGGAGGTATTTAAAAGGTGTGTAGATGTGCTAAGACGCATGGTTTAGTGGTGGTCTTGTCAGTCTTAGGTTAATGGTTGGACTCAATGATCTTAAAGGTCTTTTCCAACCTAAATGATATTATGATTCTATTTTCAAACCATCGACATGGAAGTTTGCTTTCCTATGTTACTACACTGAGTTACATTATCCAGTACCTGAAGGGGGCCTATAAGAAAGCTGGGGAGGGGCTGTTTGCAAGGGCATGTAGCGATAGGATGAGGGGCAATGGTTTTAAACTAGAGCAGGGTAGGTTTAGATTAGACATTAGGAAGACGTTCTTTACAATGAGGGTGAGGTATTTATTAGGACATGCTTTCAAATTTAGTGTTAAAATTAAGCTTTGAAGGGAGTAATTATCACTTTATTATCATTGTAATTATAAAAAACAATCAGATCCTTCTTGCATCACCCTGATTCCATATCCCTCTGATATATTTCTAGTTTACATATAGACACCTTCTCATTCTTTGGGAGATCAGTAAAAACAAAATAAAACAAATTATTAGCAATGGTTTGGTTTCCAAGTTATATTCAAAACCTGACATGGCTGTCATCCAGTACTGTTGGTCAATGTTAGCACAAAATGTTTTCAACCCACGTCACCAAAACCTATTCTCTAGCAGCTTGTTTTCTGAAGTGTTAAAGATGTTGGCTCATCTAGATGGAACAATTGATTCAAAAGCAGATTTCTTAATATTAATAAATTTTCTTTAGGTAAGTGTTCTCCCAGGTAATGTGACATTCATTTCAATATTCTTTTATTTCCATCTAGTTCAACTCTACGGTTATTTGCTGTTTGAACTGTCATACTGCTGCAGCACTCCAGCCATCGGCCTTAACCCCACTGACTAAAGACTGAACAAACAGGACACAAATTTGCCAAGTGGCCCAGAGAAAGTGAGTTTGCTTTTAGTCACAGACAAGTAGAGTGGATCACTGAATATTCAGAACAGGGTACCAAAGAGAGAAACTAGGATTTTAGTTTGGACAAGAGAAATTCTGTTTCTGCCTGTGCCTTCTTAGAGACTGGAGCTGTGTTTGTTTTCTGACAAAATTATCAAAAAACAATGCAGGCAGATAGGGACATAAAACCACTGTCAAAAAGCCAGAGGAGGTTAAAGGAATTGTCTCCCAAAAAACATGATTAGAGACTCAGGAGAGAAGTCCAGAGAGGTCATAATCCCTGGGGAAGGGAAAGAATTTCAGTAGAAAAGCCTTGTTAAACTTGTTGCAGGTACCTGATAATTTGAAAAAGCCCCCTGTTCTGGATCTGAGATGCAGCTGCAGGCATCAAAGGCCTTGGTGAGAGAAGTTTGAGAGTTATGTCAGGGACAGAGGAGAGACTGGAGATTGGATGAAGTCAGAAGAGAGTTTAGAATAACAGCAAGCTTAGGAACAGAGAGAAAAGAATATCTGGACAGGGGCTAGAAAGGTAGGTGGGGGTTGTGGGTGGGCTTCTTAAATGTGGAAAATAGGGAAATACTCTCAGCAAACAGATCGAGTGCAAGAAAGGCACCTGAAGACACTGTGAGATAACATGGAGGCAAAATGGAGAAAAGCAAATGAGAGGTTTGTATTTGTGATGGGAGGAAAGAAGGAAGCAGTCGCAGGAGAAAGAGGGAGAAATCAAATGCAAGATAGTAATTGTAGTGTCTTTCTTAAGTCTTCTATTTGAAGAAACCGGTGAAAATTTGTGTGGAGAGGGAAGTGGAGGCAGGAGAAGCAGTATGGAGACGAGACAGTAGTAGTCCTGAGGGGATGAAACTTAGGTGTCTTAATTTTCCCACTAGGGCTATCCAGAGAAGAAATGTACTTGACTAGGTGAAGGAGAATTTAGGCCCCCATGAAGTGTCAGTGCTTTATACATTAGCCGCTGAACATGGAAACACCAGAGCAGAGACTTCTGCCCATGTGGGACAACCGCAGGCACTTTCACTGGTACAGTGTACACTGGTACAGTGTACCCTTTCACTGGTACAAATTCTGAATGAATCCGACACATCTGTAACCTGCCTATGTGTACGCTCCTGGCAGGACCTGTGGACCCATGGAGAGAGGAGCCTACACTGGAGCAGGTTTGCTGGCAGGACTTGTGACCCCGTGGGGAATCCATGCTGGAGCAGTGTTTTCCTGAAGGACTGCAGCCAGTGGGAAGGACTCACATTGGAAAAGTTTGTGGAGGACTGTCTCGTATGGGAGGGAGCCCAGGCTGGAGCAGGGGAAGAGTGTGAGGAGTCCTCCCTCTGAGGACAAAGGAGCGAGAGAGACAATGCGTGATGACCTGACCACAACCCCCATTCCTCGTCACCATGTGCCGCTTGGGGGAAGGAGGTGGAGAAAGCAGGAGTGAAGTTGAGCCTGGGAAGAAGAGAGGGGTGGGGAGAATGTGTTTTAAGATTTGGTTTAATTTTCTCACTAAACTACTCTGATTTGATTGGTAATTTCCCCAAGTTGAGTCTGTTTCGCCCATGACAGTAATTGCTGAGTGATCTCTCCCTGTCCTTATCCCAACCCATAACCCTTCCATTATATTTTCTCTCCCCAGTCCAGCTGGGGAGGGGAGTGACAGAGCAGCTTTGGTGGGCACCTGGCATCCAGCCAGCATCAACCCACCACATACTGTCTTTGTGCTTCAAGAAGACTGTCTCAATTGTCTCTGAGTTGATGGTATTCACATACAATTTGAAAGACATTCCCTCTATTTATGGTTTGCCCTTAAAAAAAAAAAAACAAACGCCATGATTGCACACAAATATTTTACTTTACAGAAATGCAGATTACATGTTTTCTTTCAGCTCCAAAGGCAGGTAAGAGTTTACTAAAGATGCTTGTTGGCTGTCTGTACTAAAGAAAATGTAATTCACTCTTACGTCTTTTGCTGCTTAAAAGCAGCAGGTGGACTACAGGCGTTTTCTGTCTGCTTGCTTTCTTGAAGCTCAAACTGTCATTAAATTTCACTGGAAAAAAACGAGATTGTTTCAGAACTTTATGTATCAGACTTTCCCAGTAATTTCTTCCTGGGTGCAAACCCCACCTTGGGGCTAGTAGGAAATGTCCTTTATTCTATCATCCCTATCAAGGACCTTCAAAACTGTCCCTTGTTTTGTTTCACTGCACCTGACAAAGCTTCTGTTATCCTTTTCAAGGGAAAGCATTTAGTGCATTTACAATTCTAACATTTAAACCTACAAATATGTGACTTGATCATCAAAGCTAATTATCATTAGCAGTTTCCTGTGATTCCTGAAGGATGTGTAGCTGGCTAATGCAACTAGAAGAGCTTATAATTTATGTTTAAAGATATAATTGCCCATATTAGAGCTAATTGTCTCATCTGTGTATTCAGAAACAAAAGGAGAAAGCAAAATTTTCCTCTGCTCTTCCATTTCGGAAACCAGCGGTCAAATGTTCAGATGCTGAGTTATTGCTGAATTGCAACCATGCCAATCACCCATGAAGCTCAGTGTGGATGGGAGAGGTGGGATTTGACAGAACCAGTCACCTTAAGCGTCTTTTATAATCAATGCAGAGAAAGAGCCACTTAGGTGTGATTCACCTCATCCCGAAGGAAAAGTCTAAAATAAGCAGATGAATCATTCCCCAGAAATGCCTATTTCTCACCAAAGACTTTGATGGGAGCTGTGAAAGGCTACCTTAGGTTTAGTTAACTACATTTCTGAAGTCTAAAGTTAGGTAAACCGAATCTCATCAGATGTGTCTATACTGCTGTCTGCTCATTCTGAGGCGAAAGGTATGAAATGCACAAAAGCAGAATCATAGAATTTTTTGGCTTGAAGGGACCTTAAAGATCATTTAGTTCCAACCCCCCTGCCATGGGCAGGGATACCTTTCATTAGCAGTGAAAAAGTTATGCTCACCAGAGAATAATCATTTTTTTTTAAATAAAAATGAGATCTTCTAGACAAAGCAAACATTTTTATTACATATTTTTAGTATGCTTTTGGTGACTGGTTATCAAGCTACAGCATTTACTTTGGGGTCCTAAATACTGCAGTAGCGTAGCAAACTATCCTAGTGACAGCTAACAGCTATTGAGTAGAACTTGAAAGAAGCCTGAACAATAATGTAACTTTTTTATTTTAAAAGTCCTTTGGCAACATAATAGGTATAGGCAATGAAAGGACTAGGGGAATGGACCGAAGCAGGTTGCTGCTGGCTGATTACTGGCTGCAATCAAAGGAAAATTCTTGAGAAAAACACTGATCAAGAAAGAAGGCTGGGGTGAGCCACAAGTACTCCCTCCTAGCTGGGAATGTGCTAGAAAAATACGCTGCACACCAGAAAAAGACTAAAGCTCTAAGTAAATTAGGGTAAACCAAAGGAAGGCGGTGAATCTGAACAGTAATTGGGAAGGTTTCCTTTTCACGGTTGTAGCTGATGGAAAGCGTATTCCCCATCATCAGTTTGATGGGTCTAACAGCTTCTACCACAGCAGCAAGGAAAAAAAAAAAAAGCTGTCATACCATTTCTTCCTATCAGTTATCCAGGGACACTGAGATTATGTGGCAAATCCAAAGTATTCCTAGAAAACTGGGTTATATGTCACCATTCATAAAAATTATACCATGCCTCAACAAAGTAAGCAGCCAGCAGACATCAGAAAATTAAGAGAAAGCTTCACTTTCTATTTAAAATGCTGTGGGAAAGGTTCTTACCATTTCTTACTACTTTTTAATGTACTTTTAGGGATGAAAACAGGGGAGGTCTTTACAAAAAGTGGTAGGCTTTTGACTGACCTTAGCAGGAAACTCGTAATTTGACCATTGCTATATTAGGTTATGAAAGCCTTCACTGTTTTTCTTCATAAAAATTGGCAATGCAACAGGAAGTAAAAGATAGTTGTCATGATGTATGTGTTTGATAGTAGCAGGGACAGAGTATGATCTGATAATGAATGACTGTATCTGTCAAATATTACACTATTTTAGAATCTGGTACAAAATTCACCCCCTCTTTTTTTTTTCCCCAGAAATGCTGAGACTACATGATCTTAAGGCTAGCATTCATATCATTTTACTGTGAGATCACATAATATTCATCTCTTTGGACCTTTCTGACTTTGTCCATCTGATCCCAGTGCAGCATCTCTAGCAACACCCGTAGGGGTTAGCTCTTAGACTCCCCTCAGTGTGTCATAACAGCTGCCTCACTGGCAGAAGAGGGATGAAATTGTGGGAAAATTCCTGCATAACTGGCTGGAACTTGGGTGTACCTGAACTATTATTCATCAGGGCCGCAGTAGTCAGCATAGGATACGTGCATCCTGATAGAAAAGTATGTATTCTTTTGTTTCACTGATATCAACAACATGGTTGGAAAAGGGTATTCACAAGTTTCTGGAGGAAAATACCCAGGTTCTGAAACACACAGACATAATTCAACAAGGGCAAGTGTAGGGTGCTGCACCTGGAGAGGAACAACCCCATGCACCAGTACAGGTTGGGTGCTGACCTGCTGGAGAGCAGCTCTGTGGAAAGAGACCTGGGAGTCCTGGTGGACAACAGCATGACCATGAACCAGCAATGTGCCCTTGTGGCCAAGAAGGCCAATGGCATCCTGGGGTGCATCAAGAAGAGCGTGGCCAGCAGGTCAAGGGAGGTCATCCTCCCCCTCTACTCTGCCTTGGTGAGGCCACACCTGGAGTACTGTGTCCAGTTCTGGGCTCCCTGGTTCAAGAGGGACAGGGAACCGCTGGAGAGGGTGCAGCAAAGGGCTACAAAGATGATTAGGGGACTGGAACACCTCTTTTATGAAGAAAGGCTGAGGGATTTGGGTCTCTTCAGTCTGGAAAAAAGACGGCTGAGGGGGGATCTTATCAATGCTCGTAAATACTTAAAGGGGGGGTGTCAGGAGGATGGGGCCAGGCTCTTTTCAGTGGTGCCCAGGGACAGGACAAGAGATAATGGCACAAACTTGAGTATAGGAAGTTCCACCTAAACATGAGGAGGAACTTCTTTACCCTGAGGGTGGCAGAGCCCTGGAACAGGCTGCCCAGAGAGGTGGTGGAGTCTCCAACTCTGGAGACATTCAAAACCCGCCTGGACACGTTCCTGTGTAACCTGCTCTAGGTGACCCTGCTCTGGCAGGGGGGTTGGACTAGATGGTCTCCAGAGGTCCCTTCCAACCCTATGGTTCTATGATTCTATGATTCTATGGTTCTAATACAGTAAGTGTGTCCAGTGTCAGCATGCATAAATTACACAGTGTGATCACTGATTTCCCAAATGCAAGATGGAAAGGTACTCCTCACGATTACAGTAGTCATGGCTTCTCTCAGAAAACACTGGATGTGATTTTTGATGACCTTATAATATTGGGCATGCCACATTTCTAGAATGAGGTATATATTAGGGTCCTTATTGGTGGCATCAAGTTTTGGACAAGTTTTGGATAACTTGTCACAGCAATTTTCACAGCAGGCTTTTTCATACCACTCTGCTGTGCCACAGCTAGACAGCAAGATAGCGGTGCCAGCTCCCATCTAGAGATGACCAGATGCTTCCTGACCACAATGAGGCAATTGAAATCAGTGTCCTGTTCCTTAAGAGCCTGTATCATTTCCTAGTCAGGAAGGACATCTTCTGCAATCATAGATTACTAGCTTACTGCAAGTCCTTCATTCAGCCTCACATTCACGGGCCCTGGCCCTCATGGGGGAGTTCAGACACCCCAAAATCTGCTCAAGTGACAATACAGCAGGACAGAAGCAATCAAGAAGTTCTTGGAGGATACAGATGATAACTTCCTCCTCCAAGTGACAGAGAAGCCAATGAAGAGAGGTACTCTGTTGGACCTCGTACTCACCAACGAGGGACTTGTTGGAAATGTGAAGGTTAAAGGTGGCCTTCAGTGCAGTGACCATGAGATGGTGGAGTTCAGGGCACCCCATGAAGTTCAACAAGGGTAAGTGCAAAGCCCTACACTTGAGGAAGAACGACCATGCACCAATATATGCCGGGCACCACCCACCTGGAAAGCATCTTGGCAGAAAAGAGGTGCCCAGTGCCAGGACTAGAGGCAATGGACACAAACTGAAACACAGGACATTCCCTCTGACCATCAGAAACCTATTTTTTACTGTGAGGGTGACCAAGCACTGGCACTGGTCACCCAGAGAAGTTGTGGAGTCTCCCACCTTGGAGATATTTAAAAGCCTTCTGGACAAGGTCCTAGGCATCTGGCTCTCAATGACCCTGCTTGAGCAGGGGGGTTGGTCAAGATGACCTCCAGAGGTCCTTTCCAACCTCAATCTTATTTTGTGTTTCCGTGATTCCCATCTGCAGGACTGCATGGTGCTATCATTGATTGGTCAGGATGTATACATACACAAAATCATCAACATACAGTGGGTCTGAGTGTAAGGCTGATGTAACCCTGTGACTCATCCCTGATGTTGGTGTACTTAGCTGAACCAAACCTATGAGTGACGTTGCTCAGAACAGCATTGCGCTTGAGATGAACTGGGTAATTAACGTGAATGTTGCTAGACGTGCCTCTCCCTTTGCTTGCAGCTCTCTGGCATTGAGAGTTGAGTGGTGAGATGTGTCCGCAACTGCACTGTGAGTTCACTGGCAGCACTGAAGTATACCCTATTTGGAAGCTCTGGCTTCATATCTGTCATGTGATGCTATAGGTGTGACCTTTGCCATTTGCTGCTGGCTTCAATATCAACATGAAGCAATTTTATAGCTACTGTGCAGGATTTAGTGGCACGTTTTTAGTTACAGTTGAGAGACTTCATTATGCTTCAGTGAACAATGCAGTTCCCCAGCAAGTTGGCATATGCACTTCCTTACACATGGGCCAGAAGACAGATAGAAATGTCAACTGTGAATCAGCTATTATAACCAGAGATATTTCTTCACTTTCTAAACAGTAAAAGTGACTACATACCCTGCCTTGGCAGGAGCTGTGCACAGCAGTGCTGAGACTTGTCACTACTCCCAATTCTAACATTAATTGTTGAGAAATCCAGCTAAATACTGTTCTTGTCTTCCTTTCTTCATCATTTATATAAGGATTGTTATCTTCTTGATCATGAGGTGGGGTCTAGCATTACTATCACTTTTACATTTTTTATCATATCTGCATTATTTTACTACCCTGCAGGCCAGGATCTCACTGAGGCACAAACTTCAAACCAGTTTGTCCACTTGCCTTGCAGAAAAAAATGGAATTCTGGCCCCACTGAAATAGATGAGAATTTGGAGGTCAAGAGTTTACTCCAAATGTCTTTACTTCCGCCACTGGAGCTGTACAGCCAAAATACATCTGTCAAGGACAGGCAAAGTACATCATATTATTGTAAGTCTGCCTTGCTGTGTTGCTTTGGTAACAAATGTTCCCAATGTTAAAGTGATGGTTCAAAAAACCTCAGAATGGAGATCGTTGCCAGTAAAATCATACAAACTAGAGGTTCTTAAAATACAAGGTCTTTCCTGATAGGAATATTTTTTCTTCACATGGAAATTACTGTCAAACGAGGATGCAATCTAGTTGCACGAACGTTGTCATGACATTTAAGATGCCCTAAGGCAGCTTGAGGTCTCCAGAGAATTAGAAGGGCTTATGTGCTTTGAGATCATAAGAAGCACAGTGGCAGAGATCAGGCAAGGGTTGTGCTCTGCAGCAACCAGGAACCATCTGCCTAGCCAGGCTAGCCTGGGATGAGTGGAGGCTGCCACCCAGACAGAGCTTCTGTCATGGTTTAACCCTGACTGGCAACTAAGCCCCACACAGCTCCTCACTCACTCACCACCGGGTGGGGTCGGGGAGAGAATCAGAAGGGTAACAATGAGAAAACTCGTGGGTTGAGATAAAGACAGTTTAATAAGTAAAGCAAAAGCTGCACATGCAAGCAAAGCAAAATAGGGAATTCATTCACTGCTTCCCATCTGCAGGCAGGTGTTCAGCCATCTCCAGGAAAGCCGGGCTCCATCACGTGTAACAGTAGCTTGGGAAGACAAATGCCATCACTCCCAACATCCCCCCCTTCCTCCTTCTTCCCCCATGTTTTTATTGCTGATCAGAATGTCATATGACATGGGATATCCCTTTTGTCACTTGAGGTCAGCTGTCCCAGCTGTGTCCCTTCCCAGTTTCTTGTGCACCCCCGGCCTACTCGCTGGTGGGGCAATCTGAGAAGCAGAAAAGGCCCTGGGGCTGTAAGCACTGCTCAGCAATAGCTAGAACATCCTCTGTTACCAGCACTGTTTTCATCACAAATCCAAAACATAGCCCCATACAAGCTACTGTGAAGAAATTAACCTACATCCCAGCCAAAACCAGTACAGTGTCCTATCAGGGAAGCTGCTGACCGGGTGGAGAGCAGTAAATTCTGTACACCACACTCGTAAGTGGACAAGGGTGAAAGCTCCACTTGTGCAAGGTGTGCTATGGTAGAGTCACTCAGGCAGCAGGTGGAGGAGCTGCAGGAGGAAGTTAGCAGGTTACGCTGTATTAGGGAGGGAGAGCCAGATAAAGATAATTATTCGAGGTGCTGCAAGTAGATAATTATTCAAAGACTGCACCTTCATCAGTCTTGCAGGTGACACCAAGCTGAGCAATGCTATTGATATACTAGAGGGAAGAGATGCCATCCAGAGGGACGTGGGCGGGCTTGAGAAGTGGGCCGATGTGAACCTCATGAAGTTCAACAAGGCCAAGTGCAAGGTCCTGCACCTGGGCTGGGGCAATCACCAGTATCAGGACAGGCTGGGGACTGGATTGAGAGCAGCCCTGCGGAGGACTTGGGGGTACTGGTGGATGAAAAATTGTACATGAGCTAGCAATGTGCACTTGCAGCCCAGAAAGTCAGTCATATCCTGGGCTGCATGAAAAGCAGTGTGGCCAGCAGGTCAACAGAGGCGATTCTGCCCCTCTGCTTGTCTCTGGTGAGACCCCACCTGGAGTACTGCATCCAGCTCTGGGGTCCCCAGAACAAGGAAGACATGGGGGTCCAGAGAAGGACCATAAAAAATGATCAGAGGGTGGGAACACCTCTCCTATGATGAAAGGCTGAGAGATTCGGAATTGTTTAGCCCGGAGAAGGCTCCCGACAGACCTTATTGCTGCATTTCAATACTTAAATGGGGATTATAAGAAAGATGGAGAGACAATTTTTAACAGGGCCTGTAGTGATAGGACAAGGGGTAACAATTTTAAACTAAAATAGGGTAGATTTAGATTAGATATAAGGAAGAAATTCTTTACTATGAGGGCGGTGGGACACCGGAACAGGTTGCCCAGAGAAGCTGTGGACCCCCAATCCCTGGAAGTGTTCAAGGTCAGGTTGGACCGGGCTTTGAGCAATATAATCCAGTGGAAGATGCCCCTGCCTACAGCAGGGACGTTGGGACTAGATCATCTTTAAAGGTCCCTTCCAACCCAAACCATGCTGTGATTCTATGATTCCATTACCCAAGGCACTTATCTGGGTGAGGCTAGGAGACCTGCACCTTCTATAGGGGAAAACCAACAAGGATGTCATAAGGATAGGATACCAACCTCACACGTCAGTGCACAGCTATATTTATGCAACTTAACCACATCCCTGCTGAAAACTTCCTTTCCTCCAAAATAAGTAGGAGTTGGATTCAAACCCAGCCTGCAGCTGTTAAATTCAGGAGCTGCAATGTAGGGGTATAACTTAGCTGCCTAACCATAGGTAGCTGTTGCTTTTTGTGGTACCCTGGGACATCCACCTCTTCTCCAATGGCCTTTACAGAATGATGCACGTCCTGTGTTATCTGCCAGCTCCATGCAGATGTGACAGATGTGTAAAATGTTGCTAGATACAGAACAGAATCACCCCATTTGTATTTACAAGGCAGTTAGGTATGTAGTCTCCCATTACAGTTATGCAGATCTGATCAGTGGATCCTGGAGATCAATTTAGCCTGTACTCATCAATTTAACTGTGTCCTTCAGAGAGCTGAAGTACACAGTTACTGAATCGCTTTCCACTGATTGTAGCAACTAAATTTTCATTGGCTGTAATGGGAGTTTAAACACCTGGATCATCTATAAATGGACATTTAAATTTGGGTATCTTAATCTGTAAGCTGACTCCCTCTCTTTTTTTAGCTTTGGAAAGTACCTTTTGGATGGAAATAGAGATGGACCAACAGCTCTAAATCTTTAAAAACATTATAAGTGAAGATGTGCCCCTGCATATATGTTAGCAGTTAGGTTCTTGGATTGTATCAGTGTCAGTCATGTTTGACAAATGGTTTTCAAATACTTATGCTTCAGCATGACAGAAAACATTGTTTTTGAGAGACACAAGTGCACCTAAAATGGAATGAATGCATATAACACATTTCTTATCATCTGAAATTCACCTCTCACTTGAAGAATTGTTTAATCTCTAGCTATGGTCCACATAGATAAATAGGAACTTCCAAAGGCAATAGATTATATGAACGGTTTTCAAGAAGGCATCTCCCTAAACAGCTTGTTTAGAGTAGATCCACACTTTTAGACAGATAAAATCACTTAACATGAGTCCACCTTTACTGATTTAACTCCTTATTCAAGATGAGGTTTACAATACAACTTATGTGACATTCCTCTGTCACTTAAGATAGGTGTTAGCATCACAGAGTGGTTATTTCAATAAGAGTCAGCAAATAGGATGCTATTTTCTGTATCTGTCAAAAGTAGCTCCTGCCCACTAAGTCCGGGCTCAGTAAGCTCAGAGGTACATTTGGCTTAAGAAAGGGAAGAAACAAAATCACAAAGAACAGGAGATAAATCTCTGCAAATGCTGCTAACGTCTGAAGTGACTAAAGAAGTTAAATAACAGAAAGGTATTATAAATCTTCCCCTGCTTCAGATAAACTAATCATCTGTACACATTAAGACGGCATTTAATAAATGGTGCCCCAGGAAAAGTAAAAAATCTACTTGCTGGTGAATGCTCTGCCAACAGCAGAGTGAAGCCAAGATTACAGTGGCCTTTTAACACAGTTACAAAAAAAATCAATAGCTTTTTATTTTTATTAAATTACTATCAGTGCAGAGAATGACTGAAGTATGTTTTCCATTTACTCCATAGAATCATATCTGCAAGGAGCTTGCAAATAATTGGATACAGAAACCTTCTGACGGAGCAGCTCAGATATCTCTATTGTTGGAGGGGATGCTTAATGCACTGCCTTCCAGTGGCCCTTCAACAGGAAGAAAAGAAATCTGAGGACTCTATAATTGGCTGCTCCTTCAAAAAATTAATAAAAAGCGCTGCACGTAGAGAGCAGTTATAACTATGAATGAACTGTGCTCTCAGTGGCTTTATTCTCCTAGAAAGCCTATCAGAATTTCTATTATTAAACAAAGTGCATACAGCCTCAACAGGGGAAGCAGAGAGGGGAGGAGAGATGTCATGATAATGAACATAAAACATGTTTTATTCCATGTTGAAGTTTGAACAACCAATAAGTTTGAATAATCATTAAACATACCCTGAAGGAACCTAGATCAACAAGGTGTACATTTCCATTTTTAACAAAGATTTCCACCTCCACTTCTTCTTTACTGTACACTCTTTTTTCTGGTCCTTTTCATATTTGCCTGCAAAACAGCATTCAGAGCGTAAGACAGGATGAAGGACTGCTACAGAATTTCCTGCAAAAGAATCCTACAAGTGCACCTGTCTGACTGTGCTGAGGGAAATTCTCTTCCAAGCACAGACTATTTCAGTGATTTTCAACCTGCCTGGAAACTGTAGCCCTACACATTTTCTGAAAGTGGCATTACTCCCTGTGCTGTGAATTTACACATTCCTCTGCAATTTTTCACACACCTCCAGGGATCCACAGACCCCAGGTAAAAAAATCACTGCCTTTTACACAGCTGATATGAGATATGTTTCTACCCTAGGTGCATTAGGGGTCACTGAAACAGGAAGGCTCCCCATTCATCATGAATACTAACTACCTAGAGCCATACAACCGCTGATGACAGGACTACTCAGCCTCTTTGACTCACCTCGTGCTAAACACACAGGCCAACGGCAGTAGTTTATGCAAGGCAATGCAAGACAGATGGGATGACCCCCCCCCCATACTCAAGGTATCCACAGTGGGGTTGTGTGGGACAAAGAGGGGTGCACGCTGCACATAGAATTTAAGGGACCTTTTACCCACCTCAATAATAAGGGGAATACTGGGAGGGAAGTTGTGTAAAAACAACCATGAGAGAGGCAATAATGGAAAAATAATAACCTCAGGATGGCTTTTGCCTGACCACAATGCTGACCTGAATATAAAGCTCATTTCTTTTTCATAGAGAAAGCATCTCAGAGATTCACTTCAGGTCTCAGAAAAGTAGCAGTAAGCAGAGGCAAAAGACAGGTAAGAAAATTTAGCAAGGAGTAAAGAAATTATAATTTTCAATCACATTCAGAAAACAACGGAACTGTGTTTTTCATAATCTCACGGTACCATGCCCAAAGTAGTCCCATTCATTCACACTGCCATACAACTAGATCTGAGAAAATCAACTATGAATGATTCACAAGATCCATAACTAAGACAATAAGAATGCCTCTATCAAACAGGCACAAGACTTACACAACTCTATATCTTGTCTTCTACAGTAGTCAAAACATATGTCTGTGGGAGAGTAGGAATAGGTCAAGCACCTATCATAAATCCTCCTAATCCACCAGCCTCCAACTATTTTCAGCCCAGGCACTTCCTGAGATGTGTATGATAGCTATACAATTATTAATCCTCAGTCCCCTTTTAACCCATTTAAACTGTTCCAACTGACAGCATCCCTTGGTAAGGAGTTCTCCAAGTCTACTATCTGTTGCCCAAAGAGACATGTCAGTTGATTTATTTTGAACGATGCTCCTCCTAGCTTGACCTGAGGCCTCCTAGATTTTACACTGAAAGTCATATGGCAATGGTGATTTTATAGACCGCCTTTCCTCACACTCTTCCTCAGTTACCTTTTTTGCATGCTGGAATGACTTTGTTTACTAAAGCCCAGAACCACATGCAGTATTAAAAACAGAAGTAAACCTTACATATTCATAATGATATAATGAGGTTGTTCTATTATCTGTTCCTCTCCTAAGAATTCCTAACTTTAGGTTCTTTGTGTTTGACCACTATTTAATGCTGAACTGATACTTTCTCAGACTGGTCTGTCACAAGCCTATGATCTTACCCCAGAGTGGAAATTATTTAATCAAAGCTTTCTTTATGTAAATTCCTGGGGGACGGCTTCCTCAGATGCATCACTTCATATCTATCTGCATCTACTTTTACCTAAATAAGGGGCCTGATTGTCTGTCAACCGGTATTATTAGATATTTATGCATATGCAAACGCAGTGCGAGCAGAATGTGCTATGTGAATACGGCATGAAAACAGAACCAGAAAATACTTTACTGGGTTTAACTGCACTTAGGAAAGCTTCATATACAAAAATATTTCCAGAAACAATTGTAGTACAAATACATTTTCTGAAAACGTATAGTGGAAAGATTGAAATTCTTATATTTGGAATAGCTTCTGGTGGAATAATCCCACAATAGGTCTGTGAATAAACACATGAATAAAAGATGAGTATGAGCTTACAAAGCTGATGACCTCTAAAGAGGAAAGAATACTATGCAACTTTGGTGAGCATCAGCTTTGAAGTTGTCAAATATTATAGGCTTGGCTATGCTGACTATTCAGGAATATATTATAGTTACTATAACGATTCAGAAAGCTATGAAAAAAATTAGTGACTCGGAAGAAATCCTTACATACTGAGGGTTTTTAAAAAGTGTGTACTAAATCCATCGGACACATTTTCATTGAAAACTGTATCTTGCTTTTTCTGTGGTATGGTACCATGATGGCAATAAGGAAATTATAATATTCATGTCAAATAATTAGTCATAATTGTCCCAGTAGTGCATAAAGTTTCCAGGATTAAGCAATGCTACAGGCAATAAATTCTATTTTGTTTTTGCTGTGATTATAACTTCTCTGAATATCTCAAAATATGCCTTTAAGATTTTTACTTCCCCACCCTCATCTTCACCCTCCCATAGGAAACATCGCATCACAAGTTAGAGGGTACACAATATAAATGAAAAGTAATTTGTGGAAAACAAAGCAATCCCTAGTCACAAAGTATTTTATTTAATCTGAATAAGAAAGGCTAACATGAAGAGATATCATAATCTCCAGTATGATTTAATCTTGTAACATAATGCTTTGCTATGCAGTCAAAAAGAAAACAAAAAACAAACAACAGAGCCAGTCTTAGACCTTCTCTATAAATGGAAAATCATTTAAGTCCTTTCCACAGAGATATTTTAAACCGTATTAGCATGAACCCAAAGACTCTACCACTTATATTAAAAGATAGACAAAATGAGGGAGTGGGAAGGCGATGCATCACGAAGAAGGCAAAGGCAAGCTGGCGTTTCACTAACACACGGGTTTCACGTAAGAGTTTTCTTTCCCTTCCTGCTAGTTTCTATGGACACGGCTGTTTCTTCTGAGGTGGCTCAGCACTATATGTACTTGCGAGGACACCTAAGGCAGAGGAGGAGACCATCAAAGAAGATGGCGTATAGAGAGCAGTGCTTCAAGGCCACACCAGGCCCGGGTGGCGCCGCCGGTATGGTGGCCTGCCACCAGGTGCCACGTTCCAGCAGCAGCCCAAGCCCAGACCCTGCCTGATACCGGCAGCCCCAGCCCTGTGCCCGGCCTCATGCCCTGGCCCCCAGCCCAACGCCCAGCCCCATCTCAGCATGGCCTCCTCCCTGCCGCTCGCAGGGCCCTGGTGGGGCTGCTGGCGTGGGGATGGACGTCACGTGTGGAGTGGGAGGAATTAGTGGAGATTGTTATGGCTGAAACCAAGAGTCTGGGCTGAAATCTCCATTGCTAGTCTGATTTCCAATGTAATTAAATGAATTAGTGATTAAAATCCTCTGCCTGGGCTTGCTGAAAACAATACAATCTGTTTTATAGCACAGCCTGATGTTTATGAAATTCCTTTCTCTAAAGGAAATAATACCCAAAACCATGCCAACATTTGCTAAGGCATTAATAGCTAGACATGGCACGTTTTCACCGAACGTAGTGGAAGACACTTTCTTGGAGGTATGCAGCTCATGATGTGGTAGATAGATTACATTAAAGCACATGCAATTAACAGTGAGAACTGGGAAAAAAAAACCAAACCAAATCAAAACAGAATTCAAGGCTTGCTGGAATAACCTGCCACAGCTTGTCAGCTGAACTGGAAACACTAGCTACAGAGGCCTCTCTCTCTGACTCTGTTGCAGACCCACATCCACTCTGATTCATCACGAGTTATTTGTTTCAGAATGACCTCCTTCTCCCAAACCATAGCAAATCTCTTTCGCCATGCCTGAGCGGCCAAAAATTGCCAAAAATATGCAATGCAAAGGACTACAAGGAAACACACACACCTAAATGGCGCAGGGGAAGGAAGCAGAAGGGCCTGAGGAGTCCCCAGCTCTTCGCTTTGCTCACCACCACGCAATCCACCTTCAGTGGGGTTTAAGCCTCTTGGGTCTCACCCTGCTACTGGGCTGGGATGAGAGCGTACACACGGCCCGTTCCTTTTTGTCACTTAACGGAGGATAAAGTGAAGCAGCAGTAACTCAAACCTGTGCCTGCACACTGCAAAATCCAGACGATAATTTGCAAGAATGGGTTGCCTGGAGAGGGACATCCTGAAGAATCAGTAGGATATCAGTAAGATGTGGCCTGTATCTGTTTGGACAAAAATATTCACAGTGAGTGGTCAAGCATTGGGAGAGGTTGCCGAGACAGGCTGTGAAATCTCTGTCCTCAGAGAGTTTCAGGAGTCGGATGGAGAAGGCCCTGAGCACGCTGCTCTAATCTCGAAGGTGACTCCGTTTTGAGCAGGGGGTTGGACCACGTGGGCTCCAGAGGTCCCTTTCCTCCCGAATTATTTTCTGATTGAACATAGGAATGGGCTGGTGAAGTCGTAGGCTACTTCTACACCAGGAAGCAACACCATAGTAAGGATTAGTTCTGGGGACCTGAACTAAATCCTCTCAATTATTAGAGCTGTCCCTGGCATGGTTTTGTACTGCCCCAGCTGGCAGTCTGCCAAACCATCCACAGGCACGGCTGGGGGGACAGCACATACCTACAGACACTGTAATGAACAGCGTGTTTATAGCTACCTTTTGGAGGCAGCTGAAAGGCTTCAACAGCCTGGACAGAACTTTCTGCATGCCAGCAGGCACCAGTGCTGGAGAACAGTCTTGGGCACATTTATTTACTAGTTTAGAGCAGCCCCCGTGGGGGGATTGCACATGTATTTCTAGGAGTCCTTCCCAAGACTTTGAAGTGGTACTGCAGTCTTTATCTACAATAAATAGGTTTCTTGAGCTTATCACAGGATGTTACAGTCCATAGCTTCATTACTTCTTTTCTTCTTTGAGCAAACACCCTGTGCCTCTTTTAGTGAGAGACTCAGAAAGGCTGGCACACACCACACTGTAGACAGGTCCAGCACCATGCAAACACCTCAATTGCTATTCTAGAAGGGCACAGGCTTCCCCTAAATCCTCTAGTGTATCTGCCAATCCAATGAGGATATCTTGCATATCCCAGAGCATCCAAAATGATGCTAAGCTCCCCTGTTTAAGCAACTGGATCCCAACCTTGGTTTTAGAGAGAATTGGTTTCAAAAGACACAACAGAATGGGACGCATGTTGTATAAAACAAAAGAAAATAAGGATATCTAAAATGAAGTGCAGCAACTTGCAAGTGAAACTGTACGAAGCAAGAACTCTTCAGATGGATAGACTTTGGCTATACAGCTGTGGAGAACAAAGAACATATCTCAGTTCTTTGCCAGCATAATGCTGTAGTGTGGCATTAGAATAGAGAAATAATTTTGCAGGGTCTAGTTATTCTAGTCAGAAAAATATTTTACTAGCCCACTAACCTCATTAAGTTCTCTTGTGCTGTCCTGCAAAAGAGGCTTTTAAACTTAAGTGGTACCTTTCCTGAAATGGAAGAAAAGAGAGCTTTCTGCCCCAAGGAGGGAAAAAGCCATTCCAGTTTCCTCGAGCAGGAAGCAGCAGCCATTCTGGCTGAGAAGCAGAAATAATCATGGCATTATTCCACAGACAGGGTTTGTCAATAACTGATCCACAGACAAAGCAAACGATTGCAAAATAGATTTGGCTTAGATGAAAACAAACAAACAAATTCATGTTCTTGCCAAAACAGGCAGTGTTAAAAATTCTGTTCAAGTCTAACGACATATCCCATTAAACCCCAAAAGCAAATGTTTTGTTTTTAAGCACTTGTTAAGAAAATGAAGGAAAGGATAGACTAGAATCACAAAGCTGCTGCTGCCTCACTTCCTCCGCTCTGTCCTAGACTTCCTCCAAAGTTCCTCAGCTCTGATTCACTGCTTCACCAAGGATCTTTCCTTTAATTTATCCCAGCAAGAGCAGGTTTGGCTTCATTTCACAGAGCAATGCCCAGAATACTAGGTTTGTTATTGATGAGGGAGAGGACTTGCCCTGAGCCTCCCTTTTTAATCTTCCACCTTGCATAAATAATTAAGGGTCCAGTGCAGCAGCAGTTAACACCTTCCAGGTGAGTGCCTAACCCACCGAGTGACAGAGGCATCGTTCTTCATGCTCTGCTTTTTGAACCAAAGCTTGTTTGTTCTACCTACTAAAGGGCACCAAGTCCCTTTTTAGGAGAAATGAAAGAAAAGCACCCCTGTCTTTCATATGAGTGATTTGAGCGCATCACGCAGTTCTGCAGAACTTTTGTTCTCAAATAAGTGGAAAAAGACAGTCTTGGACTTGTGTGACATTCTGCATGAAGTAAGAGAACTCCTTACCTACTACATTATGGTATTGCTAAAGCTGTTCTTTTGGCCCATTTTCATATTTTTATGTTCTAATATAGAATTATTGAGTCCATGGTTTAGTTAAGTAATTCAACAGAGGGTAAAGGGCCTTTAAATTTTCTATAAGGATCTTCACTTTTCCAGCCAACTATTAACTAAAACAAAATATTTTCCTTTTCCGTTATGCCTTAGATAACCTGTAGATGACCTTCACAGTTCAGATCATTTAATTTTTTAGTATTTCTCATGCAGCCTCAGGTTTATCCATCTGCATTACAAAACCCACAAAGACATTTTTGGTTTCCCAGTCATTAAATGCTATTACTCCATATCACATAAATGTAATGCACCATTTAGCATCACCAAAGTCTATAGAAACAAGGAACTCCTAATTGCATTTTTAAAAGAACAGCTTTCAAAGGAAATAAAGTCAGTGAGAAGCATGAGATGTAATTGGATAATATGATTGCAGCACACCACACCGTAATTCAAGAAACTCCCCAACTCAGCCAATATTATCCAGTAATTAAGAATATCAATCACTTCTGCATTCCTTTGTCATGCAGGGGCAGGTTGAAACTTTAGATACCTATATTCCTAGAGGTATAAACCACAATACCCATGGTAATGTTGTCTTGAGTTTCCATGGAAACAGTGTTTATGGTATTGCAGTGTTATCAGGGAAAAAAATGAGTTATAAATAATAAAGAGGCTAATGTTGTTTCCCTTGGTCTTGCTGAACAGCTTCAGGCACTGAGACAGATGAATTGGATAGAAATGGAAGACAGCAGCTGTAACACCAATGCTTATTATTGGCTGTGCTTTATTACTGGAAAGCCCACATTACTGCTAAAGCTTCATAATGTCATGGTGCCAAATTACCTTTTATTAACTATTACAACCACTAAAGATCTAGCTTCCTTAGAAATAATTGGCTATGCTATTTTCACTCTAGTAATTTGCAGAATTCTAACTGGTCTTTTCAAAACAATTCAACCTCGGTTTGCATTTTGCTCATCTATCCTCCGTATTTCGACCAGAAACAGATTTTTGTTTGTTTAGACCTCCTATTCTAAATTCCTACAGGCCTTACAGAATGTCACTCTTATAACCACTTTACTTTTGTTGATACGCAAAACTCCACATAAATATATATTACCCCAAAGTTAGGCAACTCTCCCTTGTAGCATAAATGGGTCACTTTGTAGAGGCAGTGCTTTTTTTCCATTTCTGTTACGTTATTTAGTAAAAACAAGTGGGCCTAAGCTATGGCACACTAAAATATTGGTGCGTAATTGACCCGGAACCTCACGGCTGTCTGTCAGCGCTTACTGCACTCCGTAATTTTGAGAACTGGTGCAACAGAGATCGCTCCTGCGAGATGTTTGGTATCGTCAAGCCCTGCTGAAGTCACGGGTAATTGAAAGCACTCCACACTTCACAGGAGGCCTTCAGGACCATGTTCACACGGACGACTTAATCACTTAAAGGAAGAGGTAGGCACCCATGTCATAAATAAGCTGAGCTACTTGCCAGCTAGCTTTCATCTAATGCAGAGGGAATCTATAAGAAGTTTCAGCATTGTGGGACCCAATCCGGACAAAACAGGTGAGAAGAAAAGACTGCATCCCTCCTTCCCCACTGCTTTAATACCTTATTATACCTTTGGAAGTCTCCTCATATTTTCAACGCTTCTACTTGCAGTTTGAGGCCCAGGGTAAAAGTCCTTCAGTATTTCAGAAAAGAGATTTTAAGACCGGTCTCCCATTTCTCACAAGGGTTTCTTAATGGCTGCTTTTAATTGCTGGTATGAACAAGATCACTCTTGAGATCTCGCAAAGTTAGCCCTCTCTGTAAAAATGCTTCAACATTCTTTGGACCCAAGAGACAAAGGCAACTTCATGTGCTTATTAGAACAATCACCCCTGCAATTATGGTGAATGCAATTAATGAAGTCCCTATGTCCATGTAAATAGCCATGTTCTCTGAATTTGGATCTCATTTTGAACTTTGCAATTCAGTCTCATCCTTAATAGTTTTCTGCAGCAACACTCCCTATGAAATGAATGTCCTGTTTTGGTGTTTTGTTTCTTGTACTAGCCAGGGGCAAAGACTTCAGAGAAACTTCATAATGAACAGTAATAGAAAAAATTCACAAGGGAAACCCCTGCCTAGTCCTACACTGACAATTGTTGCTTCACGCTCATGAGTTTCTTTTAAAAATCTTGTTTTCAAACTGGGTGCCTCACAGACAACATTATTTTTTATCTTTCTTCTATATTTACTTTCAAACTCTTGAACTAAATACTTTGTCTATGGGTTCTGAAATAAAATTGATTCAATTCGTGTATCTTGAAAAACGTTGAGACGGGCTTAAGCGCACAAACATTTCTTTGCCGGGACCATAGCTGATGGCATGCAACAGACTCCAGCGATTAAAGTTACTTTCAGGGAAAAACAAAACAAACAAACAAAAAAAAAAAACCAAAAGGAGAAAGAGATTCTCGTCCTGGTGGCAATCCCTTTCCATGAGAAAGCTGTCAAGAGAGACACAACAACACTTCAGGATGTGCAAGTGCAAGAGGATGAGAACATGAGCACAAAAGCAGCAGCAGGAAAGCGCTGCCGCAGCAGGTTCGGCGTGCCCAGGTGGCAGCTCGCACAGCTGCCCGCGAAAGGCAGCCAGCAGCACCAGAGAGTAAGGGCTGCAGAGCCGCGGAGGGAAGCCCCCAGCATGGCAAAAGGTAAGGCACTTGAGGAACTGCAGAACAGTCTAAAACATTCAAGGGGGGGAAAAAGACGTAACGGTCAGAAGTGGCATTTCTGTTGGCAGTGGGTATGCGTTATTTGCGCCACCGCTTGACACGGCTGGTACCTGACTTGTGAACTCCTTCCCGGCTTTTCCTACGGCTGATTGAAATTCCCTAGCAAAAGTTTACAGGCAGCACTGAGGCAAGCGACATCTGTACCAGGTTACAGTGATTCATTTGGAGCGCAGTGGCACACAGGGGCTTCTTAGCAGGATCAGAACCCATTAGAAGTATTCATTGAACAAGACTATAAGGTAGAAACTTGCCCAACATAGACACAAAGACAGACATTTAGTTCCACAGCTAAGCCGTTAAAAGATCAGCTTTAGAACTGGAAGCTATTAATATATGTCGTCATTCCTTCTCATCGGTACAAATTAAATGTAGTGTTCCTAGATTGCATTTGCAAATATTTGCATGCACGTGCGCAACTTCCTGAATTAGTCAGCTTCATGTTTCTCATGCTAGGCTAGAAGCGTGTGTTTGAAATGCTGGTGCACTGAAGGTGAGAAAATTTATGAACTGCGTGGCATTAATGTACCTGACTACAGTGATCACAAGTTTTTCTAACAGCTCACTGAGATCAATGGATTGTTGCGGTCCTCCTTTTGCCCGTAGCAAAACCTCAGCTATAGCAGTGAGAGGTTTCTGCCTTTGCAATGTGGTGATTCCATTTCATTGCTCACAGCAAATTAAAAATATTTTTATGAATGTTATTTAAAGGAGAAAATCAATAATAATTTAGACTCTTGGCCTCTTCCGTGAACTGTCAGGATTATTTTGGAGGATGGTTACATTGGCAAGTGCTTAGCAAATCTATCAAAAATATGCACAAAGATTTCTCTCCACAATTTATTTTTTAAACAGATGCCAGATTTGTGCTCTTGTAGGCATATCCAGATGCCTAAATTTGGAAACAAAAGCTGTGCATATCCTGTAGCTTCTGCAGAAGGAAAAGGGAAATAAGAAGTGCCTTTTTTCTTTCTTTTTTTTTAAAGACAAGGCAGCCTGCTACCAGCCATGCCTAAATATGGATTTAGGAGTTGAAAAGACCATCATTACCAGAAGACAGACTAGTTTCATCAACAAAGTATACATATTTCTGCTATTCAGAACTGTAGGATTCCAGTTTCCCTTTTAGCACCTGGTGAGTGAGCCTGGACAGGTATTCCACTATGTGGATCCTGAGGTGCCTGATGCCCCTTTCTGAAAGAAGTCAGTGGCAGATGATAGGCATTTGCCCATGGCCTAGCCTCTAGGCTTTTCAGTTACTTTGCCCTCTCCAAAACTAGCATTTTCTTATTAGTCTCACTGCCAGACCTGTGATGTAGGGCTCGTGGAAGAGATTGGAAAGCAAATAATCTATAATGTCATCAGATTAAATGTACTTTTTTAGTACATTCATCTTTCAGGCAGATGACAGACACGCTTTCTGCAATCAAGTAACATCTATTTTTGCATGGATTTTTACTTACTAAAGGCCATAGAATTTTTAGAAGACAAGAGTTAAAATTTCTGAAACATTTAAAGTTAGTTGCATCCAAATAAAACAGAAAGGAAAAGTCCTTTTATAAGGGAAAGAAAAGCTATTTTATATCTTTAAGGTGAATATATTTTCTTTCAACCATGCGGAAAAGCAGCATAGCTCATCGGCAGTTGCAATTATGTAAATTATTTCTATAGCATATTATATTTGAAACTGGCTATCTGAGTGAAAGAGGGAAAATTCAACTTTCTCCACCAGTAGAGCTAACTTACCAAGCTAGTAGTGGTATCTTGGAGCCCTCTAGCTCACAGTTCTTTCGTGATATTTTGAGATCTATTACAGCACTGCTAATTGTGTTTTGAAACATTGATTTTAGGAAGGAGATGGAGTGTACTACATTAGAAAGCATTTGAGCCTTGGCAAAAATATACTGCACATACTGGAAATGAAGTCAAGATTGACTTGGACTTGTACCCCATGGGGAAGGCATAAACACTTGTCAATTATAGAGGAAGCTAACCACCAAGGTAGCTGGGCACGCAAATTCATATTTCCAAACAAAGAAAACCAAACATTTGCTTACACAACCCTGCTAGAGAAAGGGCTGTGCAGATCGCTCTGCATTAAATGAGCTATCTTCCCCAGGGCAAACAAACCACTCGGAGATGCAGAAATGAGAGAGGCTGATTGAGTGGCAAAGCGTAACCTTGCCGTCTCTTCACTACCCTTCGAGCCGCCATGGTGAGGCCACACTGCCACATCCCAGCTCCACCAGCAGACTCGGGAGGTGCTGATGTTTCCTGCAGCCCTTGTATCTCTCGTTGTCCGCTCCAGTAAGAGAACAGTGACCCGAGGTAGGCAAGGAAAGCTTTTCAATAAGCTTTAGTCTGTGGTCACGGGAGGACTAGGTAACTCATTCAGTGCTGCTTACCCAGCGTGTGCTGTGGCCTCCATGGTAGCCAGGCTACTCCTCTGGGGCAGCTTGCACTCCCAGTCCTTCTTCCCCCAACAATATCCATGAAAAATCTCGGGGCCATCGCAAGCCCCAAGGGCTATGTCCATGGCATGGCCTCAAGCGCCCATCCCATTTGGTTGTTAGCATGCCTACATGCTGACAAAGGCTTAGCTTGTGCCAGTTATCTCCCACCCAGACCAGGCACCCAAGCATCCCTCACAGGAGAGCTCGGACCCAGCAGAGCTCGTACTTGCATCGTACCCAGCAGAGCTCGTACTTGCATTGTACCCAGCAAACCATATGGATGAGTCCACCACGTTTTGGATGAGAGGAGAGTTTGGCACACGAGCACAAGCTGCTCTTGGCCCCAGAGGCAGAGAAAGGCCCAGGCTCATTATGTTTGCTACCACAGACACAGGGACATTAAGTAGGGCAAATTTGAGCTCCACATCAGAAGAAGAAGCAATAGCAACATCTTGACCTCCACTCCTGCTCATTACTTTAGAGCTGCTGGAAACACCCAAAAAGTAGACATGAATCTAATTTCTATTCAAGCAGAGCAATAAAAAATAAAATTATCGCTTCCCGTGCTGTCCTTTGCATATACAGTTCTTTTTTGACAGGATTTTTACTTGTAGCAGGAAACTCATAAGAAAATGAAGCAGCTTGTCTGAGGGCTGCTGAAATACTAATTTTAGTGACAATCTATACAGCTATGTTAGACGCAGTATATAGAAGAGACTCTGCTGTGCCTCCTTGATCATAATTGGAATATAAATAACTGTTTGCTCTAGTCAGATACATTCTGCACAGTGGACATAAATTTAGATCAGAAAAATAGTGGGCTTTGAATGTTTGAGGAACAAATGCTTGCCTAGTACTTCTAGAACAGTAAAAGAAGGGATTGAATAAACCTCTGACAAGTTATTCTGTGTTGTTGTATATGCTAAGTGAAAATATGGGAGGAGGTAGAGCTCTCAGGCTCAATGCACAGATGTCTTTGTATGCTTATTTGTTTTCTTATTTACATTATTCACAAAGGACTGTAATGCATAAGATTAGTGCATCTAGACAAAACAAAGCTTTGCTGCATTAGCACATGACTTAGCATGCTGCCTGGGCTGAACAGGAGGGAGTCTTATGAACCGGGCGAGTGAAAACCCATGGCACTAGCCTACATGAGGCTGGTATGGCGGAATGGGCAAAACCCACCTCGCATTAGCTTGAGGTAACACTGGGAAAACCAGATCAGTGACATTCACCTGGTTTAGCATATACGTTGAGAATGAGCCAGGCAGGGCGGTTGAGTTTAGGCAGCAAGAGATGTATTCCCCTGTTCCCAGCTTTTATAAAACCAAAAATACACCTGTATTCCTATTGATTGAAAAACGAGGTGGGGGAGTCGGGACAGAAGAGAGAGATGAAGAAAGGAATGAAGGAAATAAATAAAGGTCGAAGACTAAAGCAAAACATTTTCAGAGGCTCACACAGATGGAGAAGATGCAAGAAAGGTTTACCCTCAGTCCAGCTGATAAATGATATCTCGAAAGGGAAATGCGGCAGGAGAGGAAAGATTATAAGTCAAAATACAAGGGCACTGTTAATAATTTATTTCATTGCCCTGTGTTTTGTTTTCAAAATTGCAAGCCCTTCTCTTAACCTTCACTTTGACAGAATAAAGGAAGCTGATTCCTTTTATCCCTATGTCTCATCTATTAAAAAAGCCAACTCTGAGTGAGACAACAAGCAAAAAGGTCCTCCATTCTTCCAAGCAGTGAGTTGAACAGGGTGAATAGGCAAACTCACAGAGGGCTTCTCCTTGAGCAAGCATTAGGAAAGCCTAGAAAATTGGGGCACACATTTCACACTCCTCTACAAAGGTCTGTTTGGGTCTGGGAACACTGACACTCATGCTGTCAAGATAAATCCCTTTTGACAGCTGATAACTAACACAGACCTGAAGAGCTGCATAATGTCTATGAACCCCAGAATTAAACACTCTCAATACCCATCAGAAACAGAATACGTTTTTCTGAGCCACGGCCAGCTACAACTGAGCAAAGCCCAGCTAATTGCAAACATCTGCAGGAAAAAAGGGGCACAAATCACCCATCTAGTTTGCTTACACCTATCACCAGTACCATCTGCAGGTGTCTTTCTAGCACACATACTAGCTCCCCACCATTACTTCTTATGTGAACATCATTCAGCGTGGCTTCAGTTCCCTCCCAAACCACAAGTGACTGCTTGCTAAGAGTACAAAGACACTAATACAGTTCTTAATAACAAAACGCTGTATAAATAAATAATGAGAAGTAAGGGAAGGGAAAATTAGTGGTATGTTCTACTAACATTAAGGAGAAGCTTGTATGGACAGCATGACCTTTTCAGTACAGTGTACCTTGACTATTCAGTAAGATTCTCAGATGAACTTGATATATTGTACTGGGTTTGCATGGCAAGGTGTTGGTAGTAGGGAGGGTGCAGGGATGGTCTCCTTGGGAAAAGACCAGGAGCTGCACCCATGTTGGACACAGCTAATTCCAGCTGGCTGCAAGATGGACCCACTGCAGGACACAGCTCAGCTAATCAGCAGTGCTGGTGGTGCCTCTGTGATAAAGTATTTAGGAAAGGGTAAAAAAAGCTGCAGAGCAGCTGTGAGAATGAGTCTTGGGAAAAAATGGAGAAGAAACAGCCCTGCAGACAGCAAGGTCAGTGAAGAAGGAGAGGAAGTAGGTGCTCTAGGCACCATAGCAGAGAGTGATCTGCAGACCATGGAGATGACCACGGTGAAGCAGGTTGTCCCCCTACAGTCCGTGGAGGACCACAATGGAGAACATATTCACTCTACAGCCTGTGGCGGACACCACACCAGAGCGGGTGGATGTGCCCTGAAGGAAGCTGCAGCCTGTGGAGAGCCCAGGCTGGACCAGGTTTTCTGGCAAGACCTGTGGCCCATGGGGGACCCATGCTGAAGCAGTCTATTTCTGAAGGACTGCATCCCATGGGAAAGACCCATGCTGGAGCAGTTCTTGAAGAACTGAAGCCTGTGGGAAGGACCCACATTGGAGCAGTTCATAAAAGACTGTACCCCGTGGGAGAGACCTCACACTGGAGCAGGGGAACAGCATGAAGAGGAAGGAGCAGAACTGACCACAGCCCCCTTTCCACTGCGCGACTCAGGGAGAAGGATATAGAAGAGTCGGAAATGAAGGACTGAAGTTGAACCTGGGAAAAAATGGGAGGAGGGGTTTTCAGTTTTGTTCTTGTTTCTCACTATACTACTCACTATCCATTTTTAGCTGGCAATAAATTAAATTCATCTTCCTCAAGTTGACTCTGTTTTGCCTGCAACAGTAATTGGTAAGCAACCTCCCTATCTTTATCTCAACCCACAAGATTTTTTGTCTGATTTTCTCCCTCTGTCGTCTTGCAGAGGGGAAGTGAGAGAGCGGCTGAGTGGCCAGCCAAGGCCAAATGCACCACACATTTCTAATATAAGAATACAAAAGAAAACAAAAAAACTTGAAAAAATATTGGCTAAGTTATAATTTAAAACTTAGTACCAACAGGAAAAATGTATGAACTTGTACTATGGCACAACAGTGATTTGGTTCTCCAAGTTAATTCTGACTATGCTCTTTAGACAGTCCAGCAGAGTCATTCATTCTTTGGGATATCGGATGGGGAAATGAGTTTAGGATTAGATTAAGCACACACCAGAAGTCACTAATGTTGCATAAAAATAAATCTAGAAACAAGTTTCTTGATTCTAAAAGTGGCTTAATGATAAAGCCTCATAAATTGCAGCCTGGAGGTGGGGGTGGTCACTATTTCCCCTCGCCATTAAAGTAATCATGAGAGTGCTGTGAAAGCTGGGAGCATTGCCCAGAAGAAGGACTTTGCTTTCAAGTGAACTTCATAGGTTCAGGGAATTTGAACTGACCATAACATTTGAGGCATTAATTGGAGCACTTGTCAAATGTAACATTTTTAGTGCATGATGATGTCTTCATTAATCATGATGATACTATGTGTATGGATAGCCAAAATGGAAAGAAAAGCTGAAGAGACCAGATTGCAATTTATTCATCCCCCCCCCACACCCCGCCCCCCACCAAGGAGGGAAGAACTTGAGAATTTGGGCTTTATACTTTCCAGTTTGCAGGATGGTAGGAAATACAGAGTCATGTCCTAATTTTAGATGTGCTTTTTGAACTCCGGCTGCTATTGTCATTGGCAAGCGTGCTTCCAAAGTTACACTGTGCACCCCTGCCTACTTATTCGTACTCGGTAGTGACACAGAAGGCAATCAAGTTAAAATTAATTTGAGTTTTTACACATAAGAGAGGCTGAGTCTTTTCTTCCTCCAGCAGAAATATGATTAAGTTTTTCTATTTCACTTTGACCTAGAAACAGGAGATACCCATAAATTATAGCAGCATAAAGGCTTGGCCTTTTCACATCCAGATAAAGCATCCATTTGAAGAACGTTCTTAATTTCTTCAGCCCATTGAAGAGATGCTCCGCTTTTCCCAATGGGTCCTTTGACTCTTCAAACTCATTCTTTCAGTTTAGTTGCTTACCTAAGATGACATTGATGTTTTCATTTATCTCATTTGTCGTGAGTGGAAGGTCTTGTCAATAGGGATTTGGCACCTCTTAAAGTTTCAGTAAGACTTCTTTCCCTTTTTAATGAAATCATTTCCTAATACTCAGTCTTTTTATAGTGTCACGTTGAGCTGACAAGAAATTGTTTCTTTTCAAGGTTTCAGAGACTTTTCCCAAGGTAGCTACATCTCAATCAACACAGAAGAGTCTTGCAAAATGTTTTTGCAATTTTAAAGGGCTAGAGGTCTCAGTAGCTCCTTGCTATGATGGTAAGAGGTGACTCAGAACCCGTAACAGGAGTGTGCCAGATTTAATTATAAAAGAACTTTATGCAGGTCAACAAAGTTCTCTTAAAGGTTAGCTTGTTCCAATATGCTTTGTGCAAAGTATTACAACTGAAACATACAACCTCTTCAAAAGGCTTGAGAAGGAAGCTGCCTGCTAGAAGTGAGCAGGAACCATGTGACTTACGGGGAAACAGACGCAGTTGTAGAAACAAGGAGGTGACTAGCCTGTGTGTCCGGCATTATCATGGAAACGGTTGCCAACTGGTGCTGTTGGACAGTCCTGAGAGAGTGAACACCAGTATGGAAGCTACCAATGATTCCACTGGGAGCACTGGTGGCCTGCCCACGGTGACCTTGGGCATAGCTGCAGCAGCCCATGGCTTTCAGGGGGAAGGGTCATACCACCTGCACCTACACCAGCCAGAGGGACTGCCCAAGGCAAAGACCAGAGGGGAGCAAAGGGACCAGGAAAAGAGGGTGCTCTGTCTGGCACACCAGGTAATGGGTGGCTTCCTCACATACCCCAAACCGTATTTTCCTGACATGCATTGTCACCTTAAAGACATTGCCACTGATCGGTGTCAGTGTAGCCAAAAAGATTAACTAGGAGATTTGATAATTTTTTTAAGATCGTATCATCAAAGAAAATATTTGCTTTTCATCCTTCTTCAAGACACTTTGTAGTACTTTACTGTATAATAAGGCATGGAAGCATTCTTACCTCAGTTACGTAGGCATCAAATTGAGGCACAGAAAGACCTAATGATCCTAAACACAGGAATCTGTTTAGGATCTTACCTATTTCATGTGTCAGTGCCCTAATCCACGCCCCGTGCTTCCAGCCACACTGGAGACGGTTCTCTGTGTATCAGCAGATGCAGCTTTGCCTTTGCCCTTTGCAGCAACCTAATTCTACACCCAGCAGCAGAGGAGGCCTAGAAGCCTAGGGGATAATGAATTTGTAGAAGTTTATGGCCCTAACAAGATGTTTCACCAGTCATAAATTATTGCGGCATGCAATTCTAGTCTTTATTTACAGAGTATGAACCTAGTGAGGATGTTAGCACATCATACTAGTCCAGCTCTCATTTAGAGAGGGAAAAACCTTAGGGAGAAAATTTTTCAGCTTCTTATGAAATAAATGGGCTTTCTCCTATAGGCAAAAGGAGAATAAAAGGAAAATATTTTGACTTTTTTGTAAATACATTTTCATTAACAACTTAAATTAAACTCAGGCTATGCGACTCGTGTGGGCAAATAATCTTAGGTCTGAAAATCGAAGGATGCATTTGAAAGCCTGGTGTTATGTGTCAGAAGTTGAGCACCCACCACATCCCAAGCAGTGCCGGAAGCCACAGGAGAGGTCGTTCCCACTATTCCCATCAGGTCCTAGCTCTCACCATACAAAGGAAAGGTGAGTTCAGAAGCTGCTACTCAAAATGGAGAATGTCTGAGGCACCTACTTGTTCTGGGGGACGACGAGGAAGCTGGAAAGTGTTGCGATGGGATGTCTTTTTTTTTTTTTTTTTCCTGGGGAAATAGATGAAAATTGGGGTGCACCAGAACAGAGTCCCCAAATCAAGGTCTGGTAGCAGTTAGATGTAAATGATAGGCCAAATTACCATTTTATCTCCCTATTTTGTTTAAGACTAAACATAAGCTATCATCAAATCTTTATTGTGATACAAACACACGCCTCATAGCTGATGTGACAGATGGTACTTGAGCATAGCAGTTAAACTGGCTGTGCTTATATGAATAGTCAGACATGGCAAATGGTCTTTTGCATTCTTCCAACACACACAGACTGTTTCTTCTTTGATAAACTCATATGCTAAAATAAAATGTTTGTCAATTTGCTGTCTGGATTTTCCATCTAATCAAATGTGGGCATAATGGCAAGTGCTTTTCCACTCAAGATAACTGAACTACCCTCGTTCACTCTTTGCAACAGCTCACAGAACAGACAAGATTATTTTTCAGATATATTAGTTCATATTCTGAGACAATGGCTTGGTGAGATGTTTAACAAATTGGAAGATTTTGTACATTTTGGCTACTGAGTTTGTTAGCTAGGAGAACAGGAACAATCTGTTTTACAATGTCCCTACATCCTCATTAGTGGCCAGATGCTTCCCAGAGATGCACCCAGGCAGCTCTTATTGAAACCAACAGGGGCTGCCTGCATCCAGGGGTAGATGTTCTTCCATTTTAGAAATGGTAGACTGACGGAGAGGGAGCTATATCTGAGTGTGCCAAGCCTTGTGTGGGAAGAGTCCTAGTTCATGCTATATTAATTCAAAGGCACAGAATGAGACAGAGTTGCCTAATTTGTTCTGGATTTGCTTGAATGGTGGGAATGTCTCAAAGAGATACACATGCTACTCATGTACTTGTCCCCAGAACGGTTGGCTGCCTTCACCACTATTTAATCAAAGCAAAAACATCACTAATCCAAAGAATGAGAGAGAAGCAAAAAATAACAGGAGAAAAGTTACATCCCTTCTCTGTGGGTTTAGAGCAGGGGATGTTGCTGCTTTCCACCTGTATTCCTACTCCTTTCCAGCCCAGCTGGGGGAAAAAAAAAAAAAAAAAGAAAAAAAGAAAGGAAGGAAGAAAAGAAGGGGAGGCATTTGGGCATTTGTGAGGGGTCACCACTGAGCAGGCCTGGCTCCCTGAGCACCAGGGTAGTGGTAGCTCAGTCTGTTCTCAAGCAGTGAAATTTTCTCACTCTTATTTTAACACTTTATGCAATCTCTTAAGACATCCTTCTTTTTTTTTCTTTTTTTGCAGCAGAGGTAGGATTTAATCATACGGCTCCATTAACTCATTTGCTTTCACAGCGGGATTATTTCCCAAGCATTTCTCTCTTTCTTGCCACAGGCTTTAGTGCTCCCAAACACGCGCAGCAAGGAGGACTGTTACCACCGTGGTTACCGGCCCTTTCCCTAAGAGTGCAGAGCTTTCTGAGGTTACCTGGCTGTGTGTTCAGATGCATTTTTGGCCATTATTCCTGATAATGTGAAGTATCTTTTTCAATGGAGATCAATAAATAACACAGCCACTTCCAGATCTGCATGGATACCTACCCTTTTCAAAAATGCCACCTTCCTCCTTTTCTGTTAAGCGAAGGGAGATCCAAAATCGCGAGCAGAAAAAGAGGTGGAAGACATCTTAGAAGAAGGCAGTTCTCAGAAGATACTAATAAATTTGCCTTCTGACTAGGCTGAACAAAATAAATGTGAAGATCAGTAAAAAATGAGAGTTGGTAACAAGCACCTGTTTAGAAACATGATAAATTATCTTATGCACACAACAAAAAAAGCAAGAGGGAATAGCTGGAGAAGGACACCATATTTACATCACTGATGCGGAAACCAGGAGCTGCAGCAAAATGCTCACTATCCCCCAAATGATTTGCTTTGGGATGAACTGCAGAAAGGCATCTTGGAGTCTATTGTTGAAACTAGCCTAAATGTTCAATAAAAAAAGGACAGCAGAGTAAGATACATAAATCATTTCTACTTAGCCACCCGTTTACCCTACCAGGAGAAAAAAGGTGAGACAAAATACGTTTGTAAGTAGAAGAAACAGTACAGTTTGAATCAGTTGCCTGGTTTCTTACAATTTGCACTTTACAAGGGAGGCACTATATGATTCTCTACTGTCTAACGAAAGATGAGCAACCTTTCTCTCTACAACAGCACTGATCGGGTCTGTTCCCTTCATCCTACAGACTACAGAATTGCATGAATTTTGCAGAAATGTAGTATATTTGCATTTTCCAATTTTAGTCAACCTGGTTGAAATTGGCAAAAAATGTTCAAGAGTTACTGGGGCACCAACAGGCACACCAGTATGTGCATATGTGTGGGTGTGGCATGTGACAATCTAGGATTTATTTCTTTATGAAATCAAAGCTACAAATCTGTTGTCCTTAAAAATTAGTTTAAGCTAACCTGAAAATAGATGGATAATCAAAATCTAGCTGGAATTTTTTTTTTTTTGTCCTATAAACTGCTGCTTTGTGATCTGCCTGGAGTCAAGATGGAAGTTCTGATTAGATTTTGCTCTGGGAGAGAAAACAGAAGGCCAAGAAAAATTAGAAACAAGAGAGTTAGCCCCGATTAGCAGGCGGATTCAGATCATCTAGTGAGCAGGAGCTGCTCTACTGTGCACAGATGAATATGGTCTTTTGAATACGGATATGGCAAAAATGGTTACAGGCTGCAAGGTCTGATTTTGAAGAATCATGGGATTTATATGATCCATTAGATGAAGACACAGCCTGAGGAACGGCCACTAGAGAAATTGGAGGGAAAACGAAAGAACTGAAATATCCCTCTGAAAATCACACTAGCAATGCAAATGTCAGAGGTGATGTTTGTTCCACGATTCATCTAAACAATATATCTTTATGGTAAGGATTCTCAAGATAATGCCTCTATTTTGTTTCTTTGCATATAAAGCAATTTAGCAAGCATTCCTGTGTTCTCTGTAATGTCATTCATTACACTAGCCATAAATGTTTGAATGTTAATTAGTTCTGTGGTGTTTCGGTTCCTTCTTTATAACAGCTACATCTGATTCTGCCTAATGTTTTCTGGGAAAACAGAAAGAATGATTTAAAAAAATCTGTTTCTGTGCAACAAGATATAGTTATTTGTAAAGAAATACACAAGCAGCTGCAGAGAATGGGTTTCGATAAGCCCGTTATGTGATGCCCAGAGATTGCCTTTGGAAGCAGAGTGCCAGGTAGTGGAGAACTTGGACTGCCTGACCATGGTAAGGTTATCTCCTTAAAGCCTTTCGAAACGTGGTAGGAATATAAACATCAACGTGACAGCAGAAAGATACAGTACATAAACAAGGAATTTAAAAGAAAGAGGTGACTCATCTTGATGCCTTTGGAATTATGCTAAGAGTAATCTGTCTTCTGAACCTGAATACAATAGTCAACTTTTAACACCTAGGGGCCTTTTGTGAATGTGAGATCTGTCACCCACCAGATACAGCTTTCAGCGGACCATGCCAAATGAAATCCAACATGTCATTTCCTAAAGGAATGAGAAATAATGCAATCTGTTGCAATGTAATATAAAGCAATACACAGGAAAAGTACTAAAGAAGCTGAGAGACGGTGTCCTTCACTACACTCTCTAGAACAAATCTCATGTACTATGCAGGATGAAAAACCTATTTCTGGTAGCTTGTCTTCTTTATTAAATGCATTCACACCTTGTCTCCATACTTTCCTCCCAAAGGCCTGGCACCAGAACACTTAATCATGTGTATAGGGTAGCAAGGTTCCTAAATGAATATAATGCACGCAGCCCTTTTTCAGTAGGATGACTGATCACTAATCAAGGTACTTCAGGCAAAGTCTATCAATGTGTTACAATCAAATACAAGTTCTCACCAGAATACAACCATGTGTTTACTGTGAATATAACCATATTCCAACAGCACCATTATTTTACATTACTGAAAAAGTGCCTGGGCTTAGCAGGTTACGAATTGGATCATTTCCTCTACTTGTGGCTGTACATCAGAGGAAAAGCAATGCTATATTTCTCCTGTTTGAATAGTAGTTTTTAGAGTGGCCAGATATCTCTCTGAACAGTGGAAAACTAGGTGGTTTTGCCACAACGTCAAGAGTCTAAGTGTTAACGCTGCCACAAGCTCTAGCAGCTTCCTCGGACTTTGTTTATCTGTTTCGGATAAGAGAGTGCCCAACACAAAAATATATGAGGATGACTTACCTGAGCAGAAAGAGGGAGAGAGAAGCAAGTAGTGGGCATGGCTGGGAAGAGCAGTTCCCCCTGGCAGGTTCAGAACCTGCCCCTGCTGTAAGACACTGCAGCTCCAAAACCCCAGGGAGGGGATTCAGCCTCCTGCTTTCCCGCTTGCCAGGTCTGCATCCTTGAAACGATTCCAATGGGGATCTTCTGAGACAGAAAAACACTCATTAAGAAGTGTTCCACCAATTTAAAAGACCTGGAGATTAAATAAATGTTGTTTAATTAAAATGTTGAAGCAAAATTGATAAGAAATGCTGCTAAAATAGCGCTTAGAGTTGCCCCAGACTAAGAGGCGATTAGCATAATTGTACTAAAAGAAAGGTATACTTCCAATAATACTCGTCCCTGCTTATTATTATAGCTGAGTGCCACTTGTACTGGAATCAAAAGTGCGCTAGCTCTTCCTCATCAACTCATCTAAGTGCTTTAAAATCTATATGGATGCATGGTTAACATCAGTGATCCAGATCTGGGAATATTTGAACAAGGCAAACTTGACAAACAGCATTCTGGAGAAATATACATATATATATAACAAAAAGTGAAGGAAAACAAAAAAAAAGCTTTTCTTAAAAATGGCAAGTTTCACTCATTTGTTTTGTTTTCATGTGGGATTAACTCATTGTCACCAAAGTTATTTTAACAGTCTGGCTTTTGTGCCAGCTACATAGTGGGTGCACACCTGGAGGGAAAAGAGAGAGCCCAGTTCCCACCAGTGCTCACTAACGGAAGGGATGATGCTTTACAAGCGCACTGTGAAGATGAAAGGTCATTCAAACTTTTGACTTTGAGGTCTTCAATACGAGCTGGGTAGTGTGTGAGTCGGATCAGCATTCAGCGCAGCTGCCTCTCACCCTGCTATCATCAATTCACACCCAGCCTTTGACAGCCGAAGGAAGAAAGACAGATGTTTTGATGCAATCTTCTCTAGCAAGGGCTTTGGGGGAAAGGCTTTAAGCTGTACAAAAAAATAGGGGCATAGCATAAAACTCAGAAGGAGTTCAAATGCTTCTAAAGAAGAAGTTGAATAATACCTGTGAATGTGTACTGGGAGGGACTGGATGTTCAAGAAGTCTGTACCAGCGAGAAGAAGGAAGATAAAATGGAGGGTAGTAGGGTCTGGGTAACCAAAGGGAGGGCATGAGGGTATTAGAGTCCACTTATCTCTGGCACATTCCTGAGCATTCTTCCAGTGCCTCTGTGTGTGGGCTCCTCCAAACTCCAACTCTTTTTCAACAGGCTCTTCACCTTCAAACACACCCACCCGACCTTATGCCATACCCCAAATCATGCCAGACACATCCTCAGTTACATACTGAAAAAATACCTTTCCAAAAGACTACAAGACAGACTTCAGACTAGATTTCAGACATTTTGAACAGAAACCCACCTCCCCAGGCACAAAAGGTGAATTACATCTCAGAGGCACTACCTGTGTCCCAAAGGAAACCCAGGGTAGGTATGTTTACAGCCAGTTCATTCCACCAAGGAAAAACTCTAAGCCATATGAATGTAAGACAGGTCATGCCACATGGCATTGGCATCAGGGATTGGTCCGGATTTATTTTATCAGCATTCATAGAGCCACTGAGCTCCCCTCCTTCTTCCCAGGGTGCATTGCCACTGGAAAGATCCTGCCCTTCACATGCTGGACCCACAGCAGGTATGGAAGCTTTCCCCAGGGGAAGAAGTAGGACTAAGACTGCAGCAATGTAAACCTCCAACCAAATGACCATGACTGAATCAAAGGGATTGACTTGGAAAGAGAAGACAGGGAGCCTCCATAATCTTAGCTGTGGTCACAGTTGAGCTGGAGGTAATCCCACCCCCTTCTGGAGAACTGTTAGAAACACTCCTGGTTCTTCAGCCCGTTCCTAAAACTGCCTCCAGCAAGTTTCATCCATCCTCTGTCGGAGATGCCCCTCTCCCTCTGCCTGTACTCTCTTCTTGCCATCCACTCACAGTCAGACTCCTCTGGTCAAGCCCCAGGAGCACATGTACATAACCGAATCTGCCCCCAGTAATAGAGAGTCAAGCAGTGGTATGCAGTCAGTGCCTCTGCTCGCCAGGACATTGAGCCCTGTGAGCAACCAAAGCTTTCCAATATCTCAAGAAAGACTAACAAGAAGGGGTGTGCAAGGGTGGAGGAAACAAGGTCTGAAAGGAGCACAAATTTGAAAAAAAAAATAAAAAGTTTGAAGAAAAAGAAAAGTTAGGCCACAACCTTGGTGGTCAGAAAAAGATACTTCCCTTAAAACTTGCCTTTCAGCTACATCCACCACCATGCGTTCCCCAGACAAGGACTACACATTACACCTTTCCTGTTATCTCATGTGCCTGCCGAACACTAGCCCAAGAAAACAGGTCTTGGCCCTGACGCACATGGTGCTGTAAGGCCTTCATCCAAATCAATGCCTCTGAACATGGATAGAGATGTTTGTAGACAGAACTCCCTGGGACTATCAAAAGCTTTGGGTGAGACTGTCTCTTTTGTAAGTTTATAGTGAAAAATAAAATCTGTATTAATTTAATCATTGAGACCTAAACTGCTTGATCCTCATCTTGTCTAAATAAACACAAGAAAATAAAGGGAGGCAGAAACCAAATCAAAAATCAAAACCTAACCTGGCCAAGTACAGGGTTAGGTTACGGAGATGTCGTGCATTATAATCAACACTTCGAACTGCATGATATTCCCAGTTGTTGGTTTGAAAACCAATGTCTGTATTTTTAATAACAGCATCACTAGCTGGCAATAAAAGATAAAAGATTGCTTTGTAAATCTTGCTCTGTTCTAGTTGACCATGGAGAGTTAAAAAGGGTGGGACGTGCTCGCTTGTCCACTGACTGCATGACCTATGAAGTTAGTTCCTCTGTGCACAAATTCTGCATAGGCACAAGAGACAATTGCTGAAAGAAAGACTGAATGAGTAATTTACTTACTGTTGGCAGCACGCGTTAAAAAACAAGACTTTGAAGAGTCTAGAAAAGAAGTGCTGCCTTGTGCAACCGATGACGTGAACTGTGAAGTCATTGTTCCTTCACTCATCTGTTCAATGTCACATACAGTCTGGGAACATGAGAGAGGCTTATGTCCGACACAAACACACCACTCAAGTTGCAACAAATAATGGAACTGGTTTCAGCACATACCTACCTCCCTCCACTTGAGATTTTCAGTGACTGGCATTGCTATACAGTTCCCGTTCAAACTTCCCATTTTCCCATGAGAAGTTAGTGGAGACTCAAAAGCATGTGCAATGGCTGAGTAGTCCCAATAGTTCAATAGTTGCTAGAAAAGATCACTCTAGTCATTTGTGGCATGAGATCCCATTTGCAGCATGAGATCCCATTTGCAGCTGAGCCAGTGAGGATTTTCCTGATGATGAAGGCCCTTGCATCTCCTTTTGCAAACTGCATGTTCGGAGTGTTAATCCCACACTTTTCTGAGCATGCATTTGGCAAAAATTATTTATCAAAAGTGTAATTAACTTCTGTCCTGATGGAGTCAGCACCATATTAAGTAAAAAAAAAAAAAAAAAAAAAAATCATAAAAATGGTCTAGTATTGTTTATTTGGTAAAAATCAAAGCATCTAGAAGACTTGGCTTAGAAGATCCACTTAAGAGAAGTTTGGATAACACCTGTTCCATCTTCATAAGTCAAATAAAAATTATGGTCAATGTTATGCAGTTAATGAAGAACTGGAGATTACAATAATTTATAAAGTACGCATTCTGAGTGTACACTAGGAAGCACAGCCTATAAGCTGCTAAATGCTACCTAGAGAGGCTGTCTTGCCCTGTATCCTCATTTTTCAGGAAATTCATCATGTGCTGAAGCAGTTACAAAGATTAGTAATACTAAAACTTCATGAAACCTAGTTTCATAGTAGGCTTTTTGAGTACTTGACCATCCCAGTTTTCAATCTGGTCATGAAAAACTAACTTCTCCGAGAATAACAGCCACAGAATTTCTCAATAAAAGTTTAGATGGCCATAAAAAGGAGATTCCAGTATCACCGGAACCAAAAAAAAAAGGGCGTCCAACTTTACAGCACAAATCCTCCCCCAGAAAAAGATTTATTCAAAACAGAATTGTCTAACTGAGAACCTGACTTATGTCAAAAGCTGATTTCAGCCTCCCAGACTTTAAATGTAGAAATTAAAAAGTATAGAACTCTTGCACAGTTTTTGTTATGGAGAGCCACCATTTGATGGAGTAGTTTTGCTCTAGAGTGAGAATGAAAAGGAAACCGCAGTCCTTCAGTGAGACAACGAAAGCCAAAACTGATGTGATTTCAGGGCTTTTGCAGATTTTCAACTAGCATCAATAATAAAAAATTATATATATGTTTACTGTTGTTTATACAAAGGCAAAATTAGGTTTTAATATAATGAATGCTAATGCTGGCAGATAAGGAAGAAATCAAGCTCATAAAGGGGCCATAATGCCAGTGAAAATGTTGGAAAACTCCTGGATAGTGGGATGGCATGGCTTGACAAGGGAATCTTACCTGGCCACTGGCACCAGTTAGCCACAAGGATCACGCAAACATAAGAGAATTAACAAGAAGCATATACACTTTTTTTTATTATGATGTAAGCTGAAATAATAATTTATCTATGATTTTATTAATCGCTACTCCCTTTGTTCTATGCTATGTAAATATAAAAATCAAATGTTTTTCAAATACTTTTATCAACATTCTTCTACTAACTTAGCAGTTGGCTGGTTAGCCATAAGTTAGCTTATTATTTAGAAATCAGTTACAAACTTCATCTGCAATCAGCCCACACTGTTTCCTGGCAAGATAAGCGGGAGGCCAAAGGACCCTAAAAAACAGAAGAATTGGATACCACCCTTCCTGTGGGTGAATGACAAATGCAGCCTGTTGGGGTAAGCCAAAGGACCTCTGTGGGTCTGTGGGTAGTTCTGGAGCTGTGATTTTCATTGTCATATAGGAGAGAACCAAACCCAACGCAAGACCTGTGCTTTATTTTTATCCTGTTCTGTGCCCATCTATTTTGTTACCAGCTTCTGCCTGCACAATGTTCATTGTGCAGTACAGTTCATTTACGTGCTGTACACCGTACATTTCCTAAAGCTAAATAAATAAAAAGGAAGATTGATTTGTCTCTCTGGTGACTTCTTTTATGGCAGCATTAGTGCTCTGTCCAAACAGGCAGCATCACTTATACAGTCACCTTGGTTTTGTGGCGTTGTGCCATTTGTGGCATTTCAGAAACAGTCACAGGAGGCAAACCATTCCACCTGTCTAGCCTGACACGCACAATTCATCAGTCGGGGATCGTTTGGACCTAGAGCCATCAGGGACAGGATGGGAAAAACTATTCAGGTGATAAAGATAAGTTGTCCTCCAGGCATCAAAAGGTGACAGCAGGTAATGGAGATCTTTACCAAGTTGTCCTGGATGTCATGAGTGCTCTAAAGATACAGGAATACATTTGCCGTAAGACCATTATAAACCTGGCTAGCCTGTTTTCCCAGGCTAGCCAGGGTCAGAGCTGAAGACCTGGCTCCAGCCAGGGTCCCCGGCAGCTTCTGCTGGGGCAGCCAGGACAATCCCTTGGGCAGATTCAGCCTCCCATCGCCCTGCTCTCCTCTCTGCCCAGGATCAGATTTTTCACTGGCACTGCTCCCTGGCTCTGCCCTACAGACAAATCACCTCACCTGCCTCTCCTTGCTTGTGCAGAGGAGCTGGTTTCTAGCTGCAATATGAAGTTGTAAATTCATCATACGGCTTTACAGAGAGGGCAGGAGGACAGAGCGTTATGGACCAGGTATTTTTTCAGGGTTAAAAGAACATGAGTTTGTTTTCTCTTTTTCAGGTGAATGGTTGGAGGAAGAGATGAGTAAGTTGCTTTAGAGTTCATTGTTAGAAAACTGAAAATAGGTTCATACAACCAAAAACTAAAAATTTAAGAAGACATAGCGTTCCCTGGGACATTTCACACCTCCGATATTGTTGAGGGCAAGAAGGGAGGGAAATCTCTTCACTGATACAGCCCATCCTCAAGTACTGGATGTTCCTACTTTGGTAGGATTCCCAAGTCTGTCTTCATGGCAACACGGATGACAAGGCCAGCACATACTACACCAGTAGATTTTGGTGGACACGATGAACTGCTTCAAACACTGTGCTTCCTACAGTAAGCATCATAACAGTAGCAGGATAACAGAACCATACAAGGGCCTACAAGTAATTTTAGTGCCTTCTCTCTCAAAAGTATATAAAAAAGTGAGGGTCTTTTTTCCTTTTCTTTTTTTTTTTCCTTTCTTTTTAACTTTACACCTGATTTGTATTAACATCTTCACATGAGGAGGGCAAGCAAACTTCTCACCCTGGATTCCAGTATGTAACCCTATAGCTTCACATATGGGACACCAAACACTGAAGAGGGAATTTTCAAAGTCTTCTATGGGAATGAGATGACTACTTTGTACTCAATTCAATATGACGTCTATTTGTGTACATATTTAAGACACCTATAAATTCTCAAGAGGAGTAGCTATTTAAATCACAGCAAAATAACAACACATGGTCACAGAGTGAACTGTGTTGTAGTATTCATTTCATAGAATCATAGAATATCTCGAGTTGGAAGGGACTCAAAACCTAAACCACATGACTAAGAGTGTCATCCAAGTGCTTTTTTGAAGTAGAAACCTAATAATTTTCTTGTGCTAACAAAATATGCCCAGCGTTCTTAAAATACTTTCAGAAAGAGTTAATTTTAAGACTTGAAGTCCCAGAAGGAACTTACCATGTGAACTTTAAATGTAGAATCAACTGCTCTTTGAGAATAAGGCTGCTGTCTTGAACTAGGTCATTGTCCTGCTGGTGGCAAACAGCAAACTGGAGAATAGCACAATGGAGAACAGCAAGTCAAAAAATTCAAAATACCTGCAGACTTTCTTTCCAAGGATAAACATAGCATCCTTTGCACTTCACAAGAAACGGAGAAGGACATGTCTATAACAGCAGTTGCAGAAGAGGTTTTTCTCCGATCTCAATTATTGTACTGGTCATATATTTTATTGCACTACTAAGTAGATTACTAGCATTCCTTCACATGTTATTTGAACTAATTGCTCCTTTTATTTTGCAAGTAATTGTTCCGGTTCTTTTTTACAAATTCCTTGAGAGTTCTTCAGTGTTCCCATGCAAGGAGTGAGACAGCTTCATTGCTAGTACTTCATGTAGGAAACAGCCCTCAGATACCAAACACCTGCCCCAGACAAATACACCATGAGTTAAGCAGTATTGTTGCACCAGCAGGATATTCATAGCATCCATCGCTATATAACTATCTTTCTCACTGTAGAAACTACAGCCTGTGTGTTTTGGATGCTAGGCTTTTTTTTGTGATGGGTTTTTTTGCACTTATTTAAACAGAAACTCAAGATACCTGACAAATGATAGCAACCATCTGGCTTTAAGATGCACTGATTTCCCAGAAGACTGCTAGGAAAGTAACCTAACTACATCTCACATTTCAAAAAACGCAGAGCAAGACATCTGCCTGGCCTACTTTGTATCTGACATTGCAGTCACGCATATAAGTTCATGGCACTTATAATAATAATAGTAATAATGAGACTTCAATAGGCTACGGTTTGATACTTGAATTTTGGAATTTTGGTGTAAAAATTCATTATAGAACAAGAAAGTTCTCTTTCATTGACCGCTTTGTTGTGCTTCCGCAAAGCAAAGTCTATCAAACTGATCCAATAATATATAACTCAAAAACTTCAGCTTTATAATTACCAAGTTGTTCGTCTAATCCTGTCTGTGGCAATGTTACAAAAAGGGTTTGAAGGCTTTGTAATCATATTATTGACTGAACAGGCTTCTGAAGATGTTACATGAAAAAATATTATTTTTATTAAAAGCTTACTTGGGGATTATGCATCTGAGCTGAAATGGACATAGATAAGAATTACTTAACAAAATGTCTAAAACCATTAGGGACATATAAAGTGACATACAAAACCTAAAGGGAATAGCCTGACAAAATATGATACCTTTCACATGTGAATATAAATGGTGAAAAACTTGATAGTATACATCAGCAAAAGCAGATTAGATTTCACCTGCACAATAGTCACTCAAAGCCTGATTGGTTGTCTGTCTAAAGAGGAAAGGCTTGAGTCGTTGTTTTAAGCTTGTTTTAAGTTGCAGGCATGAATTAGGAAAAATAAAACCCGTTTCTGTATTTTGGAAAGGAATACAATAGCGGGCCGTGTCTCTAGCCCTTTAGAACCCCTCAATGCAGGACAAGACAGGCCTTCTGGCTAAGGCTAATGGTAGTGCTGTGCTAGGGGACTTTTACACAAAGCTCAAGGTGAAAATAGAAAACAATGCATTTAAAGGCTAGAAAATCACCAGCACAGAGTAACATGCATTTCTCTATTATATATTATGGCACTGAGATCACTGAGGCAAATAGTCTCTAGGTCAAAGAAGTCAGAAAGGTCAGACAGATCCCAGCAACAGTTGAGCTGATCTCTTTAACCATTCTATAAGCCTAGCCCAAAAGTTCCTTATTCGCAAAAGTCATCGTTGCTGAGAAAAGCACTTTACTGGCACTGCTATGGCAGTGCAGCAAGAAGATGGTATGTCTGAGAAAGGGTTAGTAAGTCTGGGCTCCAAGCAAGTCCCACTGGACATGTTCCTACTGCTAACCAAAAAAAAGGGTTGAGGAGCAATCCCTGGCACCAAGACCAAGGGGCAGTGGCTAGCTCACAGCCATGCTGCCAACACCTACAGAAATTTGGTCTTAGAAAGAGCCAGCTGGAGTGGTCCAAAGCAGAGCTAGGGTGAGAGGTAACAGTCACATAGGGATCCAGAGCTCAGGGCCACTCCATCTACCACTTTTATTTAACTGTATAGGCACAGCCATCACCATAATATTCCATGGTGCGATATCTGTCTAAGCAATATGTGCTATTTGCTTTACAGGCCCTGAAGATGGCATTTAGACAACCAGTTTACGAGCTGTGGTGTACGTCACACAACATTATCCCTCTTCAAAGAGAGGAGACTTCACTTATTACTGAAGTTTGATCTGAAAGCTTTTTTCCTTCTTAAATCTGGTATTCCCGTTCAACCTAACGTTACATGGTACTTGTGAAGTGATGCCATAAATTAAAATACTGTGGCCATAGTCTGACTCCCAGCACACCATTTCCCCAGATCCTATTATGTAGATAAAGGCATTTTGTTATTTATAGTTAGGCAAGTTCATCCACTTCTACAATTTGAATTAAGAATGGTCTAAATAATTAGACCATTACTGTTTCCCTAATGATCTAATCTGTTTCAAGTGTAAACACAAGAGAGAGAAAGCAGGTCAGTCTTGGTTTCATTGATTTTTAATGATAAAACATGAAATATCCTCTAACCTAGTTTGTCCTTTCTTTTTCAGATCAATAAGAAATCAGTAATAGCTTTACTTTTAGCAAACAAGGATTGTGTTCATTAAAACATTTTGCTGCTCCAACCTTGATCTTACCACATACATTAGGAAGTAGGTCACTTGACAGGTCTTTCCTTTTTCTTTTTAATTGAAATCAATGAAGCTGACCCTGGCAGGTAAAACTAATTAGATCATTAAAGAAGTAGCAATATTTTTAATGATGAGATATCTTCTATTCAACTTGCAGCTCTTTCTAAAAGAAATGAGTTTGAATCCAATGTATAGGAGAAGTTGTTCCTGAAGAAATTCCTTCTATGAACTTTGAGGAAAATATCACAGGACTTGAAATTCAGCCTTTCATGGTCATTGGCATTGCAAGAACGTAGAATATGACTCTAGCACATCTCCTCCACTCATTTAAGCAGAGGCAAATGCACAAACAAAAGCAGATATTGTGTCTTGTGTATTTGGGAATTCACCCTCTTGTGACTGAAGCTGACAGCCTCACATCTATGGACAAGGCAGTCTGTCAGTTCTGGTGTTCTTCAAAATGCCTTCTCATGAAAAAACTGCAACTTCAGTATGAGCTTTAGATTAGATTGAGTGAATCAATATGTAATGCATAAAGCTGATCATCACAGTAGCAGCAGCTTGGTATATATGTTAATAAAAATAGTCCAATAAATACAAATACCAACCCATCAGGAAAATGTGTATCAGTTACCTAAGTGACCATTTAGGTATAGAGAAGATAATCATGTGTACGAAAATCATAAGTAGAAGGATAGTTTTCAGATCCTGAGGCAATACATGAAATTCTCTCAGATCATGAAAGACTAGATAAAATTCAGCCATAATAAAAATTTACCTCTGTGTCCTTAGGAAAATTGTCTGAGAAACAAGTAACATTATCCTTACCCAAAAACGTCTGAAACAGTTCTATAGCAGGGCTAAAATGAACTGTGATGTTACCTTATATCACTGAATAACTGCAATAACTTTCTGTCCGTTCTGCACCTCTGAAGGAATAAACGCGTATAGCTCAATTCAATTTTATGCACAAAATGTAAGCAACAGCATCATTTAATACATTTTTTGAAAGTGAAAGGATCTTCACTATTTTTTAAAGGAGTCTGTAATTACGCACTCGTTTATGCAAAATTAGCTCATCTTGTGGGAGAGTAGTTATTAGTGCAATGAAATGCATCATGCTAAGTAAACAGCTATAATAACATCAGCACAAAACCCAAACACACTTCAAAAAGAGACAGCTATAAAAAATAAAATAAAGATAGCTTATGACTGATTTTAGAAGTATATTCCTGTTATTAGTTAAAAAACAAATAGCCACAATGTAGACAACGCAAAGGAAAACATCAAACAAAAAAGGCAGGAACACATTCAAAGTGAATATATTGTTAAAAATAAACCAGAAGAAAAACTGCAAAAAATCAATAGTAAGTTATTTATTATGAAAAGTTTGCCAAATATAGGTTACATATTTATTCTGTCTCAAGTGATTGAAGAACATCTGCCTCACGGAGCTATTTTGCTAGAACATAATCAACATGGGATTTAAAAGCAGAATTCAGGTATCTGAATGCAGGTACCTACTGTCATAAAACCAAAGGCTGGGTGACAGGGAGTTGGACCTCTGAGAATCTTTCACCTTTCTGGACTGGCCCCTAGGTGCCAGGTGGGATCCCAAGGGGCATTTCAAATGGCACCTGACACCTATGTGTGGGCAACTGAACCTGTCGTGAATCATAGAATAGTTTGGATTGGAAGGGACCTTCAACTGTCATCTAGCCCAACACCCCTGCAATGAGCAGGGACACCTTCAACTAGATCATGTTGCTCAGAGCCCCGTCCAACCTGAGCTTGAATGTTTCCAGGGATGGGGCATCCACCACCAGTCTGGGCAACCTGTGCCAGTGACTCACTACCCTCATTGTAAAAAATTTCTTCTTTACATCTAGTCTCAATCTACTCTCTTTTAGTTTAAAAACATTACCCCTTGTCCTATTGCAACAGGCACTGCTGAAAAGTTTGTCCCAGACTTTCTTATAAGCTGCCCTTAAGTACTGAAAGGCCACAATAAAGTCTCCCTGGAGCCTTCTCTTCTCCAGGCTGAACAACAACTCTCTCAGCCTGTCTTTGTAGGAGAGGTGCTTCAGCCCTCTGATCACCATCGTGGCCCTTCTCTGGACCCGCTACAACAGGTCCATGTCCTTTTTATGCTGAGGGTTCCAGAGCTGGACACAGTACTCCAGGTGGGGTCTCACCAGAGCAGAGTAGGGGGGCAGAATCACCTCTCTGGATCTGCTGGCCATGGTTCTTTTGATGCAGCCCAGGATGTGACTGGCCTTCTGGGCTGCAAGCGCACATTGTTGGCTCATGTCCAGCTTTTCATCCACCAGTACCCACAAGTCCTTTTCCGCAGGGCTGCTCTCTATTGTGCCATCCGCCAGCCTGTATTGATAATGAGGATTGTCCCGACCCAAGTGCAGGACCTTGCTCTTGGCCTTGTTGAACTTCATGAGGTTTGCACAGGTCCACCTCTCTAGCTCATCCAGGTCCCTCTGGATGACATCCCATCCCTCTGGCATGTCAACCGCACCACTCAGCTTAGTGTCATCTGCAAATTTGCTGAGGGTGCACTTGATCTCACTGTCTAAATCATTGATGAAGATATCGAACAGCACCCATCCCAGTACGGATCCCTGAGGGACACCACTTGTCACCCCTCTCCATCTGGACATCGAGCCATTGACCACCACCCTCTGGATGCAACCATCCAGCCAGTTCCCTATCCACCAAACAGTGCACCCATCAAATCCATACCTCTCCAATTTAGAGAGAAGGATGTTGTGGGGGACTGTGTCAAAGGCCTTGCAGAAGTCCAGATAGATGATATCCATTGCTCTTCCCTTGTCCACTGATGCAGTCACTCCATTGTAGAAAGCCACTTGGTTGGTCAGGCAGGACTTGCCCCTGGTAAAGCCATGCTGGCTGTCTCGAATCCCCTCCCTGTGCTTCATGTGCCTTAGCGTAGCTTCTAGGAGGATCTGTTCCATGACCTTCCCAGGCACAGAGGTGAGGCTGCCAGGGCGGTAGCTCCTGAGGTCCTCCTTTCTACCCTTTTAAAAGCAATATTTCTGTTTTTCCAGTCAGCAGGGACTTCACCTGACTGCCATGACTTTTCAAATATAATGAACAATGGCTTGACAACTACATCAGCCAGTTCCCTCAGGACTCTGGGATGCATCTCATCAGTTCCCATAGATTTGTGTATGTTCAGGTTCCTCAGGTGGTCATGAAATCTGATCTTCATGAAACCAGTGGGAGAGACTTTTCTCCCTCAGTTCCTGCCTTGTGGTCCATCCACTCAAGACGTGGGGGGAGAGAGGTTGCCAGTGAAGACTGAGGTAAAAAAGTTGTTGAGTACCTCAGCCTTCTCCTCCAAACTGACCAGTTTGTCAGTCTTGCTCATCGGGGGGTACACTTTCTCTGACCTTACTTTTCTGGCTGACATACCTGTAGAAGCCCTTATTATTCTTTGCATCCCTTGCGAAGTTCAGCTCCAGCTGTGCCACGGTCTTCCTGACCCCATCCCTGTACAACCAGGCAGTACAACCCTGTACTCTTCCCAGGATACATTTTGCTGCTTCCACTGCCTGTGCGTTTCCTTCTTGCCCTTTAGTTTGACCAGCAGGTCTTGACTCAGACATGCTGGTCTCTTGCCCTCCTTTCCTGATTTCTTACATCTGGGGATCGAGAGCTCTTGTGCCGTACAGAAAGCATCCTTGAAGATCTGCCAGCTCTGTTCTGCTCCCTTGTCCTTGAGGGCAGTTTCCTGGGGGGTCCTATTGACTAACTCCTTGAAGAGCTGGAAGTTTGCTTCCCCTTCAGGGTCCTGACTCTACTCTTCCCCTGACCCCTATCCCTCAGGACTGCGAACTCCACCAGTGCATGATCACTGCAGCCAAGGCTGCCTCCAATCTTGACATCACTGAATAGCTCACTTGCATTAGTGACCAACAGGTCCACAGTATTGCATTCCCTCTGGTAGGGCTGTCTATTACCTGACTTAAGAAGTTATGGTCAATGCATTCCAGGAGTCTCCTGGATTGCCTACAGCTCACTGTGCTACTTTTCCAGCAGATGTTGGGGTAGCTGAAGTTCCCCAGCAGGATGAGAGCCTGCAAGCGTGATGCGTCCTGTAGCTGGAGTAAGAAGGCTTCATCAATAGGCTCCCCTTCATCGGGTGGCCTGTAGCAGACACCAACCACAAGGTTCCTTTTGTTGCCTCAGTCTCTAATTTTTACCCATAAGCTTTCAACCTGCTCATGGCTATTCTTCAGAGACAGCTCTCCATACTCTATTCATTGCATGATGTAGAGGACAATGCTTCCACCCCTCCTTCCTCGCCTGTCCCTTCTGAACAGCCTGTAGCCATTGATACCAGCACTCCAGTCATGTGATTCATCCTACCAAGTTTCAGTAATGGCAACTATGTCGTAGCTGTCTAGCAACACGGTGGCTTCCAACTCCCCCTGTTTGTTGCCCATGCTGCATGCATTGGCACTTCAGCTGGGTTGTCTACTGTGTCACCTTCTTAGAGGAACACCCTTAATTCACTGGTGTTTCCCTCTTGGCTCCTGTTACCTTAGGAGCCCTTGGCGCATGTCTGTAAGACCTCAAGCATGCTGCAGAGTAGCCAGTATGTCTCAGAGTAACAGGCTGAGGTCCCTCACTACACCCCGTCCCTCTAATCTTGGCCTGCCATCCCACAGCTTGCCATGGGCAAGCCTTATATTATCCCAGTCCTCCTTCAAGCCTAGTTTAAAGCTCTGACAATTAGCCCCGCTAGCTTGTGAGCCAAGACCCTCTTCCTGCTTTGAGAAAGGCAAATCCCATCCAACACCAGCAATCCTGGTGCCATGTAGGCCTTCCCATTATCAAAAAAAAACAAAACTGTATCAGTGACACCAGCCACAGAGCCATGTATTAATAGAGTAGGCCTGTCTGTTTCTTCCAATGTTCTGCGCGCAAGAAGGAGAAAAAAATAACCTGTGCCCCAGATTCCTTTACCAACTGTCCTAAGGCCCTCAAGTCTCTTTTGATTGTCCTTTGACTATGCATTGTGGCTTCATCACCACCTACATGGCAGAGCAGCAATAGGTAATAGTCCGAGGTACAGGGCTAGTAAGTTTCCTAGTGATGTCATTAACTTGGGCCCCAGAAATACAGCAGAATTCCCTAAGAGGAGGGTCTGTCTGGCATACTGGACCCGCTGTTCCACTCAGAAGGGAGTCGCCTACATCTATAACCTGTCTTTTCTTCCGCATGGAGGTGGACATGATATAGGGGGTAGGCCTTTCTGATTTTGGCAACACCTGTGGTGAAGATGGACCATCATCCACACCATCCATTGACTGGCTTTCCGCATCCAGAGCCTCATACCTCTTGTACAGAGGCGCCTGGGAAGGTGAGGTAGGCAAGGTTTGCCTGCTGCCCTGAGCATGGACTTGCTTCCATTCACTCCTTTCCTTTAAGTTACTGCCTTCAGCCTGGTGGGGGGAGGATACAGGATCCCTTTGATCTTGTTTTTTTTCTGGTGGCTGTTCCTGCTTCTGTCTCAGGGAGGGCAGAGCATGGTTCCAGGAATGGTAACACTGAACACTTTGGGTGGGATTTGGCTTACAGTGTATAGTTTCCAAACATGAGCTGTGTGTCTAAGGTCCCATTACGTTCCATGGAAATCAAGGCAACTGGAGCCTCAAGAGTAGTTCAGCTCACCCTAAAGCAGACACCTATATCTGGATAGCTGAGTATCTCCCAGACGCTGCAGACAGTACTGGCCGTATATATTAATGAATAGCGTGATAAAAAGAGACTGCTTGCAAGAATTTGAAGCTCTCTACTGTACTGATTTTCGTTACTTGGTATTATCGTCAAGTTTGTTTGGGAAAGGAAGGTGTGGGGAACTGTATCTTTAGAAAGCCTTGACCTAGCCCAGCTGGAAACACGTGCAGTATCCAGAGGCTCATTAGCTCTCATCAGAACGACACATCATGCTACTAAAGGACATAAACGTCCAGCTGAATCACACCCCAAAGCTTTCTCTGGAGAAATGCAATCGATGCTAGTGTGGAGCCAAGATAACTAATTCAAAGCCCATGAAAGTACATCTGTGTTAGTAATCCAAAAGAGGTGAAAGTGAAATAAATCCCTAAATACTTTACTTAAAATACCAGACAAAGTTATGGCTCTCCATAAATATTTAATAAAAGGCATCAATAATAAATGCCTCTTCATTTCTACTCACATCTGAATCTGAAAGTTTTTATTTTGGAAAATTAAATCTACCTACCCCGTGAAGGTGGATTGCTCCCTGGCGATCAGTGACTGAACTTGGCAGGCAGCGGTCACTGGGGCACACCGAGGCTTGGAACGTTCTCTGATGTGTGAATCCTCTTACTCCTACTGGAAAGAAGAGTCTAAAATGTCAGAAAGCATATTAAAGAGCAACTCTAAGTCTTTTCTGAGGAACAGGCATGAAATTCCCACCGAAGTCAGAGTTGTCTGGTCTATCCAGGGGCTGAATGTGGCTCACGACTCTTCATAAATTTTAACCAATGGTTGTAAAAGACCTTATGCTTCAGAGTAGAAAACACAGCTCCTTAGACTTCTTCAAACTAGAGGCAGCTGCAATGCATTTAAAGGCTAGGCCTCAGAAACACAGCCATTTCTTTCCATACAGCATTTCCTTCTCAGCTGCAATTTTTCAGACCCCATCTTGCTTGCCTGCCATTTTCGGTGATATCCTGGGTGTGCAAGTGTTTCAACATCTCTCTCAGGCTCCAAACTGCAGGTTTAGGCTATTCTGGGATTTGAATTCTGAATATGTGGGGTTAATGTGATGGTCTTTTTTTCAGAAACTTTCTCTGGTTTCAAATTGACTCAGAGTGCATCAAGCGGTTGCATTTCAGAGTCCCAACTTCAAATACAAATAAGTATTTAGACCACAATGTTGCCTACTATTTGTATTAACAATTAACATTTACTTATGGAAGCCATAGAAGACAAAACAAGGTAAAAGGCCCTTTATTCCAACACAAGGCGTTCATCTTCTTTCTTCAAAATGGATTTTTGTTTTGTTTTGCTATTTAAGGAATAGCGGAAAACTAATTTCTCAGTCTGTGCCATGAGGAAATTATCACATTGTATATTGCTGTTTGTGAGGTACTGCAAGCTTGTTTCTTGTTTATGCTAGTGACAGGCACCCTGAGAAGCTTATGAAAACTCTGGAAATGATAATGAGAGCTCTGTGACTGCCTTTGTTCTGGACGATCGTTACCTGCTCCCTTCCTCAAGAAGGCTTGTGTAACGACCTGTAATGAACCATTCCCCACTTATTCCTTTCAACATGCAGCTACTTTAAGATCTCTCTGATATGTAACATTACTAAAGAAATTGTGTGAAAGCATAACCCTCATTAATCACCAATAGTTCTGATGTGCCCAAAGAAAAAAAATACATCCAAAGACCTTTTTCACAGCTAGATAAAAGAACTGCCTTCTTCTCTGATAGGCCTAAGTATCCTTAATCTAACTAGGGGAAACAGCAAAAAACTAATAACTGCTTCTGAATCACCCCTTTTTCACATGAGCAGCTAATTTGGTTTTGACACACAGATGGTAAAAGACAAAATTTCTATTCAATGGTATAAAAAGAAACTGTCTTTTTTCATATTTCAGCCTGCTGCAATATTGATCTTAAACGTATTGCATATGAAGATGCTAATATAAATTACTGAACGTACATTTTTTGTTCCTTCGTATCAGCGTGTGTCATGCTGCAGAGCTGCAGAATCCTTTCATTTGCCAGCTGAGATATATATATCATCCCTTAGATGTGCTCGTTCATTTTTCATCCTTACCAGTAACTTACGCTTTCAGTGTCTGCAAAAGGTACAGCGTGGTAGAACTGGACACAGCCTACCCATAATGTGAACATACATTAAGGAAGCTGTCCCATGCGCTGTGAATGCAGCCCACCAACCACTCTACTGTGGAGGATTTTGAGATGTAAAGATTGATGCATATTTTAACCTTAAACATGTGTTTCAGTCACTCCAGAAACAGGCCAAAAGCCTGATTGTGACCTAGGGCTAGAGTTAGGGGGTTGGCTCTGCTCCACCCCAAACCAGGGCAGTGGTGCCGATAAGCAGCCATCTCAGAAGAAATTGAAGCCACCAACTTCATTACAAATGTTAACCCAGGCAAAATTATAAAATGGAAAGCAGTTCATGATGCCATTGAATATAACGTTGTTTACATTAAACCTCCACCTTTCCTAGAGAGTTTACTGGAAACTCTTAGCAGTCTGGATCCTGAAAATAGTAGGAGACATTCCCTGTCAAACTGGGTCTCAGGAACCAGGTTTGGCACAGCTGCCGTGGCAAAACAAGCAGTAAGGCAAAGCACAAGAATGACTGCTCTTCAGATTTACCTCAAGTTGTGCCTTGAAACACCTGGTAGGATTTCTGGATCTACCACCCACAGTAAAAAACAAGTAAAACAAGGGAAGCAGAGCCTGGTAGGTTCTAGCACTGTTTCTCCTTGTTTCCATACTAGTTGCTGCAGCAGCCTGGGGCATTGTCTCACAGTTTCACCACCTCCTCTTGGTCTCACAAAAATGGTCCATGCTCACCAGAGACCCAGCTTCCCCGGTTCTTCCTGAGAACCGGGGTTCATGCAGTGCCCCAATACTTGGGCATTTGTGTACAAGCAGGCATCATTGAACGCTTGCCGTCTTCAGGTTTCAGTGCATACGCACGAAGCTATATTTCAACATTTGCCTCAGAGATACAGTATCAGTTCATCAGCTAACCAAGTGGCACTTGCCACCTCAGACTGCAATAAAAGCAGGCTGTTTTTATATACAGACCTTTATATACAGACCCTGAGCCTATAGACCTTTAGAGTCCTGGCACCAGTGGCACTGGTGATTTTTTTAATAGGAGAGCAGAGCCTAGAGGGATGAAAATGAGTAGCTTTTGATTCTGAGAGATTTAATAGAAACAGACATGTCTGGTGAGAAAAATTCAAAGGGTGAAAATTTGTTTTGAAATCCTAGCCCCATGGAAATCCACATTTTCCATTAACTTGAATGAAGTCTCAATTTTGTTGCTGGAACTCAGCTCAGCAGTTTCTCTCCTTGGCTCACGGAGATATTTCCTCATAAGAGACGTCCGTACTTCCTATAGCTAGCAGTTTTACCCCTGTGGCAAGCCCGGGGTCCCTCTTTATCCTTGTCCTACGTAACCACTGCTGGTTGCTGTCAAAGAGGGAGTACAGGATGAGACAGCCCTTTTGTCTGAACGAAATGTTCCTGTGTTCTTAGAAGATGAAAATGCTGCATGTTCTTCAACACACCATTAACTCACAGGAACAGTTATCTTGCATCAGCACAGATGGATTACCCTTGTCCAACTGATTTTAATCACACTACAAAGCCACAATCAATTTAATGGGCCTTCTCTGGTACTCTGCTTATTCATGTTATCTTTTTAGATCTGCAGGCATCTCCTGTGGTTCTTGATGCTACATTATGCTGAGCTACTCTGATCTGTTCACTGAGGATAGTTCGGGAACTTGTCTTTCTGGCCTCATGGAGGGAATTGTAGGACCCCATTAGTGGACCATTAGCTCTTGAGAATGACGTAGCCAATGTAAATGGAAGTGGCATCTGAGCCTAACTTAGCAGATTATTCTAAGTATGAAGCATCAGCACACTTAGGTGAAATCTAAAAATGGCAGGAGGTTATCATCCAACAACTTAAACTTGCACTTAAACTAGTGCTCATAAGGCACTAATGGTTTGAAAATGTGGGAACAGAATAGGCAGAATAGGAATCTCTTTTGTCCTCTAAACAGAAAACACAGCACTGGAAGAAAACATATGGGTCACCGTGACAAAACCCTCAGCCATCACAGGCACCCACTTCATCCAATCCTTTTCCTGCTCTGGTCCATCTAAAAAGTAATTAGCTCACTCCCATAATTCTTACAGGAAGGCTGTTACAGTCCTTCGTTCCTTCTGATTTCCAGTCTAGATTTATTCATAGCCCCTGAATACACGGGAATGAAAATGTCAGCACTGAGAGTTGTGACTGCTAGCAGCTTGGAAACAAAAGGTCTTTTGCTTGTATCTGGGGAGCCATTGGCAGATCCACGTCATCGTCTGCAAGCAAAACATCTCACATATGACATGGATGATAAAGTCAGTGACATACCTTGTGCCTGATCTCCAGAGACCTATGTGGAGACATATGCTGAAAGGTGCATGAGTTGAGGAGTCTTGCTAGATGCATTTTAACTGCAGCTGAAACCCAGAATCTGTTTTATCAGAGAATTAATAAAGCAAACCACAGCTCAGGGGCTGTCTCTCCTTCAGCTGTTTTGCATGACCAGAAACTCATCAGCCGGGACAACAGTCTGACAGTTCTCACTGCAGCCAGGTCTGACACGTCAGGGCTGCAGAAGAGGAAAAAGGCAGGAGGCTGCACCACTGAGTTCACCATGAAGAGCTAAGAAGTGGCAATGCCAGCCCTGGTGCATCATTTCTCAGATTGCTGTTTTGGTCTTTGGTAAACATTAAGAGCTGGAGCCTTCCCAAAAGTTTGCTGCAGCCTGAAGAAAAAAAAAAGATCAGACCTCTGGGCAAAAAGGAAGGGGCAGAGGGATTACAGGAATGTTCTGGTTTTCTCTCTCCGCTAGGACTGGAAAGGTAGTTGTTGCTCATTTGATCCGAATATCATTTCTCAGGAGGAGAAGTGAAAAGGGAAGATGTATTTGCTCATGCAGCCCCTGCAAGTAGGCAGCTGTACAGACAGGAATGCAAAAGTCAGGGAGAATGAAGTATTTGGGGAAGAGGCAGCCCCACCTGTGAAGGGGCAGAAGTGGAGTCCCAAATCTACTTTCCACCTTTGTGTGGAAAATGACCTTTAGCCATTAGGTCACCGCCGGGCAAAATGAGGGATAATACCCTGATACCAGAGAGCATAAGCCCAAGTTTCACCCCTCTGCAGTTCCCTAACCAGGGTCTGGGTGAGGGATGGCTGCCTTGTTTCCTTATGCCCCAGGCTTTTGAGCAGACATGGGCGCCAAAAGCCACTGAACACATCCAAATGAATTGCAGCCCCCAGCAGTGGGGCAGAGGAAGGGACCACGTTGAGTTTTCAGCCTCCAAAGCTCAAAACAGATATTGGGTTTTCTTCTTCAAAACAAGAGGACTCCCAGGAAAAGGAAACCAGGCTTCAGCCTGCGAGAGAGGCAGAGTTACACTCCTACTGGGACAAAGCCAAGGGCTCCACAGGGACACGGTGAGAGCACTGGGGTGTGGCAAAGGATCCCCTGGGCGGCATCCAACTCTCAAAGGCTGATGAGTTTTCTACCCTTTCAGTAAGCCCAAGGTGGTTTGTTCACTTCATTCACCCAAATGGCCCTAACTGTTCAATTTGCTGAAAAAAACTAAAAGCTCAAACCAAGCATTCACCTTATGCCGCCACCTGATGTGATATAACATGACATATGGTGCCAGCTGCAGCCACAACCTATATCCTAAAATAACTTAATATAATATGTCATGACATGAAATAATAGGAAATGATGCATGACAAATTAATACCTAAAAAAACAGTAGCAGCTGGATGTGCAATCCCTTCTTCACTAGTTCTCATAGCACGCTTGTTGGAACAGTTTTCCATGTTGAATATTAGGAGACACAGCACGACGACTCCCTTTGCAGTACCCCAGACCACGGCAAATCCCTCAGCTTTGCAATACAAATCCACGGCTCCTGGAGCTTTTACTTTTTACTTGGTAGAATACACTGTGAACATCTTACCCAGCATTTTTTCACAGTTCACCACATGTGGTAGACAGCACCAACACACCAGCTTTGATTTTGGTACGGACATTTCAAAGGCCACCAAGTTCAGAGGTTCTGCTTGATTTCAGGGAGTTAATGGGAAGAGTTGCCCCTGCATTTCTTAGCCCGAGGCATGTTCCAGGGGCACTTGAAGTGTCTGCACAATAAGGCCGAGTTCTGCTTTGCTTTCTTTTTTTCAGTCTGTGTAGACTTGGTGTACAAAGGGTACTTTTTGGAGATGGAGTGTTTTAAAGGCTATATATAGTGCAAGTAAAGGATCTTTCATGACACTGCGTTTTCCCATTTCACACATTTCACCTGAGTCAGCTGGACACCACAGAAGGGTGCAAGGAGCATAGAATTATGCTTACCATACAATGAAATGAGCCGCTATAAGATTTTGAGAGGAAGATAAAATGCTTTATGTGTGCACCAAAGCCAATAACCAATTCCATAACCAATTGCTTTTTCAGACAAAAAAAAAAGTCTTCGTACAGTTGCAGAAGTGAACCCACTGTTTCAAACTTTAATGGATCAACTGCACTCAATCGACTGTTACTACAGTAATGATATGACATGTGTTGCAGCAATCAGTCTGTGGTCTTAGGTCATTTACTTTGGTTTAGATCCAATGAACTAGATGTATTTTTTTTCTAGCTGAACCACCCTGCATTGGTTGTTTAAACTTAAGAGGTTGAAACTGCATTATTCATTCCAAGGTATTTTAAGAAAGAAGCATTTTAAGACGATGTTTTTAACATAAATATGCACAAATATACACATATTCCATTGAAAAAAAAACATGAAAAATAAACTTGTTTCTGTGGATGCAAATAGCATCTTTGTGGAAATTTATTCTTCAGTCACACAGTCTCTTTTTCCATCATGTGTTTCAGATGATGTGGAGTGCAGTCACATACCTCTGTCATCAAAGGACTTTGAAACTTTGCTATCAATAATCACATTGGTTGCCAAGAAGGAATGCATACCGGCTTTAGAGCCATGTTTATTTCCCACAAGACCTTCAATCTCCTTAATAAGAATTTGAATCTCTCTCATATTTAGAGAACTGGAGAAGTCGGTTAACTTGGATTGCATTCACATTTATGGGTTACTTCAGCTTTTTCATATACTGATTATTTCCTAGCATTACTTTTTAGAATCACAGATATTATTCATACTGGCATTACAAATGTTATGTTCTTAAATCTCTCTCCCACGTCTGGCATATTTGTATGAGAACCTTACATCCAGAAGTGCCATCTGTTCAAGTTACGTGTAGAGCACTTGGCCACAGGAGTTCAGGGCAATAAAGATTCCCACGTGCTCTGAAACACTAGTCTCCAAGTCAGTACTGCTAAGGCACACTGTGACTGACTTTAAAACATATATGTAAATATATACATATAAACACTGAGTAAGTTAGCCTTGAAGAGGAAGGAGAAAAAGGAACTGCTATTTCATTCCACAGAACGAACAAGGGGTGTGGCAAACATCAGTCATTGTAAACCTTCACACTCCAGGCATTTTTCTATATAAAAGCCTTGCTGAAAATAGGAAAATCACGGAATCTGCCTAATCCTTTTATGGAATTTTGCTTTCAATTTTGGGAACAGGACCACAGATTCTGGATCTTTTCCTACAGCACTTGGAAGCTACTGCGTCTAAAAAAGTGAGAACAAAACAAAACTTACTGACAATCAAACATAATAAAGGAGCTCGATAATACAGGCTTTCTGTGAAAATGCTCTATCCACCGTTCATTACCTGACACTCGAACATGCTTCATCCACCAAAGGTCAGGCCAAAATACTAAGAAATAAAATGCAATCATCTAAGTCAGCTGCAGAATTACGAAGACAATTCAGGAACTGGCGGCTTTTTCAAGTACTTCAGAAAAATGCTACCAGCCAACGTATTGAACTTTCTACTTCATACCTTCAAGGATAACAAATAGCCTGTCACATTAGCTCCTGCAATGTAATTAGCATTAATAGCTACATAAAGTAAGCAATTACTTTCAAAGCATGATGGATGCAAGTTTAGTTTCTTAACAAAAACAGCTGAGAGTTCCTATCTAAAACCACAGCAATTCGTCTTGAATGATTCATGTAATATTACTTCTACTCTTCAACCAGTATAGGATGCTGATTCAATCCCAACAATGCCTTTGCTTTCACAAAAATAAAGTCCTCAGAGGCAATTTTCCAAAACAAATATTCTTAATCCTACTCATAACACGAAGCAGAATGTCAATACAATCACACAAAAAGTTTGAAATGTATGGATTTAATTCTCACTCGGTGGAAAACTTTGGTCTTTGCACATTTCCCTTCATAACTGCAAATGTTTGTGGCAACCTTGGGAAACCAACTTTCCTTTGGGAATTATAGTTGACTTCTAGTATACATGTCTTGGCAGAGATGCTAAGTAAGGGTTTAAAATCATACAACAATTCAGCAAAAGTATTACCTTTCTTTTTCATTACAAATTTAGAAACATTTGCATTGCATTTTCCAATGGTTTCAAGCTTAGCAAAAAAAAAAAAATTTTACTGTACTGCATCCAAAAGTAATCTGTTTTTAACAGCATGAAAGAGATACTGGTAATAAAGATGAAAGACATAATAGAATATTTTTTGCAATATTCAGAAATGCTTTTTTGAAGTAATAAGATCTGTAATGTACATGGGTATACCCAGCCCAAAGCCTCCAGACCCACTGGAATAATTTAATGTTGAGAAAATAGCAAAACCCCTAACCATAGTATATACACACAGCATGGGAATGTTCTGGTTGCAGTTTCATTTCAGAAGGATCAGTTAGAAGGAAAAAACAAACCATGGAAAAGAATAGTGAAATACTGATACTATCAAGCATTAATCTGTTGTGAAGTTTAGGCAAGCAGTAGATGAAAACTGTGCTGGAAGATAGGAGTGATTAACCAGAATATGGAATTTATCCTTCTAATAGGGTAGAGACTCTCTATGGGCATTCAGTCACTTAATATATTCTTTAGATATTTATTCCGTGGGTTCTTTGAGTTCAAATACTCAGAACCTCAGAAAATCTAAGATTGTATGGTTTCCTCAATGAATTGCAAACTGAAGAAGACACAAAAACTTCTGCAAACAACCTACAATAAAAATAAAATGCAGGAATATCTATTTTTCCATGAGGTGAATACCTGGTGTCTCAATAAAACTGGAAGAGCAGCAGTAGCTTAAGACAGTGCCCTTATTCTGTTTAATTTGCTGTTTTCTCTAGCTTGTGGATATAGAACCTGTATGGACCAGAGGGTGCTGGGAGGTTAACAGATTCTGTCGTTTTCCATGCTTTTCACTTCGCGCTTTACACATTTTTCTACTTCTTTTCAATTATTTTTTATACTATTTAAAATTATTCATTTCTATAATTAGTATATAATTAATCTAAAACATTCCACATATTCATATGAAGGTAAGTGCAAAGCGTTTTGGAATAAACTTGCTAAATGTGCTTACAAAAGTACGCCTAACACATTCAAGAAAAAGAAAAAGAAATCTTTCTGTTAATAATCCTCTTATTGTCCAGACTCCTTATGCTTGAGTAACCAAAGACATGATTTTGAACAGCCTGTCACACACAAAATGTTACAACATACTTGAGAATCAAAAGAGAGAGAATTTAATCTTTTTATTACCATGGAAAAACACGCTGATGCTCCCAAGGAGGCTCTGCAAGGAAAGAGTAAACAATCAACAGACGGTCCCTACCCCAGTGAAGTATACTCTTTATGCCCATCCTTTCCTCTGTGCCAGAACACACCAAACTGAACCTTGACGCCAATAGGGTAACATTAAGAATAAATTGTGTCCTTTGTCTTCAAATATTAGCTGGTGCTGTATTCACAAAGTTTGTGTTTCTCTCAAAGCATGCTGTCCAACTTGCTCCAATACTGAGACCTCCAAAGCCTTTGAAAACATTTGAAAAGCTGTACTGCATCTGGGCAGGTCATATTTGCTGTCATCTACTACATCTGCCATTGGTAAGACCACAAACATGCCTGGTGTTGGCTGTAATGTTCATTATGCTGAGTTAGCCCTACGCAGAAAGTGAGGTTTGATTCTCTTTCATGGGCGCTTGACTGCAAGATTAAAAACTATGCAGCTATAAAGTCACTACAGTTCTCCCTCCTACAAAAGCGTATGCCCAGGAGTGACTACGATAACATGAGAGATTTCATGGGAACTCCTGAATGTGCTGAGCCAATGTGCTCTGAAAATGAGATGGTTTTTATTACGTTGCAATCTGTAAAAAACCTTCACTAAAATTTTAATTTTGAATTTCTAAATATTCTGAGCTCTATGATTTCTGTAATTTTCGGCGTCTCAGACTATATTCTCTTTTGTTATATATCTCACTATAATGTGCATCTTGTTCACAATTGCAGAGCATTGCTGACACGCGTTCGATATATAAGTCACTAGATCCTGAGGTCATTTTCTACATCAGTTTTCCCCATCTTGCCTTTATTCAGTCCAACATCTTGCTCCATCTTGCATTTATTCAAATGAATATTCCTACCAAAATACAGAACAATTTATTTAAGTTTTAGAAGCATTGCAATTTTTACATTCAACTTCACCATGTATTTTCTGGGACTTTTCCCTAGTTTGTCAAGGTGGTTTGGATTTCTAACTCTGTCCTTCAGTGTGATTTCTGTACCTGCAAAGTGTACTCTTATTCTTTCATTCAGGTCATCAATGTAAATACTGAATAGCATCGTGAGATGCTGAGTGCTCTCGGTGAAACAAAAGATGTTTCACATTTCCTGGCTTTAAACAAGCTGTCCGCAGTCAGACAAGTAGCAGCCAGCAGAACTACAGACTGCACTGGGCAACCTGCCCTCAGACCCAGAAAATAAATGAGCTCAGAGGACCTGTTTAGGTGCAAGAGTGTGCAAAATCCTTAAATCGAAAGAACATTCTCTAGGGCCAGTAGGATTATTTCACAAATGCCTCTGCTAGTATAACAAAAACATCTGCCATACAGTAGAGGTCTCTTCTGTAACTTTCTAGATTCATGAATTACAGAGTTCACCACCTGCCCTCTCACAGATACCTTGCAACTTTGAACAGGCTAAAGCAAGCAACAGAAACTGCTGAGAACTTTAGGCCTGGCAAAATTAGAGCTCAGTTCCCAGAAACAGCCAACTTCTGCATCTCACTTCTCAAGTTATTTACTAGAACAAAACTTAGAAATTTTGTAATCTCTGGCTGAATAGAAATCTTGGGGAGGAACAAATCAGAAGGAAAAAAAAAAAGCAAAATGTTTTGGCCTTTTTTTTTTTTCTCCCAAATGAGACAGATCGTTCATCCAAGAGGCTCTTCCTGTGGAGGTAACAGGCAGTCCAGGAATCTTCTGCCACAGACTGGGGAGCCTTGAAGTTCAAAGACCTCTACAAATTTCTGAAGATGCCAAACTCAGAAACTCTGAGCCTAGAGCTTCCATGGTACTATGAGGGTGGCAGTTTTTCAGATGGATGTCTGCAAGTACTAAAATACCCACCTAAAATCCATTAATATTTCTTGAGCTGCTGGGAAAACAGGCAGAGATGGTGAGCGTTCTTCAGCAAGAGTTTATTAAAACCACTCCAGCTCTGCAAAAGAAGTCACTTTCTACAAATTAATGCATGTAGCATTCCCATAATAAGTGAAAGATATATGCAATCCACCTGCCAAAGCTGCCAGCAACCCAGACAAGGAGTGGCCCCAGAGCAGTACTTTCTCCTGTGCACTCCACTGCTGCAATCCCGGGATATTAAAATGAAGAGGCAAGATGAGATCTACTGTCTCAGTGACAGCCAACGTGTAAATTAAAAGGAATTTAATATTTGTGAATATTTTGTTGACAAATTTCCAAAATGAAACTTCTCTTTGATATAGCCATTCATGTCAGGAATTAATTTGGATCCAAAGCTCTGACAAACAACATGACAAATCCCTCTCTTGTAACCTTTCATTCTCCACTTCCTGGTTTCTACAGATGATACATTAAGCATAGTGTGGGTACTTAGTGAATAAAAAGGCTCCAGTATCTTGAAGAGGCTTCGGCAGTTGAAAAGGTCTCATTATGACTCTTACGACAAAGCTCCTGTTTAGCAGGTAATGATGCCTTAAAACTTTCTCTTTTGGCAATCTTTAGAGAAATCTGTTTGACTCCTGGACTTCTACAGCATTCCTTCTACACACCAACCTGCCAAGCTCCGTGAAATCTTTAGCTACTCACCTTTTTTATATTATTCCTTGCTAAAAACATTTAGAGAGTGAACCAAATGCATAATAATGTACATGGGTATTTTCTGACAATGTGTGATGGCACCTTTATACCACTGTATCTTAACAGACAGTGAAGGCATTAAATCAATGGTGGGAACACAGAACCTCAACACTGGAGAAAAATGACGGCACTATCAGATTTTTCTCAGTTGCTCGCTTATCACAGACATTATCTGTTACTGACTTGATTTGTTACTGAACTCTTCCAATAACAAATTGCTGTGACATTTTAGTGCCTTTCATGGTAAGCCATTCTAATGCCAATTTCCTCAGACAGGCAGCAGACTTGAGTAATGTCCTACATATTCTACTGCAACAGCCATCCAAGATACTTGCATCAGTTGGAAAAAGTAACACAGATTTAGAGGAACCAGAGTGCATTAAGGGTTTGAAAAAAAGTCATATTATGGAGAGAACAAGCAAAATTATGCTTTAAACCAATATTTAGTCTGGTATGCTATGAACCGTCATCATTAGAAGCAGAGGTAGCACAAAGCGCAAGACTTAAGGGTTTGATCCAGATCTCAATTTGAAGCCAAATTTAAAGCCATGGTCAAATGGGATTTGTGTTTAGACAGTGCTGAAACCATCTGACTGTTCCAGAGCTTCTTACTTAAAAGTATAGAAGTGTCTTGAGACTGCCCAGAGTGTAGGCCTTATGCCATCTTACATATGAGGAAACCACAAAGAGCTCCTGAGATTTTTGTAATCTGCAGAAAAAAATACAGAAAGACCAACTCATGTAATTCCAGAGCATCTAAAACCATATGCTTTAGAACCATATGTCTTCCCTTCCCCAGACATTATCCCTTCTTTTTGCCCAGAAATTTTGTCAAAGTAGATTTTAAAACCTATACATCTGAATATACACACACGTATATATATATAAACCTGATGTTTTTGATGGGAATGTTTCCTGTCATCAACTATACGTATCTAGAGCCATTTTAGATACCCTGGAGTACCCCATATGTCCTCCAGCTGCTTCTCCAGATGGACAAAGATCTCCCATGTGTCCTATGCTACACCTACCAGCCCTTTCGTATGTCTCATATGTGCTTGACCATCTGAAACAGCCCTAGGCACCTACATACGGGCATCTGATTTGCTTCATGGGTGTCTGATGTGATAAGCGCCTCCAAGCAATTTTCAGCAAATGTTACATTTATTGTACACAAGTTGTGTACCATACAGCTTTGCTGCAAGGATGGACATGCTGCATTCGTGCTGTCCAGTTGGCATGTGAGTCCCAGGCTCCTGAAGACTTGTTTCTTGCACATCATTAGCCATAGTTCAGCCATACAGATTTCTATTTAGAAAAGTTTTGAACAGAAGCATTGAGCCTTAGTACATGGGAGTAAGTCTACAGAGATGACTGAAATTACCCTTTAGATATAGCCAACGACAAAAGATTACTAAGAAAATGACTGAATGTTTGTCACTGAGTTTCACAGCAATTCACTCCACTAGTCAGTAACGAGTTTGTTTTCAGAGAGAGCACTGGTCAAAATTTACATTAAAAAAGACGGTTTAACTAGAATAAAATCAATGGAAGAAGGAATATGTCGATTAAAAAAATCTGATAGGGAAAAACACGTAAATTTATTTGAATCACTTCAATTTCCCATTACTTTTTGATGTTAGAGCATATTGTTTCAAATATGATTAAAATCGAGTTTGCTTTGTGTGGATTCACTTTGCTTAGCTATATAAAATATGCAAACTACCATTCTATTATATTACAATTATATAACATATTTTACATTATAATATCTTGATGTTATCTGAATGAAACAATTAAATGGTTCTGAATCACTTTCCTCATTCTGTGGGAAGCTGGTAAGTGATTATTTTTTTTGTTTGATTGTGAATTAAGACAAACTTGAGAGTGCGAAGATTTTCCACAAACTAAAATTATCATTTGGGGAGAGGGAGAGGGAGAGGGAGAGGGAGAGGGAGAGGGAGAGGGAGAGGGAGAGGGAGAGGGAGAGGGAGAGGGAGAGGGAGAGGGAGAGGGGTTCTTCAACTATATTTTGACAAGTAAAACTATGCAAGTCTAGGCACACAGTAAGTATGAATTATGGTATTTCCATTCAGCTGAAATGCTTATTCACGCAACACAGGTGAGCCAAAACCATGACTGAAATATCACTTCTGTTTGCATCCTTTCAATAGTTATTTACATGGCTGGAGAGTAGCTGCTTACACGCACATACGCATTTTCTATTTATATTTGTTTCTATAATTGCTTATAAGGTTTGCAAAACCTTTACTATAAATATCTCTTTTTACAAGCTTTGGCCTTCATTCCATGCAAGTATATGATATTTGCAAACCTACAGAAGCTTCCAGGTAAAAGCAACTGCCTTTAGACCTCTTTTATCCTTAGACATTTTGGGCCTCTTTCTTCTTCTATCCAAAAAGCCAGCAGCATATGTCTGTGGAGAGAGTAAACAACATCATTCTGTTAATTTTAGAAGATAACTTAACTTCCATGGCTTATGCAGAATACTAGCTGGGATGAACTCAGTGTCATTCTTACGTGATGGAGAATTAGACTGAAAACTATGCAATAATCAACTTGGTTTTAACAATATTTCATTTTTTCAAAATAAAAACAATCACCACAATGGAATAAAATTTATCATGCTAATACATATTTAGAAGCAGTGTTGAATCAACACTGATATTTATTCTTTGGCTGTAGAAAATTATGCCCTTCTCTCAAAAGCTATTATGAAGGTAATTCCCTTTGTAGGGACATAGAAAAGGCCTTTCTCTTACAAAATAACCTGAAGAGGAAAAGAAGGAAGGGAAACATTTGAGTATCATCCTGAGGTGAAGCCAGGATATCACCCACATAAGCATCCGTACATAAATGGAGAAACACTCCCAGTTCTCACTATTTAGACACAGCCTGGCTGCTCAAAAGATAAATATTATTTAAGTACAACCTCTAAGCCACCATCAGGAGTCAATTGCTCAGATGTGTTAAAAATAGCCTCCTGACTTCTCTCCTGTCAAAGCAGAATTCTTTATAAGTATGTGAGACACAAGCACACAATGAAACACAACCTAGGTAATCCATTTATTTGTTCGGGCAATTACTTGAACAGCTTAAATGAATGATACTAATATAAAGAGTTTCCTAAAAGGGCTGTTTCCAAGTGATCAGTGGCTAAGAGGACACCTACTGTTACAGCACCCTTTAAAGAAGGTTAGAAAGACCTTAACCCTGGCAGGAAAATCAGGTACTGGTGGCATCCCTGAAGGTAAAGGTGACCTGTGTAAAGAGAAATGATACTTTACTAATTGCATCCTTACCTCTTCTTCATGAAACAACGTGCACCATGTGATATGATATCTCTGAATTACAGGAGTAGAGAATAAAAGCTGATAATAAAATTAACATACCTGAATTCTGGCTCCCCTCCCATGTAACCCACCTAACTTACAAATAGTAATTAACGATGAAAATTAGGTACACGCTCAGTTTCCATGAGATGATAGGCAATATGTTTGCTGACTATCTCTGTACAGTTAGAGGCACTAGAAGATCATGTCACTGAGTGTCAGTGAACTTGAGTCTAGAATTTTCTGTATAAAAACTTTCATAAGGATTTCTATTCAGCTAAGGTTTCAACAATAAAACTATCAGCTGAATATTTTGAAGTCTGATTTCAAACTGAAAGGCATACCAGCACTGGCAGTATATTCATTCAGCATTATTAACAGCTTTACTGATTTATGGTTCTGCTGATAAAGTAGAGCAAATACACACTCCTCCTGAGAAGAAATATCAAGATGTGATTTTGTAAACATTTATTTTTAAAGGGAGTTTGTACCTAGAGCTGGTAAACAATATCTGATATCAAAAGCACCAAAAAGAAATATAAAGAAAGGTTTTTAAGAAGGAGAAGAAAACTCAGAAGAGCTTAAACACTTAAGTGACATCAGTCCTCTCTAAACTTGTGATGGGCATGAGCTAAAACAGGCAGTCACATGTCTAATTAGTTATTTTCATATTCCTTTGGCTAAATATTGGTTTTGGACAAACATCCACAGTATTTGTACTGGAATCTGCATCTGAATGCAATTACTCTGTGTTCTGGGCAATATACACTATTGTTCCCAATGTTAAATGCCATACAGTAGTTTCTAGAAATAAGTATGCTTAACTTATGAGTGTGAAGGTATTGAAAAGATAAACATCTGTCCCCAGTCCTCCTACGCAAAATAGGTGCTTCATTCTCACAAAAGTAAAGGCAGCCTTCCCTTCTCTCTTTTCTTTTTTCTTCTTTCGTTTTTTCTTCTTTTGTTTCCCTTTCTCACTTCTCTTCTCCAGTATTCTGAATCCCTGGACTCAAGAGTCATTTCAGCATATGCTTCAATGCACCCTTATCTGAGGACAATACCTTAAGAACAGTAGCTCAGGGTAGTATCTGCAGCTGTGCTCTGGTTACAGCTTTATAAGACAGGAACCCACCACACACACATAACCGCCATTCCAGGGGCCAACTATTTCCTTGTCAGAGATAATCTAATTGGTAAATATCTAATTAGCACGGCACTTGTTGTGGTAAATACCTAATTAACGGAATACTTGTTGTCAGCCCATACCCAGAGCAGTTGCTTCTATTGCAGACCTCAAGAAGGGCTCATGCCCCAGAAAGCTTGTGCATCTCCGACAGCTGATGTAGTACAGCATCCTATCGCTACCTAGGATCTCTGCCCTGCCTGTATCCCTACACCATTGCAGCTACAGCTAAATACAGCAAACGTTTGCCAGGAAATCATGAATATACCCTTTAGGGAGCACATGCAACAAATCCAAAGCTTTGTGTATGTGTCTGCACTGCCATGTAGATGGTGTGTGCGTGCCCAGCGAGCTTATGCTTTCAGGATGTGGGGATTTAAGCTCCAACAGCTCACATATGCCCAGCAGCTGTCTGATGTTTCCTGCAAGTTTTAGCTTTGCTGCCCTTGCAGAGCACAGTCATCCAGCACGTGCTCTGTGTCTGGAGCTACCAGATATATGCCAGTCTGGACAATATACAAATTCCTTTAAATTCCTGCCTGAAAAAAGGAGGATAGGCCTCCAGTGCTCAAAAGTTGTCAACTCTGAGGCTTGCCATTAGCTATGAGTTTTCCACGGGTGTTTGAGAGAGAAACAAACACAAGTGTCTTTGGTTCATCCAGCTAGCCCTAGAGAGCCAAGGGGACAACCACCTCATCCAGGGATCATACTCAAGGAGGACACAAGGACAAGGTAAAGTAAAACAGACCTCAGCATTTGGCAGTCCATGTCCATACCTGGGTCCTTACTACAGTGAGCGGGCTCTGAAATGTGACTTCCCAGTCTCACTTCTCTAAACTGCAGTAGCCCTTCCAGAAAATAGAGATGTCCTACTGCGTTTACGGCCATTTGCAGAGGGAGCCAGGAGCAATGCAGACACTTGCAGACCCTAAGCAGCCTGTTATCTCTGGTCAGCTGGGCATCGCTGTACTGGGCCAGGAAGGTAATGCACACCATGAGCTGCTGGCGGAGGGTGAGCTCTGCTGTCCAAAAGGCACAGAAGTTTTCCACTTTTCCAGACACAACCCTCAAGGTAGAAAAAACATTCAGAGGCAAGAGGCTTTTCAGCTGGTCCCCGAGGAGAGACAAGATGTCCATTCATAGGGTGGTGGCAGGCTGAAAGCAGGAGGCAGCCACCTAAGCCACAGGCCATGCACAACTAGCATTTACGCAGCTCTCAAGTGCTTTGCAAACATATTTTATCCCTGCTTAACCCCTCTTCAGCTCCATTTCCCCAGGGGTACTCAACAAGTCAGTGTCTGAGCTGGAAAATGTATTTCTTGCTGGCTCCAGTCTTTGCCAGGAACACAGGTGCTACTTTAGTAGCTCCCTGTAGATGATCTTCATGCCTAGCAACAAACTGAATTTTTCTGACAGCAGATTAATTATAGGGGACTCCAAGTAATAGAAAAGGCAAGTGCAAAGTGCCCTGCTTCAAATTTTTAGGCAGAAGTATAATCCCTGTTTGCCTGCATTTTCTTTTCACTGCCATCAGTACCAGTCTACTCCTACTGTCTCTTCAGCTAAAGAAGTGAGAGTTCAACCTGATTTTACTCAGACACCCTGGGGAACACGTTCCTGCCAGCAGCATTCAACTAAACCCTGTTAAAAACATATAAAATCAGTGGGGCTTCCTCATGCTCTACCAGGACAAAATTTGGTTCAGGTTCTTCCTTTCCTCTAATGACTCTGATGCCCTTTTCAGCAAGCATCGTTATGCAGGAGAAACACTTGTCTGAAAGGCTCTGATAGAACATGGGCATTTAGGCTGTGTCCTGCAGGCAAGAGCCCCATACTGTTTTGACAATTTCCATAAGAATTTCTGAGTGTTACATTTTGAGTGAACTGTGTCTCAAAATGTCATTCTTGTAGGAACCGTGGATGGTGGTTCCAAAGCCGACAGTACTCTCATTTGAACTGCACAAAGTTCACAACGAGGGTGAAGGAAATGAACCTTATGCGCAGGGAGGAAAAGCAACATCGTCTTCTGGATGGCAGCATCACAGCGCTGTGCCAGCATGCACCAGAGCTGCAAAGAGAGATTTACTGTAGGCAAAGTGACACTGCTTCTCTAGCCTGAGAGAAACTCAACCAATGAGCAAGAGGGTAAGCAGGGAGAATAAATTTATATCTGGTGAAATGCCGCTAAAGTTACTACTTAAAGCATTTTCCTGTAGAATACAACCTCTATAAGATGGTTAAAGACAGCTGAGGTGAGATGATCTCACTGTGGTGGAGAGAGAAGGACTTCACCGAGAGGTTCAAATTAACAATTTATTTGGACTTCACTCACAGGTCAGATACACCACTATTCCAAGTTCTTATGGATACAATGGAAGAATGCACTATTGCAATTTAAGGAAAAAAGAACAAAAACAATTAACAGAATACACTTAACAAGTGATCCTGAAAAGTAACAACACAAACCACCAGCGCTAGATATGAATACCTTAAACGAGTGCACAAATCACGATCTTAGAGCATGCTAGACATCATACATATGTTATTAAATCACTTACCTTCTCTCTCAGGTAAGGCCACTCAATCCCGGGAAGTTACCTTGCACAGCGTCCTGGACAAGGCAGGGGAAGAATCTCCTACAGGCCAGCTGTATCTTTGAAAGATTCCCCATTTTGCGCCCCAAAACTTCGGACTTAAATATCCTGTTTCCGGGACTGTGCTTGAATGGATTACACTATCTGGGATGGTTATCTCCAGTTTGATGGCCCCTTAGATAGCAATGTTTATTTCGTGATGTCTGGTATCACACTCACTGAATAGTGGTGGGACTTGACTCAGGGCATTTTGTTTGTTAAAGGCACCATCCGGGTTTCGGTTCTTATCGTAATGCAGTGTTGACCACCCCCCCACCCCCCCCCACGTCTGAGCCATTTCCACAGCTGCCCCCAAGTTATCTCTGCATAGATAGGGATCAATAAGCGTCCGCCAAGGCAAGATGGAGCTGAGTTGAATGACAACTCCCTGCATCTCACCTTGTGTCTTCTGAAACCGGTTTGACCAGGTGCCTCCATTCACTCACTTAACTTCAGACATCAACACGAGTTATACTAGGGACCCTTCATCATCTGTTTTAGATATTTCCTTTAGGATTAGGAGAATTGCCCACTTTTCTCCCTTGATCATAGCAGGAGACTAGACAGCAAGCACCGATGTAGAGAACTATGGTCAGCTGAATCACCCTCAGGCTGTCGAGGGATGAGTTTTAATCAAGCACTACCTTTTCAAATGAAACAAACACTGTTTTCCCCTCTGTAATTAGGAGGAATCAAACTTCAACCAACTGAGCTAATCAGTTCTCTTTCCCCTTTTTGCCATGGATGAAGAAAGAGGTAACAGATTTCCAAGTCAGGAGTAGAGATAAGCTGTGAAACTAGTGCAAGGAAGGAAAGGGAAGAGGAGAAAGCATCTGAACTGGGGCAGAGAAGGATTTTTCCCAGTGTTGATGCTGCAGGTACCACACTGGTTTAGCTCCAGCAGATGAAGAACACATGCATCTGGGGGAAATGATAGCCAAGATGGAGCTGTCCTGGGAAAAGATGAAGCATGGAAACTGTCAACAGATTTATTAACTGTATTAACTTTTGATACCTAAAACATGTTTGGGCTAAATATTCAGGTGCCTTTGATGATCAATGAAGGAAACACCAGACAAAATTAGATCAGATTAAAAGTGTACACTGCAAATGTTCAAGACCTCTTGGATGAATCGCACTTGCTGTACCTTTCACCTGTAGAGAGTCCATTTTTGGTTCGGAAATAAGAAGCCCATGCTAGCTGTTCCCACTTAGGGAACTCAAATCAGACATGATAAGAAGCAGCAACAAAAAATGGACAGGATCATTTAGAACTGTGTCTGAGCAGCTTGGCAGGGGCAAGGCAGCTGTTTATTGTGTGATGCTGGGAAACACCCCTGTGGCCCACGGTTTTCAGGGGCATCCATTTTATTACCCAGCAAAGTTCAGGAAACCAGAGGGAATTCAGAGAAACAGAACAAAAAGGGATAGAGCTCTGGAGGGAAGGAACAGTAATGAAAGTACAGAAGCAGCAGGTGTATGTTATACATGGAGATATGATTTTGAGGATATATTGAGGAATGCCATTTTATTTTTTTTTAGATGGGTGTTTACTGAGATGAAATTGAACTAGATTTTTACATTAAAGTGTGTGAAAGACCAAGAGGACAATGAAGAAGACAGAATTGTTTAAAAAAGGGGTATAGAGAAAATGGCAAAAAATCCAAGAGAAGCGGAGAAATTTGCCTGAAGCTGTCATCTAGTAGAAATGTCATCTCATTTTTCAAAATGGAGAGCAGTCCCTCCACTTGAGCTTATTAAATACCAATGAAACACCACAAAACTTTTCAAAACAAAAACCTCATGCTGGGAAAAGTATTTATAAATTGATATTTTGGTTCTAACTTCTGCATAGTTTCTGTATGTAGCTTAGTCTTTTGCAAACTGCATTTTACAAAGACAGTCAACTAGAACATTTTCATTGCATGCAAAAGGCTTTAGAGTAACTCAGAATGTAAAGGCGTATCATCCAGCCTGTGTGTCTGTAGGCTAAAATAAAGTGGTCTGGTTTTAAAATGTGCAGAATGCTTGCATTTTCCACCAGCTTCAGTGAGGGAAATATGAAAGACAGAAGAACGACGAAATGTAAAATCATCCTATGGGTTTGCCTCCCATGACATTTAAGGCAGTCAGTGTTGTTTTCTCCTTGCCTGCTGAATTTTGGCGGCGATACCAATGGTGTCTGCACTAACTGGGACAACTTCAAATTGAGGTGCCTTAGAAATCACTCCTGTGACAAATTCCAGGCCTGTGTCCATCAGCAGGGACTGCAGGAAGGTGACGTACACAACCAGGACCCCACGGTTACCCTACACAAACTATCTGTGCTGGGGAGCCAGCAGCTCACGGGAGATGTCTAACCTCTTGCAGGGTAGGCAGGGGTCTGCCTGAACTTCGGCAGAAACCTGGCTTTGGTGGGTGGTCTGTGTCAGCTTACATGTTGCTCCAGAAACCTCATTGAACACCTGTTTGTAAATCACAAAAGGAATGAACTGACCACAAAAGCTGAGATGATTCCCATCTGTTCAGCCCCTCCAGGACCTTTCTGTACCGAGGAAAGGAACCGGTGAGCCTGGGAAAGAGGACAGGGAAGCCAAATGGGGGTGAGTAATGGAAGAGAGTGAAGGTCTGAGAAACTAAGAAAAATTTCAGCCCAGTGTTTAATTTTGGAAAACTAGGGAAAGCAGAGGTGAAGTGGATCGGTCTCCTGTGCATGCACCAGTAACAGTTTTGTTACTGTGTACTGGACTCCTGATTTTGACACCCCACTTCACCTTGCGTTAGATTTCGTTACCAACCCTAAGCCACAGCTGTCCTGACCCCAAGTTCAACAACCTTCTGGGGTCAAACGGGGTTGGCACAGCTTGGTGAGCCGGAACTGTGCTGCTTGTTCAGTTTATGTCAGCTCTCTATCCTAAGGGTATTCTTCATCAGAGCATCTCATTTTCTATAAACTGTTCTTTTAAATGCTTGAGTAATCACTCCAAGTTGGTCAGATGACCACTCATGCACAACAGCCATGCTAAAAGTCCAGGGAACAGAACATTCATTCTCTGGCATCTTTACAGAGATAAAGGGACATGGGCTATTTATCACAGCTAGGATGGGGGTTTTATTTTCTAATGAAAGGTGGACTCTTTACAGGTGAAAGTTACAGCAAGGGGGATTCATCCAACAGGTTTAGAACATGTGCAGTGTACATTTTTAATCTGACCCAGTTTTGCCTTTTTCCTCCATTGATCATAAAAGGCACCTAAACATTTAGCTCAAGTGTATGTTTTAGATACCAAAGGTTAATACAGTCTCAAAATCACAAAATTTTACAACTAATCAGGCTGCAAAACCAGCATTACGAGATAACTGCTGGTAATGGCCACAGCCCTGCTTCCTGCTTTCCAGACTGCCTTTTTTCCTTCTGGAAACCCAAAGGAGTCCATACCCCATCAGCTCTGCTGCCATGCCAATGATTCTCAGTGAATTACCAAAAACAGCATTTACTCCTTAACAGCCACTCAGTGCAAACTAGACTCAAGTTGCACTGTTTGACTGACAAGACACTGGATTAAAAGTGAAATTGTGGGAATAAATCAGTTGTGACAATTGACTGGGGGGATTTGATCCCCAGGGTCTGAGTACAGAATTTATGCATCATGAAACTGATACCCTGACGAGGTAAGAAAGGACTTCTGGGTTGCTTATGGCTGCTTTCTCCTCTTGCAGCAGAAACTCAGTCAGATTCTGCAGCTTCCTACTGTTTTTTTAATGATCATAAATACTTTCTAGCAATAACATTATCATTTTTTCTCCTTGAGACTTCATCTGGCAAGTGGAAGTACACCCTGCTTCTTGTTACCTCATTTGGAAACTGCTTTGCTGATTTTTCTGGAGTATTTTGAGCATCAGTGGAGCCTATATGGATTTGGCTGGGGGGGTGGGCAGGGTCTAGAGGAGGATTTTAAGGACACGTATGTTTTTGTGGTTCCTTTGTCTGGCACTTGATGCAAACCTGGGTTCTTCACTGGGTGCACACCCTGAGAGAGAAGGGCAAGGACCTACGAGAGGAAATTTTCAAGGAATTAAAATACACACACACACATTAACAACACAATTGAAAATTACAGTTCCCCAAGGTATGGTATTAGGAAGACTGTCAGAGTGAATACAGCGATGAGGAGCAGCAAAGATGCTCTCCAAGGAGGAATCAGATAAAACAGTTCAGCATGAAAAGTATTCACAAAGGCATCCCTGATCACGACAGCCATTGCACAGGAGAGGGATCAAATCCATGTTATAACTGAAATAAAACCTGCAGTGGGAGCTCAGAAGTTTTTCAGCATCAGGGGATCTTCCCCAAGGAGAAATTTTGTATAAACAGCCATTGTAGAGGAGCTGGAGATGCTGCCCTAGACAGCATAAACAAATTCACACGAGAGATGCCGTATAAATATTTGAAATGGAAGAAGAGCTTAACATAAGAGCTATCTCGGCCATAAAGGAATATTCCACCTACCCTGGCCAGGCAGCAGGAGAGGCCGCAGCTCTTTGGTGAAATCAAAACGAGAGTCCACGCAGGAGAAACACCAACAGATGACCTGTGAGAGATGAAAAGCCATCCAAAAGCCATCCTGGCTAAATCACAAGCCCCACACTGGATGAACAACTCAGAAGTGTGCTGAGGGGGAGGAGGGCCTTTCTTCTGGGGCCTGTTTTGTTGGAAGCAAAGGACCCATGTGAGAGAGATACTTAGGAAACCAGCCAGGTGGGAATAGCTTTCACCCCATCCCCTAGGGGAAGTCCTTGCAGAAGTGAGGCCAAGTTGAACCCAGAGATGATACCTCCTTTTCTCCTACACCAGGGATGAGTCTTTGGGTTGACATGTAGGCACCTGAGGAGGCTTCCTGAGTACTCTGCAGTCAGAGTTCAGGGAGGTGAGAACAGGACAAGGAGTGAGACGGGCACTGAAAGAAGCAGTTGTGGCAGCGGGGAAAAGGAGGGAGGTGGTGCAAATCTGCTTTTCGGGTCATCCTGGGTGACTGTTGGAATAAGGAGCGCAAGAGAAAGTAGCCAGATGCCAGCGACCTGGAGGCACGTTGGAGAGAGCATCCGGTTTGGCCAGTGATTTTCCAGATCAGGAAGAGACAGGTGAGCAGGGGAGTGCAGGGAGGGGAGGCTGTTTTACAGAGGTGGGGGAACACTGCCTTACTAATGCAAGGAGTTTAAAATGCCATGCTCCCATTTGGCCGCAGCTCCTTTTCATATCCCACACCTAGGAATTCCCAAAAGTTGCTTCTTTGGAAACTGCATGTCTTGAATGCAGTACATTCCCATTTTCTCAGGACACATTTGAATACTCTCTGCCCTGTGCTAGAGTAAGTGGTTAATATCACTCAAGCCCTGGTGAAGGCTAGTCGCTGTTTCTATTGCAATTAATTACATTTAATTAAAGAAATTTAATTAATCAACAAGCAATTGGACCCCCTTGATAGGCATTTTACAGTGACATTCAAGCCATCAGAAGTACCTTCAGCACTCAGTTTTTAAAACCTGGTGAAACTTTTCCTGACCGGAGCGGTCCACAGAAGGAGGGTGACTCCCAGAAGAGAGGTGCACGGCTCTGCCAGGCACTTGCAACAGCTCACCCCAGGCTGAGCAGTGGGTGCTGCCCCAACCACCGCAGCAAGCCTGATCACAGCTGCTGCCTCTTCCAGAGGAGGAAAAAAGGGGAAAAAGCATTTCTGAGCTCTCTGCGACTCAGAAAGACGGAAACACGGATTTGTCTGGCAGCCTGTGAGATACCGGAATTTGTTCCGCTGCTTGAGGCTTTCAGAACACCACAATCTAAAATGGCTGGTTACAAGTATCCTGCTTCTCAACGGTTTGTACATCTGCAGGCCTAACTCCCATCTGCTGACACTGAAGGTTGGGAGTAATAATTCACACATGAGTATCATCTCTTCCTCCAGGGCACAGAATGGTAGGCCGAAAAAGATCTAGAGACTTGTATGTAAGGAAACTGTTGCTGTTGTCATTGGCATTGTCTTTCAGCAAGGTGTTTGCAGGGCAGAGACCTGTAGGGATTTTTGAACACTCTCGCCTGATACTTTGTCTTTGCAGCGTAAAGGTCTCTGATCCTGCTTCATGGCCCTCGGGTGCTCTGCAGGCTTCATGCTATGAGATGTTGATTATTTTTATACATATTTATACATTTTTATGTATATTTATATATTTTATAGATACGATGACCCCATCTGCATAAGTAAAGGGATAGAACAAAATTCAGTACTAAATAGTGTTTTTCACAAGAATAAGCTGCTGACCCTTTATTTAAACATATTGCTACTCCTCCTAGCTATCAAGGTTTTGTCAGTTTACAAAACAAAGAATTTCCAGCAAGCAATAACCCTTAAAATGGATTTACCAGGACTCTTCAGTTTTGCAGTCTTCAAAGATGGGGAAATTTCCTTCTCTCAGGCCCTTTTCCTCTCTGTAAGTTTGTTAATTCTAAAGGTGTCTCTGAGTTCACCAGAAGGGTACAGATCACCTTATTACTAAGTAGTCCAAAACGTACATCAAATTCAATACTGGCATGTTTCTTCCCTTCCTAAAAGATAAGACTCACAGTTCAAAAGCCGTTTTTAACCCATATCTAAACCAAAATAATTTTACAAAACAAGCATGGCATACTTAACTTGTATATCCAAAGCCCACTAGTGCAAACAACTCTAGAGGCTCCCAGGATTTTTATTTTTCCCATAGGCCAGAGGAACAGGTTTGTGGTGGTTTTTTTTTCCTGGTTTTCCACTATCGCTATTTAAACCTCTCCTTAATGAAAACTTCTGCTATCAAGAAAAAAATCAACAATACAAGTTAGGCAATTATATCTCCAACGCAACTGCTGTCTTAAGTGTAGCACTGAAAGCATTACTCATTACAAAGCACTATTCAGAAAGCCTTTACGCACTCCAAGTGAATCACAGAAAGCTCCTGCTGTTCCGCAATTAGAAAAACAAGCCTGTAAGCAGAGCATGAACCCCCAGGACTGGGGCAGCATATTAAAACAGAAACATTTACACACATAAAGGTAGTTATAAAAAACAGGTAGCCTTGTTTCAGGGTCTGTAGAAGCAGCCATCTTTCTGTCTGGAGATTGTGCTTTAAGGTGCAGGGAAATCAGTCCACTTAAAGCTGCAGTTTTTACGGTTTGTAAGAAGATACTGAACTCCAAGTCCTACCTGTATCTCAAGAAACAATACTACACTCTCACAAGTAAGATGAGCCAAACCCTTTGTGGCCCTAGGGCACAGAGAGCACCGTTCCAGCAGTGGGATATTTATCACACACAGCAAGCAAAACATTTTTCACTGTAAAAGTAAAACCATCAGTTTTGCCTCCTAATAGCAAATGAATGACTAAAACCCCCTGATCCTCAAGGCTGTCCTCCGAGTCCTGTAAGACTATACTGAGTGCAGGCTGGTCTGCTACCATGAGGACTTAAACCTTTATGCTTTGTTATGGGAAACTAAAATGGGATCTCAAGCAAGGAGGGGAAAAAAAGGTCAGAAACAGTGATAAATTACACTGTCCATGCAGAAATTCATCTCAGTCATCTCTGGAGATTCTCCATGTGTTCCACAGCAATAGACAATGTAATACTCATTTTCTCTTCCTGCTATTACTGTGAATTTAAATCTTTGAAGTTTTTCCCTTCCAGTTTCTGCTTTATAAACTCAACATACCTAGGTAATGGTGAAACAACACCTTCTCTACTTGCCACAGAAAAAAATGCCCCATACTCCTGTCTTTGAGAAAATACACATACAAAAAAGATCTGAAATCCAGCATTTACTGTACATATTACTGTTTACAGGACACTTAGTTTTTAACATATAGTTTTTGGTCCTTGACTGAAAGAAATCTATACGTACTGTTAGCCAAAGACACACATAACTGACATTACATTATGGCAGTTTAAGTATAAAGGAAGTACATGCCATATATTGGTGAAAAATAGGCAATTTCTAGATAATAAAATTATATTCTTATTGTTGTATGTTTATTTTTAAAATAAATTTTATAAAACATTTTATCTTTTACATTGTAGTTGGCTTTCATTTTACATTTTAAAGAGTTTTGTGATGGAAAACATGATAATGCAAGGGCTAGATTATCCTATTTCTCATAGCCCTTGTCTAAAGTATATAGACATTTGAAGAACACACTCCACTCTTTCTCAGAAATCGTACACTTGTTATCTTGACACAACATTCATAGTTAGGTTAACATAGTGCTTCTGCTAACATAGAAAGAAGATGGTTAAGCTGGCTGCACCTACATCAAGAAAGAGAACTGGTATTCTTACACTAAAGCATTTTGTTGTTTCTTTACCTTGCCAGAAACCTGTGTGGATCAAAGTCAAATCAATAGCAACAATTGTTTTAACTAAATCTAATTCCTGTTAGGAGCTCATTCCCATGGAATCCTTTTTTTGTCTTTGCTACCATTTTAAACCTCAGAGGCTGTGAAGAATTGAAAAAACAATGTCACTGTCCTGCTTTTGCTAATGACAAAAAATTGGGGAAATGTGACTAGATTACATCGACATACACAAAAAAGTTATCAGTAACCAAAGTGTAATTAGCAATACCATAGATTTCTTCCAAATTGTATATTTTTACCAAAGCAAGCTTTTTAACATTACAAAGCAGGTTTATTTCATCAGTATCATCTCCTAACTGCATTTTTTACAGGCAGATTGTTTTAAAGAGGGCTTTACAATTGTTGTTATATAACATTCATCCCACCTAAGGTAACAATGAACCAGTAGACTTAGGGTTGGGGGTTGACATTGCTTACCATTGTCAATATTTTACAATCAGGTCTCTGTTTAAAGTGTTTTATACTCTTTGTTATTAATCATATCTACTTTACCTACTCTATCAAGTGTACATTCATCTTTTGGTCACATTAGTTTAAAAAGTCATCTTGGTATTTAAATTCTTACATTGCCCTTTACAAGGACAGTTCCTCCATCAAATGCTGTAGCATGAGCATTAAGAGAATGCCACACGTTTTAGTACTACAATAATGTTATTCTTATTGTTACTATCAGTGTTGCTAACAATAATGTCAGTATCAATATCAATTTATTCTTTTTATTGCCATCATTCCAAATCACCCATCCACGGCCATGCCTGGACCATCTACACTAAAATTCCCATTTTCAGAAAGCTGCTCCTTCAGGTGACGATTAAGAGTGCTAAAAAGTGAAGCTCTTATTATAGCTGTTAGCAACTTTTTCCATTTAACCTCCTAACTAAGGGCCTTGGTTTCACTATCTACCAATCGTTTGAAGGCTGATACACCTCATCAACCTTTTGGCATCTTCCTTGCTTGTGACTTCTGCACAAAAAATATATGGGCCCCTTTTCTGAGTGTCTGGGAACAACAGGCCCCAGAGTCACCTAGAGACTCTAAAAACTTCATCCAAAGATGAAGAGATCACAAAAAAAAAAAAAGAATTAGCATTTATCACTGATGGCTACCAACTTCACCTGCCTGAAAGTATCCTCCTGTTGGCATCCATTTACTTGTGCCTAACTCAATCCCCACAGACACATCACATGTATCAATATACCCAGTAACAGATATTTGCATATATACATATACATACATATATATGTGTGTGTGTATTTATGTATTTGAGAGGTTGCATGTTCCTTTACATGTTCCCTAGCTGCAGAATGCACCAAGTAGCTACATCCCACCCATGAAAGAGTTTTGTGGGTATATAGCTCATGTAGCAGCAAGCTAAGGTCAGAGGGAAACAACACACATCTGAATCCAAATGTAATGTGGGGAATCTTGGAATTCTTATATATATCACATCTACCAAGGAACAGACCACAGGTGTGATTCAGTTTAATCAAGAGCTTGCTTTGTTAGACCTATATTTTTAAATTGGTTAAATTAATTGCAATGGGGGATGCAGGCTTTGATGAGGGTCTGAGTGATGTTATATGCCGTTTCCATACACATCCTGTATATTTTTACTTCATTCAGTCTGAGAAGAGTCGCCTGGACATCACCACTCTCTGCTGTACCCTCTGGCAGTCCCACTCCTAGGGTGAGCATGCAGCAGACTTTAAGCATGGAGGAGATCCGAGGCATTCCTGAGAAGCCAGGAAAGATATGAGAGAAAGGCTGTTCAACAAACGCATGCTGGGCCTGTAAAACTTCACCAGATAATAGGATTGTTGTGTGGAAATACCCGACTCCTCTCTCTCAGGCTCATGGTAGTTGCAAAAATGACAATAGCAAGTACAACACTGGAGTTGCAGCCAGACTGAAAGAATAACGAATAAACGTGGTGTTAAACTTAAATCTGGCTCCCAGCTGGAGTTCTGCTGTAGCCTGCCAGGCACAACGGGGAAGAAGGCAACAAGGAGACTAGTCTGGAGATCAGAGCGGACATGTCTGTAAAGAACAAAGGATATCCAAATAGTATTGTTGTCTGCAGACACTGCAGTGATAAGTCAGGCAGAATCTGGAAAGAGGAAACTCACAGGAGGAGGAGGGAGAGAAAGAAAATGAAGATGGCAGAGGAATAGAAGATAACAAAATGGGACAAAACAAAGGTAATGAGGAAAAGGGAAAAGCACTAGTGTCCTTCAGCATTTAATGATGAGAAATCTTTGACTGAGATTATAACTATTGATCAACAGACAAAAAGAATATTACATGAAAGAGGAGAGACAGTGCTGCTGAGAGGGTCCAGGTATCCCAAACCAGAGGATGAAGCGAACTGAGACCTACTTAAGTTTTGCAGACCCTTTGGACAAATACCACTGCAATGAAATGCTACACTCTTGGCAGCACTCAACCCCCCCAGCCGTGTCCAGCCAAGTGGTCATGGACCACTTTATGAACTGGGTCAGAGAGCTGGTGGGAAAAGCAGGAACAGAGTTGAAAATTTCTTCACTCGTGATATTTCTTAGAGGGAAGTATAAGGGGATGTTGCCTTTTACACCATCTCATCTTAACCTGGGTTGATTTGCTGAAGGGAGAGGGAGACATGTTCTGAATTAAAAAACTGACAAGAATAGTAATCAATGATATAACTAAGGACAAGGACACTAAGCCCCACAGAGCACTGTGAGAAGTAAAAAATATAGTTTATATAGAAGAGTTGGCATACAGAAAGGAGGCTGTAGCCTTAAAGCCATTAATTTTTCCCCAGAATAGTTTTCTTGCACTATTTAGCTGAACTTCCACTGGGAAAGCCCTCATGTTTCTTTTCAAGCCTTTCACAATTACTTGGCATTCTCTATTCTTGCCTCCCTTAAAGACTTTCAACACTTAATCAGATTTAATTTATCAGCAAAGTGAGTTTCAACTGCTTCAAAGTAATGAGCAAAGATACACATGCTTTCTTTATTTAGCTCATCCCTAGCTAAATCACTGCTGCAGACACCAGCTACTAAAGGATGCAGAGAACATCTGTGGGTCGTGTCCTTTCATGTACCTTATCCGGTTGAGTTCAGTAGGGCGGATTTCATGCTCTATACCCACTGGAGAAAATACTTTTACCCTGTGGATAGGATGCTACCAGAAGAAGAGAACCAGTTGGGAAAAAACAGACTTCTTGCTACCTCTCTGGGGAGTGGTAAGTAAAGTTAAATCTTTGTGCAGAATATGGTCAACACGCAGACTTGTTGAAATCCTCAGAAGGATTTTTCTAGTCTAGGATGAACGTTTCCAACAAATCCTGTCAAGGACACCAGCCTCAGTAGTTGTTAGTCACCGGTGTCTTAACTGATTGCTGTGGACATCACAGGTCAGCATGTCTTCAGCCTAATTTAGATGGGGCTGGCACCTCCTAAATACAGAGACGAATCACTGGACTGTTGGCTCTCGGAGCTTTGCCCAAGCCTTTCTCTACAAAGAAGCACTCCAAAGAGTGTCTTGCTCTGATGGAGAATGACACAGGGTTTCAGAAGTTCAATCAAACTGGAATTCTCTGTGATCTTGGCCTATTATAAAAGCTTCCTAGTGAGGTACTGAATAAGTGTATTTTTCTAAGCACTCTGGGTAGTGCTCCTTAGTCCTGACTCATAAATTATTGGTGCCTCCCTGTTTCTTCTGAAGACTCCTTCCGCGGAGGCTTCAGATCTGTGGTGTCAAGTAACTCACAGCTGTCTGTTCCTGACTTATACAGACATAAAAACTTCCCTGTTTACTCTTCAAAAGCACCATGCAAACCAAAGGCACTGAGGAGAGATTCAGTTTTCTTTTACACTTCCTAAAAATATCAGAGAGCTATTTCTTTTAGAGTCTCTGATCATAACCGGAAAAAGAGAAGCATGTAAGTTGAAATTGAAAGCATGCAATCTCCTTGTTGTTCAATTTCTCTTCTTTCTGGAAATAACTGGATACATATAGATCCATAACTATTACATTGCAAAAAGTTGTGTTAAACAAAAATATTGCAGCTGCTTGCCATAATCTAAAAAGAAAATTAAACCTGGTCTGTCAGCTGGGTCCACTTCATATGAGATGATAGTCTCATTTTCTTTTTCGTCACTGACTTCAGGAATGGCTATCATAGATGCTCCATTTTCATGTTCTGTGAAGTCCTCTTCACCCATATTAGTCTCTGGGGAAGGATGTTCAAAACAGAAATGCAGTACATACAGCAAGTAGCTTTCAGCATCATTTGATGGGAATGAAATCATTGTGAAGATTCATTAGTTCAGTAAATTGCCACTGCAGCATCTGTGCTTTCTAGTCACATTAAAAAACTGATGCTTTTAATGTAAGCCAGGCCAATAAACCGTATGAATTATGTTATGCTGTTTTGTATCTAGACCTAGAACTGCTCTATGCCACCATCAGGCAGACAGGATAGATGAAGTCATCACAGAAGACAAGCTCAAAAACTAGAATATAATTAGCCTAGTTGGTAAATCCAAGTGTCTGTCAATTCATGAACAGCTTGGCCCTGGCTTTTGCAACCTCTGTTTCCAAGAGAATACTGACAAACCACCAAATCTTGCCTTTTGAGATCAAATATTCTACCCTGTGTTGTTTTGATGTGTGCTGCAACATTAATAACTCACCAAGTTATGTGACATGTCAGACAATATGCCACTGAGACAAATTCATGTTGGTTGGTTGTTCTGTCACTGGTTTATCCCTGGTTGTGACCTTGTCGACAGCTGGCAGAATGAGGCCTACATTTGCGAGGGACATTGTGAGGAGAAACACAGATGCTATAGCTGTTTGGAGAATGATGGCTTCCCTTTCCTGTTTGAAACGTTCAGCTGGAGAATGCTCAGTCACTCCCCCTGAGTAGATTAGGTCTTCTGTAAGAGTGGCATGGCAAAATGCTATAATTATATCTGCTTGCATCCCAGCACTTTCATCAGCACATCTCATTCTGAAGGATGTCAGCCTCCCAACTTTATTGTGAGTCTTGCAACATCTGACACTAGAGCCAGCTTGTTACATCAGGATACAGCTTTTACGCAGAACAAAACTGAGCTCTTTGCTCAAAAGCTATTAACTGTGTTCCTGCATGGTTTCAGATGATAACAAAATCAACAAGTACGGATAAGATATCATTATCTGCAAGCCAGCCTCATAGGCTTGGGTAATTTATTCAGGATTTTTAATCTTGGGAGATGTCAATCCTATAGCTATGCTAATAAAAATCACAATATACACTTGAAAAATACTAGGATCATATCTATTTCCTTTAGTCATGCCCAAGCAGTTGTAAATTTAACTAAAGATAGCACTCTAAATTTGCCACTAATCCCATATAAACATATAATAATTTCTTTCCCTCTAGTCACTAGGAATCGTATAGCTAATCTTTTTATATTTATTCCAGAATTCATTTCTAGACCAACCCACTAAACTATTATAATCTGCTGTTCTTTAGAGAAGTTTATTCTTAGTTCTTGGGTACTTCCCCAAAGGAGTCATGTTTGCTAGTTATTAGAGGGTATTAGCTTTCCTTTTGCCATTTCCTTCACCGCAGCTGTTGTGCGTTTATTCTTTACTGTGGTCCAAAAGGATTTAGGCACCATAATTGGCACACCAGATACATTCGATCTGCATGTATCTGAGACAAGTAGCACCAGCCACGTGGCCCAGGCAGGGCAGATGATAGAATTGTTAAGGGAGCAATAAATAAAGCAGGGGACCATCAATCAACCGATTTGATTGACTGTGGTGTTGGTTTTGGCATTCTACCTTGGAGGAAGTAGCCTGGCTGTCATCTTTCTCTGAAAAATAGCTGAACCCTACTTTAGTCTCTTTGAATACATGACTAGATCTCGCTAATTCAAACTTATATTACCAGTATAATATGTAGCAAACATTAACTTTCAGACATGTAGTTCAGCCTGCAAAACTACAAATGACCAAAAGTCATGAGTGAAGGCTATGTCTTGTATTGTCTTACCTCAGTGTTTAGTTAGATCATGTTTCCCACCATTTTAGAGGTTGTACAAGGAGTACTAAATGAGAGACAAAGCCATCATGTTGAAGACCTTTCTGCCTCAGTCAAACAATAGAATCACATTGTATACAGCATCTACCACACTATACTGTGAAATCACTAGTCTGTGAAAAGCCAGATTTGATTAAAGACTTAAGCTTCTTACTAACCATTGCAAAAGTTGATTAGGAAGCTAGGAGCTTGCACATCTTATCAAAGGTACAGGATGAACAAAAAAATTGCAGTGTAAATGAAAAAGTGTATCAGGATTCCATCCTCTTAATGATGCAGTCTCCAAATTTAAAGGGACTATAATAAAAAATAGAGATACTTGAAGTATTTGCAAATACTCTTCTTTCTATGAATAGTTGTTCTGGAACTGTAGTTGTGAATTTTTTCATACCCTTGTCATAAGATTTTCTAAGTACAAAATCTCAGAGAAAACAAAGGTTCTTTGCTGTATAAAGGTGTGCAAACCCCACGTACCATGATGACCAATGGTATTTAATCCATTCCTTGTGCTGCCCTGGTAATTTGTTTGTCCAGTGCGTCTCCTTTTATACTCTTTTTTTATCCTTTTAAGCTCTTTCGGTCAAGGACCATTTTGCATGCCTGTCTGTAAAGCATGAAGCATAATGGCATCTTGGTCCATGACTTATTTTCTAATGCAAATAACTATCTGGCTCTTAGATCTTAGATGAAAGAGGTTTTGAATCCTTCTAAAGAACAAATGAAATATTGTTATTTCTGTAAGCACAGAAGCAGAACCAAATGGAAAATGAAAAAAAAAGAAAAGGAGGCCAACAATGCTTTCTGCAGAAGCCTAGAAATATTAAAGGAGAAATAGCTGCCTCATATTACCATTAATTATGTATCTGACTACCAGGAGGTCTTTTGTCATAACAGAAATCAAAGTGGACTCAGGAGAAATGACCAAACTGTGATCTTTTGTGAAGCTCGAGTCATGAAAGCTGTTAAAGGCAATTGGAAATGGGCATATTACCTAAAGTTAGCAAGGAAGCTGAAGAAGGAATTTCAAAAGAATCAAAACAACATTATGGTGGGCAGATTTTGTACATAGAATGATGATATTATTTTTGAGCCATCTGTCAAATCAAATTCAAAGACTTCCAAACCCATGTTGCAGGGGGTGGAAATACCATCAGATGCTTTATATTGGCTTTGATGAAAGGCTAAGTGGGTTAGTTCATTGTCTCCAAGAGTCATTGCCTCTGTTATCTTACAAATCTAAAAAAGGAAAGCAGTAAAAATTTACAGTAAGAGTAAAGCAGTGAGAAAAGCAGTACATTTTCTGTTCTCTGGTAATACCAACATGCTCTTTGATTTTACTTTGGACAATAAAGTGACTCTAAGTCTCCAAAGCACCCTGGTAAGGTATTTCTGTTGATCCACAAACATAATCACAGAGTTTTCTGATGCACATATTCTGTGTTCCTCTGAATCTTGGAACTATTTACTTTATTCTAAGAGCAAAATAAATTGTGCAATATCTGAGCATCAACCTACAGTCAAACTCTTGCTCATAGGAAAAAAAAACAACCAAAAAAACCACACAACAAATACACCTTACAAAGGTGGGAGATCTTTCTCCAGTCAATAATGATTCTCTGTTCTGGCGCCCTCAGCTTCAGACAAAGGCCACCTGACACTCCGCCGCCTGACAGGTCCCAGGGGGAAGTGGAAGTCCTGTATCCTAGGGAGAAACAGAAGGAGGAAAGAAACTTCAGGCTCCTGCCCCCACCTCTGCTCTCCAAAACTCCAACTATTTCTCCAAGCCTCCCAAAACCTCCCCTACTCTCTCCCAGCCTAAGTCATCAATACATCTGTTTCACATAGTCAGTTATCTAAAATCACCATATTCCCTCTTTCCTCTTCTCTTCCCATTACCCACCTGGAGCCCCCTTTGTAGATACTGAACTTTCCCCACAGAGCTGAATGTCTTGAGCCAACTCTGGCCGTGACCACAAGTTGGATGAGGGCTGTACAGTCACTTTGTCATTTCCCCACCATGTGGTGGAGAGTACCTCTGATAATGGAGGTTTCAGAGCATCCCTTTGTTCACACTTCACTCTACCTTGTTCCTTTGGCTAGTCATTTTAAGGAAACCTGGGGGACTGGAAGGGGAGAAGTGGCCACTTTCCCACTAATTCTATAAAATACATTGCATTTAATCCCTTCCATGTCCCCAAGGCTGTTAGGTCGAGACTCAACACTTGCCATTGCTCATATTCCCTGTAATAACCATGCTCACATTGTTTGTGCCTGAGCTGCACACATGCCACCCCAGCTAGGAGTAGGCCTGGGGCAGGTACCCACACCTAGTAGCTCAGGAGCAAGAGCCGCATGGAGCTCAGTCCTGACACTGCGAGAATGGAAGTCAGAGGCCTTACCATTAAAACAGTGCTTGAAAAAACATTTTCTAGACCTTGACCACCACAGGCCGACATTTGCCTACCCATAGCCACAACATGTCCATTGGGGTGGATTAGCTTTGATGGGATTGAATTGGATTGGATTGGACAGGGAGCAACAGACACAGTGCCCCGCTATGCAGCGCTAGCAAAACCTAATTACCTGATTTTCTGCTTTTAATCTATCAGTCTAACTTTCTTTGTCTTTTAATCACTCCCAATAAACTTCAGTGATACTTTTCTTTAGTCTTTTCATTATGTTTTTCTTATAAAATAAATGGATGTCATGGATTTATATCTGCTATCAGACAGGGCTATGCTCTGATTTATAAGGGAAGACAAAATTATGCAATAACAGGCATTTTAGATAGGATATAAAAAGTTTCCCTTTCTCATTCCTTAAAGATTGAAATACTTTTTTTTTGTGAATGATAATTTTCACTGAGCCCAAATGAAGTGAATTAGTTGCAGGAAAACTATGAAGAGTACAGAGAACTTGGTACCAATCCTTTGTTAAATTATAAAACCGTTCACTCTATTTTAGTGTGTGAGAATAAGTGAGTATATTATACAGATTTCTAAAGGCTTTAAATCAGTTAAATCTCTCAAATTATCTTAACACTTGGAATTTACTGTGTGATTTGAGTTCATTGGTTTCTATTGAGCATGACTCCTTCCTAATCCTCTGCTCTGCCTTCTGCCCCTCTCTCCTTTCTCTCTCTTCCCCTTTGTCAATAGAGGCATAACTTTTTTTCTGCAGCATGACTCAAAACTTGAAGAAAACTTTTTTTTTTAAGCAAACTTTTTTTTGGGGGTTGTTTTGTTGGTGTCCACCCCCCACCCAAGCACTCCATTCTACAACCGGATGCTTGTTCAAATACATCTTAAACTGCCTTGTCTTGTTACATATTTTTTGGTCCCCAGTGCACTATCAAGGAGATTCATGTCTTTGTTTTCCTCTTGGAAGCTGCATGGAACATGATTATCAAGCTCAACACTGCTGCCAGAAGTCCTCATCTTTCCCTTCCTGTGGCCCTCCACCACTGCTATTGCCAAGAGCAGAAGCACTACAAGATGAGATCCAAGTCCACACAGCTGAAAGTAGGTTCTGAAGGTTTCAAACATCAGTCTCATAATGAAAGTAAGATATATGACATTATAAAAAATAACTAAAGACCTCAAGCTAAAATTAGACACTTGGTTCCATCCTTGCAATGGAATAATTCTTCCTGGCAAAATCAGAGGTTGTTGAAAACCCTTACTGTTACCTGCTGGTGAACTCGAAGAGAAAGAGTGTAGGTTTAAAAGCCTTTCCCTTCTCAACCGAACCCAGGGGAAATTGGGGCAAAGTGGCCTTTTCCATCCCAGGATTGTTATTCACAGCCATGCTTCTTCTGTGGGAATGCAGCAAATCTGAACTGAGCTCATGCTTGTCATTTAATGATTTCATCAGGGATTTTGATGTGAAGCTTTTCCTCTGGATCAGGGAAGAAGAAGAGGCTCAGGTAAGAACACCTAGGCCATACTCTGCTGTGGCTTGAGAAGATGCTGTCTCTCCCATTGTTGAATGTTTTCTAAATGCATCGTGGTCTGGGCTGGACTGGCCACTAAATGAACAACAGATGCTTTCTTTAACCTCTCTCTCTAAAATAAGGATGAAATTTCCGTCAAAACGTTTACAGCCTCAAAATGCATGCTTCTGTGACTCCAGCTGGGAGTAAAGATACAAGCAGAGCTGTTTTCTCTTACTTCATAGTCTCTGGAATACAGATTCTTCGGAATACAGGAAGATACTAAGTTTGTCCAAGAAACAGCGGGTGTTAAAGTCTTCAGTTTTCACAGCTAATATTACACTTGAAACAGTAGCCAAGAAAGCAAAGCTTGAACATTTGGGTTGATTCCACAGAGAATAAATTAAATTTACTGTTTATAAAAAATGTCTGTGTTGCAGAGAAATATTTAATACATTGGAAGAAGAAATTAAAAGAGAAAAAAAGAGCAGGAGGAAATCCAAGAAAAACTTAGAGCTGTGACTATTAAGGTGTTCATCACAATATTGAGATCATAAGATGTTTTTCTTATTTAAAGGAAAGTAAGTTATCAAATTTTATGTGTGTATGCATATATATATATATATATAGATATAGATATAATGTGGGTGTATGGATACATAATGTGTTTTGAACAGGCTTTTCAGGGAGCTATTATTTATGGATTTTTCTACCAAGCTGGAAGAAAACACTTAAACTCTTTTTGCAGCTTTAGCCCTTCCTTTTCCATCCTTGAAGAGGTCCCCTAAAACACTAAGCACAAAATCTTATGCCTCTATGTGACTCTTAGAAACAGCATAATAATAAGAGCAGCTGGAGAAAAAAAATATATTCAAAGTGAAGAGGCCAGGTATTTCAGGGACAAACAGAAATGAGAAAAGAAAATAAAAAACAAAACACAATTGTTTGTATGAGATGGATTTATTTTTCAGGAATAGATTTTTAGCCTCATGCTGCTCTGATGGCACGAAGGCGATTTGGACCCAAAAGCTATGTCCACACTGCTGAATGAAGCATGCCTGAAGCTGCTCCCTGACACTAAGGCCAAGTGGTATAGAACAGCCTGTATTCATACTATTAAACTCTCTTACTCTGTAAAATAGAGTGGCTGCAGCTACGCTGCACTTGGGAGCAGTCCCTGGCCCAAGCTAACTTCTGAACTATGCCTGGGAACCATTTGGGAGAGCACTACTTGGCCAAAAGCAAGCCAGGGGGCATTTCAATAATTTAACAATATAAATAATCAAGTCCAGTGATGTGCCCTGGCACTGCTTAATTTATTAGAGCAGACACAGCTGACATGGCCAGCTGCTGATCCCTTAATAGCACAGAGAAAGCACAGATGGCCTTGGACTGCTCTCCTCTTCAAGCAGGGGTGCCGGGAGCGTGCCGAAGCATATGCAGGGCTTCACCAGGGGCCAGAGGAAACGCATTCCGTGCAGAGCAAGCCAGGGCTCATGATGGTAGCAAAGCTGCTGCTTTCCAGCACCGCTGCCTCCCTCCCCTGCGGGGCTGTGCAGGAAAACAAGCCACCTTTTGCTTGGTCCCAAGTCCATGGAGGGCTGGAAGATGCTGCCGTAGCCTTCTGGGGCAGGTGATGGTCCTCTATGTACAGCGGCCACGGTCCATGCACAAAGGTTGGAGGCAAAACTGTCCATGCATGGAGACAGAGCCTCCCTTGCCCTGCTGTGCTGCCAGGGCTTACTCACTCCAGCCTAAATATTGAAAAGGGCTGCTTTGGTAACCAGCTTTTGCTTTATGAAAAGGCATAAATCCTTCACTGCTGAGCAGCACAGCTCAGCCCAGGTTTGGGAGGTGCGCCTCTTGCCAGGGAGCATCCCGCAGCGCAGGGAGGGAACAGGCAGTGGGACCCAGAGGAGCTGGGTCACCCGGGAACCACAGCATCCGCTCTTCCAGGTGGCAGAGGCTTGCCGAGAAGCAGCGAGGGAGCCGCTGGGACCTGTGTGTACTGCAGCAAAACCCACATCAGGCTTACTGGAGGGGCTGCAATTTGTAGGGCAATTTACATTTCTTAGCACAGTTCTCAAAACAGGTGGCTTGTTTTGTTCCCAAGTAGTGCTCTAAGTGTCTTTGGTGGTGTGCATTTTTAAAAAATTATCTCCTTTTTAATAGAGTAGTTTCACTACTGGACTATTCTGATCATTAATTTTTAAACAGAATGTCTGGAAAGGCAGCAATTACTTTTTGTAGGTCACTGGATAAAAAAATACTTTTTCTTTAAGAGTCTTGTTTTAAGAATTGTAATGAACTAAAACACAAACATTTAAATGACATAAAAAATTAAAGGAAACCCATGCAATGCAGCCATGCATAGACTAGCTCCCAATGTGAGATTCAAAGCGCAACTATTTTGTGTTTGTCCCACTGTTTGTGTCTGGAAGGAAAATAGGCAGCCTTGAGGAATTCAATAGTTGTTCCTCATTTGCCTCGCAGCACTCTGCTGTGAAGCTGTCATGGATGAGACACATGCCATGGGCCTCAACTCTTCCTCAGACATTCTCTTAAGACTGTCATTCCAGGCTCCTGGTCAACACTGAGGACTGACCTTCATCAGCCTCACATCCATCACAGTCTGGATAGTTTAACTCCTGTTAGAAACTTCTGTCCTCCAGCAGCGTCCATTGCCAGTCATCAGCTGAGACAGGCAGCATGGATGCCATGTTAGTTATGTACATGTCTTCAGAAGCTTGTCTCAGAGATAGTCTTCACCTTCCTCCAATGGATGGTGGGAGAAGGACTTTTGTATGGGCTTCTTCTTTATTCGCATTCATTTTCATTCACATGTAATGGCTGTTTAGGCTATAGCTTACTCTTCAGGGTTTGCCATACTTCCACAGAAGGATTAAGAGGTTTGAATGGGGAGGGGCTGGTGCAAACCTGATACCACAGGAGGTAGGATGGGGCCTGAGGATCCACCTGGAACCAAGATATGGGAAATGCTTCTGAATTCAGTAATACAGGCATGACCTTAGATAGTCTGTCTGCAAAGTGTGTGGCTGATCTCAGGCCACTGACATCTGTGGATGAGTTGGCTTGTCTCAGCTGAATTAACTAGAAAATGAAACAATGTCAGTGATAATGAATGGGTAAAAGTATTGCACTAGGTGTTGGATCTAGGCTGCGTTCAAGCCTATTTCTGTTTATTAGTGTTATTTCATATTCTCTCAGTCCTCGTTTTGGAACATAGCAAACAGTTAATTAGCCCCTATTCACCTTCTCCATGACACTGAGATTTATGTCCTATCTCCACACCACAAGTTGTCTTTTCCAGCCTCAATATCCTCCTCTGTCTAGTCATACAGAAGAGGTTTCATACCTCTGGTATGAAATGAGTAATTCTAGTTAACTTCCTCCATACCCTTTTGAGTGGGCAATTCAGCTGATATTCCTTGAAAAGAGATCCTGAATATGCCCTGTGCTTTCAGGTGGCACTGCACTTCTCTGATACATGAGCAGACCATGGCACACCCTACAGCCTCCTTCTGCCTTTTGAGAGGCATCACATGGCCAATGTCATATCAAGAGTACAGGAATCCTCCCTACAAAGGCCCCAGAATCACTTGTCTCAGGACAGATTAATCCTACAGACAGCTTGACTTTATAGTGCATTGTGGATGCCAGTTGCCAGTTCTAACAGTATTCTGGGTTTCCAAGGTTAGACCCCTTATCAGAATTATAAGGTAGATATAGATACAAAGTCACAGAATTGCACAAATGTTGACTCAAAGGCACCCGGATATCATCCTACACACCTCCTACTTGATAAAGGACTTTCATCAATATTCAATCGGGCCATCTGTGGCTTTGTCCAGCCCAGTCTTCAAAATCTCCAAGGACGCATATCGAAAAAACCTCTCTGGGCACCTATTCCAGTGCTGCTCTGCCCTCCTCCTGGTGAATCAGATTTTTCTAATGTTCAACCTGAATGTTCACAGCCAAGCTTTGTGGCTGTTGCCACTTGCTATGTCATTGTACACCACCAAAAAGAATTTGCCTCCATCATCTTTGTAACTGCCCTTCAAGAAGCTGAGTGCCCCCTCAGCCTCCCCTCATGCAGTATGTGGTCCAGCTCCCGGTCATCTTGGCAGCACTTCACTGGACATTCTTCAGTTTGTTCTCATCCATCTTGAACCAGAGAGGTCTAAAACTAGATACAGTCTCCTCGTGGTAGCCTCATCATTGCCGAGGAGAGGGGCACAATGCCTTGCCTTGATCTGTTGGCCACATTCCTCCTAAAGTGGCTCAGCATATACTTTGCTTTCTTTGTAATTTTGGCGCATATTCACCCCAGAGTAAATAATGCATTATAAAGCCCCAATCCTTTTCAGCTGCAGGCAACGTGATTCTGGTCAAATAATTGGTTTTAGTAAAAGTTTTAGTAAAGTATATCATATTATCTTTTCAGGCATGACAAGAAGTTTGTAATCTCGTGACAATTTAAACAGCATGTTGCACAGATCACTGCGGTCTGTTCCTTTAGGAACTGTTTGTTTTCCTAACAGGAGGATAGCAACCATCACATACATAGTGAAACAAGGTAGCCCCTGCTTCAAAAGAGGACATTTAGGTAACAGGAGGTATTGCATGGGTACTGAAAGCAGATAGGCAAACATGAGTTGACAATGAGATACTGATATTTTGGTATAAAAAGCAGCAGTTTCAATGTCAGCTGCCTAGCCTTTATATTTTATGACTGTCTTCTGTGTTTGATCAAAGTAACTGTGGCTATAAAGGTGTCATGAAGAAACTCCTTTGGGTTGCCAACCTCACATATGATGTCATTTTTCGCTGAGGCTGATACAAAACTGGGTGACTTCCAAACAGGAAAATAAATACCACAACAGAAAGTCTTATCAAGGTAGGTCAATTGAAAAGAAGGAAAAGCCCAAACAGCCAGGTTCTCAAGCCATCCTCTGGAGTTCCAAGATGATTTCCTGGAGCAGCTCCTGGGGATTTGCCAGCCGGGACACCTGCACTCACGTGAGGTAAGAGGGCTGCTCTCACCTTGGCAGTTAGCTTTTCATTTAGGACTCCATTTGAGAGAGTGCCTCCACCAGTTCCATGGGATGACACTATCTTTTTAACCAAGCTCACTGGTCATACCAGCAAAAACACATTACTGCAATTCCTGAAAATCTCATATAATTAAACCTCCTGTTGACACGACCTCTAGCAACAAGTATGACTGGGGTTGAGAAGATAAAAAGCTGTAACAATTTTTATGTGAAATATCCCTGACAATTTATTGTGAAAATTTGAATCTGGATGCATAATGCCACTGAAAAATCAAAAGTAGTGAATTTTTGACATAGCTAATTTTACAGTATTTACAGTATAAAAAGAGGAGGCAATTATTCAGAGGATTAGTCCCAGTGGCACCAGAGCACAGTCTGCTTTAAAAAGGCTATAGTCCTAAGAATCTAAATATATTCGGGCCTATAAACATGTTACTGCATTTGCTGAAAAAGGAACAGAAGCAGTAGTCTAATCTGATCATATTTCCAACACAGAGTAAGTGTCTCATAAACTGTGAAACAGGAAAAAGATAAACTCTATGAATTTCCCCTCTGCTAACCCAGTTTGCTTCTAGCAATGGTAAAAAATAAAATTATCAAAGAATAATAATTTTTTTTGAGACTGGTAACACAAACAGTCTCTTGCTCCAAATAAAGCTGAAAAGTGCAGCTGTTGCATTTTCCTCCCCATGGATAGAAATCATCCTGCTCCCGCTCTAGTCACAATTAAAAATCCCGCTAGCCCTAGCAACTGGACCCCTGAATGTCCAAGGCAGGCCATATAAAAGTCAGAGAAACATCCCAAAAGACCAGAGAAAACAGAGTTTAAAAGGGAAACATTCACTTCTTGACTACCATCTTCTTGTTGCTGAGGAAAGAGGCAAGTCTCCTAACTCCCAATATGATATCTCTGTACATTAACTAGTTAGCATAAAGGCTAAATTCAAAACTAAATCACTCGAGTAGAAATTCAGTACCTAAATTACTGTAATATTAGGCCCCTGGCTCCTATTCTCTTCAGTTCATAAATGCAGATTGGCTAGAGGGACTGCAAAACACAAAGCAATAACATAAACTATTAAAGCAAAGGACACCATGTTCCTTTGATTCTCACACCTACCCACACACATACGCCCACACATACGCAAAAGCTCCCGAGGAGTAAGAATTCTGAAATATCAAAAGTCCAGTATACAACAAGGCTGAAAAATAGACTTATTACTTTTTTATGTACATGTCCTGTGTCATTAAGCAGCTTTCCTAGAAAAAGGCCATGACATCTACATGCGGTTCTTTGCTGCTGGAGAGGTAATTGCTTTTTTCAATAGAAGTCATTTCAAGCTACTTGCTATACATTGAGTGACACACCAGACAAGTAATTTTATGTTCCCACAACAGCAAATTAGAAAGGCAGCAGAGTGATAGAGTAACCACAAGAAAATCCTTTTCACCCCTTCAAATTACTGCATAGAAAGCACTAAAAACAATGCAATGTCCAGCTATTGATCTATTGATTTCACAGTGGACCGTATTCTGCCCCAAATTCTTTTGCAACAGTTCATGTCTACGTTGTTTTAAAAAGGATTGCAAATGTCTATAAACTTAAGCAAAAAAGTTGTTAAGAATTGATTTTACAGCAATCTCTTTAAAAAATTAGACTGCTTTTCCATTTGGAAAGAATGTCTTGATTATGTCAGAGGCCTGATTTGCCCTTCAGAGTTATCCTGCCTGTCCTGGTTTGAGGTAAAACAGAACCAATTTTCTGTTCAGTAATTTTACATTTTAGCTAAGCCTCTCCTAACTAACTGAACTCTCAGAAATTAACAGCATATTGTGGAGACACTGTTTGTTCTCAGAGTGATAAGACCTGATTATTTGTAATTTGTGCTAAGGAATAGGATACAGAGAGGCTCTTGCTTATACTTATTGCTATAACAACCAAGGCCAGCTAACTCTGTTATTTGCCCCCCTGGAGGGTCAGAGGCGGAAGAGCTTAGAGGGGTCCCACCTGCAGGGAGGAGGGGACAGGACAGGTGACCCAAAACTGACCAACGGGGGTATTCCATCCCATCTGCCTCATGTTCAGTATAAAAGCTGAGGGAAAGGGTCAGCCCTCTTTCTTCAATGGCTGGCACCCAAGAAGAACTCTGGCTGTTCGTCTGCCTCTGATCCTCTGACACTGATCCGTGCATTCCTGAATCCAGATCTGGAATCCAGCTCCTGTCCGTCACTGACTCCAGCCTGGGACTTTCCCAGTGCCTGTCAGTGATGTGATCATCATCCCGGGAGCTTGATTCAGTTTTGTATATATTGTATATATTTCAGATTTATATTATTAATAATTTATTAATATTTTCATTAGTTTATTTTTTTTTTCTAAACTCCTAAGTCTCTTTTTCTCTCTCCCTCTTCTCCTTGGACAGAGAGGTGGAGGAGAGCATCTGTCATTCGCTTCATTGTCCAGTCCAGCCCAAACCATAACACTGCCTTACACTAGCCCTCCATTCAGGCATCCAAATTTAGTTGTAAGTCCCAATTACCAAACCCTCAGCTCAAGCTGATGAAGTTACTCCTGGACAGGACTTGTCAGCTAAGTTGTCTGCACAAGAATAAAGACACATATTTGTACATGGGAAGTAAAACAAAACTTTTGCGACCTGGAAAGCTTGAAGAGTTCTGATAAGGAGAGAAAGGACTGCAGTGCTCCTACTGAAAGGCAAGGGAAAAAAGGGCAAGAAAGTCTGGAGCTCTTGCCACCTCCATACTGGATGCTCACATGCAGAATGGGATTCAATATTGAGCTCAGATTGCATCATTGCCCACATTTCATAGTAGATGTTCTACAGCACTGAGAGAAAGAGAGCTGAGGAAGGCCAACTAACACCAGTTTATTCAAAAGCATGAAGCCTCTCCCAAGGATTCTCTGATGTCCAGATAAAACTGATTCAGCCTGCTAAGGGAAAAGGAGTTAAAGTAGGTTTATTATTGTGTACTCCAGTTTACTTTCCCTCCTCGTCCATGTCTTCTTTCCCAAAAGAGTCAAGCACACGTGGACAGAGAAAGGACAGATACTTTAGAAGAAGCCAGTTTATCTTCACAATGTGCATCGACAGTCATAAGCATGCAAAACAGAAACCAAAAGGTTAATATTGAAAGCATGCAAAAACACTTCCAAATGCATGGTTTTACAGGACAGGCAAGCAAAACTTCTTACAGAATAAATCAAAGCGATGAAAACAGAAAAAGCAACATGCTGAAACCCATACTTTGGTACTTAGATAAAATACATACAAAATTTAAAGCAAGCTTTGCAAGCAATTCAGTAAATGGTTGTTCAGATTCCATGACTTTTCATAAATAAAATTACAAATATATAAGGTAAACATCCAGATGCAGTATGTCAGTTTTCCCATCTGCAAATCCAAGTTCAAATCAAATTACTTGCCTTCTGTGCTTGGACTCAAAATTAGAAATAAGTAGAGCTGGTTCACTTTTGGCTCAAGGGATTGGCTTTGATTTGGCTTGCTGAGCTAGACAGCAGCAATAAGCTTTCTGTTTGTAGAATATAATCTTAAATTTGGCACTTGTTCTTCCTTCAGTCCTCTGGCACAATGGCATCTATTCAGATTGCCTACTTTAGTTGCCTAACACAAGTGCTGAACATCTCAAAACCGGATGCCTGGCCACAGCAGGCATCAATAATAAAATAATTCAGAGTACTCAGCTTAGGGCTACTTAGCTTGTGGAAAGAAGGCCCCTGAAGAATGATTCAAAATACTAACAACGAAGATGCCAACTTCCCCCTGCTGCCTGGAAGCCCCTTAACAACAACGAAATAATCCTGAAAGTTTCCCTGGGAGTGCAAGTGCTTCGCTGAATAGACAATTGTCCGAGGCAGAGGAGAAGAGGGCTCTCAGCAGGCGCTTCTCTGAAAGTTTTGAATTAAATGTTTATGTCTGCAAGAGCTTGGAATGATAAGACCTCTCCTGTGGGGTCCACATCACTGATGCACCTCCTTCTCGTGCTGCCCCAGCGAGCAGAACCCCGGCTCGGGATGAGCAAGACCTGCTGCCTTCCAGCACCAAACCCAGGGTCGGTGGGGAGCTGAGCCAATCGCCCTCTTCCTCTGCTTCCATTTTTAAGCGTGAATAAACGTAGCATGAATGTACAACAAACATAACCCTTGCAGCATTCCAGCCCTGTCTTCCTACTTTCTGATTGAATTGTTTCATTTCGTGACTTGGTTTTCCCAGTACTACTATTCTAAATCAGTGCAACATACAGGCATTGTACATTAAAAAATTGTAAATTGTACAAATAAATTTCATTCATAGTTACAGCAAGTTACATTAAAGCTAAGCTGGTCTGCCAAATAATAGCCTGTAAAAATATCAGGATTAGTTTTACTCTGTTCATATAGGCAAATATAGAATAATTTAACTGGAACCAGTGGATACTCTGAGCTTATATCATCACAAGCAAGTACAGACTGTTGTTTACCACCTAAACACTATTAAGAAAACTTTAGCAGTATTTTGCCCATTTGATGAAGTCACAAACACTTTTCAGGTTGTCGTCAGTGTGCCAGAAAGAGAAGACTGAGACCCACAGTCCTTTTCTTCAAGAGTGACAGTATGCAAAATGTGACCTTATATCCTCTGACCTGTGTCAGTCCTCTTATATTCACCCCAAGAGTCTTCCCACTGCATCTTTTCTAGAACTCTTCTTCTTCAAGTTTCTGTTTTCCTGTGAAATAGCACTTTCTTCCCTTGTGAAGTTGGTTGGGTTTTTTTCAGCAAAAATATCAGAACGTCTGGAGCAGTATCACGAAGTGTTTTGTGAGATTTTATGGGTTTTGGCCACAGGTTATTTTTTCTCGCTGGATGCTACCTGCTTAGCTCCAGCCTTATCAGCAAGTAAAAAAAACCCCAAATGCCCAGATGTCGTAAATGTATGGTTGTCAAATACAGACATCCCGCAGATCTGGCCATAATCATTTGTGGACTCAATGTCTTCTAGGCCCCATAAAAAAAACTTGCTGTATCAAGGACATTAACCAGAGGTCATGAAGAAAAATCTAGATGATACAAAACTCGTCTGTGCACCTCCTTAGCAGCACAAGCTGCTCTACCCTCAAAACCTAGCAAGTGTACTGCAGAGAGGCTACAACTTAGAGTTATAAAATCATGCAATTAAAATTAAAGAGCTTGTAAAAAGAAAAAATTACCTTTGAACACCAAGTCAGAAATGTAAGATGATTGGCATTTATTCCTGTGTCATTTATATGGCACCGCTGGTGTCCAAAGCAGTATACAATTGCTGAGCTGAGGTAAGGTGAAGAACTGGTCGTTACACAGAGTCAGTTGAAAGGCATGGCTCATACTCCAAGATATAAAATACAGTGGGCCATATTCTGGCTGTAGATTTGGATCTTGCTTATTTGCCTCTTCACCCATGCCCAGCTGAGGCATGCATCACCCTGTCACTGGGGTTCACCTCCCCATTGATACCTATTTTGTGCCAAGACATCCACGCCTCAGTATCAGTATCCTGTCTCTGTCTCTATGATCTCTGCTTGCTCACAAGTCACCACCCAGCCCTCTGACTCCTCCACTTCATGGCTGCCTTTCCTCATCAAAGCTTTTAATGGGTTTATCATACAAAAACATTGCCCAGACTAAAATTAATCTTCAATACCACAGAGGCCTGAAATTTGATTGTTGTGGGAATTCCTCTGGCATTGCACTATTTAAATTCTCAGCCACAATCCCGTGTTAATGTAGAAGTTATTGTGTCTTGAATAGGTTTGTGCCTTCCCAGAACAATGTTAGATTAGAGCTTAACACTTCTGTATCGCCCAGCTTCTTGTCACATGTTTTTTTTTTCCAAATTAAATCCAGCTTTACCTAGTACATACTAATGAGTCCAAGCTTCTTCTGTTTACATGTTGGGAGTTTCCTAAGGCTTATGTTACAGGTTGGAAAGTCTACTGTGTATTCTGTTTAAAAGAAAGAATGAAAAAAGCAGAGCTGAAAATTAAGTTCTTAAGTAAAAGACAAAACTAAGAAAATTCCCCAGCCCTCCAATTAAGAGCTTGCTCATTCAGGCCTCGTACACTGCCAACAGACTACACACTGATAAAACCTATTTTGGATTATTTAGACTTGAGCAAAAATTCTGTGAGTTTAGGGAGCCAGCATGAAAATCACTGGCATAATGACAAGCTTCAGCAATAAGAAAATTCAATTAAATCATTACACAGAAACATGAGCACTGATGGTATTTCCACAGCTTTAATGAGGCCAGTATGGAGTTCACGACCCTCTACGAAAAGTGTGTTTAACGATGATGGGCTGGGCCATTGAGTGCCATTATTTATTTAAAGTCCTAAAAGGGAGCTTGTCTTACATTCTGGATGAGTCTAATCAGCAATATAAAATGATAGCCTAAAAAAGAGACATGTCTCTGCGTCTCTCAGCCTCCCCTTTACTAGCACCAGAGAAGAAAAAGAAAACATGAGTTTTGCAGCATTCTCATAAACTGAGAACTAGGCAACTGTTGGCGACTGAAGGGCAGAGTTCAGCTCCATCCAAGGGTCATGGCAATGCTTTAAGGGCTGTACAAAGAAGAATTATTTTCTTAGTTCAAGAATCACTAAGGAAGTTATCAAAGTAGAAAGAGGACAGGGGAACCGGGGCTAGGGTGTACAAGAGAAAGTGCCATGTATATGGGAAAAGAAACACGGCAGGAAGCTCCTGAGTTTAGAAGTAAAGCACAGCCAAATAAATCCAACATATAACTGATGATGCATTTAATGATGGGTAGCTGAAAATCAGAAAGGCTGTGCCCATACTTGTAAATCAAACAGCACCAAGATACATTTCAGACTCAGCACTGCCAGCATCCATTCTTTACATCATTAAATTGTTAGTGATCCCTGGTGCAGTTCAGGACCGTTTCAACTAACACTACCGAAAAATTTCCAGTTATGGTTCAGAAGTTAGCATGGACAGGCAGCTGGCAAGCAGCAGCTTGTATTAGGGAGGAGGATGGTTTAGCGGTGTGGATGCAGGGTGTCCTGTGTTATTCAGTAAGAGCACCAGGCAGCACTCTCAGACAGTTGCAATTAATTGACATAGGCATAGCTAGAAGGTCCGTCTGTTGCTCCAGTCACAAGAGTTGTGTCTGACCTCATTTCTGCTCCTGAAGGGAGAGAGCAGGAGAGGATGAATTTCTGCCCTGAGTCACTGAGAGTGCAGGATACTAGCATTCGTCACAGTGCCCAAATTGTTGAGTTCTGGGACTATGGTCAGATCTTTTACAAGAAATCAAATCAAAACCAGAAAAAATCTCAGCTGAATGTGTCATGAGATTATTTGCATGGTCATTTTTATTTCGTTTGGTTTACTTGGATTTCAGATCAGTTCTTGAGAACTCAAAGCACTTTTGACTCCATATGAAGTCCTCAAGTCAAAATGTCATTAAGACAAATTTGAACTCCCCCTTTAGGGAGCAGACAAAATCAAATCCAACACCAAGAAAGAGAATCACTAACTTCAGTACTCATGGGAGAAGTGAAATGCTATGAAAATAAATGCACAGCAGGTAAACACAGCTCCACACATTCTCTCTCAGATTGCACTTATAGAGAAGAATTTTATTAAGGTTAAGACTACTCGCAAAGTTGTTGTGGGGAGCTGGGGAGAAGATAATCCTTGGCTTTCAAAAAATTGTGCTTTGCAGCCTTCTAGGCTGCAGCCTTCAGAGGATCTTTTTTGGTTTTTGAACTTTTACTTTAACCATCTACCCCCCTTCCACATCCAGCCGGGACCTTTGGTTCAGTGTTTATTGAACAGGTATATGTTACCCTGCCACATAAATACTGTTCTATTGACATTTCCCATGCTAAATAAGCCTTTCTTTGGCTGTTTAAAATTCACCACGCAATACCTAGTGTTTGTAGAAAGGTGCTAAATAAAGAGAAGGAGAAAAAACAAAAGGGAGAAAAGTGCTTCAGGCAAAGTTTCCCAACATCATCTTATTACTGTAATTATCACCACAAAGCATAGCAAAAATGGTTCAGAGCAAAATTATTTATCTAACATGGTAAAGTAACCAAGGTCTGATTCCAATTTTCTGATATTCATCAATACCAGTAAGAAGAAAATCAGCCCCTCAGTATTTTACACCCTTCTCATAGTGTAAATGACAACACAAGATTCAGAAGAGTGGGAACTGATGCATTTGGGGACATTAACCTTATTCCCTCCCAGACCCTGTTTTCAATGTTCCCACTCCCAAGTAAGCACTCAGCCATGTTGTTTTCATCAGCATCTCTGTTCTCAAGCGCCTCCATGCTGCAGGGGACAGTTTGCAGTCAAGACTGTTTGCTCAGGAGGATGCTGTAGATTGTGCTGATGGTGGCCTCTCCTCCCTCTTTAAAGAGCAGAGAGAACCATCTGCGGAATAAGCCTGATTTTCTGAGGAGCTAGAAGTTATTACTAAGAGAAGCAAGGCAAGAACAGAGAAAAAAGTAGGATAGGTCCAGGAGGGGACATTGGAGAAAAACAAGCCCTGAGTTGCTGTGCTTTTTATAGATGTAAAGGGATTGCCATTTAAATGTTGATGTTTGCCAAAGTAAATCAAATATTTATTAAGGAAATCACCCACTTGGGTGGAAAACTGGAGCATTTCAGAAGCAATGACGTGCTTACCTGGAGAAAATGGAGATTTTCTTTTTAAATAATCACCCATTATAAACAAAACTAAAACCCAGATCTTGACATGGCATAGTCAGAGCAATTACTCTGGACTGCAATATTTGGAAATAACCCAGGTTTTCCAACATTTGATATCCAATGTAGCTCAGCTTCTCGCTTGCAATTCAAAGTGAGCTGCAGCCACTGCTATGGGTAACACCAGTAAAACAGGTTGATGCACAATATTCTGATGGGGGTGATTTCTGCTTCCTCTTACTGCTGGGGGGATTTCTGCTTCATCTTACTGCTCTAGAGAGCAGATTATCTCACAAGTGTTTGCTGCAGTGCCTGATTATACCTGACTGAAATATAAAAAAGCCCCGTATGTCCTTGCCAGAAACCATGATCATCTAAAAAATTCTAATTGCTGTGGGTTTTTTATCCACAAAAAGGAATTGTGCCATTTTAGTTTGAATGCCATTACTGAAAAAAAAAAAAAAAAAACAAACAACTTATGTGAGAGAAATTCCCAGTGTTTGTTTGCTTTGAAACAGCCAGACTTTATCAATTCTGCCCCAGTAATATCTCTGCAGCAGATGAACTGTTTAGAAACCAGAAGGCAGAATACAGAGAAAATCAAATAACGATTGCATAAATGTTTTCTTCCTGTTACCAAGACTGGAAGCTGTTCCCACAGACATTTTGTGAAACTCTTCCCCCAGATAGTTAGGTGCAGAATCACCTGGGTTTTTTTGTCTATTTGTGAGAGTTCCTAGATTTGACATAGGAATGCACACTGATGCACTTAGAAAAGGCTCAGGTCAAGGGTATTTAAATATTAGCTATATACCACATGGTTTTCAAACACTGGAATGGGGCAGGTTAAATGTAATTAGGCTTTGGAAAAGAAAGAATTTTCTACAGCTGTTCTTCTCTGATCTCATTATTTCTTGTAGTTTCCAGTTTAGCTTATTTGTTATGTTATGGAGCATGATAATGAACTCTGTTGTTCATGGTCAAGGAAACAGCTATGAACAGCTGGCATATTTTATGACCATTCTAATTGCAGGGTCATACAAAAATTTGTGTGAATTACCATCAAGCTGAAAATTTTCTCTTGTCAATGTGAGTTAACAGATGTTTTGTGTATCATCACCTGTAATAGCCTACATAAGGACTGGACGCTTTTGTCTCAATTTGAAAAGTACAGAGATAGTGGCGAGTTGACCAGTTTAAAGAAATTAAACCACTCCAGAAGTCCAGTTGTTGTCAAAATGTGTAACAAGAAGAATTTTGATGAAAACTAGAATGCAACAGCATTAAGTAGCTGGCAACTATATTTCCAGACTTATCTAACATTAACATCAGGGTCACATTCCTCTTTTCTTGCATTAGCTTGTCTACCCTCCTGCTTCCATCTGCTTTATGAGTACGGTTACCTTTATTCAGCTGTACGCTCCTGCCCCTCCAGATCGCAGGTTCTCTCCCAGCCCTCCTAAATGTAGCAACTATTACCTATTTTTTTCCAAACAAATCCTTGCAGCCCAGGCCACACCAGCCCTATCCATCCTAGCTCTCTGCATCTCAGTCAGAACTGCAGCCTCCCAGAAGTGTTCCCGGCACCTTGCCCCACCAGACCTCAAAACCTTCTTAGCCAGCTCCTGGCACATCTAACCAGACCATCCCAAAAGTCACTGTTTTCCAAGTATCACTGGGTCTTATCCCTTCCTGATTCCATTTCTGGTGCCCCCCAGCTATGTCACCATCCCCCAAGAGAAATGTGTGCCCTTGCCACCACCACCCTACACCTGCGCTGCCACTCACGACCCCTGCCTTGCCGTTGCACTGCTGGGGTTGTCCACTCTCGCCTGACTTGAACATTTTAACTAAAAGTGGTATTCACAATGATTTTTAAATGCTTTATAATTTAATATACTTTATATTATTATCTTCCAAGCTCTGTCATCAAAATTCCTGAAGCAGCAGAGAGAGAAAATATTAAGAGAAAAACTTCTGTCTGTGCTTCTGTACAGCCCAGCTAGTATTGTGCTCCATCTATTTTTCTTGTTTAATGAAGGTTGATGGAATGTGGCCTGGTTGTACACACGTGAAAACTGTATCTCATTAGTTGATAACCCTTATAAATGTGTCAAAGACTATGACTTGTATTAATGTGCTAAGGAAAGACTTCTATAATCATTACAAGATAATGAAGACATTGCGATCTCAGTTAAATCTATTCCAGGAAGATAAAATGAGCCAAAATTAATCTAAACTAAAAAATTTGAAGGCTATGTGTCTTGAGAGTTTGAAAAATGTAATGTCCTATGAGCAACATCCAGACAATTTAACACAATGAAATCTGAATAGTATTTAGATGCCAAGAAAAGGCAGAGAGCTCTACTTCAAAATGAAAAATACCAAATTACAGATTTCTGTAAATTCTAGAGCAATGAGAATAATAATAAGATAAATGAGAGGAAAGGAATGAAAGGGGAAGAAATTAATTTCTTAGATCCTTATGATACAAAGCTCTGCATGCAGTTTTTCTGGTTTTACCAGCATTTTTCTGGGACTTGCATACTTTTTATTTTTTCTTTTGGCTCCTCTACCACAAGTATTTTGATTGTTTACTTTCTCTGAATTCCTGAATGATACTGTCTGAGATTTAAGGTATTCTGTGAAGATGTTAGTATATGTTGTACAGCACTTTTTCACCTAGAAAGACATGCTGCATTAAAGGCTCTGGGAAGGATGGGAAGAAGGTGCCTACGGCGGAGTTGAGGCAGCACCCTAGAAGTCTTCTGCCTTTGAAACCCACCTTTGGGGATGCCTGCCCCTGACTGCAGGAGATGCTCCAGTGGAAGTGCTGTCTCACTTGGAACAACCTCACATGACAAGATGTGAGTTTCCGTTGGCCACTTTCATACCCCACTGTTTCCAGAAACAATGGTGAGGGTCCCTTTGAAAGCAGCAAAAAGTTGAAGACCAGGGAGGTTGTCCCTGGGAGAGGCTGTAGCAGTACGCATTACCACTGCTCAGCATAGTTTGTGTTGTTCACCGTACGACTGTCCCTACCCCACCATCACTGCAGCTGCTGCACCTGTCCTTAGTAATAGTGTGAAAGGGCATCAAAATGGCAGTCTTTCTTCTCGTCAACAAAGTGATCAGAGGTACTCTTAGGCTACACAACCCAGGAAACTCTTGGATACAAAGTTAATGAAAGTATGAACTGCAGACTGTATTCTGTTAACAACCCACAGGGCCGGCACTAGACTGATGCATCAAAAATTATTTATCTCCAAGCAAGCAACTGTGTATGGTAGAACAAACTGTTCTGAGGATCACCCCATACTCAAATAACTCAGACCTTGGCACATAGCATAGATCTCGGCACCTCACACATCAATAGTTGCCATCTCCTACTGCCGCCCTACAAATATGCTGTCATACTGCTGCTTTTTCCTCCTCTAATGCTGACGTTTGCAAGTAAATCTGCTTTTCCTCTTGCTGTCTCCTGCTTAATCCTCAGTGCTGGCTCACCTGTACACCTTCTGAAGCCAGTGAGGGTGTTTCCACAGTGGCAAGTGGCATCAGCTCAGAGTAACTGCAGCTGCGAAGGTGGCTATCGTAGCTGAAGACTAGCACAGTACCACAAAGATGCTATGATGGGAACTACCACGATCTTAGCAGAGGACAGCTTGGCCTCCTCATTGTTCACAGTAATGACAGGTCATAGACATTCTGAAAAAGGATAAATATTAGAAAGATGGTTGATTACTTCATGAAAATGTCTTCTGAAAACCTAACACCACATAAACCAGTAGTAATATAATAAGCCTTGGTAATTCTGTACAACCTAAGCCAGCCAGGAGGATTCTGAGAAGGATTTTCAGTGTTTGTATTCTCATAAATTAATTGTTACTTCCTAGGAATAGGATTCTAAATATAACACAAGAATCTCAACTAAGGAGTTTTACAGTGCCCTCATACACCTGTAAAATAACAATACGAACACACAAGCATTTTTATTATTTTGGTTAAGTGTATCACAGAACGCTGATGTGTAAGAGCAGAATTATGTTCTCAGGAATAAATCTCTGGAACCACCTCTGGATCTATCCACTTATGTCATACTGTATCTATTACAGCAGCATTTGAACACCTTCCAACTACTTACAATACAAATAACATTCTCTGCCTCCTTTCCCACAATAGGATTGCATTCATATTCATTTCCATGCTAGCAGATTAGTTGGCTCGTGTATCTGGTGCCTGTATAGTGTATATCACAGCTTGTCCAGTGTCTCTGGGTACAACATACAGTAAGTAAAGTAAGAAATAACAAAAGTCAAGTAAAAGCTGTTTTGTCTGGTAATATTTGCATAGACACAAGCCTGGAATATTCAACAATATTGCATTTGCTTTTGAAAGCAAAATTTATCACACCAGCATTTCTCTCATTCTGTAGAGGCAGATTATCATCTCTACTCCTGAAGATTTCTTGTCACACTGGTTCAACCCCATGTGCATCTCTTTGTAAGATAAACCCTCTTGTAGTGAGATTTTGATTTTCACCGTCATTTAATAAAAAGTAATTCATTATTCATTCTGCAGGAGTCTCTGGAAACAGCAATCTCTCTTTTAACAGGGAGATGCTTCAGTTGTACATCATAGGATACCAAACTGGGAAGATAAAACTTGCAAAGAACATTTACATTAACAGAGAATGGATGAACAATTCATAATTAATTATTTGGGAATGAATGCCACCACAATTTATCATGGAATATTTGCAAAGGTAGTACATGCACTTGTGTGCCTTCTAGTGTTTTTATAGGGTCATTACTGAACACTGGACCAATCCATTCCAGTATGACTGACACAGTCAGGTCATTAGCCCCTGGCTGACTTCTTGGAAAAATTGTATGAAGGATAATATCAGTAATAAACTAAATGCTCATCTTCGGGGATTAGAGAACCAGAATTTTCAAAGCTTGTGCCTATTACTTCAGTGTGACTGGCTGTAAATGGTTATGCAATGATTTGTAGAATCCCTGTATGTAGAATTTAAAAACAGCTTCCCTGTGTTTCATTTGTGAAGGCTGCAATCTCACTTCACACACAGAGTTTGTCTTCCCTCTCTATTGGTTGTTTTATCTCATTTTTATTTTGCACTGAAAGTCCCAAGGATGGTGATTCAGAGCTAACAGCTGAGCAGTGATGCCATCTTTCTGCCAGCATGTGTCACATCATAACCTGTTAACGGAGACATTCAGTCACTATTCACCACTAACTTCCTCACTTGTATAATCACACATGCAGCATCTTAGGAGCATCAACAAGGTCCTTCCTCTACCATGGTCACTACTTGCACCGTCACATACATCACTTCTGGCCATGTGGTGGGACTGTGCATTTGCATCAGGTCTCCTAAGTGACTTCACATGCACATCTCAGTCCACAGCGAGAAGGCCCTGAGCATGTCAGCTGCAATAAGTACATTTCATACCCAGTCTCATGATGAAAAAGCCCACTGAGTCTTCAGGAGGGACACTGGCAAGGAAGAGGCTGTGAGCTCCCAAAGCAATTCATCCAGGCCACTTCAGATTGTCTACCCATCTCCAGGCTACCACCAGGAAAGAAGGAGTCAGCATGCAGTCCACAGACTGGCTGAACTCATCTAGTCATTAAGTTTTTTTCATCCTCTGTTAAAGAGGGAAGTAACCAAGCAGGGGATTATTGAGTGGGGACCTGGATCATCTGAGAAGGCCAATAAAAGTTTTAGTTGACATAGAGAACTTTGGTTTAAGTAAAGGAGCAGAGGTGAGTCTAGGAGAGGAGGCAGAAAGCTAGTTACATGCCAGAGCAGTGACCCAGTAAGGAGAGGAGATATCATTGCTGCAGAAGGAGGATTCTGGGCGCTCCAAGCCCAAGGACAGTTCCAGAGCAAGGAGGAAAGTGGAATACAGGTATAGGTGAAGACACTCTGCTTCTGATTTCTTGTGCAATGTAACATAAAGAATTATCATTTTCTGGAAAGCTTACCAAAACTGCATTCCCATGCAGTCAGGCTCTGAGAAAGAGTGGGTAATTTCGTGTGAGGGACACCAAGAGATCATCATTGCTCCTGGCTAGTTCAGGCTTCTAGGCATTGAAGCCCTGTTTCTGAGGAAGATGCCCAGGCTTTGCATAAGGTCATTGAAGAGACCAAACACACAATACCAGAATTATTCAAGTGGCAGTGTATTGGGTTTGCGTGGCAAGGTTTTAGTAGCAGGGGGGCTACAGGGGTGGCTTCTGTGAGAAGCTGCTAGAAGATTCCCCCATGTCTGACAGAGCCCGTGCCAGCTGGCTCCATGACGGACCCGTCACTGGCCAAGGCCAAGCCCAAGCCAATCAGTGATGGTGGTGGCACACCTGTGATAACCGAGAAAAATCAGAAAAAACCCCTGCACAAAAACAGAAAAAAAACCTGCACAACTGCAGTCGGAGAGAGAAATTAGAATATGTGAGAGAAACAACTCTGCAGACACCAAGGTCAGTAAAGAAGAAGGGGGAGGAGGTGCTTCAGGCGCTGGAGCAGAGATTCCCCTGCAGCCCGTGGTGAAGACCATGGTGAGACAGGCTGTCCCCCTGCAGCCCATGGAGGTTAACGGTGGAGCAAATATACACCTGCAGCCCGTAGAGGACCCCACGCCAGGGCAGGTGGATGCACCCAAAGGAGGCTGTGATCCCATGGGAAGCCCACACTGGAACAGACTCCTGGCAGGACCTGTGGACCCATGGACAGAGAGGAGCCCATGCTGGAGCAGGTTTGCTGGCAGGACTTGTGACCTCGAGAGGCACCCATGCTGGAGCAGTCTGTTCCTGAAGGACTGCAGCCCATGGGAAGGACTCATGTTGGAAAAGTTTGTGGAGGACTGTCTCCCACGGGAGGGAGCCCAGGCTGGAGCAGGGGAAGAGTGTGAGGAGTCCTCCCTCTGAGGAGGAAGGAGCGGCAGAGATGACGTGTGATGAACTGACTGCAACCGCCATTCCCCGTCCCCCTGCACCACTGTGGGGGAGGAAGCAGAGAAAACTGGGAGTGAAGTTGAGCCCAGGAAGAAGGGAGGCATCGAGGGAAAGTGTTTTAAGATTTAGTTCTATTTCTCATTACCATACTCTGATTTGATTGGTAATAAATTCAACTAGTTTCCCCAAGCAGAGTCTGTTTTGCTCATGACAATAACTAGTAAGTGATCTCTCCCTTTGCAGGAGAGCCTTTTGTTATATTTTCTTTTCCCCTACCCTGCTCAGGAGAGGAGTGATAGAGCAGCTTGGTGGGCACCTGGCACCCAGCCAGGGTCAACAAGCCACAGGCAGAAAGCTTAAAAGTACACAGGATTAACAGGAGCCAACCCAGCAGTGTGACATGTACCCATCTTCTTTAAAAAGCTTGGTTCAAAGTTCTCATTTTTGCATCATTCTTCAGGATTCTCAGAATTTAGCTGGGACTTCAAGCCAGAATGTCTCAGTCAAATGCAACCCAAATAATGAGACCCAGAAGCAGCAATTAATGAATTCTCAAAGGAAAATACATTTGCTTTCAATGTTATGAAACCAGTTTCTGTACAAAGACATTTTATTTAGATTTACCAAAAATATTCTGAGAGTTTCCAACACTATTCTATGTCAATGTTTGCCATATACTGAGGTTCTCATTCAACTTTTATTTAGTTTGAACCCAGGAATTAGGACAGAAAATAGAATCATAGAATCATTTAGGTTGGAAAAGACCTTTAAGATCAAGTCCAACCATTAACCTAACACTGCCAAGTCCACCACTAAACCATGTCCCTAGGTGACACATCTACACGTCTTTTAAATACCTCCAGGGATGGTGACTCAACCACTTCCCTGGGCAGCCTGTTCCAATGCTTCTCAACCCTTTCAGTGAAGACATTTTTCCTACTATCCAATCTAAACCTCTCCTGGTGCAACTTGAGGCCGTTTCCTCGTGTCCTATCACTTGATACTTGGGAGAAAAGACCAACACCCACCTCTCTACAACCTCTTTTCAGGTAGTTGCAGAGACCAATAAGGTCTCCCTTCAGCCTCCTTTTCTCCAAGCTAAAGAACCCCAGTGCTCTTAGCCACTTCTCATGAGTCTTGTTCTCTAGATCCTTCACCAGCTTCATTGCCATTCTTTGGACATGCTCCAGCACCTCAGTGTCTTTCTTGTAGTGACAGGCCCAAAACTGGACACAGTACTTGAGGTGGGGCCTCACCAGTGCCCAGTGCAGGGGGACAATCACTTCCCTGGTCCTGCTGGCCACACTATTCCGGATACAGGCCAGGATGCTGTTGGCCTTCTTAGCCACGTGGGCACATTCCTGGCCAAAATGAAGTGAAGCCTTCAGGATTTGATGCTCAGTGGGAATTTGTGTTTCCCAAACCACCAGTATCTACATGTTGCATGTAGGCCATTCCTTTGGGGTTGCATGCAGTTAGGCTCTCCTGGACAAGCCCTTTTTTCTGATTTGGGAATTTTTGGTGGAGGAAATCTGCAGGATATATCCATTTGTCTGGAGTTCCTGGACTGCTGTACGTGAGGAGGCTCCTGAGGTTTTGCTGCCTAAGCATAAGCCAACCCAATAGCATCTGCTCAGCCAACTCTAGAACTAGATAGGGCTGCTGGAGAAGAAGCATATTTGCTGTAGAAGCTTCCCTGGTTTTCCTATACATAAGCAAATTCTCAAGAGCAAAGGCCTTGCTATGTATGGCCATTTACCATACAATGTATGAACATACTTCTGTCTGGTATTTCCAATACTCAGATTTCACCTCTCCTGCCCAGAAGCAGAAATCAGCTTCCCACAGATCACCAACAGCTGGATCCCATGGGTGAGAGCTGAGAAGTTGAGGGTGACATGATGGACCTCCCTCAGCCCTCACACAAATTTTCTTGAGGAAAGTTGTTTCCCTTCTTATGCCCCCATTCCTAGGAAGACCCCACTGTGGTGGATCCCCAGGTACTCCTGTGCAAAAACAAACTACACTGAGAGCACTAGCAAATGTTTCTATGAAAACGTTAACCCAGGAGAGCATTCTCACCGAAATAACATAATTGAGGTAATTATGCAGAGAAATTGGATCCAATTCATGATTAGACAAATAAAATAAAACAAAACAAACTGTGGATACTCAAAATATTTAAAATTTATGAACCTACCTAATTTTTTTCATGATTACTCATTCCTACTGCAACAAACATCATATTTATTCCCCTACCTTTCAAGTCACGTTGCCTGGTTTTTTTGCCTAAGTTGGCCAAAATATTTGTGTCTGGAGCATTGCAATATCTCTGGCAAAGCCAGCAGAATGGCTTGCCAAATAATGTCTGTGGACACATACAAAAGCTAGAATGAAAAAGAAAATGTTGATGCTGGCCTATAAACAGGAATCGGGCTTTCAAGGTCAGAGTGGTTTATTTGTTCTCCTAGGGGTAAGTATTAAGCCTCTGAGGCTCAGAAAGGAATTAAACCCAGATGTCTCATTTTCAAAGGAAGAGATGTACTCCGCAAACTATTCTATAATCAGAGGGGGCACACTCGTCATGACTTTTCATTGAAAGAGAGAGACATGCATCATTTTTTAAGAGAACAGCTGCAGGTAAAGATGTCTCCACACTATGATTTCTCCACCTTCTTCTCATCTACCTTTAAATACACAGCAGAGGTACCTAAGCTTGTATCTAGGTTTGGTCTAAGGTCAATGGAGGCAGACATTTCCAGACAGCTTAGCTCAAATGCTAGGTAGGAACTCTGTCTCCTGGAGAGGCAGGTCTTCATTGACTATAAAGGATGCACAGGCACTTCACCTGGAAGCTTAATGTTGGTAGAATAAACACAGGTACCAGTACAAAGGTTTTCCAGGTAACTCTCTGGGGCACCCAACTGCCTCCCTGTGTTGAACAGAAAACCTCAGACATGGCTTTCAGCTTTGGATCCCACCTTGTGGATTAAGCATCTAAAAATCATGCAGTTATGTCCTCTACTACAGTTGTCTTTTTTCCCCTCTCCTCCCTGATAGTCAACTCCTGAGCCAGTTTCAAGTTTCACAGCTGCAATTTGACCCCTAAGGAACTACCCTGGAAATCCTCAGGAACGCTGATACTAAAGAGCCACACGTAGCTCTCGGATTACAGGAGACTTATGAGCAGTTCAGGTGTGGCTCTTTCATCAAAGCCATACCTCTCAGGGTTGTGCTGGCCCCACAGACAATGGGTCATCTAAATCCTTGGAAGCTAGAAGAAGCTGCTGAGACTGACTTTCTGGGTTGCAATACACCTGTGCATCTAGCTCAAGAGCCATTGCCATCTCCTGTCCCTGTGTCAAGAACTTTCTGTAGCTCTTGGAGCGGTGTAACAGGCATCTTGTCGTTCTCAGTCCTGTGGAGACTCAGCAATGCATTTACAGTGCCAGGCAGCTTCCCCTTATTTGGGGCAGGTCAACATGGATACACACCTAATCTATATTCTGCACTGCTTCTCAGTGCACTTCTAGCCTCAGTTCAAAGTATCTGTGACTAAAGCCTTTTAGAGCAGAGGATACAGATAACACAGAGAAAGCCTTTTGCCTCCTCAAAGCCCTCTTGTATCAGGAAGATCGGTCAGCGTGCTGTGGCCTGTCTCTGGATCTAGGTGCAGCCATGTGTAGAATTATTATCACTCACTCTACTAAGCACAGCCATTTGCAATTGTGGAAATTCAAAGGTCATGGAAACGCCATCAGTGAGGCAGTCTGCAGTAACAACTCAAAGTGAGAGCGAGCTATGGCTCACAAACAAGCAGCCAGCATTAACAGCTGTGGACAGAACAGGTAGGTAAAAGAAATAGTAGAAGAAAGGAAGAAAAGAAGGAAGATGATGGAGGGCAATGCTAATAAATCAAACAGCTACAAGGCCTGACAAAGTACGTAGCTGAGTGATCTTAACTGAATTCAAAGTGTTATTCAGCACTTCTGTTACTAACCTCTGGTCAATCAAAGGATGATTTTTAAGGTAACGCAAAAGTTAACATATGCACAATAATGAACAAATCTGATCCCAAGCTATGGGATTTCCACAAACTCTTTCCACACATAGATGTCTATGCATTTTGGTGGAATCTGTATATCCATAACTCTTAGGCAGTTCGTGATATTTCAAAGACCAATGAACAAATTCAGTGTACAAATAAAAATAACAAAAACCTGAAATTTCTTTTAGGAAGCCAGCTGTATCTCTAATATGCCATGTTAGTCAAAGCAGAAAATAAAAAAGCAAGGCTGTATTAAAATGCTGAATTTTATTTAGTCATTACTGGTCATAAATCATTTCCAAAGTCTTACAACACTAACATACAACTGAGTGGATTAAATGTTAGTTTGGGGCGTTAACTTGGATATCATGAGTTTTGTGGACTAAATTCTAATAATTAGGGGCAGGTATTTCAGTATATCTATGTGCGCGGTCCATATGGATTTGGGAATCTTTTGAGTATGTATCAAAAAACAGAAGAGGAAGGGGAATAATGAAGCCAGGTACAGTGCTGGTTTAACCCACATGCACTTTGATTCAACACACTTTGTTGGGGTCACATTCAGGCGTGAGGAGCTCATACTTTGTACACAGTAGCACTTGAGCGGGGAGAATTGCTAATGAGGTGGAAGCTATTCAGCCTAGGCAGAACAAGCATAGGATTTACCAGGAGATCCGGTCCCATTCCTCACCACTGTGATCACAGCCCTTGGGCTACACAACTCTTCCCGGATCTGATCACGGCACTGAGTCTCCCCTTGAGCAAAGGAGTCAAAACCTGGTCCACATCTTCTGAGGTATTTACAGGCTTCATTCCTACTGTGGCCTCTTTACACATTACCTGCTGGCTGCCTGCATTTAAAGCATGTCTGACATTATTCCTCAGGTTATTTAATTAAAAATAACTGATGGCAAATGTGAAACAATTCAATTTTTTTCTAGACAAGAGAAACAGTACAATGTCATCTTTATTTCCTAATTAAAAATTTTAAATACTGTTGCTGTATAATAATGCCAAAATTAACAGATACATAAAATAAATCCAATTGCTAAAGACCAACAGAATAAAATTCAAAGACAAGACGAAAATGTATCATTACAATGTTTTATTGTGTGTGTATACTGCATAAAATTACCACATAAAATTCTGATCTAAATCATTGTTAAGTCGCTATGCCAAATGTTCCAGTGCTAAGCCTACAGAAATGGAAATTTAATAATTAGCTGAGTGCTCAGTCCTTTTTTGCTTTTCAGACTCTGGAAATCTGGATGGCACAAGGTCCCTTTCTTAGCTTTCATGAAAAAGGGAGACTTTGTGCCACCTGAAAGTTAAGAGAAGACAGCATATTTTAGCAAGCTAGAGGTACATGAGTCAGGGCTATTTCAGAGATCTTTTATTTCTCCAGAGCAACCAGCTTAGACTCCCTAGCACCACTGTTTCAGGCAGAGGGTTGTGTATTACCATTTACAATGCTGCCATCTATTGACTTAGGTGGGCTTTTATCTTTTGTAATCGGTGTTGCCACATTTTCCTTTATCAACTATTTGCACTTTTATAGTTTTTATCTATGGGATTTATCTGGCTAAACATACACACTTGCAACAAAAGCACCTCGTGAGAATGGCCTCAAGCTTCCCTGAAAGTCAGTGGAAGGAATAAGCACTTCTGGGGTGTGATTCATTTCACCCCAAAGTAGATAATCAACATACATCAGATGAGCAGCATCCAGAAAGCACTACTGTGCTTTGCTCGTGGCTATAAGGTATCTGAACAGTGACTAGCTCAGGTGTAGGCATTGCTGTCACACTGTAAGTAAGCACAGAAAGCCAGCAAAACGAATATTATCCCCTCACCTAGAGGGGAAAGTCTTCAGAGAGAGGTGCTGCTGATTTCCGATTCATTAACAGGTATTGACACACAGTGGGGCCACAGGTATTACAGAAAAGAGGGATTAACTACATCTAACTTTTGGTATGAGTGATGAGCTTTGTTCCAGAAGTCCAGCTCCACTGGATATTTCCTTTGGCAGTAGAATTGTCTTTAAGGTGTTTCTACTTCTCTCCACCCTCTGCCTCCAGTAGCCTGTCCCCTTACTGTTAAGTAAGAGAACTCTTACGTGTAGTTTTCTGCTCACAAACACAGAAAGAGGTATCAGTCTTTTCCTATAAATTTTATGAATTGTAGATCAGATTATACAAGAGCTAGACCTAAGCAGGATTTTTTTTAATCCAAAATAGAATTTGCATCATGGTTGAAAATCGACTACAAATAATGTAATTTTAAATATGATTTTGTCTTAACAAAGGACAAGCAGAGTCAATAATTTCAACGCTTTGGCCAGTCCATAATTAGTCTACAGTTCTAAAGGTGACTTCTTTTGGATTATGCTTAACTCAGTAGAGTAACATTACAATAACAATCTTTGCAAAACAATGGTCTACATACAAATTTGCACAAGTGTAACAGAACCACACATTCTTAAAAAGTGGTACAAGAAAAAGTGTTTACTGCCTAATTTCTAGCTTCCTATCATTATCCCCCTGTGCTGGAAACTACCACCCTTTCAGATCTGGTGCCTAAGAATGCTCTTTTCAGCTTATATAAGCGATAAAGCGTGTTGAAGATTTAAACTTTCTACATTTTTTTTAAAAAACCTCCAGTCATTGCACTCCTTGCTTCTTAAAGGCTAAGTTAATTAAATTAATTGGCTAATTAATGAATCTTAATAGCTGTAAAATACTCTCTAAGATGTCTACACTTGACAACTTCAAATGCTGTTTCTTATGAGGAAATTTCCCTACTCTAATAGCTGTTCTAGTCTAACATTTCATTCTCTTGCCAGAAAACACCATCCTTATTTTCAGCCTGGTTTCAGTCTAATGTTCAACCATCAGAGCAACACTGAAAGCTCCAAGGAACACAGCCATGGGAGAAAGTAGTTCAAGAGGGACGTGCTGCATTATGGGACACCATTGATAAAACTGATCAATAAAACCAAACATTCCCTATGATGCTTTTGGATGCAAACCTGGGAGGGAATATCTCATATTGGAATCAGTAAGAGACACCCTTTCCTCAGCAGTGTTAGCTTTGGGAAAGAAATTGCAGGGGTATTTACACCATTCTAGACGCAGTTTACATTTTTTGTGTTTCATGAGTGCAGAAGAAAAGGATTTACAAATCAAGAATTAACATGAGACCTTCTCTACTGTTGGGTTGTGTGAGGGACCACGTAAAGGGGTTGCCTTTAAGAGCAAACCTTTCTGCCAAGCTGCTCCTTCTCCTCTGATAAAAGGTAGACTTTAAATATATGAAAGATCTACACGGCTTTCCAAGGAAAACACAGCTCTTACAGCAGCAGATATTTTGTGAAGTGAAAGATTCAGAAGTGACCAAGTGAATGTGATCAGATGAAACGCAAAGGAAGAAATCAGTCTTCAGCAGGCAGGAAGTACTGATCTCACTGTTCACAAATTGCATATAAGCAGAGGTTTATTTGATGTGATATTTGTGTAGATCCCGTAAGATAGATAACTTTTCGTGTGCTTCCACACAGACAATAACTGTGCAATCACAAATATGCATAAGTAAGGCAGGTAGAAGGGAATAAGTAGGAAGCAGTGAATGAAAAGAATGTACATTTCATAGTAAGTAACACTACCCCAAAAAGTCCTCTTTTAAACTGAAATGTTACAAAACTAGGAACAGCATAATCACATTTTCAAAATCTACATAGCAGCATCGGTAATGTGTTCCTTAATGTCTTTGCTTGAGATTGATAACCTTAATAAAACCAACACATATGCCATACCTTTGTGCAGTTTGCCTTGATGCCTTTCTCCCATACAAAGTACTGCAGTTCAGCAGTAATGCATGCGTTTATTTTAATATATATGTAACATAATAATCACTTTGTTCAGTCCAGCTGAAGGTCTATCCAGTCCATTACACTGTCTCTGAGAGTGGCCAATGTCCTCAGGAATGAACGGGGCAAGCATACAGCGGCTCTTTCTTAGTGCATAGGGACTTCCTAAGCCAGAACTGTATCTTGATGATTAACAGATATTCCTTGTATGATTTGCCTAATACCTTTTTTTAACCTACTGACTCTCCGAGTTAACCTAGATGTTCCACTGTCCACAACTTTCAGCCGTCAGTTTGCCATGTGTAAAAGCAAGCACAAATGTCTGAGCATGAAGCAACCCGATCTGTCTGTGGAAATACGCAGATCAGAGGGGAGCAAGAAAAGCTGGAAGAGTCTTTAAGTGCATCAGGTGCTCATGAGAAAAAGCAGGCTCAAAATTGCATAATACACCTCTTCTGCCTTGGAGACAGAGAGGCTGTCACGAATGTTTTTGGCCACACGCAGGGAAATCACAAAACACTTGTGATGCAGGGGCTGAACAAGACCACAGTTAAAGTGCACTGTAGTATCTAGACTAATCACCTCTACACAGATGCCTACAGTGACACAGTAGCTGGAGGAAAAGAATAAACAGACGACGGAGAAGCTGCTAGTGTTTTAAGAGGGGTGATTTACTGCTCTTAACATGCTGAGAATGTTCAGTATATTTACTTCTTATAATTAAACTCTTGTGTGTTTTACCTTAGGGCCATCATTGCCAGACTACCTCCTCTAGCACTCCTACCATATTTGTACTAAAGCAGTAAACTGCTGAAGCGAAGTGTCTACCTCTTTGAATTTTAGATTTTATACTGATGAGAGCAAATAAAGCAATGTCCAATTTCATCTATAATTTAATTACCTGAAGAGAACAGACATAATGGTATTATCCAAATGCTGTTGATGAAAAAATGTACACCTCACTCTGATGACCAGCAACTGCACTGCCATGCAGCTTGGTGGGAAGGTGATCAAATTCAGTACATACATACAAATTGTTTTAGATCTATCCACTATAAGTATCATTGATCAGCCAGTTCAAAGCAATAGGTATGTGAACTGGTCCATTGCTGCTGTTGCAGGAGCCATAAACAGAATCAGAATGATCTTGGGAAGGAAAAATATACCAGGTATATATAAAAAAATATACCAGGTATATATACAAAAATATACAACAGCTATAAAAAAGGGATCAATTCACATATTGACTTATTGTGCCCTATTGCTGCCCGTTCTGATCTGAACATTCAAAAGATTGGGCTAGTAAGTAACAGTTGGCTTGTTTGGGTTTTTTGGGTTTTTTTGCATCTGTATTCATCATAGAGAAACATGGAGAAGCTAGCTACGCTAGCATGTTGGGAGGTGCATTAGAGGATCTTTCTCACCTGAAGTGTTTGTAGAGCAGGTGCCAAAACAGAGAAACTGAGCAACAGCAGATCTGCAGGGACAGAAAGTATTTCCCCAAGAGCTCTGAAAGGAACACAAAACTGAATTGATCCTGAATTATTCTTGAACTCAAGTATCAAGTTGCATTAAAATTCTCAGTAGAAGAGCACAAGGTAGCTAACTTGATGACATTAGTAAAACAGGTTCCTGAAAACATCTGAAGATTTTACAAACTATTAAATCTGATGTCCATCCCAGACAAATTAGTTGAAATTATTTCAAATAACTTCAGTAGATATACAGGAGATAAATGTAGAAATTTGCTATAAGAACTCAGACTCAATATGTGTGCTTTTTAAAGTGAAATCATGTTTCACAATGGATTTTTTTAATTCAGGCAGGTAACAAAGAGAAATTGTCTCAATATGGTCTGCTGGGATTTTCAGCAGGTGAGCAGCTAGGGCAGTAAGCACACCAGCAGAACTGAAAGATGGGAGTAAAATGTGAGTTTCTTGTACTGGAAGTACTAATTAAAGGCGAAGAAAGTAGAGAGGAGAAATCACTGTTAGCTCTGACGGTGGGAGAGGAGGTCTGGGGGAGCCTGCCCTGCCAGAATCGGTTGGCAGGAGCCACGCTCGCCGTGCACGGCCCATCCACAAGTGGTCCGGAGAAGGGCTGGGGTGATGGGGTGGCACGGCCTGGGGCGGATACTCTGTTCAGTAGCCTAAAGCTCAGAGGTTTACTGACCACGAAGAAACAAGGAACAACATTATGGCACTGAATAGTAGCAGGTGAATTTAACATAGATAATGTGAAATGCTACACAAGGGAAAAAGCAACCCTTGCTCTGCCGGCCGTGACAGGCCCTAGACAGGCTGCTCACACACAGTCCTGTGAAAATACTACCTTAGTAGCGGCACAGAACCTGAAGAGAAAGTTCAGAAATTAACTGGGGGAAAAAATAATAATCAGAGGACAAAGTATGACAGTGCCACCCACCACAGCACACCCAGGTTTTGAATGACGATTCAGCCTGTCGAGTACTGTACGTGCTCTGAGACCGGCGGAGGCACCGAGGGGGCAGAGGGAGCGGCGGGAGATCGCACCACCGCCTCTCTGAGGGGAAGGTGGCTATGTGGGGTCACTCCCTCCACCGAAGGAGACGGTTGCGGGATCGGAGGCCCATGGCCGCCCTCGGGGAGCCGGTCCGCCACCGCCGCCGCCACCGCCTACCCGCAGCCCCACAAGATGGCGCCGCGGGACCGGGGAGGCGCCGGGCGGAAGCGACGGGAGGAAGCTCCGCTCGCCGGGACGTGCTGCACCGCGCTGGGCCCGTCCTCGCCGCACAGGAGGGAGGGAGGAAGCGCAAGAGGCGGCTCCGCTTGGCTCCTCTCGCCCGCCGGATCCCCAGGCTGCCCGGGTGGGTGGGGGGGCGGTGTTGCCTCTGGGCAGGCTGCGGCCCCAGGCCTCCCGCCTCGCAGGGCCGCGGCGGGACGGCTGAGGGAGGGACAGCCGGGGCGAAGGGGAAGGCGAACAGCTCGGGAGGCAGTTTTGCTTTCGGAGCCCGGGCGGGGGCGGAGAGGCGGCGTTTATGGCACGCAGATCGGCTCTAGGGGCCCGGGGCTTTTCCTTTCCTCTGCAAAATGTCGGCCCCCCCGGCCTGAGGCGGGGGTGCGGGAGCTCGGGCTCAGGCGTCCTGCGTGTGCTGGGGCTTGAGGCCGCGGTGAGCCCGGGTGTGAGGGCTTGTTTTCTTACCAGTCCGTAGATTTAATGGGTTGTCCTGTTTGGCATAGGCGAGAAGCTGCTCATCGGTTCTGTCATCGGGGCAATGCTTAATGTGTCAGAGGGAGTCTGGGCACGGCATCTGTGAGAAAGGAATTCTGCCTTTCCAAGCAACAGTCTAAAAGTTTCATCCACTTCTTGGTTTATGACTAAAGTGACAAGCCATATACGAAACATAAGCTAACTGGCGTTACCAATAATTGTACAGCCTCTAACACTTCACTTTTAACCTCTGATTTTTGATCCAAATAGCTTTTGGGTTTGTATCCTGGATCTCAGAGAAGAAAGACCGTGTTTTGGGGAGCAGCAGGGGATTACACTGTTTCAGGCTCTGCTGAGGTCAAAAGAGCCATAATACATACGCTGAAGTTTGATCTGCATGCTTTGTTTGCAGGTCTAGTGGTTAAATGTGGATTGTCCCTGCAGTGAACATAATTTTGTCTTACATGTAATTTGTTTCCCTTCCGTTTGCAGGAATTGCTACTATTGGTGTTAAGGACGCTGGTGTGAAGACATCATAGTGATAGGTAGGTCATAGCTCAACTGACTCTCCTGGTGGGATGACAACCAGCCATAACTGTATCCTAGGTGCCAGACAGGTCTTCTGTTTACAGCCATTCACAAACAACAATGCAGAATGTAGTGTTGGGAATTTTTACCATCTTTTTAATACTTGCCAATTGTCTCAGCAATCACAGGCTAAAATTTCTGTGTGACTGTAATTAGGGCGCTTCGATATTAAAGTTAAAGTCATACACCGGCAACGCACAGTATTAATCTGAAGCACAGTGTGTCAAAACACTTTTCGGATATTTCCCTCTTCTGGTGGTACTTCTGCACCAAAAGTAAACATCAGATAAGTATAAAATGAAATAGGTGTTTGTGGGAAGATGCACACTATTGATGTTGTTACATGGCATGCTTTTCTTACAGAACTCTTCAGGTATTTGTAAAGAATATGTAGTAGGGTGAGTTCAACATACACAGAGCAAATCGGTGTTTTAACACCTTAATTGTGAAACTTAACTGCCATGGGTTGTCGTGGAAACACTTAGTATTCATGGGTTCAGAGAAATGACACGTTCTGTATTTGCATGCCAAAAGCAGTTTGGGGCTGAAAAAAGCATCTGAACTGCCACTTGCTGAAATCAGGAGAAATGTACATAGAAAAGCAAGTCCTGTATGCGTACTCTGGTGTTATATTTTACTGAGCATCTCTTACTACCTATTGCCAGAAACTGGATATTGAGCTAGGGACATCTCTGACCTGATTGAAAAAGGCACTTCTCACAGGCTAAAGGAACAGGGACAAAAGCAGCGGTGGGCAAAGGATGTGGTCAGCTGACTGTTGTTTTGGGCATTTTTGATTTAAACATAGTTTGCTTTTCAGGAAAGCTTTATATAAATGTTTTTTATTGAAATCTGCAGAATTTATTGAAATTTCACCTTCCTTTAATAACATCTTATATTTTTACCTGAATACCATCCAACAGGTTAATTAATCTTGTGCTCATCGGTGAATAAAGTCAAACCCTCCTTGTTCCATCATTGGTAGGTCTTTTTGAGCTGCACATATCATCTCCAGTATGGCAGCCATGTGGTACCACTATACCCAACGCACCACTAGAGGGCTTTGCTCCGGGAGTATGAATTACATTACCAAGTTATAAAAAACAGTATTTCATGGTTGTGTCTCACAATATGACAAGCATTGTCTCAACTTCTTTTGACTCCAGTGGAATTAAATGCTGTCATTACTTTGATCAGATTTATTTATTTTCACTAATGCTTACTTGCCTCAAGTTGGCAAGCGTGTTTTGATGAGAGTACATCCATATTTAATTATCAGTGGGGAAATATTTTGAAGCTTAGAAAAGGAAGTAATAACATTTATCAAAAAATAACTTTTCTATCATTAATGGTCAGCATAGGCAAAGAAATCTCATCCTCATTTTAAATTCTACATTTGCTGGTGAGTTTCATATTTTCAGTTGCTTCCATATTTTATTTTTAAAAGTATAAATTATAAAAGTAGAGTTATCACGTTTATTTTCTGCTTCTGGACGTGTTTCATATTTTATGTAGTTTGTTTTGTAATAGTAATTCAGCTGAAAGTAAAACAAACTCATTCTTCAATTTACTGTCCCAGCTTGCAACATCATTATATTCTGCTTTATGTTTGTAGTTTAATGTTTCATAAATAATTTAGGAAAATAATTAAAGTTTCTGTGCTTGGTAAAACAGGTTTTTCATATTCAGTAAACTAGTATAGTTGGATAGATTTGCCAGAGTTTTTCCCCTCCTGCCCCTTCAGAGAGCATTTGTACATGTTGCTATTAATAATAAAGTATCAGACTTCACTTTAAAAAGTGTATTTACGTTATGCTCTGAATCTAATTTCTATTTATGCTGGAGCTAGTTCAAAGAATCTTTTGTCATGTAGGAATTAGAGTGAACATGAAAATGAAATACACGTACTTTTTCTGAAGTGGAAATGGAAGAATCTGCTACTGTGGACTTAGGTTTTTAAGAATGAGAAAAAGCCAGTATGGCAACCTTGACGGTATCCAGATGTATGTAGCAAAGGGACAAAAAGCGCACACATACATCATGAGAGTGGAGATAAAGGGCTAGTATGGGAAATGAGATGTTTGAAGTGAACAAAGAGGGATGGCCTGGGAGCCTTTTATGTATGTATGGCTTTCAAGTGTTACAGGTCACTGCAGTGTTTTACAGTGACCGCTGGGTTTTCTTCTTCCTCCAAGCAGGCAGGAGAGAATACAATGGATTCACAGACCTTGGTTGCCTAATGCCTGATCCTGCAATCCTTCGCTCACATGAGTTGTCCCGTTGGTTGCACTGGGACTGCTCTTGTACGTAGGGCTTCTTATAGATAGGTTGGTGTAACCAAGGGTTTGTGGGTTATTTACGGGTTTGAGCTTGGTGTGGGCTTTGCAAAGGACAATAATTTGCCTTTGTGGTAGCTGCATGATTTGCATTTTCTTTGAACACAGCCCATCCCCATTCTCCTTTCATGCAATACAGCTTATCTTAAGAGGCAAAAGTTGCTGTTTAATCAGTATTGTTAAATCTGAGGCACATACAACTGGTGTATGTACCGTATTCATACGCATTTTGAAAAATCCTGGGTTTGTGCTGGTATAAATCTACAACAGTTCTAAGAGCTGTCTTGGCTGTATTCCAGAGTTCCTGGGAATAGCATTTGACCATGTCTTAGAGGTAGCAATGGTAGTTTAGTGTACTGAGTTTCTGTTACCTTTCACTGGCACTCACTTAACACAAAGTTCAAGTTGAGGGTGAGAGCATCAGGAGAAATATGTGGATGAAACAGCTAATGTCTTAATATAATAAAATAGTTGTCAGGTAGGAAGGGGATTCAGAATATTTCTCATTGCTTCATGCCGGTAAATCACACTGAAAATAATGGTAATTATGAATCCTGCCTGGTAGTTATAGATACCTTTTTCTCCCTTTTTCTGCTGCCCCCCTCTTTTCTTTTTTTTCTCCTCTCCAGTTGCCCCTCTTCCTTTAACCTTTACCTCACATTTAGAAATGTGATTGCAACGTGAATTGGCTTGTGTTTTATGGGAGGCAGGATCATATGTCTAAAAAAAAGAGAAATAAAGTGGAAGAAGGGATTGCCTGCGGTTATAAGTGCACTATAGGTTTAAACAGAAACCTTACTACTTGAATGGAGTCAAGATGGGTTTAATTATTTTATGGTAATTGCTTCTCTTATAGATGTCCCTGCACAGACACCACTAAAAAGCAAGAACAGTGTGTTTCATTTAAGTTTATGATTTTTGTTTGTCATTAATTTGGAAAATAAAGGTTGTAGAAGCATAAAGTGTGGGAGAAAATAGGAAAGAAAAGGGTAATGAGGGAAAAAAAGAAAAAAAGATGTTCAGTCACAGCATTTTAGGCTGTATTGTGTAGAAGACTCCCTTTTAACCTTCTTATTCCAGTGGTGAATTTTAAGGAATTAGGTTTTTATTGGTGCTATTCAAAAACTATAAATAAGAGACTTCAACTAGCCACAACAGAGAAGGGGTAGCTAATAGCTGTAGCCACAGTACTCGTGTTTAAGAAAAAGATATTCAGTGCTTGTGACCATCTTAATACATATATTTTTATGAATTAAAAAGCTACTGTTTTCATTTCTAGTTCACCTTCATCACCAGAACAGACCCCACAAGAGATGGTAAGTGGTCTTTATGGGTTTCTATGTGATAACTTAGTCACATTCTATATATAAACACTTTTATTGAACTGTCAGTGCAGATACGTAAAAATTAGATGTGAAAGTAGCTAAATCACTTAGAAAATAGAATTCAGATTACAACAGTGAGTGATTTGTCTACTCCTGGGAAGACTCCAGGGACATAACAGGAAAATAACAGAGGACTCTGATCATTTGCTTTAGATTTATAGCTTTTGTTTCCTTGAGGAAATCTCTTATTTCCATTTATTCCACAGCTGAAAAAGCACAGACATAGAACTAAGTTAGGCTTTAAAGCGTTCCTTTCCCTTTTCCACCCCAATGTAAAACATTTCTGTAATTCCTTTTTTAACAGATGTATTTTTAATATTCAAACGCAAAAGGGGTTTTCAGGGGTCACTTTCAACAAAAAAAGCCACAAAAAGTAGTTGGACAGGCACCAGCATTGCAGTTCCGTCTACATGAACTGGCTTTTTGTCTTCCTTCCCCCTAAATTAACAACTGGAGCTAGTCAGCTAGACAAATCAGCCAGCTGGATTCCAGAGCTTTCAGTAAAGTCATCAAGGCCCTTTTTAGAAACATTTTAGAAGAACAGGAGATAATTTTTGTGCTTTAAAAGAATATGTGGTCTTCTTTGGAAATACATAGAATGTAGGAGATACCTGCTTTTGTCAAGCTTCATGATGTTTCAAAACTAGGTTTTTAAGTAGTGGAAAAAATAGACCAAATGTTCTAAAAGTAACCTGTGAATGTATCGGATTTGACAACAGGACGTTCTCATCTGACTGCTGAAGGATGAGGAGTCAGTGTGACATTCTTAAGCAAAGCAAGAACAGTAAATAAAACATTGTCATCATAGCTTTTAGGTGGCTGGATGATTAAGAATGAAGAAATTCCATATGGAAGGCAGATGCTTTTCTTGCACCCACTCATTTTAGGAATAAATCTTCTGAAACGCATGGTCTTGTAGCAGCACAGTGTTAGACCAAGAGGAGAATCAGAATGAAGTTTCACCTCCATGAATTTTTATGTTTCAGGAAAGATCATTTGTCTGGACTTTTTCAATCACGTAGCTGAGCTCCACAGCCCTTCACAAATAGGGTGCAATTTTTGATCAGAAATTCGTAAGGAATGCGAGTTTGTTGTAGTGTGTTTTCTTTATGGACTCTACTAGCCAGAGGTGTTTTGTTTCTGAGAGCACTTACCAGTGACCTTAAAAAGAGATAGCATTTATGGTTCTCTTATGCGATAATGGGCTCAATTTTGCAGAAAGAAGGGAAACATGAGAGTTACAATTATTCCAAACTCTCTAGCATTTGCATTGTTGCATGAGAACCAGAAAGTGAAAACAAATGTAAGTAAATGAAATTAACTTCACATGATATTGTTAGCATAAAATGGAAAGTATTTCTTAGGTTTGTTTTTTTCTGTTTTGTTTTGTTGGGTTTTTTTTTCAGAGGATCATTCCTGTAAGGCTACGGAATGGTGCCAGCGCAGATCAAGAAAGCATGCTTAAAGAAAGATTTTTGTCTTGTATGCCCTTTTTGGGGAAAAAAAAAAAAAAACCACCAAAAACTAATAAAGGACTGTAAATGTAACATTCATCTAAAAATCTCAGCTAATCTCGTCATAGTTTTGAGTGTTTGCCAAAACATGGCTTAATTAAAATTCTTCCAATTTAAAGTACAGGCATTCTGTTTTGGCCCAAATAAAATATTTTGTATGGAAATTAAGATGTAGGGGAAAGAAAAAAAAAAAAACCAAAACATTTGCTATTTATCTTACTTGTTCTAGGCTCTAGTTTACTCTATGGCCTTCTCTTAAGATCCTCTATTATCCCATCTTTTTGAGAATAGGATGAAGAGAGAAATTAAATGGCCTGTAGCAAGGGGGCTTAAGGCTAGAGGGACTGTAGGGCTTTGTAGTTGCTGGTGAAATCTGAACAGCAGGAAACTGTTTTTTCAGGAAAACTAAGATTAGCTGGAAGACAGGAGAAGGTGTGTTACAGTATGTTTCGTTCTATAGAACTATTTTTCCATGTACTTTATCAGTGGTACTTTATTACCCCTTTTCATATGTTGATTGCTGATGAGTACAAAAGGGAGATTTACTGGCAGCTTGCACTTGGCTAAATACAGTCTTGTTTTTGACTGAGGCCATGATGGATATATGAACTTGGCTGAATTGCCATTTGACCTTTTCTGAGAAACTTATTTTGGCAGGCAGATGGAGGAAATATGTTACTGGATAAAATGAATGCCTTTGTTTAATATGGAGGAATTTTAATCTCTTGTGTTTTCTGTCTGCGGATTTGGAAATCAGGTGTAGGTTGTAATACATACACCTTGGAATGATTCAGTTCTTGCAGCTCACGTGAGTGGCTATGGAAATGTGGAATGTATCCACACGGTATATCCCCTAAAAAGAACTGACTCCCGCTGTAGTAGCACAAACACTTTGAAAATTCCTTCTGGACACTCCGACTTCTCTATTACTAATTCTTCATTGGTAGTTCTGTTCATGCAAAAAACATCTCTTGTCAGAGTAATGAAGTGTAATGCACTTGCGCTGTGTTAATACCTGTCCTCCTCTTTCAGATTCATATGATTTATCATAGGAAAAGGATAACTAATGACTAAAAGGCAGACTTTGTGCTTGTGTTTACAGTGTTTCTCCCCTCAAATACTGTTTTTTTTCCTGATGTTCTTTCCCTCTCCTTTTTTTGGCCACAGGAAGACACACAGCCATGGTATTCTCAGAAAGTGTATGCAAGATACTGGAAACACTATGACTTAGCCATGCGCTGGATGCGTAGACACCAGAAAGCCTACAGGAAAGCCATGGAGTCCTTTAATCACCTGCCATGGCATCCTTCTGCAGCCTCTCCATGTGGCCGCTACTCCGATTGGGATGGGAATGATCTCCCATATACCCACAACTATTCTTCCAGCTATAGTCCACATGGCAGAGCTCAGTACCATGGCGGAGCTCAGCAGTACACAGATGCCCATGAAGGGAGGGAGGATGCTGACAGGGACTCCGAAATGGAGGAGGACTCTGAGTCTGAAGATGAGATAGAATATGACTTGAGTAACATGGAAATCACAGAGGAGCTTCGTCAGTTTTTTGCACAGACAGAGAGGCACCGGGAAGAACTGCGTAAGTCCATGCTTGTTCTTTGTTTTCTGGTATTCGGTGGCCATAACATTGAGTAGTGGATGGCTTCAACATTTACAGGTTTTGTAACAATTCATGAAAATAGGTACTGCAAGTGAGCAAGCCGAATAGAATGATGCAGGCAAAACTAGTGGGGTGCATTTAAGTATCGTTCATTAGAAGTAAGCGTCAGAAAATGTTTGAAGGTTTTCGTTAAGAGAGAGTGTTGTTCTCCTCTTTGACTTCAGAGAGGACAATAACACACTTGTCCAGAAGACAATATTCATCTTCAGTGCTGAAGAAAAAACTCCAGAATTTTTATGGTTAAATCTAGTTAACATGCTATATGTCTGAGAGGGGAACCCAGAGGAAATGCTTTACTACATCACTAAACCCTAGAGTAAGCCTCAATGTATTTTATAATATGAAGCAGCCATTTTGTTTGTTATTCTTTGGATAATTCAACAGTAAAATTCCATGACTGTTTTCTTCTCCCCCTGCATCCCTAGGGTACTCTTCATTCTGTACCATAGCAGAAGTTTCTCTTTGTTTTGCATCTTGATTTGGACCCAAGTCCTTAAGCAGGGAGTATAAGGCAAAGGCTTAAGATTTTTCTCAGTTCTGGATCTTCAGAGGTATTGGTCATCTTTGTTTCTGTGAAATCCTTAAAAGAAATAAAAGATTATGTTGTACTTTAGTGGCACTTTATTGCATGTACAAATGTTGCAGGGAAATTTATTACCTGTTTCAAGAAAGCAGCATGATGAAAATAACTTTTCTGACAAGACTCCAATAGGAAGTACCCAGAATGAATGTTTAATAGAGCTTTCTCGACTTTCTTTGAAAGAGGGAAATGTTGTAAATATGCATAATAAAGGCAATGATTGGGAGGGGGAGATAAAAATCAGAGTGTATCCGGTGAGCTGAAACACCTAAGCTTAACTTGACACTTCCCGTCAGTATGATGCACACACAGTTGCTCTAGTTAGCAGAGGAAGGTGAGTTACGGAGCTCAGTCGTAGTGCCTGACATGCATCCCTTTCTCATCATGCTTTTGCAGAATCAGCTCTGTTGAAATGTTCCTTTAATGAGGTATAGGATGCTTTAAGGTGCTCCGCTACTTCTAGAAATACAGTACATTTTGTTTGGATTTATTTTGTCTTTATGGTTAGCGGTGTTTACAGGTGTGCAAGTGATTAAAGTGGTATTCCAGAAATTGAAAAGTCTGGGCTCAGAGACGTTCTCTGTCGCAAATTTCCTACATGACCTTGGTATAGGTATTTAATGTCTTCCTGACCCCTCACTGGCTGCTCTTGCTAAAAATATGATTTGATTCTTTATGATGAGCTGGTGAGCTTCGGGGAGAAGTTTGTGACTCAGAACACAGATTTTACTTTTGTTCCTTCCACGACAGTGGTGCTCAGAACCTTTTGGAATAATTAGGTCTCTGCTGTGTGCCATGTGCTAGCCTAATTCTGGGTAAGTGTAACTTCTTTCACTTCAGCAGCACTATTCCAGATCTTGATGCAAATTTAAGCAGAGTCTGGTCTTTAGTTGCTGCGTGCTTGTTTCCTCAGTAGTTTCCCTGATAAAGTGAGGATAATAATAATCGTCTGTGATTCCTCAAAGCATGAAAAAGAAAACAAGTACTTGATTTAACTGAAATTTAAAAGTGCCACAGAACTCTTGCATGAATGGTGCTATCTAAATACTAATTTTATGAGTAATTAAAAATATGGTATGATCTTGTTCAGAAATATTTTTTACTTGCATAATGGGGGGAAAAGGAAAATAGAATACATTTTTAAGTCTGTTGAAGGCTCTCAAAAGAGGAAATGTAAGCAGCAGGAGGAGAGGGAAATCATTGTTTCCCTGATGGTGTGGAAATGAGCTGGTATGGAGATCATGTTGAAGGCAGTATCACTGTACTCTGTGAGCTAGTGTTTTTAATTTTCCTGGATGCTGTTTCTGAACCAAATGAAATTTAGGGCTTGATTAAGCTGCGATCCATAATGATGCTATCATGTTATATCTTTCATACTATACTGAAGAATGATTGTTATTCTGTATTGATCCTCAAGAAGATGGAGATAATGCATCCACAAAGGAAACCCACAGTTACTTAAGTATTTCCTCTCTGATGCCTTTTCCTTTTAATCCCAAACTGTATGTCCTGGGCTGCCCCCGCCCCAGGAACAGATTTGTAGAGAAACTTGGGCACTATTAAGCTCAGTAATGCCTGAAATTTAGGCATCCATCTCTGGAAGAGACATTTGTAATGTTAAGAGTTTTAAATTTTCTCTAAATTGAATGAGAATGTTCAGGTATGTCAAAGCAGAATACCAATAGTGACCTTGATGATCAGTTGAATTATAACCCAGCTGTTAGGCAACGTTAAGGGGAAGGCTGTGTCTCATATTTTTTCTGTCTCTGGCATAAATAAGGGGCTCCAGGTGGAATTCACAGCCTTTGACCCCTGCACCTTGATATGCACTTGGGAGAAGACACCTGGCTTGCTCTTCTTTTAAAATGAATGCTGTGCAAGAGTTTGATATATGTTTATTGCAACTTACTGAACTGTGAGACACATGTGAGAAGAAGAGCAGTGGGACAAATAGAAACGGGAATCTGGCACATGAAGGGGATACTAGTAGAGAGGGTGGAGGTCTGATTTATCTTTGTGAAGGATGACTTCCGTCAGTCTGCAAAATTAGGAAATACTACACAGCATCGAGAGTCCTGATTTACCAAGTGCAATATAGCTGGTTCCCACACATGATCCATGTCTCGTCAACATGTAGAAGGATAATCAAATGGACTAAAATGAATCCTAGCTGATGTCAGACTTTTCACTTCTAATGTCTGATCCAGATAGAGTCTGCTGGAGGTGAACATGATCACAGACATGAGGTGACAGGATCTTGCTAACTTTAACTGTGGGAGACTTAAATAGGCCTGAGATGTAGGTGGGAAAGGCATTTGTGTCTGGATGGTGAAATACAAATATTAACACTAATTGCAAAGAGAAAAGTTTCAAAGGTAAGAAAGCCATCATGTCAGACTCGGCAAAGAAGAAAACTTCAAGTTTATTTCATTTTTCACTAACTGACACAAACTTGAAGAACAAGCAGATTCCTAAGTTCTGTAGTGATTTTCTGTTTTGTTTTGTTTTCACAGTGGGCATTTGCAGCGATTGGATGACTTGCACAGTAAAGCCTTTGAAACTGGCAAAGTTTGAGCTTGCTGCATGTTTTTAATACTTCAGCAGTGATACAGTTGTTCAGAAACAACCTCTTTTAAAATGATCTCTTTTTTTGTCTTTGAATTCATGTCAATTCTTACTAGTTTTTATGTCCATGTCAGGCGTTGCAGTCAACTTATGTGTTCCTAGAATGCCCCAGAGTAATTGTGAGCAGAGTTTTGCTGAGGCTTTATGAACTCAGACATATTAATGTGCTACAAACTTATCTCGTAATCTAGATATACTATGCATTTGATTAAAATCCCTTACAGGCAGTTTTAATTTCTTTCCTCTTCAGTTGTTTCTTCATAGGCAATCATAATTATCTAGTGAATCTGTTTTTTAGGGAGTTTTCTTGTCAGGCTAGTCTGTTGTTCTGGTTCTTCATGTAACTGGTGATGCTAATGTACTGTGCTTCTTGGGGATGTTTTTAGTTGCATTTAAAAGTCTTCCCTCTGGCTGTTGAAAACCACGAAGTTATTCTTCTGGGTTACCATACCTGTCAGACCTAGGTAGTATACTGAGTTCTCCAAGCATCCTAGATGTAAAGGACAGAATGCAGTAAGTTGCCTCTTTGTATTTGCAAGAATTAAAAGGACAAAAACAAGAAAAGGAGATTCACAAGCCTAACAATTTTGTAACTAGGCTAATTGAGCGTATTTATTACACTTTTCAATTTAGCCTTTGAAACATGTATCCTGATGAAGTTTTTCTTTGTTCCCTTTTTACATATAAGAGAAAATGACTACTGTAACTGAGTGAATACAGCATTGCAAGAACATTGAGAACCATTCTGTAGTAGTCAACAGGCAATGGGACAGTGTCCTTTATTTAAAAACAAAGAAAAGCAAAGGAAAGTACCATCATGTCAGTTCATTACTGAAGGATAATAGTCTGTCAATTGTTAATGCTATGACTAGTTTTTTCCAGTCTCTGTTTGTATTGCCCACACATACCCTCCAGCTTTTCCCAAAATAATGTTGTCTCAACTTAAAATTTTCATGCCAGATGGAAAACCTTTAAAAAAATTTAAAGGAAATGGTGAATGAAGATGTTTGTTTCAAATCTGCAATTTGTAGGTTTTTCCCCTCGGGTTTCTTTTTCTCTGAAAGATGACGGTTGCCACTGCCTCTTCTGTGAAGACAGACTAATGGAATTTTCCATGTTTTGAATAGTACCAGATCCATGGAGCTTTTGGTTTTAAGGCCTACGTACTTCATTGGAAAATAGACTTTAATGCAGGTTTTTTGACCCCATCTTTTCTGTCTTTCCTTCGATTTTTGGTAACTGCTTCTCCCTGTTCTTTGCCTGTCTTTTTCTCCATCAGACTGTAGTTCAAATTCTTACTTTTGGACACCAGCATCTCTTTCATTTCTTGTTCACTACCTTAAACTGTCAAATCAGTGTGGATGGTGACCTTACGAATGTCTGCTTAACTTCTTTGGCTTTGTCAGCTTTGTTGTCACATGAACTTTTACTGCTATCTTTAGAAATTGAATTGCTGAAGCTTCTGAGAAATGTCTGTAAAATAAGAGTGCTGTCTGCAATATGTGTGGGTGCTTGAGAGATGCTTTTGAAGCATGTTCTTTTGTGAACTGAAGGAGAAATGTGAAAGGCTTTCCTTTTGTACCACATCTCTGCTCTTGATGATTGGACCTTTTACTGTGTAGCAGCAGAATCTTCTCAAGTGCACACACTGTGTCCAATGTAGAGACTGTGTTACTTGGTACTGGAAGCCAACAGCTGAGAAAATGCCTCCTTGCTAGAGAAACAAGGAAAAGTGCCACAATTTTCATAGCTTTAATATCGAAAACTAATCTGTACTTGCAAAAATAGAGGATCTGAATTGCATTAAGAGAGCAACAGTTGGGCACAGTTTTATGTCTGTTTCATAAGAGACAAGGTTATCTTTGTACTAAGAGTATCAATTTGGGAACACATCCATTCGTAAAATATGTGATAGTCAAGAAGATGTCCTTGGATCTCCTTCTAGAGACAGAAATTGAGCTTAGATGAATGTATAGCTTTGCTGTGTGGACCTATGTCTTTCCTATCAATCCAACACATTTTGCCACAAATGGACATTATGTTGTCCAGGTGTACCTGCTGCTACAGGAATTAATGGAAGAGATACACTAGAAAGCTTGAGGTGCTGCTGAGGAAACTGCACTTCTTGTATCACTGGACCAGATACAGTCAGAGATGGATATCCTCTGCTGCATGCTCAGTAGAGTTGTGTGAATGTTAATATATAGGACTGGAAATTATGTGTGAAGTCTTTCTTATTGTTATGTGCCTCAGGCTGAGACTTTGTCAGTGTTGGCGACCCCTGAAAGTATGCAAGTGCAAGGCCAGGCCTGTTATTTTGCTGCTAAGGGATGACCCAGGTTTCAGCTCCTAAGCGGCATCTGAGGATGCTGTGGACCGTGTTCCCATACATGCAGCCTGGAATTCCACTGCCCTGTTTGCTAGTGGCTGTACTGGGCTCAGTTCTTCCTAAGCATGCTGTAGAGTGAGGACAGGCTGAGAGATTTGGGATTGTTCAGCCTGGAGAAGAGAAGGCTCCAGGGAGACCTTATACCAGCCTCCCAATACCTGAAGGGGGCCTACAGGAAAGATGGGGGAGGACTATCAGGGAGTGGAGCGATAGGACGAGGGGTAGTGGTTTTAAACTGAAAGGGGGAAGATTTAGATTAGATATTAGGAAGAAGTTCTTTACTGTGAGGGTGGTGAGGCACTGGAACAGGTTGCCCAGAGAAGTTGTGGAGTCCCCATCCCTGGAAGTGTTCAAGGCCAGGCTGGGTGGGGATTTGAGCAGCCCCATCTAGTGGGAGGTGTCCCTGCCCAGGGCAGGGGGATTGGAACTAGGTGATCTTTAAGGTCCCTTCCAACCCAAACCATTCTATGATTCTATGATTTGAGTTACAGCAGGTTTATAGCTAGGAGAGTGGATTAAGAAGCTCATGTGGTTCAGTGTGCCAAGATGTCAAACACCTCTATTTCCTCTTACATTTAGTGAAAATGAAGAATGCCTCAGTAGCTGTCTTAATATGAAAATATGTATTAAACTTTGGAAACCTGTGTTTGAAATTGTCACCCTTTATTTATGTCTCTAATGTGTTCCTGTTATTATAGTGGAGATAGTACATACCTCAGACAGCTTGTTGAGAGGGTCAATTTGTTCATATTTATAAGGGATTCTGAGTAACTCAGCAGGAAGTAAGCAAAAGCCTCAGGTGGCAGAAGAATCAACAATGTGATCTGAGAAGAGTTGTTCATTCCAGACCTTTTGCTTAACAGTTAAGTTAGATGTCATCCCTGTGACCAAAAGACATCCTCTCAACATCATCTTTACTGAACAAATACAGGATATGAACTACCCTCTCTCCCAGAGAGCTATTATCCCTAAGTTATTAATAAGTCAGTAAGAGAGGTCTGGGAATCTTGCATTGTTGCTGCTCTTAGTAAATCAGTGCTGTGGTAAAATTCCTTCTGGACTTGTCTTGAGGATATGAGAGTAAGATGTGCAGGACAGGGGCAGACCATTGCTCCTCTCAGCTGCCTTGTCCCTCAACATCCATGTGCTAGATCTGCTTTTGATAGCTGTTTCTTGATAGTTGCTGGTCTCAGAAGGATCCTGTGGAAACAGGTCAGTAGCTTGTTGTCATATACGTGGTCACTTTAGTAGCTGTGATGGATTAGCTATTGGGACTTTCTCTTTACAGAGAAGATACGTGCGGTAATTCAGTTTTAGGTCAGACAAGCAGAGTGTCAGTGCCTGTTTTGTGTCCATGTGGTTCCCAAGGCTTGAGGACATTGCTGTGACATACCTGGGCTCTGCAAAGCTTTGGCAAAGAACTGCCAGGCAGACAGCAGGGATGAGAGGCCACATGTGGAATGAGGAATTCCTCCCTGGTCTTGTTAGAGCAAAAATAGGTTTCAGAAGGTTGTTTTAGAAGATTGCTTCATATGGGAACAGTTTGGTGTGGGAAGACACAGACACTACTTACACTCAGAACTGGTGCTGGTAATTTTTTGAAGGCAGGTCTGCCTTCTTGCTTATGCCATTAGCATCTGCAGCTGCTCTGAGTGGCTCCTCTAGTCTTCATTCTTTGTCCCTGCAGGGGAGCCTGTGAAAGCAGCTGCAGCTGCTGTGGAAAAGAGCAGGTGAGACCATGCTGACAGACACAGCTCTAGGGAAAAGTGGCATAAAAGCTGCTCTGTGCTAATCACTCGTCTCGGGCAGTCTGTCTTCATGGTTTATGCACTTTTCCATTTCCCCTAAAATTCCGTGATTGCTGCTTCCATCTAGGTGCCACATGCAACGTTTCTGGATCTCTGCATGATTTTACTTAGGAGAGAGCTCTGACTCAGTTCTGTACTGGTAATTCTGAATTCATCTGCCTGTAGCGTGGTACTCTCAACCTTGTAAGTGGACTGTGGCAGCGTCGGCTATGAGTTAAGCATTTGCAAACACAATGTTTTTTGTATCTACACAGCAGAACTGTTGCTGTAGCAAGAATGTTTAAAATTTCAGGGTGAAAAGCAATGTCAGGGACGAAGGTGGAAAAGGATGTAACGATGTATGCTTTCTATCTGCAAAACCTGCTCAGAATCTACAACAGAGCATGGCAGCAAAATATCTCAAGTGTTACACATTTTAAGTCTCTGTTATAAAGCAAACCTCTGGTACAGTTTTGCTTGGAGACACATAATTTACCCCTGCTAATTTTAATGGGATGTTGTTAATCCCAAGACTTCAGAGGCACCATTTGCTTTTCAACGTCTCTCACTGTGCCTCAGTTTTATCAGAAGCATCCACGTCCATCATCATTAGGGAAATGTGGGTGCTGTGGAGGCAGAAACAGGGAGTTCCATCTGCTCAGATCTTTTCAAAACTCATTTCCTCGCATGCTGAAAATCAAGTGAGAGAGAGGCAGAGAGGCTGTTAGGCTACCCATCTCAGACGTGGGTGGCCTTTACAGGCTTCCATCATGACCTTGAACATGCCATTTGGGACTAGATCCACAAAAGCTTTTAACACAGGTGGAATTTAGAAATAGATATCCAAAATAATAATCTCTCTCTTCCAACCATGCCTTCCAGGAAGAAGGGAGATAGTCATTTATACCCAAAGGATGACGCATCTTAAACCCCAGGGTGCAAGGGAACATTGTTACTCTTATCTTTTCCAGTGGCTAGGTTGAGCACTTGTGCCGCCACCTCGTGATCTGCTGTGAAGCCCATTCCAAGGAATCTAAAGCACCTCCTGCTCTTGGAATTCTTGTCTATTTTCTTTTTATTTCGACATGTAATACAGCGGTGATAGCACTTCCCTGTCTCTCAGGAAAATAGAGAAGGATGATATGGCAACACACTGAGAAACTGTTGTGCTGCAGGCACATGAAGTACTCAGTAGAGGTTGATCCAGCTGTTCATAGGTGTTACAATTGTTACTGGCATCCAAAGTACCCAAACCTGTTTATCTGGATATCAGAGTTTCCCCCTGATACTTTCAAGGATATATGTCTAAGTTACCAGAACACTGCTCTGCAGTACACTGAAATCATAGAGGCTATGTAAAATGAAGAATAAATCTTAAATGGATATTTGTACTGAAATTAGGTTTGTACTGAAATAAATTACATAGGTGTTGTACTATTGATTGTTACTGTTCCCATTTAGGTGGATAAGAATCACCTGGGTTTAATCTCATTTGTAGTTGCTGAAGTGGTGGTTCTTGCTCTAAAAGTCAGCTCTGTATTCGCAGAAATTGGAGAAACTTTGCCAAGGAATGTAGGTCTCCAAAGAGCATGCTGGGCCTCAATTTTAATATGGTTGTTCAAATACTAACAAGCCAATGCTGTTCTCTCACTCTGCACAAGCCTTTGTAGACCACCATTATTTCTAGGTCTGCAATTTCTGTTGGGGTTGCTGAGCAGAAGGGTTGGAGACTCGCTTTAAAATTCATCAGTTGTCGTTGCTTTGGGATTTTTGGACACTGGTATGGTGGGAAGGAGGCTGAAAAATTGTATAACAGTCCAGACTATGGAGATTGCATCATGTGTTGACGTGTTGGTGGAGGAGGTGGTAGATGGCAGAGCGTCTGACTGGCTTTGGAGGAGTGCAGGAAGAAGCATCTGCCTTTTTCTGATCTCTGTTTCTCAGTAGGTAAAGCTGGTGATGTGTAGTTATTTGCATTCCCTGCTTTTGCATTCTTCCCTTGGCATTAGTTACCAGGCTAGATGGGCTTTTAGTCTGATGGCCCTCCTCGTGTAAAGTGGTCTCTTCATCAAGTCACTTAAATGCTTCCTTCACGAGTGAATTGTCCCATTGAAGTGTCAGAGTGGGAGATGTGGAGCTCCCACTTGCTAAGAAGTACAGCTTAACCTGCTGAAGGGCAGGATGCCAGTTGCCTTTTTGAAAGGAGACAGTGCTTAGACTTCTACTCCAGCAACCAACGCTGGAATTACTTCCAGTGTCAAACATTTCCCTTTTGCAGAAGGTACGATAGGATGCGCATCTGCAGGTTTTCTCTGGCATATTTTCCCAGTATTTTTTTGTTGTGTTTTTAATACTGGGCATAGCAATTATCCTTGTGTATTTAAGTATGTTTCATTTAATTTACTAGTATGGTAAAAGGAGCAATGAGAAACTCAGAAGGTCAAAAGTAAACTAGGTTTCCAAAGCTACCTCTCAGCCCTTTCTTTCACAAGTTTTGATTAATTTTGCTGATTTCTTTACTTTGACCTTCTTTCCAGATGGCTCTTCCAAAGTGATTGGTCAGGCAGCACACTAGTTACTAACAGCATGGGAAAAAATGCATATTTACTTGCTGAAATTAATTTTATCTGGATCAGAGATTGTTATTTAATTCCGCATGTCTGCAGTAATACTAACTTATGGACCTGCCAGCTAACTGAAAGGTCAGCTTGAGTATGCTTCTTTTCAGAAATGATATGATTGCAGGTTGCTCTCAAAAATTTTTTTCAAATATTTTTTTATAAAGTTGCAGATTTCCCCGCATATATTACTGAGTTGGTTTCTCATGTCATACAATAGAAGAAAGTTGAATTCAGTGTAGTCTGTGGCTGTAGTCCAGAAAGAAATTTCAATGTAAAGTTCGAATGTGCAAGTTTGATTTAGAAGGCTGGTACAGGCTACGTTATTTTATTTTTTCCTGAAAGCACCAAATTTTCAGTATTATTTAGCTGTCTAGCGCTCCATACATCATGGAACACTTTCTTCTAAGTGCATGTGCTTAATGTCTATTCAGGGCACATGTAAAAAAGGATTGTGAAACTCATGTTTCTTCAATGTGCTGGTTTGCTTTTAAAGAAGCACTTTTAAATTTGAACGTTTCCTTGCTCAGTTTCCTCCGACTGTGCCATATATGTATGTGTATATATAGATACAGTTATATATAGATTTAAGTAATCCTTCTGTTTACTCTAGCACTGGTGTCTTTGTCTGGCGTCAGCATTGTTGCCATCAGTGACAGATTGGAGTTGTTTTGGGGGATGGGAGCGCAGAGTCAGCTGGTCTGTATTTAATCTTATTGCTGTAGACTTGATCCTTACTAGAGGCAGCTGCCAGTGCCTGATCCTGTACTAATTTCTAAGCAGTGGTCAGTCAGCAGCTTCCTGGCTGTTTAGTTCTGTCAGATGGCACAAGCATACAGTGTGGCCACCTTGGTATCTCTGGTGAGATACAGACCCTGGGTTACGCTGGACTCGCCTGTGTGTTTTCCATCCTAGATGCACGTATACCTGATTATGAATTACATGTAGAACATTCAGATTTTTAGAGCAGGCTTTCACTTGAGGGTCTGCTGGTCTAGCTGGCTTCTTCGTGTTTATGTGGTTTGATTGTTTCAGTTCATTTTCTGGTTGGGGATAAGAAGGGTTTCATTGTGGCAGGTAATAGAAGAAAATAAAAGAAAGGTGATTTGTTGTTTAGCTGGGCAGTAACCAGGGTAGCCTACTGCTAGTATAAACAGGTACATGAAGGCTTGTATTGTTTCCATCTAGGATCTTTGGCAGTTTGTTTTGGAGACCACAAGACAACCTTCTTGGTTTTTAATCCTGTTTCTAAAACAGAAATCGGCTCCTTTATTCTCCGGTTAACTGTGTAACTTTGTGCCAGTTACTTAACTCACAGATGCCGAAATAATGTGAGATAATTAATTCTTTAAAACTCACTGTCAGGTAGGAAGGTAGTAGACTCATTTTACAGATTCATTACAGGAAGGCATGTGGTTAATTAACTTGAGAGTGATACATAGCACGCAGTAGCAAACATGGAAGTGGAACACCTTTGTTCTAACTTTACTTCCTGGCTTTCTATTAATTTTGATTTCAAAGATAGTTTCTCTCCGCTTGCTGTCTTGTTGCCCTGTTTCTGCAGAGCTGTCCTCTTTAAAATGTGTAGAAAATCTGTATTACAGTGGAAGAGAAGGTATCAAACTGAGTACTTCAGATTCACAAAATCTGTTTGCTGTCTGCGTAGACAGCCTGTTGCAACCGTGTCTTTCTTGGGGAGCATGCTCTTTTGCCTTAGACTATTTCCTGCTTTTATGGGTAGGTTTTCAGTCAGGCTGTGCTTCAATGAGCACTTCTCAGTACCAAAGCCAGGTTAAGCAATTCTTCCTAGCCATTTACTCCTGCTCCGTTGCTCCCTTTAGTTCAGCCTGTGTGGTGCCAAGACCACCAGGATTAAATATAATTTGTTGGGGTTGTTTGGGGTTTTTTTTTTTTTTTGGTAGGATTCATTGTGTGGCCCCTTAGACAATTGTAGCAGCATCCTTGAGGGGCCTGGGAGCTGGAGCATGCAGCTCAGGGAGAAGGAGCGGAGCAGAAACTGCATAAGCTGGTTTTGTAGCTGAGGAAGGAAAAATGTCCATGGAACCATGGTTCCAGACAGCCACAAGCCTGCCAAGGAATCACATCTGCTCTTACTTCAAAGCCTGTAACAGAACATTTTCTCTTTTCTTGAGAATATTGCATTGCTTGTAGATATATGTGGTGAAATACTCAATTTCTTTTAACTCATTCCCTCCTCAACTAGCAGATGGAAAACTTGTCAGTGGAGATACTTGGGGTTTTAATGCCTTCAGCATTTGTGGTAGTTCTCTTCAACCGTGTTTTTGAGTTTGGTGACTGACAGCTTACCGTTGCAGGCAATTACCCCCCAAAAAGACACTTTTATTCCAAATTAGTGTTTTCAAGCCAGCCACTGCATTTGGGTTTTCTGCATGGGTTAGACTGCTGCTGTGGTTAAGATCCGGCCTAGCTGTCTCCACTTCTTTGAAGATCAAACTTCTGCAGTTAAAAATGGGAGGGGAGAAGTTACATTGTGTCATCTGTAATCCTTTTGTTGCAGTTTTTGCAAGCACAAGGTTTTAAAGTAGAAATTTAAACAAAAGTCTGTTTTTTGTAAGCCAACTTGCAGCTAGAGTGAGGCTGTTCGTTCTGCTACAAAAATCATCGCTCTCTTCTTACAGTACGTTTCTACAATTTCTGTAAGTTGCTTAATGTTCCAAAGTAACCGACCAGCAAACAATTCTGTGCTGTTTTTGGCAACCCAGAATACTTTATCTTTACAGATGTAGGGGTAAATCACAATTGTTTGTACCTCACAGGATCCCACTGATGGAAACTCTTGTTCTGCAAAGCTTTGCACTTGACAAAGAGTAATGCTTGAGATGTCAGCTCTCTGGAAATACAGAGCTCTGTAGAAATTAAACTCCTTGAATATCCTGTTTACAAATCCTCAGATTTAAATCCTTATTTTATTGGAATTCCTTTGGGCAAAGATTTTGGTTTTCCCCATTGTATGCCTGTTTCATGCAAGTATGGTGCATGAAACCAATAAAATGGTCTGATGCTATCACTTCAGAAAAATTCATACGTAAGTTTATGGTAAAGGTACTTAGCTTTTCTAGGGAGATGAAGAAGCTGGCATTTTGCATTGAGAAGCCTGTGTGGGCAGAATATTTAACACAGCAGATAGGCTTGTGGGAAGTGGCATTCCAAGAGAGAACTAGGAGTTTTTAATCAGTAGAAATGGGTAGTGTTTTTAACTCTGTTAGTGTGGGCTGCTCAAGATTAGCTCAGGTAGCATTTAAGACAAGATGAGAAAGCTCAGAAAGTGCACATGCAGCAGTTACAGAAAATCATTCATCATTTGAAATAAGCAGGCGAATATGTGAACAGGGGTATAGGTCAGTCTGAAATCATGGAAAAGAAAAAACAGATCAAGGCTAGGGAAAGCGTAATATTTCCTTGAAGAAGAATAATGTGCAAACTAAGCAAGAAACTGAAAGTCTGTAAAGGCCATTTGAAACTTACGGGGAGCAAGCCCTTGGTCTCTTGCTGTAACTACCATTATGTGGGGTAGAGCCCAGGAACATGGCAGACTGCAGAGCCTGTGCACCTAGAGAACTGTGGCGAACTATGTATAAGAAACATCGTCATATGTTCACTGCATATGAAGCATGTGATCACTGGCTACAATGAGCTAAGGGTTGGATGTATAAATATTAGGAGCTAAAAATGGGACAAGAAACCACATAATGCTGGGTATGAATCTTTCATTAAAAATCCAACACAGACAATTACCCTCCTTACTTTTATCTTCTTTTAATGTTGAAAAGTCTCTCCATGGAGGCTTCTCTCCAAATAAAGAAATTTGTTTGGGTTTTGGTTTTGAGGTTGTTTTTTTCCTTGTTTTGGTTTTTTTTCCTTTTAATAAGAAAAAGGATGAATTCCAGAGAGGAACTTTTTTTTTTTTTTTATTACTACTTAAGCTTCTGAAAGGATATTACAGAGAGAAGAGAAAAGTAGATCAAAACTTACGGAAAGTATATGGCGTTCTCCTTTTTATAAAGTAAAAGAAACAAGACATCTGAGTTTTTAAGGGCCTGTGGGGAAAATAGCTTACGTCTTGAAGGGCTTAGGTCATAGTTTTGCTGAAAGTACGTAAGAGGGCGTTTGTGTGCATATGAAGCCCCAAATGCAGTGAATAGCTATGGTACTAGTTACTGTTTATCCTGCTTTTGGCAGTCCCTGAGGGTGGAGGTAGTTGTATTTGTTCACTTTTCTTTTAATCTGAGGTATACTAGCTGAAAAGTCATTCATAAAAGGAGGGGGAAACAGAAAAGGGGGCTGGGAACAGCAACCCAAAACTTTCTTTCAAAAGGGCTGGAATCACTGATGATGTCTCAGGATGCGGTATGAGTTAGGCAAAGATCTCAGTATTCCTAAGAGATGAAGAAAAAAGGCTATTTTCTGTGTTTGGAAAAAGATGTCTCAACTGTTTTTGGCCAGGTAATAATGACTTCCCAGCAGAACTGGACTTGGTAGGAATAAGCTAATTCTGAAAAGAGCTTCAAGAGAGGAAGAGCATCTTTGGGAAGAAATGGAACTGACCAATTAGGAAAATGTCAGCAATGCTTTTCCTTTGTGCAGGAGCTAACCACCACTGCAGCTGCCTGCCCACCTTGTGAATATTTGCAAAATACTGTTCCACGATTGGGGGAAGCTTGCCAGTAGTTGAAGCTGAGTGCTGTAAAAGAAAGCACATGTATTTTAGTCTGTGTGAAGTGGAAGGAGGAACTACTTAGAATTGTGTAAAAATTACTTGGTTTATATTTATAAGTTAGCAGCACAATGCCTTGCAAATTCGGAGTGTGAAACTCTGATTTGAGAATGAGCTGAGGAACTTCATTACTGCAGGCTGAGAATTAGTGTTTTGATAAACCTTGCTGCCTAGTTTATGGATGAATATTGCGTGCTTGCTTCAGAGGATTTCTCTACCCGTGCAGGTTTAGGGTTATAGAAAGTTTATAATTTTTTTCTTTGTTTGTTTTTTCCATTGTCAGATGCTTGTCATCTTTTTGATGAAGACATAGTTGCACATTTAGCTCAAGTTGCACTGCTTTCTATTTTTTTAAAGTAAATTTTGAGGTAATGGAAAGAACCCAGACTGCTGGAAATAAGAACAGTAGTACTGTCCCTGCCTCACAAAAGAAAGTTTAGCGTGCATCTCAACAGGACAAAACTTTCTGCTGTCATCTATTTCTTATCTCTGTGTTTAGCTGGAAACACTGCTTTGCAGTAGTTTACCTACCCATTTATTTCCATGGGTTCCCTTTCCTTGATTTTCCATGACAGCAAATAGCGCCATCACTGACAGTGGAGTTTGTCGTGGTAGTATCTCTCCACAAATAACTGATTTGAAACTGCAACATATTCTACGCAGCTACAGCGGTATTACCAGCACAGCTGCCATGTTCTGTGCTCAAATTCAGCCTTTGGTACAAAAAGCTGTGGGTCCCTGTAGCAGATTTCTGCCCCCAACCTCTGCTGGACTCTGTAGAACTGATTTATGCGTCTGAGACTCTGTAATTTGCTGTGGGAATTTTTTAACCAGTAGCTATGGAATAGTACAAGTCAGGTTAGAAAGTTAAGGGCAATATATCTGATTAGTGTAAAGTAAAATATATATTCCAGACGTTTGTTAGGTAATTTTAAGAATGGAATTTAAATTGTTATTATTACTTTGATTGCTAACATTAGGATCTGCAGGTTTATGAACTACTCTGTGCTACAAAATGGAGATTGATGCATACTAAACTGTAATCTACTCATCCATCAGAAAGCTTCTGCTAGACACCCACTTAATTTCCAAACAGAAGAATTCATTATCTATCTCCAGAGAAATTAATTTTTCTAAAGTGTTATTGTGTGCAATGAGCGACCAGAGAGCATTCTGCAGCAAGCAAGCAGGGAAGCAGCTGTCTTTAGCATGCAGCTACGGAAGTAATGAATAAAAAATTTCCATGGGCAATACAGAAGTACCAGGAATTGTCTTTGTGGCACAAGATAGTCAACAAATACAGATTTGATTCATTGCCCTGCCAGAGTTTTGCTGTGTAACCTCCAGTGGGAGATGTTGTTTTTCCAGCATAGATTTTTGTTTGCTGACTAACACTATTCAGTGTAATTTGCATCAAGTTCATGCTTAAAAGCATGTTACCTAGTTCTGGGCAGTCTGGTGTCCCAAGAAGTTTGTTTCCATGGGATGCAAGTGCAGTCGCAGCCTGGGTGCTATAGCCTGTCCTCATACTGCTGGTCCCACTAGGGAGTGTTAGTTCTTTTAATTCAGACCTTCTGGTTAAAATGGCCTCACACCAAATAAATCTGACTCTTCCAAAAACACATATGGACTCTAATATGTGTTTCCTCATGAATTCTGGCAGTGCAGCCCACTTCAGGGGTGTGCCCTTAAAGCAAAATTACAGAAAGTGAAATGGCTCTCTGGAATAGATTGCTAATAGCCCATCAAGCACTCCCACCCTTCGACTATCAACGCAAAACTGTGGATGGTGTTTGAAATGACAGAACAAAAACCTTCTGTGTCCCTGGCAAACAGATGCCAGAATTGAAGTTTCTGATTATAGTGTTTAAAATATCTGTTTTCTGTGAATGAGGTACAGGGGATAATTCATTTAGTAAGTCTGACAGACAGTCAGTTGGCTGCTCTGTACAGTTACTTTCCAGTGTAAAAATAAACTGCAGATGTTTGACACAGATATGTCAGGATACTTAACTTTGGGTTAGGGTTTGCAGATGTCATGTGTTTTGTGGAAGCTAAATCCCTGTTTTAGGGGAAGGAGGGAAGAGGTACATGGCACCAAACACTGAGAAGCATGTCCTGTATGTGACTAATGCATCCTGACCTGTGGACACTCCGTCCCTCTTGATGCTTTAAAAAAAAAAAATAATAAATGCCCTTATTAGTAGTGAACTGGTTCTGTGATGTGGTTTTGAGAACTGTCATTTGTTATTGGTAGGTGAAAGAGCTCAACAACTGCCAGATGATTTTCTTCGTCCTCTAGAAATATCCCCATAAGAGGGGAGTCCTGTATAGCACTTTACTGTTTTAACTGCACAGAGCATTATTATCCATCAGGGGGGCACCCAGGAAGCAGAAGTATGTTTGGGCATGCAAAATCAAGTTCTTGCTTCCCAATTAGGCTTACCAAAGAGGATTTTTGATGACAAATTGGTTCAAATGTTTCACCCCTCTGAACTGTTTTAAGTCCTGTTTAAAAGATGTGGTGCAGGGATTTATGTTGGGTACTGTTTTGGTTTGTCTTCAAAGCAATAGCAGTAAGGCTGTCAGTTTTGAACTTTGCAAGTCTTGAGAAATGGATGGGGTTGTCTAGTTTATCTAAACGCCATGCTTACAGCTGTGTTTCATTGGATGCACTTTATGGCCGACAGACACTTACATGACCGATGTGTTCATTTTCATAGAGTAGTAACTGATTACATTTTCTCTTGGCTGTGGTTCATCTAAAGTTGCATTGTCCAGTGCATTGTTTCCTTATCTCAGCTGCTAAGTCATTACTTTGGAAACAACTCTCCTCTTTGGTGTTTGGTTTTGGCAGGGGGATGGTGGGGGAGGGGGGAGTTGGGTTTTTCATTTGTATTGTTTTTGGTTTTTTTTTTTTTTTCCTTTTCAGAGCATGTGTAATGCTGATTTTTACTTGTTTTTACAAATACAGAGGTTTTCTACAGTTTTAGGATTCAATTCCAGGGCTGTCTTCCCTTCTCCCTACTTCTACCAGCCTGGCTTTATTGCACTGTTTAGTAGGAATTTGTCATTATGCATAATGAGCACAGCAGGATAAATACTATGTGATTTGTTTTGTAAGTTGCAGAAGCTGGTTGTACCTAGAATATGTGGATGGCAGCTGCCTAGACCCAGTGCAAAAATGTAATATTTAAAAAGTTAAAATAAAACATGATTGGTTGATGGCTCAGTAATTTACATCTCTTGTGGTTTATTTGTCTAGGGAGACAGCAGCAGCTGGAAGCTGAGCACCAGTACGTGGAGGCTGATCAAGACCTTCACAAAAGGATGGGGCGTTCTGCAGAGCCGCCTGCAGAAAGACCTGGGGAGAGGCGCATGGCAGAAATGAAGAAACTGTATGGTGCTGAAGCTGCCAAAATCCAGGCAATGGAGGCTGCCATGCAGCTTATCTTTGATAGAAACTGTGACAAAAAGCAGCCCAAATACTGGCCCATTATTCCCCTTAAGCTGTGAGTACCTGGACTGCGCTCTGACCTGGCACTGAGCTGTAGGGACGGGTGCCTCAGTCAGGTTGTGCTGCTGAAAGAACAAACTGCCAGTGGTGGCTTTGGTTGGGCTTAGGGGCTGAGGCCAGCAGGGGCAGCATGTTTCTTTGCCCTGTGTTCCTTTTACACTGTCAGCGATGGTCACAGTCCAGTCTACCTACATACAGTTGTCAAGTAGTAGGAGGAGGGACAGAAATATTAAACCTTTTTCACTCATTTTATACCCGCCTGCCTTGAGCCATGCTTGCCAGAAACATAACAATGTCTGTACTCAGTGAACTGGGAAGACAAAGTAATGCCAAAAAGAAAAAGACTATACGAACTGTCTGCCCTTCCCATTTAGGAAATTGAGTAGTCCCATTTTTCAGTCTTATTTAACATAGTAGCTTTTGGATCCTGTTTAACAACGGCACAGCTCGAAGTGTTATGTCTGCTAATCTTTGATTTTTTTTTTTTGAGAACTGGGAGCCCACTGGCCAAGATACAACATATCAAATTACTGTAGCCCAGCCGTTTGAATTCTATTTCAAAGGTTTCTAATAAAGCAGGAAGTTTTTCTTCCAGACTGATACTTCTCTGGCAGGAGTGCGACTCTAAAGCAAAATTACATAGAAAAATGTTTTAATGAAGAGGGTGGGGGGAGTGGGGAAGAAACCTGATGTGGCCCTGTCTGTTATAGATCAGTTTAGCAGAAGAGAAACTTAAGAGGACAAAGCACTCTTGGGGCCAATGCCTACAGTGATTTTTGCTATTCTAATAAAAAGCATCTAATTGGTTTGAAGCTTTAAAAAAGACGTATTAGTCTGACAGACAAAGGGTATGTCTGTATGCCGTATATGGAGGTGTGGAAGCCACATAGCCCTGAGGCCTATGTTTATTTTAGGTGCAGCTTTCCAATGCCCACCTGTGTATTACATGCACAAAGCTTAATCACAGGCAAGTTAGATGTGCCTCTGTGTGTACTCATCTGTCTGCAGGGGCTGTTTGGCTCCACTTCTGTCACTCTTTACTATTGGTCAGTTGTTCTTGCCCCACTAACAGCTGACCAGGTAGAGTGAGGCACACAAGTGGTCTGTGTAAGAGAGGCAGAATTGGCCCCTTAATGCTGGTGACTCCGTAGAAAATGGTACCCTGAACACTTCCAAGGACTTCCTGCTATGTATCATTGTGCACTGAAGGGCTATGGTTTGAATTAAGCAGCATTTCCGTGCCAGGGCAAAGGAACCCTATGCCATTTTGTGACAAACACTCATGTGCCTTTTTGGCAATAGAGGAAGGTCACAACTAAAATTCTGACTTCAGTTCATGTCTGTTGTGTCTAGTGTATCTCTGTAGCATGTGCAGTTTGTAATACTATAGCTTTGTTGCTCTGCCCTCTGCAGCAGCCAGCTGCACCAAAGCAAGTCTGCGGTGCAGTTTGGAACATCTTTGCTTTTGCTAGTAGTAACTATGTTTTGTTCAAAGCAGCATTTTAATTTCAGTTCCATCTCCTTCACTTTAGATGTGATGAGATGGAGTTAAATTGAACACTGAAAGTAAAAGGCCCCAGTCTCCAAGACTTACTACTGGTGTGATTAATCTGAAAAACTTGTGTGAGACAGGAGAGGGAAAAGGGTTATGAGCAGTCCTGCATTTGTCTTCACTCTTGTTTTTGGCAGATTTTGTCAGAAATTCAGTGTTTTGTTTGGGTTTCCTTTTGTTAACCAAATAAATTCTCTTTATAACACCTTGTAATTTATTTTTTTTTTTAATAAACAAACTTCCATACTTCAGCATTCCAGTTCTCAGATGCTAAAGCTTTCTTTTAGCTACTATATCGTTTAAGGAACGTTGAACTTAGAGCAAGGACAGTTTTAACATATTGAGAAGCATGAAGAGTGTTGACAGGACTTTCACATGAATGCCAGTCAATACCACACACGCAGGGTATGGTACGAAATGAATGGGAGGGCTGGCACACCTGCTGGGGGAAAACCCTGTCCCAGATTAACAAGCATAGATCTCTCTGTTCCTATTCGAAATGTTTCCAGTGTGGTGATAGTGTCTCCCCTGTGCAGTTCAGTACAGAAGAAAGAAAGGATGGGTAGGACGGGGCTGTTCTTACTTTTCAACCCAATTCCCAGTTTTTGCTGTGATTGTTTCTGCATCCAACTGGTTCTTCTAGCAGAAGTAGAAATTCTGGTCTCCAAAAGTATTTGTAAAGACTCATACGAGACAAACATTCAGTTCCTTTCCTACTTCAGATAAAACATAAAAGAAATTTCCTTGCCTTTGGTTCTTTTAACTACTTCTAGGAGGGTTTAATATGCTTCATGAGGTTGGAAGTAGAGAGAACTGGGTGAAATGTTCCCCAGGAACTGCATACTAAGGCCTGAAAGGGAGGAATACACTACTGCACATTTAGGAGTTGCTGCCAAATAATCTGTATACTGCTCCTGAATTTCAGGGGTTGGGCTGTTGCTGGTAATTGGCCAGATGTCCCATTTTGCTGGTAGTTCAGTGGAACTTGGAGATTGACACTTCTTTTACTTTTCATTTTACTTCTAAGAAATATCTCACATAAAAACCTGTAATCATGGAAGCAATGCAACCGCAACTCAAAAATGGCTCTTCAGTCAAAATATCTGTAACATTCACCTTTCTTGTACATACGGATTATGCTGCAATCCTCAATCATGGGACCATGTAGACTTTTTTTTTCCCCCCCAAATACAATGTTATGCCAGCTCTTGATTAGAACGCAACTATGATGCTGCAGACTTGATTATACTTTGTCCAAAACGTTGCATCTTTGCTTTCAGCTGCTTGTACAGTTCTGCCCAAAGGGAATTCTTCACTTCCTGGTGGTGCTGTTTCTCCTGAGCTTTTCCGAGCTCCAGTAGAAGGAATTACACCCTGAAGTTGCAAGTACAAGTTGTCATACAAACATGTCTTAATTTCAGGAACTGGTTTCCTCATTTGCTACATGCAAATATGCAAATCAGCCTCATGTTCAGAAGAAGAGTTTGTGATTGGTTGAAGACACTTTGAAGATTGGAGAAAAATGATCTTTTCTATTGAAAGCATTCTTAAAAGAAATTTTGAAAACTTTCAGAACTGGTACAGTACAAATTTAACATACATATGAAGCAATGACCTCCCTGTTTCCTACGGAAAGAAAAACTGCTTGCTCTTATGCATTGCTGACATTGTCAAGAACACTCGTCCTTTTAGCATTATTTCCCCATAAAGCAGCTGACAGTTTAGTATGGCTGTGTGTATAGGCAAACTGAGAAGAGATTAAACAATTTTGACGAGCATAACTTTTCTTTTAGTCAACCTTATTGGTAAGTATTCATCGTTTTTGATAGTAGTCTTGTATAATGGCTAGGTGCAAGTATCTCATACTTAGAAGAAGGTTTAATAAAAAGCAACCTAAAATCCACAACAGCCTTTGTGAAGGATAAACACGTATATAATCCAAATGGATTCGTTCGTTCATGTCTTTTTCTCTTTGCAAAAGCTTCTCACTCATTTATTATATGAAATACATTTCAAATATTGGCATCTTCATCTCTTGTTGCATTAACAGGAGTCCAGCTCTTTGAATAGAAACTGAGAAAAGTAAGACACTTTGATTCAGCTGCTTAAATTTGGATTTTTAAGTATGATTTTTTTGGCATGCTGGTCTGAATATTTTGGCTGAAAGAATTACAGTGGAGCCAAGATTATTGCCCAAAATGTGAAATACAGTCTGTCAAAAGGAAGTATCCAGAACCCTGTTTTCCTTCTGGTTTCTTAAAAGCATAAGTTACTGGGGAATATACTACTTGATAAATAATACATTCATGCTGTGAGAAAATTCTGTTTTCATGTTTTTGTGCTAATTCATCAACCGTCTACCCTGTCTAACCTGCTCTGTTGTCTCCTGTGATCCTGCCTGGATAGTCCAAAGGAAAGAAATTCTTACGGGTTTTCTCCTAGGTAGAATAGCAGCCTGTGAGGGAGTCTCAGCTGCTCCTGAAGGGTGGTTATAGCCAGACTATGAAGTTCAAGCCTCACATCCCTTCATATATTCTTACACAGCTGGAATGGCTGAGCTGGTACTCAGAGACACGTGCAGTGGAGCTCTGGGTGGGTAGGTGACAGACTGTGATATTGCTATCCGGGTATTCTCTTGGAGACCTGGCTATCGTAGTGGAAGAATTGCTTGGACTCAGTCCTTTCTTTGACGTAGGTGAGCGCACGTGCATCAGCCTCAACTATTAATTTCTGCAGGGCAGGAGCAGCGCAGAAGTCTTGCTTGACCAGCAGTGGAGACAGACTTGCTTGTCTTGAGCCTTGAGTGTGTAATCAAGATTCTCTCTGCATGGATTCCATTAATTACAGAGTCACAGAAGGATTTTTTCCCCTTTAATCATGAATCATTTTCTTCTAAGAAAGCAAGCACACAGAGTGAGAACATACGTATTTTTTGAAAAGAAAATACTTTTCAGCATAATGATGCCAATACCACTGCTGGTTCACTGAACTACACTGAGATCTTTTGCCTACAAAGGCTTTTGAAAAGCCAAAATACCCGAAACTGCTATCCCCATGACTGTTGTTTACAGCCATCCCAAAGAAATACCTTTGGAGGGATGACAAAAGTGGAAAGGATTGGGAGGGATTTTTTCTAAATGGAGTTCAAAGTGGACCTCCTTAATTTTTAGACTTTGTTTTAAAACCCAAAATCTGGATTCAATAAACATGTGAGGCAAAAGTCTATCAGTGGCTGTTAAAAATTAAGTTATACCACTGTCTTGGGATGTCCCTAAGCTGCACCTTACTGGAAGCTGGGAAGGGGTAACAAAATATTGCTTTGTTCATGGAATTTTCTTATACTGTCCTCTAGACAGCTGCCATTGGGTGATGGCATAGGAAGATAGGAAGCTAATTAGACTGCTGATCTGTTTATAGTGATTTTTAGAATCTTTCCATATGCTTATATTAAAGATCAGGATTGAAATATCAGTTCTGAGGTTCAGCTTTTGGCTATCCCATGCATCCTTTTTCCTAGGTACAGAAATCACCCCTGTGGCTCAACTCTGCCAAAGTTTACTTCCATCGAGCTCTGCCAGCAGCTCTTGATTGCGTGGTCATTCCCTCGATGTAAGTCAAAAGGAGTCGAGCTGGAAGAGCCCTACTGCTAAGCTGTTCAATGTAACCCAGTTTGTTTGTTGTGAAAAGCATTAAGGGGAGCACTTGTTTGTGCAATCTGACGAGCAGGCCTAGAGGTGGCAAACTCCACGGGCGTAAGCATTTGTAAGGCAATGTTGCTACCATTAGAAGAGGAACATATGAGCACATTTTCCTAGTATGCGGAGCCTTCAAGAATTTTTCCTGCTTTGGTATAAAAACAATCCCTTTGCGTTTCTTTCATCAGGCATGTTAGCCAGCTTTCTCTATTACGAAACATCTAGAAAAGCATGCATTTATTTTCCTTGCTGAACACAGAAAGTAATGCTTGTTTTGGGCAAACCTACAGAAGGATTTATCCCAAGATTTCTGATGATGTTTTTTTCATTGCTACTTTCTGTGTAGAAGTTAGTGTCTTGAGTGTGCAGGTTTGCAGATACTGCACTATTCAGGTTCATACTCTTTGCTTCGTTATGAACTGTAGCAGGAGTTGGAGGCCCAAGATTCGGTCAGCTCTTTTGGTCTAGACATGTACAAGAAAAAGTCCGTGCCTTGTATTTCATTAATTTTGGTTCTTACATAGCTAAGTCTTATTCCCATCCTTTGCACTGGACAGGAAAAGATCTCCTGGGTCATCATGTCTAGTTTTTGCTACCTCCGGCAACCACATTGTCTGATACATTTCAGAAACTAATTAGGCTCCACTTTAAAGCAAATTCCATTTCCTGTCACACCCACTTCTGCTAGTTAAGGCTGCATGGCCTGCTTCTTGCTTGCGAAGCATAATAAAATATCAAGACTGCCACAAGTTTAAGTTGTCCTTTGTCAGAGAGCTCCAAAAATGTAAATGCAGGGTATCCTGGGGTTTTGTAATATCCTCCCCCGGACAGAAGGAGTTGCTGTTGTGACAGAAGTAGATGCTTGAAGTATGTTTTTACTTAAGAAATAATTCATCAAAGGCCACACTTCTGGTCTGTAGCATATTCCATGAAATGGTTGAGTAATAACCGAAGGCTCCCATCCCACTATCCTCCTTTCATGCAAAGTGGTGAGGTCGAGCTAAAACTTCAGCCAGTTATGCTGCAATGCACTCGAAACACAAAAGTTTGATGAGTTGCTCCAAGCAGAATAATCCTTGCATGGCTGCAGAATATAAATCTGAAATGGACTGTAAGCCAAAAGCAAAAAAATAACAGGCATTACATAATTATTACATCTGGGAAGTTAGTAATATTCATGACTTCTTCACAGTTTTCTGTCTATCTGTTGTTGAATTAAGGATTTCCAGTAATGCCAGATCATCCTGCGCTACAGCCAAGAAAGCAGTTGTTATATTGAGTCTTCCTGAGCATAAGATGACATTTCCATTTGTACTGCTCTGCCGCAGAGCTGTATGCCAGCAGTGCCACGGATGGTTTTGTGGTCTTGTTTTGGTGTCACCACCCTGGGTGTTCTAGGGGCACACACGGAGTCCTTCCTTGGTACCTCCCTCCGAGAAGCCCTGCAGCTGGCCAGCACTCACGGTGGCTATTTTTATCATTATATACCAGTCCTGTGGTCTTCATTATGTTATCTTTTTTTTGCTGGCCATTGAACTCAGAACACGCACACCGTACTGCCCATTTCAAGGCTTGTTCTTGCTCTGAAAGCAATGATGCTGTGTGCGTGATACATGTGACATGGCTGGGTGCCATGGCAACAGGCCGTGATCTCATAAATGTCAGATGATGAATTAATTTCAGGGACGCACCAGAAAGAACAGCTGCATTGTGCTACAGAAAGACCTAACTCCAGAACTGCTCTCCTCTACCAACAAAGAAAATGGAGAAACTGACTGAAAAAATAAGTGCTCGGTGCTCCCTCCTTTGTTGTTCTGTTGGGCAGATCCCTCTTCAGGTCATCTACAGCTCAAGTGTGAGAGCATAAACACGTATCACCAGAGTGCAAAAGTGCTTCTACTGAGAACTTTTAAAGAGATCAGTTATTTGCCCTTCATAAGTGTGTTTTACTATGGAGATCTGCTCTAGAAAGATGTCCTATACTTTCCCTGTCAACAGCAGGTAAATCTTGTTTGGAAGGAGAAAAAGAGCTGCCTTACTCTAGTCTCTTCCCTTCAATAGCTCTTTCAGTCTAGCAGTGTTACTTGCATTATTCAAGTCTAGCAAAGCGAAATCTGTTTCTACAGCATGGCTGTGGCTAAAGCTTTTTTGTAGTAAATACATTGATAATAATTAACAGCACTAGTGGCTTGTGTTACATTGTGGAAACTGTCATTCCAGGCATAGCCTGCAGCGCGGTCGTCACTGTCAGCCTAACGGAATTGTTCACTTCTGTCCAAGAAGATACTACATCCTACTAGAATAAAACATACCAACAGTTTATATTGTTGAAACTTTAAAATACCATATTAAAAACCAGTAATTGAAAAAATTTGTTTGCTAGTTTAACTTTCTTCGTGCCAGGCTTTTGAAGCGTGAAATGATGTAAAACCACTATAATGCTAGAAAGCATACAACAGAATCTCAAGTACAATGCAGATTTTTTTTTTTCTAACAGGGTGCCCAAAATTATAATTGTGAAGAAAAAGTGTCGCAAAAAATTGTGTTGGGTTTGTTGATTTTCCACTATTATTTTCATTTCCTGGTTTCCAGAAATAAAACTTGAGAATTTGTTTTGTACTTCTTAACTGAGCAACCTTTAAAATGTTGAACGCCTTAGCAGTCGCAGTCGCACTTTGCAGAGCTTGAAATAACATCTGAATGCATACTGAATGTAGGAAAAACGCCTACACTGCCTCTCCCACTGCCATCCCCACGAAGCTACCTTGAATTAAATAGATATGCACTGTGATGCATTTTTCTGGCAATGTCTGTCATACTTTAGATCTCCGAGGATCCAGCTGAGCTGTTTCCAGGGTTTCTCCTACCTCAGTCGTTTTCAGTCCATCTATGCTCTCGCTGCCTCATCTTTTTCACAAAGGCTCCTGCCTAGCTTGTATCCCTCCACCCCACCACACGCTTTTCCGCAGGCTGATGCTGCTCTTTCATCTCTCAGCTCCTACACTCCTGTCCGCCTCCCACACGTCGGGCATGAAATGTTGCCCAGAAACTCAGCAGCCAGCAGAGCAAATGAGAAGGACTAATCTAGATGACCAGAAAAAAAGGCAGTGCCTCTGGCACCACAAACGCTGAAAGCAGAAAGTGCCGAGATCCTTCCACACTGCTGTCCCTGAGCTGTCGGTGGCTGAGGGAACATCAGTCTCTCCTCTTTTCCTAATTAAACCACAGGACTTCCTCACTGCTGTGCAAGTCGTGGGAAGGATGTCACTGCCAGTTCATCTCTCCCCACTCTGGGTAGACTCCAGTCAATCACCCACAGTAGATTTCCGCACTTGTCCTAACTACTGGCCGAAGCCTTTCTAAAGTCGCAGTGGAGTGAAACCACCACGATCCTGTTGAGCACCGGGGGAAGCTTTTGTAAGACTTTCCCCTAGTGGGAGGAACAATTACTGGATACAGAGCCTGGACTTCACAATCCATCTGTTTAATTTATAGTGTGTCTCAACAGTACATCTCTGTCAACTCCATCTCTCCAACGGCAAGGCGTAGCTGTAATTTAGGAGCTCAGCCATTTGAAAGATCAACCAGGCAACCACGATCTATTCCCACCCAGCAGATGAGGACGTTGCTACGGCACTTTCTCAATTTAAGAATGATTTTATCTCTTTTTCTCTCTTTTCAGCCCTCTTTGCCAGCTGGCATCCCATTTTCTACTTTTCCAGCGGGCATTGCTTCAGCTCAGCGTGATCCTTTGGAGGGGGAGCAGTAGCCTATTTAGAGCTTAAAACACAGAGATTTACTGGCTGGAACCCCGGAGAACAACCTAGCAAGAAGCTGATGAGGGCACTTGGCCAGATCATCTCCAAAACACTACTGTTAAAAGAACCTGATATGCATGTTAAATAAGCACCAAATATGCAAAACCCAGCACATGTAACATACAGATAATAGCATAAGGTAATGGGCCCTATCTCCAAATAAATAATAGCACTCTCCTAACGACAGGCTGTTCCAGTATTTTCTGTTCACTTCCAATGTCTCTGAAAGGGTCGTATCTATAATATAATAAAACTCCCACAGGCTGCAGCAGGACTAAGATTTAGTTTTACACCCTGGCTTAAAAACGAGGGAAAGAAATTTCTCTTGCACTCCAACAGGCTAAAACTCTGGAATAAATGTGAGCCAGGAAGCGATTATATAAAGGCGTTGATAATTTCATTTGCATATAAAATAATAACAACAAGAACGGAAGCTAAATTATCCCATATATACAGAAGCCCTGGGTGTTGAGGATTGGCTACTCATTATTCTCTTGTCATATAAAGCAATTCAGTCTGCAGCTGCATTTCTCTCTTACAAATCCAATTCAATCAAGAGAACCGAAACATCATTAGCAAACCCACTGATTTATCCACCAGTAAAGTGCTGATACAGGCTTCTCTTGCTGCTGCTAATAAATTCTCTACATAGCCATGTTTGCTCTCTCTAGGGATCTCCCATTATTTTAATGGCTACAGGCTTCTAACTTTACCACTGGAATTTTTAAGCCTGAAAATCTATAATAGTAGGGTCCAAAACTTGTGGGAGTCATAGGAACGAAAGGACACAAGCCCAGAACATGTACCCAGTTGCCACAGAGATGTGGCTACATCTAACTGCAGGTGAAGCAGCAGCTGGTGCCTTAAAAACTGCTGTAATAAGATCGGTTTTTTTCATTTCTGAAATATAACCATTGACTTCCTGTTTTGTTCTTCCTGTTTCCCTCGGCAGGCTTGCCTCCAGAGCCTTGCCTCCCTCTCTGAACCTTTCCCTGGCTCCTGCTTGCTTTGGTGCTTTCATTGCCAGCTTGCCGGGCTCATTCACCTCTGCTCCGGTCTCTCTTCTGCAGAAACGCAGCAGCTCTGAAGACCGGTGCTGGGTGTTGTCTTCAGTTCCTCCTGCCCATCATCTACCACCGGGGCTCCGGGAGGTCATCTCCAAGCTCATCACAGCATCGTCCCGTTGCTGCTTTCATACGCAGGAGCCCGTTCACAGTATTTCAAGGCTGGGGCACACACTTCTGCATCCTTTTCAAGGTGGGCTTCAAACAGGGAAGGCCCAAGGGCGGCTAGAAGTGCCGTTGCCTTTTGGGAATAATTTCCCAAGCTGCAGTTCCCATAACTTCTTTAACGGTCCTGGGTCATTTTGTCTGCCAGGTTCATGTGATGTTTGGTTTGCCTGTGGCCCTTTTATCTTTTAAACACAGAGAAGTTATTTCCTTGGAATATGGGAGGCCAGAATTAATGTTCTATATGGCAGCTAAGACACTCAAGTTTGGCCTGAACTTTATTTTTAAAACAATATACAAAAAGTAAGAATCGAAATCGACCTACGACAGTAGCCCATGCTTAATACAGCTTTAATAAAAAGTTTTATTACATTCCTCTCTTGGAATGGTATTATTTTCCTACTTGCTGAACATGATACCCAAGAAAACAAGAGTCAGATAACAAGAGCCTGAAAAAAAGAGATCTTTATTTAAGAAATGCTATAAATGAAAGATAAAATGATTACTAACATAAGATACTTGACACTTCCAATTATTTACTTTTTCATCTCTCCTAATTGGAGCATGGATATATATCGGTAACTAGTGTGTTCTGCTTTTTTGTTTTTAATCATGTGCTCATGCATTTGCAAAAATTCAGCGTCTGGACTGAAAATAGGAGGAAAACGTTTATGTTTAGAATAGCTGTTTGGATTTTTTTAAGAAAAAAATCACCGTGTTTATTAGCCTAGGGAGTGAGATGTTAAGCTAACAGATCTGACTGAATTTGATGTAAAGAATTCCTGTTTGCCATCAGAATTCCTGTACATGCTTAAAATGTTAGGGTCCTTGGCCACTTTGAGAAACCTCTTTTCCTGGAACTGTGCAAGCACGCGTTTCTTGTGCAATTGCACAAAGGTGAATACATCTTTCATCCTGGGCAGCTGGATAACAGCATCTACGTTGTGCCAGATGGCAAGCTGGAAGTTTGCATTCAAGAAAGTGATGGAACAGAACTGGTTGTTAAGGAGGTGCTGGCAGGAGACAGTGTCTCCAGCCTTCTCAGCATTCTTGATGTTATCACGGGTCACCCTGCTCCTTATAAAATGGTCTCAGACCAAGCAGCCGTTTTGTCCATTATGTTGTGACTTCCAGCAAGTGCCTTTCAAGTTGTCTTCCAGAAATATCCTGAAACTCGTTAGAGTGGTACAGATCACCATGGCAAGGCTGCAGAGAGCAACGTTCCTTGCTTTGCACAACTGCCTACTGAGCACTACTGAGCTCTTCAATTGTCAGAGCCAAGCCATCCCACTCATCTCTGTGGCAAGTGTAACATCTGGAGGAAGTTCAAGCAAAGCAGTAGAAAGACAAGATCCTGGAGAAAAGTTTGAAAAAGCTGGGAAGCACTGGTACAGAAAACTCTGAGCATGTTCTCAGAAGAAGCCTTTTTTCACCTCCCTATGCAGGGTCTGCAGAGGCTTCTAATAATTCCAGTGGTGCAAAGTCAGACATGGACATGGACAGAGTGCACTTTGGCTCAGAGGACACTGCCGGCAGTTCTGTTGTGGGCAAGTCAAAATTGAAGAAGATTGTCACAGTGACAGAAACTCCTTCAGCAGTTCTCCATTATAGTGCTGTGCAAGATTCCTGTAATAGCAAACATATTGGTGCCATCGTCAAAGCAGCAAAGAAAGATGTTTCAACCTTGATGAAACTTGATGATCCTTCATTGTGGAATGGCAAAGTGATGCTGCATCAGCTTACTGCTGGGACTGTGCTATCAAAGCAAGGAGATCAGGATGTTAATGTTTGTGGTCTCTGTACCAACAGAAGACAGGCTCGAAGGAGGACACCTGTCTGTTCATTACCCATCCAGGAGAACTCATAGGCCAGCTTGCTGCCCTGACTGGGGAAGCACTGATTTTCACCGTCAAGGCTAATTGAGACTGCAGATTCCGGTCTATTTCCAAGTCCCATTTCTCTGAGATAATGCAGGAGCAGCCAAGCATCGTTCTCAGCGTGGCCCATGCTGTTGTAAGAGAATGCCCCAGTTTGTTAGAGGCAAATTGACTTTGCCCTGGATTGGATGGACATTAAGTCTGGATGAGCTGTTTATAGGCAAGCTGACAAGTCAGATTGCACATACATTGTGTTGAATGGTTGACTTCACTCAATTATATGTATGGATGATGGAAAAAAGCACCTGACAGGTGAATATGGACGAGGAGACTCAATTGGAGTGGTAGAGGCATTAACCCACCAAACTAGAGCTGCAACAGTACACGCAGTCAGAGAGTCAGAACTTGCCAAACTCCCAGAGGGAGCACTGACATCTGTCAAACACAAATTCCCCCAGGTTGTGACAAGAGTTATTCACCTGCTGGGCGAGAAGATTCTTGGCAGTCTTCAGCAGGAAGGTCATCCTCGGGAGTTACACAGCTTGAGTAGCAAGTCGGATGCCGGAAATCCTGCCAGCAATCTCTCCACAGCAGGACTTATGCCAGTGTCTGAAGAGACGCCACTTACAGCTTTTACTCAGGAGCTCAAGCATGCTCTCAAGCATGCTCTCAGTGCTGTGGGTCACACTTTGCTGCTCACCAATGGTAACATCAAACAGCGACTTGGTTCTGCTGCGCTGGATAGTATCTATGAATCCCAACCAGCCACCTGGCTGGGACAGCAGGAGGATATTCACCCTATTATACCCTACCAGGCAGACAGCACCCTTACTCCCCGCACCCAACGCTGCATCCAGCAGGCTGACTGCATCTTAATGGTGGGACTGGGAGACCAGGAGCCTACTGTTGGAGAGCTGGAGGCACCGCTGGGGTTTCTGTTACCTCCCAGTGAAGAACCTGCAGGGTTGCAGCAGCCACCATAGCTCCCAGTGCCCGGGACACCCATCCTCTGCAGCCTGTTTGCACTATGCTGCTGCACTCCTGGGCACGCCGAGCAAGCGACACCGCTGCTGAGTTACTGAGTCATTCCCATCTCTTTTCCAACACATTACATTTTTGCTACAAACCACAACTCGGAGTATAGCCGTTTGCTAGAACTGGACTGTGCAAAGCGTGAAGAGGAGTACAGAAGCATAAAAAAACAACATAGTGTGTGTGCGTGGGAGGGAGGGAGGGAGGGAAACCCCAACACAAAACCCAAACCAGCATTTTTAAATGTATGTTGGTAGAAAACTAAAGCTGGGTAGCCCATTATGAGAGAAATTAACTCAGCTTTATGATACAGTTTAAATCTTAGGCACCATTCGTGTTTAGAGAGCAGAATTAAAACCTTCTGTAATAATTTATGAGCTTGTGCCTATTGACAGAAGTGAAAAAATGAGAACTAAAATGAAATCAGCTGGCTGTTACTCAGCCTCCACTGCCCAACTGGATGAGGAAAAGTGTTAAAATGAGTCCCGCAATTTTCCTTCCCAGCTCTTTGAGCTTGATTTTCAGATGAAAAAAAAAAAAAAGGCACCTGAGAATGTTCTTAAATGCTCTCTGTGCCTCCCATCAAAGGAGTTTTCTACTTTGGAAAAAGAGAGCGGGCCTTGTCTCAAAATGTACTTTTGCCAGGAATTCTGTCCTGATTAGGCTGCCTTGGAGCACTTTCTTGGGTGGGTGCCATACTGAAGTTATTGGATGGCAGCCATGTGTTCAACACTCTTAAAATAAAGTCTATTCCCTTAATTTGCAACTCAACATAAAACTTAGGGTAAGTCTATTGATACCACTGGAGGGTGGGGCCAACATACATATGTATGCAATTATTTTCAGGATATTGCAATAAGTACATATATGCTCCCACAGAAGTTGCTCTGAAGTTGAATGCTAATGATCCTTGGGTATGCATTTTGCCCCTGTCTGGTTTCTTCATTTGCAAATTATTCCACATTCAAATCTCCCCACTGGTACTAATGAAAATGTTGGATAATCCATACCTTTGAGTCAGCTCCTCCTAAAGCCAGGCTGGCCTCTCCAGCCCACACGATCCTAGCCCACGACATAACGAGAACTTAGCAAAGCACTTCAGTAGATAGCCAAGCCTGCTAGACTGAACTCATCATCCCTGACCAAACTCAAATGCATTTTTGAGCCTGAACGTTTTAGAATGAAGCATGTGGAAGAATGCCTTCACCAGGATCATTTTATGGTGACCCAGATAGCAGGAGATAAGACTTTTCTCTCTCTCACTTGGAGAAAGAGTTGTCATATTTCTCATCCACATTTCACAGATCCATCGGGGAGGATGAAACGAGGTGGACTGCATACAGTCATACTGACTTGAATCTTTCCTGTATAACGGGCATCTGGTGTTAGAGATGTTAGTTTACTCTTTCACTCACAAGCTTTCTGCTCTGTATAATGCTTTACGGAGACCATCCACCCTCTTTCAGACCTCATGCTCTCCCCTACATGGTTCCCTACCAGGTGTGGGTTACCTACATGGCATGCAGAGAGAGAAAGGCACAGAAGCAAGTGTGTGTATCCAGAATAAAACCAGCTAATATTACTTTTCCCTTCCCTCTGGTATCTCCCCAGACCCGGATCTCTCACGGACGGTCACAGAATAGCCATGCACCTAAGTGCAAAATGCTGTTCTTACGGTAAGGTCCCTCATGTAGAGCTAAGTGAAAGATGATTCTTTAGTTGCCAGAGATACTAATCTAAAAATTAATCCTTCGTTTTCAATGATATCTTCTAATTAGGTTTTTTTTATCTTTAAAATCACAAAGTGACATTTGGTTATTCCACAAGTGACTTGGGGTATACGAAACAGAGATGAGTCTGTCTTTTAACACTGAAGATGTATTTAGTACTCTGTAATTAACACCAAAATGATAATCACTAATTTTCAGATAAAATTAACTATGGTTCATTGGGAAAAATTATGCATTCTGTTGAATATATAATTATATCTATTCTAAAGCAATCACTGCTCATATTTACATATTGAGAAATGGTTGCTGGAAATATGACCTACTTGGTAATAAGAAACAGTTTTGATTTTGAAGAATATTTATTCATTACACTGTCGTACCTGAATGTTGAATTCCAGGAGGAGTATCTACAAGCTGGCTAAACTATCAAATTACTTCTCACTTTTTATCTTTTCCTTTCTCTCTTTTCCCCCAGACTACACATTACCAATGATGTGAACGCTTTTGTTCAGCATTTTGCTGGATGAACTTTGCAACCACCGCTCTGCAGCAAGCGCTGAGAAGGGGTTTTGGTAGCAGCAGTTGGAGTCTAAAGCGGATCAGCTTCATATAAGAGGTACAAACGACACAGGAGAGCGTGAGTCATTCCCCTTAATCCACACCGAGATGCTGAGTTCAAAACACAAAAAGGTCACCTCTTTGCACGCAGATGAGAGTACAAAGTGATCCAATTGTCATCTTATTTTTGTTTAACAACCATGGGCTCTGTAATGCCACTTTGAACAGAAGATCACATGGGAGAGAAAAACCCCAGCATGCCTCGACTGTACATGGAATCACAGAAGCTGAAGACAGAGAGGATGGATGAACCCCCTTGAGAAAGGCCACAGAGAACACTCACTACAACTAAAATCAGATTTTATCCCTTCTGTTTCCCTTAAATTTAAAATACACTCATGTTAACATTCAAAGGGGGGCTGTTTTATGAGTCCCTGATTTTATAAGGTTTTGAAGGTTCGCAGGATTTTTGCAAAATCAAAGGTAGGAGTGGCATCCTATACACTCACCCTAATCCTCTGGAAACGGGCAGCGACTGCTACCCACTGGCACTGCCTGTGTAGTAGTCAGAAGTAATATTTGCGATTAACCCTTAGCTTCAGTATTAGCAGAGGGAGCCAGGGGAGGGGGGCTCACATAGAGCCAACGGTAGGGCACGGTGAGAGGTGAGAACCCACCGAAGCAGGCATGCCACTAGCACATCTTATTATTAAACAACTAACTTTAATGTGACTAAATGTTTAGTCAAAGCTAAAACATTAAGTGGAAACACTGCCTTTGATTCTGCTTTTAATTGGGAAGGTTTCCATGTCTAGGGCAATTTGTTGAGTTAGACCGCCTGAGGAAAGACGGTAGGAGTGTAAAAGAGATGAGCAAACAGGTAGCAGCAGCTACCACACCGTTCCATCCACAAAGAAAAACAGGGATTTGTTTAGAGCTGGGGTGGTCTCCAGTGGAAGAAGTGGGGAGACAGATGGAGCCTGGTAAATTAAAAAAAAAAAAAATAAATGAAGAATTATATGCAACCAGCCTTCATTTGCTCTTAAAATCTGTTTCACCAGTGATCGCTGGAAATGGTGGAACGTATGGTGAAATACGGAGTTTCAGACTGATACCATGCCCTCAGTTACAACTGATGAGACCCTCCCTTTCCATCTTACCTCTCCCTGGCAGGTCTTGATATTGAAGCTTAGCTTCAATTTTCTCCGGCAAATCATGACCTCTCTGAAACATCTCCAGAGAAGAACGCACTGCTCCAGACGAGGGTAGGAGAGACACCAAGCATATTGCTTGCAGGGAGGGAAAGTGTTTCTTGAAATACCTGATATCATCACACAAGTATTAGGGTAACAGGACAAATAGAGAAATGTTTGCAGGGTGTTACCCAAGCTATGGAAAAGACTTTGAGCACCCAGCGTAGACAATGAATGACATTAATCAGTGCAAAATTCTAACGACCTCTTTTGCAGATCAAATTTGCAAATTTTGTCATTTTATAATCCCTTGGTGCCAAGATTGTCTGGATCAATCTGGCTTCCAGCGTAATTCACAGCAGGCCTTTGCACTACTCTACTGCTACAGCACGCAAGGAGCCACTCAGCTACTGACTTGCTGAAATGCTGCACGCTCCGGCCTCTCTCCTTTCCATTATGTACTCGATAAAAGAGTAAGAGCATGGACCAGAATCCAGTCGTAAGCCTTTCCCAACTAGGGAAGTCCCTGTTTCTACAGACATCTTAGTTCTGAAATGAAATCCGTCGGTTTCTATTCCCCGCAGAAATTCCAGCTAAGTATTCCTGCCTCCTTGACCTCATTTGAGTATTGTAATGTAGTTTTGCTTCAAGAACCAAAACTTCTGACGTCACTTGTCAGAGATTCAGTATCTCTGTGAGTGGAAATCCCCATTGACTGCTGAGCCATAACCAATATTTGGACAGCTGTTCTCTGCTTTACTCTTTGGAAAGAAAAATGACCAACGTTTCTGAGGATGACAGAAAGCTAATAAAGTACAGCGAGTCCCTACTCTCACTGCATACATGTTAATATGGACAACTCCTTCTGCACTACCATAGGAATGTCTACCCCATACTTTGGTGCAAGTATGTGAACCCAAATCCAGACAGCACTGACCCTGTTGACCAACTTCCCCTGAGCAACCGGTCCCACGAATTTCAACGATGCAAGTTACCCTTAAGTGCAACCGCAGTCAGAATCAGGGACATATCTTTCAGCTGATGCTGATACTAATCAAGCAGTGTGTTGCAAGAGCTTCACAGAATATAAATTTAACTAAAGAATTTCTTTTAAAAAATGAAATTAATTTATACCCTCACCACCACCTAGTGGGCTGCTCTTGCCATTTGCCTTCAGTTCCCGCCATATTTCAGCGCTGTTTAGTGCCACGCTAGTTAAGGGTCATGTGTTATTTCCGTGATTAATCTCATTTTTCAAAGGTGCATAGCTCGTCTGCTTTAATTCCCAGTGGGGACTGGAAGCAGCTTGCCAGTGATCAACTTTGCTGTGAATTTTTTTTCCTATCTTTAAAAAATGGCTTATTCAATCAATCCACTTATTGCCTCGCAGAGAAGAAGCATTTACTCCCTCATGCTGCAGTGCTTGCATGGCGTTGGGCCTGTAGGCCTTACTGGAAAACCATGTACGTTCTCTAATCGATGCGAAAGCCTCCGATGATTTTGGCCCGAGAGACTGGGATTTTTCTTTTAAAGGAAAACAAACTACAGCTTTAACTTTGCAACTTTTATATGTGAGCGCAGACACACGCTGCTTTGGGAGCAGGGGCCTGAAATTGCGAAGTACGAACTAATTTCCCTGAAAAGAAGTGTTCACACTTTTGTCACTCCTTAGCCTTTGTGTTATATTAATGTGTTCTTAAGCAATTGATCCCATTTAGAGGGGAATAATATGGTTACATAATTTAATAGATCAATTTGTTAACAATCATGGGAGAAGATGAAATATATCCTTATGCTTCACGGAAATAACAGAAAATTAGGATACTATTATTGTGACAAAGGCAAGGGAAATGCATGCCAAGTACCCAATTAACGTAAATCAGCACCATCTGATTGATATTAGTCACTGTAGATGCATTTATTCTGACAAAAGAGCTGGCCTTTGCATCTGAGGCAATCAAATCGCTCTGATGGTAAAAGTCCAACTCAAAAAAGCAACTAAACTGAAAAAGCCGACTTTGACAGCCTCTTCCATACCCATCAACTGCATCTGCGCCTACTCCTGTGCAACACAATTATTTTTTGCCTCCAACGTGTCCAGGTATGGAGGGGTTAGACCAGGAAGCTCCTAGCAGTGAAGCCACCCATATGCCCCCCAAACCAACCAGTGTGTCACTCGGGGGACCCCTGCGCTGGTTTTCCCAAAAGCTAAGGTACGTTTCTCACAGTGTTCCAAGAAATTAAAAAGTCGCTGCGAGAGCACCGTGGCGCGAGGTTGTGCGGCTGGAACATCACCATCCAAGCTTCCGCAATGCAGCGAAGCGGCATTCACGGGTTGGAGGGAGGCTGTGAAGGTAAGAACCACAGTGCTGAACACGAATATAGGTATTAACGAGACAACGTTATGTTTGGGCACACAGCGCCCTTCCCATCGTCAGGGAGAAGCACTAAGAAGCCGTCGCCTCTGAAGGTCACGGGTGCTCTCAGCCTCATGTCCCAGGCGAGGCCCTGAACGGGAGAGGGACCAGGGCTCCTGCCCGGCCCCGGGGCGCTGGAAGCGGTTTGAAGGCGAGGAAATAGGGGGCAAAATAAGAAAACAAGCCCCTGTTTCAGGGTCACCCAAACTCCAGGCCCGGCCGGCCGCGGGGCGGCGCTCCGCCCCCCTGCCCTGCAGCGGGCCGGGCCGGGCCGGGCCGGGCCGGGCCGGGCCGGGAGCCCCTCGGGCGGGCGCAGGCAGGCGGGGCCGTCCCCGCCCCTCTGGCCGCGCCGCAGCCGCCGGAGGCGAGCGGAGCCCGCCAGTGTGCGAGCTGCTGCCGCCGCCGCTGCTCTCCGCCGCGCCTCCCGCCCAGCCCAGCCCGGTAGAGCGAGCCCCTGCCCCTGCTCCCCTCAGCACCGTCCGGCCGACGAGAGCCAGCCATGGGTAAGCGAGCCGGGCTGTCGGGGAGCCCCCGCTCCGGGGAGGGTGGTAGCCGGGGGCAGGTGCGGGGCAGCCCCGGGGGTGGCGGCGGCCCCGGCCCGGGGCGGGGGCGGCGGGGGGCAGCAGCCTGTTGAGCGGGTCTGGGGGCGGCCGCCCCTCCGGCCCCTCTCGCCCCGCTGGGGCCGGGGCCGGGGCCGGGGCCGCTGCCACCACAGGGACTCGGGCGGGAGCGGGGGGGGCTCCTGGCCAGCCGGCGGGGGGCAACGGGACCTCGCCAGCTGCGGCGCGCTCCCTTCCTTCAAAAACAAATTATTATTAATCTGTACTAGTACAGAGTCCCGGAGCTACAGTTTATTGGAGGCGGTTGTAGGCAGCCGGCCCCGGAGCGTGTCCGCTACCCCCCGGTCCCGCTGAAGCGGGGCGGCCGGGGGGGCCATGCCGGGGCGGGGGGGAGCGGGACGGTGCCGGGTTTCCCCGCGGGGCTGGGAGCCGGCGCTGGGGAGGGAGGCGGTGTCGCCCCTCGGGGGGGTCCCGCTCGGCCCCTCCGCGCCCAGCGCGGGTCGGCTGGGAGGGGGTGGGGGTTTTGCCGGGGGTCGAAGCGCGGTGCGGGTGAGGAGGATGGGACTGGGGGGTTGGGGGGGACGGGGAGGAGAGCGGAGGTGTCTCGTCAAGGTGGGAAGCGTTGGGGACGCCCGTGTGCCGGGCATCAGCGTCCCGGCGGGAGCATGAGGGAATCCTGTGGGCCCTTGGGATAAAGTGATGCGCTTTTAGCTCTTGTAGCGCGGGGTCTTGGTCCCCTTCCTCCTTTGGTGGAGGGAATGGGGCGTCGATGGGAAGTGGCGGCTTCTGTTCCCGGACTTATGTAGAGGGAGGCGCTTGGGGTGAGTGTGTTACCGGGAGCAAAGCGAGGCCCTGCCGAGGGAAGGGTGGGTCCTGCCCGTGGGTCGCTCGGTGGTCGACGCCGCAGGCTCAGCCTTCTCATCCTTCTAGCGCGGGCCTTTTTAGCAGGGGCTGCTTCCTGCCAGCCTTCCCTTTCAACCAACGGTAGACCCAAATGAATTAAGCGCTAATGAAAGTTAGGAGGTTTGGGGAAAAAAAGAAAAAAAGAAGAAGAATACAGCTGTATCTTTGGTCCAGTTTGCCAGTGGCGAATTATTGCTTAGAGGTTGCAGCAGCTAAAGCAGAGCTATCAGTGCGTGCCCATGTGTTAATATGCACATGCTGATGCTGGCACTGTCTCTGGTTTTAATTAAGAAGGAGAAGAAAAAAAAAAAAGAAGAATTAATTACTCAGCCAAAGCCAAAGGAAGCTGACAGAATTCCTATGGTTGCTACTTTGTTAAATTAATTTGCATCACCTAATTCCTTAATTTCTAAATGCTTATTAACTGGTTTGTTCCCTAGCTTAGTGAAGATCAGACTCCTGTAGTATTACGGTCTTTTTGCTAAGCTTTTTTGAAGTTTCCAAAACCCCTTTCAATGCATGTTAAAGTACGGATCCCTACTGCCTGTGCAGCTCTGAAGGCTGAAACAAACCAACCAACTTTATTATCTGCACCAGAAAGCTTTTTTTTGCATGTATATTCCGATACTTACTCTTTAGACTATGCATTCCTAACTTTTGATATTAAATGAAACTGTAAAGTTGACAGCCTCTCCTGTGTCTGTATCTTAGTATCCTTCTCAACATATACTTTTACTCTACTGCCATGGATTGATGTCAAATAAATCTTGAAATGGGGATGGGAGAGGGAGAGAAATGTTTTCAGGTTTCTTACGAAGAAAGTTGTACTCATTGGATTACAACATCTTATTGGGGGAGGGGCCAGGAAATAAAGTTTGTTAAATAACATGTAACACATGTAAAATTATTCTTAAGTGTCTTTGCTGCTAAGTCTATGAAGCTGATTTTTCTTCAGTAAATTAAGTTGCTAGGGATTGAAATCAAAAAGTTGTTTGCAATCTGGAGGAGATTCATCTTGAGGAGAAGCAAATCTTAATTGTAGTCCTAAAATCTTAGAAAAACACTGAAGTTAGTCTCGCAAGTTGTGGCTCTGCAACAGTGTCTGAAACGTATGTCTTATGTCTGTATATAATGTCTTGTCCTGAATGTAACAGTTGGGAAAAGGGGAGAGGAGAGAAGAAAACATTTCTTGAACATTCTGCTAATAATGATGATAATAGCACTAAACTCCACGGTCTGATGACTTCTTTGCTTAGAAACGCTGTTGGATGATCAAGCCGTGCCCAGTGGGGTGGCGGTGGCGTGGTCAGTCAGGCTCTAGAAGCTACTTCTAGCACAAATTTCAGATGAAAAACTTCAAAAAGAAGTTACAAAAAGAAGTCCTTGTCAGCTGGGGATCCAGTCCCTCATGAATGCGACGTTTTGTTTGTGCCATTGTGTAACTGCTGCCTTGGCCTTGGGTAGGCTGAGGCTGATGTGACTGTCTAACCAGGACTTGTTCGGAGCCCCGGCGCTGTGTCGAGCTTCCTGATCCAATGGGAAGGATGTGTTTGACTGTTTTTCTTTGGGACCATTTGAATTGTCCTTTGTTGCACAAAATTTTTGTGTAGGACTGGCCCGCTGAGCCTAATCATTGCTTTTTTTTTTTTTTTTTTTTTTTTTTTCTTTTCGGAGGTGCTGAGAGCCCACCATGGCCATTGATGTTCTGAGGGTCGGGGACACTGTGTTCAGCACCAGTTAGGGTTTGCATCGGCTGGAGGGTCATCGGTAATAACCAGCAGAGTGCTCTATGTGCCTCGTGCGAGAAAACCCACCTCTTCCATCATGGCACACACTCTCCCAAACGTAGTGTCTCATCTAGGAGGTGGGGAGGGGGCTGGTATTTTACAAAATGAACAAAAAGCGTGGAAAATTTTTGTTCCTAAAAGGTCCGAAAAGTGATACGGTGTTGTTTCTTGGGAACTGTGTGTTTTCATGATTTTCTTCTTTGTACTCCTCAAACTGTTGCTTTCAAGCAAGAAAAGTGGTTGCAGCAGAGTGCGTACATGTGTGGGTTTTTTTGTTTGTTTGAAAAAGGAAAAAACGATACTGAGGAGAACATTGTGCACAAACAGGGGATGAAATGATGCCCACCTTCATGTGGGTTTGCATCCCGTCCCTGTGCAGGAACTGCTGCCACGCAGAGCCTGCAAACCCAGGAGTTTCCAGGACCATCAATCACGCTGTGCCGTGACGGGGACGTCCCCTGTCCTTCATGCCTTCTGCAGCGCATCCAGCTTCCCCAGCAGCACTTGCTCCTGCATCCTAGAGGGACCCATCGCTTCCTCCTAGGCAGTAACCTCGGGGGACTTCTCCCACCCATAGAAATGGTCCTCACTTTTCTGCGAAACGCGTCCAGAATAGGTTCAAATATTCCCTAAACCAAACTTTCTTATTAACAGCTGGGAGCAAATCCTGAAAGAGAATCAGTCCTCTTTCTTTCTGTTCAGCTGTACACTTCGTCCAGGCGGGAGCTGAAATCTTTTGGGTGTCTTAGTAAAATCTGATTAGTATCAGTCATTAAGGGTGGCTGGATTTCAATTGCCAAGTGCTGTAGTTCGTATTCTGTTAAATCTTGCACCTCTTAAATATATTTAACCTTGTTCCTATAAAAAAAAAAGAAGCTAATATTAAGTTTATCTTCTCTTAAAACCTGTGAAATATAAAATTGTTTACTGCTGCCCTTCCTCTATGTCCACAACACCTGCTTAGGCTATTAAAAAGTACTTAATTTTGCCTTCTCACTGTAATCCTCCTTGTCTGAGAAGGAGGTGGAGGAGAAAATGTTGTGCATTTCAGATTTTTCCCAGTATCCTAAACAACTTGTGTTTTCACCATATTTACAGATTCTCCCTCCTGCTCTCTTTCTAAATGTGTGATTCAACAATATAGGAAATCTGCTGTCCTGCGTGTGAATTATCATATGTCTGATAGGTCTTGAAATGTTACGTTTCAGAAAAACATACTGGATTATAGATGACATCCTGGAGAGGACTGAACAGTGGCAGTGCCTGTTATCTGTCTTTTTCAGAGTGTTTCTAGTGAAATCTGCAGGTCACTTTCAATGTTTAAAGGACAGTAAGCACTCAATTATTTTTCTCAAGCCAGGTATGGTGGGGTTTTTTTCAAGTTTGCTTCTGTGTGTTATTATTCTGGCAGTCATCATGTTGCAAGCATTGTTTTTTATACAGTATTTTTTCTATAGCCTTTGCTTTTCAAGATTAATGCTGCCTAATCATAGAATGGTTTGGGTTGAAGGAACCTTTAAAGATCATCTAGTCCAACCCTTTGCCATGGGCAGGGACAGCTTTTCACTTGCTCAAAGCCCCATCCAGCCTGACCTTGAACAATTCCAGGGATGAAGCATCCAGGGACAGGGCATCCGCAACTTCTCTGAACGATATTTAGCAATATCTAAAGTCATTGCTATAAAAAATAAGTCCAAAGTCCATTTCAGGATAAGGTTAAAATAAATTGAAAATAAATGCAGAGAAGCCCACTTCTTGGTATCTTTTTTATTTCTCGTGCAGAGGCATCGTGTCATCCCTGAGTGGGTGCACAATCTCATAGCGAGGATTTTGTTTTCCCCGAGATATACAGCTGGTACAGCCAGACGCAGAATCATTGCGCATATTGTACTTCCACTGATGGTATTTGGATTTAAATGCCTTTTCATTTTTCTGGAAGAACGTTGTATCCAGTAAAATTTCACTGGGGTAAAGCATTTTCAGAGGGAGCTGCTGCGGGTTGTTACGTTACCACACTCCCCACCAGGGCGATTCTTCCCACTGAAACTCCTGGGGTTTCTCTTCTTTTTGACCTTCACCATGTGCATCCCAGCTGTGTGTGCCCTTCACCCCTCCTCACACAGGGATGCGCCTGGGCCTCATAAATGCATCCCCGGCGCCTGCCCGGGCTGCACATCACCTTGCTCATCCGCGCAGCTCCTCAGGCCATTCCCACTGGGACACCGAGAGCTTGCATGGAGCTATGGGAGCCACCTTCCCACGAGTTGCTCAGGTCCTCCTGCAAAAACTTTGAACCCTTTGTGGCACCACAGTGTTAATGCTGCAGAGGATGTATATATTTGCTTATAATGTACTTTTAACATAGGTGCTTTTTACCCTGGAGTGTGGGGTCGAGGCTCGCTCCTGATGGAGCACATGGCATCTCACTGGGGTGCCAGTCTGGTGGGACGTGTGGTAGGATGTCTGGGGGGTCCTTCTTTGGGGTTTGCCTCAGCGTGCTTGTGGCTGGATTGGTTTGAGCCGTCCGGGGAAATCAAAATCCTTTCTGTTCTCCTGGCTGGTTCTTTAAAATCCATTTGGGTACGAGTGCCTCTGGGTTTGAGCTGTGGTGAGCAAACGAAAGATAGTTTAGTCTCTGTGTGGGACATCAAAGATGGTTGTAATAAAGTAATGGGTCTCAGCTGAGCCTGCGAGGCTCTGTACAGATGCAGAAGCCTGCGCTGGGAGGATTACCGGGTCAATATCCACAAAGGACGAAACAGAGCCATGGTGGCTCTTGCCCATCACACCCACCTTGTAAGGTGGGTTCTTCCAGGTCATATGCGACATAACCTGTGGTCTGGAAGAAACGAACTCACTGTGACAGTACCAGGGGAGGAATCCATGTCTCCTGATCCTCTCCCAACTTTTCTTACACAGGCAGGCGTGAACCTCGGACAGCTGGGGTGCCGGGGTGGCTGTGCCCATCAAAATTCCCTGTCACCCCTCCCCTCTAAACACAGTGAGCAGCAGTGGAGGAGATGTGACCGTTCAGTGTAACGAGTAGACAGCATCATATGTGACACTTCATCCTCAGCTGTTTGTTGCTTTCTATTGCTGCTCTGTCTCGGTGCTTTGGCAGTCTCCCTCTCCGTAATTGTTTGTCTCTTGGGTTTTAGGCTCAAAAGCTTGCATGTGGAGTTGCGGCTTGGGAAACATTTACAAGCAACACAAAGAACTATGAGAATTCAAGATCTTTTGTTCTCCATTTTTTTTGGAGCTGTTCGACGAGCAGCAATTTCAAAATGTGAATGGAGCTTATGTTTCATTAATAGAAAGACGCGCCTGATGCAGACCTGTCAGTGTTGTATAAACCTCAGCGCTTTGCTGTGTGTCAGTTTTGTGTGTTTTTGTTTTGTGCTTTGATACATGAGTGCATATGACACTTGAAATTTTAACCTAAAGTTTCAGGAATGTGTTTGTACTTAATTTGGGTTGGGTGTTTGGGTTGGTTTTGTTTTGGTTTTTTTTTGCCTGGGGGGAGGAATGTTGAAAAGGATTGTGGTTCAAAGATAGTCAGGACCTGGGTCGTGAAGAAGAATGGACTTCTTGAAGTTATGAACTGATTTGGAGTATCCAACTTAAGGTACAGCCTTCATAATTTTGTGGATTTTTAAAAATGCTTTAATAAGAGTATAGAGCAATCATTGCATATTGCATCCTAAAACTCTGTCTTTGTACACATTCCTTCAAAGCTAATGGCAATATAAGAATTGCCCCCGTCTAAACCACACCTAAATCAGAGAACAGGATTGTGCTGAAGGCAAACAGGGCAAAACTTGCTCCGATAGTGGCTCAGGAGTAAGGAAGTGGCTGGTTTGCCTTCCAGGTGCGGGTCTGTGGACCAGGCAGGCAGAAAAGATACCTTGTGTTAACAATGCAGCTTGTCGGGAGATCCAAAAACCAGAGTAAAAGATGGGAGTCCAGCCAGAGGAGGATTACGTTTTTGAGTAGTGCACTGGGTTTCATAATATTGGAAACATACATTTGGGCTTATTGGCGGTTTTGCCGAGCTGGAGCCATGGAAGCTGCCGCTGGTGGCGAACCAAGGAGGAATCCCACTCCCTCATGCTGCCAGCAAGGCACAGCTAACTGGGACTCTCCGATGTCTGGTTTTCGCTTTACTATTTAGTCTGAATTTTTGGCAGCTTGCATGCTAGAAAAACGCATGGAGGGTTTTCAGTCCTAGTGCTGAGGGCGCATCGGTGAAGCTGCAGGGTGAAGGTGAGCGTTGGCTGGTGCCTGTGCCCTTTGTGAGCCTGCCTGGGAGAGCGGCTGCTGTTCGACCTTATTCAAGAGACATTTCCCATCAATTGTTTTTTAAATTCTTTGGGTTTATATGTGTTTTGCTTTCTGATGGGTCAGAAGTGTTCTGCAACGTAAGAAAGTGCTTTTGTCAAGATGTCTCTCTAAAGCTGCTTCAATTCTAGGTTCTGGGAACCTCTGTCAGGATTTGCTGGAATGAAGTCCTGGGCACACACGGTGCCAACAAATCTGAATTAGTGCGGAGCTCTGGCTGGATCTTCATTACTTTTTCCTAACTTTTGTACTAAAGTAATTTTAATTTTCTTCTTGGTTGTTTTTTGTGTATTTTTTTTTAAGGAATTTTTGGAAGGTTTTAAATGATTGCTGTTTGCGTCTAAACTTAAACTTTTGTTGCCACAACTGTGTTGACATAAATATCATGCACTTTCCCAAACAAAAGTGTAAAACGAGTTGTTGTATTTGTTAGGCACACAGCTGAAAATAAGTTTGCCACATGGAAGTTCCCTTGTGGGAAGTTAAATGCTTTTCTTGAGCTACTTAGGCATGTATTACCAAAAAAAAAAAAAAAAAGTCAGGAGGAAAGAGAGATGACTAGTGGGAGTATTTGGAGAGAACTTTCGGTGCAAGCACAGGGATCTGCTCCAGCACATCTGTCAAGAGCCCACCACTTGCAAGGTGTAATGAACAATAACGCTTCATGCAACATCTGCTTAGGCTCTGCAATGGGTGCTGGCACAAAAGCCTTGAAATCTCTTGAAATCTCTGAGATGTTTGTCATACCATGTCAGGGGAATGTAACGGAATCTAGTGCATCATCTATTATAGCCTGCTTCCCAGCCAGTGAAGTTATTAGGTAATAAAGCTGATAACTGTTATATCGAGCCAGAATTCTACATAAGCAAACACAAGGAATGCAATGCAGAGGGGGCTTTGCTATGCGTGACTGATGTAGCCCGTGTTAGTAATTATTTCCTTCATACAGTGCGTACCTTCACTCCATAGACGTTTTTCCCATTCCGTGCTGAAATTAAAGTGGCAATTTCTCATGCTTGCTAATTGTCTGATGAAAATCCCCCATTTCAGATAATATCTGGAAACTTAAAGAAACAATGACATGGAATGAAAAATAGCCAGTTAAGTCATCTTGGGTTTTATGACCTGTAATTTTTAGTCCCTCCCTTTAAATTATTTTTAAACAGTTTGGAAATACCTGTTTTTCTCCTCAAACTTGAGCTGTGAGTATTTGTACAATAGGTACTTAATCTTTAACTTCCTCCTGAAATTCTTTGAGGTTTTTCATCCTGTCTGCCACTAATAGGCTTGCAACATTGTGTTTGAGAAATTGTTGTAATCCACCACATACTAAATTCCTCTTATTCCTCAGTGGAAACCTCAGGGAGGCAGAAATGAACCATGAAGGAGTAAACTCTTGAAAATGATAATTTAAAGTAACCATGGCAGACTGAAGGTAAGTATTTGGGGAGTGGGTGGAACTGAAACAAAACATAAATGAGGTAGCAGTGAGTCAAGACTCAAATGATTTTAGCCTTAAAGAGTCTGCAGATTTCATTAAAATTATTTTATTTTTCTGTAAAACTTTCAAAGTGATGTACTTCTGCTAGAGATAGAAAACAGTGGGGACATTGGGAGAAACAGCTCTAAAAAACCCAGGAATTCAGGAGACACACTCAAAGCAAAATTAAGTGCTCTACTGGAGGGAAGCTGGAGGCTTGCCTTTCTGTTTCCACAGTGACAGAAGGGCACAGCACACATGGAATATTAAATGTTGTTGCCAAGGCTAATGGGAATGCCCCAGCTGCTGTTAAAACCCAGTGTATAAATGTGTTAATTACTGCACACTGAATTTTTTTCCCGGTTTTTATAAGAACATACAAACAAAAAATTCAGGAAAATACCAATGTAGTTAGTCGGTGTTATCTACTTCTCCTTACAAAATGCGTTTAGTTGCTGAAACTATTTTGTTTCATGCTTGATTAGTTGATCTTAGATAGCATTGCCGGTTTTTCTGTGTAGAGGTACTTGCCAAATTGGTCAGCATGCTGGCAGTAGGATGGCAGTCTACTTTATGAAGATTACCTACCCTCTTAGAAAGAATTCTGTTCAAATGGGTTAGAGAATTAGGACTATTCCTTGTTTGCAACACAGTTGTTAGAGTTTAACTGAAGGATGAGAATGGAAACAATACCTGAGTTTCTGTTAAAAAAAACCCAAAGAAACAAAAGAAGCTCTACTAGCTGCTTGGAAAGGTGGTATCTCTGTTCATTAATTCTTCCTCTGGCATGCGAAATGGGTCCCTGTGCAGGGACTCCTGGGGAGGGTCTCATACCAACTTCATAAGAAGACGCAGAAGGGGAAAAGCAGTTATCCAGCCAAAATGTGAGTTGCCAAAGCATTCTTCCACTTTCCTGTGGTATAAGGCAGGTTTCTGGATTCAAAAAATGCCATCATGTCTACTTAAGTTCTCATCTACTGTAATCCTTCTTAAAATACTTGATCCTTAACCGTTTGTTTTTTAGGGAAGAGCATGGTAAGATTGGTAGGAGGGAAGCATGCCTTTTTCTTTCCATACGTGACATACAGCGTGACTGCTGTGCCCACTTCCCACATGGTCAGTAATCTGTCATCTTCTGCATGTGTGAAATGTCCCTTATGTTAGGTCCTGTGCCTTGTAAATAAAGTAAGTGTTTTCTGTTGCCTTACTCAGAAAATATGTCAAGCTTTTCGTTGCATATGCTTCATTGCTCCAACGCTTGTGCTTTGCATTTGCATCTGGTTATTGGATCTCTATGGAGAGAGATTTATTTTTCTTACTCAAGTTTAAACACAGGAGAGAAATCATAGAATCACAGAATGGTCTGGGTTAGAAGCGACCTTAAAGATCATCTAGTTCCAACCCCCCTGCCATGGGCAGGGACACCTCCCACTAGACCAGGCTGCTCAAAGCCCCATCCAGCCTGGCCTTGAACACTTCCAGGGATGGGGACTCCACAACCTCTCTGTGCAACCTGTTCCAGTGCCTCACCACCCTCACAGTAAAGAATTTCTTCCTAATATCTAATCTGAATTTCCCCTCTTTCAGTTTAAAACCGTTACCCCTCATCCTGTCACTCCACTCCCTGGTAAAGAGTCCCTCCCCATCTTTCCTGTAGGCCCTCTTTAGGTACTGGAAGGCTGCTATAAGGTCTCCCCAGAGCCATCTCTTCTATGAAAACAGGCTGAGAAAGTTGGGGTTGTTCAGCCTGGACAAGAGAAGCCCTCTCCAGCCCTCTGATCATCTTTGTGGCCCTCTGCTGGACCCACTCATGTCTTTCCTGACATGTAATCCTGCTGTACTTCTCTCAAGCTTCATGTTTTGCATCAGAGCTGGACGTGGTGCAGAGTAGAGGGGCAGAATCACCTCCCTGGACCTGCTGGCCACGCTGCTTTTGATGCGACCCAGGATATGGTTGGCTTTCAGGGCTGCGAGTGCACATTGCTGGCTGATACTCAGTTTCTCATCCACCAATACCCCAAGTCCTTCTCAGCAGCGCTGCTCTCAATCCACTCATTGCCCAGCCTGTATCCATGTTTGGCATTGCCCTGACCCAGGTGCAGGACCTTACAGTTGGCCTTGTAGAACTTGCATTTATTTACCATTTTAATAGCATTTTCTTTTGTCAGGCTAAATCACTGATGTGACAGCAGTATCCCAAAAATGAATAGATCCTGAGCTGCTATGTGTGGTCCCAGAGACATTCAGGCTTTTGCTCTTGGGCACTCCGATGTCTTCCATAGTTACGAGTGGACTTGCAGCAAGAGCCTTCGCTCTCTGGTGGCAGAGCTGTGACCCTTAAAGCTTTCCGACTTGGCAGCTGCTGCATGCCCTGCTTTGTCCTGAAGGGGACAGCTGGGAAGAGCACCCTGATGACAGCCTGCATCCCAGGCGTCCCACAGCACTCAGGATGTACCATGCCGGTGCTTCCTGCTAGGAGATACTGGCAATTAATTTAAAATCCTTCCCCTAGGTCATCACGGACCTTTTAAGGAGCTTTTAAGGAGCTTTTGCACTTATTATCTCAGAAACTGCTTTTCTTCCTTGAGCGTGACCTGCCAAGACAGCTGTGTTTCCCTTAAGCACTGAAGTTAATGATGCAAAACATGAAGCTTGAGAGAAGGACAGCAGGATTACAGCCCTTCCTAGCTGCATGCCCATTGCCAGCATCCCTTGTGTGGGAAACCAGCATGATCAGGGGCTTTTGTGGCTGCAGGACAAAGTGTAAGGCGTGGCGTGGGCATGTGCAATGCTTTCCGCAAGGGGTTTTTGAGGATGGTGTTTCTACAGCCTTTCAAGGTTCAGTGTGAAACAAGGCGAGCTTTCTTTTTTACTTTTTTTTCTCCCCTTGTGTCTGCTTTTTTATCTGTTTGTTTGTTTTGTTGTTGTTTGTGGAACGCGGTGGATGCAATAGAAAAGACTTCTTGCAGATGTAAAAGTAATATTGCGTAAAAGGGTTCCTCCTTGTGTTTATGTATACTGCTGACATACACTTCATTTATAACAAGCCCGGTGGACTAGGTGGCTTTGTGATCACCCTCAGATGCAAACCCCCTGTACGCACTGGGGCAAAAATTGCTCAGTCTAGATGTCTGGTAGTGTTCTGTCTGGGCTGTATAGCTTCTTTCCTATCAGGGTTTTTATAGTAACCAAAACTTGCCTCTGTTCACATGACCTTAAATTGGCTATTAACTCAGTCTCTCACACACTAGCCTGCCGGCTTTTTCATTTCCAGCTTTGCTTGGGAGTTCCGTCTCCTGCTGTCTCTCTCCATGAAGCTGTGTGTGGGCTTACCTGCAGCATCCGTGGCAGGAGTTTGCACGAGGAAATACCTTCCCAAATGTTAGCCCCGGCAGCTGTGCCCCTGTGGAGACGCGTGGAAGAGGCCCAGCAGCAGTGCCGGGGAGCTTCACCAATGTCTTTTGTCTCCCTCATAGCTGTGGCGACCCTGGATGTGAGACCAGGAATGTATGCGCTGGAGATGATTTGAGGAAATGTGCAGCACTGCATACTAATTAATGCAGGTCATGGTACTCATAGGATAAGCACCGCAGCTTCCTGCTTCCCAAGCAGTTGCTGCGGTTCTGATGTGAACCCCTTTGGCTTATCCCAAGAAAAAAACCTGCGTAGTAATTAAAATGAACCTGAACTGCCTTGGAGGAGCCTGGTTTGAATTAGGGCATGATTATTAACTCTAGCAGGGTTTGGCTTTGCTACATCTTTCCTTCCATGACGTTCATTTCCCTGCTGCTCCATCGGCTCAGTAACGTCTGCTGGGGTAGTATCTGTTTAGATGGGACCCCTCATCTCTGTAGAGAAAACAGGGGCTTGGCTAACACATACCTTGGTGAGACTCTGTCAGGGGTACAGTGCCCACTGCAGAGCTTGCTGATGGCTGGCAGGGTCTCTTGTTAGCCCAGCTCCAGGAAGCCAGGACTACCTATGGGAGCGGAAAATGGGGGGGAGCGAGAAGGTAACTTTATAACTGTACTGAATGCTGTTCTTCTCATGGGCATCTGAAATAGTTAAGAAAATAGGACTGCTTGGAGTTACTGCATTAAATCCAAGTCCTTTGGGCTTTACAGGCATTGCCTTTTGTATGCGTGTGTGGGAAATTCAGGAAAAAGCAAGAGTACAACAGAGTTTTAATCTCAAACCATGGAAACTCTGTCAGTTTGAGGGCTCAGAGTCCCTTGCTTATGGTTTTCTTTCACATGAGCTATGTGATGCGCCTATTTTTTCTTTATATGTAGATGACACCATTTAAAAGAGTATCTTCAAGCTGTCTTTGCGGAAAGGACAGTAAACTGTGAACATGGGTTTTTGTCAAAAGAATGCAGTAAAGCTTTTTTGAAAAGAAGCATTTTGCATCAAGTTGTCTTGTCATTGTGTCACAACTATGGAGCCCTAGTTTCAAGGTCTCTCACGTTACAGCTGTGCTACTTGTTTTCCAAGGCATTTTTCAGACAGGATCCACTGGGAGCTGCTGAAATGGTTTCCCAGATTCTTCTCCGGTATAGTGCCTGGATGCCCTGATGCCCCAGCCTTGTTCTGCTGTGATGTACAGTGGTGTGGTAAGGCCTTCCATGTCTGTGACCTCTGATGATGGAGCAAATATTCTTTTTTCACCGTTGATTGCTTTTACAGCATTTAAGATGTTGATGTTGGCAGAAGGACAAAAACCAGTAGGAATTTTTTTTTTTTTTAATCCAGACAAGCAAGATACTTATACTAGAAAGGCCTTTCTGTCATAAGAAAGTGAATCTCTTTTGTGGAAAAAATGTTTGAAATGTACATTGTAGTATGCTACCTTCGCCCTGCCCCCCCCCCCCCCCCCCCCCCCCCCCCCCCGAAATATTTGCCTCTGTGAAATGAAACCAGTCCTTAGTTTGAAGGCTTGTATTGGACATGCCCTCAGCTTGGGAGCGATTGGAAAGGAAAGCAATGTATGAGTTGTACAGAGAGGCTGCGTTTTGGGGTCTGCTGATTTTTCCCTGTTTCTTTCTCATAAGTTCTAATTTATCTTTGGAAAGCTCAGGACATTAGAGGTCACTAAGCATAATTTTCTTTGGTCCTGTAAAATGCTTAAGTGTTAATAATCTCTGAATGTGACAGTCCCTTCTCCCTTTTAAGAATCACATTTTTGCAAGATATCATTAACCTCCACTACTTGTAAGATGTCTCATGTTCTTTTGAAAGGGCGTCTCTGCTGTCTCCTTACTTTCTGTGCAGGCTTTGGAGAGCTGCAGGCATCTAGTTCTTAATCATCACAAAAATCTTTGCTCTTGATTCCTGCTCCTATCCAGCCATTGTCTGTTGTAGTCCTTGAATGCTGAAAAAATCACAAGACCTGCTATTATTTTGGAGGCTTTTGTTTACTGTTTGGTTTCTGAGCACTTAGCAGCGGGTACTTGTTTCAAATTTTCCCTCTTTCGTGGTGATAAATGGAAATCTACATTTATTTAAAAAAAAAATAACAATAAAAGATGCAGTTTTCCCTGCATGCTGTAGAAACCGGGACTTAAGTTTGGCACCAAGTCTTGATAAATTCAGTGGAGGTATTGCCAATGTAGCTATCATGCCCCTCTTCCTGCATGACGCCTAGTACCTTTGCTCTTGCTTTGGGAAGAAAAGGCTAAATATGTTCTGTGCTACCTGCCTGTGCGCTTTATGCTCTTCTCTTTTGTATAGGGTTTACTATGGCAGGTCTATAGGAAAGCACAAAGCCTAAGCAAACGCTGAGCCTACAACAAATATGAAAGACCTATGTTTTAAGGAAACCTACCTGAAAGAAAACTGGGCACAAAACGGGGATAATTTTTTTGGTGGGTGATACCTGTTTGGATAGGTATGCCTGGAGGAAGGTGGTGTCCTGTAACATAGTGATGGTATATTTTAAATTCTCAAAATCCTCTGTGCTCCTTCCCCCATCTTTTCCCTGTAGTGAAACGAGATCTTGCTATAACTTTATTGTCTGCATTTGAGCGATGTAATATGTCTATCTGACACTTCTGTGCATTCCCTGTTTGGTCACTAAAGAGGCTCCATCAGTTGTTATGTCTCTGTTACAAATATTTAATTTAAAAACAATAAATGTGAGGATTGGGGAATGGGGATTTTCACAGTAATGTCGTTTAGGAAATGTTGCAAAACTGACGTAAGCGTTATATTTTTTTTGCTCTGCATTTCTCAGGCAAACTTTGTCATCACAGAGCAGTTAGGAAGCGGTGGTTAGTGGGTCAGACAGGCCCAGGGGGCTAAACTGGGTTTTGTTCAGCCAAATGTTAGTGCTTTTTAATCAACGCCGAATTCTGCGTGCAACACTCTTCCTTCCCCAAAGCCATAACAAAATAAAAATGGGTATTCAATTGGGTCATGCACAACATCTGCCCTTTACTAAAACAGTTAGGGAGTTACCACAGCAAGGGAGGAGAAGCTGCCTGTAGCTACTGTTAGAGCATCATTTCACCGCCGTGGCTTTGGTGGTCTGGTACAAGCAGCTGTCAATGAAGATCTGTGCACAGTCCTCAAACTCCCTTTAGAAGGAAGAGGAGAATTTCCTTTCCTGTTTCGTGCAGCATTCTTACAACAAGGTGCAAAATTCCAATAAAACTGTGTCCCGAAAATTGGAAGTGCAATTAATTTTCAGTGAACTGTGAACTAATTGCATAGATTTCTTTTCGCTCTGTACAGCTTCCGTAGGTGTTAGGCTACTTCATGTTAAGGAATCAGTTTTTCAGATCTCTCTGCTGCCACCTGATCAGTGTCTAGTAAATGTAATTAATGTGGTGGTAGAAATGCTGGAGGGTTTGGACTTCCTTGTCCAAATGGCTTATATATTCCCTGCCATAGACCATGTGTTAGTCAGGCTATGCTGAGAAGTTTCAACTTGTCTTGATATAGGCCTTTTTTTGATGAAAGCTTCATGCAGGCCAGTGTCATTTAAAAAAAGTCCATTGTGGTAAAAAAGCCTCACTGGACATCTAATGTAGGCCTCTTTGATTTGAAGATTTTGCATTCAGCTGAACTTCTCCCAGTTAATAAGAGTTTATTAAACACTTCACCGGAAGCAAGCTAGGTCAGGGCTGTATTTAAAGTTAAAAATTAACCATGATTTACTGGATTGGTGGTTGCTTGGAACCTAAGAGCAAAAAATGGTAATTTTCTTTTTTAAAGTTCCTAAGCAGGTCACTCAGCTATCTTCCATGAGAAAAAATAGGAGTATCTAGAGCTAGGTGATGTTAACTTAATGTTGCAAAGAATAGGAGAGTTAACTTGGTTTTGCCTTGTTCTGAGTGAAGAGCTTAAAAAATAAGATTATTTTTAGAGGGTCACTTTCTACAAAATGTTATGTTAGTGGATAACTTTCTCCTGAAACTTCCAAAGACAAATAGTTTTAAAAGTAATGAAGATCACTCTGAAGTGTATAACTCATCTCTGGAGACCTAGGACTAGTTGTCTTCTCCTAACCCTCAGTGTTGGCCCCTCCTCCCCCCGTTATATGGCAAGCTGCAGAGAGGCAGCGGGTGCAAACAGGAGTGTGAAGTGCCTATTTGAAAAAAAAAATAATTAAAGGCTAAAATGTGAAACCAAATGCATGCCTATTTAAATAACTAATTCTCAGAGGGGAACTGTGTCTCGGGGTGCAATGTCTTAGTGGCACATGCTCGTTAATACGAAATTTTGTCCCAGTTCAGAAATGCACCGATGTGTGTGCTTATCCCTAGATGCATCGACAAGCAGCCTCATGAGCTCAAGAGGCAACACTGAGTGTACTTAGCCATAGAACATGTAAGTAGTCTGCTAGATCAGCGTCTGTATGTGTGTATTTGTGTTAAAAAGACACGTAGGAAAATACACAGCGGGAAAAATTAGGCTGATTTGAGACTTTGCAACAGTGTTTTATTACCATTGCAAATGCTTGCTTGCTTTAACAGACAGGAAAAGTCGTATTTTGTATTAGACTTAGAAGTAGGAAAAAAATGGTTTGGGGCTGTTCATTAAACATGACTTGGAATAATTTTGATTTGGCTTGATTTGATTGGCTGGCACGTTGCATTAAAGACCAAATGAAATATTTCCTTAGCTTCATCTTTCAGGTTAGTAATTACAGAAATAAGCATTGCTATTTGAGAATCCAGGAAACAACTTTTGATATCATAAGATCTACAAAACATATTTCATGCTATGAGCATGATCTTGGAAATTGTGATTGAAGATCGCCACCATGGTAGGAGATAGCTCTCATGGAAATTAAGTACACTGCGACTTGGATACAAACAATTAAGCTTACGTAGAGAAGTGACACATGAAAGTATGATTATTGGCTTCTAACAGATGTTTCAGGCTAGCAGTGGGGTAACGTCTAGAAGCTTTGACCTGGAACTTTTTTTCCAGAACCTCACTCCACTTTCTTTTTGCAACCATTGTTAGCACTGTTTTACGTCTAGCAGTCGAATGCATATTAGTAAATAAGAACTTGGTCTGTGGTGGAGAGTGTAAGTACAATTGCAAAGTTTATCCTGTTTCATAGTTGCAAAATACATTAAACGTGCTTATACTTAATTGAAAATAGGGCTTCTGAGAGAGTCATGGATGTGTTGGGAAGCGCTGAATCGATTGCCAGGACTGCAGGGGAGCGTGCTGGTTGTGCTTTCTGAGTTGCATTTTTCAGTCTTCTGTAAAAATGCAAAGGCAAGCCCAAATGCCTGTTATTTTTTTCAGTAATGAAGTGCTAACAATTACTTTAACTGCAGCCTTTCTGGGTGATTCCTCTTATATAGATAGCTCCCCTTATACGTGCATTTAATGGTGTAAACTAATGCTGTAATACATGTACTGTTTCAAAACTGTGTTATATTGGGAATAAACTTTCATCTCTGAAATGCTGAAACTCCTTTAGATAGAGACGTACATAAACCTACATGTAGCAGCTAGGTGGCAGAAACTATGCTTTTTTAAAATAAAGTGCTACTACAAATGCAGCAGTGTTGCTTTGTAGTGACTCTTCAGTTTCTTTAAAAGAATTTTGTGATGCCTGTGTACTGCCAGGAATGTGTCCTTTGAGAAGACAAAAGTAAGCAACCTCCTTCTGTTTTACTGATGGCATCTTTTCTTTAGGTATCTAAATGGTCAGAAATAGATTTTTCTGTGTGGTTTTAAAATAAAAATAGCTGAGAGGAGTCACTTTGCGCTTCTACCACCGTGGCTTTCTTGCCATCTGCTGTCAAGTCATTTACCTGTCGTACCTTGTATGACTACGTACATATACGCCAATTAAACTGTTCTTGTGGAAGAAGGTTTGGTATGTGAGTATGGCTGTGCAGAACAGACGCTTATGGTGTAAGTAATTGGAAGCAGGGACTGTTTTGTGGGTTTGTGTGTCACTCGTTAGACCTGAAGCTCACCCTGATTATGTGATCTGGGCCCTTTTATAATGCAGCAATTATGGGGAACAATATGGGGAAAAAAGTTTTCTCTATTTTAAGATATGCTACCGTTTCAAAGAGAATCCCTTCTCTCTTAAAAGCAAATCAACCTAAAATGGAAATGCAACTAGTAACAAACACTATGATGCCCTGCTAGGAAACTCTCTAAATTCAGTTGATTGCTGCAATTCCACATATGGCTTCTTCAGTCCTTTGCTGGGCGCTGCTAACCTGCAGAGATGGTAAGCCGTTTTGGTGTGCTGCTTTAAATTCTTTGACCTTCCAGCCGTCTCTTTGTAGTATCTGGCTGGTGGCCACTGTGGTTCAGATAGGAAGCCAGACAAGACTTAAGCTCAACTCTGCAGATATCTCTGAACTTCCAGACAGAGCCGTCGTTAGAGTCGGCAGCTATTAGAGTAAAGCATTAAAGTGGTTAGGGTGAAACCTTTGCTTTCCTGCGTGAGTAAGAAACTTCTTTAGTGTTCTTCAGTTATAGGGTCATAACGGTGGTACAAAGAACAGTAGCGTGCTTTGATTAGAGGAACTGTTAGAAAACAAAGCAAAAAAAAACCCAAACAAAACAGCCCTCAACAGTTTGAGCCATGGTGGCCCGGTCTTGTTGGGTTCTTCCCCTGTGTAAAACATTGGGTCAGCAATGTGTGAAAGGGCTGTCTGTCTTCAAACTCCGTTCATTGCAGCAAATTTGCTAGTCTGCAAGCTACCCGTGCTGTGTCAACAGCATAAAAAGTACTTTTGAGTGCACCCATCTTATCAAAGTTACACAAGTTAGTTTGTTTTAAGATGAGGGCAGTAGAGTTACTGAAGAAGAACCGGGTTATTTTGTGTGACAGGTTGGGAAATAAATGCCTTGTTACAAAATGGGGTGTTCAAGAAAATGCTTGAGGATGCAGAATTTATGTCCTCTATAAATGAACACTTTGTGTACAACAGCTCTCTTAACTCTTGAATTTCCAAAAAGCTTGATTCCTTAACAGCCAGGTCTGTGGGAATTTGGAACATAAGAGCTGCAAGATAGTTCGTTTGTTGTGATGTTTAAATTTCATTAAATGTGACGCTAAATAGGATAGTGTAATTTTACTAGACTGAGAAGACAACATGCAAGTTTTCCTAACAGCTGAAATTGTCAAGCGCATGGTGTCCTAAGCAGTAATGACAGGGGTCACTTGATCTTACGTGTATTGAACACTGAGAAACACAAGTCTTGCGTAGCAGTTCAATAATTTGTAGGGTTACTGTAAAGCCCTTCAGTCGCTCTTGCTTTTTAATGTCAATTTTGCACGTTAACATTATTGAGAGAGCATTATGTTTTTGACTACAGAAAGTAACATCTGATGAAAATGGTCTTGAGAATCTTCCCAAGTGTGTTTTTTACAGGGGCAAGCATAATGACTTAGTAAAATGCTAAGCGATTCATTAAGGCAATATGCTGTAGTGGCAAACGTCATGATTTACGAGAATTTTAAGTATTATCTGTACCTGTTTCTTGGTTTTATGGCTTTGAGCAAATGAGTTCAATTCTTTTAGCTCGCTTGTCTTTCATTTGCTTATGTATTCAGAATGCTTAATGGGTAATTATTATCTTCAAAATGCTTCAGTGCCTAAATGGACGGTGATGCTGAAGAGGTTTCTCTGTGGAAAAAACATGATTTAGAGTTGAAGGTTTGATTCATACTTGTTTTTAGCATTTTCAACATTAGTGTGTGTGTCTGCACCCTCCAAAAGAGTGATGTCTGAAATAGCTCATAAATCCTGTCCCGTTGGTTTCTCCTGTTGCAACCATAAAGCAGGAGACTGGAAGAAGAAACAGGCTGTGGCTGAGGAAAAGAGGTGTTGCTTGCCTTTTGGAAACCAGTGTCCAGTTTTCCTGCAGTTTGGTTTCCTTCCAACACTCTCCTGGCATGTTCTGCTTCCTCCCTGCCTTTCTATATATGTTTGTTGAAATATGAGAGACTTACAGTCTTTTATCATTTAAGGCCGGGGGGGGGGGGGGGGAACCTGACAAAACAGCCCCCAAAAACTAGGCAAGAAAAAAAACCCTGGAAAAGCCTGTTGCTGCTTCAGATTTTTGATCTGGAGCTATGTGTGGCTCTGCCACCTCTGTAGCATCAGCAATAGGAAGCATGCCCTGGCTGCAAACCAGCCCGTTGCTGCTTTCTGTGTTTACATGGGAAAGCTGAGTTGTGTGGTCATCCAGGTGATGGCGGGGGGACATGGACCTCTGCCTCTGCTACGTGCCTGAGAAAGAGCTGGGTGACAGGGTTTAGGGTTTTGAGAGGAGTGACCGCGTTTCCTAGAGTTTGCAGGCTTGATGGCTCTTGAATGGAGAAGCTCTTGTACTCTTTCCTGGCCTTGAGATGTACAGCCTCTTCCTGCTTTATCTCCCCATCTTTAAAGATGAATTTTTCCTTGTGCTCTGTAAGTAAAGTTATCTGGACCCTGTTAGTGGTCATTCGAATGAAGGCAGAGACCCCACAGCTGGAGCAGGGAAGAGGAACATCTGCTGTGAGCCCTTACGAGGCGCTAATCCCTGCTCAACTGGTGCCTGAGTGACCTGGGTTGAAGAGGAGAGGGAGCGGGTGATGAGCAGGGGGTTTGAGGCAGAGACAGTACAGAGGCTGTACGTGGGGGAAAACAGAGAGACACTTCTTGCATATGACGTTAAAAAAGAAAAAATGGTCTAAATGGAAAGTGAGTTCAAATTTGTGCTTGGGACTCTGTCAATCAAATACTGATTTATCTCTGCGTGTGACTTGAGTATGTAGTTTAATATATTATTACTTCTATGGATGTCATTATATGTGTTTTATTTTGGATACGTAAGGCTAGTAATGGAATATGGCATAAATCATCTGGAATTTAAAGTCACATTGTGCACATTTCACAATTTAGTACTCCTTTCCCCTGTTAAATTATTGCGAGTTATGGTTTAATGTCTGTTGGGACAAATCTGGCTACATGGCAAATTGTGGGAGAGGAAGTGTGTGTGACTATTACTTATTATGATTTTAAGCATAAGTAATCTCTCTCTGTCTTTGTCCCTCCTCCATTTCATAAACTAATCTCAGTCTTCAGAGTCACCGATTTACAAGTATGAGCGGTTTCTCACCTGAGCAGCCTCTCCTCTAGCCTCAGGTAACGATTGCTTATGAAATAAATAAGGGATTCACAGTCAAAAGAACTGGGGAAGCTAGGTCAATATTTTACATTTTTCAAGGACACAGGGAACAACGTTTTCAGGCAAGACTCTGATATCCCTTCAAAATGAGCAGTTTACACCGCAGCAAGGTCCAAATCCAAACGTTGAATGTAGCAGATCTGATAAAAGCAGCAGAATTTGACCCCTTTTTGGCTCTTACTGTGTCCGCTATGAACTTCAATAATGTTTTTTCATGGTGTTTGTGAGATAATCCTGTTTTTTTGCTGCTTCATTTATTTCTAACAACTCTGAAGGCCAATGAATATGGTATTTTCTGGAATGAAGTGTGTGTTTGGAGGCTGGGGGGAGTGTCAAGCTGTTTTTTGTCCTTTTGTTTTTAACCCCTCTTCCATAGAAGACACAGTGTCCTGCAGACAGATAGAACAATGCTATATTCCATTTTAGCATCGAATCACAAGCGGGGTCTTTGGAATTAAATTTGGCGAATTGCCTGGATATGTTCAGTTTTTAACAAGCGCTGCTTTGTGCATTAGCACCCTACGCTTCCTCCCTCCACCCCCCCCCACCCCGACGCTGCCACTGAAGAGAGAAGGAGAAACAAAAAAACCCAAAACAGAATAAAAGCATCTGTTAGAGTGAAAATGGGGAAGAAAGAAGGGATGAAAAGAGGAGAAAAGATGTATTCCAGAACAGCTGTCAAATTTGTCAAGAGCTGGACGTAATTATAAGTTAGTCACACTCCTGAGTATCTGATTACATATGTATAAATCTTTTTTTTTTTTTTTTAAACATTAGGTGAAATGTAGATGCAACACAACTTTTTGTACGGAGTGCAGCTCAATTTTCAGCTGCATGTTTGAATGCTCATTTACCAGGACTTCGAACCTGGGCACGAGCATGTGAATATTTGACACTAACACATTCTTCTTTTTTCCTGTGTGCGCAATTGGAGATACGCCGTGGTGAGGATACAGATTAATATTGAGCACGGTAGCTAGGTAAAACTTTGACAGACTTTAAGGTACATGTTAAGACTGTATTTTTATTAAATGTTAATGTTTGTGCTGCCTTTTTTTTTTTTTTAATTTGCTGAAGGATAAGTAGAAATGTCAAGCTCAAAGGATTATTTTCCTTGAGAGAAAGATCTGTGAAAATATATCTCATGACCTGAAAGAAAGTAACCTGTGAAGAAAAGTACTGTCCTACTGTTGGTAAGATTGCTGTTAATTTGCTGATAAAATGGTATGCAAAGACACCCTTCCAACCCCTCCCAGTACCCCTAATTTTTGTTAGGTCAAGCAATGTGATTGATTGCGAATCACTGTTAAGGTACCGTTTAGCTCAGCTGAAAAATGTTTATCCGCTACATTTAATGCAGCGTGTTGTTTCAGTCTACCTACAGAGCAAAATTTCTGATTTAAATTAGGATATATTCTGAAAATTAACTGTCCTGCGATGGCTGCACCCAGTACTGCGTTCCGAAGAGGAAGGAATCGTGAATAAGTGTGCAAATAAGCTAACCCTGTAATGAGACAGGGAAGGAGAGAGCGGAGTACAGAGGATCCAACCCCCTCTGCTCCCCAGCTCTTCTGTGCTCGTGTAGGAGCTGGGGTCACCAGGCAAAGCTGAAAACTGAGACCTGTGAAGCTGAAAGGAATTCTTCTAATTCTTTAGAACTGCAGGCAGAATTATTGCACGGTGAAAATTGTACCAGAGGAATGGATAAACTCAAATATTTTGAATTTAGAGAGCAAAGAGAAATCCGTAGTCAAGTAAATGGCCATAACAGATGGCAGGTGTTTCTGCATTTGTGTTTTATTTTTGACCCGGGGATGAGGACTTGAAGCAAATCTCATTGATCCTCACGTCCCGTGCTTTGGTTGGAATCTCGGAGCAGTTCTGGAGCACGCGAACTGGGTTCCTTTTGGATGAAACCGGACTGAAATGTACCCTCCAGGAGGGCACCTGGAAAGTTTCTCAGTTTGTGGGGTCAGGCTAGAGCTGGCTTGAAGTCACCTCCTCTCCTCTGGGAGTGCGTGTTCTGTGGGTGCTGAGGCCTCAGCAGCAACAATCTGTCCTGCAAGTCAGCTGTTATTGCGTTGCAAATTTATTTCTCAGTTGGTTCTCCAACGACCACTTAAAACGTGTTGACTGAGCTATAGATAGCCTTTGTGCTTAATTTGCACGTGGCTTTGTTATTCATACAATATGCAGGTCTATTTTAAGAAGATACAGAATCTGAGTTTCTTAATTTATTAGAAGATGGAGGATGACTCTTTTTAAACAATAAATCAGTTTCAAGTCAGGCTTTGTTTGAATGAGGAGCACATCCTTTTGATGCGCTCCAACACCTTGAGTATTTATTAGTTGACTAAAACAAGGTTAAATAATGCCGCGTACCAAACCTGCCTTAAAAAGGGGCGCATGTTACCTAGTAAGTAGAAATAGTTGCATATGATCACTCCTGACTATGCGTGTGCTGTATTTTAAACCGGCACGCGATCTCCCACGCGCTGCCGGTGATCCACGCTTGTTTTGATTCAGGTCTTTGTGAGGAGTTGTGGGTCTGAGGGAAGCCAGAGGGGTGGGGAGCCCTCCTGGGGAGGTGACGGAGCAGGGCAGCTCGTGCTTGTCCACCCTCCCTGCGGTCCCTGCCTCTCTCCCTTCTGCAGCGCAGGTGGGCTCTAGGTGCCGGGGCAGGGGCAGGCATGGCATCGCCTCGCCTTCCAGCTGCCTGTGGCAACGTCCTGAGGACTTCTGCCCCTGGTGAGGTTACATGGATTGTACCCGGGCTGTCTCATGCTGTCCGGTGGCAGTCCTTTGGGCAGGAAGGTTCCCAAAAATCCTGTGATTGCGGGAGGGGAGTGCAGGGCCAGCTCTGGGGAGCATGTCATGGCCCCGTGGGTGAAAGTGATGAATGAGATTGGGTTTTTCCCAAATCTGAATCACTTTCTCAGCTCTAAGTGACTAGGCTAGAAAATAAATTGAAATGAGGGAAATGTTTGCACTACGCCAGGAAAATCAGGATTTAAAGAAAAAAGCCATTTCAATAGCCTCTAATTCTGGGTGCTTAGCTAGTGGCTGCTGCTAATCTGATTTGCCTGTCTTTAAAACCTGACAGAAAGCATAAACTACTCGGGTATATGCTATACACAGTCATCATGTAGGTCATATATCAATGTAAGCCTCGGCTTTTCAAAGCACAGAAGTAGTTTTACCTTTGAAGAAAACCTAGGGAAGTCTTTAATTTAGGTTTTTAATTTACTTTTGTCGTGTGTCCCTCTCCACCCACCACATAGCCCCCCAGCCATGCTTGGATAGCTGACCAGGGTTCAGACTAGTGTCCGTGCCAAGGAAATGGTGCATGTGAAGTATGAAAAGTCAGAGGGTAAAAGGTATGCCACAAAGGAGTGAAGTTGTTATGACTTACTTTGCCTTGACTTCTAGCTCTTTGTTGCTTTTTTGGATTTGTAGTAGTTTCTGTAGTTCTCTCTTTGAATTGTGTTTAGGTTTGACAGAGCAGACTTCAAAAAGAAGTAAAACGATGAAGTGATGCTAAAATGGCGGTGTTGAATAGGCTGTAGTACAACTTCTGAGCTTCTAGAGTGCTTATTCAGGTAGAGTATTGAAGGAAATACTTTAATATTTGTAGCCAAACTTGGACATGTAGCACAGCTTGTCGCAACCCAGGAGGTGAGACCCACATCTCTAGCTGAGCCTGATGAGAGCTGTGGCTCTCCTGCGCCAGGTCCGGGTCTGCACAGAGGGGATGCTGTGCACAACCAGCAGACGCAGCCTGAGGTGGCCGTGTCCTGCACGAGCAGCTAGTGCGGCTTATTAGGGTTGGATCTGTAGGGTGGAACCGCTGTTGATAAAGTCCCAGTGTCCTTGCTGAACTTGTTACTGGAGGGTGGAGGGTCGTGTCAAATTAGCTCTGGTCTGAGCCTGAAAACTGAGTGCATTTACACAGACGGGGCGCATTAAATGTGCTTCTGGAGCACACATTTTGGTTTAATTCTAATTAAAAAGAAAGCCAGTATGTGTGCTCTGAGACTACGCTGGAATGTGGGACAAGGTATGGTAAGGGGGGGATAACTGGGAGATTTGTAACAGAAGTGCACTTGTTTCATCTAAATAGTAATTTTTAGGGTTTTGTAGTATAGATGCTCCCTGGCTGTTCAATCCCTGTGCGTTTTTGTAAGAGTGCAGTGCTAATTTTGCCTGTTCAATTTAGCGTTAGTTTTCCCTGGCTGTTGAATGTGTTCCTGCAATGAACCTAGCTTTTTTTGTTTGTTGGTTTTTGGCTGGAGCCTATCACTTGGTTATAATTCAGATGATACTGTCTGTCAGTACTAAACTGCGGTGTTGCCCTTGTCAAAACTTGGCTCCAGCTGTTCACCAGAGTGGTGTGAATGGTGTTTGAGTGTGCGCATCTGGTCATTTTGGAACAGGTTTAGTACATTCCTTTCGGTGCTAGAGTTTAATTTGCAGCTGGAAAGCAGACCAGCGCAACACTAAATTACTCAGTTTCACATAAATGCTTTCTTTGTGACTGCTTTGTGAAAATGATTTATGGGAATACTCTGTATCCCGATCTGTTTCTTCCCCTTCTTCCGCCACCTGCCCCGTGTCTGACATCCTGCAGCTCGTGTGTTAGTCTTTGCATCTGCTTGCTAAGTATATAATCATTACGTAAGCTGAAGATACAGACCATATAATTAAACCAATAAACTGAAACAGAAATGTAAACTGCATACCTTTTGGCAGCTGTAGGAATCGAGAAGGATGAAAAATTGACCTTTTGCAGATGAGTACCAGCAACTTGTCTGCCCTGCGCTTGAGGAATGTTTTCGTAATCTGTTTCAATACTCTTGAAATAAAACCACTCCAAAGTAGGAAAAAGGACTTTCACTGTCTGGGAGAGCCAGAAATTGATTCTGGGCAAGCGAAATTAGATTGTTTCCTATAGAATTGCACTTGAATGTGATTTGATTAATAAGGCTGTTTTCCAGGGGGATGGGGGTGCGTGCGTGCAAAGATAGTTACTGATCTGCTGTAGGTATCGGTGATGCTCGGATTCAGCGAAGCTCAATGTCCAAGGCTTGCAATAATAAACTGAAAGTACTTGTTTTCCCTTTCAGGCTTGGATCTCGATATTTCTTTTCTAAGCAGCAAGTGGAGAAGGAGAAATGGAGGGTGCCTTTTCGCCACAGTTGCATCTTTGACTCTGCTCAGCTGTTGACCTTGTCATTGCTAGTGTCTTTGCATCTGGCATCTTCTAGGAGTGAAGATCATAAGGCTGTACTTGTTTTACTATTTGTGGTTTCTAAATGTAGAGGATCAGGCTGCTTTCATTCTCTTTGGTAATGATCAACCCCTATTAATTTGGTTTTAATTAATTGTAAGAGGGAAGTATCATTTACTCATGAAACTTGAGTGAAGAACTTGACCGTTGATAGTTGGCTGTATTGTGGAAGCGTAAACTTTTTTTTTAAGGTGCAAAATGTCTCTTAGAGTGAGTTGTTGGACTTTTTTTCTCCTCCTTCGGTTCTCAGTTGACTGGTTCAGAATGCTTTTTGTCCCACCTCCCTCCAATACTTTCCTACCTGCTTCATTGCTAGAATCAGCTGGTGCAAGCTGTTTTCCTTGTAATTACGTTTGCTGCTTTAGCAGTTCTTGGGACGGAATGCACAAAATAAGTGATATTTCCAGGACCAGTCAAAATTGATGCTGAAGTATTAGACAGGGAGACCATGGGAAGTGTGGGTGATGATGACTTACTAATTGCCACCTCACCCGAATTGTTGCACAACGTTGCTGCTTTCTGCCTGGGATGCAGGAGGAGAACTTGCTGTCATTTATCTATAGTCTTATCTAAAAACCCATTCCATTTTATTCTGCTTTCTAAAATGACTTTGAAAAGTACCTCACCCAGTTCCAGCAAAGAGGAAGTCACCTAATTTTTTATTGGGTTTACCATTGGGAAGATGGATAGTTGAAGTGGAAACACAGATGTTCTTGCTTTTGTATGAGCAAAGCCCCATGAGCAAAACTGATCAGGCAGTATATGGAAGAAGCTACATATTTGAGTTCCTCTCTGGACATGTATCACTCTGCACAGAAATCTCTTGACGAACTTCCTACTAGTGTAAAACTCATTTCTGTTGTGCAGACATTCTCCTTCTGCCTCACAACAACATGAGTGCATTCACCATGATATATTTAGCATTGTACAGCTTACTCATTTTCTGTCTTTGCTAACTTAATTTAACTAAGTTAGCAAACTGCTAACTTAAAATGGTTAAAATGCATTTTCTAAATAAATCACTCAAAAGTACCTTACTCTTAAAAAAACCCCTCTAAATGGCTACTACATGCTTTCTATTTGATACAGGTCAGTTTGAAGCCTCATGCTTTTTGCAGGCTTCTGATGGGGAGTTAGTTCATGTGAAGAGAAGCGTTATCAAGAAATTTCTTTTTTGTTTTAAACTGAAAGATTGCTATACCAATGTGGAAGGTCATGTTTTGTTTACTGGGAGGGAGCCAGAGTGCTGTTTCTCAGACTGCTTTATGGAACTGAGTTGGGGCTTGGACCGTTAAATTGTATTTGTTTGCAGGAGACTACTACTTCTATAAAATCAGTCAGAACACAGACTTCTTTGGGTTTTCCTTACTGTAAGCCAGTCAAAGTACTTAATGCACGTATGTGCACATGCATGTGTATATACACACATATAAAAAAACCTTTTCTACATGGTCAGTGTATTCATCTAGTATAGTAATCCCTCTCTCCTGTCTTAACATGAAACACATGCGTTGTATTTGCTAGAATATTTTATAGAAATTCCCGTTGAACTTGCTAGGTGTCCGTTACAACTCATAATTAAAAGAAGCAAACTCTTTACTGTCTGGCAAGTTTGGTTTCTTATCCAAATGATGACTTGATGTATCTTGATTGTTTTTACAATGCAATTAGATCTATTTTTTTGTCTGTTATGGTAGAAGACTTTTGACAAGGGTTGTGGCTCTTAGTATGAGGTCAACGAGACTGAAGTTGTTGACCAACCTAACTGTTGCAGGAAAAGAAGAGCATGCCTTTGGGATACTTTGTTATAGTCACCCCTTGTTCAGAAAAGGATTTGTTGGTGCTTCTCTCCATGTCCTATCAGTGTTAAGAACCACTAAAAAGCTCGAAGCAGATTAATAATGACTTACTGTTCCTTAAGCTGCCACTTCTTTGTAACTGCTTTATCTTGGATTGAGAGGTCAGAAAGGAGAAGTCTAGCAGAAATCCAGTGAAATGTTCAGGGGACTGGATCATATGACAAAAGAGGCTGAGGGAAGGAACAAGGATGGTGTTGGGGGCCAGACCTAATCCCCAAATCATAATGGGAGTGTTGTAGAGAAGGTGGAAATAAGTGCTTCTCAGATGTGCATGCCAAAAGGACAGGAGAGAATTGTCACTTCTTGCAATAAGAGAATTCTTTCATTGGACATAAGAAGCAAAAACTGGAGTGATAGTGGTTAAGTGCTGGAAGTCACTCAGAGAGATCGTGGAAACTCTGACCTTGGAGATTTTCAAAACTCAGCTGGGCAAGGCTCTGAGCAACCCAGTCTAACTTGGAAACTAGCCCTTTTATAAGCAGGAGGTTGGACTCATTCACCTCCAGAGGTCCCTTCCAAATTACTCCAACTTATTTTGGACAGTTCACAGCACACCTTTCTGAGGTGCGTATGGTCCTCTTTCTTTCCCCATTTCTCCTGCACCCTGTCCAGGGAAATATGGGTACATAACTGTGGGAGAGAAATCCCTGGCATCAAAAAGACTGTATGCTTGTTATGAGTTACTTGAGAAGGTCCCGTCAGACAACTGGCCTTTCAAACTACTGCCAGACTTTACAGGGAAATTAATTAATTTGTGATTTGTCACAACTTGGTTAAAAAGATCCAAGTCAAATTTTTAATAGATATTAAGTATCAGTGGGAATATAATTCTTAGCAGCTATAATTCTTAGCAGCTGTATGTGACCAGGTAGTGTCATACATCACTTTTTGCAGTGTCCTGCTGCAGGGTGAAGACTCTGCAGTGAGGTCAAGTTTCAGCTCTCATTTAATACACATTTGTCCTCTCCTCTGCCCTTATCATGTAGTCTTATAGCCTGTTACTATTTTTTATTGGTGGCAAACACCTTCTGAATACTTCATTAATGGAAGATTTAGTATGAGTACCTGTTGTTTAAGCATTATTTAATGAATCAGGTGATTTTATAAGAATTTATGGTTGACTGTATGATCACTGCAGAATGCAAAGACTGGGCAACTGTAGATGGAAGACGGAAGTGGCATAGTCAACAAAAGACAATTTTCCATTTTCACCTTGAAATAGCAAACATTTATTTTAAAGGGCTGATGAAATTTTAATCATTTCCCTGTACATTAGCTAGTCAAATTAATTGGTTCACCTGTTTTACTATCTTTGCTCAAGGATCAGATCACCATTTTAAGAAGCCAGAATAAATAGCACAGCCAGTTTTATGCATTTTCCCCAACTTGAAAAAATACTGTGTTTAAGCTCAGGGATTTTTATTTTCCACCACTTTGAATAATCAGTGACTCTGGTGTTTCAGTTAAAAACAAAAAGAAAAAAAAAACCAAAAACAAAAGCAACCAACCAAGATGCCTACTACAGTGCTGTTCGGGAGTCAAGAAATGTCGTTGGGAGCGGGGAACTCGTTAGCCTTGCTCAATCACTAATTACTCAGTGTGTCAAGGATCTACGGTAACAGGACCGTGCTCCCTTGTATCACAATTGTCAGTGCCTTAGTTCTTAGTGCTACTCTTCTCTCATTAAGCACGTGAGCTTTCTAGTTAGGGGAGAAATCAGGGGGCTGTGGGTGCACCTCGGTCCTTTGCCCTCTGTGCATCTTCTTTGTGTCGCCATAGAATTGCCCAACTCTGCTACGTCCATGTATGAGTGCAAGTGTGCAACATAACCTATTCTATAGGCACGTGTAAGATGTTTGAAATTGTTATTCCATGTAGTTAGATTAAAAGCAGTACAGATTTTCAAAGTGGCTTACACTCATTTAAGTGTTTGCTGAAGAGAGCTATTGAATGTTTTGAACCATTGATACTGGGTTTTAAGTCCTTGTAAAAGTTAGTCTGAAATATATCTGGTGGTTGTTAGGCAAACTGTCATTGAAACTTATCGTTGTTATGTGGTTAGGGTTATTGTATTGTAGGTTCATAGCCGGGCTTTTCCTGAATGGAAAAATTGCTTCTAAAAAGCTGACGGACAAACAGAGCAAATGCATATGTTGAATAGTAACATTTGTGGAGTGCAGCCAATACCAATGTGTGGAAAGAATTGCATAAGTCTTAGGAGATACTGGAAAGATCTGGTCACTAATGAACTATAAAAGATTTTCAGAAATTCCTGGTATTATTTTTAAATTTTCTATTGCTTTCGGTGACAACTTTAAGGACACAGATGCCAAAAATCTGTGGATAGAAGCTGTTATGCATTATCCAGAGCATTACGATACCATTTATTTAACTACATAGTTAAACAAAGAAAAGCAACTTCTACAAAATTTCATTTTAAAGGATTAATATATGTGAGCATGAAGAGGAAAGAAAAGAGCTTAGTTGTACTGTCCTTGAGTTAATGAAAAACCCAGCATGACTGACCGTCTTTTACTGACCTGGGGAAATCGTTGTTATGCTTTCAAAATACTGAACTTTATGACTGAACAACAAAATACCAAAGGAATTATTCTTTTCTGTCACGTACCATCCAGTAAAAGATAACTGGGTAACTGAAATTGGTAGAAATAAACTTTATTCCTTCTCGCTCCTTGGATCAAAAAGGAAATTGCAGTGTCCCTGTTGCTAAAAACCTGTCAAATCCCCTCGGATGGGTCTTTGCATTGCTTCGAAATGCAGGAGGTGTTGTCAAGGGGGTAGCTCAATGTCATGAGACGGAGCCGTGGGGAATTGTTGAAGGTTAAGAGCTTCTCCTCTCTTCAGACCTTTTAAAAAGTCTTAGATTGCCATTCACCTCTGGTGAATGCATTTCTTCTAAGTGGTAATCTTCTGTCAGCTATCTAATAGATTCGTGGCTGTTGGTGAAAGCACTTGTAAGACAAAAAGAAAGTGAATTAAATCTGGTAATCATAACACTGTAAGAAAGCACACTGATACCTACCATCCCATTGGTTCTCCCCCAGCTCCTCGCAGTTTCCGTGCAATTCCCAGCACGCATTTTTCTCGCCTATTCTGAAACGCCTCCAGGGACTGACACTGTGGGCACCTCTAGGTGACCTGTTCCGGTTCTCGCACCTGGGGCGGGGGTTTGTCATTGTTTTTTTTTTTCCCTTGCTTCTCTTCCCTCAACCGCCGCCTCCCCACAGTTTCCTAATAACCAGACTAAATGTCTTTTTATCATCATTTTATGCCAACTGTACTGTCTGTCCCTGGTGAATAGGGAGGAGGATACACTCTCATCCTCTTTGTGGAAACCTTTCAGATGTTCAAAATCTTTTGTCACGCTTCCTTCTTTTCTTTATAGACTATTGATCTAATGACAGATGGAGGTCTAGCTGAGTCTAAAAAATAAAGATACCTGTGAAGCCATGGGTGTGTTCAGTAGCAAATATGTAGCATAAGCAGTTGGGACAGAACACGCGTACGCTTTCTTCCTGCTTATCACTCTAACCTTGATTTATGTGGCTTTAACCCGCAATGCTCAATTAATGACCCGCAATGCTCAATAACGCATAACTGGACAGTGAACAATGACTTAGAAATAGCTGGCAGCAGTGGTCAGCTACAGCTAATGGCTTATTCTTCCCTGTCAGGTGCAAGCATGGCCTGTGGGTGAATTGGAAAGGTGGGCTTGCTTTGCGGTGCCTGGGTTTTGTGACTCTCTGGTGTGCACCCACCCCAGACCCGAGCACCTCTGGATGCCTGGCTCAGTCTCCACAGAATCTGCCATGAAACACCCCTCTGCTTGAGCCAGAGTGGGGGGTTTTAATCTGGCCTCGCTTGAAGACTGCTTTTATTGTTTTTATGGAGCGTAAAGGGCAAAGAGAGGCCTTTCTACAGTTCTGGTTCAAAACAAACTGCTGGTTCCAGTAAATGCCCCCATCCAAGATACAGAAGCAGTGCTTAGAGAGGGTTAGTGGTTTTATGGTTTCTGTTAAAAGTATATTAATGGGGTGAACTCTGCTTACAGAAGTTCTAGATGTCATTGCCTGAAAGCCTTCCTGTTCAGGAAATAAAAAAATGGCTTTTTAATGAAAGCTTTTGGATTAAGCAAAAGCTTAAGATATGCTTAAGGTTCCTTCAAGCCTGATGAGCTCATGTACATGCATCCACTGGAGAATGTTTTCTATGCAGTGTCTTTGCAGAATCTGCCGGTGATTGTATAAGGCTACATAGTTGGTATTTAAACAGTTTTATACTGTTCTATTTTTACTTTTCTTTTTTACACACACCTTTAAAAAAAACTTGCATACGTTTTAGAAGAGGTTGCTGGGTGATGGTTTCTAGCGCAGGTCAGAAAGCACACATTTTGGTCCACAACAGCAAGTAACTTAAAGGTCTTATGTATGACCAATCTCGGGGCTTTGCTAGCATGGGAACTGCCAGGTGCTAAAACTTCTGGCTGTGGAGAAAGTGATCTCCTGCACTCCGTGTTGTTTGGTTACTGTGGGTCGATGGATGCTGAGGAAAAGTCTGTCTTACCATAAAAAGATGAGACTCCCAGGAAACAGTTTCTGAACTATTACTGGGACTTCTCCTTGCCTTAACACCTACAGCTGAGACATGTCTTGCAAATAATGACCATACGTGCAATAATCACCACCTAGCTTTATCTTATTTGGGATCTATAGTCAACAGCGTCATAGAAATAAAAAATGCTACTAGGAAGGGAGTGTTTTGTGTGAGGAATGTTATGGAAAAGCAGTAAGAAAAAAGGACTAGTATTCAAGCATTGTGGTAAAATAAATGGTCTTTGTAAATTTAGAGGCATACTGCTCATCTGATGATCCTCCCTCAAGCCACAACATGAAGGGGTACATATAGGTAGAAAAGGGAGAGTTGGAAGATAGCTGCAGTATTTGAAATCGCGATATTGCTTAAGTATTTCAGTAATAACAAGGACCAGATCACCTTGTTTGTAGCTAGTTAGTTAACCTTTTAATAATTTCTTTTTAAGTCACCCTGGCCTTAACTGCAGTTGTCTTCCTTCAAGAGCATCAGCCAAAACCACATCCATTCCACAACTCCTCACCCACAGAAAATGTATACTTAGTTACCATGCAAAATCAGCTTGCATTTTGGACTGGAGTTTATGTTGGTGTGTATAAGCTCTGAAAAGAGTCTTGGCTTGAGCTGGCCTTGTCACACTGCATTTGTTAGTCCAGTGGCAATTCATAACTGTTAAATTGAAGCAACCTTGTTTGGTGGTACAGCTGTGGGCCCTTGCATGTTTTCGGTGTACTTTGTTCGGCCAGTAGCTGTTCCTAAGAAAGGAGTGGATATAAGGATAGGGCCTTCATGTATATAGGAGTTTGAGGTGATGACTTAACTGGGGAGAAAACTGAGAGGAAAAACAGCTGGCTTGTATTAGTTTCTCCTAGCAGAAATGGGATTTGATATCAGTAGACGAGGCTTTATTGTGAAGCACAAGAGAATGTAGGGATGACGGTGTAACCTCAGCCTCTCTTGGTAAAGATTCACTGGGATTTCTCCTTGCTGAATGCCACAGCACTTCGCACGATACCTAGGAAATACTGTCGTATTATTTACCATTTTTTCACTTGTGCTCTTCTGAGTGTAATAATGAGTTTCAAACTGAAGAAGAGGGGAATAAAAACAGAACTGTGAATAATACATGAAGAGTTTCTGATGGCTGCCAGTGATGAGGCTCGCTTTGATGCCTTGTTCAAACATGGGTCAAGATGTAGCTGAAGCCCCGATCCCATCTCCAGTCGCTTTTCCCCTTAGTGTGGGTGAACCCACACATCTGCTTGTGCAACTGAAAACCTGCTCAGTTGGGTTTGTGGTGGCCTCTACTGGTGCTCCTCTGCAAAGGAAAGAAATCACGAGCTCTGCTGTTCAGGTTTGCTCCCTTGGAAACCTAATAGTCCAGAAAATCTCCTTTATAAATGAAGTTTGGGGGCGGGGCGGGGGCGGGGAGCAGGGTAGGTATGAACAAAGCCCTTCTAGGGCATCTGCTGTTGTGGGGAGCCCTTCAAATCAAGACCTGCTACCAAGAGTACGGCCCTCAAAGCTGCATGTGTTCCTCTGTTGAGCATTGCAGTTTTGTTGCCTCCAAGAGCAGACGTGGCTTGGGAGAAACTCCTCCTGAGCTTCAAAGCACAGTGTAGCTCCTGCTGGCTTTGGCTCTGGGTTGCAACTGCAGGTTGGTTGGGGTCAGGCAGCCAGGGAAGCTCAGGGTGCTGTGCCCCATGTGCTCTTTGCCAAGGCTGGCTTGCTTCGGTTCCGGAGTATCTGCAGTCTGGCTTAACCTCTTCCTGCCCTCCCGAAATAACTCAATCCCACAGGTAGTTAAAGCTACTTAGAAGCTTTCCAGCTGTCATGGATGAAATAAAGTGGATAAAATCAAGAGAGGCTTTGAGCTGTTAGTAATAAACCTTGTATTTATCACTGAGAGGATGCTTCAAATTGACCTGTGTACCGGGCTCTTCCCTGCTCCTGCTGGGCCAGAGAAAGCACGTCAGTGGGTTTGCATGGCAGGGAGAGCATGGAGAGTGCTTTCATGGTGGGGAGAAGATGGAGTTGGGGTGAGAAATGTCACGGAGAGGAGTCGGTGCCTAGGTTGTGCCTCCATCCTTTTCAGCCTCATACTTTTCATCCTGTTGCTCTGAACAGCAAAAGGCCTTCTCGCTTCACGTTTAAGTAATTCTTCACGTGCTGGTGACCACCAAACCACAGCCTGTTTGTAAAGGCTTTTTGCCAGTAAATTGTCAGTGGGGGAGAGGGAATCTGTGGGTGGTTTGTACCTCAGGTGTGTTTAGTTTTTGCTGAGAAAACTAGAAAAGTTACTGAGCTCTGGGATGCGCTGGTCCCTTCCAGCAACTGTTGTACAAGGAAGGTGTAGGCTCTTATCTTGAAATTATTTTTTTTTCCTCTCAGATGCCCAGAAGTTGAGCTCTGGAACCAGTAGAGCAGAGGGTCAGACCTTCTCAAATCAGTCGGTGAACTCATTTGCCATACTTACCTAGCTCATGAGGATGGCAGTCTGATGCAGAAAGTCAGGCTGTTGGAAAGTCATGATCCAAAAGCACGCGGTTTGTTTTTAAATTGTGTGCTTTGGGTTCATCAATTTTGCCTGTTTGTGAATTGTTAAAGGTTACAGTCTTAATTTTTTTCTCAGAAAACACAGGGGCTAGAAAATTTGGTTTTGTTTGTGTTTTTTTTTTTTGTTTAAACAGCTTACAGCTGAAGTTTTAACAGTTGAGAAGCTGAATTCCTGATAAAAGCACTGAATATCATGAGACACGAAATAAAATCATGAGATGGCAGTGTTGCTTCTAGCAGCTGATCTTTTTGGCAGTGCTTCATTTTCTAGGTCTCCGTGCAAATGGTTTTTGCTTGCTAAAAGCCCTACATTGACAAACTACAGCCAAGACTACATGCACGATTATTTCCACTATCTAACCTGTTAATCACTTGCAATGTCGCTTCTAGATTTGCCAGTTGAAGTTCTCACAGGCACAAATTAGTGCACTTGTTTTCCTGGCAACGCATAGATTTTGAATATGGTTAAATATGCTTAAATTAATCTGACATCTGGAGATGTGGGTAGTGAGAACGCGTTTCTATGTTACCAGCTAACTTTAGCCTCATAGCTGAGGAGGCTTTCTCTAGGTAACCATGCGTGGTGGCAGGAGGGAGCTCATAGAAGAGCCCTTTGGAGATGGCCTGTGTCAGGTATGCTCTGGCAGTGTTGGTGCTAAGAGAGCCTTGAAGGGACTGGCCTCTTGACTGTGCTATTTAATCCTGCCCATTTCAACCACAAGGGTATCGTTGGCCTAACAGCAATCAGGGAGCTTTTCCTGACAAGTTTCAAGTGATCCTTCAGCTCCTTCTGGCTGCTTCTGTGCTTAGCTTTTATCCCGAGTCTATCCAGGCATGCTGTGAAGGAGGGCATTGTCAGTGGGGGAGGATGGACCCTTGATCTGGAGCAAGTAACCTACATCAGGCTAATGCAGATGATGCTTTATAGGCTTGTGTTTGGGTGTTTGAGATTTAAATGTTTGAGACTCTGCCTCCTTGGGCTTGCCAGGTACATCAAAACTCAGCTAACACTTTCCACCAGAAGAGGTTTCTGTGAAGCCAGTGTCACGTGTGGCTTGCTTATCATAGTCTGGTAGCACGGTAATAACGCCACAGTGCTTCCATATCAAGCTTAAAAACAAATCAGCCCTTTAACTAGGATCCAGTCCCAGGCAAGATCTTTCTCCATGGATCAAAGGGTAACTATAGCCTTTACGTATTTGTTTCTCCCCTGGGCTTTTCTGCTCACCCCAAAGCTTTCCTGCAGTCAGTATACTCAAAGGGTGACGTTTTGTTGCTTTCAGCCAGAATAATGGCTGCTCTCACTAAACTTGAATAACGCTGATGTCCTTTGAGCAGGGGGAGGCATAAGCTTTTCCTGGCTAAACAGTAAACCAAACTGGCGCAGGGATAAGCTTTTAAACAGCTTGCTTGCTGCGTGGGCAACCTTCTCCACGGGCTGCAAGGGTGGGAATTTAACGTCAATATGTGGCTTTTTTGCATAGGAATCAACAGTCTTACTCTAGGCAAACGTGTTCAAGAGAATAAGGCCTGGGGTTTATTATTGGCTCTTCACGGAGGCTGAGTGCGGTGGTAGCAGCGACTCCAGAGCTATGGTAAACTCAGGTGACTGAGCTTGACTTCCCACGATACGGTGGTGGCAGCCTCTTGGTCCCTTGCAGTGCTGTAGTAAGCAATGAAATGTGGTCTGGGTATGTGAACTCAGGAGGAACGATTACAAAAATGGTGGGTTAAAATAGGGCAATGAAATGTAAAAATGTTCTGTCCTGGAAAGGGCCTTCCTGCCATTTGGAAAGGAAATAAAGACAGCACCTACATTCTTCTGCCAGCGTCGCCAGTGCACGTTGGCTTGGCTTCAGTAATTTTTAATAGAATTCAACTTAAAGTGCTCCCGAATGAACAAATAGTAATTGAACTAACTTAAAGGAGGACTCTTCTCCCGTCGAAACGCGCAGATAATAAAAGGAAAAATCACTATAGATATTAATGAGTTGCAGATACCTGCCTGCATATTGTTTTGAAGCTTTTTTGTGTCACTGAAATCTGTGCACTGCTGTTGATCAAACTCTGCAGCATCCACCACAGCAAGGGTTAATTTTGGAAGGCTGTAATTTACAGGTAGGAAAGGATTCAGGGTTTCAGGGAAAGTCTCAGTGGTAAGTTCCAAGTACCCACTAGCTTCTTTAATATAGTAATTCTAAATCCTCAGGGAGTATAAGCGGAAAGAGCTGCAAAAAATGGCCAGACTCGTGTGATCTTTCTAAATAGCATCTGCTTTTGTCATTCTCCAAGTGAGAATACTGGGCTAGATGGCTATTCCTCTGACACAGCTGGGCATCATTACTTATATTTTTAAGCAACATGAAATTCCTGTTCCCATGTTCCCACAAACATCATGCTATAGATATTTTTTTCTCTGTGTATACATATGGAAATGTTTATTTCCTGGGGGATGAATGCACCCTCATAATGCTTATCTTCCCATGCTAGTATTTCAAGACTAGTTGATGGCTGCAAAAGATAATTCCCGGAACAGGAAAATGTCAGGTCTAGCTTCTTTCAAAGCTTTTCTCTGGCACACTTAGGATTAGTTGAGGGGAGGTTTCTTGTTGTGTAATATGGGGCTGAGGAACCTGAAGGGGACAGCAGAATGTTTTGTTGCTCCACATAGAAGAAAATAACTTTCTCCCCCCAGTCACTCCACCTAATTTTTTCAGTTAGGTTATTGCATCAATCTATATGGATATAATCTGTACTGTAAACTGGATATAATCTCCATGAAAACTTTCTGAGTTGTCTTATACAGAGTATCTTCAATGATAGGTTTGTTAAAACTTTGTCACCTTGTTCTCAGAAATGTCAAGCGAGGAATTTCATCTTTATTTTCTTAAGTGAATTAGCCCTGGCATAGCTGCGATGCTACTCAAAGTGCCTTCAAGGTTGCAGTGTCATAATGGTGTTAGCAATATTGCTCTCAAAATGTGCCTGCTGGCAATCTTCAGTATTAATAATAAACAAAATGAAGTGAATTCATGTAGAAAAACGTCACAGGTAGTTTAATCTTCTATCACAGTGTAGAAACTTTTAGCTGATGTGCAACTTAGCAGAAGCTGTTGCAGCTGGTTAACAATCAACATATCTAGTTCAGTTAGTTTTGGAACCAAAATTCTAGTTCAAGGTTGTAAAGAGCCGAGACACAACAATATTAAGGTGGGATCCCCTAATAACTTAGGGCATTTATGGACAAACAGGTGGAGGGAGGGAGTGAAATCCTGTGCTCAGGACAGATGATTTGGTTTGCTCAGGACAGATGATTTGGTGACTTTGGTTCCCTGCGTGGGTTCGTGTTGCCTTGAATTTATGTGTCAGTCTCCTCAAAGCTGAGGATAGATAACACTCGTTTCACTGATGAAAATGAGTTTTGAGTGGATGTTGTTTTAGATGTGCAACTTCCACGAACAGTAGTACAGCGTCTGTCAGACTGTTTGAGGTAACAGTTGACAGTGTGTTGCAGAGCGTAGATTAAACAAAGTTTATGCCTCACTTTGAAAATTGTTAAAAATTACTGCTGTTCTCGTGCAGATGTCGGCTGTTGTGAGCCCACTTTGAGATTACAGTGTTATGATTCAGAGACGCCGTCCTATGTCCTCCAGTGCTGTTCATCCATCTGCGCTGACAGTTTTCTCCTGACTCTGCGCAGGCATGAAAGGGAAAGACAGAAGTCTAGATCCCATGATTGGCTCTATCATTCTCATACTTCAAAGGCTATTTGCTTGGTCTCGTCACCTCCCGCACTATTTATGTTGTATGTAAATCATCTGATCCACATCGTGCTCCTAATAATTCTCGAGCTCTTTGCCAAAGCTGCTCATCACTGTCCTTGCTGCCGTGGAAACAAATTGTTCCCAGTTTCATAGGAAGAATATTTTCTTTTTCTGCAACAGCTTTGGTTATGATGCATCAGAAACTGAGAGGCCAGGCATCATTCTCTGTAACCAGGTGCTCTGGAAGAGTTTTTGGAGGAGTAAAGGATGGGTGATGCTACTTAACATGTGTTGTTTGTTCTGTTTGGAAAATCAAGTGAAAGAAGGGGGGGATGGGCATTCGATCATATTTGCTGCTTTCTGTTAAGGGAAGCGTTGCCCAAAAGTCTTGCTGCAACACGTCATTTTAAAAAATCAATGACTGCCATTGTCTTTCCCTCGTCCTCTGTGTCTTCATGACAGTATGACTAGTGTGTTCCCATTGACTTTTTCTCTGACAACATTGAGCAGTCGCTACTTACTTAAGCCACATTTGACCTTTGCATCCTTGTGAACAAGAAGTGATTGGGGGGAAAAAAACAACCCCTTTCCCAATTGCAGTATCCTTTGCGTACACTAGTGGGATTTGGTAACTGTAAAGGGTGGTACAAGGCTGACTTTTGCCCGCTTTGAGTGAACCTGCTGCTGGACTGTTACCAAGTATGTTCCCAAAAGCACAAAAATTGATTAAAGCATTTTTCCTTTTTTATCCCTGACACGAGCTCGGTCTGGATATGAATTCTTGCTCCAACAGCTCTGTTGACTTTCGTTGTGCCTTTTTCTGCACGCACTTTCTGGTTCTTCGTAGGACTGCTGTGTGCATGTGGAAAGACTTCCCTGTCTGGAAAAGCGATGCTTTACTCAACAGCCCTTTCCGGACTGTGTCTGCCTAGGTAGTATCAGGCTGGCCATGATCTCGAACATCTGATTGAAGTCTCAGTTTTTGATAAAATGTGTCCTAATTTCACTGTTGCTTTATCCTTTTAGTCGAGGGATATTCCCTCCCATCTGTTTCTTTTGTTCAGCTCCTGCAAGTTGCCTATGTAGCTGAGAATTCAGACTAGGATTACAGCAGTCTGCTTTCTTCGTTTCTGACACGCCTGGCCCAGCAGGAGCCTTCTGCCTGATTGAGCCTTGTAGGTGCTAATGCAGTAATGCTTCTGCTGATCGCGACAGCTTACAGCATATGGTTGCTTCTCAGCTGAATGAGAATACCCTCACGCAGGAGAGCTGCAGGGTGGGCAAGGTACCCTCAGCAGGTCGGTTGCATTTCTGCTTTTCACTGCATGGAGCAAACTTGCATCAAAATGGCTGTGGATTCCCCTCCATTGCTACCTGGAGTTGATTTTCATTCCGCCCTTATTGGATATCTGTGCTCTAGGTTTGTTTTACCTGTTAGCAAAGTTGCAGCGGTGTTTGATTTCAGATTCCGTGGGACCCACTGTTGGTAGACTGAGGAAACGGGAAAGAGAACGGAGGAGATGGAGGATCATTTCGACTTATTGGGCTCACAAACCAGGTCATTGAGTGACAACTGAAATAGAGGTGACCGTGCTCCCCCACTTCCACTCTGTCTCCCCCTTTCAATAGTTTGGACCTTGAAGGTACATTGTTTTAAGCATATCTAAATTAATTGCTCAGTTTTTCATCCTGACATTTAAACTCGGCAGGAGATGCTCTAGAAGGAAGCAATTTTTGTGACATTGAGGGTTTTAATGTAAAGAAGAGACTTCTAATGAGGACAGAAAATTTGCAAGCAAATCACTAAATTACATACTAGATAATGGTTTGCGCCTGTCTTGTACTCCAGCAGTCGTGAAAGTAAACCTTGGTACTGGACGTGGAAATGAAAATGAACTCATTTTGTGGTCTTCCTGTGATTTACAGCCAATGAAACTTGACGGTGGAACAGAAGAAGAGAAAGCTATCAAAAATACCCTTTTGTCTAACAGCAAAAGCAGGCGAAAGGTGTCCGGTGCCCTGCCAGGAAGATTTTGGTTGTGTGGCGTGTGCTGCAGTTCTCAGCCATCCTGTTTTGAGGTGGATCAGGTGCAGGGCTCAGCAGACTCTTCGGAGCGCTAAGTAGTTGGGGGCGAGCGGGTGAAATACTGACTGACTTGTGTTGGCAGATGGGAATTCAGGGATTCATTAGTCATGCTGTAGTCTCTTGTTTTGCAGTGTGTCGTGATGAAAAGAGAGAAAAGAGTTGCCTTTCGATAGCTGAAGAGTGCTTTTAAATACTGCAGGCTGAAGGATGCTGTGCTTGAACGATGTTGTCTTCCACAGCAGTAGATCACCGAGACAGTTGTGTTGTGAATCAGAGAGACGTATGTGATGGGATTAGGATTACCAGGCTCTGTTAATTATGGAGAGTGGACTTCTGGACCTTATTTTGGAGTAAGAGAGAATGGTCCAAAGAGACACTATCTTAAATGCATTTTCTGTAGGTAGGAAGACCTTTTTCAACTACAGCATAATCATTGAGTAATATAGTTCTCATTTTACCAAATTAGAGTCTGTTCCAGTAAAAATCAGTCAACTGGAAGATAAACACATTTTTTTTAAAAGCGTCTTACTTAATGGAATGGTATCTTTATGATATCAAATTTGGCTTCTACATCTATCTTATGTCACTCTTGCCCCAGGGGGCTGCAGTGTGCCTACTTAAGTTTTGCCTTGCCATTCTTCAGTGATTCACTTTTTGGGTGGAAATTGGGTCTAGACCTGTGCTATCTGTCAAAGAAGTATAGGATGTGTGAGGCACACTGTCCTGGTCACATTGTTTTAATTTTAGATCTCAGGAGGGAGGAGGGAGACAAGTCTTTCCAGCCACCCACACCTTCAGTGTTGAAGTCACAAATGTCTAAGAGGGTGTTAGTAGAAATGATTAGCGATGAAGTCATCCATGTAAGTTAATAGACAGGTAAATATACGATGAAGTGAAAGATGCCATAAAATTAATAGTTGGAGAGACATGAATATTTGTAACCTCGCTAATGTCTGTGGCAAAATGAAGTACTCTTGAATAAATTAGAATAACAATGAGAGGAGTAAGCTTATGAAAAGTTTGAAGTCTGTTCTGTCAAAACTGGGCAATGTTCCTTAATCAGGCTTATCTCAGAGGTAGGCTTCTGCCTGAGGAAACACAGACCAGCCTTGTGAAACAGTCCAGCCAAGAGGAAACAGTGTTAATGGGCGCCGGGCCATTTTGTGCCGGTTGCTTGGTAAAGAGATGAGTGTGAAGGTTCTTCACATGGTGAGACCAGTTTAAAGGGATTAACTCCTGGCAGCCCCTGGGCTAGAGCCCTCCAAGCTTGGTTTCAGGCCTTCTCCTACTGAAGTGTGTAAGTAAACAGAAGGGTTTAAAATAAGTGTTCCACAGCGTAGTAGGTGTAGTTTCACCAAAGTCCTCCCATATCTTGCCTGCCTCCTAAGACATTAAGTGCTGTGCTTTCTCCGTGCTCTCTTCTGTCCCTGTTGCTCTACAAGCATTAGAAATTTTTCACGTTAGCAGTCAGCCATTACTCTTTGGGTTGTAGTGCTCATCACAAATACCCTTCTGGCTCTTGAAGTAAGGTGTATAAACTGCTGGGTTTTTGGACAGTTCAGGTAAGCACCATATTTGGAGGTGATCCCAGCCCGTGTTGTTCTTGAATTAAGGGGACTGAACATTTTTTTTGTTTGTTGGCTGTGAATGTCCGACACAAGCAGATGATTGCCGAGCCTCTCCAGGAATGGTGCCTTTGGGATGCCTAAGTACAAATCAAGGGGCCAGGTTTGTGCATCTCTTAAGGGGCTGCTTCTGCGCAAATGTGGCCAGTGTCTTTGCAACGCTATGGAGAACCAGCCCGATAAAAACTGAAGCCCCATCTTTGAGTAGCTTCTGGATGGATGTATGGTGCGGGAGCAGCTTTTGTACGTGTGTGGGGGGGGAAGAACTGAAGCATTCGGTATTTCCAAAATGTTCTAACCACACTCTCAGTGTTGCTTAGCAGCAGAGGGTTTAAAATAGTGGTATTACTCAACAACGTGAGCCACATTTGCACATGGTAATGCTCTGTGTCCTGTATCCTGTATTGACTTGCTGCATTATAAAAGTGCTAAGTTAATGTAAGAAAAGTGAAGATAGCTCATCTCCTCTTCTCTTAACTTGATGAACAAATGGCTGAATGGTGACATGTCTTCATTATGGTTTCAACAAGCAGATGCTCAGTACAGGCGTGCCACGGTGCTTTGGTCCCCATAGATGTGTACATGCAGACCTCTCTTGGATGTGAACACCCTTCACGCACCCCAGTTGACTATGAGCAAATTTAACTCTGGACCCAGCAACTCATGCTGGTGCTGACTGGGGTGGTGCTGTTAATGCAGCATCAGCTGGTTTGGGGGGACGCAGACAGCAAACAGCAGGGACAAGAGCAAGTACAAATAACACTCGGTGATCTCTCGGCAGCCCTCAACTTCTTGGTTGTCAGTGCACGTTCCCACTACTTATCTGCTTCCTGGGTGGTTTGGTCTTCTGAAGTGATGCTGACAGTATCTGAGGTGGAGGTGTCTCTTACCCATCATCTGTGGGAGTCCTAGCCTCCCCCGGAGTAAGTCGCAGGAGTTGCAGGACTGCAGCTGTGCTTGCTGTCTGCTCCAGAACAGTGGAATTACAGTGGTGAAGGCAATAGATCATGGTGGCCAGAGTGAAAAGTTTTATACAGGTATCAAGGAGTTCAAGAGGTTAGTCCTCAACAGGAGTAAATTAAGGGTGGATGGTGGTTAAGTTGCATGGTAGCCCGCTGAAAAATATGATTTGCTGATGCAAAGATGTATTTGCGTGCAGAGCCCAGTATATTACACGTTTTAGCTGCTTTGAAGAGCTTCAACACTTGCTTTAGAGCTACAGAAATACTCCCTTAGCATTGCTAATGATCTTCTTAACAAACATGAATACGTATTATTATATCAAAATAGGGCCATATTTTAAAGCCCTGAAGTGAATTAAAATAGCAACTGGATCTGTCATTAGTGTTTTGTATGCCGTATCATGGAAATAAACTGTTTATCAGATGCAGATGTTTAAAAGCTGACCTTAAAATAAGGAAAATATGTTTCTTAAGCAGATCTCTGTTTTTTTCAGTATGTAAAACCATGGCCTATTTCTTCAGTGAAGGCTCATAAACAACCCGTCTCAAATTGCACAGTTAGAACACCATTTGAATTTATGGCTATTTTATTCACCCTTTGCTTTAAGTGTGGGCCATTTTATGATAGGCATTGCCTCAGCACACAGTGTATGAAGAGTGGAGAAGTATGGCCATTAAGTTTTAATCTAAGACTGAGCTGTGTGCAAGTAAAATACTTCATTCAGCTACTTGCAGTTTGCAGGGTGGTGTTTCAAAAAGAAATCTGCTAGTGCTTGTGACAAAGTATAAATTGTGGGAATTATTATTAATTTAAAATGCTGGTTTAATGATTTTGAGGAGAAGAGCCAAGTTCAGTGCAAGTATAAATGAAGTCAACTGGTTTGGGTTGGGGATAGCAATAGATTTAATACTTCCATAGACTTACCTGCTATTGCTTTAACTCTGTAGAGACTTGAGATAAAAGTGACAAGGACACTGAAAAAAAAGATTATGCCGCCAGTTGCTTGGAAAAACGATGATTTTCAGTTGTTAAAAGAAAACAAAACAGACATCACATTTTAGTCAGAAAAATGACACCTGATGTGCCAAGGGCTGACGCATTTTTTTTTTCCCAAAAATGGTTATGAAAGACGTGAAGGTCATATGACAGACCTCCTATTTCCCTGCACACATGCTTTGTACTTCAGAGAGCAGTGAGTCTCATGAGATGTCAGTTGCTAAGAAAAATACGCTTCTGTTTCCAATTAGGCAAGCGGGGTCTTGTGAAACCATCTCTGCAGCCTCCTGTAGCTTTGTTTCAAAGCTCCTGTTGGTGGAGGTGCGTTCACTGGAGCCCAACTTGCAAATTCTTCAGGTGCGTAGGAGAGGGTGCAGGTAATTTCTGCACTACTGGCTTTTCGTGTTTGGGCCATATGTTATCGAGCTGATGTACAAAGTGCCACATGCAGACCGAAGATGTTGCTGTCATGTGCTGCCTGGTGTGCCTCTGAGCTGGCATAGCGTTTTAGCATGTGTGATTCAAGGGTGGCGCTTAAGGACGCACTACAAAGAGCAGAGAGCTTTTTCAACTGGGATCTCTCTCGGTGAATTGCTCTGAACAGATTCTCAACTGGAGGGGAGGAAAAGAGGGGGAGTGGAAAGTGTTCGGTCCAGCTGAATGCTGCGTAGATACTATTTACCACTTCTGATTAGCACATAAACAAATAATTTCTCCATATATGTGCGCGTGCACATGTGCCATAACAAGGCCTTGAAATGTTTATCCTGTATTTCAGAAGTCTCTTGTTCTTGTGGTTTCTAGTAACAGTGCTTATCTGTGACCTGTTCCCTGGACAGTTTCCAATGGACACAAAATGTATTTAGTTAGAAGATGGTAGCTGAATGAAAATGAGCTGGACATATATGCAATGTTGTCCTTTATAGGACTGCCTGCCCTTACTGATAAACTTCACTCAGAGACGAGCAGGATTTCTTCTATTTGTTGCAGATCAAAATCTTGCTAGAGCTTGAACTTGTTCACAGGTATGTGAAATTAGCTGTTAGTAGCCTTACAGGGCTCACCTGGGCTTCAGCACGGCTTGGATTCGGTCCTTTGAAAGTGTTGTTTCTGCATGTGTGCTCCAAACGCATGTCGTCTCGACGCTTGAATATGCTCCCTTAGGTTATCAGTTTGTTTTCTCAGAGACCCAGTGACTCCGTGCAGGAGGACGGATGAGATGCCAATTCTTTTGGCCGCCTTCCATAACTCTCCTGAAGGTTGGTTTCCTCCTTCCTTTTTTCATATCCGTGCGTGCTTAGGATCGCGAATGTAAGCTTCTCAGGCCAGTTGCTGTGGAAAGGAGGAAAAAGCCCCGCATTCGAACTGCCGCTGGCATGAGCCCAGGTTTGCCATGAGTGTCTCGCATTAGGCTCTGAGTCCAGGCCAAGCAAAGAGATACATTTCCGGGCTCTCTTTGGCTTTAGAAACTAGTTCTACATCTGGAGAAAATGCTCATTCCCTGTGGGCAGAGGCAGATGTGGACCCCGCACACAAGCCACCTCCCAGCACCCGGGTGTTTGTTTCCCTCAGCTCAGCTGCTGGTCTGAGGGCTCCTGGCTCCTGCGGGGTGTGCAGTGGCAGCGCTGGGGGGGCAGCACCCCTCCTGCTTGGACATGGGGCGATGAGCCCTTCAGGGCAGGCAGCTCTTCTTAGTGGGACCCGGGAAAGGGACATTTGTCTGCATCTTCTGCCTCTAGCTGTGCCTAAGACTATTTTTCTGGTCCACCAGATAAGTGATGCGTGGTGAATGCAGTGGTATTTCTATTTGTGACCAAGTATTGCGTAAAATACTGCATAAATTACATTGCTGATGAGCCCTACGCACACGCCTGACTTAAGTGTCCTAAGTGTGTAAGGTCTGTTCTTGTCCTTTCGCACCTTGCCAATACAGGATCTACATAATGAAAAACAGATCTCAGCTGCATAATTTTGACCTCACTTTCCTGAAGTTTGGTGCTTTCCCATGTCAGGCTGGTTTCACTCTCCTTGCCAGCCCTGCAGGTAGCCATCAGCTGTGGGGAGCTCTTACGCATGTCATCTCCTCTTCTGGGACGAGTTAACCTTTTGCTGTTCCTGACTTTCCTGTCTTGTTTTGAAGGGAGTGTTTTTTCTTAAAATTTTCGCTACGACAAGATGAACAATGTGGTTCCTTTGCTTGTTTTTGTTTAATCCTAGGGCTTCTGCTTCTAAACATGGATTGGCTTTACTCTGTTTCCCTGCCTTAGAGCAGCAGTTGTTGCTACCTGAAAAGGCATTGAGCCCTAAGTGCTTCATTAGTGTGTGCTGCCTACATGTAATTAAGGGGCAGGCTGGAGCACGGTGAGCTGTGACTTGTTTGTATTCCGTCGCTTTGCTGGCTGCCCGGTAGATGTTTATGTTCAGAGCATCCGTCTTGGTTTTTCTTGTTGAGGGAGAGCTTGGGATGTCACTCTGGGACATCTTCTCCTCATCCGGGGTGCTCTGTGCCCTGACGGCACCTGTATGCAAACCGGTATGGTTTGGTAGGAAAAGTTGAACCTGACGCAGAGCTGGGATCCACGCTTAACTGCTGGCTGAGGTGTGCTATTTAGTGCCCTGGTTCTTAAGCCTGTGTTTTGCTTTTGGTGGGTAGAAGTGTCTAGAAATCGATGCAGGGGCTGGTATTTGCAGAAGTCAAGCCAGTGCCAAAACTGCTCAATATGTGGTGGGTATTTTTTTGGTCTGTGTGCCTATTTCCTGGTGGTCTTTCCTCCACAGTTTAGATGTCTCGGAACTGCCAACACTTAGCGGTGTGTGCGAGCTGTGGGATGGGAGGGTGTGAGCAATGTGGTCCTAGACACCTCCTTGCTGCTTCCTGCCTCCTCCAGCCTGTCTCCTGTTGCTGTGGCAACTCTGAGCACCTACAGGCATGGAGCAGTTGTTGCCTATCCTTGCCTTCATGCTCCGTAATCCTCATATTTCTGTGCCTCTCAGTTTATCCCATGTTGTGGGGTTTGGGAGTTCTTTTGATCCAGGCTAGAAACTGCTGACTTTTTAGGATGGTATTTGTCTGAGACAAGGTGTCTTAGATGGCGTTTGGCCATGGTGTATGTTGCGGTGCGTTTGTGTTTGATTAAAATTCCGCAGGCTTCTTCTCTGAGTAAAACAAAAGCACGCGGTCATGCAGTGTCCCAGTCACACGGTAACAAAGGACTCCATTACAACATTTCATTAGGAGTCTGTGTATATCACAGTTACTTCCATTTCCAACAAAAAACCCACAAACGACCCAAGGGAAAGTCGAATATGTGTACGCTGTTGTCCAGCTATCCGCAGCTGGCTGGAAAGTGTTTTTGCAGTCCCCATCCTAGGTTTTGTTAAATATCTTCTTGTGCTCTTTTAAACGATAAGATTATTTTTTTTTTCCATTTTATCAACTATTACAAAAATTGAGAAGTACTCAGAATGTATTTTGCTGTCATTTTCTTCAATTAAATACTTTATCTTTCTCTAATTAAGCTCTTTATCATGAGCAATTACTGTCGTCTTATAAAAAACAATTGCCAAAAGGTTATCTTCCTTTAATAAGAGAACAGGAAATTGTGCTAGGGATTACAGGCCCTGTGGAGATTTGCCAATAAGTCTTCCGCATGAAATATTTGTAGTCATTATAATTGCATACTGTACTTTGTGCTAGCGCAGAATCCCATTCTTCCCTTGAGTTCATTGCGCCTAAGTCTTAGAGCTTTTACGGTGCTTATGTGTTTAACATGCACTTGCTGCTGCAGCCAGAAAGTAGATTTAAATTACGGAGGAAATAAAATGGCTTATGTGGTGCTTATCTCTATTACTGTGCTTTGTTACAAGTAACACAGATGCAGATATAGGCCGGTGGAGGGAAGGGCCTCGTGCCTGAAGGTCAGTGGCAGTCCCTGTTGCTGGAAATGGCTGTAGGGAAAATGCAGGAAAGACTGAGGGGCGTCAAATCAGATTTATCAAAGCAGATTCGGTTTCATGGGGGCTGCAGTGAAATTGTGGTGTTTCGCCCTTCGTTTCGAATGAAATGCCCATGTACTTGAGTTGGTACGGCTTGTTCTTGCATCTCTTTCCTTGTGACTTGGCTTGTGGTTAACAACTGCGCTAGCCAGAGCGAATCTAACTTGGGCATGCCTTCCTGTGATACCATCGCGCCTCTGACAATAAGTTGTGCCAGAGGAAAACCTGTGAAAACTGTACGGGTCAATGTGAATTCTTCCAGTCATCCCCCACTCCCATTTTGTTCCTGTTACTTTGCTTTATGATATTGTTCTAGCCAGGAGTCTCACAAAAATAAACGTTGAGTATTAGAATACAAACAAAGCTTAGAATCATAGAATCGTCTAGGTTGAAAGGGACCTTTAAGATCATCAAGTTTGGTTTTGATGGTTTTTTTAACTAATGGAATGCCCTCTTGATAATTAAGATTAAGTGGGCGTATCCTTTTAGAAGGGGCTCTGGAAGAGGATTTTTGGTTTGATGTTGACCCCAAAGGGATAGAGGTTTGGTTCAGGGAGATCTTTCACTAGCAAACTGCTTTCCCAGCTTTGCCAATTGTGCATCCATTTATAGGAAAAGCAGTTCTGGTTATTGGACTCTGAACATTTAATTGTGTTTGCAGACACACATGTCTGAGCTCTATATGTTCTGTTTTGATTTAATGCAGCGATAATGTGTCCGATATATTGAATCTGACAAAAAAGACTGGTGCTGTAGCAGCAGGGGCAGTATTATTATAAGGCACGGTAACTTCAGGCCAAACCCCATACCAGAAGAGGCTTCAGCTACCTAAGGCTGAAATTACAAATGTGAAAATCCCTTCCCAATTAAATTTGGAAGGCTTGTGGGACCCCATCTTTGTGCAGGGGAGCCAACGGAGTTCTCTTCTGTTTACATCTTGAGCTCTGAGTCCCTCTTCCTAGTCCTGAGCTGTGTTGTACCAAAGGTAGGGAGGGATGCAGAAGAAAGCTTACATGTCTCCTACGAATGTGGGATTCTGAGATTGGGTACCTGGCATCGTGCACTGATGGCCACTGTGTTCTTCTAAAACAACAGTGAGACAGGGGGGGTGAGCTCCAGGTGTGGACTGTGCTCTTGCATGCATGCGTGTGTTCTTGCTGTGTATGTAAATGACTCCCACTGCTGTCACCCTGGCTGTTGCCACCTTTTCCTGTGGTCAGCAGGCTTTGGAAGAGAGGCTCTCAAGAAGTTTTCCTCAGCCAGCATCCTCCGTGCCTGGGTCTGGTGTGGGCAGAAGTCCTCACCTGAGATCTGCAAAAGCTTAGAGCTGAGGTTCTCTTCTCATCACACGGCATGAGCATGCTCCTGGGTCCCAGCCTGGCTGCCAGTCTGTAGGCAACAGCCATCTTCTGCAGAGCCTCCCTGCCTAGCTCAAAGAACCAGAATCTGGCCAGGTACCTAAAAGTTGTCCCACTGCTTTGTCTAGGCCAGAACGGACCAACTGCAGCTGTTGGCCGTGTACAGCACCTATACATCTTTCATTGTTCAATTTGTTGTGTTACCAGCGGTGAGGCAGTGCTGGGAGTAGGGGTGCACAGTGGTGGTGTGTGGCGGGACCTCACTGTGCACCCTTCCATTGTGGGTCAGTTCTGCACAACCCTTTGGCCCTTTTGTCTGTCACCTTAGCTTTTCCTCAGCTTTCCTTCACAGGTGAGCTTTTGCTTTGGTGCAGGTAGGATGTCTTTTGGCTCTTACACGGTTTAGGATTTTCGTAGCCAAACTGCATTCAAGAGTGTTGTCCATCCCTTGATCCAACTCATGTTCTTTAGTAAGGAGTTCTCTTCTCATGTCATACTTATTTAAAACTGAAATATAGCGTTTAAGGTTGCCTGCAGTAATGCAGTTCTAGTGCTTATCTGAAGACAGAAAATGAAAATAAAAGCTAAATTGGAGATTTATGGTATTATTACTTAAATACAAAAATAACGTTTTCCAGCCCCAATTGCAGACTTTTGAGTTGGGTTCTTCAATGTCTCAGCGGGCCCCCAAATCTGCTATGCTACATGCAAAATGAAGCTACCAGCTACTCTGAAGCCAAAACTGGTCATTATAAAACCTCTGTAAGCTGGCTGCCAGCTTCAGAGTTCATTATGAGGGAGGTCATTCTTCCTTACAGGAATGAATGTAGCTTTTGAGTACACTTTAAAAGTTTCATTTAATCACAATGCGGATGAATTGTTTTAGCCGTGATCGCCTGATGGGAAACTAACTTTCTTCTTCCTGGAAGAAAAAACACTGTGTTGATTCGTGCAGCAGCTTTTAGAACTACAGGATGTGATTTCCCTTTTTTTTGAGAGAGTTGGAAATTCTGGCACTAACAAAGGAAATTTTTCTCCCTCTTCTCTGCTTTTTCTTTAATACTGAGTAGTCAGTTTTCTGTTGAAATCTGTGAATGTGCAGAATAAGGTCTTCAGCGCCGCTCTTTCTGAAGCATACTCTCAAAGTGTATGTTTTTACAAATATTTTCAGCTCTTCTGTAAAAATTGTGTGATTGCAAAATGCTTTGAAGACTGTATCAGTTTTGGCTAAAATGTTTTAAATGGGGGAAAGAAAGCAAGTATATTCTTTTTTTTTTTCCATGGTGGATAGTCTTTCATGCCCTAATGGAAGGGTTTGGAGAAGAAGCCAGGCTCACCTTGAAAATGTATGGTGTTAGGATGAGAAAACATATCCTCAAGCTGGAACATGGGAATTTCTGATGAGATCCAAGGAAATATTTTTTTCCTGTGAGGGTGGTTAAGCACTGGAAGAAGAGGTTGCCCAGGGAGGCTGTGGACACTCCATTCTTGGAGATACTCAATACAGAACTGGACAAAGCCATGAGCAATCTGATGTAACTGACCCTGCTTTGCCCAGGGCATTGGACTAGAAACCATCAGGAGTCCCTCACAACATAAATTATTCTGTAATTTTGTGAAATTAATCTTCATTGTATGTGCAATATCTATGGTATTGCATGAGTTTTTCATTTTATTATATGATGGTATTTTCTGTACGATTGCTGACAACCGCAAAGAAACGGAGAGGCGATGGTTTTGGTAGAGGTCAGAAGTCTACAGCAGCAACTAGTTGGTGAGCAACTAGAGGTCAGGAGTGCAGTGCAGCAAGCTGCTGGACGTTTGGAATGTTATCCTGCAGCCATGAAATGGAGGGGAGCGCGTGTGCGTTACTCCTTGGCAACTGTCACGTTGAAAGTAGCTGTGAAGAGGTGCGCCCAGGACTGATTTCCCCTACGTGTGTAAAAATGTGTTGGTGAATGAAAATACTAAGTTTGAAGTATAGACCCTTTGCCAGGACCGGTTTTCAAGAATCCAGTCTCATAGCACTACTCCCTGAACGCTGAGAAAAACAAACAGCAGCAATTTCAAACACCTGTCTCCTCCCAGGCAAACTCCAGGACTTTTTCCAAGTAAGTACTTGTTTCAAAACATGTTTAAATGTTAAATTTTCACATGGCTTAAACTAAACATGTAAAGTAGCAGGGATATCCAGTTCTAATCCTTTGTAAGCCTTCTGATTTACTTTATGGTTGTTGGAGAGGATATTGATTGCCTGTTGCCAGAGAGATTCAAGATGAGCAAAAAGACATGGTATTGTAGATGCTTCCCAATCCAACAGGTCAGAAGGGGAAAATTCCTTGGCATTAACTAACTTTGAATGTTTCAGCAGAAAATAAATATGACTTCCACAAAATATTGTGCTCTCTATTCTAGATGTTTACTTTCTTGCTATTCTGAAGTAATTCATTAATTCATATATCTTAGTTTTTAACACAAATGCGTCAGTGCTATCCTGTTGCGGCTCCATAGAAATTCTGGGCCATCAATGTCAAAGAAATTCTAAATGAATTAGATGTGTGGTCCAGGCTGGAAGGAGACAGGTAAGAGTTTCTCATCACATTCTGCATATTGGTGTCCTTACACTTATTTTTTAAAGTGACAGGTGACTTGAGGAAGAGTACTGGGCGACGTTCACTGAAAGACAAAGTCTGTTGGTTTTTTTTGAGATACTTCTGAAGAATTATGTTTTTGTCTGGGAAGAACTCAGCCGAGTAGGGTTGAGATGTAACTTCTATACTGTGCAACATTGCAGAAGCCATTTAAAACTGTCACGCTGCTGAGCTGAGATTAAAATCTCTGTAGCTGTGACTCAAAAAACAATACCTGGATTTTTTCCTCCCTCCCCTCCCCCCTAGAAGTGGAAAAGTTACTCAGTTAATGATAGCTGTCCCTGGAGTACCTGGGCTGCATAGTCCAACAGGTCTAATTAAGGGTGACTGCCACATTCTTATTAAGCAATAACAAAAAAAAAAGCGTAAGGAAAATCTTGGTATCACCGTCTAAACTGTAAATAAATGCTAATGTGAGTAAATTATACGCAGATTAAATGGCTTCATAAAAATCCAGTGGACTTGAAGTAGATGAATTTTTGGAGGGGCAGATGGGAGAGGAGGATAATCTCTTTTATAATTAATTCAACCAGCCGTAGGTGATGAAGATAGAATATTGATGGAGTATTGAAACAGTGGGAAAAGAGATTGTATCTAGAAACCAAATGTAGGTCACAAGCCAAGATGGGGAAGAACTGCAGTTTGAAAGGCACATATGGTTGGTGATGGGTAATGAAACATGAGCTCTCAGCGTAGCGTACTCGGTAAAGGAACACAGCTGATCCCTGGTTACAGAAGCGATGAAGATTCAGTACTGCCTGAAAGACTCTGATTCCCAAGACTTGCAAGGAGAACAGTAAGTCTAGAAAAGCTGTGAGGGAGTGAGCTTTTGCTTTGATCCAAGAGAAGGTTAATATGTTGCCAGGTCAACCTCTATGTGGGAGAATATTTCTACCAGCAGACAGAGATTTGATTCATAAGGCAGTGGCATAACAAGATTTGATGTCTGGAAGTTGGAACATAAAATGCATGCTACTAATAAGTAATAGTCTTTATTATGCTGATGATTGATTTATGAAAGAACTAAGGCAGGTTCCTCATCTGGCCAAGTTTTTAAAGAACATCAGATTAGCTGTCTTTCTCCGGAAGAAATGGTACAGCTTTATAGCAAAGGTAGAAGGCAGTGAGATGACGCAGGACTCACTGGGTGAAGTCCTGTGGGCTATAATAATCTCAAAGCTTTGTGATCTGGAATAAGTCTGTCAGGAACTGGAGTGAGGCCATCAGGATTTTTTCAGATAGGCTGCTGAACAGCTGTCAGACAGTAGCTGCCAGTTAACATAAAGAATGTGTCCTATGTTGCCAAAATGTCTAAGTGGTTTTGGCAGTGGAAGGAAATGTGGGCTTGCTTCGTAGTCTTTTCACCGCAGGAATGGATGATGCACACTATAATCTGTTCTAGCAGACCATTTGTTTGGGCATCGGGGGAAAAAAATGAAAATACAGAACGAAAATCCAGATCAGTGCCCTGTGGAGAAGAAAGGGCAAGACTAGATCTTGGAGGCTTTTGCGTGCAGTTAAGTTCCACTCTTCAGGAAACTTTTAGAAGCAGCTTACTAAATCATGTAATATATTCTGTTGACAGTTCTGACTTGTTTGAAGCTGTATGCGTCACTGCTTGAGAGTAGCTTCTGCTGGACTCACCAAGGTCAGAGATGGGAAATGTGCCTGCTTTTGTATTCCTGTTGTCCAGCAAGCCCATCTTCTCTTTGCTTAGACTGTGCCAGTTTGGGGCTGGTGACCTTTCACAGGTGTCAGAGCTGAATGTCATTGTCCTTTACACCCAAATGGCTGATGACCCTATGCTGACTTAGGTGTCACCTTTTCCCAAACCCAGCCTCCTAGGGGCTCTGCTCCTCTCATGGCAGGTGCACGTGGCTTGAGATGCAAAATGTAGACCATGCAACATTGAGAGGGAAGCTGAAATCTCCCATACTCTGAATCTTTTCATTTTCTTCACTACTCTGCAGTACTATTTAAGCATACTTCCTCTAGGTTTTGAGAGTACCAGACTCTGCCTAGCTTGGCAAGTCTCTATGTGGTACGTATTATCTCCAGCTAAATGCCAATGAGAACTTACCTTCTGATGTTCCTACCTGTCCTCCTACCTGCCTTGTGACACCTTGACCTACTACAGGACTTTGTCACCAGGTATTGAGCCGGTTCAGTGATTTGTCTCCAGCCTGTTAGGGCAGACTGAGATCTCCAGGTGCCAAATCTTTCTCTAGAGCCTTCCATGTGAATATCAACCGTGTTAAGTGATTCTTCATTACCAGCTCGTTGCCATCACTTTCTAGAACTTCATTTTGAGAAAGGAATAGAGATAGCAAAGATGTCAAACAAACCTTGAACTCCTCAGTTTGTAGAGATCTTGATACAGTCTATGGACATAAATAATAATAAGGAGCCCAAACAAACCCTGAACTCCTCAGTTTGTAGAGATCTTGATACAGTCTGTGGACATAAGAATAAATAATAATAAGGAATCCTAGATAGTACAGGGACCACTGAGTGCTGCCTTGTTCCTGCTTGAAGGTACCTTGTCTGGAGAGAGGCATGAGGAAAATACCTATGCTTGGCAACAACGATCAGCTGGCAGCAATCCCAATTTCAAAAGTTGATAGTGAAGAATTATATTTAAAAAGTGACTACTAAGTAAATACTAATCTATTGGAAATTGGGATTTGAGAAAGGATGAGTATACTACATAAGCACGGCATTATTCATATACCATAGGTGTTTAAAATATAACTTATCTACTAACACTTAGAATCTGCTGGAAGTCAGTCTTAAAAAATAGTCCATTGCAATGATACACAACAAAGAAGGTAAAATTGAGGTTTCCTCTCAATAATAATCAGTAGATATATGTAATTCGTGACTACTCAGCTCTGTGAGAGATTTGTGTCTCTAGCAAAACAATTCAGTAAAGCTGACAGGGTTCAGATGAAAGAGGGGTTCAATGCATTTTCAAGTAAGTTTATTTGCTCAGCTAAAAATAAGCATATGCAAACACTACAGGGTTCAAGGGGAAACCAGTGAACCAGCTAGCTTCTAAAGGAAAGATCTTTCTGCCCATCTGTTTCCACAGAAGAGCGCCCCTACCAATCACTGTGTTTTGAAGGGCCGCTATTGTTGGGGATCTTTTTGTCCTGTAACTGGTGTCTAATCAAGAGCTACTAAGAGAAGTTAAAAAGTTCTTTTATAGGAATTCAGGAATAGTGCACTACCATCAAAGAAGAGTAATTGAATTGGACGCTATCACTCAAATGCCTTTTTTTGTTATTGCTGTTAAATCCTCACTGCTTTCTGTAAAGTACTTGCTTTGCTTTTCTGAAAACTCAAATTTCACATGGAAGGTCTTCTCCCCTGCTAACTCCAGGCTGTGCCTGTAGATCAGGTCTTTCTCCTTATGAACTGGCAGTTTGCACCTCATCTGATCTTAGGAAATTCTCACAAGCTCCGTAAATTTGTGATGCTTTTCTGCAAATGGTGCTATATGGCAAACTTCTGCATGACGCTATGAGAGATGAAGGAAGAGAGTGTGACTTAGTCCTCTTTTGCATGTGGGGTGATGGGTTGATGAGGAGACCCCAGTGAGGTTATGCTGTTTAGTGCTTCTGTGTGAGAAAATGAAGCAGTGAGACAAAATCTGCGCAAAATTTTACCTTCTTTTACCAAAAATATATTTTGCAAAATGACTCTTCTGAGTCTTCAGCCTTAATTAATCCTCTTTCTGATAATGCATTTAAAAATGAGCCAACTCCAACAATTCACCAAGTCTGTTTCGGTATATAGAGGCATGAGGTATGTCTGTATGTGAGATGATTGCTTCCATGAGCTTTCCCTGAGCTTGGTGACTAGCTCTCTGAGCCTGGCAGTGTAACAGAACTGCTGGCATTGTAATGCCTTGCTGGGCTGTGATGGTGCTTTTGGGAGAATATCTTAGTTATTGCATGCTGGAGGAAGAGAGGGGGATGACCATCTTCCGCTTGTAGTGAGACAACTTGCTCACCAGAGAAAGTGAGAAGGAACCCACTGGGAAGTTCAGGTGTATTTACGCTGCTACACCTGCCTTTGCAATAAAAAGAAATTTTTCTGGTCACAGGCAACGGAATTAACTCTTCCTCATCAGATGAGACAATTCACAAAGAGAGAAAGTTTCTACAGCACATGAGCATTCCTGCTGGAGGACAGATTTTTGTGTCGGATGCATTGGATAGGCTGAAATTATATCTAATTAATGACTGTATAAGCTGGCCTTGTGCTAGAAGGCCATATGTTCACCTGTGTAGACACGGTGAAGACAGGCAAACAGCATCTGCAGTGATTATGGATCTGCCTCAGAGCTGCTTACTCCCTGCGAAGCACTTGATGAGGAAGGCAGCCCTGGTGCCAACCACCTGAAGTAGCACTGGTGCTCGCTGATATGTGAACAGATATAGCAATACATGAATATTCATGGACTGTTGCTGCCTGCAGTGTTTTGTCACTATGGGATGGGGTCCTCAGCCTGTTGACTGGTTGGAGGCATCTCATCTGAGAAGGGCTGGACTGTCGTATGAATGCTTGGATGCTCAGAGCAGCCTGTGTATGCAGCACTAGCATGGCAGATAGAGTATAATCAAGTGCTCTTTAGAGGGGGGAATCAGTAATGAGTGGGAAGGGCTCACCTATGTGGATTTACAGCTGGGAGCTTTTCTCCAGCTCATGGTAGCAAAGTGTCTTTCATCACCAGGTCCACAAATGCTGAAGATGTGTGAGAAAGCTAGCAGGAATGTGTACCTGCAGGTACCTCTTTTAAGGATGATTGTCTCCAAGGGGGGAAGGGAAGGTGTGTTTTAAAAGTCAGCAAATAGTAGCTCAGTATAAAATCATAGAATGGTTAGAGTTGGAAGGGACCTTAAAGATCATCTAGTTCCAACACCCCCTGCTGTAGGCAGGGTCACCTCCCACTAGACCAGGCTGCTCAAAGCCCCATCCAGCCTGGCCTTGAACACTTCCAGGGATGGGGACTCCACAATTTCCAGTGTCTCACCATCCTTAGAGTGAAGAATTTTTTCCTAATATCTAATCTAAATCTACCCTCTTATAATTTAAAACCATTACCCCTCGTCCTATCGCTACACTCCCTGATAGAGTCCCTCCCCATCCTTCCTGTAGGCCCCCTTTAGGTACTGCAAGGCCACTATGAAGTCTCCCTGGAACCTTCTGTATTCCAGGTTGAACAACCCCAACTCTCTCAGCCTGTCTTCATAGGAGGGGTGCTCCAGCCCTCTGATCATCTTCATGGCCCTCCTCTGAACTCGCTCCATGTCCTTCTTTTGTTAGGGGCCCCAGCACTGGTTGCAGTACTCCAGGTGGGGTCTCATGAGAGCGGAGTAGAGGGGCAGAATCACCTCTCTGGATCTGCTGGCCACGGTTCTTTTGATGCAGCCCAGGATGTGGTTGGCTTTCTGGGCTGTGAGCTCACATTGCTGGCTCATGTTGAGCTTCTCATTCACCAACACCCCCAAGTCCTTCTCCTCCGGGCTGCTCTCAATCCATTCTCTACCCAGCCTGTATTTGTGCCTGGGATTGCCCCGACCCAGATGCAGGACCTTGCACTCTGCCTTGTTAAATTTCATGAGGTTCGCATGGGCCCTTCTCGAAAACTGTCTCAGCCTTTGAGTAAATGCTGTGAGTGCTTTTCGGTTGTTTTTCTTTTCTGCTTGAGGACTTTGATAACAACAGTAGTTCAAGGAGGGAATAGAAGACTTTGGGAAAGACCAGAGCAAAGACAATAGTTTTGCTGTGATCCATTTCAGTAAGATGAATGGTGACCATTTATCTTTCAACAGAGTTGTGTCATTTCAGTGGGGAGATGAGGCCTTGGACTGCATAAGCAAAGTCTGGAAAACTTTTATTGAGCTAGAGGAAAAAAGAATTTCTTTGTCCTTAAGGTGTTTTGTATTTGTCCTCGGGGATAGGTCAAACAGGCTAATTTTGGAAAACTAGGAAGTCCCGGCAATTTTTTTTTCCCCTGCCATTTCAGACAGCTCTGTCTTTCTAATGGTATTTTTGCTCTGACTCTTACTCTCTGAGACCAGCTCCTGGGTGGACGGTTTCTAGCATTCTCCTGCACGTGAGGGAGAAAAGTTAGCCAAGGAAGGAGGCAGAGAAAGGGGTACTGTTCAGCTTCGTGACCACATATATCCTCGCTGTCTCCAAACAGGAGCACTTAAATCCTCCAGAGGTGAGGATTTGCATGAGAAGATGGGAAGGTTTGTAGTTACTTGCAGTGATCTGGAACCGCTTTTATATCCACCTGTACACCATCAATGGGCAAGTGGGCTTTTCTGATCAATTGCAGAAGTAATTGAAGAGATTTTAGTTATCTCAGTATCTCTGTGGGTTTAGTCCTTAATTATCCTTTTGTGCCATTCTCCTGAAGCGCGTTTGTTAATCACTCCAGAGTACTTTAGCTTCTTTCAATATATTGAATTCCACTTGGATGCTTTTAAAAGTGTTTGCGCAGCATATGCCTTTCTTAGGAGTATGGGAAATATCCACAGTCTGAAACAAAAGTGCAGTGTTCTGAACTCAACATCCATGTTGTTGTCCCATAAATTAGTACGTTCTGTGCTGTTATGTAAGTTTATCTCGTGTCAGAGTAATAAAAGCTGAGTGTGCTAAAAGGCTGATAAGCCTGCCACAAAGGATTACGTTGTTCAAATTCTTCTGCCTTAAAATAACACCTGTTGCTTTACTGACTTGTGCTGGTAGGATAGTGTGTCTTGAGAACTGGTCTAAAGTGTGAAAAAAAGAAAAGAAAAAAAAAAAAAACAGCAGCAAAACCCATTTTTTTCAGGCACTTCAGATCCAAGCCTTAGCAGCCTTGAATTTAGTATTGTCTCTAAACCACTCTTTCACAAAAGGACTACGAGAAAGTACAGCTGTTCTGTATTTCTGGATATTAAAAATGGACAAAGTGACTTTTCAGTAATACTGCCGTAGCCTCGAGGACTGAATGCAAAAAAAACAAGTGCTCCTTCTGTTGGCAGGTGGGAAGTTCAATCCCTTAAAATGCAAAATAAAAAATAATAAAGTAGATGGTTGTGCGGCTTCTGAGGGTAGCCTGCAATGAGGGTGAAGGGACAAGCACCCCACAGCTGCCAGCAAAAATCGCTGCTGGCAGTGAGTGTGCATAAACTAAGGGTCCTCTTCCAGCAGCCCTTAAATAGATGGTGGCGGGGAGAGGGGAAGTTCATCCCTGATACCACGGTTCTGCACAATGATCCCCTTTCTGGGTGCCGGGGTCACAGCTGCTGTCTGGAGATTATGTACAGAAGCACTCTTCTTCTCGGGAGAGGGAGGTTTCCTGGAGGATTAAGCGCAGGCTGAAAGCAGGAGGAGTTATTCGGGAGGGAGACAAAGAAAGCGAGCCTGTGGCTGTGACAGGCAACAGGGGAGGAAGACTGTGAACGAGAAGACAACTGCCAGTAATTGCTGCTTGGGTGGGAGAGGCTCCCGTTTGTGTTCCTGAAGTGGTCTGGTCACGGGGTGAAACCCACTGCGGGTTTGGCACGACCCTGCCTCTTGCAGGACTCTAAGTGCTCCTTTCCCATGCGCGTGGGAGGTGGATGGCGTCTGGCAGAGCTCTGCCACCTCCTGCATCTGAACTGAAGCCGTTTCTTTGCTCGCCATCTCAAGTCCCCTTTAATCATTCAGAAATGGGGATCAACGTGGTAATCTGGATCCCCATGTAAAGGTGCATTTGCACTCCCCATCTGCTCATAAAACCATGCTTTTAGCATTTTCTTCTGTCACAAACACGGTGTCACCATGCTTTCTGAGCCTGCCGCTCTGGTGCTTCCTTCTTCCCTCTTCCTTCTCAGCTTTGTTTTTCTGGGTTTTTTTCCTCTTTTCTCTCTTATCCTGCTACTTCACCTCTTGGGCACACACATTCCTGGGAAAGTACCCAGAAAAATCCTTCTACCCACTTATCATGTGCCACCACCTCTGTTTTGTGTAGGAAGGTCTTCTATATTTGAAGCCAGGGCCATCTGCCATGTTCCTAAAAAAACCCCCAGGTTTCTTGCAGTTTTCTGCAAGGGCAGTGGCCACAGTTCTTCTGTATAACTTTAAAAGGAAAATCCAACCCATCCTCTAGTAGTAATATTTGAAACTTCTTGCCTATTTGTCAGTTACTTCCAAAGTTGAGACTCATTTCACTTACTGGATCAGATTTCCCACAGATCCCATATGCCGGCTACTTCTTTTTAGTGGCTTCAGAATCCACTAGTGCTTTTTATAACGTGAAACAAATGGGTACTGCACATAATGTAGGAAAGGAGAGGTGGAAGCAGAGGAGGCTGACAATGCGTACATTCAAACGATGTGAAAATGCAAATGGGAAAAATATGACTGTGTCAGTAGAGCCTGTCAGAGGGGGCTTAAGGCATATAAGAGAAATATTACTGAAACGTTCCTTGAGGATAACTTGAAAGTAGCTTTCTTGCTCCTGAAAGATGTGGCACACATGGGTGGTAGCTTACTTTATTTGTTAACGTTTTCTGTTCAGGTAATTTTATATGATTAAATATATCTGTTCTATCTAATTGGCCCCTGTAGTTTAGAGTCCATCTAGAAATCTAGGCGCATACTGTGAAAGATCAATAAAGTGATTTTAGTGTTTGTGAAAGCAATTTTTCTGGCCTAGTTTATGCATTAAAAAGGATAATACACCTGTCCTACATTTGTGAAGTATCTCAGCAAACACAAAAGGACAGTCTACTCAGTTTATGTACTTCATTTTCCAATACTGCATTGTAATGGCATGTTTCCAAGCAAAAACATACTTTCCCCTCTAATGTCATTCATTTACATGCACATCAACTATTTTGTACAGTGAAGAAAGGTTAAATTCAGGCTGAACTGTGGTCCAAAGGACAGATGGAGGCAGAAAGTCCTTCTGTAATGCTTCCTGTAGAGGAATAGAAATTCTTTTACCATGTCTCTAAATTTAGGGTTTACACCAGCACTGAGAAGCAAAAGCCTTTCAAAAAGAAAATGATGAGTTATGCAGTAGAAATTACAAATATTTTAAGATGGAAATAGCTGCTTTTATGTCTTCCCTCTCTGCTGCAGATCTGACTGCTCAGCTTTAGGTGTGCAGTTTCTTTTTTTCTGTGGGATTGCACAGGGCTTATTTACACAGCATATTCGTAACAGTGCTTCAACTGGTAGGGGTGGGAAGTGGGACCCCCTGTGTATTGGTAGTAGGTATTTTGTGTCCTAAGGAAAAATCTCAAACAATCGTTATCAGGATGGACCAGCGTGTCTAACACTCCACCGAGGAGCACTGCGCTCCAACTGCGATGGGGTAGGATGCATAGGATGAAACGTAGGGAAGAACTTCCTTCTCTTCCTCGCCCAGCTCCGTGCCAACTTGCATTGCTCTCCTGATCTTGGTCACAATGTGGCTTGCAGCCCAGCTCCAGTAGTTGGTGTTCCCAGCTCTCCAGCCTTGACTTGAAGGGAGTCTTCTATTTTATGGGACCCTGTTCTTCTGTGCCAGGGCAGCCGTAAGAGCCCAGGGTGCTTCCTTTAATGTCTATGGTTATGTGTGTCTGAATGAGTGCTGGAGCGCTTACATCTACAGCAGGAATTTTAGACTAGCAAATTTCTACTATATCCTGAGAAGACCGAAAATCACCTCTGCTGTAACTTCATACCTTCAGCCAGGTTCCCCAAGTCAGGGCAGTGTTTAGATAAAGTAATAAAAATAGTAAAGAGCCCGGAAGTCAATTTTGTTAGACTGAGTAAAAAGGACAGGAAAGGAGACGTAAGGGACTTGTCCCACTTCGCAGCGAATCGGTCTCTCTCTGAGTGCCTGTAGTTTTGGGGTTTGTGTTTTCATGGGATTAATATAGAAGGCCAGAAACTATTTCTGCCTGCAGGAGCATGCATAGTATGTCCTGAACGTTTTCTGTGGCTTTCTCTTCTCGCTGAAAGCTGAAGCGTGAAGCATATTCTGAGATGCTTCTATGTTGCTTACTTGCATAGAAGAAAATAGCAGTAGGTGGGATACTGGAAAAGTTAATAACACTTACTCAACGTGGAGGTGAGAAGATAGTTTTGTTTCAGCAAGAGAGTGACTCATGATGCCAAAATGAATGTAATGAGGATGGTTTTATTTTAGCTTAGATACCATACGTACCTGTTGAGGTTGAAGAAAAAGCAAGTGAACCTTCGGTAGGAATACTGTCAGGGTTCAATACCTTGTAGTGATCTGAGCTGTAAAAAGCCGTCTCATCACATGAGAACACAGAGCGCTCTTTCAGGGGGCTTTTTGAAAGGAAGAGTGGTGCCGTTGTTGGCAGGGTGCTGCCCTGTGCCAGAACGCCACAGCGGATGGCGGCATGTGCGGTGTACTCATCGTTGGTCTGAATCCAGTGAATCTGAAGAATAATTGGAATTTGAGAATATTTCCTTGATTGGTAAAGTACTGTGGTCAGGTCACTTCGGAGCATCATCAATGTGAAAGGCACTGCTTTACCCTGCTCTGGCCTCTTTCACTTTCTTTCTTCTCCACACCCCAGCCATCCTGAAGAGAAATCCCACAGGTGAGACTTAATATCTCCTAATCAATGGAGGGCTTTTTTTCCTCAGCCTTCTCTTGTCTTGATCTAAATTCAAAGTTTTGAGACTATTTTACCTAAAGTTTCTGTTGATAGATGCCATCCTCAAGAAGCCTAAAATCTCACTTCTGAGTTTACTGGACCTTTTTAGTAGGCATTTCTGTTACTACCTTTTTGTGACCTGTAAGAACTGTGGTGGTGCAAGTACATCCCTTCGTAAATGGAGCTGAAATCTGTTTTATTTCATCTTCTGTGACAAGCTGTCGTGGCAGTTGATTGAACAACACTTCCAAAGGATTCATCTCAGAAGGAGTGCTTACAAAGTGAAGTTCCGCTCATCCTAGTATGAGTGAGAAAACGAATCTCCATTTTGGTCTTTAATTCCTCTGTCTCCTGCCTAGACTGCTTTATTACTCTCGTCCATCTGTTAATGACTGAATGAAGGTCTCTGAAAGGCATCCTAAGTCCTTAAGTCCTTCCTCCTTTTGTTTTGACGTGAGACCTTTCTGTGGTGCCATGTGAAGGTCTTGTCCACTATTTTGGTACCAAGTTGTGAAGTGCCTCAGAGCATGGGAAAGTGTATGTCCAGCCTTTAAAGGCAGTTTACAGGTGGTGGTAGACAAGTACTGCCGCAGTACTCTCCAGCCAGATTTCTTTAGCCCCCTTTGGTCAGAAAGTTGCCATTCAGTCATGTGTGGCCTCAAGTACAGCAAACACATCGTTAAAGTGAATGTGTGGCTATTGGAGACTATGAAAAAGCTGTCCTGGGCAGAAAGTTGTCTCATTACTGGCTGAGCTGGTGATCAGAGGAGAGTGTGGGTCATTAGTGGACAGTCCCTTGGGCTGTAGGCGCTTGATGCTGCAGAGGACAGTTTTGGTGAGAGGGGTGTGAGAACATCTGCAGGAGGGAGGAATATGTATACTGTTAGACCTCAGGCACTGCTGCATGGCTGCCATATGGACACTGTACCGCATCCGCGCCAGGAACTCTTTGGTTCTGGTGGAAATCAGTAAGTGAAAACGCTTCTTGTGCCAGGTAATGCAGATCTGCAAAAACCACTGGGTTGGCACTCTGCGGGAGGGAGCAGGGCGCTGCGTGGGCCGCTTGGCACCTGGCAGGGTAAAAGTGGATGGTTGAGAGCAAAGTGCTCATGCACAGCAGAGACTCTCGAGTATCTTGAGCATTGCTGCTAATGGAATCAAGGAGTGGAGATGGATCCTGATCCTCAGGAAAATTTCCTGGAACAGACAGAAGAGTCTGAACAAAGCAGACATTTCTCCTGTAAGACTCCTTCTGCAGGCTGCATCCCAGGCTTTTTTGCTGAAGAGTTTTTATATCCACCTCGCTTGCAGGCTGCCTGCCTGGGATCTCATTGGCATCCTGCTTTTCTGCTGTAATCTCATGTTGTTAAGGAGTGTGATTTTTGTTCTTAGCTGTGCCACATATAGAAGATTACATAAATACCTTGGAAATCTTGGGAGGGGGAAGAAGAAGGAGGAAAAAAAAACCCACCACAACCTACCAAACCCTTCCTCTGAGAAGCATTTTGATCGTGTAATCTTATGTCTTCCTGTCAGAGAAAATGCTGTTTAACATAGGAGGAAAGCCACAAACTGGCTTCCTAATGATCCAGATGTGCTAATGAGCAATTACAGACCAACACACTGAGTTGAGATAGATTTGTTCTTCTAGCAGTTGTTGCCCAAAGATGTTTTGATACAGGAGTGCTTTTTCCTCCTCTCCTCCCTGTGTTGAACCTTGTGTCATTTCCATTTCCATCTCCTTCCTCCTGCCCTCCTTTCCCTGCTAAATAGCTATTCACTTTCTAATGTGAAGCCATTTCATAAAGGTTATACTTCTGAGGTTCAGCTCCCCTGTTCGTAACCCTCAAGTTAAACCAAAGGATAATCCTGGGATGGCGGGGGGGAGGGCTGGTTTGTTGCTCCTTGCAGCACGGCTGTTTGGTTTCCCATTGAAAACCGGTATTTTTTCAGCAATGTGCCCCTGGTACAGGGGGAAAATTGAGCTGTGGGTACAGGATGCTTTATGCTGGGTTACTGTGAATGTATTTGAGTTCCGAAATCCTCAATGATGGGGTGCGTGCAAGTGCTGGGGGCATCCAGGCAAGCCGATGGGAGGGTGGGCCCCGAGCCTGTGGTAAACACTGCACAGACACCATGTTGCTCTTTGCCACATCAAAAAGGGTGGCTTTTTTTTTTTTTACTTTGAAAGTCTGAAACATATTAAATAATATAATTTACTAAAACAGATTTTATAGGTCATGCTTCCTTCTTTTCAGAAAGAGTGAAAATTTGTTAAATGTGCTTGCAACTTGGGAGAGAGAGAGGTGGGGGGAATAAAACTTCAAACAGCACTGCTAAAAACAGCCCGGGCTGCTTTTGTTTGGACTTTCAAAACGCAGCGGCTTAATGCCTCCATTGTACGCGGGGGGAAATATGCTAATTTGAAGCACATTTCCCATCAGAAGCCCTTTCAGTCCTGTCATCGTTGAGATATGAAGGATGATAAAAGCAGGGGGAAGGGGGAGGCCCGTATTATGGGAGTGCGGCTGCTGGTTATTGTGCACGGGGAGCGAGGCTGAATAGGGCTGATGGGGTCGGTCACCCGTGAAGGCCCGTGGCCCCAGGGCCGTGCTGGTTCCCATAGGCGCTGCCTGCCCCTGGCCCCGAAGGGACCCCCCCGCTGGTGCCACCAGGGCAGGGGTCCTCGGGGGTGCTCCCCAAGTCGGCCACCCCGGCACCGACCAGGACAGGGGCAAAAATGGTCAGAGGGCTGGAGCGCCTCTCCTGCGAGGACAGGCTGAGAGATTTGGGATTGTTCAGCCTGGAGAAGAGAAGGCTCCGGGGAGACCTTATAGCGGCCTTCCAATACCAAAAAGAGGCCTACAAGAAAGATGGGGACAATCTTTTCAGCAGTGCCTGTTGCAATTGGATGAGGGATAATGGCTTTAAACTAAAAGAGGGAAGACTTAGACTAGATATAAGGAAGAAATTTTTTACACTGAGGGTGGTGAGACACTGACACAGGCTGCCCAGAGAGGTGGTAGATGCCCCATCCCTGGAAACATTCTGGGCCAGGCTGGACGAGGCTCTGATCTAGTTGAACCTGATCTAGTTGAAGATGTCCCTGATCATTGCAGGGGAGTTGGACGACCTTTGAAGGTCCCTCCCAACCCAAACTATTCTGCGATTCTAGGATAGGAACGGAGGGGCTGCCATCAAGATTTGCAAGCGCTCGCCGCCGTCATCCGTCCTGCAGCCCTGTAACAGTATTTCTTTCTGGGTAACACAGGCAGCTACTTCACGTTCACTTTAAGTGCAGTTTAAGCTGAAACAACTGATTTTTTTCCTGACAAGGCCTCTTCTGCTTCCTTTCCGAGCTGCTGATGCTTGCAGGGCAGTGGTGCTCGCTGGCTGCGTGGGGCTGAGCTCCTGCAGTAAAGAGACGCCTTCCACTGCTGCTGCAGTTGGGGTGGGTTTCTTTCTTCACAGTTATGAAACAGTGGGGAATCTGTGAAATGGTACTTAGTCTGTTACCGCTCATTTATATGATTCTATTATAGGTTGAAATAAGTCCATTCATCAGTGCTTGGTATGTATTCAAGATCTGCAAGCGCCATTCTTTAGTGTGTGATATATATAAAAAACTAGGGTTTGGGGGTTTTCTTCTCTTTCTTCAAGTCGTGAAGAGCTCTTTAAATGGTGGCTTTTGTCTCAGGAGTCTGACCTTATTGGTCTGGAGCTGGGGAGATGCTCAGTTTACCCATGAGGACTACATTTTCTGTTTAGTTTTTAACAGGTGCTAGTGTTGTTTTATTATAGAGAATTTGGGATTAAATGAACTCGAGGTTCTGATAATGTTGCTATGATATTTGCTTGGAAACGGTTTGAAATGCCAGTGAGAACTTAGTTGTAGTTGTTTGTTTGGCTCTATAAACCTGCAGTGTACTAACGGCAAATTAAGCTAAGAAAATGGGCTTTTGATTGCATTTGCAATCTGGTGATGTTCTGTCTGCAATAGCAGTATGTGCCACACTTGAACACACAATTAGTTTAAATATTTCTGATGACTATAGCTGGAGTTAAGTGCTTAGAAAGGCTTTTAAAGTAGTAATTCATCTTCAGTTTCTTCCCTGTACTAATAAACTTGTGAACAGGCAAATCGGGCTGATTGGTTTTGGCTGGGCATGAGAAGCTGCGATCGTTTTCTGCAACCTATGGGTGAGCCTCTGATCTGCAATGAGAGGAGCTCTATCCCGTGTTGAGCAACATGCCTTTGGTCACCTCCAGGATGGTGAGTGCACACTTGACGTAGTACAGTTTTTTTGATACAGGGACACAGTTCCTCCTACAGACCAAAGAAAGAATCTTAGCTAGAGGCTTTGATGTTGTTTCTGCCTTGTGCTTTTCTGCAATGTTTTAATTATACTTTTTTCTGATATATCCATTCCTTCTCCCTTTCCCTAGTTCATTAGTTCCTTTCTTTTCCTCTTCAAAAGGTGCAGAAAGGTGGAGCAGATGATGGTATTTCAGGAATCAGTAGTGGTAATAGAGACAGAAGATGTGTCTGTCATAATTCTGAGAGCAAAAATGCCCAGTGCCATTTTGAATAATGAATGTGAGGGTCTCCAGAGCAAACATGTAATGATAATGCTTAGTGTTCACACTTGGGAAGCTCTGAGCACAAGAGAGATGGTTACAAATGTGCTGAAACCCAGAGAGCAGAAATGAAATGGATTGGGAATGATACAAGGAACAGATGAAGAAAAGTAGATGCTAAATGAATTTCTCTCTGACTCATGACAAAGTGCAGAAGTGATGCCTTTTATGTGTTTAAAACAAGTGAATGCCATGTTTGGAAAGAAACAGAGAAATGGGGATGTAACTAGGCAATGTCATGGTGAGACTGCTAAAAGGAGAGTCTGGGTGGTTTTCAGGCAGCAGGATAGGAGGCTGGTTTGGAGGTCAGGATCCTGCTCCGGCTCCTTCTGGAGAAGCCTCTCCTTCTGCATTGGTGGCAGCGGGGGCTGCCCGTGGTTCAAGCCCTCCTTTGTGCCGAGCCTCAAAACCTGCTGGGCTGCAGAGCGGCTCTTCCCACGAAGCCACCAAGAGGCTCCAAGCTCGAGACACTTAAAAAATTAGGGGAGGCAAAGCATTGGAAGGGTATACTCTAGGGAATAATCCTGCCCTGGCAAGGGATTTTACTTGACAGCCTATCTGGGAATCCAGGCTGAAAGCTGCTACGCTGTCCTTAACTCACCCTATAGTGCTTTTGTCTCGGCGCTTGCTTTGTATGCAGGATCACCCACTGCTGAGGTTCGGCAGAAGTTGAGGCATGACATGATCCCGACGGAGCTCCAACCGTGCTCGTTGTCGGCAGGTTAAGTCATTCCCTGTTTATAAGGTAGCGGGTGGTTTTTATTTTTTTAATTGCGCTGAACTCCCCAAGAGCACACTTAACTTTTTTATGGGCTCAAGTGAAAGACCTGTTAAACACTTCAGCGGCTGTTGTTTGTTGTCCACTGGCAGCATTCTCAAAGGCATTGTAAAGCATGGAAAGAACTGCTACTTTATACGTGACTGGGATCCCAGTTGATGCCACTAAAAAAGAGGGGACTGGAAAAGCTAGGCCAGTCGAAGTTGCCTGGCACATATTTAGTCGATGAGTTAATTGGACACCCTCAAAGTGGAACTTGTTATTGTCCTGCCACTTTCCTAATGAGGATATCTGCTCTTGCAAAGAATACAATGATTAATTGGGGACCCTTTCGTTAGTGTCTTAACTGAGGATTTCATGACTAATGTCTTGTGTGTGAACAGAAACTGTATGTGCAATTCAACAGGTGGTCCAGGACTGCATGACAGAACCGATCCAGGATCCTTCCCAAAGTATAGTTTAATTACACTGCAATGGGAATTTTTGCTATCAGGGAAACAGCTACAGTAACAGTGACTTACAACCTGCTGAAACTTTGAATGATGAATTGTACCTTGTACCAATCATTATTTCAATTCTTTTACATCAACATTTTGACTGACGAATTACATGGTCTTTTCAAAATGTTGACACGCAACTGCCCAATAATCCATGAGTTGGTCTTGGAGCAACGTGCAGCTGAGGCTGGTGGTGGTGGGGCTGGCCTTTCAACCCAGGGTACCGAGGTGATCGGATAATGGTGCCTAAGGAACGCTGCTCTCGCTGCATGGTTTAGCTCTGCCGCAAAATCCAGTCTGACGCTGGGTGACTTGATTCTTGGCCCTGAAATCTTGATCTGAGGGAGGCTGTAGCACTGGGGTGGTGCTTAGTTGTGCATTCACTATCAAACTTAGTACCTATTGCATGACTCTACAAATTAGTTTGCATTCCTCATTGTCATTCCGATGATGCTGATAAGGTTTTCTGATCAATAAAAATATGTATACAATATATGCATATTTTTTCTTCATGTACTTACTTATACACACACATACATGTTTTCTGCATATGTATACACACACACACATCTATATCTAGGATTTCTGCATGGAATCCCTCATGAAATTCAGGAGGAGTCTTCATTCCTGTCTCTCCCCATGCCCCTCCATTGTGGGGTACTTTTTTATGAGTGCCCGTGGCTTCTTTTTGGGGAGCTGTAGGGTTTTGTACTTCTTTGTATTTCCCTGCTTTTCTCCACGCTTTGTGAAAAGACTGGACTGAGGCCAAGACTGAAGAACAAAACGAGCACTGAATAGATGAGAGATTGTAGGTGGGATGCTGAAGTCTATGCGAAGAGTGGGAGGGCAATTTTGAAAATCAGAACTGGATGTAAAGTTAACAGAGGATTGTCTGATTAAATCTGACTTTGTGGAGCAGAAGAATAAGTTTGTGTCGAGGCTGAACTCAGAGAAGTTTCGATTCATTTATAGATAGATAAAGAAAAAAAAAAATCAGCAGGTAGTCTCCAGTACTGATCCTGTCTCAACTCTCATGCATATTGAGACTAAGCAGCTGTATTAGCAGGAGTGTATTATAATGATACCTTTGCTGCCTTCTAAAAAACTCCGGCAGAAATAGCTCTTCTACAAGTACAAGAGGTACTTAAGTTAGAAGTGCTAGTAAGAGCAGCACAAATATCTAGGATCCTATTTCAGTATGTCCAAGTATTTAGAACTCTATTGTTAGTCTTCTGAGATGGCAGTAGGCTTTGGCAACAGTATTGGAGGAGAGGGTTCATAGCAAAAGCTAAGTAGGTTGAATTGTCTTTAAGGTGCAGAATTAAGGGAATGAAGACACAGGACCTGATCATATCAGTTTCCTGCAGGACTGCAGTGTTCCTGCCGCTGCTGAATGTGTGACTCAAGGCAGAGGGACGGAGAGACAAGCATAACAACTGAGAATCTCCTCTGTTTTAAAGGTGACAGAGAGAAAAAAAAAAAAAAAGGTGTGTGTGCCAAAATCAAGAACTTAGCCCTTAAAATGATGGAGGAGCATTTGAATCACCATTGAAGGACTTCATATATTAGTCATGTATGTGAGGATGTTGCCACTGCTGAGCAGAAAATGTGTATAACATTGGGTAACTCAAAGCCTTGTTTTGCTGCCTAATTTTAAATTTAAAGCATTTGAAACTTGCCATGCATTGCACTTGCAGGGAACTGTACATACCGCCATAAAATTGTTGAGCTGGAGTAGAAGCTGAAGATGATCATTGGGGCTGGTGCTCTGAATGTTGCTTGTTGAATGAAACCTACTTGTAGGGGGAGAAGCTGGGGTGTCTGCTTCTATTTTTCTCGTAGTCTTTGTCATCCCAAGGTGGCCAGTCCCATAGGAAAGGAGATTTCATTGCTTCCTTTAGAAGCTGGTGTGGTGTCAGGAAGTTTGCCTGAGATTTTCCCTTTCAACTGCATCCTCTTTTTATCATATTAAATCAGTTCTTCCCATCATGACGTTTATTTATACCCTGTGAATGTTTAGAGTCTTTTCCTGCTTTCTCTTAATTTTTCATTTAGCTTTTCCTATTTATCCGTGCTCTTTCAGCTATACTATAAGTGGGCTCCAGTTCGTCACCCTGTTTCTGTCTGGCTTGCCAAAAGCGTGGTGCTACTCCAGACAGCCTCACAGGAGAGGGGTGCAGGAGGTGATGTTGCTTCCAGCTCAGTTTCAAACATTACCTATTCTGTTTTCATGTTTATCACTTTTCCTCAAAAGTCTTCAGCATAGTTGGGATTCCTGTGTTCTACCTATCAGGGTTCCGAATTATTTTCCCTAGGTGTGTTCTTTAAATTAAACACCCACAGTTCTTACACCCGGAAAAAAAACCCAACTTACTAAAGCCATTAGTTAGGATAAAGAAATAATATCTAGCATTTATTTTAATTACTTCCACGCTGTTGACTGCGTTTCATAAGCAGAAATGGACCTCCCAGCTGCTTAAGAACATCATCAACTTTTGCTTTCATTTTGACTTTGATTATAGCTCTTCAGGCTTTTTTCTTTGGTATCTTTCCCATCTCTGCCATTTGAGTCTCCTTTGAGACTAGGACTCGATGAGACTTAGCCATCTATTCACTGTTTGAGGGATTTTTATATCCCCCCCTCCATGTTCCAAATAAAGGTTAGCCATCCGTGTATGTTCTGGATTTAGGCTGTTTAGGCTTTGATTCTCACCGGTGGCTGTGACTGCAGTGGAGTAAAGCAGCGGTCCAGCTGGAAGGTGGCAGGCCGGACACAGAAATGTATGAAACCCGCCAACTGAACGACATCTACTTTGCCCATCTGCTTGCTGCCAGGCAGTTAGCCTGTCAGCAGCTATTGCCATCTTCATGTGGCTTTATTAAGGGGGTCACAGGACTGGCACCTTCACACTGTTAAGGTCCATTCACCCTCCTGGACTTACCTGCATCAGTTGACTCCGTGGTTTTCTTTGGTTGCAAAGATAACCACTATCCACACTTAAGGCTTTTAGTTTTGCCCTTTCTACCGAAATCCAAGATGAAATCCCCAAGTGCAGTGCAGACTCATGTTTTTTAGTAGTCTGTATTTTATACTATGGTAAAAGTGCAGGTTTTTCCACTGTTATTTGTTCATTACTTTGGATTTCTTTTTAAGTACTTGCCAGGTATATGACTGCCGCACAACTAAAAGCTTGCTGTCATCCTTTGATCGTATCCACATGGAAAATTTGCCTGCTTTTACATAAGCATTCAGATTGTTTTTTATACTCAAGTCCTAGGTAGCTGGTCTAAAGCTGGTCTGAACATAAGCAATTACATTGAGAGGCACACCAAGTGGCTGCACGTGTATTTGTTCTTTCTCTTAAATATTTTTGCATATTTCCTAAAAAAAAAAAGAGAAGGCATTCCACAAGTTGTCTTTAAAATTGGTTGTTTGGAATACATGTCAGTCTTGTTTGAGGGACAGTCTCTGTATTTTAGAACTTCTGAGTCTCGCATCTCATAGGCTAATCTCAGATTGCTCTTGAAGTTATGTGAGAACACTCTTTATTGCAGCTCTGCAAAGCCTTTGTAGAAATGGCAAGCGTGTATTCATCTCCTGAAAGCTTGTGAAGAATTTGCTGTAGCTTATGGTAGAGCTTCTCAGCCTTCAGGAATGTAAACTAGATTTAGTGACATTAAAGATAGATGTTCAAAGGGAGTTGGCACGTGAACAGAATTGGATTTTTAATGCCTTTTTTAACTTGTGCAATTGTACTATTTTACTTGACTGAGCAAAGTGATTAAATGTTTTATTTTTTAAAGCTAGATAAAATAAGTTAAAACCTCTTTTTTAAAAACTATTTGGCAGCAAATGTCGCTTGGTGTGCAGTGCCTTCACATACTTTGCTCCACTGCTGTTCATCCTGAGGCTTGGCTGGAGGCTCAGAAACCCTCACTGCTCAGTCTCTCTCCTCATTTTCATTTTTATTTTTGTCTGCAAATAAAATGCTGGGCTGAACTCCTGAAATGTAACTAGCTGCCTTCTCCAGTTGCTGGTTATCTAAATCAGCCTGGTCTGTACAGCAGGTTTTTTGCTGAATATCAATCTTTATGGTTGTTTTTTTTTTTTTTTTAATTTCTGCCTTTGTGGCTTTGTCTTTTGCTGTGTTGTCATAGCATAGACTTGATGTCTTCTAGTCTCATCACATACTGTGAAAAGGATGTATCTGATTAAGGGAGGGAGCATTGGATGAGACAATTTGCTGGCTGAGGTTAATGCTTGAAGCGCAAGATCAGCACCCATGTTAGCCCTGGAGGAAACAGCATATAGTTTGTTTCGTCTGCTGTATCAGTGGTGGGACAGAGGTTTGAAGATTAAGAAATTACTTAAGATAATAAGCACTTAAAGCCTATCACACGTTCCAGCAATCTGGAAAGTAATAGGAAGGGAAGGGGGAGAACTTTACACTGACACATCACTTGCACCTTTTAGAGGATGATTTAGTAGGTAGAATTAATGTTTTTGAATAGTTGGGATTGATGGCTTCTGAAGTCTTCAGTTCAAGTACTTCTGAATCTGATTCTGGTATTAAATCATGGAATCACAGAATGTGTTGGGTTGGAAGGGACCTCTAAAGGCCATTTAGTCCAACCCCCCTGCAGTAAGCAGGGACATCTTCAACTACATCAGGTTGCTCAGAGTCTCATCAAGCCTGGCCTTAAATGTCTCCAGGGATGGGGCCTCCACCATCTCTCTGGGCAATCTGTTACTGTGCACTGACTTCTTCGTTGCTGGTTTGGGGAGGGGGTTATCCTTGGAGAAAGTAGGGGAAATAATCTCCTAGCCTGCTAGTTTTGTGTTTGTAAAACATCTGCTCTGAAGTTCTGAGCCTGCCTAAAAAAATCTGCTCGCCAGCAGGAAAACATGCAACTGTTTGAAGGGGTAGGTCTCACTGGTACAGAGTGGAGAGCTTCGTTAGTGGGTTTCCTCTGGGGACGGTCTGTAACCAAGGGTTCTGTCTAATGTATTTTCTGTTTAAAGAAAGGAAATTCCAGGCCACGTTTGTGTTTTCTGTGTATTTATATTGGTAAGTGTATTCATATTATACCACTTCAATTAGTTTCTGAACAGGCCTTTTGTAATTTGTGGTAGTCAGAAGAGGGGTTTCAACCTTTTAAACTTTTAGGCTTTCCAAAATAAGCAAAGATCATTAAGAAACAGAGGTACAGACTATGATAGCAGTGAGCAGAAGTATGGCCTGCATGATGAGAAATTCCAAGGGAATTTTAATGTCACAGTCAATCATCTGGTTTGGCCAACGACCAAAATATGTGTGACACTCAGCAAGTAGGGTGTATTTGCTATGGATTTTCAATCTTATTGATGTTAAATGGGGAAAAAACGCAGTCTTTGTAGAACATTTTCTTCGCATAATCATCCCAACTGTAAAGAAGTTCTCTTTCCTTTCTTGACTGCGGGACTTGAAAAACTTTTAGCAATGGTTAAAAGAGTACGGCAATCACATCACCTACGGTTTCACCTTTCAGCAGTTTCCTTGAGGGAGCATGTTTGCAGTGCATGGTCTTGCTGGGCAGGGATTTCAATATGCCTATGGACTGCTGTGTGGGCGCTGGAGGAGGAGATCGGAGAAATATGCCTTGTGCTGGGGCTGCCAATTTGATCACCTTCAGGAACCCAGCTCATTGCCTCACGCTGGTTCCTGAGGATACTTCCATCTCCTCTACTGATTAACTTCTTCCTGCTTATAAAAAGGTCTGCTGAGGTGGGAGCTTCAACTGCAGGCTTTTCCTGGACTCCAGGAAAGCTTTTTAGGCAAATGCATGACATCAAGTTTTGATGCCGTGGTATGAAACCTTTGCGTAAGTCCAAGAGCTCTTGGCAGCTGGGCTGAAGCATATGTCTGAGCAGTAATGCCCAAAGCAAAGTAACAACTATGGTGACCATGGTGAAAGAAGAGGATTTGTACACTGATTTCTTGCGAGAGAAGGGAACTTTCTCTAAAGGCTGGGTCTGAGCGGTTTTTGTGCTTTTCACTAGGCATCTATAGAAATAAAAATGCACAGCAAAATTGTGGGTGTAGTAACTGTAACCAGAAGAGGCTGAATTGCAGCTACAAATCTTTGGACTGCTTCCCTCTTCCCACTCTCCTGGTTGAATCTGTTATATGGAACACGCAGCGTGTAGGTTTTAACATCCCCAGCATTTGCTGAATCTGCTCGGCGTCTCTGCAGCCTGCAGAATCGGCCGCGGCGGCTGGACCAGAGAAGCCTGCCAGACCTCAAAGGCCATTACTCCATGGTTGCTCCATCATCCCACACACAAAAAAGGGGGGTGCCTTTGGGCACGTCTGCCCTGCGCAGTGTGGCACGCTGTGAGACCACTGAGACAAGCACAGTGATAGGCAAGGTTAATTAGCCTCGGTACAGCACAGCCTTAAATATGTCAGTTATCTTGGGGTTTGGAAGGTGAATAATACCCCTGTGTGGTGTTGCCTGGTCTGCGGCTGCCGGGCACGGGGCTGCTCAGAGCGGGCTGGGGACACCTAAAGTCACCTCGCGTGGAGCAACGTAGATGTGTCCTGGTTTTGTTGCTCCCAGAGCCAGGTTAGTACAGCTTGTTAGACCTTGCTGCAGCCTGTCTCGATTTAGGGGAACGACCAAACATGTGCTTAGCAGCAACTCTGTGCCCGCTTCTAAGCACGGCTTAGGAGGTCTCTAATGGCAGACATCCTTTTGAAAACCCAAGCTGTGTTTTCTTAAACATTTTATCCTTTAAAGCATTGCATGTGCATTTTAGGTTACTTGAGCTTGCTTCCTTTCTGCTTGCTTGGATTTTTTTGTGCTTTTTTTTCCATCATGCTTGCTAGTCAGAGAAAGAATTTAAATTTTCCGTGTGTGTGTATATAGATATATGCCCACTTTTGCTTTTATGCTTCTCACACACAGTCTTTTGCCGTGGGTGAGCAGAACTTGCTCGGTAAAGAAAGCAAACAGAGAACAGACCCCATCACCCCGCGCCCCTTGAAAAGAGCAGAGGGCATGTGGAATAAACCAAAATGCGCAGCATAATAACGAGGTCCCATGGGAAAAGCGAGCCTGGCGATTGTGTGCCGGTGTGCACCTCCCCTTAGAGACAGCGGCCGGGGGGCTGACCCCACGGCGGCCAAGGCGGGGGGTTCCTTTCTTTCCCCCTCTCATCTCCCCTCCCGGGTGTCGCCAATCCATTCACCGCCCAGAGAATTGATTAACATTCGTCGGGAGCCTTGGGAAGATGGGTGGGGGGGGTAAAGAGAGGGGAAGAGCGGAGGGCGAGGGGAAGGGGATGCGAGGTGGTAATGCCGGTCCCCACGAGGCGGCCAGCCGGGGCAGGGTCGGGCGCAGGATGGCTATTTTATAGCTGGGGACCGCGGTGACGTATGGCTGAGCGCTGGCTGGCACGGCTCCTCCGTGGACCAGTCAGCGGAGCGAAATTGAAGCTGACAGGACTTTTCTGGCGTTTTTGGAAAAGACTGTAATCTACTGTAGGGGAGAACAGAGCCGCTCAATCACCACCGCCGTAAATAGGAGACGGAAGGGAGTGAGAAAGGAGGCGAAGAGAAAAAGTGCTTGCTGGGGGGGGAGGGGGGGGCGGCATTTTTGGTGGATGGTATGAAGCCAGCCATGGAAACTGCAGCGGAGGAAAATGCAGAACAAAGCCAAGAGAAAAAAGGTACCCAGGGGTCTAACAATAGCCTGTTTAAATCTTTTCATTCAGGGGGCTTAAAGAGGTTTCGGCCAGTTTTGTCACTTTTTCGAATAGCTCTTAAACAATCATTACTGCGTCTTTGGGCTTTTAGCTGTCCTTTCCTGCATGGCTTGACAACACATTAATAGAGCGGCAATCTTTCTGTCTGCGTCTGTATTTGCTCTGAATCTGTCCTAACCCTACCAGAAATGATGTTTGCAAAAGACGTCTTGTTATTGCTGCGTCTTTGATGGATTTTGGTAAATTTGGTTTACAGGGGTAGCGTATGCCTGTGTGTTTGCATGTTGTTTTCAGAGCCATGATCTGGTGTTTTTGTCAAGACTAGCCATGTAGCAAGGCTGTGCAATGCAGCGTGGGAGACCTAGGTTACAATAACATATAATAGATTATAATGTCACGCAACCTTTGTGTAGTTAGCTTGGTGCCAAACGCTACTCTTAATTTTGAATTCCTTTTCTGTGGTGTTGTCTGGCAAACTGTGCTTCTGTAGAGATCTGCCTGCGCTACGATAACGGGGAATAATGCAATGAGTTTCACAGCGTTAGATTTCAGGATGTGTTAATCCCCAAGTATTGCTGTTTAGCGGAGAGAGCAATTCCCTGGTAGCAGTTCTGCGGCAGGGAGATGGCAGAGCAGGAGGGGAGGGGTGCTTCATCCATCCCAGCCTTACAGGTGATTTATTTGGTGAACTTCAGAGGGTGAATTCAACTAGCAAAGGACTGGTTTGTTTCTGCATCATATAATTGGGGCCAAATAAATGTCCCTCTTCAGTGTAGCAGACCGCTGTACAAATCCATAGCACTGTTGTTTTGCTAAATGATACAGCAGTAACAAAGTTATTTAAATTTCCACTGCCTTTTTACATGAGTCGGAGTATACTTTTGAACCTGTTGTGTGTCAGTTAAAGCAATCTGAGTATCTCATAGGCATATGCAGCTGATGCACACCTTATACATTTCCCCAAGTAGAATTGTTGAATTTATTGTTAAACAGTTCAGATGTGATGTGCAATGTGAATGCAATGTGCAATGATAAATCCTGGTACTGTCCAGTACCAGATTTTGTTTTCCTACTTCGAATCTGATTCCTCCTGCGTGCTTTGTATAATTCAAACCTAGCTTCAGTTTCAAGTAAATGAAATTTGTCAAGTGATTAGACATAGTACTACATAATCCCTTAGGGATTTCACAAAAGGAGGTCCACTGATGAGAGATTAAACTCTGAAAGCCATTAGTGTATGTGGACAATAACCCACCTCACTGCAGATTTTGAGTAATTAATGTACAAAATGCCCTAAATACCTTGGCTATAAAACCATCTTGAACTCCTAGGTCATCCTTAAAAAATTACTGCATTTTTTCCTTCTGATTGATGAGTTTCTTTTAAACCGATAGAACTCATCTACAATAAACACCACAAAAAGTTATCCGTATGCGTTGGCAGCTGTGCAAAATGAAATATGTTGCTGAGTGTGTTTATGATGAGTTTATGGTTTCCCTTTTATTTTGGCAAGGGTGAAAGCACAACATGTACAATGGTAAATCTGTTACCAAGTCACGGTTGTTGATCTGTTGCTTTCATAGGATGCAGGCAGGGGAACTTCCTATCTTAATTTTACCACCATTTCCTAGTTTTTCTGTGACGATTCCATACTTTGGATCTGTTACATAGGTATGTATATGTAACACTTCAAGGCTTTGTTCTTGCCAGTTCCCTAATTTCTGAAAGTAACACACAGTCTCTCACATTATGCTCTTTATTTCTATTCACTTAAATTCCCAATATGTTTCACAGCGAATTAAAATGCAGAAAGCTGAAACGGTCCTGCTCCTAGTTTCAACAGCAAAATAAATAGCCCAGATTCCCCTGCAAAGTTCTTGCCATGAAGCAGTGAGGCAGGAGGAGTTGGGGGACAGATTTTCCAAAGTGCTAAGACTGTCTAGCCCAGTCGGGTTTTCAGATGGGCTCAGCAGGCATCAGGTACCTCTGAAATAGCAGGATTTTTCAAAAGGGCTGTGTTCACCAGCAGCTCTCTCTCATGGAGAAAAATGAGCTTTTTCTCTGTGTGAAGAAACTTGCTGGAAAATGCTACCGCTTCGCTTTGGGGTGTAAAACAGAAGCTGATCCCTTAAAAAATGTGTCCATTTACTGTCCGGACCAGATCTCCTGCCTGCGGTGCCTTACAGGCTTGCCGGGTTTGCAACACTTGCTTCTTCCTCTAAGATCCCGCCTGGACTTTAGTGTAATGGCTGTCCTTCACGAGATGCTCTGGATGCAGTGATTGCAAGGCAGCCACTGTAGCTCGAAGCGGTGGAAGTGCTGTCACAAAGTCTTTTAACTCTTCCTTCCAGAAATGAATTGCAAAGTCCGAGGAGACAAACCAGTGTCAAAGGGGGTCTGGGGGATGTAGTTTTTGCTAATACTGAGCAAGAGAAGATCCCACTCAGTATGCTTCGCGCTGCCAAGTTCAGGGGAAAGTATCTGCATTTAGCTATGAGCAAATTGTACTTTTCAGCTAAAAGGTTTTTTTTTTTTTCCCTTTACTGGAATTTTACAGTTTTCCAGGTTGTGTTTTTTTAATGCAAGGACCTCCTTAATGATTTACTGTAATTGTATAGAATAAATACTTGGAGGAATTTGGGCTAGGACTGCATGCCCAGCTGCCAGCCCCTGTGTACAGGGCTCCCTGTACTCTGGAGGAGAATGATGGAAAGCGATAACTGCCCAAGCACTTGGGGTGAGCAGCCAGAGCTGTTTTCAACTCGAGCACCTCATGCAGTCAGACCTGAGCGGCGGTGTCACAAAGGTACTGGTTCGTGTTTCCCGTCCCTGTGGCAAATGCGGGTGGCCAGCTATTTTTCGACGATTTACACAAGCTAATGTGCTTTATGAATATTTACAGATAGATAAATGGAAATGATTGATCTCGTTTAGATTTTTAAAGTTCACCAAATTGTACATGAGTTCCAGTTTTAGATTTTAATGATTCTTTTTGTGAGTCCCCTGCCTGATTCAGGCACTGATGCTGCCCCAGCTGATGGATTCAGTGTTTATCAGACATTTGTTTCTCTGCACCCAGATGAGTGGTTGCTGCCCCAGTTTTTTTTTTTTAATTGGAAATGGAACAACACCCATGTTGATGGAGATAAGACATAAGTCAGCTTTGTGCTGCGTATCAGCAGCCCTTATCAGAGGAGAACACCATGAGCAAGCTGAAGCAAAATGTTTAACAGATACTTTACAGGGCTGCAGGACAGATTGGATGCATTTTAAAGATGAAGGTTTACAAATTATTACAAATGACAGGGTTTATCTGGCAGGCATTAAATTAAATCAAAACGTGAGGACTGGGCAGACAGATTTACTGAGGTGGAATAAATATGAAAAACGAAATGCCGTTTTGCATCAGCAGTGAAGGATATAGATCCTGATACACATTAACAGAGACAATAAGTTTCCTTTTTCATTTAACTATGAGAAATACTACCAAGCTGCAACATTCAAAGAAGAAACCCAAAACCCAGCTGTGGATGACCGTGGTGAATTTAGCAAATTACACATGGGAGGATGAAAGAAAACCATTTCACTACAGTATAGTTTCCTTATATGAATGCATACGGTGTCCAAATTGCATATGCTGTGCTGAGGAATAATGCAGACCAGCCTGAGCAGCTGTACCCAAGGTTCCTTTTAATTGGCTCTTCCCTCCTAATGTGCTCTCCATGAAAGAAGACCTCGTGCTCAGAAATGGCTGGGAGCTTTATTATTATTTATCGTATATGAAGTGATCGTTCCGATTTTAAACTCTAAATAGACAAGTATGTGCTAGTCAAAAATAGAAAGAAAATAACTTGCCTTAAACACAACTGCACAACTGTGTGCAGTGGTGTAAACGGAGCTGCTGAAGTGCAACATGAGAAAGGAGTGAATTAATGTGCAATTCATTTCACTTCTAGCAAAGTTCTTTTTAGACAGTGAGCTTGCGACATTTTCGCGCATCACAGACAGATGTGTTTTTCATTACAGCAAATTGAAAAAATTGTCTTTTTTTATATACACGTTATGGTTATTAGCCAAAATTTTCAAATGTATTCCCTTAATGTGAGGCTCACATGGTGATTTCAGAGCTGTCAAGCCGCTTAAAGATTTTTAGTATGCTGCATATTTTTTCCCCCGTTTCAAGCAGTTTATTGGTGTTTCAGATCCCCTGAAAACAACAACTGCTTTAAGTCCCTGAAGAATATGACAGTAGGAGAGAGGTCCAGCCCAGGGAGAATCTGGGACACGCGATATTCTGGGGATAATAATTTGGCAGGCTTAGTGATTTAGGTTTTAATGAATAGGATTTGGTTTCTAAATAGGAGGGGGGGCTGAAAACGCTCAGGGAAAGTACTCCTACTGGTCTGAATGACCTCATGAAAGCAGAAAACCTAGACATATGTGCCACGGGATATGGTAACGGGGGGGGAAGCCCCAGATGGTACTGCACGTGCACAGTGGACTCTGCAGTGGGAGCAAAGGGGCTAAAGAGGGGAGCAAGGAGGGGTGGGGGGGAACCCCCTTTGGTTACTCTAACCTTTCCCCATTTTCTGGCCAGCCTTGCTCCTCATGCAGTGTTCATCACCAGATCACAAACAACCAAATGAGAGCCCTCTCTTTGCTCCCGTCGGCTGCTCTGTCAGCTGCCAAAGGTGAAGGTCGTAACTGTTGGTTTCCTCTCAAACCATATGCCAAATGCAGCAAGGGTGAGGATGTTGGGCACTGGGAGTTTTATTACAAGCAGGCAAGATGATTCATCCCAATGAATCCTGAACGCCACAGTCGCCGTCAGTTTGCCTGCGTGGTGTGACATGAAAACCTTGTCACTCCTGTAGCTGCTGCGTCTGTGCAGGATGGAGTACAGCCTGGTCCAAACAGGAGACCTCCAGCTGTAGGAGCTTGCCTGTGCGTGGAGAGCGTTGTAACCTAGACCTGGTAATGCAATTTGTGTAGTTAGGTCCTCAGAAAGCAAGAGGTAAAGAAATCATTATTTCTTCTCCTAACTATTCAGGGTACAGTCAAAGTCTGTTCCGTACGTACTGTGTGCCATCGTTGTTATGCCACTGAAGCCTGTGGGGCTTTTGACCTGGTGGTGATTTTGCGTGAGTGGGCCTGGCTGGGTCTCAGTGAAGTCACCAAAAGATGTTCTTCAGCTTCAGATGTCGTGCCAGGCATGCGGTGAGGGCTACCAAACAGCCATTGCGAAGCAGCTCTTTGCAGAGCGGTGGAGAAACTGAGATTCCTTACGGAGTCTGAGCTGTCCCCTAATGAAGGGAGCCCTGTTATTGCAAAACCAGAAATTACTAGTTAAAAAAAAGCCAACTTCATAGAATATATTCACTGACAGAAGCGGTGCTACAAAGCTTACACGCAGTCTCCACGGTTCAGGGTTTAATGTTCATCCCACAGCAGACAGTGGTGACTTCACCAGCGTCCCCTCAGGCTAAGGGGGAAAGGCAGCTGCCTGCTCTGCTCGGAGCAAGGGAGGTTTGTAGCTGCTGCAGCAGAAATCTCAAACTGGGGGTTCAGGCCTGATAGGATAAAATCCCTTTAGTGCCAAGGATTTGGTCTAGATGCCGCTGCAATGCAAATGAAGAATTTTTTTTCGTCCCAGAAGTCCTTGCAGCTGGTTATTTTTAATTTAAAAAAAAAAAAAAAAAGTCTTAATCTGTTACTGTGGGGTCCAGTAAGTAGCTTCAAAAAAACAGGGAGCAAACAGTTGGGAGGGAGAGGGCAGACAGTATGCAGTACTAGCGAGCAATTCTGTTATTTCCATTTTGCATCAAATTAAATTATTATGGCGTCTTGTGTGATCTCATAAACAGGCTTGTTCCTGTGTAAGCAGAAGGAGATGATATCATCCTGAGCGTGCACAGTCATTTTGGAACGATGCCTTCAACACATTTTGAATTCGGTTATGTTCGTAAGATGTGGAATTTGCCTTTCCTAGAAGGAAGGATAAACTGTAAAAAGAGGAATCTTTTTCTTTTTTTTTTTTCTTTTAGGAAAAATATACTGCCTAATACCTGCTTGCTGATTTGTGTGTGAGTTGCAGAGAGGGGAGAAATACCAAGCCACAAAATATCCTTTGAGAGAGCCATTGATCCTAAGTTTGCACCCCAAACCCAAAAGACTGTTTTAGTATTGTAGTTCACTTGCCGGTGTAAGGGATGAACAAATTCTTGCTTCAAACCTCTAGATCCAACGTGTGGATTTGAGGCCAAGATTTTTTTTCTCTTCTTGACGTATGTAAATGTAGCTGTGTTGAACTTGTAGCAGCCAAACCCCATCAGGGAAGGACCAAGTCCAGGACCCTTCCTAGCCCCTCACGGGCCGGAAATTTGTGGCATTCCTATGCCATAAATTTCACCCAAAATCCGTATGCCCCCAAAATTTGTCTCTGATGTAGTCTATGGTAGATGGGTTTTCAGCATCATGACCTTTGCTTCCTCCACCTGCCCAAATGCTGCTGAATCGGCTTTATTTTGGCCAGAGATGACGGTTACTTTCTCATTTAGCCACCGCAGAGTGGGACTCTGGTGTATTTTACATGAAGGCCTGTCTGTCTCGCCCTGGCAGCCTTGACGAAGCCGTAACGGTGCCAAGGGGGGACGTGTAGGTGGCCCGTGGCCTCTTTCAGGGGGCTTGGGAGCCCTGTGCTGGTGAGTGTGGGATGAGCGTGCGAGTGGGTCAGGTGTGTTGCTGAGCTTCATCTGTCCTCTGAAAAGGCGAGGAGAAGGATAACTGCCCTCCTTCATTGTGAACTGCTTTAACATACTTGATCCAGATTTTTGGACATCAGCAGAAGCTATGTGAAATAAAACTGACGACTTTTTTTTGTTTTAATGTAAGAAAGTAATGGAGCAAACTTGTGTGTTTGCCCTACTTCTAGACATGACAGTAACCATTTTATTTGACAGATTCAGGGTCTTAAAAAAAAAAACCAAACAGGTAACATGGTTTTCCATTACTTTGTTTTGTTTACTTCTGGAGCAAAGCTCTTTGCCATGGACAAAGAGAGAGAGACATGAGAGTGGGTGGGGGGAAGGAATACAGTCTCCTTCCTTACATGTTTAATTCAACTCCTAGGTGGAATTTTAGCTGTTCAACCTTTCTTAACACCTGTGTGAGTGTCTCCCTGTCGATGTCCCTCCCAACCCCTCCCTCGGTTCGGTAAAGTTATGTTGTTTCAGTTCTGAAACTACAGCGTGTTGTTTTTTCTGGGCTCTTATTTTTAAAGTTAAATGACTGAAAGTGCTGAACTAAAACTTGCTGGTGACACTGACTTTTTACCACCTGAAATTGGCAGTGATCACCAGACCAGAAATGGAAATTGGCAGGTACCACTGGATGTACAGGAGTTCAAGGCCACACCAGTACCATCATGTGCCAGCATTGAGAGGCAATATTAGTCCTTTGGGGATTCAAGGTAAATAAAGGGCTGGGTGAAAGGGAAATGGAGAATTCAGAAATGGTGGTAGCATAAACCTAATGCTTTGCACTAGTCCTAACAATTTAAGATAAATGTTCTTCTGTTTTTCTTGTTTTGTTTGTTAAGGCTGTAAGGAACCTAGTTCTTTCGTATGAATACTTGACATAAATTTAAATTTGGCTGTTAATGCTTGAAGGACAATAATGTGCGGTGAGAGACACCTCCCTTGTAACTGTGCTGTCTGCTTGCTTCAGAGCTGTTTACAGATGAGACGGCGTGGTGTGGGGTTTGTATGCAGATGAATCTATCAAACTGATCAGTCACAAACGTGGTAATTGACACTAAAGCAGTGACGGCACATCTGATTTACTGGTCTCCTACAATATGCTTCCTAGGCGGCATTCCATGATTTTTCTTTGCATTTTTCCCTTGCTAGAAGCAGTAAGTGCGTATGTCAGAGTCTAAAGGAGGATTTCAGCTGAAGCTTTGGAAATGGTTTGGTGATTCCACATGCCTGTCCTTTCGATACCTGGCTTGACACCTCAAAAAGATCCTGTTTTGTTTTCCCGGAGCTTCATTTTAAGAGTTTGGGGGGGAATTTAGTTTTGAAGCATCTCAGAAAGGCACCTGAAGTCAAGCACCTGACTGATTGCATTGGAAAATTCCAGTCTGACTGGGAGTTAACACAGTGAAGGATATAAATGTGCAGAGATAGCGTTTGCAGCTTGCTCTATCCAGCAATCCTCTTCCCTTCATGGAGCTGATTGACTGAAGCCTGCTTGACAGCTTGTTTGCTGGAGATGCCTGCCTCCGCATCGCAGACTTCGACAGCAACTGCAGGGAAATATTCAGCAAAGCTTGCTGCCTGATCCTTCCCTTTTCCATTATGTTTTCACATATGTTTGTTCTTTAGGATTCAAATGTTTCTGTATTTCAAAATGGCTTTTTTTTTTTTTTTGGCAAATACTTAGGTTGCAAATCATGATCTCCATCTTCAATATCAATAGTCATTGTGGCCATATTTTATGACAAATTACCCAGGTGACAGACTTGGGGCTGCCGGAAGACATTCCCAAACTTCAGATCAGTGCTCATGGCATATTTTATACGCGGGTGAAATCCTTCAGGAAGGAGCGGCAGATGATGAATTCTGCCTTCCCTGGGAAGGAGGACACAGAGGGAGCAGGCCAGGTGCCTGGTTATCAGGGTCTTGTGCCCCGTCAGCTGTCCCCAGTGATGAGACACGTCCATATGCACTGGCACGGATGAGGCAGGACGCAGAGGAGACGCACAGCCTTCTGTCACAGCAGCTGGGAGTCTGGCACGTAAAATGGTGCTAGAAACCCTTGTTTCGGCAACTGAACCCTATGTGGGCTGCCTTGGGAAGCTTCCTGAAATATCACGCAGGTAAACGTGGTGCCTGTCATGGAGGAGCTGAAGATGAAAGGCTTCTTGCTGATGGGGATAAAAAAATAAACCACCAACAAAGCCCAGAAATACCCATTCGAGAGAATGTGTTTGAATGGCTGCACTTAAGGAAATGAGAAGTTTTCTAGGCAGCAATGAAACTGCTCTGAACAGGTCTTGAGTAAGACCAATCTGCCAAGGATGGATTAAGCCACAGTAAAAATACTGGTCTTTGCTCCTTGCCCTTAGATCAGAGGGAAAATGACACTTGAGTCACAACACAAGCCACAGCTGTAACGTGTCTCCCTTCCGTACTGCCGTACAGCTCCCCGCTGCTGGGCGGCATTGGCTGCTGTGCTGAGATAAACTCTCAGGTTCTTTGACAAGCCACATTATTTCTTGGGTGCCTTTGCCATGTGGATGTTTCTACTTTGTCTCCTCCGACAGTGTCCAAAGGGACACCACTAGGGGAGCACTTCTGTGGCAGTCCTGGTGGCATCCACCTCCTCTCCCAGGGTTTCCACATACGACATGATCTTCCCCGCCCCCCATTTCAAGTTTAATCCAGCACTTGAGCAACAAGGGAAGAGTCAGCGTGGGATACTCACTGCCGTGCTGGAGTCAGGACCTCCCCAGAACACCTGCAAACTTAATGAGCCTTTCAAAACGCTTAAAACATTTTTTTCCCAGGAAGCAAAGTACCATCTCTTTCTTTAGTAAGGGAAACTTAGCAATGGTTGTTTAACATGAGCTTAGCTGTAGGCAGTCTTCCAGGCTGGGTGGGCGTTATTTGCTTTATGGAAATCTTTTTTCTTTTTTTTTCTTTTTTCTTTTCCTTAACTTGCTTCCCCCAGATGCTGGGAGGTGTTTCAGCTGCTTTGTGAGCCCATAACGGCATGTGAATGTGGAGCATCTCGCTGTGACAGCCCATTCCCTTACTGCAGCAAGCTTAAATTGCAAAAATGGCGTGGTGGGGACTCAACTGGGGGAATGCCTCCATGAAAGCTGTTGCAGGGCAAAGGACTTCTGCAGTTGTGGTTCAGGTTTCTTACTGCTCCTCTAGTTCCATAGTTGGGTAAACATCTGGGAAGATCTTGGCAGCTTCAGTTATCTCTGAAATGGAGAATTTACCTTCCGAACCTTAGATCCACCAGGCTGAAATCCCCCCACACGCTGTTTTTGGCCTCCAGCTCTAGGGAGAGAGAGGTTGTGTTTCTGTTTGCTTCTTTGTAGCTAGGGAGGAGTCAACTGGGGAAGTGGTCGGTAGCGGTGGCTGAAATCCCGTGTGGCAAAAGTCTTGCTCTCCCGCTGAATGATGAAGGCTGATGGAGAGTGAGGTGAGTTACAGCTGCCAGAAGGGTGGAGCTAAGAGTCTCAACTCCAGTCTTCCAGGTAAGATACTCAACTTTGATTAAAGTAAAGTTAGCCTGAAAAATTATGTCAGCCAAGTACAGGTGGGTCTGGAGGATGGTTGAGTCAAGGAAACTCAAATGTCCTCACAGAAGGTTTCACAGAACTGCTGAAGTAGCTCATGGGACTGAAATGCTCAGGTGCTTTTGTACGTGTCCCAGCAAGCTTATCTGGACCTTCAGGCATTATGAATGTCTTTGGTGGTCTGCCCATCGCTTCGTCTGTTTTACCTCTCTGGCTTGAGTTTGTCCACAATAATCACGGGCTGGCACCTACTGAAGCAGCAGTTCTTCCATGCTGACCCTACTGAGTGTTTCTCCAAGAAGGGAAAAATAGGTGAAGCGAGGGGAGTGAGGTCAGGATGAGGGCAGAAGGGAGGAATGTCTTCAGACACATGGAGCAGTGAGTTGTTGGTATGTCAGCTGAGAGTTACGGCCACGTTTTGGACCAGAGGCTGCCCTTGCTGGGGCAGTGTGTTTGCACTTTGAGCTCTGGGTGTCAACGAGCCCTTCCACATGCTCAGGCTGTGCAAAAGTCCAAGGGTTATTTTGAGTAGTAAAACACTAGAACAAGTCTCCAGGAGGAATAATGCGAAAGCTTGTATCAATACTGCTTAAGTTATTCCTTACATGAGAAGAATTTTTCTTTTAAATCCTCTGCGTAACTTTTTTCTGCAGAGGTGGCTTACAGCTGAAAAGTATCCACCCTCAAGGATTCCCGTATAGACCTGTTTGAAGTAAGGCTTTTTCCACAGTACAAATTAGGTTTTTTTCTTCTGCTGTGGTTTCCACTGTTTCGTGGGCCAAAAGTAAAACAGCGAAGGCATGAATTGAAATTAAAAAAAGTTTTGCCTGACCTTTGTCCGAGAGCAATAAAGCTGGACAAGAGCAATGTCTCACAGGGCAGGTCTGACTCCTTGCTCTCGCACAGCAAACACCTGGGATGGGCGCTTGCAATAAGCATGGATGTAGTCATTCGTATTTCATAGATTGCGCTGTTTGAAAAAGACGCCTTCAGAACACGTGTGAGCTTTAACGAGCCTTGCCGAGGCTGGGAGCGATAGAGGTGGGGTGTTTCAATAAATTTGAAGAAGATAAATTAGATAAGGCCTGTAAACGGCCAGTCGGATCATCTGTCCTTGCATGAAACAGGTTTCGTTCCTGCAGTGGGAATGTGCCAGTTTGGGCCTGAGATTTGAAGAAAAAAGGGGATTATGTTTACTGCTGTCTGTTCTTAGAGTCTTCTCTGTGTCATTTAACAGCATCCGGAAGAGAGAAATCTCGCCTTGGTAAAATAGCCTTTTTTCCAATTTGAACTTCAAGTTTTCTTTAGTGAAAGGGAAAAATTGAGCTTTTTCTCTTGAGGAACATTGATAATCTCTGCAAGGATTTTTTGTTGTTAATCATGTTAGGAAAAAATGAAAAAATGTGCTTGATTTTAAACCTATGCTTGCTGTATTTTTCCTGGGGCATTAGAAGCAGTTTATTATCATTACTCATACGGTACCACAGAGATACTTGGTGCTTTGTGGATTTAAAAAGGAGTCTGCCAATGATGCTTCCAGGCTGTGAGGGGCTTGTTCTTAGTGGGCACCACTTCTCCTGGTTTCTCTGCGCCTCTTCCAGCACAGGAGGCATGAGAAAGGAGAATATGGAAGCATCTGATGAAGTTTAAAGATGGCAGGCTTAAAACTGATAATAGACAATAAATACTTTCTCAGAAGTGCAGAACTGACTGTATGGCAGTGCTGAAACCAAATATCTTCTAGATGTATCACGAGTATCTGGAGAAGTTGTAACTAATGCTGATAACCTTCAGAAAGGCGCTACTTGTTGAGTAGCTCTTAAATAGTAGAGATTGGGATGAGATTTACTGGATGAATCGGGCTACCCCAGATCTCACAGCGTTAAACTTGAATGAAGCATCTCGTGCCGTAGCCACTGTGAAGGGCGAGAGTGGTGGTATCGATGGATTTCAGGTCTCATCCTTTGTGGGTGCCCTGTGGCTGTGGTCTCCAAAGGTCATGTCGTCTCCATCACAGGTACTGTGCGGGCTAAGAAGGCTTATTTATTGTTTTACAACTCTGGGAGAGGGGGAGATTACCAATCTAGCTAGGCTAAAGTACCCTCACATGAAGTTTTCCGGCTCTCATGAAGAGTTCATTTTCAGTATGAGTTAATTTCACACCTTCTGATTTGGAGAGGACAGGAAGGGAAAATTAGGGAAGGTTGAACTTGAAAGGAAGTTTTCTGTGGAAGAGCCTTCAGAGGTTTGTGGGAGGAAAAAAAAGGATTTTCTCTATTTGAGCTCATCACTTTAGTCTAATGTACTTAATCTGAAAGTGTTGTGAGTGAGCATTTATTGTAATTAATAGCAGAGATTTGAGCTTCGTGTCATGTTTTGTAAATCAGTAAAATTTAAGATGAACAGGAATAGGTAAGGACAGAGCTTCAACAAAGACTTCCAAGTGATTTAACACGCAGCCTTTTTATTTTAGTGCCCCTATTAAAGTGTGGAGAGAAATTTGTCACATGCTTTAAACTTACCCTTGTAAGATTAAATGTTTTATCTTATTGTACTTTTGCCACTAACCCTTGGCTGCTGGAGTGGGTGATAGATGTGAGAAGTAAAGTTACCTTACGGCCAGGTACTGGCTTATTCTCACACAGGGAAGAAGGAGGTAAATTCCAATTTTGCTTCTGAGGTATTAATGTATTCCCGCATCCCTCACCGCTTCCCCCGTAGCTGTCAATCATGCTGTAAGGTACGAAAATGTACATCCTAGCATGCATAAGCCATTCAGAATGGAGATTAAAAAAAATACAGTAGGTGTCAGCAAGTAAAACTGGCATTTGCTTCCGTTGATATAAAGTTCATTTTCTGACAAAGATCCATGGTGGTTTAGGACTCCCATGGTATTATGTACACTTGGTATAGGGTAATCTTTGGCACTGGGGAGACAGGGTGAATGTAAAGTATTGAGTACCCTTACATTTATTTGTGAATTGGAAGTAATGCTCCCAACAGTAGGCTCCCATAGATGTGTAATAATGTGCCTGACTTACATGCGGTGGCTGCATCTAAGATGTTATCTAGTGCTTTCATTTAAGATGCCATCTAGTGCTTTTTCTTTCCTTGGGTCTTTTGCAACCTTCTTTTTTGTTAAAACGGTTCCTCCACACGTGCTCCCTGAGCTGTGCTGCTGAAGCCAACAGAGATCGTGGTTCTGTGGTGGAACATGCCATGTAACTTCTACCAGGTATTAACTGGATGGTTGTCCAACATGCCAGGATTTCTAAAAGCATATTACACAATTACAGGAAGTAAGAGATGAGAAAAACTGGTGCCCATTGCTTCATCTTTCAGAACAGCAAGACAGATCTATGGGAGGAGAAGAAACAAAACTTCTAAGGAAAAGAGAGTGAGGATTAACTCAGAAAACAGCCACGGGAGGTTTAGGTCCCTGAAATGGAGAGCTTTTCTGACCTCCTTTCAGGGTTTCTTTGTTCCTTCCTTGGGTTTTTGTTCCATAGTGACCCTGACTATGGGAACAATGGTTTGTACCTTAGATACGTTGAGGCACTAGTTGAACCTAGGAGGAGTTTGGGACATTAGAGGACAGGCTGGTTTTCTCTCCAGGAGGTGTGGACACTCTTCCCTTCATCATGTTTTCTGTGCTTCGCTTTGAGGGATGGCTTTGTGAACGTGTGTCTATCTCTGCTTTTCAAGTCCGGGCTTCAAGAGCTGATGTGTGAACTCCATAGAGCAAGCCCTGGGAATACTCAAGACAGCTACCTGATCCCATTGCATTGGCTTTTTGTCATTTCCGAAGGACAGATTTTGTCGTTCCACTCTATCTTGACCTTAGTAGGATGAGTTAGAGTCTGAGAATTGCCTTTTTTTTTTTTTTTAAGACCGCTTTCCATTAATTCTGCATTACCTTGCTTTTCTGAGTTTAAATCTTAGAGCCATACTTAAAGTACCAAAGAAGGTTTAGCCACACAATTGCCATTTGACATGGGAAATTGAATGGCTAAGCCCCTGCATATATGCAATAGCTCGTACACTGCTGGGTAGGTTGTATAATTGTTCTTCATACATTGAGCAACCAATTGCCGATTTGTGTACATATGTAGGTTCATCCTTTACCAATTTCCTGTGACTGATAGTTTCCAGGAGATTAAAAGAATAGCCGGTTCCTGTTTTTTTTTTTTCCCTCTTCTCTTTATTTTTGTCCTCTAGCAAGAATATTTGTGTGTGTATCTGTGTGTTTAATAGCATTCGTTCCCTAGAGAATAATCTCAGTCCTTGTTTTCAGCTGGCCTCCTTCTGAGAGTGTGTTAAATCTGTAGCCAAGATCACAGGCAGCTCTGGGCAAATCATTGGGCTGTTATTAACCTGCCTCCATGGCAACTGCTGCTTGCCAGCCTGAGGACAAAAAATGTTTTTATTCTGCTGAGTTGCACAAAAGGTTCTAGTGATGCCTTCCACAAAATGGCCATTGAAAGGGGAGGTGCAGTGATGTGTGTTTGCGCTGCGCAGTTTCATATTTAAATCATTTTACACTCTGGTGTTGGAAGTGGATATACAGCTGAAAAGTTCACTGTGTTGGCCATATGGAAAGTAAAAACCAGCAGAAAATTGGAACTAAACTCATTAAAATACTACTTATTTTTGTCAGCTTGAGCTCACAGGCCTTCAGCCTGCGGTTATCATCAGTGCGTTAGCATGTTATTTTGTGAACAGGAACTAGGCAAACATCATCATGGGTTTTTCAGTTGTACTGTATGAAGATACTTGCTGACCTGGGGTTACGTAAAGCACGTTTCCTGGAAGGCTTTCATTTTTTACAGAAATCCTCTGATTTGATTCAGTGCTTGTTTGGGAAGCTTGGTAGGCACCTGTCGTAGTGCTTGATGAGCTTCAAATTTTAGCTGGCTTTGAAAGCTGCCCTCGGCAATGCTGTCTTAGTCTTGCTTTAAAACAAAATTATAAACCCAGTGATATTGCTCAGGCGAGGCATGGATTCAAGCCGCTCATAAAGAGTGTTGTTCACAGTGGGATGTGGGGGGCGGGTGTCTGGCAGCCCCAGCACCGTGATGAGGTTGTGTCCCGCAGTTAGTTACCCTCTGGCAGGAGGCTGCGCGGCTCTGCTGTCACTCCGGGTGTGGAATGACTACGTGCGGATGGGTGCTGTCTCTTGGAAACGTGCTGGTTTGGGATGCTTCCTGCGCTTGCAAGCTGGCAGCGCTATTTCCCTGTGAACTGAAGTCCCTCTGCTCCCTGCTTTAGCCTCCGTGCGAGGGCGAGTAGTTCCTGCAGTTCCACATCTGGGCAGTTTTCTCTGCCTCGCTCAAAATAGCGTGGTTGCTTTAGCCACCTCTGAGGGAGTCCCTTGGCCGCGGGCTGCGCTGATCAAGCAAAGGCCACCCAGATATTCTGGTGTCTTTTTACTTGGGCTGTAGAGGAAGACGTAAAGAATACGGCCACAAAGATGCTATGTGCAGCTGCCAGTCGCTGGGAGATGAGAGGGGGTTTGCCACTCTCAGCTTGTGTTCAAGGGTGTGTGGATTAGTGTTGGATATTGCCACGTGTCGGGTAAGAGACACAATAAACTCTCCAGGGCGAATGTTCTGCCGGTGGCCTGGAAAGCCAGCTGTGTGGTGTGGGGTACCAGGAGGACGGCTACCTACTTGTGAGGGCTTAATTGTCAATCTAAAAAAAGTAAATACCATTTTTTAGAGTTTTGTCGAGCAGGCTGCCCCCATCTTCTGAAAACAGCAGCTTTTCTTTCGGACCTCATTGGTCCCTTGGCTTTGCTTCCAGGTGTTTTTTGTTTGCTATTTTTTGATGGGATCCTTCTGCAAAGCAACCTGTGGATCAGCACGATTAGGTGATCAGCCTTCTCCAGGCCAAGCAATGACCTAGCGTTTAGTCACCTTCTCCCGTGGGAGGGTGGCCCAAAAGGCCGTTCATTTTATGCTGGGCTGAGGCCGCATGCATGTGTTGAGCGTTGCCCGCTGGATCAGAGCATCGTTACTCTTGGATAATCATTCCCTGCTAATCCCGTGCCAGGTGCAAGCGTTTCTTGGATTAACTGTTGGAGGTTTGGGCCTGACCCGGGCGCAGATGCTGCGGAGGTGAGCCAGCCTGGTGTGTATGACGGTCGATGCCTCTGGCGTGTGGCTCGTGGGCTGCATCCAGGCAGATTCCCTAAAGCAGAGGATCGCTCTGCAAGGTCTGGTGTCTGAACTTGACTCTGGACCTCTGTGATAAGATGAAAACCAGAGATGATTTCCTCTGATAGCGTGCATTTGGATTCTGTTTGCCCCGTCACTGCTAAGCGGCAGTGTTTGTTCATGTGGCAGTGTTATTGTCATGAAGATAGTTCCTACTGAGTGGACTCCAGCTGCCGGCTTGACTATAAAAGCTTCCCAGGCTTGTTTCTGTACAATTAAATCTTGTCCGCAGTGAGCAAGGCAGCATTCCGTAAGTCATTTCGGTGGCGATAGCTGCTTAAGCCTGACTAGGACACTTGCTAGTGACTCTCTAGAAGAAGAGTCTCCCACTTAGGAAATGCGAAAGCTTTCAATTATCAGATGCATATTATTCCCCAGTGCTTCATGGAAGTGCCTGCTCTGCAACTCATTCATTAGTGGGAAAGGGAGGGGGATAAAAATAAACTTGCCTCGTGTGGCGGATGGAGACTTGCTGATCTTGGTGAGGAATTTTTGGGGTGGGAAGACGTGATGTGATGTACATGCTCGCCAGCTGTCTCCCTGCCTTCAAACGCTTTGTCCATTTAGTACCTTCCCGTAGAAGCAGCGGGTTGTCCCTGTGACGGGCAATGCTGGTCGCTCCATTAAGCGTTGTCTTATTGGCTTGTGTTTTGCGCAGTTGTATGAAATGCACGTTAATGGAGACAGCTTAATGCCATCACCCTAAAGTAATGAATTGGTATGGATTGCCATTACCATTATACCGCAGTTAAAAGCTGTGTTTGTTTCCGATTTACATTTCCCAGCTCTGCAAGCAGATGGGTTTTCAGGCCACGCGGTCGGGAGGAACCTGGCAGTTCAGCTGCAACCTCGTTATTACAGCGTTCGTAGAACAGCAGTTCTGGGGGGGTGTTTTGTTAACTCAGGCTGCTTAAACGATACATTTCATTAAAACTGTGATTATGCTACTGCAGACTGTATTCAGGGATCACTGTAAATCCAGTGTATCCTATAAAGCTGGAAATGTGTTGTCTGTGGAATACAGCTTCATCTCACCGCCCTCCATAAAAATTGCTACTCTGTGGCCTGCCTTTATTTTTTCTGTTGTTACAATATCTGCATCCCTATAACCTCATACGGATTTAGAGAAAAAGACACTCAGGAGCCATGGGAGAGTGTGGGCTAGTTAAGTTTTGCAGACCTAAGTGTGTCCCTCTTCCAATGGAAATGCAAAGTATCTCTTACTTTTCCAAAAGGCTTCATTGTCTTGAGTATTTGCTTCTCTGCCTTCCTGAACGGTGCGAGCGTAGCTGATGCTCCTGTTAGTAATGCCGAAACGAGGTGAGCTCTGCATGAGCAGCTGAATTGCAATGGATCACTTTAGACAAGTGATTTTTTTTTTTTCTTTTTCCATTTCATAGGCTGTCTCATCGATCTCCTCTTGATCCTGTAAAGACATGGGCACTCAGCCCACTTTCTGGGCTTCCAGTCCATACCAACACATCTGTAGGTCACTGCTTTAGAGGGCGATGATGTCTTGCACCACCTATAGATTTTTGCTTAGCATGTCAATGCCTGGGCCTTTTAGTCCCTGTGGCTTTTACCAAGTGGAGGACAGATATTCTTTTCCTCATAATTTGCTTTTTTGCTCATAATGTTTCTTTCGCTTTCTCTCTTCTGCTTAGGTTGCTTTGAATGTTGCATTAAGTGCCTAGGAGGAGTGCCATATGCTTCGCTCGTGGCAACCATTCTCTGCTTCTCGGGGGTAGCGTTGTTTTGTGGCTGCGGCCACGTGGCGCTCACGGGAACCGTGTCTATCCTCGAGCAGCACTTCTCCACGACTGCCAGCGACCATGCTTTGCTGAGTGAAGTGTAAGTATGCCTCCCATTTCCATTATTCCTCATAACACCCTCATGCTAAATGCGTAGAGATGGATTCAAACCTCAGCCTCCATCCCCGAGTATTAGGTTGCTTGTTGGTCCAACAGCACTCAGCGGTTTTTTCATGTTCATGCAAAACCAACCAGTGTATCCTGCTTAACCTGTTTATTTTAGAACCAATACTATTTAATATCTTCATCGGTGCCATAGAGAGTGGGATTGAGTGCACCCTCAGCAGGTTTGCAGATGGCGCTGAGCTGAGTGGTGCAGTTACTTCACTTGAGGTAAGGGATGCTATCCACAGGGACCTTGACAGCCTTGAGGAGTGGACCCCATTGAACTTTATGAGGTTCAACAAGGCCAAGTGCAGGATCCTGCACCTGGGTCGGTGTGACCTCCAGTATCAATACAGGCTGGGGGATGAAGGGATTGAGAGCAGCCCCGCTGAGAAGGACTTGGGGGTTTTGGTGAATGAAAAGCTGCATATGAGCTGACAATGTGCGCTCATAACCCAGAAGGCCAACCGCGTCCCGGGCTGCATCAAAAGAAGTGTGGCCAGCAGATCGAGGGAGGCGATTCTGCCCCTCTACTCTGCTCTGGTGAGATCCCACCTGGAGTACTGCATCCAGCTCTGGAGCCCCCAACATAAGAAGGACATGGACCTGTTGGAGTGGGTCTGGAGGAGGGCCATGAAGATGATCAGAGGGCTGAAGCACCTCTCCTATGAGGACAGGCTGAGAGAGTTGGGGCTGTTCAGCCTGGAGAAGAGAAGGCTCTTGGGAGACCTTATAGCAGCCTTCTAGTATTTAAAGGGGGCCTACAGGAAAGACGGGGACAAACTTTTTAGCAGGGCCTATTGCAATAGAAAAAGGGGTAATGATTTTAATCTGAAAGAGGGTAGATTTAGTGTTTGTTGGTGACACAAAGTTTGAAGGGATGACAGGAATTATATGGAAGTGTTGTTCTGTCCATCCCCCCTTAGAAGTTGGACTGGGATTGCACAAATGTGAAAAAAAGAGATAGAAGAGACTGGAAAGGGCTTAAATGTTTGTCTCTGCAACCATAGCCTTTGGAAATAACCACTGGTGAAGCACGTGGGGCTTTTGTGTTCCCAAGGCTTCTCCGTGACCCCAGAGGAAGGCCTGGAGGCTGCATCATGGCCGGTGCCCAGCACCCAGCCCCGCCGGCGTGAGCCTCTCCTTCCTTTAGACATTAGGAAGAAGTTCTTTACAACGAGGGTGGTGAGACACAGGCACAGGTTGCCCAGAGAGGTGGTGGAGGCCCCGTCTCTGGAGACATTCAAGGCCAGGCTTGATGAGGCTCTGGGCAACCTCATCTAGTTGAAGATGTCCCTGCTTACTGCAGGGGGGTTGGACTAGATGGCCTTTAAAGTCCTTTCCAACCCAACATATTCTATGATTCCCCTGATGCTGAGGGACGTGCAGGTCCCGGGCTCTGGGAGGGGGCCCTGAACATGCTGGGCCTTATGCGGCCCTTCCAGCCGAACCCCAGGCTTTGAATAGGCTTTTGTCCGGTGGCAGCGAGGAATTTTGTGCCATTTGTGATTCACAATGGCATGTTTTGCTTACCTGCCCCTAAGACCCAGCTTTTAGGACATTGCCTGAAGACTTTGGTGTCAGGGTCCAACCCAACACACTTAATTCTATTTTTTTCTTTTTCTTTTCTTTCGTCACTGACTCCCTTTAAATGCTCGCAGCCGTAGACCTGCCAGCTCACGTGCACAGCTGACCCCTTCCCATCCCCAGGGGTCACCGGTGTCAGTCCCACAGCACTATTTTGGCGTTCCCCCCGGCCTTGCAGGACCCTCTGTGCCCAGACTCTGCACGTGGCTCAGGGACTGGGGGTCCCCCACCCCAGTGCTGCCCATCACACCTCGGCTGTGGCTGGGCACTCCCTCCCCAGCTCCAGCGCACGAGCCACGGGGACCCTGCCGTTAGCCACAAGGCTTAGCGAGAAACTGCAAGCAGCTCTTCTTCAGCAACTGAGTCACAAAACGCCCTGTTCTTCTGTCAGTCTTCGTTTGAGCAAAATAGAAGAAATTGCAAAAGCAGCCATAACAGGCAGCAAGTTTTACATTTCGGAGAATTGTTGACAACGTTTCTTGTCAAGTCAGCATCAGCAGCTGTGGAAACGCATAATTCCTACCAAAGCAGCTGAGGCCTCGGACTCTGTGGAGGCCTGGCAAGAAAGGCAAGGGAGAAGCGGTGCTAGAAGGGGGCAGATAATTTAAGGCCACAGAGACATAAAATAAATGAAAAATATGCTAGAAAGGCACCCTTTGGAATAGAATTATTTTTTTTTAACAGGGTCTCATATTACTAATTTCTGGTAACATGCATTGAGTCCCTCCTTGAGTATTAATGATGGTGGAATGAATTCTTCTACACTCTCTCAAATCATGACTTAATTTTTTCGTGCTTTACAGCACAGATGCAACAGATTTATCCTGTTATTTTTATCAGTTTGGAAAACAAACATAACACTTCCCACATAAAATTTTAAATGAGCAATATCCTATTTTGATACAGGGGATGTGCTATCTGTCTGGGTAACATCTAACTTTATAAATGAAGTCATCAGTTTTCTTCAAGTTAAGCTAAACCATGCAGGTGCTCCTTGGAGATGTGTGCTAGCAGCTACTTAGTGGAGAGTGGTAAGAACTGAAAAAAAAACCATCTGAGGAAAAATATATTTGTCTTTAGAAAACTGGCAGTATGGATGTATAAAATGAACCTCTCTGTTCTGTGAATAGCTTCATCCAAAATAACCATCCCAACAATCAAATTACTTTTAAGAAGGTGTAAGTTCTGGGGAAGTTGTGCTAATAATGAAGTATGACTTCTGGAGACCAGGTGGTGTTGTATGGAAGATCTGGAATTCTGGTCTTCCAAAACAATTAGCTTCAGATACTGAATCTGATAATATTCAGAAATCGTTCTTTCCATTTACCTGTTCCAGCCAGAGGAAAAATACCAGGGTGCCATTGCAGATGGTAGATTTTTAAGGAATCAAGAGCTTTCTCAAATAATATCCGAGGGAAGTGCTTGTACCATGAGCCCTGAGATCTTCTTCCTCTGGATGGTTCCAGAGTACCTCAGATGGAAGTATTTCCTAAATATTTCTTTCAGTTTTTTTAAAATGTAATTGCACTCTGAAGGCACTGAAACTCCCTACTCACTTGGCAGTACCTTCCTAGGCTGTAGAGCAAGTTATTCTTCCCCAGGAGAAGTCACTGCACGTTTGCTCAGTTCTTTGTATCAGACAAGTACCGCTGAATTTACAGATTTTTGCAAACATACATTTACAGGATTTTGCATGTGGAAACGGTGAATTTCAGGGACTGCTTCCTTTCCCTAAGCCAAAGGAATCACCACAGAGCCTGGTAGTTCAGCCAGTAGCTCAGCTCTAGCCTTTGCCATTTCAAAGCCCTGTGTTGTCCCTGTTAGACATTCCCTGAGTTAGGCGTCAGGAGCAATAATAGGGAAAAAAAAAATATCTCCATAGTGGGGGCATAAAATTGTGGCTTCATGGTGGTGACTAATACCAGTCCGTGTAGGAACTGCAGCACAAACAGATGATGCTCGAGCAGATGCAAGACTGATGCACATCTGCATTGCTTACCTGTAGAAGCAGGACAGTCGTACCGGCGCTCTCCTGCAGCCTGCTTGCTTAAAATGCATTAAGGAGCCTTGAACAGTATTTCTAGAAAAGGAGTTACCTATTATGATTTGGGAGGACGGACTTTGTTTTTATAGGACCGAAATCTAATTCATCTTTCCTCTTTTCCGTTTTAGAATACAGCTAATGCAGTATGTCATTTATGGCATCGCATCATTTTTCTTCTTATATGGAATTATCCTTTTGGCAGAAGGTTTTTATACAACAAGTGCTGTGAAGGAGCTGCATGGAGAGTTCAAAACAACAGCCTGCGGCCGCTGCATCAGTGGAATGGTGAGTAGCATCAGAAATGGGAAGAGTGGCCTTCGCTTGCCTCAAACCTGTTGGGCTCAGTTTGACTCCTGTGTTTTTGAACAACAGCGTATTGCTGCCACCTTTGTTTAACTCCTTGTGGATGAGCAGGGTCAATCCCTGTTGCGAATCCTTCTTTGAACTTCAAGGACGCTTGGTCAAATCCAAATTCTGCCTATGGATAGTCGGGGTGCTACCATGACCTCCCCTGTCATAAAGCTGAAGCCGCTAGTCTAAACTAAGTTGAAGGAGACTGCTAATTTTAAAACACTCAAATGTGAGACAAAATTAAATTTGTGCTTCTAAACATCAGCACGCTAGTCCTGATTAAAGGCAGGCTGTAAAACGGCTGTGGTTTGCAGAGCTATTCAGTAACAAACTGTAATGCCTCTGACTTCCATAGTCAATTCTGCTTGAGGGTGGCTGGGTCCTTCAGACAAACAGCAATGAATGAAGCTTTGCAACATCTTTGCACTCGAATCGAGTATCGCTGTCTTGCTTTTGCAGATGGCAAAAGGCAGGCAGATGTAACAGGGAGTCTTTTTCGCAAAGCTGCAACACTTAAAGCCTTAAACTTACAGGCCTTCCTCCCTTCAGTGTACTTCCGTACCAGAATAAAATTTTAAACAAAGTTTAACTAAAAATAAAACTTCAGATTCTCACCCACGTTGCCCGCTAGGGCGCACTCTGCAAGAACAGAAACGTAACTGTGTTTCTGAGACAGGATTTCAAAGCTATTTCTGAAAATCTGAATTCAAAGCTCGTAGTTATGGAGGAAGCGAAGCAGTATGACAGATCGCCCACGGGGGAGTGTGGGTGAAAAGAGAAGAGGCTTTTGATGCGATTGTTGCATTTTAATATACAATCCATATCCTGAACTTAAAAAATACGTACTTTCAGCTGGTTAAATACAAGAGAGATGCATGTTTATTTTCAAGGGGGTTAACAATTTTCCACTGTGCTGTTGGATACTTAGCGAATCTTTCAAGAGCTAATAAAAATAAGACATCTCATCGCTTTCCAGTTAAGCAGCTATTTGCTTGCTCTTTTTCTAGTGAGTATGGTCTTCACTGAGGAGCAAAATCAGATCTAAAGCGGTGTTTTCCAAAGATCCCAAATGCAGTAGAAGCACACACATAGGTGCATCTCATTAGTGCAGACAATTGCTTGTGCAGCTGAGTAGTTGCAGGCACGTGATCGTCAGCTGCTTATACAAATACCAGGGTGACACGTGGAAATGTGACAGAAAAACGTGTTTTTATTTTTGCCCATATTTGTCCGCACCATGAAGGAGAGAATTTAGCAACCGAGTAACGGCTCGGAGCTCTGGTAAGACACATCAGCGTTTCACAGTGACAGTCATGGTGTCAAAATGCCTGTATAGCGGTAGAGCTGTGTAAAACACCAGGGTTACAACAAGGTTTGTGAGGAGATAAAGTACCTTAACAGACTGGTGGCTGCAGCTAGGTACGGACAACAAGCTTTTGGACATACAGTGATTTATTATCTTTTTTTTTGGGCTTCTTGATCAAGAGCTCCTCTACTTCTTCCTCTGTTACGTTACCGAGCAAGGTCCTGAAAGGCAGTCCCTTCCATCTTGCATAAGGTTATTACAAGAAGACAAGACTTCCAACTTTCCTAAATCATTTGTGTTGGCTGTGGTAATGCAGAATAGCCGTTTCCCACAGTTATCGCATTAAATGTGAGAGCGAGCGTGTTTTTTCCTGGCTATTTTAGGAGTTAAAGGCTTTGTGTACTTCCTCTCGTGCACAGTTCCACATACACATATGCAAACCCGTATTTTATGTATAGTGTATCTATAGAAATCCTTTAAACTGGTCCACTTGGTCCTTACCAAAACCCGAAGAGAGAATTCTCTATTCTCGTGTAAAACGTACAGGTGTAGTGTAGGTGCCACTACATATAGCACTATCTGATACGAACTCGGGTATTTTAGTTCAGTTGTGTATAAATTAAAGGCTCCCTGGGGGTTTTGTGGGCCTTAGTTTTGCCAGCACTTCCACTTCCCCACACGCACCGCCTTTGTTGACTGTGAATCCTAACCACTTGCTCAACCTTTGCTGCAACGTTCGCGGGGCGCCTGGACAAAAAGCTGTGAGGATGCAAACCCCCACCACTGCGGCGTGAGTTCGGTCCGTCAGTTCTGGGTCAGGCTGAGACAACTTCCCCCCCCCCCGAGCCTTTCCCATCCTCGCTGCTGTTCTCTGGCACACAAGCTTCAAGTAAGACAGTACAGCATCAGTGCTTTACTGGAAGTAAAGCCTTCCCAGTCCACCTACAGTTAAGTAACAGTGAAAAGGGAACACACAAGATGGAGCAGCGTTCCCCCGCTTTCTAAGTAGGATCCAAATCCTCATTTCACCAGGAGGAGGGAGCCAGGAACTGGTGCCAGAGCTACTGTTTCACCATCAGACTTAAAAGGAGAGGGGGAAAATGGAAGAGGTCCAGTGTGAGGGGGAAGCTGGAGATTTCCAAAGCAATGAGTGCCATACCTTATAATCTCACCAAATAAAATGCACATAATACTTAATGGGTTTTTTTTTAAAAGAGCAAAGCCAAACCAGCAAATTTCAATGGAAAATTCATAATTCTCTAAGGTGAAGTAACTCATTTTCTTCTTGGCTATGTGTATTAGATCAATTGAATCTTTCTGATCTGCTGTAACGGTCATGGTACGTTTTCAAAACCAAATATTCTCAAATGTTACATTCAGAATTGATTTCAATAAATCAGGGAGTACAGGGGAGCTCCATGAGCATCGATTCACTATATTGTTTTGATTTGCAAGTTGTATAGAAATGCTGGTGTGTTACAGTTAATTAAAAAAAAAAAAAAAGCCTTACATTGATTTTTTTTTTTGTTGGAATTTTATTGGTTTTAGCCTACAAGCAGCATCCCTGTTTAGCTGAGAATCTTGAGAAATTAATGGACTGTTCTTTCAGGAGGTCAAGCTGTTTACTCAGGCAGGCTGATGAAAAAGGAAGTGTCCGAATTACTTTCTCAGTAGCACTTAAACTACCAAAGTATTTGTAAGCAACGAGAATACTGATTTTATTTGTGCTTGGAAATCAAATGTTTTATTACTTGGCTTCTTGAAAGTATGCTTAAAGATTATTTTGAAGCATTTTTAAGGAAAATTCAAGTATTCTTTTCAAAGAATAAAGGTGAAGTACGTGTATTTTCTCTGTCCAGTTTGTTTTCCTCACCTATGTGCTTGGAGTGGCCTGGCTTGGGGTCTTTGGCTTCTCTGCTGTGCCTGTCTTTATGTTCTATAACATATGGTCAACTTGCGAAGTCATCAAATCTCTTCAGACAAATGTGACAGTTCCAGGGGACCAGATCTGCGTGGATATCAGGCAATACGGTACTTATTTTAATCCTGATTAAATGCTTTATCCTTTCTCCTTGGTCTGTCTTCAGTAGTTTTGTCTCAGCCTTACCAAAGGAACCCAATGCAAAAGCATCTTGTAGCTCTGGATGTGCTATTACTTTCCTAATTAATTCAGATTACAGTGATCTCTTTCCAGATGCAATCAATTTAACTGAACCGGCAAGTCATTTATCTAAAATGATTTTGTAGCGGTTTCCAATACTGTAATATCAGGTTTAAAAATAGATGAGCCTCAAAATAAACTGCTTAGAAACAGCGCTGAGAAACAGATAACCAGATTCTGGGTTTTGAACCCGTATCTTTCCTTTCAAAAAGCTGTTTTTACATTTTACACCTAAACTTTGTTCTGACAATTACTTTCAGTTAAAAGACAAAAAACCTGCAATCGAGAGTCGGCCTTAACTATTAATTAATTAATACTGCTTTCTGATGACACACAGAAATAAGAGGGGGTTGCAGGTAGCAGAGAGGGGGATGATAGCTTAAAATAGCTTTTCAAGTAGTTCATCCCTTAAGGTGATTTTTTTCCTGAAGTTAACCTTATCAGTTTCCCTTGTGCAGATGAGCTTTTGTCACCATTACTTCTGGCTTCCTTTTAGCTAATATTTTCTGGGAACGTTTCTTTCTTTGGACTAAGTCATTCAAAGCTGAGGAAACGGATTCAGAGTTGAAAAAGTAAGAAAGCTTGGGTTTGCTTTCCTATCCGGGCTTGTAAGTCCAGTAGGAGAAGATAAGATACACTAATTTTAAAAGCAAGAAGTCCCAAATCAGTTAAATGTTGGCATCCTATTTTAGCAACTTGACAGCAAGAGGCTGGGAAGACGTTTTCTTCAGCAGCAGAGCCTCGGAGTGCAGGGAGAAGGTGGGCTCCTCCGCCGTTGTGCTTGTCCTGGTGGTTTCTCAGCTGTGTGAGCCCCGTGTTGGGGCCGTGCTCTTCCTCTGAGCAGTAAAATCATTTGAGTTTCAACGAGTGATGGGAGGGAGCAGCTCCTTAACAGGCAGCTCGTGTCACTGAATTGTCCTCACGTTTTTAGGTGGAAGCCGTGGCTAAAAGGCTTCAAGTGTATCTTGCAGTCGCAGAGAAGCACCTGGCTTTTAAAGTAAATCCTATAAAATCTTTTTGAAAGCTATTCCATCCTGAGATAATTTCAGTGACCTGCCCCTGACAGAGCTCCTAATTCCAACCTGCCGAGTTTGAAATGCAAGTTACATGGGGCAGGCAAACTGGTTTTCTCCTGTTTCAAATGGCTTTTGCTTAAGCTTTATGTCTGTTACAGGCCTAAAAGTTTAGGTTATTTCAAATCTGCTAGATCCTGTTGACTTTTCAGATTTTCAATGGTGTAAGAAAAGTAATTGGGAGTACGTAAGGTGAGGCAGACGGAATTTTCTTATAGCGGTGTTCGCTTTTTACCTATTGGAACTAAAACAGAAAAAATCCCGTCATTCTTCCCTCTACCTCCGTACTCACAGTCTTCTACAGTAGTTACTTGTTCCAGTAGAGCTTAATCTGGTAGGTGAGGTGCCAAGTACCTCTGAGAGGCAGATTATCCCTTCCAGTGCTGAGTGGGAGAGCAGGCAGTATGCCACTGGACCTGAAGTGCAAAAACCCAACCAACCGTTTGGCTGCCATATGGGAAAACCACATCTGAGAACACGCCTTGGCAGCAAGCCGCGGGATAGGGAGAAGGCACAACTTGAGTGAGTTGTTTTAATTCCTCCTGCCAACTCAAAAGCTGTACTGGTCAAGGCGCAGATGCCCAGAATGGGAACACAACTGGCGAGTGGGTGGGAAAGATGAGAGAGGAACAGAAAGCGTCTGTTGATGGCTAAAATTAGTGGTTTCTTTTGCTGTGGTATTTCAGGTATCATCCCTTGGAATGCTGTACCTGGCAAAGCCTGTGGTCCGATTTTAGAGAACATCTGCAACACGAATGAGGTACAGACACGTAACTGGTGTGTAGTTTTTGCCTCCAAGTCACTTGGGCACCATGTAATAAATAATGTGATGAAAGTTTTTGGAGAAAACCAGTACTAATAGTGTAAAGAGATTGATTTAAATACAATGCTGAAATTATTCTGTGTTAGGTCATCCAGAAAATGAAAATTATTTCAGAACATTTTTATTTTCTAAAGCTTTGCATACTTTGCTACAAAGATGGTTTTATTATCCTTATTCTCTAGAACAGTTGAAATGTATTTTATACTGTCCTCAATTGCTTCAATGTTTTTAACATGTTTTTTCTCTAGTTCTACATGTCTTACCACCTGTTCATTGTGGCTTGTGCTGGAGCTGGTGCCACTGTCATAGCATTGGTGGGTAGCATTTTTTGTTCTTTTATTGTGTAACATGTTCCTTTCAGGCTTAAGATGCTTTAAGGTTACGTTTTGTGTATCTTAAAAACAGTGATACTAGAGATTAAGGAGGGTGAGCTGTAATCACCGTTATTTGCTGCTGTGGTTCGGTCATTACAAGTGAGCAGGTCCCAGACTTTTGCTTTAAGAAGTCATCTTAACCCACCTCCCCCATCTGTAGAAAAATATTCTTTGCATGTCCTTTGAAAATCCTACTTCTACCCACTATTTCTGTTTTTATGTCCACTGTTTCTTTTCATTTTTGTAGTTTATTTGATCAGTTGCCTGTAACTTCTTGGGTTTTTTTGTCTGGTCCCAGGCAGTTTGACTAGTCCGACTCTGCAAGGCCAGTTACAGGTAGCAGTTGGAAAAAGGGACGTTAACAAGATGATTTGCTTCATATGTCTTAAGGCTTCCTCTAGCTGCCAGCTTCTAACCTCATGTCAGCCCAGTCCGGGTGTAATACTGACTATTTGTTGATGGCCTTGGGGTCTGTATGTAGACTGTCCTCTCCAGATAAATGGCATTTATCTTGCATCTTCACCCTGGAAGAAGCTCAGAATAACGTCTGTTGTAAAAGTATGGACAGTTGCCCACGTGGGCTTGAGCCGTCACCTTGTTGTATCTTACTCTCCTGTATTTTGTTCTCTTCCACCAGCTGATCTACATGATGGCTACTACATATAACTATGCTGTTTTGAAGTTTAAGAGTCGGGAAGATTGCTGCACTAAATTCTAAATTGTATAAGCCCAGTAAAGAGCTGCATTGTGTAGCTTGAATTACCACTGACACCCTAGGCTAAAAGTCTAGCTTTCTGAATTTTGTTACAGTAATTGTAAATAGCTTCAGTAAGCATCATTTAGCTTATCAGATTAATAAAATGACTTCTTGTATATGAACTATGATGTGGATGAGATCTGGCTATTTTCTCATGTCGAGAGGATTCAGTTACTGTAGGGGCGTTTCTAACCCGTCCTTCTGAAGATGGGATGTTTCCATTTCAAGTCCCCACTTGCTTTCTAGCCGTCATCTCTGAAACAAATACTGGAACAGTTCAGGGTCAGAATTATTAACTTATTCTTCATCCTGAACACCAACTACAACCCCCCCCCCCAAGCATATAAAATATATATAATACAAAAGAAAAGGAACAGTAAAGTAGTGCCAGTCTCTTTCGGCAGGAATCAGAAGCCCAGGTATTACGAATTAGTTGGCTTGTATTTCCAGTGCACGGATGATAAAGTTATTTTCTTTTACTTCATTTTTAAGTAATTGCCAAATCACGCTCTCTCTGGAAGGAAATATATCCTTGTATTAGCTCTGCGTAAAACAATCACCTCCTTTCTTTTGGACCCTGAACTTTAAGAAACGGCGTATAAATAGCTTCTGTTCTTGTATGGCTTGCACTTTAGTAACTGATTTCTCAGTAGCCAGATCTCAAAACTGTAAGTATGACTGCACGGGAAGCAAAACCATGCATAGATCATAGAGACCTTTTTACACTGTTGGGATTAAAAAATAAGAGAAGTGAATCAGTGTTTTCGGATGTAGATTTTTTGCATGAAGTATGGTGCAAAGAAGTTGGGAAGAGACGAATGCACGAACTAGAGAAAATCCATACAATAATAATAATAATTAAAAAAAGAACCAGTCGCTACATATGATATAAAACTCTTCACTTGAGGTTGGACAATGGAAGTTTAAAATGTAGTTATAAAAATATACTATTAAGACTTCTTAACCCCGAGATTGCATGCTTTTGCTTACTTTTGGACTCATGTTTTGTTGTTTAATTTTTCAATATGTTAATGTAGCCTTGTTCACATAAATAAAACGGTTTACAGTTTCAGGCTTTTTCCAGGGGGAGGGTGGAATTCTCATCTGCTTGCTGGGGGAAAAGACTTCCCAGGATCTGGGCTTGGATCTGCGTAAACACCACAACCTTAGGAAGCAGTTCTTCTGAGCACCTCCTAGTTTACAGATTACATGTATTGCCACGTACAAAACTTTTTTTTTTCCTACTTCCCCCCATTCTGCATTTTAATTGACCCGTACAACTCTGTAGCTCATTTTATTACTGTTATACTAACTTTCTCTCAATTGTGAATAACCAACTGAAATATTAGCATGCCAAGTTCTAGAGATCTTTGAAAATAGCCTCTGTGCTTGTTTTAATAACAGAATGCTTATTAACGTAGAGTAACTTTTTTTTGTTTTTGGTCGTTATTATAAAAGAGCGTCTATTAATCTAACTAGCAGCTTGCTTTGCCTCTTGACATGCTCACTAGCCATCATGCTCACCCTTCTCTTCCAGATCCACTTCCTCATGATACTGTCTTCTAACTGGGCCTACTTAAAGGATGCAAGCAAAATGCAGGCCTACCAAGATATCAAAGCAAAAGAAGAGCAGGAGCTCCAGGATATCCAGTCTCGGTCAAAAGAGCAACTCAATTCTTACACATAAATGTTTGCCACAGTAATTCAGCAGAAGAATTCTGTAGCTCTGACAAATCAACAAATAGCTGCTCTGCAGTACAGATGTGTGTCTACCAAACAAAATTAGAGAGAAGTGCAAAAGCTTCACATTCCAGCTCCTGGAACACATTCATAGGGAAATCTTCCCATGGGTAATCTTCCATCCTTTCATACAGAGAATGGAGGTTTTATTCCAGGCATTTTAAAAGGCAACACTTCACAACAAGTGACCAAATTATTCTTCTTTGAGACTTTGGTATTTAATATTTGACACGTTCCACAGCGTGACGTCCTGCACGAAACTGCGGCAGGTGCTCCAGACCAGCAGGCAGTAGATCTCTGTACAGACCTTAGGCCAAGGCACGTGTGCGGTGCGTGATTTAGTCTCTCAGTTTTTACTTACCAGATGAAACTGTGGCTGGCTAACATTTCTGACCGCTCGTGCTTACGCGACAGCACCCTTGCAGCATTTCCTACGTTGCAGCAGGGCTGTCTTTGACCGCTCTTTCTGTGGGCCGCAGGAACAGCGCTCTACTTCTGTGCCACACTTTTTTTATGACCAAGTGAAGCGGTCACGCTCCTGTGCTTACGTGCGTGTTGAGCAGATGTCCCAAGTTTTAATCTTTTTATTAACTATTTAATGGAATGTAGATCCCCGGATCTGGATAATGATCCCCTTCTTTGAAAATAAATGTCAGCTTTGCCTTAATATTTATTTTCTATAAATGTCTTAGCATTTATATAGTGGCAGGAGACCATTATCCTACATTTTAAGTAAGTGAAAAGTGTTACCTTATTAAAATGACACTGATCTGACAATTCCAAATGAGCGGATGAGAAAGTTTGCAGAGTTTTACACAAACAATAAAAATTACAGCCATAAAACAGAATACAGGATGTCCACCTTTCTCTATCTTGGTGCTTAGCAAATTTATAGTCAGTGCTTATGTGTTTTCCTTTTTACAAATTAATTAGCACATTAAGAAAATGTGGTGTTCAGAAAAAAAACCCAACAAACTGGTGCCATTTTAAAGTCATTTCCCATAGAAGTCTGCCTTCTAATTAATGTTTTTTTCAGAAGCATTCAGTGATATCTTGAGTATTAGTGATGGTATATTTGGTGTTTGTTCTATATGATATATATATATAAATGTTGGGGGGAAAACGTAAAATACATCAGTCATTTGAAAAAGAATTAAATATTCGCGTCATACCCATGTTAAGCTGACGTGTGGTTTGATAGTTTGGACTGTTTGCTGAATATGAATCAAAGGAAGCACAAATTTCTTCAGTATTAAGAGAAAAGGTGTTTTGGGGGGGGTATTAACTTCAAATGTAATTTTTTTTGTTAAATACTGAAGTCTAATTTGACAGTTTCAAAAAAAGGGGCAAAGTTGATCAATGTAGAGCAAATATGACAAAATAGCCTAGTGTATGTTCTTACCTGTTGCATGAAGGAGACATTTCTACAGCAATGCAGGTGATGTTCTAGCCCAGTGTTTGCATAAGGGTAATAATGGAGGCAGTGTCTTAAAGCCTAATTCTTTTCTAATTCAGTGTAGCTATTACTGGGAGTTTTTGAAGTTTTGTTTAAGTAGTCTAATATTTTTATGTAAAGAGCATTAAATTTTGCTATGTATAAATTTTTGTAACCTAACAGTGAATCAATATTTTCTATCAGTGCCAAGGGCTTCCTGTAGTTACATCCAAGTGTTAAAATAAATATTTGTAGATAATAGACAACACTTGTGTACGCTTATTTGAAAACAGACCGACAGCTACTCCCTCCTAGTGCATCTCTAGGCTTTATGTCTCTTAGCTGAAGTGAAAACGCGTTTAGTTCAGTAGTACCTACCCCTGTGCTCCTGTTGGGGTGAGGGACGCCCTGCAGGTGCAGGCTCCAGCGAGGTGAGTCAGCGAGTGTTCCCAGCACCACGACGGCGACGTAGCGGTAGTTATTCCAGGCCAGCATAATGCAACGAGCACTATCCGTCCCCTCCCGCACGGCAAACGCGACGAGTCTCGCAGAAATTTTGCAAATGCCAGCATTGCTGCAACACCAAATTAAGCAGCATGTAAAATTAAGAAAGACTTGACTACCCAATCACTTCTCATCTGAATTTCTAAAAGCAGAGTTTGTTTCTGGCTTATTTTTTGGTACACGGTGTTTTGACATCCAACGAATTCACAAGACAGAGCTTCATTTTTTTGCCCTTAAATTCTGTCAAACTTGGCTTCACGTTCTTGTAGTTAGGTCAAGATGAGCAGCCTCAAATGCAGTGCAAGTTGTAATATATGCTGCCAACCTAAATTACTTCATTGATTAAAAAAAAATACTGTATTTTATACTGTAAATAAAGTTTAATGATCTTGCCTATAATCTACCTACAAAATACAAAGCTTAAATAAAGATGAGTTAAATAGCATTTTTATTTGAATCTCTCCGTTCTGGGCTGGTTAATACCAACAAGGTGATGATACACGAGATAAGGCTGCTTTTAAGTGGTTGTTTCCTCTGCCACAGCAGTAAAAGGGGCACGTCCGCTCGGGTCTGTCACAAGCCAAGGGGCTCCATGGGACACCTTCAAAAAACATGTGACGAAGATTGAATTTTGTGCTACCTGCACAGCGTTACTGTGACCTACCGTTTGTAACAGTTGAAGGGGAAGGGGTTGAGGGGGGAGCACCCCTTGTAAAGCTGTCACAGTTTATAGGAATTCAGTGCCAAAGCCAACCTACCTGAACATAACCATTCAGTTCCTTACGCTGCTTTGTCCTTTCTCTTACCCCACTCAAGGGCCTCCTTCTGGATTAATGACACATCAGGGCTCACTGTGTGAAGTCAATGATTGAAGGGACACGAGACAGCTCAAAATCAGCTTTATTAATTTATAATTACATGGCCTGCAGTCCTGGTGCCTAACATTTATTACAACAGAAAGCTGCTTTAAAGATATTTTTAGTATAAAAATTATAATAATAAAAATCAGTAGCTAGTGTTCACCAGAAGTTTTCATCCACGTCTCCATGAGAAATGCCTGCAGCGCTGTATTAAGGATAAGAGGGAAAGAAAGGAAGTGGTATGAGTCCAAAGTAGTTTCTTATCTTAAAGATAAGTACTTGGTTTAAAAAGAAAGTTAAGAGACTGCCTATGCTGCAATTCTCTTGCTGTTTCAGTGAGCTGAAGGAAATAAGCAAGCCTTTAAGGGTGAGGATTTGGGCCTTCAGGAACAGAAAGCCATCTCGAACCTACCAAAAAGCAGGGCTATCTATCCACTGCTTCTGTAGTGCTTACCCAGTGAAAAGAACACTACAGAGTTACCACTTCAGGAACACCAGGGTACGGTCTGGTATGTGAAACAGCACTTTAAAGGCACACATAATACTTAACCATCACTACGATTAGCATGATCATTTAATTTTTTTAAACCATTCTATAACTTTTTACTTATATACATTTTCTATTCCACATCATCTTCAAATAAATAAACTGAAAGATTTGACGGACATGGGTTTGGTTTTGGTTTTTTTCTTTCCCTGTCATCAAGCAACTAAAAACTACGTATCCTTATTTATTGACGTCCAAAGAGACCCAGAGGAAATGCCCTGGCTGTGGTAACTCAGTGCAGGCAGCCAAAAAGCTCTGACAAATAAAGTGTGTGAAGTAGTTTGTTAAAAGTACATGTCGCTACTGCTAAATCAAAGCCAGCTTCAGTGCTAGTAACAGAGTATCTGCAAGGTGCAGAGCGGACAAACCTGCACAGGGCCGTTACCCAAGAAGAATCCCTCATACTTCAGCTCACTGTGAAGGAACCGAGATGCTGCTCAGTGGCAGATAAAAAAAGGTTTTAATTGCCACAGCGATTGAAAGTGATCATTGAACGTCATTCCCAAATCCGAATGCCATATAGTGCATAACTGCCCTGTCTAAGAATTTGAAGGAGCCTCAATTTTTCCAACACATTTGCTTCTGATTACTAGTTTGTTTATATTTATTTTGCTTTTTAAGAAGGCAGATGTTTCTTCACTGTAATTCATACTGTAACTATTTATTAATATGGGGTAACGGAAGTGATTAATAGTAATATATGAGCCTTACCTGTCATCCTTTTCACTAGATGTAAGTCCCTCCGTAAGTGATACTTCTGTTTCTTCTTTCTTTGAATCCTGGCAGCCAACAGGAAAACACACTTTCTGTAACTGGTTCTTAAGTCAAGGTTTAAGTGACTCTTAATAATAGCACCTGTACTTTAAGGCACCTAATTGAAAAGAAAACTACTATTTCTACAAATGCTGCATCGCATTTAGAATAATGACACTTTGGAAAATCAGGTTTGGATATCGTCAGAACGAAAGTATGATGCAGTCGTTCATCAAAATAATGTTCACCCATGTACATACCTGTTCTTTAAGGTCAAATTTTCCATTTTGCCAGAATAAATTCTATCAATCAGTTGTGTCAGTGGAACACAAACAACTGACCTGTGTAAATTCAAACTGTATTTAAACATAAACTAAAAATTGAGGACATTTAAATTAAAATACTGTCCTAATACCTAAAATCAAACTAACAACCCCTCCCAGCATACCAGGAGAAAAACACAAACCCTTATAAAAGAGTTTTCAATTTTCTTCTTTTCAATAAAGACATTCTGTAATACAAATCCAAACACTCATCTCTGCAAGTTGTTACATAAAGCTTCTGAATGAAAAAAAAATATTGTAGACTGAGAATACTGTTTTCATTCTAAGCATATTTTAGCAAAACATAAATTCAGCCAATAGTATTTTTGAGACCCGGTTTTGAGAATACTCACCTTGTTTACCAGTTCCTGCTCTCTTCTCTGCTGAATTATTCTCATGTATTTTTCTAATGGATTTGGAGTAGGATCCTTTAAGTCATCTTCAGCACCAGAATTACTGCTTTGAGATTTTCCTCCCTCCTTATCTTCTTTTTCTTCATCTATTTTCGTTGAGTCTTGGGTCCACTTTAAGACAAAAAATCAAAATTAAATACCGATCAGCTCAAGAAAAATACCTTCTATACCTAAATATCTGCACTACATGCGGGATTTCACGTTAACCTCAGTAAAACATGCCAGTCTAAACAGCATTAAATTTGTTGCATGCAGTTCAAGATGAAATGTTAAGCTATTGCTTCAATTCAAAAAGTGACATTCAAGAAATCCCACTCTAACCCTGTCTGGATGTCTGAGGTGGTGTGAGGCCTGAGGCTTCTACGTGTGACATCTACGCGTGAACTGAAGAAGATGAGCTGACACAGGTATTTCTAGAAGGGCCTAGTTTGCTGGTGTGAAGGGGTAGCATGAGCGTGTCTGATCAGCACCACTACACTAAATCAAGTTAACCAGGGTTTAAGGGTGGGAAGAGGAAGACGAAATGGGAGGGAGCAAAAAACAAGTTTTATACAGCTCCTAGAAGTCCAGAACACTACTTCAACATGTGCTACATCAGCTCAGAGGGATTTAAGCAAACTCCTTGAAGTCTCCTCATAACTTCTACTTCCAAGAAGGCATCCTCGATACCCTGACACAGGCTAATGAACAGATGGACATTAACGTGTTCTGGTGGTGTCCCACCAGCAGCCGTCCAGACCAGAAAGTCATTGAGTATATAGCTTGTTCTGATACCCTGGTGACAGTTGCCTTCTAAGTTCTGGTCATAAAACTCTAGCTTCCAGTTACAGGAAGCACGGAAGAAAGAGCATCTGTTTCCAGTGAAAGAGTTACTTGGCATAAGGAGAAATTCTAGCGAGACTCTCTGGTTAATCGCATGAGTATATAAGAACTTAACCTCTACTACTTTTACTTAAAGAATAAAATCTATTTTAGTCAAGGAATGCACACAGCAATCCTAAAATACATGGTAGTACAAAGCTGCATTACTGTCAGAAATTGAAATACTACATCACTACCTCTTTGTTAAGCTTTTCCACTTCTTTTTGCTCACTTCCCAAAGCTTCCTGTTGTTCTTGCTCTCTCCTTTCTTCTTCTATGTTTTTCTCAACATCTCCATTCTGTTCTTCAATCTGTCTTTGATCCAGCAGTGCTGTGAGAAATTATTTCAACATCTGTGATTTATGTAGTTCAGTAACCTATTACAGTAGCATACAAATAAGTAACAGGTTCATACATAACATTAATAGTAAACTAAAAACAACTGGCTATATTGTTTATACACATACCAAAGTTATTCTTAGCTATCTGGTAATGTTTCTTTCCACCTCTGAACATTTTTGGTCTGCTGCATGAGTCACTAATAGTTGAACTGTAGAGCCATAGTAGACGCCGGGGAGTTGACAAATCTCTCTCTGCACTTCTCATTCCTACCATGGACTTTCTCATTAAATCTCTGTTATCCTGAAGTTCATGTAGCTATACTCTTTCCCTCTTTGCAACGCGGTTGGATATAATTCTTTGCATTTATAAAGCAAAGTACTTTAAAAAAGACTTTGAAAATTATTGCAGGACACACTGCTGACGTGACCAGTATATTTTAAAAGATGTGTAAGTAGAATAGCATTCAGATAGTAATTAGATGGACAAACTAAATACAGGGAATTGTTAGAAGCTAGAAAGCTCTTCTCCAAGTAAAAATAATCATAATGCTTCCATCTAGAACAATTAGAAAAGCAGCATGTGCTGCACTGAAATCATCCTCATCTACCCAAAGAATTAAAATAGCATTGCTATAATACATTTTGTGAACAGTCAAGAAAAATGAAAAAAATCCAGACAAGCAGTACATAAAATACTTTTAAAAAACAAAACAAAACCTTCCAAGTGTTCTTTCTATCAAGGGCAGAAATCATATTTAATAATTATTCTACGAGAAAAGTAAAAAACTAAATCTGCTCTCCAGACGCTGGACGGGGTGGGGGGAACAGGTGGCAAAAGTGTTTAAATTAAAAACAAATTTAACCAAAACCAGGGGGAAAAAGACATCCCCATACAGTGAAGCAAAAGAAAACATTCCTTCCTCTTTATTACATTAATTAGCACTTTTGGAAAAAATCTTCAATCACGCCAGAATACATACCTACAGAATGTTAAATATTTGGCTTTTTGTGTTATACATTTGACATTTAAAAAGGGTATTCACTTTTGTTTCTGAGCTGAGAACTCACTTAAGTCCTGCAGCGAAGCGGCTGTTGCTGGCACGGTGGCTGTGACATGGTTTCCATTGACGATGTCCCCAGATGGATGCAAGGCATCACTTTCACACTGCTCTGGAATGTCCCCCTGATCTGGAGAAGAAATTTGAACAATGGCTTCATTATTTTGTAATTACAATAGCGGAGCACAGCAATGGACACAAAGTGTGGGAATGGCTGAATTAGAACACATAAATATCAGCACTAATTGAGCATTTTCTCTTCAACTTGACCATTTCCCTGAGGATTAAGAATTATCATAGGCTGTACTTGCTTCTTTAATTACAGAATTGTTAGTTTTGAAATTAGCTATTGGAACACATCTGTTTACAAAGCCAAAAGAGATTCATGAATAAATATACACCAGAAAACCAAAATGTTTTCATTTCCTTACATAATCAAGATACAGGTCACAGAAAAGTTACATGTCCAAGCTTAGCTCATCCTTTCTATGCACATAAAACAGGCTTTGACTATTTGGAGCACATACTGTTTCTTTATTAGGATCCTTGCCTTCTTCAGCACACAGGATGGATACTGCTAACTCAGATATTCTACACTATTTTCTTCACCCTGCTCAATGTGGCTCTGAATTTACAAGAACAAAATTACTGTAGTTCCTCTGTGATCTGGGATACTCAACTGCTTCTTAGTTATTTATTTGCAAAGTATGCAGACTGCTATTATCTCAGTTTTACGGGAGAAAGCAAAACAAGAGAAAAAGGTCAGATGTAGCCATTATCTCTAGGTAGCCAACCTGAAATACACAGGACCATTTTTCCAAGCACTTAGTGTCTAGATCTAAATCTACCCTCTTCCAGTTTGAAGCCATCACGCCTCGTCCTGTCACTACATGCCCTTGTAAAAAGTCCCTCTCTGGCTTTCTTGTAGGCCCCCTTCAGGTACTGGAAGGCTGTAACAAGGTCTCCCCGGAGCCTTCTCTTCTCCAGGCTGAACAGCCCCAACTCTCTCAGTCTGAGGGAGCAGCCATCTCTTCCTATTGCATGTAGGAAAACAAGACATCCAAACCCATCAGCCTCTCTTGCAGAATGGTCTGAATCTTTAAATTAAAATTATTTTAAAGGAATTATAGATGAAGGCATCTGCCAAAGTGTCAGTCTAGCTAAGTTATGAGAATGTTTTCAGTTTCTTACAAAAGCAACAGGAAGTCCTACCAGCTTCCCCTAGGAAAGTAAACTCCTTTTACAAACAGGTTCCTGTAAGTATTATATCTAACTTTGGTCTGCTGGCCACACAAACAAAAAAAAAAAAAACCAACCCCAAAATAATATAGTACAAAACATCTTTACATTAACCATTCTACAAAGGAAAAAAAGGTAACACTCTGTACACCTCCACTCCTTTCTGTAAGGGTGGACAGCAGGAGATGCATTATTTCGTTAAAAGACAAGCATGTCAACTAAAAGCAGTTACTGCCAATAGAAATTCCAATCTTTTCTTGCTAGAGCTCACTCAGAGTAGGATTAAAAGGCTTCCACATTTTCTGGTATCTCCTTTATTGTTTTTTTTCTACTCTTATCAACTTCTTCCTTCATGTAATGTATTCCTAAAAGTCTCTAATACGAAATTAAACAAATAAATCTAAATCTAATTAAAACATGAGATGAGTAGAAACCATTAGTGGCTACAGGCTTGGTTTGCATTCAAATAATGCATTTAAAGCTTAGAAAAAGAAAACTAAATGAGATAAATTAAATAACAACAAATATACTGAGTAAAACTTCACAGGGAAATGCACAGATGAGTCATCAGATTCTACTAGTTATCGCTAAACCAACACGTTTTCTGTTTAAACAAACATTATCTTCTTTGGTTGTTTGGTTGGTTTTTAAAATACTGAAAGCCATATTCTCACAGGTTCAGGAGAGTGAGCAAGGGCATCACTCCATCTTTCATAAACCTAACCACAACCAAAAGAATAAGCCAGTGTCGGACTCAGGAAAACACTCACACCGGTTAGGAATATTTTCTTTGAAATCAGTGATTCTAACTCTCCCATACAATAATTAGCATCTCTTCACCAACTATGAGTTTAATTACACCACCCAATGATGTATCTCCACCAGTCTCAAGACTTTCCAGACCTAAGAAAATCTGGAAGTGGGAAAGGTGTTTAGCTGGCTCTTCACATCCTTCTCATCGACACCCGCACTTACTTTAAACCCACAGTTTCATGGGAGACAAGGCTGCTCAGTTTCATGGGAGACATTAAGATGCCACTCAAATGCTGAAAGACTAGGAACTAAAGCCAGTAATTGTGCTTCTATTTCTCTCTCCATATACAAATGGCTATAAAGTGCATTAACTTTTATTATGCTCCTCTTTCTACAGTACCTGAGTTACATCAAAATTTTTTTGAAAACTGACCCTGCAGGCTTGACTGCAGCATATAGATAAAAGGAAACATTTTATAGCATGCAATGCAAAACACCACATAATGACAAAGTTCTTCCAGCAATCAAGAAAGAGCAGAAATGCAAATAAGTAAAACGCTGACCTCAGAAAAAAGAATTAGGATAAAATTCATGTTTCAGTAACTGAACTATACTCAGAGATGATGATTAATGCTAGCACAATTGCAAATGTTCTTCACACATTCACAACATGCTTGAAGTAACTTCTAATTCATAATACTATTTTAGCCTCAGTTACTGAAGGAAAAATCAGCAACAGTCTATGTAATGGCTGCAGAAACTTATCTTCAGAATTACAACTTGGTAATACTGCTCTGATATTGGTCCATGATGAACACTGCTTGGAGTTTTACTTTATGCAGCAAATATAATAGACCCTCAAGTCACTTCATATACTAGTACACTTTGCTGTTTAAAAAAAAAAATCCCGTGCAAATTTAAAATGTTATGAAACAACTGTCAGACCTATACGCATTACTGCAAGGTTATGCAAGATCTCTGACCAAAAAGTACGGTCCCAAATTTCAGAACCAATTCAATTTCAGCGTCTCCTTATTACTATATACCTTTCTCCTCTAAAGATGCGAATATGAAGAGAATTACTCCCTCCAACATCTGAGACAGTTTGTTTTTCTTATTTCCTACATCAGTCAAATTTTTTTCTCTCCAACTATAGTCTTAAACTATCAAGACAATTGTCTTACAACTGTTAAGCCCTAAGGTTTTAAACAAACTACCTAAAATGCACTAAAACTTACATTCAATAGAAGAAATGCGTTCTTCAAGCTCCTCATACATTAGTTTCTCTGGTTTGGGGTTATCACTGAAATCTCGTTTATCTGTTCGCTGATTATGAAGCCTGAAAGAAGAGCAACATAAATAATTTAATAAATATAAATGCTAACCTTTTAAGCAAATAGCGATCTGAGGTTCCAATACAAGGATTACTCACATGCTTAGCAAAAGACTAAACTGGACGTAAAAACCATGCAACCAAAATACTCTAAGTTTCTGACTCAAAAAGTCAGCTCCATCTGTCTGATAGCCATCTCCCTTCAGCCTTTCCCCAAGGCCTATATAATGACATAAAGGCATTACGCTAAAACAAAACACACTCTCAAAAGGCATAAAAAGGAGTAAGAAGAAAAAAAGGAGAAATACAATGAAGTGTGACATTTAGTCAACTGAAATTAAGAAATTTTCCTTTTTAGGCTCTGTGTTGCAGTCTAATTCCCACTTTGATGTCACCTTAACAGACGTGTTTGAAATGTATTAGGATTAGATGTCTGGCAAAACATATACGCAAGGGTGAAAATCTGGGTGCTATGAAAAATGGGGTTAGTGCCCTCATTCTAAATCTCCGTTTATCTCATCAGAAAGATAATGGGAAAGAACAACACCTCCCACATGACCCAGCTATTAAACTGACCAGAACCAGAATAGCAAAAGGAGTGCAGGTCACGAATGAAATTCAGCAGCAGCACTTCATAAAGGAGCTTATTTCACAGCAGCTGGTGCTCTTCACCATGGCATAAATATGTTTGTGCTTACAATTTCTAAGGAATTCAGGTCTTTTATGGGGCAAAAGTGGAGAACAAACAAAACACACCCCACAATGACACATGGTCAAGAAAAAATGTAATCTGGGGACAAACAAATCTGCATTGTCAGGATAGTTCAGTAATCGTCAGTGGGGAAAATACCCTGTAAATTAAATACAACAGAATAAATGGAAGCTAAAGTTTTTGGAAGTCTACTTCATGTTTTCAATCTTTCCTTCCCAGAAACGGTTAAGTGTTAAATAATTCATAAGGACGCAAGGTTAAAGGACATGCCTGCCACTTTCTTCAATATTGTGTCCTGCAACACTGCTAGAAAGACAGTCAATACACTCCCTCAGATTCAGCGAACAGAAGAGGTCTGCCTCATTAAGAGCAGTAAACACATATATTTCTAAAGAGTTTTAAAAACTCATTCCATCAAGTTGGCAACCAAAACCTGAACTGTACTAATGTCAATATTCCATAAAACAGTATGGTGTGCCAATCACCACCAAATGATTAAATTGGATGAGTTATGCTAAAATTTACCATTAAAGCTTAAACAAAAAACAACCACCACCATCTAAACTATTTTGTTAATGTCCGAAATTCCTTTTTTAGCTTAAACCCGTAACAACCTCACAATCGGTTTCTTCAGCCCTAAACAAAAAGGATATGGTTTAGATAATAATCTGCTTTATCACTCTAGTCTTCCTGTCTGTGTTTATTGGCTTCCTTCATACCGCTCATATCTTGAAACATAAACAAACAAGGAGCTGCTATAGTCAGGGAAGCAATTGTTCTTCCTCACTGACAGAGGTCCTCACTTGCAATGGCTTACTGGTGTTACGGCATCGTCTTGTCCTTTTCTTTTTAAAGAAGTCCCCACTAGCCACTTAAAATCTACAAGTCATAAACTAATCCCACAATACACATCAATGATGTGGCATTCTGCCTAATAATGACAGTAAATAGCTGGAAAAGCCCCACACAAGCATTTCTCAAATATTTTATGTAACAGAAAACAGTCCAAGGCACAAGAAAATTAAAAGTGCTCATCAAAAGACTGTTTTCCCTTTAAGAAAGTCTTGGAAAAGCAGCACGTTCGAGATAATTATTGGGACCTCATACCCTTGCTTTGTCACGAGGAACCCCAGAAAACAATTACAACCCATAGCTGCCTGCCAGACCCTGGCCTGTTCTTTGCAACACAACTTACCTCATACTCTTCAGTTTCAGGCAGCATGGACTCTACAACATCCTTCAAAGAAGTACAGTCCCTCACAGTATTACAGCATTTTCCCATATCACCTTAACATGCGGTTGTAACACTCAACCTTCGCTTCATAATGGCTGTCATAGGAATACAAGAAATTGAGATACAGTGAAGAATATGGAATGAGCAGGGGAAAATAAGAGACAGCCACATAAAGGAAATAACCTCACAGTCCCTAGAAATCCCAACAGCTTTTCAAGGCCAAGAACATAAAGGACTCTCCACAAATTCTAACCACAAAAGAGACCCCTCTCTATATTAAATGTATATTGAGGACTTGATAACAACGAAATAAGAAAGCCCTATGAATGCCTGCCACAGCAGTCTCAGGACAAGCCGTCGTTCTTCAGTCATCAAATCTGGAATGATGGCTAGAAGGTTAAGGCCAATTCAAGTGTCTCTTCTTAGGAAAGAAACATTAAAAATTAAATACTTAAGCTTTTTCTGAAGACACCTATTCAGGATTCTCAGTTTTGGAGAGTGGAGGCACCAGTGACTGTTAAGAACAGAAGAATTTCATACATGGACATAGGAGATACAAAGAGGAAAGGGCAGTGATTTTTATGCAGCTTAATTTTGCCAAGTTATTCGTTTACTTAAAAGAGATTCCAAACAAAAAAAAACAACTCACCCAGGGAAAAGAGAAAAGCTCTGCTACCCATCCCCTTCCCACATGCAAAGGAGTCTGGGGATTCCTATTCTGAAAACAGTTATACAGGCACATGAACAAGCTCTTCAGAGAAAAGAAAAGTTAGTATTGCAGCTTGTTAATGAGTGAAAGGAGAACGTACAACTGCCTTATTTACATTCTCAAACAGGCATCAGAAACTACCAAGCTCCAGTCAGCAAAAGCTCATCAGTCAGGTCAAAGATATGAAAAATAGAGACACAATGAAAGACACATAGCTTTGCTCAAGGAATTAGTGGCCTTTTTTTATTAAGGGTTTTCGAGCGCATCAAATATAACCTCGCTAGCTTTTGAACATCAAGTGTATGCAAAAGGCCTGTTCTGATAAGGGAAAGATGAGAGAATATCACTACTTTGAACAGGAATTTGTGATGAGCTTGTAGTTTTACCTTTTTCTGGAAAACATGAAGTTTACCCCTCTAAAGACCCAACATTGTCTTTTGAAATTAAGATTGTTCTCAAATTAGTCTACAATGTCAGCAGGAGTTCTCGTTAGCCTTATCAGGATCACATATATATGGGTGGCACAGAAGCCTACTAGAGAAATCAAAATTATCAAATGCCAAAGGAGCCCATGATAGCAAACTGCTAAAAATACATTCACAGTCAGGTAACTCATATGAGGGTGAGGATCTCTGATTGCATTGTTGTAAATAAGACATGCCAAGTGATAGTTAATTGGCCACTGTAGTACCTTCACATTCCCATTTGCAACATAGTATTCTTCTTACTGGAAAAAGTATACAGTCTAAACTTTTCAATTATCAATATGGTCCAAAGCTACAGGACATGAGGAAAAGTCAGATATATCCCCGAAATACACATACATTCCTCACATGTTTAAAAAATACGATTTTTTTCAGAGGTATTGTACATAGTAAAGCAAGTCAGTTGTTTTACTCACATTTACTTTTAGGACCAGATTTTACATTTTTAGGGAACTTTTACAAAACACGTTTTCTGAAATTAGTGATTAACAGAATATTTATTTATTAACAATGAATCCTTCATTCAGCTGTCTGAAAGTAGTCTACTGTGTAAGGGAATACAATGAAAACAGAAGGTCTACACTGATACAACAGATCTCAAGCACTGCAGTACTTGCAGCTCTCTTGAAATACGAGGATCCACACCACATCTTGCTTTCAAAAGTTTGTCAGAACCCTGACATGTGAAAAGTAGAAATGCAAAGAAGGGCAAGAGCAGATGTTTATTGTTAAATCTAGAGCTGTATCTACGGAGATATCTACAGTAGTCTGAAAACCAATGAAGTAAATCAGCCTGACCTGAATCCGGGAACATATAAACTTTGTATGACTTGTGTACGTCAGGTGTGCCTTAGTGGTGACAGCACACACCTTCCATCTTCAAAGTCACACATGGTAACAAAGCAATACTTACAGTGGTTGAAGTAAAACAAACGAAAGTGCTGAGAAGCACAGTTCTAAACAGTGTTTTAATCACAGAGGAGTTAATATCCTTAAACAGCAGAATTTGAGTTAAGTTTCAGTGATGGCTATTTATCAATTTGCATTAAACTGCATTAAACTAACATGCCTTTAGGATGTCTCACATTTTCACTCTTCAGGCTTTTTGTCCTTTGCCAAGCACTTTTCCACAGCATTGGATTTTTTAGGCTCTGTAGCAAGTGCTACAATTACCATTTCTCCCCTAGTGAGGGACTCTTTGAAATGACATTCCATCCTTGCTCAACTACAACAGTGAAACGACTTTACAAAACAATTTGTAAATCAGGGGAGTTTTACTTTGTCATAGGACAAGACTTTCTTTGTTTTGGAAAAAACATTGCATTCATCTGAAGCTTCCAGTGCACTTGAGGTTTAAGTATTTTACTGCACATAACTTTGCAGAGTAAGGCATCAAATTTAACTGAGGTCAAAATGTCAAATCGTATTTGCCAAAGGTGTTCGGATTGCGGGGGTGGGGAGGATGGTGTTTGTTTTTTAAAAAACTAACTTCCTTTTGAGGCATGATACTTAAGAATGTAAGTCCTCATCTGTCTTTAGAAAAGTTCTCACTTAAAAAAATTAATGGCTTTCTTGAATTGTAAAAGCAGTATGAACAGGTTAGATGAATGTTTCTTTAAAAAGCAGGTTAAAATGTTGCTTTGTAAACAATGTACCTGATTTTCTGGTCACGACCAGATGGTGAGGAAGAAACAGACTCAGAAGATGAAAGGAGATGTGGCTTTGAAATAGGAGAAAGCACCTGGTCCAACACTCTGCTGTGAAGAGGCGAGGTCCTCAGAGCCACTGAGGTCTGTAGAATAAAATCCCACAATTGTATTAGTCAGTTATTTGTCCTACCACTTCTCAGACAAGGCTGGTTTTTTACAATACAAGCATAATTGGACCATGTAGACACCACCACTGTAGGGCAACTAACATCCCAATTTACCAGGATTAACATGAACTTCTTGTACTGGGTTTTTTTTTGTGGGGGTGGTGGAGTTTTTTTGTTTTGTTGGGGTTTTTTTGTTTGTTTGGTTTTGGTTTTTTGGTTTTTTTTTTTTTATCCCTCCTGTATGGCAATTCTCCTCTACAAGCCTTCACCATCATAAACTTACTCCTCACAAAGCCTATGAAAAGAAGAAAATCTTTGAAGATTTTAAGTTCTTATCAACAACTGTAAAGTTATCAGGGAAGGAAAACTGTCTGACTAGAGAACTTGAGTTTCCTAGGAAACCAAGGTAAAAAACAAACCTCCTGCATTAAAAAAGCTTTTAATCAAACTTGCAGAGTCCAGCACTTTGCTTAAATTTTGCTTTGCAATCTTAATTTTCCTTTCCTGTGCAGCTGCACAGGTCTTTAATCACTAGATTATGAATTATTATTTTTTTCCACAAGATTTGGTATTCACTCAGTACGTAGGTACTGTTTTTTTTCTTCTCTTTATTGACCAAATAACTTTTACTGTAGTCAGTGCTAATTTGGCTAGGGATAGAGGAAAAGCCATTACCAACAGTCCCATACCCGAAGATCTTTCAGGTGGTTGTGCAGAAGTGCAGCCCGTTCATGGGGCACAACACACTGCAGAAGTCAGGATGCTTCAGAGCAAGGCTGCCCATGAATTTTTATCTCCAGACGGCTTCTATGCCCATGTAACACAGACGAACACCCTCTAAGGAAGCTGAGCACTAACAGAACGGAACCCAGCAGTTATGTCATACTCCTCTATCAGCACTACCTGTTCCCAGCGGGAATCCTCAGCCTACCCACATCCAACCTTTTATAAAACAACCTGTCAAATTTTCACATGCAGAACAAGCAGACCAGAACTTACCGCATGCACCTCCTTGGCACAACATATACTGCAGGCTAGGACCACCAGCTATCTCATATGGTAATTTACTACAATCTACTACTATTTAGAAGTTACCTAGTATTGAACTTACTGATTTCTACTAAAAGACAAATAGATGAGGTTTTGGCTCACAGTATGCTGTCTGCAAGACTCACCAACCTGCTCTTTCTCATCAGAAGGTATGAAGTTTCGTCAAGTAATGATCAAGGTGAAAAGTACTGATCAAGTAATAGGGAGTATGGGTCAGAGGGCAATCCAACTTCTTTTTCTCTCAGTAACTATTTCTTCATCTGTGTTTCTGTCCAGAGACTGGAGACAGTAAGCAGGAGAAAACAGAAAAGGACCCTGTCCTACTTTTACTTGCTCCTAAAGAAATGGGATTACTCCTTCCCAATTGAAAGACAAAGCCTGAAAGATGTCCATCATGGGCTTGAGAAGGAAGCCAGTCAAGTGCATGAGCTAATTTAAAGGAAGAGAGAAAACTGCATACCCTTCCACTGGCAGACTATGCCGTAACACAGCTGCTAGATCTGCCAACTGCAAGTATGTTACAGGAGGATCCACTTCTTCCTTTCTCCCTTTGAAGACAGGTCCCGACAGCTGAGCTGCAGTTTGTCCTTAGATGAGTTGACTGTGGTATATCTCACTTAAAGGAAAATCAAATCTCAGACTCATGTCCTCTTGAAATTTATTCTGACCTGTTCAGACTGGCTTCTTCAACAGCACCGAAAAGATCCATGGAAGCTTCCAGAATGACTGATAGTTTTCTAGCAAAAACGCATCTGGTGCTTCAGCCATCCCTAGCACAAAGGATAACACATACACCAGTATGAAAGCACTCCTGCTCAGAAGACTTTTGAAACAGAGCTGACACATCAGTGGGGAAGCAATCTACCTGGAAGCAGACAAATCACTCCATAGCACAGTCGCACTGAAGCTACAGCGCTTACTGGGGCAAGTACCGCATCAGTTCAACTTGAGAACACGTTATCTAGCTGCAACCCTGTTTCCTACACTACGTACCATTCAATTTCTGTAACACCTGAGTCAGTTAACGTGCTCCTTTGTTATTCAGCTCTTATCCTTCTCCAGAACAAGTCAGTCTTCTGCATTAAGCAAAGAACAGATCCAATGGAAAAAACACATCAGCCACCATGTAACTAGCCTCTGACAGGTACAAAGACGGGAAGGATTATTAAGGTTACGCATGCGACTTTAATTTTGAAATTTTGCAATTTTACAACACAACCCTACTTCTAGGAAAGATTTTTGTGTGTGCAGTATTAAACAGATATGTCTATAAGTAGTTTATACAGAAGCTGACAAAGAAAAGGTAAAGCCTGAAGACTGCTTTGAAAATTCAAGTTTTTAAATATGTTTTCAGTAACAGAGCATTACGCTCTACATGCAGAATCACAGGGACAGACACAGTATATCAGACTGTTTTGTAACCTGTTTCTAACAGTGCCCATTACTAAACAAAACTAAACTAAAATTCAGAAAGGAGAATAGTTATATCTTTCTTCTGGCAATATCCACCCCAGTATTTCCTCAAGCAATACTTGGGCCCTCCTGACAGGGAAGTTTTATTCCTGTATCTATACTTGTTGCCACAGAAGCAATAAATTCCACAACTCACTCATGGTATGAAAAAGTACTTTCCTCTCTTTCCTTTCAATTTCAAAGAATTCTGGGGTCTGTGAAGCAGTGATTAATCGATCCCTTTTCATCTTTTCCACATCACTTATTGCTTTCCAGATTTCCCACAGTCCACCTCAGCCAACTCTTTTCCAAACTAAGCTGCCCTTCTTATATTTAAATCTTCCTCCACGCAGAAGCTGATCATTATCTTTTTTTTTTTGTTACTATCTCTTTTTTCATCTTATTAAATCCACTCTGATCTAGGGTGAAAAGAATTGCTTGACTCAAGAAGCAGATGTACTGCAGATTTGAAACAACATAATTATTTTTAAATTTTCAATTCTTTTCAATTTTCCTTGCTTTTCTGAGTACTGCCCCTTTAAAAAAAAACTACGAATTATTAGACACTGGGAAATTAATAGCAATTTACAATTTTCCAATCACCACCAAGCACTAAGACCCTCCCACTCACAATTGCTCAGGAATATTTGATAACGATGCCACACCAAAAAGAAAAACAAAAGCAAATCTGGCCTTCAGATTGGAAAACTCCATTTAAGAGAAGCCAGACAAAGCAGTCTTCTGCTGCACGTGTTAACTACAATAGCTAAATAAAGAGATAGGAATACAGAGGGAGGGTTACTAAAACTAGGAAATTACAATAGCAACTTTTGAATTAAACTCTGCATAAGGATACACCCGTAGTGAATCATATCGTGTAGTCTTCTCTTTAAAGCTACCTGAGCTAAGTGCAGTGTGTTTAACCTCCCTCAATCTACTTCTCCAGTACTTGTTTCCAGGAAGCAGCAATACTCCAAGCAGCTAGCATATTTTGTCTCTGACTTCTCCTGCCTCTTAGCAAATAACAAATGAGTGAAAGACTATCACTGCTAAATCTTTCTCTTCCCATAGCACAGGAGCAACAATAAGTAAAACCCCAACACCACGCCACATTAACAATCATGACTTACCATCTAAAATTTTCTTGTTACTGAGATCTCTTTCCAATTTGGAAACGGGAGTAGAAGAAAGGCGTCTTGAAGAAGACGCTCCTCTGTGTGGTGGCGTTAAGGGATTTTTAAAGACATCCATCTGCCCAGTTCTTTTGATGTATTTTTCACCTCTGGGACTGCCCAGGGGGGAATGCTGGGAGCTGGGATTATCCTCTAGAAGTTCATGCTGGGTAGTCAAAGGGGGTCTACTAATAGCACACTGTTGAAGTAAAGGGGACTGCATCTTTCTTGGCGTTCTGCTTGCAGCCGCATCCTGCATGACTCTGTGTTGGTAGTTCCTGTAGGCTTCTTCCAAATACTCTGCCTCTTTTTCTAGTTCTTTTATCCTAGCCCAGGTTTGCGCCATACACTCCAGGTCAGAATCAGGTGAAGCACTGCGTGGCTGTAACTGTTGACGATAGCCAGCTCTTGGCACAGCATTTACCTTCATCACATCAGTCATAACCTGATTCTTCAGGAATGCACTATCCACATAAATATCATGAGGTACAATTCTGTCACCAGCGAAGTCAAGAACAGAGCGATCGACAAGTGAAGGCTTTGGATTCCGATACACTTCATTTTCCAGAGCTAAATGGTACCAAATGAAAATGAGTGACAGAGGGAGAAAATAGAAACACTAAAAAATGGCATTTAAATTCTAATTTGATCAAAATTATTTAACATGGAATTATCTTAAATTTTGAGAATTTAATGGGTTGATTTAAATGTATTTTCAATGTAGCTGCATAGTTGCAAATTATCACAATACTATTTTTTTAATATATAATCCTTCCTTGTAAAACTATCCAAAGTACACACTCTACGATGTTATTTCTTAAATTATGTTTACAGAAATAAATAAAAATGAAAATAACAGCACTATGGACATGTTATATCCAATCATGCTGTTAAAGGGGAAGGGACACAGGGCAGGCCACAAGTCTTAACAGTTTCCTTCTATTTAGATCAAAAAAATAAATTTGGAGAAAAACATCGCACACAGACAATGCCATTGCTTTTTTTAAAAAGTACTTCTTCAAAATTGTCAGTTAAATTGAATGTTTTGGGGCTGTTTGCTTCCTGGTTTGTACTTGCATGCTTCAGCAAGCCCGAAAGACCAATCTATAGGGCTGTATCTTTCTCAGCAAAACGACAAACTTTTTTTCACGATACGTAAATGGTTATTCAATGACATCCTTAACTCTAATGCAAAATAAAAGTCCATGCAGTACTTTCAGTCATTTAATTAAAATATATATTTGCTATTTTCACACTAACAGATTTCCAATTCCAAACGGAACCAATACTTGCACCATATATGAAAATGTACATATTGGTCTAATGAATAATATAAAGTATTGCACGTACTCAGCTACAGCGCAACACACGCTGTATGTAATGTACAATCATTGCAGAATGCAATTCCATATTTTTAGATTAAATACACGTCCCAAAACTTTTATTTATCATACTTGCTATTAGCAATTTGACAGAAATGCATCCTTAGAACTACATTTCTTCAGCAGACTGCATTGCTTTATGCAAGTGCGTCTTTCTCTCTAATGCCTATATGAGGCACATAGGTTATTAGCCTCGACAACTGTTTAAAAGTTAGATTTAAACTTGTGAGATATGCAATACAATTTCAAATTCATTATTCTTATTATGAACGTTGAAAAATCAAAATGCATTAAAACACAACTCGCATCCTGGCAAATGATGATTGTTATCACCAAACATTAATGTCTTCATACTGAGGAAAATCAGACAATAAAAACATGCACGTATTCAGGGAGGAACGTTTTCCCTTCCTCCTCTACGTTTGTTTTCTGAAAGGAAGGGAAGTTGCAATAAGTCTGCTTTTTAAATTGAGCTTTTAAATAGATTTTGATTTTAAACTTGAAATCTACTCACTGGTGGTATATTAGTTCTATGCAACCGCAGCTTTTTTAAGCTTCTGGAAGTTCTTACACTGGTTAGGTAAGTGAACTTCATAAAGGACTGCTCTGGTGTAAAGACACAAACCTGCCTGTGTTTGTTTCACCTGAAGTTTCAGTTCTTCAACCTGCACATTTAACTTCCTGACCATAGCTTCAGAGTCCAACAATTGGGTCTTTAACTGAGCACAACGCTCAACCTATAGAAGATCGAGAGAAAAACGAAAAACATAATTCAAACAAAAAGAATAATCTCAACTGGCTGAATACTTCTTTCTAAATGTTTTTTAGGTCCAGACAAACCATATGCACATAGTATCCTACTGAAAGTCAGTGCTGAGAACTTCATGACTTGGAAAGATTTACGTTGGTTATGTTGGGTGTTAGGGGGTTTTGGGGTCATTTTTGGTGTCGTTTTATCATCTTTAGAGTTATTTACATAAAAATAAGCAGATTACAAACAATCCCTGTAACTACACACTAAACAGCCTCCACAGGTACACAGATAAACATGAACAACAGGAAAGAACAAAAGATTCAAATTATTTAGAAAGAATAATTTACCTCACTTTGTAGCTGCTTTTCCAAAATCTGCCTGTGACTTTCAAATTCATCCAATGCCAGCTTCCTAGAATGTTCTACTCTCCTCAGCTCCACCTGGCAGGCCAGGTGCTCCGCCGAGGGCTGGGACAGCTCTACCCAGAAAGAGAAATACTAGACACTCAGCTGCAGAATAATGAATGTGCACTTTTCTACATGATACGCCTTCAAAATGTAAAGCTGATTTGGTTTAGGAACATAACAAGGCTTTGTTTGAATAAAGTACTTAGGGATATTTTTCTTCCTTTTACAAAGGACCAAAATTTTTGTTGGTGTTGTCATTTAAGACTTAGACAGAGACTGTCGTGTTCTGGAAAAATACATATCCCGACCTTAAGTAGTGTACATCTCCACTCTCCCGTAATCTCAAATGCACATTAAAAATACTTGGCATTTTATAACTATAGTCAGGCAAGCACTTAAAAAAAATAATGCCATGTTCTTTCACCAATATTAACCATACTAATGCTATGATTAGATATATTGCACTGTTTTTTTTCAAATGGTGAAAGGGATATTTTTCATATTATTATAGCTACCACTTAATTCAGGATCTCTAGATACAGACATATTAAAGAAAATAAATTTATCATGTCAAGGACTGTTTCATTTTACACAAACATTAGTTGAGATTTAATGCAAACTACTAGTAAACATAATACAAAGAATATATTTTAATGAAAATTTATTTCTAAGCAAATACTTGTAGGGAAGCATAAACAAGAAAATTACTAAATCATTCACACTGACTGTCTCGAAGATGTTGGTTCTCACTGCGAGTTTCATCCAACTGTTGCCTAAGTAGTTTATTCTGCACTTGAAGCTCCAATTTCTCCTCCTTTAGCAAAGGATAGTCTGATACCTCTTTCAGTTTTTCTGTCAACAACTGATTCTGTTTATTTACCAACAGGACCTGGGCCTTCACTGACTCCAAATCCAGCTGCAGATAAAGAACAGTTTAGAAGCTTATGAACGGCTGTAATTCTTAACAATTACTTTTATTTCACATTTTCTTTTTTTTTCTTAATGTACCTCAAATGCACCAATTAGAATACAGCTTCTTTAAATTCATGTTTACAATTACCTCAAGCTCTTTCGTGCGTGCTATAGCTTGCTTGAGTTCCTCCTTTTTTGAATTAACAGCAATGGCTTCTTCATGCAAAAGCACAGCTTTCTCTGCAGGGAAGGATTACAAATGCTGAATTAAAATTAGTAGAGTATTACAGTAAAAAACTGTATCAGCAAAAAGCAGTTTAAGTTGCTAAGCCCAACATTCAACTTAATTCAAGACATAAAAATGGCTGAATGTCATACACACTCCTTCAAAATTAAGTAAATCACACTGTGTGAATATATACATATGCATACATACAGTCCTTTAGAATTATGTAAATCAAATTCACATGCACATGATATATCATTTCTTCCACATGTCCCTAACTTAAAAGTCTAAATATGTTTATCCGTCCCAGCTCTCTTCCTCAAGCTCCAATTAAACATCTTGTACACAATAAATGCAGAAACTGGCAACCGTTCAAGGGTATGGTACCAGACTGTACCAGAGTTCAATTAAAGAATGAATGAGCTAGCAGGACTTCAGAAGGAGCTGTAAAACAGAAAAAGCAGGATGCTTTGCAGCCTCTGTGCAAAACACCAGCTCACGACCCCCACTGCATTCTGAACTGCAAGGAGTTGCTGACCTGTCACGGCATCCTGCTACATGTTTTTCAAAACCTATTTTGATGGCTCTCTGTCACCTATACCCGTCCTACTGAACACTGTGACTATTTAGTAACAACAGTGTTTTGATACCGGTTAGTAAAAGCTGTAGAGAAAAAAAGCTATTTGATTAACCTCAGAGAGATGATTACCTTTATTTTTTTTTCTCGTCTTCAGTAACTTTATCGGTTCTGGCTATGTATTCTTCTTTTAATTCAAGCTGGTATCTAGAAGTAAAAAGAATTAGTTATTCCCAAAGTATGTGTATGTGTGCACGTTTGTGTGCATTTTGTAAACTCCAGTCTTTCTCAGACTAAACTCTAACGATACAATTATTTATTGACAAAATTAGTTATTGCAGAGCCACTGAAATGGTTGGAAAGGACCCTGCCAATCACCTTGTTCAACTACCTGCTCAAAAAGCAAGACTACCACCAACTCCAGAGCAGGCCAGCTGTGGCCCTGCTTAGCTAAGTTCTGAAAACCTCAAAGGATGTGTATTCCACCATCCCCCTGGATGGCCTGCTCCAATGCTGCACTACCTTCCCAGTAAAGCTTCTCTTCTCCACGTCCAACCTGAACCTCCCAAGCCACAATTTACAGCACCTGCCATATGACCTCAGAGGTCACAGCTGGTAGTCCCGTAACTACCTCTACAGACCTTTACTAGGCCCTCTCCAGTTTCTTCATGACTTTCTTGAATTGGGGAGCCCAAAACTGGGCACGGTATTCCTAGCACAGCCTTTACCAATACCTGAAAGGGTTAATAACTTCCCTCAGTCTGTTGGCCTGCTAGTAATATCACCCATCATGCTGTTTGCCTCATTTGCCAGAGCGTCCTGACGGATCATAGGCAACCCAGCATTCACTGTAACTCTCATGTCCTATCTTCAGAAACGCAGCTACTTGGTCGATTCTTTTTCCCTATTTATACTACTTCATAAGGATATTCTGCCCCAAGCGCAGAGCTTTGCAGTTCTCCTTGTTAAAATTCCTAAGATTTATGGTGGCAGAATCCCCAAGTTTATCAAAGTCTGTCTGCACTGAAACTCTGCCATTTGTTGTGGAAGCCACTCCCCTTAATCAAGCCTCCTGTTCAAAGTTGCTGAGGTTGCTCTGTGTCATTGTTCAGCTCACAGATGAAGGTGTTAGACAGCATGGGTCCAACAGCATCTACAGTACTGGTCCCAGGGGATCTCCGCTTGTCATCAGCCACTGGCTAGACACTGAGCACTGCCAAGGCACACCACTATTCACAGCCCAGCCGTCATCCAACTTTACCATTCAGTTCTTCTGGAATCTACAGGAGCTAAGAAAGCTCAGCATTTCGCATGATTGTGACGTACATCATAAGTGTTTTCAGATATCGCCATATCCATCCCCCTGCATTTTTGCAAATGACCCCAACCACTCAGACCTTTCTCCCAATTATGACATTGAATGTTTACCATAGAAATAAAAAAAGATTCATTTTCTAGAAAGCATCGTTATTTCTACACAATAGATAGTAGCACTTTGATACTTTTCATCAAGGATTTGGTACAAAGGACGTGGATTTTATCTTTATGAGCATTTGCAGCATGTCTAAAATATTTTGTATGTTGATAAAATATGCTAAGCAGCAATTCATCCTTAAAATAATTTGCTTCTCCTCATAAACCCAAAGGCACTTTACAAGCATTATTTGTAACTAGCTGTTATGGACTAGGTAAAATAAGATACCAAGGTGAGTCAATTAGTTGCATTTCACTGTTCTCTGACAAAAACCTCAAATCTACTAGGTTTCAGCTGAGGCATCATTCTTATTAAAACCTACTCTTTACATCTTTCTTCTGTAATTTAAATAAAGACACACTAACACAGATAATACTTACTGTACACTGGCTTGCAATAAAAAGTAATGATACATCAGTCATTTGGTTTAACTGCCTAACTGGAAGACTGGTTCATGCCATCAAGCACACATTCCAAGACCACCGGCCTGCACTGAAGCATCAAGTAACTCTTCAAGTGACCAAAGCCGTCCAAGAAAGTACAAAAGCAAAGTTATGATATACCCACTACAACACCTTAAAAGCAGTCACACGTGGCGTCTTTCACTTTCAAAGAACATTTCTAAGCAAATTCTTTGAAACCATGTTCAAGCTGATGGTAGTCAATAAGAGAGGGTGATCTGTAACAGAGAATCCCTCTCCAAAAACGGGGAGGGGTTAAGGTAAGAGCCAATCTATCTGTACAATGGGCTGGTGTGCCTCTCACCACTTTTTCAAGAAACCTATAACATCTCTTTAATGCTAATTTCCCCTCCACGCCTTTTCTGCATTCATAAAATGGTCGGTTCTTTTAATTGTGGTCTAAGAAAGTCACTAATACTGCTTCAGATCTTCTTGTCTAAACATACAACTAATGTACACCTCTTTCCCATACAACAACACAGAATTTAAACCACAACAATAATATAACCTATAATCAAAAGAGAATTCTTTTCTATAGCAAGCTTTTTCTGAACCTGACAGAACATTTTGTCTTACTAGCAAAAAGCTAAGCAATAATGTAAAGAAGTCAAGCAGATTAAAACAAAAACGTAAGCATACATTTCCAAAGTCCTTGCTTTGTTATACTTTTCAAAAGAAATCCTATGGAATTTATTATTCTGTTTTCATAGGAAGTAGCATGCATCCTATTAGAGACAAAAGAAAAATTTACTTTAAGAGTTCCGTCTTAAGCTTTTGGTCATATGTCTCCTCTATGTTCTTCACAGCAACCTCCCGACGTCGAAGTGCATCATCAATAGCTTTATTTTTCTCTTCCTGAAGTTTCTGAGTGCTGAAATATCCATAAATATACAGACAATGACCAGTTATAAAGCCAAAACTGTGCATTTGGTTTTTGTTTTTTTTTTTTTTTTTTTAAATAACATTTAAAGACATCAAAGGGTGAAGTGCTTGCTTGGAACACTGTAGTGATTTAAAATTATCATCAGAATCTGTAATTGTAATTCATTAAGAACAAGAAGATGTGACACAAACTAAATTGCCCTATTTAAAATCCAGTACCAATCAATTATGCAGCTATCCCAGCTTAACCATAGCTCAGTTTCCCACACCAGAAAGGCTTCAGAGGAGATAGTGCTGAGCCTGCTATTCTATCAGCACCCTCTGCTGGGTTGTTAAAAGAAACACAAGTTTTTATTAGGGCGATACTCATTCTGCTATAACAAACAGATGACAAAGTAATGCCTTTAAGTAGTATTAAAATCCTGGCCAAAAATGGTTTAGTTATTTTTTTATTTCATGAAAGAGAACCGATCTTACTAAGGACAAGTCAAAAAAAAGTAACACAGGTCTAAAGCAGCAAAATATCATACACATGCCTCATGAGTGTTAGGGTTACAAACTGGGGGTTGCTTTTTTTTTGCAATTCAAACACTTCAATGCAAACATCTGGTTCCTTGCCTCCAAAGTGATGCTGCACTGTTTTGGTTGGATGAGGTGGAATAGAAAAAAAACAAACCAAAAGGTCTTTTTGTACGGAGTACCCCTGCTAATAAAGACAGTATACAATACTGCTCAAAATGCAAAACAACTTCTGGGATACATATCTATTTAAGCATCATAGAAGCAGCAACATCTTGAAGCACACTTTCCAGAAAAAGGACAACAGCATCATTTAGCATTGTATATGCCCTTCAGCAACTTACACTTCAAATGCCTCAATTCTTTGCTTCAGTTCCACCTCTCTGGTCCTTATGACTTCAATATCTTTCAGTAGACTTTGTCTCTGAGCGTACACTTCCTTTGCTTCTATCTGAATCACAAAATATTATTCTCTAGTTTTACTTCACACTTCATACAGGCATTTACTGTTTAACACGTTTGAACTTTCAAGGGTCTTCTTCAGGAATTAGTCTTACGCCAATAAATATTATTTATATAGTCATAATTTGAAACAACATCCAGAATCTACCGTGATTTTTTTTTTAATTCCCTTTCTCCTTTTACTCTGAGTAAAAAACGTTTTAGATGGAGTCACTACTAGCTACCTGTCACTACTAGCTACCTATTTCTTTTAAGAAATAGCACTGATTAAAAGTTATGAAAAAGGAAAAATTATTTTAAAAAAATACAGAATAAACATGTTTAAACACTTGACTTTTTTTAATAAACAATAGTTTTGTATATTCTTCATAAAAACAAAATTGAAAAAACAAATGCCAAAAACCCATGATAAAACCTGATTTAAAACTGAAACTGAGTAAACCAGCAGTCTTTCAGTTTTTGCAGATTAATTTACAGAAATCACACAAATTGTAAAAGGGATTCTCAAAGTGATGAAAATGCTAATACCAAAAGTTACATATCTTCTTATTAATAAAAAATAGTTTTTCTTGTCCTTAAGCCCACAAGGCATTATTTCTCTCCAGAGAAATAATAACTGTTAAGAAGAACAAAATTATGGTTTTGTAATACAGGTGCTCATATCAAGTTTGCAAGCCATGTGCATTTGACAGTGCTGAAAGACTTAGCTGCTGTTCCTGGTGCAAAAAATAGAGCAGTTTGTCAAGCCATATTTCCTGGGCATCATGTTACCTTAAGTAAAGGGTTAATTGACCTTCTACATTTAATGTAAATACGCTGCAACTCAGTTGAGCTCCTGCTCTCTCTTAAAAGATTCCCCAGGCCAATGAAGCATAGACTTCTCAGGGAAGTGCAGAAGATGGCAAGAGCAACTAAATATTCATACACAATACCTGATGGATATACTGATATAGTAGTCTTTTTTTTTTTAAATTAATGAATTAATTTCATACACACAGAAGAAGATTGGTAGCACAAAATAGATTGTTTTCTTGTAAACTTCTAAGGACGTAAACATGACAGTAATTCATAGCATAGTGATAAAATGTTTAATTTTCAGATTGGAAGGAGGTAAATAGTAGAGACCAGTATATAGTCATCTATATAGAGACCTGTATGATTGCTTTGTTAACCAATACCATGTGCTCCTGGGAGGTGGGATGGGACTGACAACAAAACCAAAAAAAAACCAAACCACCACAACAACAAACCACCACCACACCAGAGCAAAAATGTGTTTAGCATTTGTGGATGACTATTATTTGGATAGGAAGGTCTACTGCAGCCAGCAGGGGGATGGCAATGCAAACAGGCAACAGAACAGCAAGCAAACTACGCTGCCAAGAACTGGAAAGTAATAGAGATTGGGAGAAGCAATTTAGAACTACATCCAAATTATTGTGTGTGTGCTGCAGTAACAGTTACTAGTCTAGCAAAACACCAAGAGTTAACAGCCCAAAGGAGTAACTCATCAACAAAAAAGTGTTCAAAGAAAGAAAACGAGATGCTAGCTTAAAGACAGTGGCTATTAATACTGTTCAATATATAACAGCATACAGAAACGGCATATCTGTACCATACAGACTATATATTCCATGTAGCCTAGAGTTCTGCTAAACAACAGAAAGAATTTATAGTATAACTAAAAGCTGTGTTCAACTTTTTGTTAGAAAAATATCTGTGATCTGAATTCAGCAAAGTTATTAAAACAGAATTAAAAGTATTTATTACATTTGAATCCTTCAATCCTAGCTTGCAGAACCGTTCCTCTTCCAGACAGCTCTATTTTAGATATTTACACATACTCATTCTTGCAGTTGCTAATTGCGTTCCCCTATTTATGAGAACAAAAGTAAATTCAAAGTTTTCACTAATAAGCCAAGTAAGATCTGAACGTAAATCTCCCAAAGATAAAAGAACACTTTAATCAACTGAACTGTACTAGATTAAGAAAAAATATTTGGAACTTTACCTCTTGTTGCTTTTGAAGCCTCTCAATAGCATTCTTTTCACGAGAAATCAAGGCTTCAGACTTTGCTTGGTGTGTCCTCTCTAACTCATGACGCAACTCAGAGATTTCTTTCTGGGTCTGCACTTTCTCCTCCATTTTAATTTTTGCTATTTCAACTTCTTTAAAATGTTCTAGCTTACATAAAGGAGAAAGAATGGGTTGAGTAGGGCCATCTTCAAATCAACAAAGACAATCCCTCCTCTGACAGTTCTAAATTTCACTTGGAAATTCTTGTTAGAAACATGTAATAATTGGATGAAAATAAATTACTGTGATAAAAGTATCTCAGCCACACATACTATTTACATGTCTCACAGTTTGCATGCATTTATCCAGCATCCCAAAGCAGATCTTATACAAAACTAATAGCTTTACACAAGAGCAAAACAGAAGCCTATGAAGAAAAACACACTGCAGGAGTGATACTCTGCTTGCAATTAAGGAAAAGCCATACTCTTTAATTCCTCCTCTGACCCTATCGCCATTCTTGCCCCTTTCCCAAAGAACCTCTTTTGACTGGTGGTGCAAGAAATGGCAGAAGCAGACCTGTCCCGAATTGCTCAGGAACAACAGAAATTCATCTGGACACAAAAAAAAAAGTGACGGATGTGTGAAAAAAATGCAGAAGATGGAACTCCACATAAAGAGGGTTGCAGAAACAGAAGTCCAAGTCACAGACTTCTTAGCACAACTGTAGAAAAAGTAAATGCGTACAAACAGGAAAGTATGCATCTTGCAACCGCACAGCAGAATCATCAGGAACAGGCCTCCACTCAACGTGTGAAGTACAATTTATGCAAGAACAAATGGGGTAATAAGGAATTATAATAAAAATTTGGAAGAAAATGGAAAGCAAGCATATAAGACAAAAAATGTGAGGGAAAAATGAGCAAAAGAATAAAAATAGAATGATAGAAAAATTGTGAGACTGGAGAAAACGATGTTAAAGAGAAGGGAAAAGCACAGTAGGAACATCTGATCAAGGAATTCAGGTCTGTGGGCATAAATTTGGTGGCAAATTAAATAAATGGTGAGACAGTACTGCATCACTTGTACATACACAAATTGGATTAGAAATGTCTTACAGGAATTCACATCACATTGCTAAGGAATCCATGTAAAGTGAATTGAATTTAGAAGTGATTTATATCTGGTTAAGATTCCAATCTCCTTTGTTGCAACTGCTTTGCTTAAAGTCAGCCAAACTTAACAACACACGAATTAACATGTTTTACATACTAAAAAGACAGTGCCTGTTGGGGAATAAAGACTAAATGAAAAATGAAGGTAAAATACATTGGCAGTTTTAACTCTCAGTCCTTCTACTTGTCTAGCTGAATAAATATGACTAAGTTGATTTCCTCAAACAGTTTATATGCATCCAAGTGCCTTTAAAAGTGTGCCTAAGAATTCTAACCAAATATCAGATTATTATTTTTTATATCCAAATAAACTATTGTTCTTGACAGAAATTAATGGAAAAAACCATATTTAAATGAACTGCAGTTAATTTAAATTTTTCTGTACAAAGAAACTGTTCATCTTGACAGAAATTTATGGTAAAAAAACCCCTTATTTAAATGAACTACAGTATATTCTCTCTGCTCCATTTTTCAGACATAAATCCATATCAATGGATTATGTGACAAAAAAATAACTAATTTTATTCCCAAAATGAAGGACAATTCTCTAAAAGAGCTGTCTTCAATTGTAGGAAGAAAAAAAAACCACACCAGAAATAATTCATAATATTGTCTGTTATGATTTTAGTGTTTCTGTGTAATGTTTTGAAATAGCATGCAAATTCTCATCAGTGTTAAAAATTAATTCCACTATCTGTCAAGCTACACAGCAGCAATTCATGCCTCTCAGCTGCTATGCTTTATATTGAAATTCAAGCTTCAAAATTTTAACTGGGAAGGAAAACGAACGGTATGACTACGCAGAATAAACATTTCTCCATAAATCAAAATAATCAAAGACCAAATAAAATTTAACACATTAAGACAATCGAAATACGAAAAAGTGTTACAAATTAACGTCAGGATAAATAGCTTAATATTCTGTGCACATTTAACAAAAAAGGGGAATGTAAAATATACACGCGCTATATCACCAAATTAAAAATTGATATTGGATTAACTTGGGCTTTTGTGTTTGTTGTAACTATTAGATCTTTTTTTTACCTTAAATAGTACAAGTTTGTAACATGCAAAGTCAAAATTAACAAATGTCTCCCTCAAATTCAATTATACCTTTTGACACATTTCTGCTTGAAGCTGCTTCTCTATTTCTTTTCTATATTCATGGAGTTTTACTTCTAAAGATTCGTATTTCTGATGCTGGGGATAAGAGTCTGCAAACTGTTCATCAATCAGCTGAAGCTTCTCAGCTATAAAAAGAGAAACATATCCATCATAATTTAATTACAGTCACCACAGTTATCCTACCAAAGACTGTAGGAACCTGTCTCTCTGTAGGAAGTTCCTTAGTTTACCTAAGTAGCACCATCATAGAAAGACCTGTGTGGTTCAAAAGCAGAGGCAGTACAGAAATGCCATTTATCAGCTTTATGCCACACAACATATACCTGGGAGGAGGCACTTAGCTGTTTAGGCACTATTTCTGGTGTTACATGGTCATTCCTCCCCTTTATCATGGATGAACAAGAATTCTCTTTTGCATGCAACTTTTACATTTTTTGTAGTACTAGTAGTATGCATGTTATAATTCAAAAACTCCTGATCTATGCCTAACTTTCACTGAAAAACTATGGCAGAAATTGAAGCAAGGAACGCATTTACAATTATGTGTTCCGGAACATATTTCAGCACATGACATTTGCCGTCCATCTAAGACGTTATAGCTCTTAACTAAATGCCTAAAAAAGTATCTGAGTAATTAAAAAAAACATTGTAACAGGACTTTTGCCTTATTTTAAGAAAGGTTTGAAAAAACAATGTACTAGTATCAGGTATGACCTTTACTTATTAATACTTTAGGGTGCATTTGAGTAAGTAAGTGATGAATGAATACCAGTCATACAATTTATAAATCCATACCATACCCAGTATGAAAATACACGGGGAGACTTGCTTGCAGAGGCTGCACTTACCAAGAGATTCTCTGTAAGGAGGCACTGAGGTTGTCTGAGCTTCCGTGTCATGAGTTTCCTTACTTAGATGATGCTCGGTAAGTCCAATTAAAATCTGCATAAGAAAACCTATCAAGATCCAATATATTAGTTAGCTCTAATTTCATACCAAAACTGAATTTGAGCCTGTAATTTAGGAAGTCATTTTCACTGTACAAGAAAATCTATTTGATTTACAGAAAGAACCAAGTATTTAAGTAAAAATCAGTACTAATAAACTATTGAGATTTTACTACGAGCATAATTCAGTCTATCTCAATCTGGAAAAGCTGCCCTTTTGCAACTTTTCCTTTCATCCATGTCTCTTTGTCTCTTTGATTTCCAAGGTCATTTGAGCGTGTAGATTATTACTACTATAATTATGAGGTCATTAGGCAATAGCAGTTTCTGAAGATCAAGCTACTTTAGGCTATACAATATAGCTAGGTTTCATTGTGCAGATGTAAGAATTATGTTTTCTTATATAAAACAATGGAACATCAATTAAATCTTTAACTCATTTTTGAAGTACATTATGCAAGCTAGTACAGTCAGTTATAAACACCAAAATCTGAGTTTGCCAAAGTTAGCATGAAAAGCTTCCAAAGAGCATTATGTTTAATACCTGATTACAGATTTTTTCAGTTCTAAAGTTCAAGTCATTTGTTTTGTAGGTGAATGTTAACGCTTAATCCACACCACAAATAGGAGTTGGATAATCCTGAATTATAACATTCACCATCCTGGAGTACTGCAAATTTCAAAATCTGACTGGATCCATATTATTCCATAGTAACATACACTCAAGAAATTTGAGTCTCTATTGCTCGCATCTTAATAAAAATGAAGCTGACAGAATTATCCTTGTATGCATCGTGTATAAACATCTTGTACCTTTATTTTCCTTCCGAGTTCCCGAAGTCTGTAAGAAATAAAAGATGTTTTAGCCAGTCTATTTCATCACAACTGTAATTTAAGCTTATTTTCAAAATCAAAATAACTTTACCAGTGATTTGTAAAGACTGGATTTTGGATTGATCCTCATTAATTGAAGAAGATCTTGCATAGTCCACAGCTTTGGGGGGGGGGGGGGGGGGGGGGAAGATAAGTTTGAAAAGGTTAACTAATTTAAAATAATTTCAAATATGTAATAGGCATTATTTTACAGTTGTACAACGTTTTGCATTCAAGAAAGATCTATTTAGCGTCTTGTAAAACCATTTTCAGAGGCCTGCTGTTCTAGTACTACATTTACCAGTCTTCACTACCTAAGACATACAGAGGCCAGCACGTAGTTTCATGATAACTGAAGATGTGAAAAGAGGTAGTTTTGTTTCCACCCCACCCTGAATACAGGCTCTTGCTACTTTCCTTGCCTCTTTTCTTGATTTATCATACAAATCAGATGAGCTCACTAACCCAAACAACAAATAATGACTCACTAGGTAAAAAAATTAATTCAGTTAGAAACAACTTCACCCTATCACATACTCATAGAGGAGAAACAGAGGACAAGGACTGCCTTTTTCAGCCACAGCTTGTAGTTACAACAGCTTAAACTGACCATGAGCCACATTTTCATGGAACTGAACAGCCAAACAAGAGGCTAGCTTTAATCGGGATCACTTACGCAAGTGCTCTGTCACACAGCCTCACAAATGGTCATGCCAGACTGGGGCTATGGGCGAAGCAAATGCGAGGTTAAGAGGCTTGCGCGATGCCTTTCCAGAACATCTTTGCCAATTTATTCATGAAAATGGCCATGAATAATGAAATCTTTTATGGAGATAATCAGAAGCTGTACTTGTGTTTGCATGTTACCGTCACAAAAGGGGATTTTTTTTCAATTCTGTTGGAATATGACAACCCTCAGAAAGCAAAACTCCTAAAAGTCTTAGAAGAGGTAAATTACTGAACTTACCTTCTTCTTCTCTAATCCACTTTCTGGAAAGAAAACAGAAAGCGAATACTCATAGCCACATCTCTGTAGATGATCTGCCACCAAACTGTTGGAAGCTGTGATCAAAAGTGAACTGTCATCACTTGGAACAGCCTGTGCATGAAGTTCTCCACTTAAAATTGGATGCATTAGTTCATGGATTAGCTGTTTTCGGAGCTGTGTCTGATACACAAAAGACATGATATTCAGTTTACACATTATTCAATGAGAGTTTTCATTTTTCAAAATTCATGGGGAGCCTCATTTTACTTGTACATGTTATATTACAACCTACGTAACAGAAATGGGCAGACTAACCTTGGCAAAATTTAGAAGAGTGCTTGGGACATTGTGCGTTTCTTCAAAACACTCTAACGGTGGCTACAGTGATCTTTGACTTTCCCTCAAGATGCATCAAATGTAGGACTGAAAATAAGTATTGTTCTCAGTTAAGAACTCCACCCTAGTGCCCCCAGCTTTATTTTTAGATCACTGCTTTCCTGTTCTCCTCCTCTCTGGCTTAAGTAAAGCCTCAAGGCCTTAAGTAAGGCCTGATGTGGCCTCAATTTCAGGCATACTTGGAAAACTCACTAGTCCTCTTCTGAGTCTCCTATCAAGAAGCTGCCAATGCCATCACAAAAGCAGATGGGAAAATAAACAGGAAATTCAGTGTCTTGGATATCAATTATTTTGTAGGGAAGCAAAAGAGTACTAATAAAAAAAGCCTACAGGCACTAATAATAACTAAATTGCATTTTTTATTTGCATTCTGGGAGTTCCGATAGAGAAAAGAAATAACGTAAAATCAGAAACTCCCTCCTGTAAAAGGAAGAAATAATAACTTTCATCTCATAATTATACAAATTGTTCACAGCATACTAAAAGACCACAACAGAAATAGCATTTTAAGCTTTCAACAGCAGGTATGCAAGAGTGATAAAGTTGATTAAAGAAGTAGTGTGTCACCAAAACTGAGATGAAATACTTACCAAAACTTAACAAAGCTAGATCATCATACTAGACTGAGATTTTAGCATGGCTTTCTACAGAAATTAGGCTGACAATAGAAACAAAGACAACTGAAAAATTTGTTTTCCTTATTAATTTCTGAACTTGTCTGGTTTCAACCAACTTTGACAGAGGTGACAGTCTGAAAAACAACCGAGACCAGCAACCTCTTATACATCTCGTGACAAAGTGCAGGTGGAAAACACAGGGATAAATCCCTGTCCCTACTATGGGAAAGGCAGGCAGAAATTAGTTGTTATATGTTGACCATTCACCATATCTGTAACTCCAGATCTGATCTGCCTCTTAGCAGCAGAGCCAGTCAGATAAGACCACGACAAGAAAGTTGAGAGTATTCTCTTTAGAAGATATAATCCATAAGAATCCATAAGAAATCCAACTGTATTAACTCTTCAGCTCAGAAGAGCTACAAAATCTTTAATATGACGTATAATCTTCTACACAAGGAAGACGAAGCAGGAAAATAGACTTAAATAGCACGACACCTGACAGACTATGAGTTAGGTCAAAGAAGACAAGAAATGGTTCAAGCATTGCAAGCTTGGTATGGAAATCACTGAGGGACAAACAAGTTGTTCTGAACAGGGAATTCTTGGCCATAAGATTATCAGTGGTATTCTTAAAACGCAGATCTTGATTTTTTAATTTTATTTTTAACTTTAATGAATTTGACATAAAAAGCAGGAGCTAATAAAATTTTCTGGTAACACTAGAAGCACAGAAAGATCAGGACAGCATAAAAAAGATGCAGTCAGATGATGTTTAAAAACTAGCAAAACTGAAACTGCATGAAATACAACATTTCAGCATTTAAGGCCTGATATGAATTTCTGCAGTAACGCAAGGGATATATTGTTTGGAAAAAGCAAGATGTGGATGTGTCAATCAATTGCTAATGCTACAAATTTAACATGCCACAAAAAGAGACATATGTAGCCTTCCACTGACTTTCGCACAAAAACAGGGAAGAATTAATACCATTCTCAAATTGGTCTGGAAAGCTCACAACAATGATGATCTACTTCCTTTAAATAAAAGGGGTAAAGACTTTGAAGTGATGCAGAGGACTACTGGGGTAACACGCAGTGAGACTGCTGCACCTTGACTTGCTTAGCATTGTAGAACAGAATGCTGAAGAAAAGGTATGACTGCTGCCTATAAATTCATCAAGAGGAGCAAGAGCTACCTGAACTGTAAGATACTTTCAGCACAAGGAAAAAGGCCAGAGCAACCATATATAAACCCAGGTTACAAATCAGAACAAAGTTTCGCTCTCGAACATAACCATATTCTAAAAGATTTTTGGTTTTAAAACAGTTTTAAATAGTTTTAAAACAGAACCGGAGTATTTTAGGATGATAATTCATAAAGTGTGCTTACTTATAGTAGGTAGTAAACACACCGTGACCTAAGAGATCCTTTCCAGTCCTATCCTCATTTATTCCTCTCTTCCCTACTTGGCTTTTTTCCTCATGGACATTTTCAAAGACCTAACACAGGCCTTTAACCTTTCTGAAAAAGGGTCTGAGACTAATCAAGAAGGAAAAGCACTTCTGTTTAAGAAGAATCTCATATCTGGCCAAAAAAAGCTGAATACAAATTAGACTGTGGCAAAAACAATACAGCTGGGGAGAGTGGGATAGTTTCTTGGCATGCGTTTCACCGCTTTCAATGTTAAGTAGTACAGCGAATCATAGGTAGCACCTGCTGAAAATAAAGCACACCTTAAGTGTGTCCAGTACACCTCGGTTCTTAAAAGTCTGATAGAGCCTTTTCCGGAGTTCATCTTGGGACAGTGTCTCCCTTTCAACCGAAGCCATCCTGCCCTACAATACCAGGGGAAAAAAAAAAAAAAAAGACATTATTGATTCCCAGCTCGATCCCCGTCCAGCGAGCGGCCCAGCCCCACCTCAGGCAGGCCCAGACTTTGCCGGCGCAGCCTCCCCCTACGCACAGGGAAGGCGGCGGGCCTCGGCCTGCGCTTCGACCCTCCCGAGCCCCCGGGGCCGGGAGCCCAGCCCAGCCCAGCTCAACCCCGCCGGGCCCGGAGAGCGGGGCCGTGGAAAGGCCGCTGCGGAGCGCCGGCTCCCGGCGGCGGCTGAAGCGTCACGGGGGCGCCGGATGCTGGGGCGGGGCAGAGCGGAGCGCTTCCGGGCGGCCGTTGGTAGCCGTTGGAGAGCTCGAGCCGCAGGGTAGGCGGCGGGCTCGGGGCGGGACTCTGTGGGCAAAGGACCCCCCTCTCCCCCCCATCTCCCTTCCTCCGTCCCCCGCCTGCTCCGCGGGCGGCTCCCGCGGTCTCCGGCCTTTCCCCTAGAGGCGGCGGCCCCGACGGTGCACAGGGGAGCCGCCCGGAGCCTGTGCGGGCCTCAGGGCGCTGGGCCGCGGCCAGGGTGTTCGCTTCCCCCCCCCACCCCGGGGAAACTCTGGAGACTCCGGGGCTGGAGCCGGGTCGTGGGACTGCCGCAGGCCCGCTCTGTGTGCGGGAGGACGGTGCCCGCCATCTGCCACCCTTCCCCTTTCTACTGCCTGTCCGTAGGGCCCCCGGGGAGAGACGGATGAGGAGATTCTTCCGAGGCCGGTGCACCACGTTACTTCATGGGATGGTTGCTCTCCAGGTCACCGGGAGGGATGTCAGGGGTTAAATCATCAGTCAGTTGTAGAGTAAGAGTTTTAAGTAGTAGTAGTAGTAACTAGACTGACTTCCAGGAGATGTTCCTCGTCCTAAGGATATTATTTTTGCCCCATTTAAATATAAATATGCATACCTAAGAAGGTCTTTATCTTTCTTTAGCCTATGGTAAATATGAATAGGAAACATGACTGACTTCCAGGAGCATTTTCAGATGGATTAAGAGTTTGTATATTGATTCATCAGTAAAGCGTCTTGTCTTTTTTTTGTAAGGAACATAATATAGAAGAATGTCTGGAAGTTTCTACTTTGTGATAGTTGGTCACCATGATAATCCCATATTTGAAATGGAATTTCTGCCTCCTGGAAAAGTAGAGTCCAAGGTGTGGTTTTTTTCCTCCTGTGATACTACTGTGATGTAATTATGATGTATTTTCCTTTATAATTTTACAATGTATTAGAAGCCTGACCAGCATGTTGTTAGAATTGTTATTAGTAGCTACTGTTTTCTGGGTTTTTTTAACAGAAACTTTGTCATAGGGAGTAGAACTCTGGAGTTCTTGAGTCTCTTAAAAATTCTTTGCCAGGTCATACTAGTTCTTCATAAAACATTGTTTCCTTAAAGATTTGATGCTGTATGGTGAAGAATGCATATGCTAGTCATGCTTTGGTCATTGCTCTTAATGTGTAGATCTTTTAAAATAGCTGTTCATTATTTAATGCTACTTCCTGTCATTCTCTATTTTAAGGCATCTGCATACAGTAATAAGATAAAGTAAGGAACATAAATTTGAAAGCTCTGTTCTTTTTTTTTATGCTATAAAGAAATCTTATTTTTGTAATCATCTTCAGTAGTCGTACTTGTTTTTAAGTAAGAAAGATTTAAAACTTGTATTGATAAATATTGAAAATGTGAGAAATGTAAGACTACCCAATAAGTAGTGTTTCCAGTGGGAAAAGAACAAATTATACATTGTGATATTACATCAAAGTAAAAAATAGATTTCAGAATAGAAATGCATGCATCTGTGAGTGTATCTAAAAATGTCACTGATTTGAACAGCATAGCATCATCTGTATTTTGAATTAGTGTCCCTTAAAAGACTGTAAGTAAGGCTAGTCGGACTAGACTTAGGAAGTGTGAGGATGCATCAGTATCCTGGTTTGATAGTGGAAAAACTCATTTTCTGTATTCTGATAATGGAAATAACTTGGTTCAGGTAAGCTTCTTGTCTGACTGAGGCTGAAGTACTAAATTTTCTCCTAAGAGAAAATCTAAACTTGATGTGCACTGAAGGAGAACTAGTAGACATTGATATGTTTTGGCAACTATTGCTTCTGTTTCTGAGACATGCCATTTATGAGTGAATTCAGTGCAGATGCACAGCTGCCTGAAATAAGTGGTTTGCATAACGTACGTGGTAAATCAGCACGAGCTTTTTCCCCTTAAACTTCACTACTTAGTCTTATCCTCAGGATGGTTTAATGGAACTTGCAAAGCTGTTAATGCCCTCAGTCAAACTTGATTTGGGGGAAAAATGTAGTGCGCTGAGGTGTGAGAGTGGCATTAATAGCATCCCTGTATTTTGAGAAACAGTGCAAGCCTACTTATGTTTCCAGTCTAATAGAAGCTTACAATATGTTTTAGTCCCAAGTTTCTTTTTGGCAGATGTCTTCCAGTGTTCTAGTTTAGTTAGTATACAAAGTAAATAGCTCTTTCTCCACACAACTCCTGTAGCGTTAGAGCCAAACACTGTGATCACTCTATGAATGCCATTCGTGTTTTAATATAGGAAGAGGTGCAATTTACATCTGCAAGCATGTATTTAATACCAGTTGCAGGATGCTGTTCTGCACTAAGCTCTTAGGAAAAAGAAAAGCCCCCAAAACAATAAAACAATTCTGTTCCTAGGCAAATAACCTGAAAGAACAATATCTTTAGGTGGCAATGTTATCAGTTTATCTGTCCTCTGTATCTCTCTGCTTTCCCCATCTGTCCCCCAACTTTTACACATTGTAACCTATTGTTCAATTTCTGCCAAATTTGACAGAGACGTTATGGTCCAACAAATGCTAAATTGCTGTAAATGTCACAAAAACAGGTGATGGAAAAGTAGAGGAAAAGATTTTTATCAGAGCCTCTGTTGTGGAGTAAGTTTGCGGTGGGAGATTACTCATTGGTAAAAAAAAGAATTCACGCTTGAATTCATTCCTGAGCTGTAAATATAGGCTTTATTGGTTTTGCCGCTCTCAGGACTGTTTTTGTGATGACCTTTTTATTATGGCCTTTTTTCTCCCTTGAAACCAGGTATCATGACAATATATACTAGTTTCATTTAATTACAGGCACATATGTGGCAGAAAATAAGGGTACATATAACTTGAGCACTAGTTATTTAGCAACTTGAGCAAATTATTGTTTGTATTTCACTCCTTTCACTGAATTACTAATCCTGTGTCTTCTGGAAACGCATTAGGATGATCATCGCCATCTCAACCAGTTCATTGCCCATGCTGCTCTTGACCTAGTAGATGAGAACATGTGGCTTTCTAACAACATGTATCTGAAGACTGTGGACAAGTTTAACGAATGGTTTGTTTCTGCTTTTGTCACAGCTGGACATATCCTTCCCTCTTCTCTTTCCTTATATTTATAAGGAAGAGCCTTTTGCCAGAAAGGGTTAAGTTAGATGAAGTGAGTTTGGAACAGATTTATCTGGCTATTCACCAGTCTTATTGTTATGGAGTCACCAGCTTCAGAATGAAGCAAGCTGGGAGGCACAGCAGGTGTTGGAAATGGGGACTAATTGGAAAGATGGATTTTTTTCTTTTGGAGGAGCTGAAATAGCCTAATGAAATGTAGAGCTCACGTGGAGTAGAGCAAAGAGGAATGAGAGGGTCTGAGCAAGTTGATCAGATCTTCTGTTCCCATCCCTTTGATAGGGCTAGAGAGGAGAAGTGGGGATAAACACGGGTGGTGTCAGTCACACCCATCTTGAAAATGTGGTGTCAAGGCTTGAACTTATATGCAGATAGTCCTAAAAGTGTTTGTTGTGAAACATGTTATATATAGCAAGTAACACTGAATATCATTTTAACTTCAGGGATGTATAGCAAAGGTGCTGAAAGCATTGTTCGCTGTCACAATTGTCTAGCTTTAAAAAGATTCACCTTGAATAGAGAGGTGATTATTTCTATTTTCAAATATAGGGGGATTTTAAAAAATAAAGGTAATGTTTTCTAGATTTCATTGCTCTGGTTATGTCTTTTAATGCTTCCTCCTATAGTCGCTGCTATTTCATGTACAGCTAAACATTTTAAGTATATGTAGAATTAGGTATAAATGCTTATCTCAGGATATGTTACTTCTTTGTGAAAGTTCAATTTTCCTTAATTGCTTTACATATGAGATTTATAATGCTTCATGATGTGAGGCAAGAAGACGGAATTAAGAACTTCTTTAATGATGTGTATGACTTGTATATAAAGGTAAGAACCCACTTTTTATGGTCTCACTGCAGTATTTTTAAGTGCATTCTGCTGTACCTGCTCAGGCATGCCTGCATTAGCAGGTTTCCTCCGGGGGGCCTGTGTAAGTGGAGAAGCACTCGTGCAGTCCACATTAGCCAGAGTTGATAACATGTGACATAAAGGCTGTGTTCTCCAGTAACAGAATAGATTTTTCTGAATTTTTATAAACTCTGCTCTTTCAGAATTTATTTTCATTTTAGCCCAGTGATTTTTGGGGCGGTATTGTGTCATTAATGATCCTAATGAAAGCCAAGGACTATTCTGCAGAAGCCTGGTCGAAGAGCTTCTCTCTCAGACCAAGTAGCCTGTGTTCCCACAGCCTGGCGGCACATCCACTAGATGGGGCAATCGCAGGCACCGACTGGGACATTCGCCATCTCGGCCTCCTACCGGGACTCAATGCTAATTTCCAAAACAGAAATTTCCACCAGTGTCACGACAGATTTGTTCTGAGGAGCTAAGGGGTGGCTGTGCACGTATATGGGGAGAATGCAAGGGCCTGGAAAGCAAGTGACTGTGCTCTTAAGTGGCACTAAATAGGCTGAAAGCTAATAGTAGTTGCTATTTGAAGTAATGTTTTCCAGTGCTGGGCATTGTGCTTATTAATGATTTTTCCTTCTTTCCTCAGTTTGCAATGAATCCATTTTATGAACTCAATTCTCCTATTCGATCCAGCGCCTTTGAAAGGAAAGTACAATTCCTTGGGAAGAAACACCTTTTAAGCTGAATAATTAACTTTCCTGAGTGAGTGGTTTTTCCACACTTCTCTGATTATTTGAACTGTAGTTCTGGTTAATTCTCAGCATGTTTGATACTCATCTTTCTGAAGACTGGCAAATTGGATGCTGAAGCAGCTTTTTTTTTTTTTTCCCAATACAGTAAGAACAGCCAGGCTTCTCTAGTTAAAATGTGTATTTTAAGAAGTTTCCTTTCATGAAAACTAAGTTTAAAAATGTCAGTGGCTGAATAGGTACAAACTGAGACACAAGGGTGTCAATGTGCCTGCAAAATCTAAACCTCTTCTACCAGGGTGTCTTTGGTCACACACAGGACATTTCCAGTCATGTGATTTAGTATGAGCAAAAGAGAATTCTTGATTGTTTGGCCTGAGTAGTTAATTTTGTTATAAACTTTTCTACTTACAGTCCTTTGCTAGAGAACTTACTGTGCAGACTAACCAGACTAACTTTACTCTTTGAGGTATTAAATCAGGTCTATATTAATATTGTAATGTGTAATGTATGTATCATAAAGTGCTAAATGAAAAGAGGATACATCAGCAAAGCTTTGTTTTCAGTATTTCAGGAAGTTTTGAGAAAAAAACTTACAGTTTTTAAGAGCAAAATTGCAAAGTTAACAGATATTTAGTGCAATATGCTTAGCTGCAGTGTTGCATCAATGAAATGAATTAATAAAGTAGATCAGAACAGCTATGTCTGCCCTGACTTTGATTCTAATTAACACATGGGGGGGGAAAAAAAGAAGTTAAATTTGCATGTTTAAACCCACTTCTTTCCATTATCTCTGCAAGTGCTGGTTTTCTTTTTGAAAATATATTTAGACTAAGATCTTTGAACCATGAAACTCTGTTCGTTGAGGTTTCAGAAATGCATTATTTGGCCTGTCTGGCTACTATTCCGTTGTAAAATGTGGCTAGGGACCCTTTTGCAAGACTTTCCATCATTCCAAAATAGAAATTTTTAAATAGGTCATTTGGTATATACCTACCTAATATTTTGGTTGGTTTCACAGTCTTTTTAGTAGTCCATTTCCTTTCGCAGCAAATCTGTATATGCTGTTGTCTTGGAATTTTTTAAAAAAAAAGTCTGAAAAGTAATTTCCAAAGGAGGAGGCGTGCTGTTCTACGAGGTACATTTTGCACAGTCTGTATAAATAAGGGGACCACATGTGTATGTACTTTACATGTATAGTCACTCATTATGTCTTTGTAATTTATGCTTACTGCTAAACTGTCAAATATTCCATGAGAAAAAGAACATGATATAAAGGTTGCAATATTTACCTTCAATAAAACATGGAATTGTGCAGGATTGATGCCTGTTGAGTATACTTGAAATGATTTAGGAGAAAACTAGATGATCACAGTAAGGCTACCTTCATTGGTGGGGTGGCAAGTGAGGATGGGAATCAAATAATTCTTTGCAGAATTATTTCATGAAAACTGCATTGTACAGCATTTTGATAATGTCATGTAATCTTATGTAAATAAACTGATTTATTTATTTTGCTATATATGTGAAAGCAACAGAAACACCTGAGGTAAAGCGTTCTCATTCATATGATAAGGAACCATTAAGCTGGAGTGGTTTTGCTGCTTTCTACCTCCTCCCCAGTAGCACAATGGAAAAATACAGTTAAGATTCACTGAGGAAGTACTTATGTTAAATAATTACATATGTGGCAGTAAGACAAGTTTTGGCAAAGATGAGTGATTAGTGCTAAGAGTTTCCACCACTTTTAGAAACTGGGGGTTTTCTGATAATTGTATTCTTTTCTGCTAGCACACAGTAGGAAGTTACTTAAAATGAAAGCATTTTATGTCTTGCTTCATCTCTGAAGGCAGTTAGCCAAATGGTGCCTGTTCTTATGCCCCCCATGTGTCTTTCCCCTTTTCTTCTGATGATAGGAATTGTAAATGGGAAATGCAGTATCACAGGTCCATCTAGGCTTTATGAAAACAGCCTGTTACTGGCCACTGGAAAGGGAGAACTATGTCCTGCCTCATTACATGAGTAATTATAGAGTTTGCGGTGAGGAACATTGTCTCGTAACAGAATTCTAAAGGACCTTGGCGAGGTAGCTGTGACTTCCCTGTGTATGGGGGAACACTTGTTTAAGCTTTGGTTTGTGACTTTTTTACAGTAGACTGAAAGACTCCTGTCGGGAAGTGACAGGTGAAAGTTGTCTTGTGATCAACTGTAGTCACAAATCTGCTCTAGGTCTGAAAGCTGCAGTTTTAGCATGTATCAGCCAATGAACAGTTCTCAACGGACAAGGCAGAAGAGAGATGTCCTTTGCAATATTATATTCTTGCCCCACCTCAGAGGCTTAGGAATAAGAATTCAAATTAAATCTGTTGCAGTATGAGAAAGCAGCAGATAACCTGTACTGTGCAATAAAGGCAACAAAAATGCTTATAAATTGAAGGGACTGGAATTAAACTAGATATAGTGCAAAAATCAAGCATAAGGAAATAAGAACGTAAGCACAAGCTAAGAACATGAACCAGCCTTAATAAATCTAGGCTGGAAATGCAACTTAGACTTACCTTTCTGCAAGGTTCTGTTAGTTACTGTTTAGGTAACCTGTCATCTGACTTCATTTTAAGTAAGATCTGTTTGAGGTACAGAGCAACTGTTAAAGCAAGCAGCCAGGTTCTGGCAGCAGTCTCATGCTAAGCATCTATAGACTTTGCTGTACCATGAGCTGTTAGCTGTGTCCTAGCTAGTTTCTTCTGCCCCTTCCCCTTTTAATATCTCTTCTAATATGCATAGCTTTCATCATTCCCGCATATTTGCCATGATGGTATTTTTTGCTCCTCATTTTAAAGAACATCTGGAACTTTGCATACATATTACATAGGGTGGTCCGTCACTCTACAGAACTCTAAATATTGCTAACAGGACCCCCTAATGCTTGAGGTACAATTAGTACTTGAAAAGAATCAGTGAATTGAAACATAAGACCCAAAGTACAGGAATGCCAGATTGTTACTAAGCTTTATTTTTTTTTTTTGTAACTATCATCTACACCTGCTTGTCATAGGACTTTTGCTTCTTTCAAGTACTTGATAGTTTCTTTCTGAGACCAAATCCTGACCTCAACATAATTCCTATACTGCCTTATTTCCTACAGACACTTTTTTTTGTGATTAGTGTGCAGTTGTGGTACAGCAGGTCCCAGGGCACAGCTAATACTCTTCCACTGTATTTTTATTTAACTTTATTAAGCCTGCTTCTCAGATGGAGGCTTGGTAACCATGATGTTACATGGAAAGGGGACAGATGGGAAAACACAGATGGAGGCTTAGGCACAAGAAAGATCACAATGATGGTTCTCATTCTTAATTGTTTCCTTTTAGCAATCTTACTTGAATCGTATCTATACTACCCTAGTCATGGTAACTTCATGCCCTGTTCTGTTTCAACCTTAACCTCTGCTAAAAAGAACATTAAAGGAAACTTTAAGTAGTAAGGTAGTAGTTTTACAAGTTTGACATCACTAGCTTAGTAGACCCCAACCCAAACAGTCTTCATTTTTGAAGCTTTTTGCTCTCTCAGTTTAAGAGGGATTTAGCTAAGATTTTCTTCACAGATCTTTTCATTCATTGACTAGAAATTAAACAGAACAGAAGTAGCAGCTCAACCTGTATTTAGCTGTTATGTGACTAAAGCCTGAAACAGTTCTGTTGCTGTATATGCAGGACTGTAGGAATTAGACTTGGGAATGTACAAAAGGTAAAAAGATGCCACTTTGAAGCAGGAGCAGCAGATTTGTGGACTGAAGTCCTGAACAGGTTCAAGCAAGACTACAATACATTCAGAAAAGCGTATAAAGAGTGACAAGGCAGCTTTGTTTGGCAAGCTTTACTTCCAAATAATTACACCTGTTACAGAGTGAACAGATAAGAGAAAACTCTTGCTGTTACTGTACTCTCAAGAAAGGCTTTTCTATTGTAACAAAAAGTATCACTGTACAAAAAGCAGAGTCTGTGTAGTTTAGCAGGTAACAGCGCCTGTCCTATAGGCCTCAGACTTCCTTTTGAAGCCCACAACATGTGCACGCGCATGCCTGTTAGCAGTCAGATTACACATTGAAGCAACAGTGCGCTAATCAGGTTTGCTGTTACAAGGACAGTAGGTACTCCGCGCACCAACATTCAACAACTTCTCAAACAAGTATTCTACCATTTAAGTGCAATGGAGAGCCTCAGATACGCTTCCGTGGTTTCACCTCCATTACTGCAGAAAGACTGTCCTATAAATACAGAATTTGCTTCTGTTCATTGTGTAATGAGTACAGTAATATAAAAGACATTGTCTTAAATGTTTAAGCCCATATCCTAAGATAGCAAATTAAATAAGGATCAAATTCAGCTCAAACACTAGCTGTAGGTATTGTATTAGGGCTGAAAGCTGTCACAATCTACTGTAAGTCAAAAGCTTCCTGAGTTCTCTACGTATTGCCAATCCTTAGTTTCACAGTGCCGAGATTACTCGTAAACACATTCATAGCTCATAGGTTAACAGGAACAAGAAGTTTGGAACTTTAAGGCTGCATACTAAAAGTTCTCTTACAAATTCGTCATAATGTGGATCCCTTCAAGTGCTATTAAAGCTGACTGAATAAAGCATATCTTTTTCATAACTAAAAATGGCTACACTTCAGTTACTCAGATTTTTTTTTTTTACCTTATTGATCAGATACAAGCTAGAATGGGACTTAAGGCAGAGACATGGATTAACTTAAAAAATCGTCAGTATCTTGCATTAAACTGCTGGAGGAATTTGTATAGCATTAGAATAGTGAATGAAAGGAAAATGGACATTAAATATGTAGGAAATTTATTTCCTACTTAAAAACCTACACAAATTATAGCAACATTAGGCAATTAGAGAAGACCTGAAGGTAATTTATATTAACTTATAATAAACAGGTTAGAGATGAAGTACCACTTAAAGCAAAAGGAATGTAGTGAGACTGAAGTTTAATATCTAGTATTGGTAAGAAACTGACTTCTAGTGAAACAAAAATGGAATGCTGATTTCATAAAAATATACACATATAAAAGTATCTTTGTGCCTGAATTCCAGAACAGTTTCTCCAAAGTAGTGCTTCAGAACTTTCAAGTTTTAATTATATTCGAAGTATTTATCATTTGAATAAAGTTGGCAAATTACATTCTTATATTAATAGTTTTACTTGACACCTTCCTAAACAGAAAGCATCATTAATTCAATAATGGGTCACCCATGAATGGAAATTTTTCTTTTGCTCCCCCAAGAAAGCAGCAGAATATTACAATTTTAATATTAGAGTGAAACCCATTTGCTATTTTATCTGCTACACCTCCCCATCCTTTTATAGAGCAAGCTAGTCAAAAGTAATTTGGCCAAAAAAAAATAAATTTTAAGTCAACAACAAGATGAACTGGTTTTCGGTTTCCGATTAAGGTTTACTGTATCTGTTTGAATAAAGTGATCCGATCTGTCTTCAGAGGCTAGAACTCTTCTAACGGCTTCTTCAAAGGCTGCTGCAACATTAGTGGCATCTTTTGCACTGGTTTCAAAATAGGGATGGTTGCCATTATTCCTGCACCAGTCTTGGGCTTCTTCTGTAGACACTTGCCTTTCATCGATATCAACTTTGTTACCCAGTATGACAAACGGAAAACTTTCAGGCTCCTTGACATCTGCATAATAAATGAATTCTTTCTTCCAGTTGCTTAAGTTTTGGAAGCTTTGAGAGTCATCCACGCTGAAGGTTAGCAGGCAACAGTCAGAACCTCTATAGAAAGGAGTCCGCAAGCTCCTAAAACGTTCCTGACCCGCTGTGTCCCATATCTGCATTGTAACAAAATGTCCATCAACTTCCAACTCTTTATTTAAGAATTCCACGCCTATTGTATGGAACAGCTGCGCATCGAACTTGTTGGTGACGTATCTGTTCATTAGGGAACTCTTCCCAACTCCACCATCTCCTAGCAGGATTACTTTGAGGAGTGATGATTTTGCTGCCATTGCTATAGAAGTAGACCCTCCTGATTTCCTAGACCTGTAAAGATTAGGAAAATCATTAACATGGAAAAAGAGTTGTGATCAGAAAATTTTACACACATAAATATCTAGAAAGTGTTAAAGTCCACTGACATTAAGTTTCAAGTACAAAAGCAGGAGGAAAATGCTAACTAGGTGAAGCGTAGATACTCATAGTAAGAATACCCACTCAAGAATACTGCATGTTTAAGAGGTGTCTCTTCCACAGACTGTAGTCTGTATGGCAGCCTAAGCAGTACCCTGCATGAATTACTGGTCTGTCACTTAAAACACTTAAAACTCCCAAACCCTTCGACGTTTGTGCAGAAGGGGTATTGCATCACCTTCAACGAGTGCAACGATGCATTTATGTTTGCTGAAGATCCATGGAAGAAAGTGGGGTGAGAGAATTTTATAGAGCACGTGCCTTGAACTAGGCACTTCAGTGCCGTATTTCGTTAGCAAAGTTATTTTTTAACGTGCAAAAGTGAAGAGGAAGCTTTAAGAATAAAGCAGGACACTGCTGCACTTAGCTCAAAATTGCAACCAGACAAGAAAATTTAAATCAACTCACAGGGAACACAGTTATCTATAGAACAAATGGAAATGCTGCAATTTTATTTTAAAAGTCAGGTGACTAGGTATTGGTACACAAACATTCAATATTTTACAGTTTATTCCTTGCAGAACAGGTGTGAATAGAATACTGTTACAACTACCATAAAAGTAAATTCACTGTTGCGACTTCAAATGGTACTCAAGATACCAAATACTGAGGCCAAGCCTACACTGACTGTTCCATTTGTAGGTGTCAACTTCCCATGGTAAAACTGTCAAAAAACCTGGAAGTGCTAGTGAATAGTCTGGCTGCCAGCACAGGGACGGTGCACCAATGAAACGTTTTTACTGTCAGACTTAAAAAAAAAAAAAAATATCCTTTGGCACTAAAGTAGTTAGCTCATTAGCATTTTGTATCAGCCCAAGCTTTACCTTCATTACAGCAGTGTCACCTAATACTGTACAAGATTGTTTTAATTGCCTGGGGGAAAAGTTTCATTTTTGAAGAGCCCAAACTTACGTTTCTATATGAGGAGAACCGCTGTTCCTATACCTACCTGATACTAACAGAGCTCAAAGTAATTCAGCCAAAGCAGGCTTCTCTGAAAATAGCACCTATTTAAAATGGAAAAGGGTCATAAGTTGCCTAGTCAGTCTCCTTCTCTGAAGGAAGGAATGCAGTCTTGCTAGTTGTAATTAGCGTTACTGGCATATACATCACACACAGAGCATGGCTATGGAATAAATACCTGATACAAGCTGGCATGAGAGTCATATGACTCCACGTTGCCTTAGAATCAAGGCCTACATTAGAAGCGAGAAATGTCAAGAATTTTTTCATCTCTAACTTTCCATCTTTCAATGTTTATTTCTTAGACACAATCTACCGTAAGACAGAAGAAATGCTTTATAGTTTGAGAGCAGCTGAAGCCTCAACACAAAGAAATTTCAAATTATAAAGAACAGTGGCTGCTTCTGTTCAAAATTTGTTTAGAGCAAGTAATTTTATTCATTCATACTGTGTAATTAAAAACAATGTTTATAAATCCTTAATTTTGTACAGGTTTGTATCATAACAATGTTAAAACTACTTAAGAGCTATAAGTAGACTGTTCATTTACATGCTATGTAAATAATTGCTATGGCTCAGGATATGAACACATACATTTTTATGTATATGAAAAGCCTTATTAAAGTCACTGGACTACTTGCATACGAGTTCCAGGTTCATGCTGAAATCTTTAAAATGGTCCACTGTCTTCATTTATCTCCCTAATTCCTACTGTTTATTTACAACTAAATTATCTGAGCATCTTCTTAATAAATAATGCATTCATGAGAACAGAAGGTACAGAATGTTCTACTGTTCTACTTCAGTGTGGGGAACAAGTTACAATTCATTTTTTCTGTCCTGTTGAAATCACAAGTTCCCTAAAAGACGTAATGCGAATAAATAACCCACTTAAATAGTTCTGACTGGTACTACGTACTTGTTTCTTTAGCTTCCACAATTTGAAGAACCGTAGTTCTTATCATGAAATTGTCCGTGAAGCCACATTTTAAACAAAATACAGGTAAGGAAACTCTGTTAACAGTATCTAGTACTCTTGCACAGCCAGAACCCGAGAAGTTAATTTGGACAATTTCAACTACATGGGCCATTACAGTGAGGTCTAGGAGACTGATGACCATAAAAATACTTTTACTGGGCAGACAATTACAGAGCAGCCACAAACCATTAAAAGTGTCTTTTCAACTAGAACCAAACTGGTCTGCTACACAAAGGCTACAGAAACAGTCTTCCCAGGACTGGTAAGTATCTCAACGTGATGTTGCAGGCAAAACCACTTTTCAAGACATTCAGCTTCCACAGTAGAAGCTGTCATGCTTAGCTAGCGGTATATGGTTTTGTAAAATTTTTAATCCAAAATGGAGGGGATATATGTTCAGTCATTTAAATACATGCTTACAAGCTGGATCTGAAGCAGCAAAGAAGCATGTTTAAAGCATTAAAAAGCATTTTTGTTTGGAAGCAGCAAAGACTTTATACAATAGTTTATACAATTACAGGTTTTTTGACTATATAAGGGACTCATCTGCATCACTGATTATGTGAGTTAGAGTATCTGCAGAACCAGGATGTTTTCAACACAGTAGGCTGATGCATTTTTTCCACTTACACATCTTTAAATAAGATTTTTAAATAGCTCAAATTTTGTACTTTTTTTTCATAAGTTATGAAGGCTTGACATCCCAACAAATAAAATAACAATAAAGTCCTTAACACATGGAGAATTAACATTATTTCTCCTATTACATATTTCAAAGTTATTTGTATAATGTGCTTTTTGACAATGTTCTTGGAACATCTGATACATTTCTGAACATTTATTACCTTAATTGTTCAGTTTAAATCATCATTCAGCATCTGAAATGCTGAATTTCCACTTAATGTCCAATGTGCAAGTTGACTGTTTTAACTAACGTCAGGAACTCCAAGACACCACAGAATTACAGGTAACTATTTGCTCCAGTTATCTCTTACTGTGATGTGCAATTAGTTTACTGTAAAAGTAGTCTCAACTCAGTACACAGAGGGGTCTGAAAAGAAGATTTTTCCCTCTTGTTCCTCTATCATTTCAATAATCAAAGAAATTCAGAGCAAATAAATAAAAAGTGCCCCACCCTGGTGCAGTTAGATAAGCGTTTCTGAATTGCCTCCATATATATAGAAGTAATTTAATTGTTGCATCCCAGAAGCCTCCTTTTAAGCAGGGAACTGAATTACAAGTTAAACATTTCCATCAGCAGCCCAAACATTTGCTGGCAAGGGTAAAAACAACATGCTAAGCAACTTCAAAAAAATCAGTGTGCATTACAGTGTCTTTGATTCCCTGCCCCTTGAAGCTTAGAGAAGCACCACTGCCTTGTCCAATCTATCCATCTACGTTTTCTTAATTCCATGACTGTCAGCTGCATAAGCTGCTTTTTTATTTTGAGTGCAATTACCCGTTTTAACACTTAGGTTCTGAGGCAGCACTTAAAGAAAAGCAAGTTTCTTGGTCTAGAAAACCACAGCAGCAACATCCAAGTTAGTTTAGGAATTTGTCTTTTTTTACTATAAAAGTAATTTAACAGATTAAGTAGGACCCAACTACTGAAGGCTGAAAACAGGTGCTGAACTCAAGTTTTGTCTACAGAAAAATGGTGTTAGCCAACACAGTAATTGCACTGTAGCTATCACGTCAGCAAGCTACAACCCCACCTAAACTATTAAGCAAAAAGAGTCAAATGGACCAGTTTATAGCTTCACTTTCACCATACTGATACCAGGCAGAGCAGCACACCATTAAAAAAAAAATATCACCTAGCAACTGAATTCTCACCCTTTCCCCCCCCCCCCGGCTTTTTAATAAAAGACACCAAAAAATTTTCTGTTGCAACAGCACCACTGAATTCCCTCTGTGTATTCTTTAAGAAACAGATGTACAGGGCACTTCAAGTTTCCAAACTATTGTTTCTCCACTTGTACCTACTTTATAACTTGGAAACAGGCAAGAAAATTTATTTCAACTACCACTTTCAGCCAGTGGTCACTGATGAAGCACCTGCTATATGAAATCAAGACTAAACCCAAAGGTTTCCTTGAGATGTGGTATACTGTCCTTTAACTAAAATTAGTAAAAAGCATACATTTGACTTGGAGAAGGAAAAAAAAAAATCAAGGTAAAGCAGACTCAAGTTTATTCCAACTAAACACATTTCATTTACGCCTAATACACTTTCAGCCGAGACTTCTTAAAAAAGGGCCCGTCTTTTGTTAAAAATTTAAGGAAAAACATTATCTCAAAGTTACTGACAAGCAGAATTTGCAGTTCCATAACTAGCACAACAGTAACACTGATCATGTTTCATATCTTCCTATCTATTCTCAGATTTACACATATACAACACATCCATTTCAGCTCTGAAGCTTATTCACAATTTTCTTCGCTAAGCCATCTTATTTTGTTAAACCACAGGTATCAGACATTAACAGTTTAAAAAGGCACATCAACACTTCAAGTATTTTGTCTGACAAAAACACTTGCCATTCAATACCATAATGTAAACTTACTCCCTCATTTGTAATTTTTTTTCATAACACTAACAAACCATTTGACAATATTTACCAGGCTAGCATTAAAGAAAGTTGTTTCCTGTGGTTTGTTAGTTGCAGTGGCTCATGAAAAAAATGACATAAACTGCTACTCTGTAAAATGTCAGAAAAAAGAGTCCCAAGAACTATCAGAGTCGCAGCAGAAGGGGCAGAATCCAGAACTACGTAAAGCAGTTTTCAACACTTACTGTTAGTGGAGTTCTTACATCTCTCAGCCCTCAATCACTACACAGCAGTTATAATTGTCACCTACAGCAGATCTGCAAGTTTCCAGAAATCTGAAAAGAAAGGACAGAAGCAAATTTTCTCCTCTTTCTCTGCTTAGTTAATCCTTGTTCTTGTATTTAGAAGGTACTGGTTTACACCTTGGCCAATTAAGTGGCACAAGAACAGTTTTTTAGTGCGTAAGAGGCCACAAGCCTGTTTGAACTGAGAGCAAAATGTTTCATGGTCAAAGGGGAATATACAGATACGAAGTCAAGAGGCTACATACTTTGTACCTTTGAGTGCGTTACAAACTTGGGACATTAATCAGCCCCCAAACTGTCCTTCCCCTCCACAGAGTACCGACACAAGGCCTGTGGATCAGCAACGCTCCTTTGTTGACAACCACTTGTGAGCTGCCTCATTCTCTAGAAGCCCTTCAGTCATATGGCTCGATCTACCGAGATCCTAATCATCTTGCAAGTCTTCCTTCCTTTAGCTATGATTTCACCATTGCACTGTGAAAGTAGTTTGTGTCTTCTGTTGGATAGATATTTAATAATTTGATGACAGGTTATCCAAAAATTGCCTCTTCTTGTAAGCAGCCTAGACACGCTTTATCTAACACCAGAATATCACTAGAGTTTATTCATAATAATTTGCAATATGAACACAACCCAAACTGAACCAACATGCAGCTGTTGCCACTCATTTGTATACCAGAAAGTTGTATTTGGGGCTTTCTTTACAAGGTTATTTTTGACTCCTACGCAGTTCAGGACTCTAGTTCAGTTGCCTGGCATGACTCAGGACTATGAAAGAAGCAGCAGCCAAGCAAAGGAATCTTTAAGTCTGCATAACCCCTGGATCATGAAATCATCCCAGTACCTACTGCCAGAATCAATTCTTTTATTCTAATTTACATCTAGCCACAAACTCAATCATTAAAACTTGTCGGCAGAAATATCTACATTTATATCTCTGCTAGTTTAATCTTGCAGAGACCCAGCGTTCACTTTCCATCTCATTCCCCATGTTCAAGTAGAGTGAGCAAACTCTTATTTATTCTGATTTAATCAGAGTTGACATTTCTCAGCAGCTCATAGTTGAGCATCTCCCATCTTAAATATTCTATTACTTTCAGCCAACTTCAAAACACCCTTAAGAGCTGCTGCTCTTGGTCCAACATTTCTAACAATTCGTGAGTTAATTGGAATTCTCCTTGCAACATACTTCTCTGTTACTGCTTCCACTCTTTCAATAACTTATCAAGCAATTATTTCTGCTCACATGTGCTCAACGTTCTCCCTTGCATTAGTTTCTCTTTTCCTCCAGGGACTCTTAGCAATAACAGCCTCTGTTGGCCAGGCTACATTGTGCATTGACACTCCTCCCGATATAACTGTGACCAAAGCCCATCCCTAAGGGATTAAGTGGGTTACACTGTACGAGGCCAACATACTGTCTGCTTGGTAGAGAATGAAAACAAGAACACAACACCAAGGAGAATGAACTTTATAAAAAAAAAGCCTTAAGGAATTCTTACAAGCCTCTTCACTAGGAAGTTTTTATTTGTTGTGAAACATTTATGTAAAACTCCAATCCTAAGGAGCTAAAAGATCTGTTTCTCATGATTTATTACTAAATTGACACAAAATAAAATACAGCTTGAATCCAAATACCTCCTTGTACCCTTTGCAAATTTTTTCTCATATTTTCAATTTAAGGAAACTGACGGTTTGTTTGAGCCCTCAAAAGCAAAACAAGGAGTGCTAGAGCCTTTTTTTTTAAAAAAAAACCAAAACACTACACACTCCCTATTTATAACTTAATGGAAAAGGCTTTACTAAAATTAAGGCAACACACAGAGCTCTATACAACCTGAAAGAAGACAGAGAAAAATAACAGTTCATTATAAATTCCATGTTGATACTGAAACACAGATGTAGCTGTACTATTCTTTGGTCAGGCTTCTCTAGAAATAGAAGTGCTAGGAATAAAAAAAAGGTTTGGATTTATTTTGGGTATGTCCAAGAAATAGCTCTCCCTCCAGTCTGCCATTACAGCTTGTTGCCTTATAAGCTCCTAAATCACAAAAAAATCCCCAAAAAATCCAGCCACACACAACCACCCTTGCTCTAAAAAAAGCAAGCACTGACAACTTTAGTGTTGTATAACACTTTAAAAGACAAATAAAACCCACATGCTTATTTAGTACAGCTGTAAATTACTGTGGACAAGGAAGAAAAACAACGTGTAAGGTGGCAGACTGCACGACAGCAATCTGCAGAGAAGCATTTAAATTCCAAAACAAAATTTAGCCACGTTCCCTATCTGCCTACCCCACCCAAGTTAATATAATTAAGTACTCACCATGTATCTAGTTATATGTAACCTTGCTGTAACAGTTATAGGTTTTTAAAACTAGTTTTCTTGCACTATTCTGTTACTCGTTCACTTATTTCGCACAAGTTACGTTTAACATGGAATACTTACACTGAAAACTGCTCGTTAACCTCTCAGGCGTAAGCGATCGAACAATCTTAACCTGATTAATCTTTTGGTTCTCCTGCCAGCACCACATCTAAGTTTGCACAGCCATCTGCCACGATTAGAAAAAGCAACCGGCCGTTGCAGAGGAGAGCGACATCAAGGCACCGGTTCAAAAAAGAACTAAAAACGTAAAGCGCATTGCTCGGGCTCCGCTTGGGAACACAGCGGTTCTTCTTCAGCGGGCAGCAACGGGAATAGGCGATAAGGGGACCATTTTCTTTTAGTTTTGAAAGGTGCTGACAGGTACGGCACCGAGTTTCACCCAAGCAGATCAGAGAGATCTTTATCAGCCCTGAAGAAGCTGCGCGGAGCCGGAGACTAGGAGCCTCCCGGGAGGCGCCCGGCAGGAGCCGTTTCCCCCACGGAGCCACCGCCTGCCCCGCGGTCACGGGATCCCCCGTCACGCCACACGGCCCCGCCGTCCGCACCGGCTCCGCGGAGCGCCCGCCGCGCTCTCCCACCGCCGGCCCGGCAAAGGGGTCACCGCAGGGAGGCCGGGGGGAGAGGGACGGACATGACGGCCGGCCGGGGCTCCCCGCCTACGGCCCGCAGTTACCGAGCCAGCACCGGGGAGCCGGCAGAGGTCGGACAGCGGCGGCGGAGAGAGAAGTGAACGGAGCACTAAGCGGAAGAAGGAAAATAACGAAGTCCAGTCAGCTCCAGGCCGTCCCCCCTCCCGCGGCCCCCTCAGCCCCCTCAACGGCGGGCGAGAGGGCCGCCCTCCCCGGGACACCGGCCCCGGAGCCAGCGGCCACTGCTCCCCCCGCGCCTTCCGGGGAAAAGGGAAGGAGAGGGGGGCGATGCCGTACCGGTACCTGCCCGCGGGAAGGGAGAAGCCGCCGGTCCCGAGGCCGGACCAAGCCGCTGCCGGCCGCTGGGGAAGGAAGAAACAACATGGCGGAGCAGGCGGGAGGCGGGGTCCGGGGATCACGTGAGGCGCCTGGCACCGCCCACCCCCCTAGACCCCGCCCCCCGGCCGGGAACGCGGGTGGGCGGCGGGGACGCGCCCGTGGGCGCTGGGCTCCCGCGGGTGGGGGTGTGTGGGGAGGGGGTTGTTTGTTTGGTCATCCATGGACATGCGGAAAAGTTTTGGAGTTGGCAAGGGCGGGAATGGGAAGGGGTTTGCTCACAGCAAGCGAGGCGGGGGGCGGTGTCTTCTCCCAAGTAACAGGTGATAGGATACGAGGAAACGGCCTCAAGTTGCGCCAGGGGAGGTTTAGGATGGATATCAGGAAAAATTTCTTCACCGAAAGGGTTGTCAAACATTGGAACAGGCTGCCCAGGGAAGTGGTTGAGTCACCATCCCTGGAGGTATTTAAAAGACAGGTAGATGTGGCGCTGAGGGACATGGTTTAGTGGTGGACTTGGCAGTGTTGGGTTAATGGTTGGACTTGACGATCTTAAAGGTCTTTTCCAACCAAAACGATTCTATGATTCTAAGACTCTAACCGCACGGCACTGAAGTGTCCATAGAGGGCCATGCTCAGTGGTGGCTGGCGTATGACATTTAAAAGAAGGATGACTATTCCACTGCAAGAGGATAAGGCTTTCATTTGCTCTATAACGCTCTGAATTATCAAGCTTTAAAAAGCCTCTATATATTATTTGCAGGTCAGAGTTATGTATTAAAGGCAGCAGCCTCACTGTGCTCCACGTCAAGGGCCCCGCATAAGCAAACTCATGACTGTAAGGCAGCTTTGCTTTACAGGTAGAGACATTTAAACATATACATGTGTCAATGAGGGAACAAACCAAACCCCAATGTACGCTATTCAGAAAGAGCAGTCAGACACTTTTGTTTCTGCAGTAACCCAACTTGACTGTTTAAACAAGATCACAGGAAAAAAGTCTAAACAGGCTGGTGATAAAGAGTCTTTTCTGCGCTCTTACAACTCATCATGAGGATAGGGAAAAATGCAATTGAAATGAAAAGGGCAGAAATTATTTAAGTATTTAAAGAGGTTCCCACATCATCAAGAGGAATACGTGATGACAGGCGTAAGGAAAGAGCATTTGAAATATACCCGTTCGCTTGAGCCATCATCACATGCTTCCGATCATAAGGGAGATGCAATTGGACTGGAATTGCCACTTGCAGAGTCATCTTGTTTTGGATCAGATTTATCACACAACCCAAGGAATGGAAAACAAGATCTCGGTATCATCAAAAGGAAATGTCTCCTACTGACAAGAGCAGCATTATTAAAAGGCAGTCCATGCTACAGGCAAATCTGATGATACTAGACCCATTCTTATTTATCAAAGCTGGACTTTGAAATTTTTTCAGTACTTTTTTCCTGGGATCTGCTTTCATACAACACTGAAGTAAAATACAAGCAAGTGCTGGAGAGGTAGAAAAACAGCCTCTTTAAATGATGGTAATTCTAAGACATAAGTTCTGATCAGTTATGGCATCATTTTGTGATTTAAAAAGAAAAAAAAATCTGCATTTAGAAGTGGAGGAAATAATTACTCTATTTTGCACTTGATACCTTGTGGGATGAAGCTACCATCTTTTTTTCTTGAGAAGGCACAGGTTCTCAGACACTTGGAGATACATTTAAGGAAATTTAGACTCAAAGAATCACAGAATAGTTTTGTTTGGGAGGGACCTTCAAAGGCCATCTAGTCCAACCCCCATGCACTGAGCAGGGACATCTTCAACTAGATCAGGTTGCTCAGAGCCCCGTCCAACCTGACCTTGAATGTTTCCAGGGATGGGGCAGCTACCACCTCTCTGGGCAACCTGGGCCCATGTCTCACCACCCTCAGCATAAAAAAATTCTTCCTTATATCCAGTCTGAATCTACCCTCTTTTAGTTTAAAACCATTACCCCTTGTCCTAGCGTAACAGGCCCTGCTAAAATGTTTGTCCCAAACTTTCTTACAAGCCCCTTTAACTACTGGAAGGCTGCAATAAGGTCTCCCCAGAGCATTCTCTTCTCCAGGCTGAACAATCCCAACTCTCTCAGCCTGTCTTCATAGGAGAGGCGTTTCATCTCTTTGGTCATTTTTGTGGCCCTCCTCTGGACCTCCTCTAACAGGTCCATGTCTTTCCTGTGCTAAGGGTTCCAAAGCTGGAGGCAGTACTCCAGGTGGGGCCTCACTAGAGAGGAATAGAGGGGCAGAATCACCTCCCTCAACCTGCTGGCTGTGCTTCTTTGGATGCAGCCCAGGATACAGTTGGCTTTCTGGGTTATGAGCACACATTGTTGGCTGATGTCCATCTTTTCATCCACCAGTACCCCCAAGTCCTTCTTGGCAGGGCTGCTCTCAATCCCTTCATCCCCCAGCCTGTACTGGTACCGGGGTCTGCCCGACCCAGTTGCAGGACCCTGCACTTGGCCTTGTTGAACCTCATGAGGGTCACATGCGTCCACTTCTCAAGGCTGTCAAGGTCCCTCAAATTTTTAAAATTCTACTTAGAAACAAAATTCTTAAACTTCTGATGTAAGATGTATTTTTATTTCTTTTACATGGGACCATAAAAGAAAATAGAAAAGCACCATGCTGTAACCATGGCCTATTAAGTTTATGATTTTGCAGGCATAATAGAGTATCAATAGAGTTGCTCTATGGTTGAAACACACCCATGCATGCTTGAGGACCATGAACTGAAGGCCCTTTTCCCTTGCATCCACCATGTTACTATTATTTATGTATATAACAAAACCAGTAGTTGCTGTAGAATGATCAAAAACCGTAGAACAAATAATGCCACTGATAGGGCTGGTCACATGAAGTATACCAGCCAGTTCTTAGGAAGAGACAGAAGAAAATGCCCAGCAAAGATGTGGTTTGAAACACGTGCACCAAAAACACTCCCGTTTTACATTCTGCAGAGAGTGCAGAGTCCCGGCCATGGGTGCTGTGGGCTCATAGCTACCGAGGCTGCTGCCTCACCCTCCCAGCTCTGGTGAGCAGGGCTGGGGCAGTGCCAGTGGGGGCGGCCGCCACAGGGGTCCCCCTGACAGCGGGAGCCACTTTGTGTCTTGGTGGCCCTGGTCCTGCACCCCACCTCATGCCCCGACCTCCATTCGAGACCAGCCCCACCTCGGCACGGCCTCCTCCCCATGGACTTGTCTGCTTCTCACTGGAGTTTTGTCTAACCCTTGTCACCTGACCTGCCTTGCTCTTCTTGTTTGGGTGCTGTGGGACGGTGACCCAAGTCACTGTTCCCGCGCTTCTTGTCACCCACCCTCTGCTCCTGGCTTGCCTCCTCTTGCACAGCAACCCACCCTTGCTGTTTGCTCACCGGCATGTTCATCTGAAAGCTGACCTTGCACCTTGAGGATTTTATTCAGAGAGCTGTATTCATGACGAGAGAATTGTCGTTAGGTCACATGCTAGCAAACGGTGCAAATAACCTCCCAATGGCAAATAAAGGGCATTTTTTTATGTGTGTGTATATGAGAAAGTTCTGTATCAGCAAAGCTCTCATATAATAGAGCTTGTGAATAATGCTTTCTACCATCTGTATTTGGCAAGGAGACTTTGTCTCATCCTGGCAAGTGATGACATGGCCTCAATGAACCATGACTTTGTCACCTCCTGGCTGAATTACAGCAGTACAAAATAAGGAGTTATGAAGTCACCTGCTTTATGGCTCTGCTAATACCAGAATGTAGCAAACCAGCCCCCAAGCAATCCAAGAAATTACCAAAGTGCTCTTGTTTCTTTCCTTATCTTCAAGGCACTCAGTGAACGCTGAAGATTTCCTGAAGGACTGTAATTGAACATATTTGCTCCGTAATCACAGACTTTTACCCAGCAACTTCTCTTTTTGCCAGAAAAAGAGCTGTTCTTTTTTTGTTTAAAGAGTTGCAGATCTTGGCTTTAGTAACAAATGTACATAGCGCAGCAGACTGAAAGGAACACATTTTAAATAAACAATAAACAGCACAAATTTCCTTTTGGCTTGGAAAGGAAGAAAGAGTTATAAAACAACAAGTGGCAGCTGAGTACCTCCCTGAAAAGTGCTACAGTTAGAGGGTTATGAAGGAGATCCAGAAGGCCCTCAACAGAATGGAATGAAATGGATCCAGCAGTGGATCTCCAGGAACCAGATGGAGTTTTGTCACTGTTGTTAAGGGACCAACATAGACTCCAATTGATAGAGCACTTCTCAGAACAATGTCTTTGCTTTTACATTTAAAGTTGTGTGAAATTCATTGTTGATTTACCACTCATCGTCTTAAGACACATATTACAAGTTCTGCAGCCACAGGCTGCTCGAGTTTTGAGTGCATTCAGTGTTTAAGACCTGATTGCTACTATTAAATCATAGGACTCAAGAAGCAGCTGAATTTACGGGATCTCTGGAAAACCCAGTGAAATCAAATACAGACTTTAGCCTTACTCGGTGTACATTTGTCCTGTGTCTGTGTGGATCACCTCTAATGTCATGCTCCTTTGTGGAATAGCATCATGGATATGCCACACATCACATTAAAATTAATTGTCTCTGCTTAAAAAAAAATTAAGAGTTCTTTTTCCCATCTGGAACAAACCAAAAAAAGATGACTTCAACAACATAAAAGAATCTCACTTTTCAAAGCTTTCTTTTTGTTCTTGTTTCTGGACTCTGATATTCCCTGTCCTCCAGTAATCTAGACCCTCCTGCTGGCGCGTAGGCTGTGTAGTTGCAAGTTGACTTTTTAGAGCCATTTTGAGCCAAAGCATACAATCTTATCCCGTCAAACATTTTAAGCCTGTGCAGTTACACAATCTGGGTAGGGACAATATAACCTATTGACAAACTGCGTCCCGGAGCAGTACTTCGCTTAGTGAAACTACGACCACACCTTTTTAAATAAGAGCAATGATTTACTTGAATGACTGTCTCTGGTATTTGGCGCTTCATGTCTGTACACTATGCTGATATGTAGTGGCACATGACGCTACACAACATCTGCTTTCTACTAAACCTTTCAAGTAATGAGGATTGGATACAAACACAGGTGGAAAAATGGCCAAAGTGGTAAGGAACGGTGCTAGGTGAAAATAACCAAGGGCGTAAAATGATCAAGAAGGTAATACAATAATTTGTGATTTTGTATGCAGTTCAGCTGTTAAATGTGAAGCTGCTGGCAGCATGTTTATCAGCATGAACTAGGCATAAAATCAAACCAAACCTAGATGAGCTCTTTCACCAGCCCTGGTGAAAGCCCCATTTCCTACAGATTTGTGTCCTCCGCATACTTACAATGGGCCCAGTTTGCTCTCCCCAGTTCCCAATACTTTCTGCTCCTTTCTGCCAGTATTTTTCTCCTCCTTGTCCCAGACTACTATCTGGGCAAGCAGCAGCCTATTTTGTGCCTGGCTTTTAGGTAATACTAACAACCTAGCAACCGTGCATGTGTTTAACAGGCAGCTTAGACTAGGTACCTCCTGAATAAAGGTAAGGGCTCCATCTCTTTCAGTAAGAACAGAAGTTCTTTTTGTAATTACTGGACTTCACAAAATTTACAAATATATTCTCATCTTTTAACATCTAGCTTTAACTGGATTTGTTACAAAGCCAGCTCCCAGGTTCAATTGTTATGGGGAAGGAAGGCAATGGAGGAATGCCTCCTCACAACGTATTACCATGGAAAACTACTTTAAAATGCTGAGTTGACAGCTGTGAGGGTACCAAGGACTTGCCCTAAGAGTTCTGACTGCTCTTGGTTTGAAACAGACAGAAGAAAGTTAAGGGACAGCTGTAAAATGGGCATGGTTACAATCCATTTTTTGACTATTTGTAGTTACTGACAGTTGTTTCCGTACTCTAAGCTGCAGCTGTTAGTAAGTGGATTTCATTATTGCCACATCTCAGAAGAAAGGGCAAGATGTGAAAGGCTAAAACAAAATGATGCTCTTGGTGTTGCAGGTATGGCTCACTCACATCTGCATCTGCTTCATTATTTTGCAGGCTTGCTCAATGGTTTGAAAAAGTTTTAAGATACCCACTGTTTAAATTTTCTTAGCTGCCCAGCAAATATGGATCTGTAGAAAATCCCAGTCATGTTGGGCCGTAGAGCTTAGCGCTATACGTTTAGTGATGGTCAGTTCAAAAGAAAATTATCTTACACATTATGTCACAAATGTAGTCAGTATTATGGCTACAAATTTTACCCTTGAAATGTATTCTATCAAAAGCACCATCCATACCTTGTAGTGTTTCCCTTCGCCAAGACAAAACTTGGATGAGCTGTACATTACTGGAAGGGCAAAACCATCTGCAGGCAGAAATTATTTATAAGTGCCTGTTGTTCACCGCTAAAATAAAGTCCCCCGCTACACAGTGTTCTGACACAGCACAGTGCTGGCGTACAGCTCTCCTCGACAGGACCATGACCTCCAAAACAACAGCACACAACTCTGCGCTTACTGTGAAACAGTAACACAGAAGTGTTTGCTTTCCTATGGTTTTATTGAAAGCTAAAAATAATACTTTGCACAGAAGTACTTCCTGCATTAAACAAGCAGGACTACTTGTAAGCATCAATTCCAGCACATGGATAAGGGCTGGGAAGGAAGGTCAGACACTGAGTGGTTACGCAGTTGAACACAGGGGGTCTGGCCTAATGCTTTGTTTCGTATCAGTGCAATTCCACTAAAACACACATTTTCACATGACAAAAGTCTAGGTAATGCCACAGTAAATCACACCACTGAAAGTTAACTGGTGGATGAAAAGCTGGACATGAGCCAACAATGGGCACTTGCAGCCCAGAGGCCAATTGCATCCTGGGCTGCATCAAAAGAAGCGTGGCCAGCAGATCCAGACAGGTGATTCTCCCCCTCTACTCTGCTCTCCTGAGACCCCACCTGGAGTATTGTGTCCAGCTCTGGAATCCTCAGCACAAGAAGGACATGGACCTGGTGGAGCGGTCCAGAGGAGGGCCATGAAGATCATCAAAGGGCTGGAGCACCTCTCCTATGAAGACAGGCTGAGAGAGTTGGGGTGGTTCAGCCTGGAGAAGAGAAGGCTCCGGGGAGACCTTATAGCAGCCTTCCAGTACCTGAAGGAGGCCTACAGGAAAGCTGGTGAGGGGCTGTTTGCAAGGGCATGTAGTGACAGAACGAGGGGCAATGGTTTTAAACTAGAGCAGGGTATCAGCACCCAATGAGGGTGGCGAGACACTGGCACAGGTTGCCCAGAGAGGTGGTGGAGGCCCCATCCCTGGAGACATCCAAGGCCAGGCTTGATAAGGCTCTGAGCAACCTGATCTAGTTGAAGATGTCCCTGCTTACTGCAGGGGGGTTGGACTAGATGACCTTTAAAGGTCCCTTCCAACCCAACACATTCTATGATTCTATGAAACTTCAAAGAATGGAAACGATTTTTCTTGATTTTTTTCCCCAATAGAGTAATAGTAAGTGTCTTTCTGTAACATCAGGTTACACACCGTTTTCACCATATACAGATAAAGGCCTGTCTTCCATTCTATTTTCAGTCCTGGCTGGCTTTTAGTTCACCAACAGCTATTTTCTCATCTCACGCCCCCAACTCCTTTCTCTGACAGGCCATGTAGCTTCAGGGCAGTGCCTTAGCCCAGAGCAGCTGACCAGCCCCAGCTGCATTAGGGCTAGATGGGAGCAGGAACTGTCTTTAATTCCCCCAGCAAATACTCAACCAGGTTTCTCTGCTCAGCCGATGCATTTTAGCCTCGAACTACAAAATGCCCATTGTGCATTTCTAAAAGAGATCTCCATCAATGCCAAGTACGCAGTTTTACTGCGTTTATACAATAGCGTGCAACAAAACACTTTCCTCTGTGCCTAACGCATGACTTTTGGCAACTTATTGACCTATTTCACCATCTCCTCCGTAGTCCAATACGGAAACTCATTATGAAGTTTATGTTTCCAAACAGTACTACTGCTTTGCTGCAAGAACCTAACCTCTCAGGCAGGGCAGACTTTATCTTCACTGCGTTTCCTTAGGTCCATGAGCTGACACGCTCACATGCTCAGAAAATTCGGACTCAATGCAAGACCCACTCCCTCTCATTCAAACATTTACAGTAACTCAAAAACAGCAAAGAAACCAAAATAGGGACACACAGTATGAACATAGTCTTCTATAGACCAACAGACAGCTGTGAAAGATACCTGGACTGGGGTGGTTCTCCCAGTCCAGAAAAGAAACATCTCCCTGACTTCTGATACACACTCCATTCAAAGTACTCAGCGGATTTTGAAGCAATTTTAACTTTTCCAGAAAAAAACCCAACCAGGGCTAATACTTGAGTGAGAAGAATGCTAAAGCGGTATTTTTTGATAAATGAGTGCTTCTAGTATGCAGCCAGTAGGAATGCTGTTGACTCTGGAACAAAAGCATGTATAAAAACTTCAGCTATTCGATTCCCTTCTATTCATTTTTTTCTGGGTAATTTGCACTACATAAAAATACTATTTTGCTCAGTTCAGGACAGATGTCCAAGTTCAAGAGAGGTTATCTATTCAGAAAGTGATTAACTCCTATTAACATCATACCTTTATTTATTAAATAAAGACAAGTTTAGTAATGTATTTGCATAGCTTTCTGAAATAAACCATTTTCTGATCTTGCATTAATTTCTTAACAGTTGCAGGGCACACCATCTTACATTGTAAATGTTAACTGCAAACTGGTAGATTGTCACAAGTCATATTTTCCTCCCAGTAGCTATAAAAAGCTAAAACAGAATTTCATTTTTGCTTTCATTTGCAAGCTGCCTTCTCCCCCTTTTACACTCTATAATTCATTCATTTTTTCCTTCTTGGCATTACCTCTCAAACCAAATTAATAACCTAACATTTACTTGCAAAAAGTGATTTACTTCAGGAGTGAGCCCATGCTGAACATTTTGCAATGCACACAAGTATGTGAACTGCAGTTTTGGAAACAGTTTGTTTACTGTGAACAAAACTTATGTTCTGTGAGAGAACTCCTGCTGAAGATAACAAAAATTCCAAGTACTCAGTACCTTGGGGAAAAAAACTGCAGCACTTGGAATATTTTTAATGGATTTACTAGTGAACATTCGTCTCTCAGACACAGCGTTATTATTTTTTCCCATTTTTCTTTTATTTCTTTACATATTGACATTACTTAAAACCACATAGATTTATTCAATTAATCTTCAGAAATAACTTAGCAATTTTTTAAAACTGATTTTGCACTTTTTAGTGGCAGCATCTACATAATATTAATACAAAATCTTAAATTGTGCAGTTTCAACAGAGATACCTTCTCGGATCCCTAAAGAGGGCTAGCGTTACAAACAAATCCATCTGCTGTGATACCACTGTTCTCCACATTCATTACAAATAACGTAAGTCAACATTTGTTCATCTGGATTTGTGTTTCGCACCCAACCTGGAAGAAAGAGAGTTCCTCTGGCGATCATAGTGACAGTGCAATCAAATTTTTCACAGCGCTTACACTTTATTTTGTTTGTCTGTGTCCCATTAATAACTTGTGGAAGCTGATGTTCCAGAACAGATGATTCTGTGTACAGAGCCCTGAGCTGTTTCAGTTCATCGCTGGCCATTTCCATCACCGTCATCTCAGCAAAAGCCTTTGGACTCAACGCCCCCGAAAGAAGGTTGTCTTTTAAGTGGCAACTTTTAGGGTTCTTCAGGTTAGAGATTTTGCTTCTGATGCAATTTTTATACTTCTTGTCACTTTTAGCATGAAGAGCAAAAATGTGTTCTTCGATTTCTTTAGCTAGCTCTAGCCATTTATCAGATTCTTCCTCATCTTTGGCAGAACCAGTCAAAGCTTTATAAAGAAGATCTGTACATTTACGCCTCAGAGCTCTCATCGGATCCTGCTGCAGACTTCCTTCGTTAACAAGAGGTTTAGAACCTTCATTATCAGTGTGTTGTTCCTCAAAAGCAGAAAGCTGATTCATGCTGCCTTCTGTGTCGTTACATACCAAGTTTTTAACAGTTTGCAATGGGACCAAAATTTTAGAACTAGTAGCTTCTAATGCTTCCTGCTGACATGGTCCTTCAGATGGTGACTGCTCTCTAGGAACCACACGGAGATGTTCAATTTCCTCTTTTGTATACACAGAAATTGACTTTTTAACTCCTGTTGAGTGAACACAGTTATTCTTGTAAAGTCCTTTCCACCTTGATAATAACCGCTTTGCTCTCTTTTTCAATTCTGCAGAAGGGCAGCTCTTGAGTACTCTATATACAGCCTTGGCAACTTCTGTCTCCTGAAGATATTCTACAGTCATATCAACATCTTCAAGTTCTTTAAGATGATCCTCAATATCTTGGAAATGGTTCTCAGACAGTAGCTTTTCAATACAATGGGCTCTGTGTACAATATTTTTCTGGTCCGACATTTTTAAACCTGAAAGCGAAAAAATGTTTATCGTCTATTGCAGTTATGACATTAATCCATTTTCTGCATATTCTCACAAGGTTCTATTTTTATTTTATGTTGTATTACGCTATTTTATTTGTATACTTCACTGGTTGTGCCAGCTTTTTCTTGAAATGGCGTACAGTAGAGTTAGTGGAACAAGTGCAAAATGAAGAGGAGCCTGGGTCTTGGAAAAATGCAAGTGGGTGTGCTAGTCTAACTCATGCAAGGAAAATACTGGCAGAAAGGAGAGCCCACAGGGCCTTCTGCTGGGGTAGGGTTAACAATTTACAAAGTAGGGCATGACACTAATTTTTAAGGAAAAGCACAGTGTCTTGCCAAAAACCACACTAACAAAGACACTGCTAGCATGATAAAAACGTTTGTCACACTTGTTTTTCTACGCATGCACAACAGAACAGAAGTTCACAGAGAGATTCTCAACTACTACAAGAAAGTAGGTAAGTACACAACCGCTCTGCTGTACGAGATCACAGGTAGACTTTGCAGTGTTTGTGCATTAGCAGACTCTAGTACAGCTGGGCTACCAAGAATCAACAAGTTCTGAAATTCAGCATTTTTCACCAAAACCACCAGATGGTCACCCGCTGATGTTTAAAATCTAGACACTGTTATCAAACAATACGCTTTCCAAAAAATAAAAAGGAGGCTTTACAGGCAACGTATCTCCACCTCCTCACACATACAGAAAAACAATAAAAATATTAGTAGGGTTTTTAAAGTATTGATGTCAACAAATTGAATTTAGTAAGAATGCTGTTTTCAGAAAATCAGTTTATTTTCTGTCTCAGAAATGTAGATGTCTGGGACCTTCTGCTATAACAGGTATTTGAATAACATAATGATCTCATACTGTTGAATAAATTCTGTAATAGCTTCACAATAATCTCCAAAGGCAATTTAGTCTGAATGTTGCAATGACATGGAAGTTTACTGCAAGACTCCAAGCCCAGGGAGATCATTGCTGTCATCTTTCCGGAATGCATATACAAAATAACCCTCCTCAGAAAAACTGACTTATGTCTCAACTTTTGGGAGCCTGTATTTAAAGCTCTTTTTCCATTTTTCACAGTTTTCAAGCATCTGACTACAAATGAACTCAGTACAAGTTCTTACCAAGATTTTATTGCACAAATCCTTATAATAAATGCTGAGATGTCTGGCTATCTATGTTTTTGTTTTTAGTAAAATCTGCAAGTTTCCACTTGGTTTCTCATAACAAACTCTTCAGTTAAAAATCAAATATATAGGTTTTGGCATTAGAAGACTAATTTGGAGTAGGGAGCAGTGTGCAGCACAGCTATGTTTTTCACAAATTTGTTTGGTCTTGCCACAAATTAGATATATGCATTAAGAATGACCCATAAAACACACAAAGTTAGAAAGTTTAAGAAAACTTGCACACTCACATTGTTTTAGTTAATATTGGCTTCTATACCAGACAGATGAGATAACCTGTGAATTGTGGGGTTTTTTTTTCATTTCAGACTTTTTCCTCAAGCCTTTGTTACTTCAAAAGAATAAAATTAACCAGCTAACGTGGACATGGTATCTGACCAAAACCACTGACCTAAATGACTTTTTCAAGTACCTGGTGGAGATGTCAGAGTTTTCAGGCCTTTTAAGGAACTTTTATATGTCACCATAACTTGATATTAGGGATTTCTTCAATTACTGAACAGTAACTGAACACATTTTATTGGCAGCTGCAAAGCGAAGGTTTGGGGTTACTCTGCAGCAAGTTTAAGTGAGCCTGACCTAACTTTGTGGATCTTAAGCCCAAAATGCCATCCTGGTTCCTATATGACCCTCAACCTTTCACTTGCTATGCAAGAGATCACATGTTATGTCTCTTCCAAAAGTTTCTCTTTATAGCTGGTAACAGAGAAGCAAGTCAGACTAGTAAACTTTTAACTGAGGTCCCCACCACTGCCCTTTCCCTTGCAAGCTCTGGCATCACATTACAGTTTGCCTATCAAGGCAGGTCAACTCAAAAAGAGTGACACCTGCAAAACAGTTTCAAAACAGTGACATCTACAAACCCCTAACTGCTATTTTTGGAAATTCTTAAGACACATCCCTTGATATCCTAAAAGGTACCTATTTTCTTACAGCCGTAGCATTATTAATGTATGCTCCCATTTATTCTGATGCATTAAATGAAAAGAAAAAAGGGGATTTCAGAATGCAAAGTCTCATGATTTGAGTAAGATTTCTTTTTGATTCCTCCTTATCAAGCCCTTTGACCAAAAAATGGTCAGTGTGTTCCTATGTGCAAACTTACACACAAAAAGAGTCTACACACAGTATTGTCCTGACTGCTGAAATGGAAAATTAAATGTAGAATGCAGAAATGAATGGTGTGCTCTGAGTATTAACTGTTCCGCTTTTCTTAGGAGTTAGTCTTCTAAATTTGGGCACAAAACCAGTGTTTTGTCTGAAGTTGCACACATCCTGATTCTACTCTAGAAAATGTGATCTGCCTGATAGAGACTGCTACAAGGCTAGCTACACATGTTGATGTTTAAAAGAACTCATAAGCAGATTTCTTGCACCGTCCCCATTTCCATGATGAAATCTCCTGAGAATGGGGGAGAGAAGGGACAAATGATACAGCTGGGTAATTCGCATGCTCTGTTGCTTTCTATGACCGCCAGCCCAGCTAACCTGTTTTCTGCATGACAGAAAAGTTCAAATTTTAGGTACGGCCTCAGAGCTCCACAAAACAAAAGGACAGAGAGAGAGCGAGCAAGAGAGCATAAACCTTCACCTGTTTCTATCATCCTGAACCACAAAACCAACCTGACCTCCACAGTGAATGATCTCTGCATTCACTTAATCTGTATTTAAACAGCTCGTTCTTATCTAACATTTTGAAGTCCTGCAAGACCTCAGTAATGGCTATCACAGAAACTGATTTACTACTCAAGAAGTTTCAGAATCAGAGAAACAGAATGCATTTTTCAAATACAGAAGTTGAACTCTTACGCATTGTTATACCGAAAATCAGCACACATAACTGCACCCTGGCATTTGTTCTGCTGCAGGAACACAGACGCTGTGAGAGTACAAAGAAGTGTTTTCTTACATAGGCGGCCATCACTACAGCAGGATGGTTCCCTGTCTCCCAAACGCCAAGTAGCTGACATTAGAAAATGATGACCTGCTGGCATTTACTGTTTTTTTTTCATGTAATCTAGGGCAGAGTTAGTGACACAGTTATATGCTCAACCAGTGTGATTGCTCTATGCCTTAGAATCAGTTCTGCTCCTTCCAACATACTCCACTTCATATGTCATTTTCTTCAGTTCTTGTACCTATCTATGTATGTATTGGATTATGCTACACATACCATAAAATATACTTATCCAAATGCAAGACGACTTCTTGAATTCTCAAGATTTAGTGTAAAGTATGCAGGTTTTAGTACTAAGGACTATGGACATGCAAAGAAATTTCTACAGACAAGGTGCACATTTAAGTAAAAAAAAAAAATCACTTCTACAGGAATGCTTTCCTCAACAGGTACAAGTTGTTTGTGCATTTGTTGCCCTATAAATCAAGCAAGGACTGGATTTATCACCGAGGTTGACAGAGACCATTATTTTACAGGATCAGAAATTAAACGGAGATTCCTGAACTTAGAAAGAACATGTAAGGCTAAGAAATGGTTCATTTTACTACTGCTGACTTCCTTCAAAGGATGAGGCAGAGCTATTCTTTAATACTGTGAATCCTGTGTAGCATTTCATATCGACTGGATTTCCACAGACAACTGTACAAAACATGTTTTTCATGTGCTTAAAGGGAGAAACAAGAAATTACTGACGCAGTGGTAATACTGGAGTATATTTTCTAGGCAAAGTTCACTGGGAACCTAACTACAGCAAGCCTGAGTTCTTTCCTGCTCAGGTTCCTATTCCTTTGAACTCTGATGTTTCTGCTGTAAATCAGGGTTTTGCTGTTTGTGGAATGATGGCAAAACCACCAGGTATGAGTATGCTTTATTTTGTTACTTTGTAGAAAGAACAGTGGAAGTCTGTGATACCTGAGACAGCTGCCAGGTATCTGACTGACAAAGGATTTTTCAGTTTTCTGCTATGCCAGATAAGCGAAATCATTGCTTGAAATAGGAGTTACTTTTAGAAAGAATAATTAGGCATTAAAAGTTCTCCAGATACCCTACAAATATTTATCATTCTCTCTAGATCTCAGATGACAGAAGCGACGCTTACAGGGCCAAACAACCTGCCCAAGCTGGTTCAACAGGTCAGCTGCAGAACAAAGATCACGATCACAACCCTTTAACCCACAGCTCTACTTTTCTGATAACCCCAGTCCTAAAAAGCTGTTCATAACGTTAAACATTTTGGGGGGGGAAGGGGGGAGGAAAAAAAGAAAAGAGCTATGAGGAAGTTCCGGAAGCCTCATAACTTTCTGAAGAGAACAGAAACCAAGCTGCAATTCCAAATGGGAAATTACTTTACCACTTGAGGGAGCTGTAGCATAGCAAACCCATTGACTCTTGTGAAATGTGCATAATGATGCATAATGAGATATTCCAGCCTGTTAAGAAAAAAGATAAAACAATTTCCCTATGACCTTTAGAAAACTTCACATTTTTAGAGTACCTATTTGCCAAAATTTGGCAAAAACCCCAACCCCTGTAAGTCCAAAGGTGCTGGGATACAGACAGGAGGGAAAGGGTGCATCCCTTAAGCAGTCATTGTCCTGTACATTGCTCTTTCATTCAACATTTTTTAAATTTGCAATTTGACCACGTTTCGACCTGATTTAATGCTATTTGGGAAATGCTGCTGAACAAGGAGTTGTAAAATTAACTGTCGGACTCAGCCAGCACTGTTCTGCTGTTCCAAGAGGTAAAAAATCTAAGAAAAAGGATTTTTTTTTCTTAAGTTATGAAATGTATCATGCATTTTTGTTATTGTAGAGATGCAAGAACAAAAGTACAAATAACAGTGTCACAGTTTAGTGCAGTACAAAATAAAACATCCTCATCCCCTCATTTTAGAGGCACAGAGTCTAGTTGGAGGTCAGTGACGAGTGGTGTTCCCCAGGGGTCAGTACTGGGTCCAGTCCTCTTCAATATATTCATCAGTGACCTGGATGAAGGGATAGAGTGCACCCTCAGCAAGTTTGCCAATGACACCAAGCTGGGGGGGGTGGCTGACACACCAGAAGGCTGTGCTGCCATACAGAGAGACCTAGACAGGCTGGAGAGTTGGGCGGAGAGAAACCTTATGACATGCAACAAGGGCAAGTGTAGGGTGCTGCCCCTGGGGAGGAATAACCCCATGCACCAGTACAGGTTGGGGGCTGACCTGCTGGAGAGCAGCTCTGTGGAAAGAGACCTGGGAGTCCTGGTGGACAACAGGATAACCATGAGCCAGCAATGTGCCCTTGTAGCCAAGAAGGCCAATGGCATCCTGGGGTGCATCAAGAAGAGTGTGGCCAGCAGGTCAAGGGAGGTCATCCTCCCCCTCTACTCTGCCTTGGTGAGGCCGCACCTGGAGTAGTGTGTCCAGTTCTGGGCCCCCTGGTTCAAGAGGGACAGGGAACTGCTGGAGAGGGTGCAGCAAAGGGCTACCAAGATGATGAGGGGACTGGAACATCTCTCTTAGGAAGAAAGGTTGAGGGATTTGGGTCTTTTCAGTCTGGAAAAAAGAGTGGGGAGGATCTTGTGAATGCTTGTAAACACTTAAAGGGTTGGTGTCAGGAGGATGAGGCTCTTTTCAGTGGTGCCCAGTGACAGGACAAGAGGTAACAGGCACAAACTTGAACATAGGAAGTTCCATCTAAACATGAGGAGGAACTTCTTTACCCTGAGGGTGGCAGAGCACTGGAACAGGCTGCCCAGAGAGGTGGTGGAGTCTCCGTCTCTGGAGACATTCCAAACCCGCCTGGACGTGTTCCTGTGTAACCTGCTCTGGGCGATCCTGCTCTGGCAGGAGGGTTGGACTAGATGATCTCCAGAGGTCCCTTCCAACACCTACCGTTCTGTGATTCTGTGATCCCTCCTACAACTACAGTCTGGAGAACAGAAGGCTCCGGGGAGATGTTATAGCAGCCTTCCAGTACCTAAAGGGGGCTTATGGGAAGGATGGGGAGGGACTCTTTTATCAGTGAGTGTAATGATAGGACAAGGAGTAATGGTTTCAAACTCAAGGATGCTAAATTTAGATTGGATATTAGGAAGAAATTCTTTACTGTGATGGTGGTGAGGCACTGGAACAGGTTGCCCAGGGAGGTTGTGGATGCCCCATCCCTGGAAGCATTCAAGGCCAGGCTGGATGGGGCTTTGAGCAACCTGGTCTAGTGGAAGGGCAGGGGGGTTGGAACTAGATGATCTTTAAGGTCCCTTCCAATCCGAACCATTCTATGATTCTAACTACACAAGGCATTTCCATCCTGCTTAACTTTAGCAATGCATGAGAATGTCCACTTGAATTCCAAGTGTCTATTGAAGGTTACAAGGTAGAGATTGATTTGTATTTACAATGAGACTCTGTAATACTGTGCTGATGAGGTACTGTCTTGCCAAATCATTGGGAGCTCTCACACTGACTGCACAGTATATCGAGTCACTTGTATATACAAGAATAAATGATGGTGATCAGTAAAAATCTGGTAAGTTAGTTTACTCCTACAGAAAAAAAGATCAGGTACCTCAAGTTTAAAATATGGTCATCCTGTAATAATACCAAGTTGAATCAGAACTTTTTATAAACAGTAAAATGACTAAGCATGAGAAAACAAACAAAAATCCCAGCCTGGGACAACTGCTGCCAACTGCAAGCAAAGCCAGCCCCTAGGAAAAAGACTGCCTTCTCCAAAACCATTTCAGGGTAAATGCCTTGTCTCTGCTATACGCCTTATGCAGTTAAAGCCATAGCCCATTTTGCCTTCGCGCAGCTAACTCCCACTGATAAGCCAAGATAAACTCAGAATGCGTTCAAGTAAGTGTGGATGAATGTCTTGGAAGGGTAGAGAAGGCTGAACACCAGTCGTCTTCTCCTTCATCCCAACCTCAGATGTAGATGATTTTTCTTCTCCAAGGAATTCTGTGTAATCAGAAGAAAATCCAGACTACAGCCAAGATAAAGATCAGAAGCCAAGTACTCCTAACAGTCTAATAAATTTTCTGCCAAAACCGTGGTTAATGCTACAGCAGAGACGGTGCATACCACAGTCCTGGAAACACCAGATTCTTGCTTCGGGCAACCTAAATTCCATATAGACAATGAAAATGATCAACTGCTATTTTAAACTCAGAGCCTAAGAGGAAATCAGAGAATTCTCACAGCCAGCCTCCAGACCCAAAAACATTCCTTCATCCTATCTACAGTGGGAGAGCGGATATCAAAGACGTCACCAAGAAATCATTTTCCAGGGCTTTTATTCCATCTTGGCAAAAATCAGAGCTCTTCCTGCCTCTCAGCAGGACTGCCTCCCACCCCTATAAATTTCTGAACTATACAGAAATTCATCTTTGAAGAATAGCCACGTGAACAAAGCTAAGTTAATACAATCATAACTGAGAAAAATAAAACAGTCCTATTGCCAGATGTGCATGACCACTGACACCTCACCGACCAAGACACCTCTTGGTCAAAGATCCAACAGCAGCAGAGTACGTGAGCTCAGGATTATTGTAAAACCATTCCCCAAAAATCTCTACGTCGTTTGCAGAACGCTATCACTGTAGTGCCACATGCAAAATCGATCTTTTATTCTTCTGCACACAAAAGAACCGAGCCACAGTCAGCAAGAAAAGGAAAATTAAGTAAGAATACTATGTAAAACATTGTTTCAAGAAATTTTCCAGGACAACATCTGTGATAAGAGTTCATGCATAATGGGAAGTAGTCTGATAGAGCAATAGCTTTGTTCTGCGTATTTTACATCAGTCACTGCTTGAACTACAGTATTCTTAACTAGCCTGGAGCTATACAGTCTCTACCCTGTGCTTCCCTCGCTGGAACCATTCTCCCACAGCTTTCTTCCCAAGAGAGGGAGTTTGCAGGGGAGAGAGGTCAGAGTATGCTGCATTCGTGTGAGGATGCACACAGTAGGCTATTTACAGGGCAAATTTTTAATCTTGATTTGGAGTTGCTTCTCTCTCGTTTTTAATTAAAATAGAATTCTTATTTCCTTTAAAAAAATAATTAGAAAAAAAATCAATAGACTGCATAATGAGGTTACCAAGCCTCAGGGATCAACCCCGAAGTAGAGTTGTCAGCACATTTTTCTAATAAGATCAAACAAACATGCATGGATTTAATGAGACAGGAAAAGCTGTTGCCCTTACCAGACTGCTTAGCCACTGGCTTTGTTTGACCTCAGTATACAAGATGGAGCTCAGGAAAAAGACTCAAAACATTACAGCTGCACCAAACGAATAACTTCTAAATTGTCTCACAGCAAGAAATAGTGAAAAAAATCTTTAAGAATTGAACAGCTACAGCTATTTGGAGTTCTAGAAGTTCCAACTGATGTTACAGTGGACACGCACATCCCATCCCAGCAGAGATGTTACTGTGCTAACTGTTTCTTTCAATAATTTAGTCTAGAATTAAACTGATTCTCACTGGAAGATATTTTAGCTTTTCCTGTATCTTGTCTGCCTTACCCATGTGAATTTTTCTACTGAACTGACTGGCTATCTGAGTTAGACAAACACCTTAAACCCTGAAAATGTTACATGTAATCCATTATTCCAGTGATTTAAAATCTTTATTTCTATTTATGTGGTTGACCTTTTTAATAAAATACTTCTAAGCTTAAAAAAAAAAGAAAAAAAAATAGTTTTAACAAGCTCCAGAGTGCAACTATCAAGTGGAGGTATTAGCTAATCTCTTCCACAATAGGATAGCTATACAGATTCACAATACATTCTAATACATTATGATTCAATAAGGCAATAATAAAATGCATATACAGTTCAGAGTGATTTGTCATCAACAGTTTCATTTGAAATTATGCATAAATAACACGTGTTTCTATTTGCTTTAAAATTGGCACCATTTCACATAAAGAAACACTTAACACAATTTCTCTAATCTACAACCAGATGATTTTTCAGTATTAACTAACTTCATTCAAAATGACACTTTCAAGTTTGGTCGCACGGATTTTCCATGGGGGTCTCTGTTTTTTCCAAGTTTTTATGACAAAGCCTTATCAAAGCTGGCAGAGGAATACCTTTTCTCTGACACTTGCCACTACTTGCCAGTACGAGGTACTAGCTGGAGCTTCCAGCAGGTCAAAAAGTCAGGCTTTTGACACACGGGTGCACATTTTCAAACATGAACTACCATTTTGGCCACAAGTGACAAATCACATAGGAAAAGAACAGTGTCGAATGAAATTTAAGCAGATGATTCAGACACGAATCAACGCTACCTAGCTATGGTAAGGACACAGATTGTGACACATGTATTTTGCACTAACTAAGCTGACCCACTAGAGTGAAGTTTATTGAGGGCTTCAGGCTTTTTGGGGAGCTGCACACAATTTTTCACAAATCATACAATATTTTTTGTGATTATAAATTAACAGTCTTTTGCAAACTAAAGAGTACAGCTTATCATTTGCACAGAAAACCCAAGCTTGCTAGAAGTACATCTGGCATTTTCCCAACATGGCTCTGTCATGAAGAGCAAAGCTTAACCTGGGACAAGTAGAAAATGCTAATACCAGTCCTATAACATCACCTACCTTAGTACCCACTCAAAACTACACTGTGTGAAATTATTTTATTGGCAGTTTGTGAAATGATTGCTTCTTTTCCTAATATTTATATTTTTCCAACAGTAACAGATTTTAAAACAAAAAGAATTTATTATTATCCTCCTTTCAGTAAGCTTCTACATTGTCACAGAAGTCCAACAAAACAGACTGGCTTGCTGACAGGAGCCTAAATCAACCAGTAAAAATGTACTTAAGACTTATCTATTCGAAGTATGTTTTTTCACTTAATACTTTAGAAGCAAAATATAAATCACTTTGGAGAGGAACGAACAATTCTTTCTCTTGAGTACATTTCCTTGACAAAATAGCTTTAAACATTATTCTTATTCATACAGAGCTAGCAGAAACTTCAACTCTAGCACACAAGAAGCAGAACTAAATGTTCAGTCTGCACTGTCTTTTACTGGCAAATTATGCTGACAAATTAATATAAAAATGGAACACGTAAGTAATAAAATCATGTTTTTATGAACTTTTGTGAGTTTTTGATCATTTGTCAGATGAACACAGCCTTTTTATTGCTTTAATGTTCAGTTTCTGGTTAAGCCTTGGCCCAATACTACTTCTATTTGTCATTCCATTGTCCAGGACATACTTAGATATTGCTTTATCATTCTTTTACAGTTTTTTCCACTGAGAAAGCGATATAACTTTTTCCCTTTAAAAATAAAACCTTTGTATGCAGAAGAGCACATATGTTCCTAATCCCTCTACTGAGAAAGTGTATCAAATCAAAGGCTATCTATAAGATATTGCTCGTGTCTGCTAAAATTCCTTCTGGTAAAACACGAATAAATTACTTAAATATGAAACTACACCTCATCTAGTCCTTTAAGAGTCTTGATCATGACACCTGACATACAGGTGCAAATAAGATGTGAAGTATATGTGAAATGAAGTTTTATATATTTAATTATTAAAAAAATACTACATTGAAAAGTGTGAACTCTCTAATTCCATTCTATATTTACGCCAGCGTTTGACTTATCTCAAAACATCGATGTGGCATGGAGACCAATAGGATAAATACATAAAAATTCCCACAATACCACCATCACAGATATCCATCCTGCAATTTTCAAGGTCAGCCTCTTCTGCGAGTGGGAATTACAGCCGCTTATGATATAAATCATCAGGGTAATTACAACAGCTGGGAAAAGGAGCCCAGCCGTACGTATGTGTCTGACAGCAGCCGAGGTCTGACTGACGTGGAAGCCCGCAGCAGATGATAGTTTGTCTGGAAGAGGTTTGGAGTCGGCCTCAGGATGCCAGCAGCTGACCAAAACCACTGTAACCTGCACCTCACACACTGGCCCCAGAAACCAGGCGGAGACGGGCCTGCAAATCAGCCAGCACTCGCTCCCATGAAACAAGTGGGCCAGTTCACACAGTAGCTGTGCTCCAAAATGCCCCTCAGCAATGCTACGGGTACGCTAACTCCGTGTTTTTTCTCCAAATCCTTCATGAAAGCCCCCTCAGGTCTGTTCCTCCCACACATCCTCAGACCCACCTAGCTTAAGTCTGACCCGCTGCTGTATCGCTCAGGGGCCAAACGTCGCCCCTCCTCAGAGCTGTGGCACACCCAAGGCAGAGCGAGAAACAAGCATGGACCCACCGGCCAACGTCCCCCCCGCTCCTCAGGGAGCTTTTACCGCTGCTCCCGTTCCCCTCCGGCCCCCGAGGCCCAAGCCGGCGCTAGCACCGGAGGTCCCGCCGGCCGCGGGGCGCCATTTCATGGCGCTGCGGAGAGCCCCCCGCACCGCTCGCTCACCGCCGCCCCGCCTGACCTCACCCCCGGCGCCAGGACACGGAGAAGCGTCTCCCCGGCATCACTGAGGCGGAGGAGGGGGAGGGGAGGGGAACTGGGCGCCCCCCTCCCACTGCCCGTGGCGATACATACAGCGTTACTACCTCCCCCCGGCATAACCCCGGCAGCGGGGCAGGCGCCGTTACCTCCGCAGCGGGCCTCAACATGGCGCCTCCCTCCTGCTTCCTGCTCCGCGCCGCCGCCATCTTTGCGAGCGAACCGGGGGGCGGCTGCGCGCAGTGCCCGGCCCGCGGCGCCCGCTGAGGCCCGGCGGCGGCAGAGCGCCTGGAGCCGAGGCGGACACTCGCCTTGGGGCGTGGGCAGCCCCGCTTGTTCCCGTGGTGGGCGGGAGGCTGCCCCGGGCAGAGAAGCTGCGTCTCCCGTTGTCAGACGGCCATGGGGGTGGAAAGATGCGGGGGCACATTCAGTGTGAGCCCCTGTGCTGCCCCCCGGGGCCACTGCAGGGCTAAAAGCACCGCGGAGAAAGCAGCTGCTGTGGAAATAACTTGCTTTCCTAAGCAACCCCAGGTGTGATGGCACAGCTTCCATTGAGGCTGCCCGTTTTATGCATTGGTGTGTTTCTGACATGGCGTGGGGTGAAAGGGGCACCGGGATGCGGCTGCCCTGGGGCCCCTGCGGTGGGCACGGCCTTCCCCCCCCCGTGCCCAGCCGCCAGGCTGATGGAGCGGGAGCTGGACACAGGCCTGGCCAGCGGGGCTTTGGGAACGCTCTGCTTGGGAAAGCAGAGAAAGCTCCTTGGCTCCCCTGAGCCCGATGGAAAAGTAGATGATATTCACGTGATTTTAAACTTTAACCTCAGTCGTGACGTGGTCCTTCTCAAGCAAACACAGTGAGGGAAAGGCAGTGCGACACGGCAGGTGAGGTAAATTAGTATCACAGCTAATGTTAACAGAAAGCAGAAAAAAAACATTGTAAAACTACTCATTTTCAACATTGTATAGCATTACTTTTGGTATAACCAGCTAGTCTTTTGGATGACAAACTGAGCTCTTGGTATACACAGTGTTAAATATTTCAAAACTTAGTTCACAGGGTAGCATCTTTTGGGTATAATGAAGTGTGCTGGACGTATCAGATTATGCAGTGAACACCTAAAAGGTGATGCGTTTTAGTCACAGCAAAGGTGTTTGTCATTGCCTTTATTGCTGTGGTTTCGTCTTTCCTGTATGTTTTACATAGGGTATTCAAAATGATTTTGTAAAAGATTAATAATTCTAGAACGAAGGCTCTACAGCAAATGTACAGGTGTATGCACAGGGGTTTAATCTCAGTGACAGTAAGAAGTTGGTGTGTTTTTTTAATACATGTTACTGGGTTTATTCCCTAATGAGGCCTATATTGCCCTCTGCTGACAGTAAACTGAACTTACTTACCTGAACTTGCCAACATGTTTCAGCAGGGATGTCATGTACAGCAGACAAACCTTTTTTTCCCTGTTTTCACATAATGAACGTCACTAGTACTAATCACAAAGAAAAAAAAAAAGCCTTGCATTGTTGTATAGGATGTAAAAAAATCACATAAGCAATTTATTAAATTATTGTAATGAACCAGTGAACAGTGTTTGTTATTGACTGGTATCAAACTTTTCCTTGCTACTGCTGCAGCGGTTGCATTATACACTGGTAACTGAAGAACCCTGAATGATTGCTAATTCTGTTTAATACCTAACTTGCTATGTATTTGTGTCAACCTCACAAATTCATTGAACGCGTGGTACAATGGTTAGCCATGGCTACCTGGAGGCCACAGTTGAGGTCAGTCTTCCTTTTTACCTTGTCTTTGTGGCTCACACAGAAACAAAGTGTGGGACAAAAGCTATACCAAAAAGGTCCATAATTTTATGAAACAAGAAATGAAGAATTTGAAGCAGATGACATGATTGTCCAGAACTGGCACAATAAAATAGTAGCAGAACAGGAACACAGTCCAAGCCTTCCAGGTACGAACATGGCATGTCATCCAATGGCCTGTCTTACATATTTTTAAGTATTTTTGCAGCATATGCATGTCATGAGCTCAACAGTAGCTGTCATTGTAATATTCAAGAGTTCGCAATTTAGTTTCACTTTGGGGCTCCCAGGGTAAGGCTCTTGAATGCTAGTTTTCTTTAACCTTTCTCTATCTGTACGATTGTGAGCATGGTACGTATAGAATTCCTTATATCCTCAGATGAAAGTGCCTTGCCTACTGCAAAGGCACAGACCTCCCTTGGCAGGAAGGCACAAGAAGGAGCAGAGCGTGACTTGCTCCTCGTGATTAGCCATCCTTTGATTAGGGATCAAAACTGAGGATGCCTCTCCTCAAGGCAGGTTCCTTACTCCAAAGACTGCTTGGGCATCTCCATTAAATCCTCTTTGATCTAATGAATAAGGGATCATTATTCCAGTTTCCCATCTGTAAAACAGATCATAATGCTTTCTTAATTACCCCTGAAGTAAACAAACAAACAAACAAAAAAACCCACATGAAAATATATTCCCATTATAATCATACACATTTTTATAGGTGTGTAATGATATATATGTACATCTTTGTGCTTGCATGGTTTTCCAGGATAAAATCAGCGCTACTCTAACAGCGACAGCTTCCTTGAGACTTCAGTATTGGCTGTGATAAGTGGCTGCTTCTCTAAAAACATAAGCTTCTATTCAATGAAGTGAGATATTCTGCCAGCTGATGAAGTGTTAAATAACCACAGAACTAGTTGGAAAAATGTTGGTCAAACAATGTTCATCATAAAGTTTTTGCATGGAATAGTATCAGTTTCAAATAAGCATCCCTAAAATTTTTTTTTATAAAACAATGGTTCTGTTTAAAGAAAAACAAAATGGTTGGGTATTATTTATTCTATAAAACTAATTTTTATATTTTTTATTTTATTTTTTAAATTATGCCATATCATAATGTCATAACAGGCTACTATTTTATCATGTAATTTACTGCTTTGTCATATAGTCCCACAGTGGTACAACACATCATTTTGGACATACTGTAAAAATTTAACATTTCTGAGTTTAAATGAGCTGCAGGTTTACATTTTCTGCATATGATCTATATAAATGACAACGTTAGCATAAGAACGCATGTGAACAGTCCTGGCTTGCCGTCAAGCAGGAAACCTGCAAAACTGCCACAATTATTACTTTGTTTATTTATTAACTCATATCCATATCTATGAAAGAGATCACAATCACCATAAGAAGAGCAGTGACATGCAGTTTCTTTTAATGAAATAAAAAGCTTTTTTTTACCAGTTCTGAAGATGTTGTGTGTTGATAATACATTAGCAATGAAATGTTGCAGAGATGTACTCCCATTCACAAAATATTTGTGATGTATTTATATTTGTATGTAATTTGTAATGCAATTTGTATTTGAAACAAAGTATGTGTGAGCTCCCTTGAAGTCTTTCTTCAATTTGTTTTTCAAAGGGTAAGCTTTAATCTCTCCTTTTTATTGTCCACTCTTGGAATTGTAACAACTGCCTCTTCAGAATAGCTCAGGCAAAATGTGTTGTGGCAGGAAGGACTGATGGGCAGGGATTTCCTCTAAAATCCCTGGGTACAGGCACTGGAGCTGTGGTTTGAATTTTCTGAAACCTTGTGCACAGGTAATGGCAGCAGCTGTTCCTTACGGAGACGAATCAAGGAAATTGTATCCTCTCTGAAAACCTGAAAGGGAACTGATCACTTGCTAGAAATCCTCCTAGACAGGGGGGCAAAGTCAATGTCAGCTTTCCGTAACACCAGAAGAAATCCAAATGTCAGTCATGAAATGAGATGAGTAGAAGATTTACATAAACATGGCTGGGAACAGAATGTGTCTTCAGCAAAAAGCTTGAACCCCAAAGCTGTGATACACGATTAAAAATGTTCTTACTTCCTGACTGAAAAAGAAAGGCAGAAATACAAATATCATTATTAAAAGTTCAACTAATCCTATAGAAAACCATCACATTTTTTGATTTATAGCTCATACAGCCATTTTTTTATTGGTTTGTAAAGCACTGATTTGGCCACAGGATAGTTTTGTATTAAATCTCCTGATAATATGACTGTAAAGACAAAACGAAAGGTGGCAACAGTTCAGAAACTCTTTATTAACATGGCTGAATAAAATGGATTTGTTCAGAATTATGGACATTTTCTGGCACTGACTTTAAAGCACGATTTTTATTATTGTGTTTCCTGCCTAGGAAGAATTATATTGTGTCATCCTTGAAAATCAAGAAAGCCAAGAATGATTAATGATGGCGCTGACCGACTAAGGAGAAGGACCCCAGCTGGCCTTGTGTTCGGGAAAGGATGTTCCCAGAGTAGCAGAGCAGCAGCAACAAGCAGAAGGACAGGTACTGCAAATAGAAAGGTGGTGAAGTTGGAGGTGGGGGAGGCTACTAGAAAAATATCCTCTAGTGCTTCTGAAGACGTCTTTCCAACAGCTTGAATTCCTGTGGGAGCCCGGAACGGCCAATACGTTCATGCCTCAATCTGTCATTGGCAGGAGATTTCATGTCTTTGCAATTGCATCTGTCTCCCAAATCCAACAGACACTAGCCAGATGAGGCATCTGTCTCTCCTGACAGGGGAATGTACATCGAAAAGATGATTTTCAACTTTGCATGCAGTTTGAGTGGAGGTATACAATTATATCTATTCTGGCATAAAGCCCTCAAAATCATTTCCATCTTGTGTGGGAAGGCAGCTGGGACAGTAGGAAAAGCTACACAATACTTTCAAAATGGTTTGTTTATGTAATAATTGAATTGATTGATTGAGATACCAAATCTTGTAGTAAGAAGAAACATGAATATGGTGAGGGAGCAGTAAGAACCAGACGCAAGAAAATATCCCTCACCGTGTATCTGCATTCAAGGTTGGCTTTCGTATTTCTCCCATGCTCCAATTAGTGACCTGTCTCTCGAGTTCCCTTTCCTGTTCTTGGGTTGCCTAATGTCGACTTCCTCCAGTGTTGAGTTATTGGCCAGTAGTGGCTGCTACCGAACTTGGTAGGGTCCAGTTTGCTTCAGTGGCAGGATACCATAACAAGATTTGCGCTTTTGCTGTTCTTAGTTTAGAATAAAATTAGTGTTTGAGGGAAGAATAGGTTTTGGTGGGTTTTTTTTAGAAATATATTGTTCCTGATCACTTTGTGGCATGTTTCTCAATCGGTTTTATCATAATTTTCTATCATTTTAGCGAGTTTGTGACTTCTGATTTTTATGGTATTGTATAATTGTAAGTTGAGTCTTGTTTTCAGGTGAGAAGACAAATCCTGATGCAGTACACAAAAATATCATGTATTAAGCTATCAGCTATAGCAAGAAAACCAATAAACTGCAGTGAGTCAAAACACAGAGTTTTAATGTTAAATTGCTATCAGCCTGAAATCAAGGGCCAGATTCTGATTGCCTGCTTTGCCCACCTAAATCAGATTTACCGACTCCAACGCAGAGGTGTCCAATTCTGCAAATAGATTTTGGGCATTAAAGTTAGGCACCGATTTTCCCTGTACAGCCAGGAGAAAGCAATGGAGCGGGGCAGTCAGCTCTGGAAGAAGATTTATAATGCCCAAACGGGCTACCAACTTTGCTATTGTCTGTATACAGAACGAACAGCAGCAAATTAAACACGCCACCTCCTCAGTGCTACAAAAAATGGGGTTGCTGCATGCAAACTGCCTCCTGGAACTGGTTCCTTCAGAATTTTGACTTCCAAACTCCACCTGGGAATCGTTTGAGGGAGTGCTGGGAGTTGGGTCTTGAGAAAGAATGTCTGTTGAGCTATTCAGTGCTCCTGCACACCATCCAGCTTGTTGGAGAAGCACCATCTTTGTATGGAAGTAAAAAGAATGAAATGCTATTTTAAAGCAAGTTTAGGGAGATGCTGTTTCCTTTAACTCAAATATATATTTCTATTGGCATCAAATACACTGATTATTCATAATAAATTGTATTATTCCTGATGATATTTAGCTTTGAAATGTTTTTCTTTAATTTTAAAATTAATTAATAGAACACTTTAATTGTGGGATTAAAGATAGCTTTAATCTGAGGACCTAAAAAAATCACTATTCAAATGTTTCTCAAATCTGTCTCAGGGGTGTATTGGAAATAGGGATTGGTATAATGCATTACACAAATTTTAAGAAATTGAGAGATTTTCAGACAGAGTATTAGGCTATTTTCTAAAAAAAAAAAAAAAAAAGGAAAAGGAAAGGAAAGAACCTTCTAAAACATTCAGTCATGCTTTACTGAATCACTACTAAATACTCCCCAAATAAAAAAATAACAGTTGGTGTACTCTATAATGTGCACTTCCTGAAGAGCTGGAGTTTGGAAGGGGGTAAGTCAGAGAGACTGAATGTCTAACGTTGTTGAAATCAAACATTAAAGTCAGGTATTTGAGAGGTTAATAAATATCAAAATTAGAAATTCTTTTCCATCAAAAATATTTTTCTGTGATGAGCTTTTATGTAACAGTACACATATGACCAAATAAATTATTATCCACACTTTCTTGTTATTTACCTTTCCATTAATATATTGTCATGAATTTCAATACCTCCAGTACATGCAGGTGTATGACTCTGTCCTAAAAAATATAGCAATTATGAAGTAAATATGAGTGGCAGTCATTGAAGGCATCTCTCCATTATCTTCAACTTTATGATCCTTTAAAATTGCAGTGGGAAATCCTTATTTCATGTATAAAAGTAACATCTAATAGCTGGAAAATGGTTTAAGTTCTTTTCAATTGCAGGTTACAAGATAATCATCTTGTGGGAACATGCCTTAGCATTTCCATGTATTCAAGGTTGACAAAATGAAATGTCTCTTTTAATTCTTTTGGCAGTTGAAGAAAAGTGATTGAAACATTTCATTATACAACCTTCAAGATTAAGTGATCACATCTGTTGAGTAGTTTTTGGAGGATGTAGTATAGATTTGGGTAATTAGCTAGAAGCTCTTTTTTTTCCATTAACTCGTAGGCAGAGTACTGTCTCCAAAGTTTATTATCAGACTTACGAGCTGCGAATCAAAGTTCAAGCCACTTGATTATAGCGTACTTTTAACATTTTCAAATACTCCCAGTGCAGTTTCCTTGCTGTCTAAAATAATCAAGCAGATAATGGATTTCACATTTCACAGTAATGGAAAACTGTCAGGAACGTTTTGAGGCATTAATGACTGTGGGCATAATATGCCCTTTAACTGTTTTCATCTGAAGGAGAAACATGTAGCTTTTGCCCTGAGCAGTTGCATCTTTTGAATGAATGTTGCAAACAATACCAATTAAATTGCTGATGCGCTGATGTGGTTTGTATGAATGCCTATACATAATGGATTTATTTTGTTGCTTCTGCAGCAGCTATCTTTGAATTTATTCACAACAAAAAAGGTTTCAGTTTTGCTCTTCAGATCTTATTATGCTAGAGTTATTTTTGTGATCAGCTGTGATGCAAGCTGTTGTGTATCTGACAATCCATTGCAAACAAATGAGAAACAACTTCTTCATCTACTATAGAAAGCCTTATGGCAGCTATTGCAGTCCATGCTGATCTGTGCAAATCATTTTCTTACCTGTTTCATAAAATGCAAAACCTTTTCTTTTTATTTTGCCTTTTGGGTGGAATGCTACTCCTAAAGCAATTGTCACAGTCAGGATTCATGGTGGTCTACAATTCAACCAACAACAAATAAATATCGTCATATCTGGCTCCATATCAGACCACGTTCATTGTGTTTACTCTCTATTGTTTGTCTACTGAGCAAATAGTCTTTAGACATTATGCCTTCCACAGGGAGTATTTATCTTTCCATGCCAAATAACTGCACATGCAAGAAATGCCTAGCTGCATGTTTTTAGGTAGACTCAATTTGGTCCACATATATATTTCAAGTATATAATTTGCACTGTTACAGTCAAGACTGTAACAATTCTTAGGCTTCTTAGGCTTTAGGGGCACTGTGTATATGTAAGTTATTGCTGCTTGAAGCTAGACACAGAATTCGATTTTAACAAAATTGATCTTTCATTTTCTCAGTCTTCAGTAAGGGTAGTTCGGAGAGTCAGACAAGGAGGATTGAGTCCAGAAAAATAGTTGTTTCACTTTTCTGCCTCATTTTGACCAGGTTCTTCAGGCATCCTGAGATCACAGTCCTCCACTACTGAGGGAAATTTCCCTTTGCTTTGCAACTCCCAGAGTCTTTGCCTGAGATTAAAGAGAATTTGGTTCTCTCAAGTCCTTATTCTGTAATTTCCTCAGCACCTCCAAAGACACCAAGAAAGAAATTCATGTGTCAAAGGTGAAGTCCATGTACAGTTCTCAGAGCACCTGTTTTGTAACACGAACTAGTTCTAGTGAAGAACAAGCATTTCCTGATTACATAGCTATTGTAAACTTTTCAGACAATTCCAGTCTTGCTTACCCTTTCCTGAACTGTGTGCAAAGAGCAAAAATATTGTAGGTCAACAAGAAATGTCTCAAGCATCCCTGACTTGCTTCATAGGTGCAATTCAAGGTGTTTGAACTTTTGGAGTTGTATTTTGTTAAAAAGCTTAGATTCGTATAAGCTGAATTCTTTGGGGTTCTTTAGTATTTCTCTATAAAATTCTATTCAATTGTTTTGGATGTCCCCTTCTTCATACAAGAAACAAAATAAAGAGCGTCACTAATAATAAACAGTGAGCAGTCAACCTAGAAGGGGATACACAGAGCTAACCAAGAGGAAAATGCATTCATGCACGTTTAACGGAGCATTGCCTGAACTAGGGCTTCTCCATGGGCATCTCTGTCCTCTTGGGATTCAGACCACCTACTTTCAGAAGAGATCACAAGACAGAAGATGGTTTTGTCCTCCACAGCATTGTCATTCAACTTCTTTTAAGAAGAGGTGGAACCTGGATTCTAGACCCTCCTCAAATGTGTACATGCGCATGTATGTGTGCCTGTCCATGTACATGTATGTGTATGTATACATGTACATGTGTGTGTTTATGGGAAAGCGTGGTGGGGGGTGGCAGTCTGGCAGCTCCTGGTTTGTGGGAGAGGTTCTGCTCACCTCCCTGCTCTTGGGGATGGCAGATAGTCTCCATCCCTTTTGCTGAAATTTGAAGGGACATGAAGGGACTTGCAGCAAAGGGGTTTTTTTCAGTTGTGTAAGAAGGAGCGTTATCGTGTGGGCACTAGGCTATACTGTCTACTGGGAAATGAAAACCATTCCTTCACACCTCTGTGGGGTAATCCAAGAGGAACCAGTTTTTCCTTGAAGGTCAGTACATGTTGTGAATTTTTTAAAGTGCTAATAATGGGTCATTCTTTTTGTGTTTTTTTTTCCCAGTGCCAGTTGGTAACATCATCTGTTAAAGATGAACACTACATGCTTATAAAACTATAAAGGGATCATTTCTAAACACTGATTTGTGTGACTCAAAGACATTGATGACAAACAAGGTATTTTTCATACTTTATTAGTAATGAAAATATTCCTCAAAGACATGACTCCACTTACAACTTGCATAGCTCCGTCAAGAAGGAAATAAAGCTCCTCTCTTTTCTCTTAATTGTTGAATAGATTGAATATCTACAGACTAAGTAGGAAGTTAAAATTATGTCACCAGAAGTAGTAACATCCTCTTAAATACTGCTCGATGTCCTTGTGAAGTAGAAAAAATGAGATAGAAGACTTAAGAATAGTCTTGAAAAGAACTTTAAGGAATAAAAGCTTGTAGAATTTGTAAAAAAGTTAGACAAATAATACTTTAGAAACCCTGACCTTGAGTGATAAAATACAGTAGTGCTACACTCAAAGCATGTATTAGAATAACTCATAAAAAAGTGTACTCTGCTTCTTGCACGTCAGTTTTTCTGTTTGCATTGCTGCATTAAGTTCAAGGCACAGTTTTTATGGTTTTGGTTTTTATAAAGAAAATTATACAAAAATACACTAATAGTAAGGCAAATATTAAAAATAGGATTAAATCAAGTATACTCCAATGTCCATTATCAGGTATCTTCTGGGCATAGACCAGAAATTAGTATAACATTGTCCACTCCAATTTCTCCAGTTTTGCCCTTCCCACGTTCTGATTCAAAAGTGACCTGTCATAAGAAAAGAGATGTATTGTCAAAATGTCATTTATCCAACCATTTAGCAACTTGCAATGTTAATTAATAATAATGCTATATTTGAGAAATGTTTTACCACAATACAGGACTTAATGACTTAAATCCTTGCAGTTCTTAGATTTTCTGTGTATTATTTGAACTAGACTGATAATCTTCTGCAGATTTACAATACCAAATGGATTCCTTTAATAAGATTACTTATTTCCATTGTACAGAGAAAATGCAAATTGAGTGAAATCCTCTTATAATAATGTAGTTTTACCACAGTATGGGATGCTAGTGCACTCCTTTTCTTGAAGGCATTACAGCTCTTTGTTTTCAATCTATTTTGATCCTTAGTTTTGATATATATATACTTTATATATACTACATATATAGTGTATATACTATATATATTTTTATATATATATAGTGTGTGTATGTATAGTGTAGTATGTATACTGTATCTAGAAAGTAGGTTCATTTTTATGAATAGGATGGCTGGGTTTTTTATAGTCTGATTTTTGTTTATGTAAGGGCTTTTCTATATCATTCCAGCAGTGCAAAGAACCTTGAAAAGAGCTTGCATTTCATTTATAATCACAGTATTCAATTATACAGTGGAAGCCTTTACACAGCACTGAAAACGTTCAGCCACATAAATGAAAACCAGGCCCTAGAATTTCAAGGAGAAACTATCTATCTGAAGCCCTGATTGGGGCAGTTTTCAGACATACATCAGTGCATAGTGTTCCCTGTTGGCTAGTATGTCTTGCTCCTAGGGTGACTGGCCACCCTTGATTATACATGATGTCTCCCTCTTGCACTAATTATCTGGCCTAGTGTGGTTTGAAAGCATCCTCCACTATGAAAAAGGGATAATTTTCATTTTTCCAGCAATTATGTACGTTTCTGTTGCATGAGATATTAAAGAGAGATTTTCATTGTTTGTGTTAATTTATGATCTGGTGCAGTTTTTACAAAATGACAGGATTATTGGCATCAGTGTTCTAACCAACTGGGGTAATTCAGTTCTGAAATTACAACCAGATAGTAACTTTTCTGCCTCCTAAAATCTGTGCTTCTGTTTCCCATTTCAGATAAACCTTTCAATTGCCAGTAAGCGATGCCTATAAAACAGTTGGTGGAACACTTGAGGATTAGGAAATTAAGCTGTTATGTTAATTATGGTAGTTGGCTTATAAATCGTGTTACACTTACACTGTTGGTTGTGTCAGCCCCCTGAAATATATCTATTTTTCCAGTTCTCCACCTTTCATCTTTTCCTTTGTTCTGCTCCCAGACAGGAGTGGTTTTTTTGTTTGCCAGGAACACTCGAAGTTTCCCCACTCTCTCACCAGCAAGCCGATAACTGAAAATCAAGCAGTAGCTGCTCTTTGGTTTGAGGTCAGTGAGGAGAAGTTTTAGACGCCCCATATCCTTCTTGTGCCCCACAAAGGCTGGAACTGCCATGTAGTACCCATCACCTTGTAACAAAAAAACAAACAAAAAAAAAAATCTTTAATGGACGTGTCTTATTTCTTAGCAAATTGAATACATATTTGCTAAGAAAATATGTGAAAGCTGTGTTACTTGAATAATTTAAAGTCAGACTGGAGAAAAGCAGCAGGGAGTGTATTTTACAAGGAAGAAGCCTGCACTGCTGGAAGTCAGGTCAGTTTACAGAGGAGATGAGTTTGTATTTCACTGGCAATTACAGTCATTCTTCCTTGCACTACCTTTCAAAGGCAAAATCATCTCAGTTTTTCAAATGCAACAGCCTGAAACATGCTGCTGTGCCTCTGAGTTCAGACCATTTCCAGTACTTGAGCTAGCTCAATACTTTCTCCACTGTCCTCTGCGGTGATGACAAACTCATAAAGGAACTGATAGTTTATTCCCCAAATCCTGAGGACCAATGAAATGACAGAGATCCACAAAGCGATAAAGGGCTAAACCATCTGAGCCCATAAATAAAGTCATAATCAGCAGATGTAAGTTTGGGGAGGGTAAGGTCAGGGTCAAGTCTTCCTGGAAGTGGCAGGACAGAGAAGGGACTTGGGGAAAAGGAAATATATAGAGCAGGAGCGGAAGGGATAGCAAAGAAAGACTGGGATGGAAAGACCATGAGGGAAGAGGGAGAGAACGTGTATGTAGGAACTGGAGCAGGTGGCCTTTGGGATCTACAGGATCCACCGGTCTCTACCGCACCAACTTCTGCAACATTTCCTGTGTCACAGGGGAAGAAACATCCTTTCAAACAAGTTTCTTCAGCTCCACCTTTTTATATACACCAGCACAGCAGTCACACATTGCACTTGCAGAGCTCTTTCTCAGGTTTTAGCAGGCCTGGCATCGGTACCAGGTCAGGTATTGGTTGTTCTTGAAGAGCCCACTGCCCTTGGCTCATTCTGAGGAATGCCGTCACTCATTTGTCTTGCAGAGTTTGAGATTTCTGAGCAATTATCACAGTGCTGTCTAAGCCATGGATTGCCACATCCATCTACGTGGCAGATGTGTGGTTAAATGCCCTACCAGTCTTGGAGAGACACAAAATGTGTAACTAATAAGATTTCCATTGCCTTGTACCTTGCAATTCTGAACAGTTATATTCTAATCCTTTTTCTCATATTTTGATACGTTTGTGTTGAAATATGTTGCTGATTACCAGTTGCCACTGGATATTTCAAAGAAACAATTTCCACTCCCAGCATTCTCTGCCTCTTTTTTTCTTTTATAAAGATAACCCACTGGAGGTGTCCCTGCCCATGGCAGGGGGGTTGGAACGAGATGATCTTTAGGCCCCTTCCAACTCTTAACTATTCTATGATTCTATGATTCTATGATAGGAAAGCTAATTCTTGATTCCCTTTTCCCCTCCATCCCCCTTTTTTTTTGGAGGGGGTGAGCCATCAAATCAAAGCCTAACTAGACGACAGGTATTTAAATACCTCTGTCTCGATCAGCAGGATTCCAGTCAAAGTCATCATCAGCATCTTGTTTCCAGTCGCAGACCCCTCGACTGAAGCTGCAATCAACTGCAAAAAAAATTGGCAATGGAGACTTGGAGATAAGAGGAGCACTATATCATAAGTACTGATAAAAATAATTTGCTCTTTATTCACCCAGTTATGAATTCATAGGTCATTCTAAAATTATCTACAATCAGAGTTCAGATAGTGATGACCTACATTAAATTGCAGAGAGCAAAACATTAGAATTTATGTGGTAATTCTTTCTTTAACTCACAGGAAAATCTGTTGTGTCTTTTTACTGCCAATCTCCCATCTGCACATGAGTTTATATGCTGTGACTCCTGTACACTGAGTGTCTGCTGATCGCCATGTATAGTTGGAGGTGTTATTTTTGAACTCTTGCATGATAAATGGTTTGGGATCTGCCAACTTTAGAGCTTTCCTCCCTCCATTTGTTACACTGCTGTAGTTGTAATCAGCCAAGATGCTCAAGCTCCAGTTCTGTCCGTTGAAAGAGAGAAGCTGGCCTCCCATGAGAGGAATCCTTTACGTCAGCACTTGATACTCATCCTACATGGAGCTGGGAATAGCCCAAATCAGTTGACCTTTAGAGTGCACTGAAAAAGGGTGTCACCCAGAGCACGCCACAGCCTTCGTGACTGTGCAGATGAAAAGCATTACATACACAGAGAAGGAAACACTGCGCAATGCAAGCATGACATATCAGATTAAGAATAATACATCAGCCGTTTGACTTTACTCAGAAAGAGGCATCCTTCTTGTTCTTTTCACGTATTTTATCATGAGACAGAGAAGTGCAGTACGTGGCATTTAGAGAACTTTACTGTATAAATCCGTTGTTTCTGAGAGTACTGCTTTTTGAATTGGAAGAAACCCAGTATCTTACCTTTTGTGTCAGACAGCGTATCAGTCTATTTTGTTTTTTTTTTTAATTTTCTTTAGGATTTGGAAGCATTTGTGGATTGTTTTTGGGTGAAACGCACCTTGTCCTAAAAATAATCTCAGCTACAGCCAATCACAGCCTTTCAACCCCTGCCCACTTGGCTGGTAGCTACCCAGGAGGATGCTGCTGCCCTGTAAATGCATCAGCTCAATACAAGCTTTCAGTCCCCCCTTTTGGATTCTGCTTTTTTTCTGTGGCTCTCGTAAGCAGGTCTTTATAGTCAGCTTCATGATTCTGTCCATCACAGGGAAACTGTTTCCCACCAGGAGACAGGGGGAGAGTGCCCTTTGATCAGCTTTTATACTCTGCTTTGACCAGACCTACACTGCAGTCCCTTGTGGTTCCCAAGAAGCAGTGAAGTTTTCTGTTCGAAAATGCATGAAGCAGTTTCCTAAGGCATGGCAGAAGCCTAAGTTGTTTGTGTACATAAATTGGCAGGTCTTGGACCTTGTATGCTCCCCTGACTGATTTTACAACAATTTTTTAATGTGGGAAAGAACAGGTAGTATCATCTTACTATGATATTCGCAAGACTTACTGATGAATTGTGAACCATCATAAATTCATAGCCAGGCTATTTAAGATTCAGGGTAAATATTTATTCAGTCTTGTTCAGGGGTGACTTCTATTGACTTCTGACAGAGGACCAGGAGGAAAAACAAGAGAATATGGCTAAAGGACATTGTTAAAGTATGTTTTGAAAAGGACACAAAAAAAACTTCTCACATTTGAACTCGCTGAATGGTTTGGCCAGATGCTGCCTCTAATGCGCTCACTGAACCTTTGGTTTATGCTAAAGGCTTTTAAACTGGTTCTGGCTTGGCTGTTGTTATAAAAATACACAATACACAGGAAAATAAATGCTGTAGAATGAAAATAATCTACCTTCTTGCTCTGGTCTTGACACTGGAACTTTCCTCTGTGCCAGGAGAGGTCCGAAGGCAGCTGCTTCTTTCACCTTGGGAACTAGGGAAGACAACTTGTCAAGTGCGGAGTTATCACAAGAACAGAAAATGGGACTTTATTCCTTTACACCAGTTGCCATCATTTATATAAATAACTCAATGTATGTGTTTTCCACGCCACCACCAAATTCACGTTCCTAACCCCAGTTAGATGCTAACTCTGAATTTTAAAACTTGGTTTAAATTGCTGTTTCGCACAGCACTGTGCCTTCTAAGCTGTGGGCAATGGAGCTGCAAGATTCACAAGGTCATAAAACATTGAACATGATCTTTCTTTGGCGTGGTGATCTGCTTTCTTGCTACAAAAGTTCAACTGAAGTTTTGATTGAAGTACCTGAACTATGCTAGACAGTGAAGACAATGACTCAATGGCTTGGGAGCACTGTGCCGACAGCAGCCTCAAAAAATGAGTAATGTCAGAGACTTGGTAAAAGCCATAAACATTGGGGGATCAAAGGCCCACAGCTCTGTATTCAGGTAAGTGATAGGTGGTGCTGCTCTAACAGAAGCCCCAGGAAATTATTTTTCTGAAGCCGTACTCTCTTCTGGGCTACATGTTGTCCTGCAAACCTGATCAGCTCTGCTGTCTGTTGGGAAGGAAGGGTGCAGCAACTGCCCTACCTCTTCCTCACCCTCTTCCTCGCCCTCCCTGCAACAGCTGGCAAGCACAGACTGTTGTTTTGGTAGCCAGTGCCGGTGGAAACCCCCAAACAAGTTCCTATGTAAAAATTGGTTGATGTATCCTGTGCCAAACTGGACAAGTCGGTACAGCAGCACAGTCAATGAATGTTAGGCGCATTCTCTAAGGTACTGGCCTAAAGGAGATAGTTACTCAAGAAGCACTATTTTTCAGCAGCAACCTCAGCGACGAAGGCAAAATCTCTCCTGTCTGATGAGCTACAAAGGTATCCAAGCTTGCAAACTCTTATTTACTCTAAGTAATACTGTAAAATAAGTATTTTTAACGTTCTGTGATTAAGCTTCTTTTGTAGTATTTTAAGTGATTAGTAGAGAAGTGCACTCACTAGAAAAATAAGATAGTCTCACCTTCTTTGTGCAGAGCCTGTGTAAGTAACTAATCACACGAGATAAGGGGAAGCTCTGCTTTCACTGGCAGAAGATTCTGTCCTTTGCAAACACATATGCAGATGATATCTATGATATATACATTCACACTTATGAAAACAGGAGTAACTTAAATGTGCCATTTTAGAGGAGTGAGGGAGGACCCTTTGGATTACTGCATACAGAAGGTGTTAGTGGAAAGCCTGACAGACTGAAGTTCACTTTTCAGCCACACCATGTGGGCAGTGCTCAGAAAAGCTCAGACTTTCTCAACAGTGCCAGATGATAGGAGCTATGGAAATGAAAATTACTTTTCCCTACTCAGCATTATATCATACATGCTATTAGAAAGTCGCAAATGCCAAATGTTTTAAAAGTTATTACTTTCACATGCATGCACATTTGTTCAGAGGGGAGTTTGTTCCCGTGAGTTCCACTGAGCTAGGGCTTTCCATTGAAATACTCCAACATATTCACCGTCGTAAACACATACTCAATTTTAAGAATATACTTACAACCTAATGCAATCCATAGCCTCCTAGCACCATAAAGACTATGCCATCTACTTAACCTTTCTTCTCCTTCAAAACTGTCAAAAATTGCTCTGCGTGTACACCAGAGAAAACACACACTAACGAAGAGGCCCTGGAGGCACTTCCAGAGGTGCTGAATTGAGCCGAGAAAGGAGACTTGTGCAATCTTACGACTTTTCTGATGAACTGCCAGGAGCGTGTCCTCTCTTGTTGCCCTTGCAGCCTTCCCCTCTCCTAGACCATTGCTTAAATCACCTGGATAATATTCTTACTTAAGGCAAAGATTAATATACCTTTCTCCAAATTAATATATGTCTACATATACACATTTAGGAACAGGCACATAAAGATTAGGTGTTAAGTTCACTGTCGTGCCATAAACTTGGCCTCATACTTAGTGAAAGAGGCTCAGGCTGTGAAAACTCTTGCCAAAATGAAGAGAGCTATTAAAATATGATCAGTTCTGGAAAGAGTGGAGTGATTTAACAGAAGACAACAGCTGCCAGAATGATTTATTTATCAAGTTATTGAATTACACTTGAATTCACTTGAGGAATATACATGCAGATGTAGCTGTGTGCTGCTGATGCTTCAAGTGAAGAAGTTTCACGCACATAAAAGGAGGCAAATTTTGTATCCAAGTCTATTTTTGTTTTCAGTGTCTGGCATTACACTCAGGTTCTACACTTACTGGAAGTTATCACCGGCATATTATGAGAAACTGTAAGCTTCAGCCTACAGAAAGGTTTCCAAGAAACCTTACTTCCTGGAATATACCTACATTTTACATCAGACCATCACTGGACATAGCCAGGATCCAAAGTTTATCCCCTCCTAAGTACTAGGCGGGAGTAGGGATTGCTCTGTCCAGCTCTTCTGCTGTCAAGTGGTGCTTGCAGAAAGGCAGGCCTCGTCTCATGTTCCCTAAGAACATCCTCTCACCAACAAAAGCTCACATGCGCCCCCTTTAGGCACAGCAGAGCCTGTTCTTCTTTCTGGACTGCTGGTGCCCACACATCTACTTACCTGCAGCACTTAGCTGCTATATAATCTCTACATATAAAACCCTTCATATCATGGTGCCACACATTCTTTCTTAATCATTGATGTCATCAGGAGACCCTTACGACGTAAGATGGTTTGATCTTACAAGCAAGAGTTAGTGGCAGAGAGAACTAATGCCCAGGTCTTCGGAGGTATCTATGTAACTACCACCAATTTCCATAGGAGTTGTGTCTATCAATGTCTGTGATGAGCTGAGCATAAGTAAACTGGTGACTTTCTTGTCCTGAGAACATCCACCTTATTGCTAACACAGGTTCTTGCACCTGCAAGGAATTCAATGTTGCTAATCTGCGACACATATCTGAATATTGCCCCTGTTTTGAGGAGGGGAACTCTCATTGAGCCATGTTAGATGCAGTTTGTCAATTGTATTATATATCAGGAACTGCAGCAAGGAAAGAGACTGTCTGCAAAATAGAATAGCCCCAGCCAGCTCTATCTGGCTGAAAATACTTCCCTAAAAAATAGTAGGACTCACATAAAACAACTCTGAAACTACTGAGGATGTCTGCAATTGTGGAAACACTTCTTAGCAATAACCTCGGAAAATGAGAAAGTACTGCTGAGAAGAATCATGGAGACATTGTTCTAGTATAAACGTGCCTAAATACAGTGTCACAAAGGGATTTAGAAACAAATTTATACACGGAACTAGAATTCCACTTTAAAAACACCAGGCTTAGAGGGAGCGCTGCACATAATGAAATAGATGAGATTTGGGAGCCACCTCCTAGCCATCCCTCTGTCCGCGGACCTTTAGATAGCTAAGTAAAGAAAGATCACAGACTGCCACTAAAAGAGCTAGTTAGGTTCAAGCATATCCTTTCGTACAGCGCACAGCAGTGTCCTCCTAGAGGTGCAGGCAGGCACCAGTGCACTCTGCCTGCCCAACAGGTTTGTTAGCACTGGTCTGCCAATGGCGCTGACTCTGACTACATGAGTTCTGGTTTGGAGCTGGCCTGCATCTGGTTTGCTTGGAGCAGAACTGGAGTGAGCTCAGGTCTGCCTGAAAAGTACCACGTGGATGGACCCTCAAGTCAGTCTATAAGTCAAATAAGGGGCAATGAGATCACAAAAGCAATAGGAAGCTTCAGGAGCACATCTGGAAAAGCACTGCTTGGACTGAGCCGCAATATTAAGAAAATATTAGGAAAATATAATAATATTAAGAAAATATAATAATATTAAGAAAAAGAAAAAGTAAATAAAAAGAAGCAGAAACCTCAAACCCAACAGGCAGAAGCTCAGTTGAATATGTCTGTGGAGCACCGTTTTATGGGCACCCTTCAGAAACAGTACAAAAGCACTGGTAAGTGAGTGACTCTGTGGTGCTAAAGGAGTTTACTGATAACACTGATAGATTTTCCTTTATGTGCACTTGGTTTCACCTCTCTGCTTTGCCATCTGCTGTATATAAAATCACTTCTAGTGCATTTGGAAATTACATTTTTGTCTGAAAAATATGTCTTGGTTTATAGCTTGGAAGTAATTTTCTATTTATCTGCAGTAATGCATGTGCTATCCTTAAAACTTTAATTCCTTTTTTTTTTCTGTTAGTGGGACTGTATTTCTTATAAATCATCTGTGGCATCACATTGAGATCTTGCTGAGGCAGTTATACTGGAAGAACATATACACAGCAGAATATAAGCACCCATGCATTTAAGTGTGCTAGTTGTGGGCAATGCAGTGTATTTTTATTTCTTGTAACAGCTATTTGATTTTTGTGTCCCCTGGAAAATACCTGTGCCTGTGTTTGCCTAGGTAGGCTAGTCTAGATGTAAAAATCAATGTTATTATTTCGTTAGTCCAAGTAAAAATAAAATACAAAATTCGGGAAAAGTAACTCACTCTTGGTAATTCTAACACGTAGAATTCTTCAGTGACTGCAACTGCAGCATGTGGGAACTCTCACAAAAAAATGGTACTTGCTGTCTTTCTGACACTGCTCTCTGATGTTCAAAGCCCATAAAAAAACCCCAGAAAACGAGAGTGGGCACTGTAAACAAATCAAGTGGAATACAAGAGCTACTAAAACGAAGTCTAGCTTCCTATGTATATCACTATGTTGTGCTGAAAGGAATATGCCGCATCGCTGCTACCACATCCTCCTCTGAAAGAATTGACTTCGCCGGATGTCTGACATCTTTTGAGCCTTTTACCTCTAGCTGCGGACTGAGCTGCGGTCTGAGCATTATTTACTCACACAGGGGTCTAATTATCAGGAAAGAATAAGAGCAAACATCCTGATTAACTGAGAGAGCGCTCTCTTTCAGAATTAAGAGCCCATGAGGGAAACAGTCTGCTTTTAGTGTTGCCAAATAAACCAGAAAACCAAAACCCCTTTATCATTCTCGGTGCTATCAAAGGAGGGGGCTCTGTAATTAACATAGCTGGCTACATGATACTACGGGAGTGTTTGAAGCACGATATGAGTTTCATAAATTGATAAAGTACAGAATATGGAATTTAGTTGCAGTTGGCAATACCATTTTGGATTACAAAAGGTACAGGAAAGCACTGAACCATTAGAAACTGATGCAATTAAGGTTATGCATTGTAAATTCACCTCTAGCTCGAGTGTAGCATCTGTATAGTCCCTGCTTGTTTAACCAAGCACTTCAGTCCACCTCTCTGTCTTCTTCCACGTACAGAGAGGACACGTCTCACACACTAAGGAGCTTTCCAATGCTTCGGTTTACTCTCATTTTCTACACGCCTGCAATTTTTGTAATCGATAGGATAGAGTCCTATTTATTAAACTGCATCCTTCACAGCAGGATGGGTCCTTCCTTCACACTTAACAAGGTAAGGATCCCATGAAAAGTAGTCATGTAAAGTCATTACAGACTGTATCATAAGGTACAGAAATAAAAATAATATAAAAAAATAATATAAAATACAAATATAATATATAATATAAATAATATAAAAATTAAGTTTTCACAGATAACCTTAATTTTTACATTTCTTAAATGTTGGGGGCTTCACTTTGCTCTCTTTGACTATTGTGTTTTTTAAAAGACCTGTGAGTAGTAGTTTTCTTGAAGGTGCTGTATTTTGACAATCAGCTGATTCTAGTAATTTCAATCTCCATATAGCAATCCCTTTTTTCCCTACAGGATTTTTACGTAGCTCCCTATATATTTATTATGTAGTAAAACCACTATGATAAAATAATACGTAAATTTAATAATAATAATTAGGATCTCTGAAACGTGTGACCTATCCATTTTTCCTAAATAACTATTTTTCCTGGAAGACAAACAATACCAATATTAATAGTACAAAAGGCAGATGCTGTGTGAATACTAGAGGGGGTTATATTGAGGAACTTAATGTGGTAGTAAAGGAATCACTATTGAATAGACATCAGGAGAGGAGGAAAAAAAACCCAATGTGTAAATTTACGAGCTGTAAATTTCAGCTAATTATGTACTCCAAAGGATCATTCAATATCATTAAAAAGGAAAGTTTTTTAAAGCCAAAAGTACAAACAATTAAGTGCCTGACTCATAACTGAATTTTTATAGTAACAGGTGTAGCATATGAAAATTTAAAAGAAAGGGAAACACAGTTAACATATGCAACCCATCCTGAAAGAAAAATGCAAATGGTACAATGCCTTAAGTGCTATACATAGTTGGTATCAAACAAGAAAGCCATAAATAATACGAGTTCCCATACTTAATGAAACTACATCTTGGGCAAACTAGTATCCCTGTATAAAGAAGCACACCAACCTTCTGCCAGTATTCCCTGGTGAAATAAAATCTCTCTGGCATGTTCAGCATATAAATCCCTTATATTAATAACGGAAAATTCCAGCTAAATGTGACTGGAACAAAGACAGTATAGGCAAAAATACAGGTAAAACACAGTGCTTTAATATTTTCAAGCAATAATATTGATTGTCATTGCTGCCAGTTGTAGTGGCAATTTTGTAGAGACAAGTAGTCTCAGCCTAGCCCAGGTACATGGTGTTCAAATGACCTGGTTTGGTTGAGAAAGTCCTTGAAAAAGAATCTCGCCATACATCACGACAAAAATCTCTTGTATATTATTTTGACTTGGCTTTTCCTATGGACAAAGGATCTTCCCTGTGCGCCCTCACTCAAACTGAAATCTGGGAAATCAATCCGTTCCAAATAGCGTAGCACCAAGTACTCAACAGGAAGGTTACACGATCCATGCTTTGCAATGTCACGTAGCCCAGTACGGGAGAGCACATTCCCCTTGTAACGCCAGGCACAGAGAGCAGAGCCCTATGTCCTTTTAACCAAAAAAAGATGGTAACCCTGCCCTGGGAGCACTATTTCTGGCAATCCTTCCTGACCTGTCCAGGCAGGTTACAGAAGAAACCTGTTGAGATGTCTGAGCTACCTCCCCCAGTCCATCAATCCATCCATCGTCATCCATCATCACAGAAAGGCAGAAAGGGCTAGGAGGACTGACTTGGATGATTTTATTATTTTTTTTTCTAACAGGCTGTCTTGCTTCACAATTGAGGAAGCAGAAAAGCCCACCATCTTGTACGGCACAGAATTTGGAATAAATGTATCTGTGACTAATAACAGTATTACTTATAAATATTTAATTTATTATATGTAATTTTAATTTATTATATGTAATATTAACAGAACCTATTAGTACTATGCTCCTTGAAGTGCTAGACCGGCAATATTCTTTCAGTTCTATGTGGAAGCAAAAGCTTTTGTCCCTGCAGAAATCACAGCTACAGGGAAGCACACTCTTGCTGAGCGTAAATGTTCCCTTCAGGTTGCACTAGCATTTTGCAGTTAATTAGTCAATCTTTTTGAATCCTTGCCAGTCTAACCACATTTAGTTGAACGTAACTGGTACTACCAGTGCTGGCCGGTTCACACCATTCTCTTGGCACAGGGAAGCTCCCCACCAATTTACCTTCATGAAGAAGCTTGAGTACCTGAGAACCTAGTCTTAACAAAAGGTGCCACATATATATTGCAGCTGTCTTCTGCTCACTTTCTCCATACTTCCTGCAAAATTATGGCCAGCTTTGGATTAACTGGCACGACTGGGAACAGTGATGTCCTTCTTCAGGAGAGTATTTTAGTGGGAATGCGTGTGAAACAGAATTCTCTAGTCATAAGACTAAAGTATGAGATTGGCCATCAGGAGGCCTGGGTTTTATTGCTTCTTGTGGGAGAAGAGAGGCAAGTCACTTAATCCTTTGGTCTGAGAGCCTCAAATGCATTTGACAGTACCAGCATGGTAAGGCCGAACCCCAAGTGAAAACTTCATCCAGTGAAAACTTCATCCAGTGAAAACTTCAACCCCAATTTGGCTGCAGCTCCTGCACCTGCTACCTCTTTTAGGTAAGTGATTTATGAAGGGGTCCTTAGAAGGTGGATAGGAAGTGGCATAAGCTTGTCAGGAGTGAAAGGCTGAGCGAAGAGATAAGCTGAGACTTAGCTAATGAATCTGGTGTGGCTGGCCAGAGGGAGAGTGGCGTCCTGAACATAGGACCCTCAACTTTGGAGGCATGGCACCATTGGCCAGAAACTTTTCACAAAAAGCAGAGAGACGGAGTACAGCCTGGAGCTTACGACAGTCATTGGAGAAGGTAAGGTGGGTTTAAATTTTGCTCGCTAGCATAATTTGAGGAAGCAATATTAGTCTATAACCTTAGCCTGAACTGAAACAGGACAATTACCACTGAAAACCAGAAAAAAAAAAGCAATTTTAGGAGAGGAGTGCCTTTGGCAACAAAGCTTGTATTCTCAAATGCATTTAGGTGAATAATCACATTTTTTCTTGGCTTTCTTACAGGAGCAATATTACAGACCATTTTTTTCCAGAGGACTTTAAAATGATCTTTCCTTTAAAGAAATTATACTCTTGTATTTTTTCAAATCAAATAGCAATGATTTGAATGCTAACTTAAACTGAATTTGTGTTAATTTTTATCATTATGAAATATGATGCATAATTTTAATTGCTGTGGGGTAGTATCTATTATTTTTCTATACTTCAGAAAAGAGAAAGTATCATGAATAAACTACTAGCAGGGTTTATTTTTCATATTACATGTTTTTGCCACTACCTTGAAGAATGTTTGACTGAGCCAGACGTACTAAAAAACAATTAAAATGCATTTGAAAACTTTAAAGAACACAGCAAGAAATTGCATAGCATACAAGATAATAGTTGGAAGGAAACATCTGAAAGCAGACTGAGGAAACCTATGTAAATCTTCCAGATTAATGACTAATATCAGAAATTAAGCAAGACTCCTGCTCAAATACCATCAAATGCTTCAAATTTGAGAGTCTCCATTCAGATAAAGCCTCACATTGAAACAAAAGGGATAAAAAAAAACGCTCTGCGATTCACGTTGTTATTTTTCTGTTGGGGGCGACATGAACAACAGTGGTGCCTATTATATAGTCTATATTATGTGAAACACAAAACCACCAAAGTCTATGTTTTTCATCTGAACAAAGCACACTACTTAGGATGATGAGTATGCCTATCATGAATCAACGCTAATTATTGTCTTACTTGTAATGAAGCAGCACACTATCTTGTTTTGCTGGGGCTTCTGTGAAGAAAATGGGGAGAAGCCACGTGCTATGTTTAAGCTGCTCTGAAAGCACAGCGCAGTCCCTCCCTGCTCACATTGACTGCAGACAGATTCCCCTAAAAGGGAGATTTGGTACCTTTAGTCTCACCTATAGGCATGTTAGGTTGCTTTTCATTCTCTACAAGTAATTTCTGATAAAATGGCTGTAATGTTTCATGATGATTTTGTTAGTGTTTATATATATTTTTACATCGAAACCAGATTTTTAAGAAAATGAAGAGACTTACAAAAGACATCTCCTCTAAGGCTTCGCTCATGCTCGATTTGATTCTCAAAATCTTCCTTCTCCTCTTCGTCTGACTCTTCTGGCTCCTCTTCTGCAGTAGCTTCAGTTTCTTTTTCTTCCTCAGTGTAGCTCCCACCAAGATCAATACCACCTTCATAGTCCAGTAACTGCAAGTGGGTCTTAGAAGCCGGTGTCACGGCTGCTTCTGGGATCACATTCTTGATTGTTTCATGCTTTTTCACACTGTTTTTATGTGCAAGAAGTTTCTTAATTGTGTCTTTAGCCGTTCCAGGTATTCTTGCAATTTCCTTCACTGACTTTTCAGGAATAACTAGAACCAAGAAGAAAATATTAAATATTCATCTAAGGAATAATTCAGCAATGACAACATTTATAAATGGCACCATGGTGTCCTTTACAATGTCCAGAGACCCATACAGCCAAATTTCTACTATGAGATATAAATTAAGCTCTGCATAGAACTGAATATATATACATGTGTTTAGCTCTGCTGAGTTACAGAAGAGACCGTAACCTCATTTGGACTCCTGTGTAACGTGGGCCATAGAGCCCCTGACATTAATTATTTTTACACTGGAGCTTGGTTAAAAAAAAAGAATTATCCTTCTTCAATTTGTGGACTACTTAAAATTGTCCATGGAGGTACGATTCCCTGCATAACAAATGTCAGTCTGCTAGCAATGAGTGTTTTTCTTAGCTATCTTGTGTGAACTTCTCTGGCTTAACTTTACTCGCACCACAGGCTGGAAGTCACTGAAATGGAACGCATTTTGAGAGGAGATACCTCAAGCTGCTCTGTCACATTTCATTTAGCTCTAAGGGATATTTAGTTCTCAGGGGTAAACCCCAAATCTTCAGAGAGGCATCCAAGAACGCCAAATTATTATCTTCTTGCAATATCAAGGTGAACTAGAACATAAAAGTAAAATTTCCTGAGATTTTTACTATTTTATTATTCCTCTTGGCTACAAAATGCTAAAAGGATAACCAGCCTTGTAGTATCTTGCAACTTTGGATTCTGCTGGGAATCATAAAGTCTGCCAGAAGTGAAAAACTTAGGAGTGGGGTAAAAGTCGATTGAGATTGTTCAAACCTGTAAAACAAAAGAAAAAAAATCTGAATTTGGGGTTTTCCCAATTATGAAGTATAATGAAGTCAAATATCCTCTATATCTGGGCAAAAAATTCAAAACATTAGTTGATAAGAGGACATTTTTACATTTATACAGCAGGCCTGATTTTCAAATCATGGTTTCCTTGTCAGTGTGTTGAGTTTCAAGATACAAGCCTTTTATTTCTTTTAAAATTCATTTTTTCTCTCTCTACAGTCATCGAACTATGTTTGGATGCTTGAATGAGGGATATTTTTCATAGGAACCCGTTTGAAGATGCAGTTCTAGGGATGCGGGGATGCAGGATTGATTTTCCACCAGTGGTGGGACCCAGTAGCAGCACAAAGGGCTCCTTTGAGACAGCGTGTTGGCCAGCTGTTCTCCATGTTCTCTTACGACAGGAAAATTGTCGGTTTACGTGAAATGAGGAGAGATTTTAGTTACATATTATGAAAAACTTGCTTACTATCCTTGCTATAGGATAGTAAACCACATGATTATTTGATTATTTGTATCCCTAGAAGTTTTAAAAAATGATTACGCTATGATGTGTCATTAATATGCTGAACATGATCTGCCTCAGACCAAAAGAACAGACTAACTGATCTTTTTTAGTCACTTCCAGATGTACTCTTTTATCATCTGATGAAGACTGATGGCTCTTTGTGCTGATGGCCAAATCATAATTGAGGGAGAAAGCCAGGACTACTTCGGATCAGTTTGTTCTAGGCATGTGTACAGTACAAAGCAAATTCTCAGGAGAAATTATGGCACTATTGCAGTTGTTGCTTTTTATCAGCAATGTCAATTGCTGCTCAACATCAGTAGAGGAACACTGCTGTGCCAAAACTAGGTCTGGAAGGCTTTGTGTGACAAATACGCAAGTTTTGGAGAAGACATAAATCTGAGGAGTTCTAGTTTATGAGATGATCCCATCCCACCATAAAGATTCCATTAGGGTTAACCAAGTCCCTACCTGTCATTGCACCAGAGCTACTGAGGAAGAGAGTGTCCTTGGGGTTTAAAGTCCACGGCAATGGACTTTGAGGCTTGAGACAAATCGACTCAGGATTTCATGACTGCTGTGTTCTGACCAGACAGTATGCAACTATATACTCAGCACTCTGGTGTTGGCCGCAGCCTGAATCTGTGTGGGTTAGGAAGAAGGACTGGTGAGTAGGATAGCACAACCATGTCATAAGCTACTGACAGCCTTCTGCAGTTTGAGTCCTTTATGTGAAGTACCTTGGAAATAATGAGAGCTGAGCAGTTCCAGTCTGCTGTGCAAAGGCTCTTCCATAGATGGAGACCATTTCCACCAATGGGTCAGAAAAGCCTTATATACGCCGCTTCCTATCTTTGGTTCTCCATCAGTGTTGATGCTGTAATGCCTATAGCCTTTTGGGATTGCGAATGGTGGGGCAAGTCAGCTATTTTTATTTCCCTTCTGCTTTTGCTGTCTAGTGCTTGCATTATCAGGGCAAGAATATGTTCTTATTTTGCTCGTCATTTTGTAATACTAACAAAATTATAGTAGCATTTTGGGAGAGATGGACTGGACTTGTAACCTTGGGTAGTACTTTTTTCTATGTGCTTTTTTTCATGGAAACATAGCAGAAGAAAAAACACCAGTTAATAAAATAGAACTGTAGTCTAGTAGAAAAAGGGGAAAGTTCCCTGAATTTATATTCACTCCTGGAAAATACAATCCTATCGCTGTGAATTTCTCACATTTTATTTACGGCAAATGCAACTACATGCTTTTTAGTATCCCAGGAATAAAATCAGACTCTCTTGGTGTGCTCACTGGAGCGTTCAGATATTCTGAGGCTGCAGTTGGAGGTATAAAGGAAATGGACGCCAATAAAAAAATAAATGAAAATTGAGGATTTTGTTTTCCTTTGGATAAAACTTGTAGTCTTGCTTGTCAGATACTTGCTTTATTACAACTTTACTAATACTCCGTTAAGTGAGCCTTTCCTCTGGAGGATGATGTCATGGAGGATGTAAGGTTCTCTGGGTCTAAACTCAGAATGCAGCAACAAAAATTAACAGGAAAGCTTCATTCCAAACAAATTTCCTCTTGACAATCAGTAAGAAGAAACTTGAGGCTGTTAATAAAGAGGCTATGGAGATTTTCAAGCCAGGACTGACTGCTCAGAAAACCTGAACATCTGCTTTTAGTTTCTGCTTTGAAGTCTTCCTAGTGAAATGAAAAATTCTTACAGCTCAACATAATAAACTCTGTGGTGTCAGAAAAACAATCTCCTTGTATGTACAAAACTAAGCAGTGCAGAAAATCAACTGTCAGGAGTGACAAAAATAGGGAGATGAAAGTGTATAATGCCCACGTGCTTGCAGACTCCAGTTTGCTGCTGCAATATGAAAATCGGGATGCTCATGGGGACAAAGAGTGACTAGACAGCAAGCATATTTCAGGATTTATCACTAGTGTCCTTCTAATCCGCATTCAGCTTTAGAGTAGCTGGAGGTGTGTATTTAAGGCTTTTTAAAGCTACCCATCAATTGCAGGAAGAATAATCCAAGCGTAAGGATAGACCACCTTAAACTCAGTCTGTTCTGTTGACTCCACTGCCTGTGGACGTGCCTGAATGCACAGCTCACCACCTCTGACCATCTGGGGTGCTACAGCTGAGGCAGTGATATTTCAGAACCGTTCACCCCAAGACACGTATATAAATACACAGGTGTTGCCCACGAACGTTTGTGCATTTATCCATCCACATGACTGCATACAGAATTTTAGAAAGTGAAAAGAAATGGGGTGCATTTCATCCCAGCTCTTCCTTATGCGTGTAGATTAACCCTTCCTGCTCTTAGACAGTTTATGTTTATTGCCCTAGTATGAAAATGTCTCAGCTTTCAAAGGTATATTATTTCTTTGAATTACAGAGAGGTGGAAAAACAAAGGCAAGTGCTGGCTAAAAGTATATTTTTTCTCTCTGTGGTGCAAGATTATAAAACCACAGAAATGGCTTGGTGTAGGATGCCTAATGACCAAGTTGTGAAAGTCCAATTGGAAAAAAACAGAGAGAGAGCAGATGCCAGCCCCCTGTCCCTGTGCTGTATTGTGTAAAGGGAAATACTCTGGGGATGATACAGGAGAGGGAGAGACAGTGATCTGTTTTCCTCCCACACGCTCTGTCACCGCAGCCGGCGCTGGCTGGGGCTCTGAACATACGGGGGCTGCAACAGGAGACAGCTTGCTCTGTGCTCCAGCAGGCACCGCACTGCTTCCACCTTCATGCCGAGCAATATATTTAAAAACCTGGTAAGAGACAAACCTAGGAGACTGCCTTACAAGTCCTTTTGTAGCTCCCTCTGTAGCTTCTGTATATAAAAGTGGGAGAAGAGATAAGGGATACAGACAACTGATTACTGTATTTAGGGGGAGTCTGTAGATGTGAGTAAAGATTAGATCAGCAGGACACAGTTTCAGAAGTCAGTCTAAGAAGTCCTCGACCTCATAATGAAGGATGCCTTTTTTAGAGAGTCTTAAGAGAGTCTGAAAGCTTTCATAGATAGGTTAAAGCACAGATTCTAGGCTATTGTTCTCTTTTAAGTACCATGGAATGTCATCAACCAATATATATTACTAGCCTGTTTCATTTCTAAAATTTTTACCATCCTATTTAGGGAAGGATGCTTTGAGAAATGAGGGCAAGTTCACCACACTGGGCTGTGCTTAATAGATGACTGCACCAGCCAGCAATGCTTTCAGTAGGAAATGTGGGATGACAAAAGCTGAAGTGTTATCCATTAACGAATGACAGCAGTATTGGCTCCACACTGAATTGAATCATAAGAATCTCACCAGTGATAGGACCAGAATCGCTTTTGAAGCTTTGAAATTGTATGATGTCAAACCCAACTCAGCAATGGCAAGGTAATAAGAAAGCAAAATCCTATATGGGTTTTTTGGGGTTACCTTATGAGCAAAAAAAGGACCCTGAGTAATACAAGAGGGACAAAGAGAGCTGTTGTGACTCTGTATTGCCATTTATATATCCAGCAAAGCATAATGAAGAATAGTAACCTCTGCCTCCAGCCCCGCAACAAGAGTGCCATTGTTGAGCGCCGAAGAATGAAGGCTGAAGGTTGTAGGCTTTAAGTTAGTAGTGCTTTTTCCTGTTATTTTGTAGCTTCCTACCAAAAACGTGAATTAAAAATAGGTTCATTTTCCCCCCAGGAATCTTAATTGCTTATGGAACCTTGTGAGACCCTACTCTTAAATAAAAGCTGGACTAGACATAGAAGCATGTGGTGAGGGAAATGTGGTTTTTCAATGCACAATAGGAAATCAGGAAACACATGAACCTGAGAACAGCAACAGATTGCAGCAAGATAGAGGCCAGATGTGGAAATGGCTAGGACCCTTTTAGGGATCATTTGAAAGGTTACGCCTCTATGGATTCTCAAAAGAAATGTGTGCTAGGGGCAGTTCAGAAATAGCCTCCAATGTTTCATGTGTATAGGAGTACTGAATGGCAAAAGGGTGCCTTAACAATCCCAGGTCATATCCATGCAAGCAGCACTGTTTGCAGCCTGATGTTTCAGCAGCTTTCTCCTAAATTAGTATATTGACATACAAATTAACTTTCCCCCACCTCCTATGCAAAGGTGAATTTTACATTACTTCACTTATTAGGTTACTTGGTAGCATAAGGAGATGAAGCCATAGAGGTTTCATTACAAACAATGTGCTTAGTTACTCTCATTTCATACTCTGAAAATAACCCTATATATTAAAATGTTTTTCATTTGTTATAAAAAGCTAATACTGCTGCCATGGTAGCCAAGTAGTTATATACTAGAGACAATTGTTATAAAGGACTAATGGTTCCCTGTGGAAATGAGATTCCCACCCTGTGAGAATAATTACATGGAGTACTGAGGGTGTATTTAAGAAGCCTTTCTTTTAGCTGCAGCACAACCCAGGCCCATCTGTTGGGAGCTGGGATGGGCTGCAGGAGCTGCAGCTGCCACCACCAAAAGAAATGTGAAGCCACAGCCTCCAGCCCCCAGATTCCCAGGATGCTGTTCTCATCCTATTAAAACCAAGAGCAAAATTTCCTTTGACTTCAGTAAAGCCAAAGGTTTTCCACAATTGCCATGTGGCACAGAGAAGACAGCATTTCAGCGTACATTGGTACATCTAAGTGGTGTTTTTGTCACTGCTCGAAGAAACATTTTCCCCAATAGCATGTCCTACCCCCATCAGTTGCTCTGATGAGACTTTTTTGAGGATTGCAGTAAGAATCAACTACTGAAACATTCAAGGTTAAAAGAACCTCCTCCTCTCTGCTTAGAAAGAGGTGTATATGTGGGAATTAAGACCAGAGAAACCAGCCTCTTTTTAGCATCGCTGCGGTTCAGGTTTTACCTATTACTAACTGTATTTTTTCCCCCCTCTATTGTTTATACATCTTTCTAGCTAGACCCTTGCCTTTTGACCTTCTGCCTATGGCTCTGATTTCTCTCATTTACTGTGTGTTAAACCTCTGTCCTGTCTTGTATTAAATCTCTTTTCCATTTAGCGTGTTCTGCTAAGTTTATGAATGCATGACTCCTTCCTCTTCTAAATAACTAATGGACTTCAGTAATTGGAAATATGACATGAGGAAGTATGCAGAGTGAGGGCAAACATTTTAATAGACACACCACTGAGAAGACAGAAAACATCTGTCTTCAGCACTGATTTGTTTTACAGGGCTAGACATTAAAAAAAATGTATCATAGCCTCTCCACAAGCTAAAATATTTCCTTTGTTTGTATTTAAGCAAGCATTCCTGTTGAATCATTTCTGCTTGAGGAAAAAATATTTTATACGTAGACTTGGTCAAAAGGAGAATTTCCTTTGAATTTTTCAGCTTCTCATTAAAAAGAAAAAAAAAACCCAACAAAAAAAAACCCAGACCTTTTTGCTCAAAGATGTATTTGTTTAACATTTAATCTATGGTACATTTGTTTTGACAGAACCATATCAAGATGCGTCGTGTCAGTTTGCTTTGATATTCAGTCAAGTCTCAAGCCCCATCGCGTCCTTCCATTGCAGTAAGCTGCAGTGACATATCACAAAGGATGTGCTCTAGCAAGGAAACTGGCTCGCAACATTGAATTTGAGCAGGAAGAACCTCCTAAACAGCTCTGCTGTGGCAATCTGTGTCCAAAACAAACCTTTCAGTACTAGTCAGGTTTTTGTGTGCTTAGTTTTTCCGTGTTAAAAGTCAACATTTTTTACCGGAAGTAGAAACTTGACAGAAATTTAACTTATTAATGCAATATTGGAGATTTCAATTCCTATCCTAATGGGAGTAGGAACATGATTAATAGAGAGACTCACAGAACACCTGTGACTATGAGGTATAATCATAATACATATCTGATCAAGAGTTGCTTGAAAAAGACCCAGGAAAAAAGGTTTATACATTACGTAGGCTTCATCTGCTTTAGACAAGAACCTTTAAAATATTTTCATAATGTCTTTTAGTCAAAAATTTTGAGCAGCACTCAGAGGTCCTCCTGAGGAAAACATCTCTGACAAAGTTGCAGAAGAAATCTCTGCCAGGTTTAATAAAGGTATTAAATAAAAAGGTTCATTTTAAATATAAAGACAAGAACAGCCTTTCTTTCTTCTTGAAGGGTCATATTCAGTTAGAACCGGATAGTGATGTCTTTATAGGAGGTCTTCAATATTCAATAGACAAACAAAGGCAAAATTGTAAGTGAAAATATTTTCCCTTCTCTCACTTTTTGCTAAGTTAGCTTGAAACTCTTCTGGAAGGGACTGCACAGCTCTCCAAGAGGCTAGCTGTGGGAGTTGAAGGAAAATACGCAGTAGACTTTTTTCTGTTTTCTGTTTCTTCAGGGCAAATTGTCTTCTCTGTTTTATTTGCAATTCCTAGTGACACTATGAGACTTGAGGACTCACAGGCAAAATAAATTTGAACAAATAATACTTGTATTAACTATGCAATGACTCATGCAATCAATATATTATTTTGTGGAGAGGTCTTGCTTAGTTGGTATTAAATCACTGTTCAACAGAACATTTCCTAGAAAATGCCTTATAACCATCAGTTTTTGGAGAAAAACAATATAGCGCTATTCCTGACATCCAATGGTACTCACCAGCACAATCGAACCCACTTCCTCGGTAGCCCTGTTTACATTTGCATTTGAAGGATCCTTCGGTGTTGAGGCATTCTGCATGGAGGTTACACCTGTGTGTATTTGTCACGCATTCATTTACGTCTAGGGAAAGATATAAATGCCTCAGTGAAAACTCCGTTGAAACCCAAGCTTCATGACAACCTGTTTGTGCTGGCCATCTGTTTCCAGGTATTCTAAGCACTAGTGTTAGACCGAGATGGTCCAGAGACCACTGGAGGCAGAAGAATTCACACTGGGAGAGAATGCTTAACATCAGCTCCAAATGCACAACTGCTGGCATGTGCGTCCGCGGAAAATGTAGAGCATCCCAGTACAGACAAAATGAACATAGTGATTTTCTGACTGAGAACAGGATTCAAACTGTAGGTTGTACACACTCTTCTATTAACAAAATGCAAAAGGCACCAAGAGAACATGTGACATCAACTAGAAAACAGTTCACCAAATCTTACTCATTCTTTCATTCACTCTAGAAGAAATGCAATGGAAAGTAACCCTGAGCATGCCAAGATGTTGAGATCTTCTATCTACCTCTAACATTCCAGCATACACATGATGCTGTGTGAAAAAAATATAATCAGGAAAAGTCCAGTAGAAAATACTAAGTTCAACTGACAGAACAAAGTTTACAGGCATCAAGAGTAACTGATTTCATTCTCCTTTTCAATTGTTTTGCTACATTACAAAGATGTTTCTGATTTCTGCCACATGAGGGAGCCAAGTTGTTGCACAAATTTTTGCACCACTTGCATTTTATCCAGATTGCTTCATTTTTAGCAGCCGACGAGTCCTCTCCTAATGTAAGTCAGGTAGGAGACAAGCAGCAGGAAGACTGACTCAAAAATATGGTATGTCTGAGAGTGAGATTCAGGTTTGCAGATAAAATCCTGAGTACTGAGACCTCCCCAGTTTTTCCCCCATGCATACATATTGTATGAAAAAGTAAGTATTTTTTTTCACGTTATAACTCCCAGGGTTTGCATACAACAGGAAATGCAAACTTGAGTCTCCAAAACCTGCCTTACGCTCTCCCTTCCACCCCTAATTCCCAATACCAAGCAAATATAAACAAAACCCATGAATTCCCTTTTTTATGCACTTCTTGTAGCAGGTCCAACCCTTCCAGGCCCTCATGCAATCAAATGCTAATGGATTAAAATTCAGATAATAGATTGAAGCAGCAGTAAAGGTGTTTTGACATTTGTTTTAACACCTGGGCATGTCAAGATACTTTTAGCCTGTATTTATTTTTGTTTGGGAGAAACTTAGGTGTGCAAGCGAGACCTCAAAAGTAATTAAAACCTACTATTTTCATACTTTTTTTTTAAAGTTATGTACTGTCCATCCAAACAACTGTTTTTACAGCCATAAAAGCACTTGATTCACATTCCTCATTAAGGACACCAAAAAAAAAGATCAAAAAGATTGTGAGACTGCTTGTTCATCACACATTGAAAGCCAAGAGGACAAAGAATGTCTCTTTAACTAAACTTGTTCCAGAAGTAGCACATCTTTGTAGTCAACTTTTGCTAATGTACTACAAGCTCTTGAACATCTTGACTTGGCACAATGAGGCAATTTAATTTGCAAGGGCCAGTGATTAGGTTTTTCAGACGGCTACAGAGAAAACCCAGAGAAAAATTCAAAGTACCGTCAAGAATATTCTTAGTGTGGTATCTTTTATCCATTTCTGAGGCAATAACCCCAGACTAGGCCAACGTGCTTCAGGCAATGACAGGAAAGATGCACGATGTGGGAATGAAAAGAATGAAGAAGCAAAATTCATGGGCTAAATCTTACCTACACAGTCATAACGTCCGCTGATGTATTTCAGTTCATAGCCAAGCTGGCACTTGCAGTAGTAGCTTCCAAATGTGTTGACGCATCTGCGGTTGTAAGAGCAGACAGCTTTGCCAGTGGAGCATTCATCAACGTCTAAAGCAGGAGAAGGGATGCTGGTCAGATCCGTGAGAAGGTAAAATGGGAAAGCAAGAACTAGTTGGGATTTGGCTATCACAAGTTGTTTAATAAATAAGTCTTATAATTTCACACTTGGGGACAGCTTTTTGCATGTGCTCGTATGAATGAAGCAACAAAATGGGAACTGACTTTATGGAAGATTTTGAGCCCTGGCATGGTAAAAGCTAGGGTAGCTGGCAGTGGGGATTCTCCCCACTGAGGACAATGATTTGCCCTTAAGTCATGCAGCGAGGTCAGAAGGAACTCCACAAATTCCATTATATCCCCGAGAAGGGAAATGTCAGAGAATAGTTTAAGAGAAAGCCCAAGAAACAGGAAACTGAGAGCAGCAGCAGCTCTTCTACCGGATCTCTGCACTTTCCCTCGCTGGGTGAAGTCAAGACATAGCAGGGAGAGAGTTTCCCACTGGGCAAGTGGTCTGCCCAGAAAGGCAGATGACAGGGACAGATGTTTTGGACAGAGAAGGAGGAAACTTGGTATGGGAAGACCCTAAGAACATTATTCAACAACCATTGTAAGGAAATGTTACTAATTTGATTTGTTTTGTTATAACATCAAATTTAAAAGAGCGCAGATTATGATATTTGGCATTTGTCCTTCCCCGTCACGTTCCAGCACACAGCAGTGACACAGCACACTGCTGCCCTTTACAGCTTAGAACTGCTGCGAAGTGCTGCTGGACACCACAATCGGTCTTCTTATCATTTCTCTCATTCTTTTACAAGTGCTTAGGTGACCAAAGGGAAGTGGACAACAGCAGAAAAAAATATTTAAACAAACCTGTAGTCAAAATCCCTCTTTCTGCCCATGCTACGCGTTTCTGATGAGGGCCTCTGTTCCCCAGCCTCCAGGGCATTCCCAGATCTCTCCAGGTTTTCATTTCCCTGTGCCTCTGCCAGGACCAGGGTCTGTCACAAGCTAAAGGACAAGCCTGCCACACTCGATTCTAGCATGAAGCTTATGTCTGCACTGAACACTAAAGGCTCACTTGTACTCTTTGAAACAACAGGTTTAGGTTTACTTAAAAATTTTGATCTACAATTGTTATTTTTTTCCTTCACCTATGCACGTGTAGAAGAGGAAAACTGGAACACTTCAATGTGCTGCTCTGTGGGTCCAGAAGGAATGCACCTTCTTAGGAGGATTAAGCTAAGACTAATAGCAAGGGATCTTCAAATGTTTATCTGTTTATAGTATTTCTGTGACTAATACCAGAGTATTAAAGTATTCTATCATGTATTAAGCAGCATTATGCTATACAGCAGGATGATGCTATCTCTCTCATTTCAGAGGTGGAGAACCGTTGACATACCACAAGTCATGGAGAAAGAAGAGGTCTGATATTTCCAACCATTGGACATACATTTTTGTCTATTTTATCTTCTATCAGCATTCTTCCAAATCCATTTGAGCAGGCAAGGTAAATAGAAATAAACTCAATACAAAAGAATAAAAATAGTTACCTGAATAATTCAGTAAGAGATTTAAGAGAACCACTCATCTTGTCTATCGTATTTAAATGCATATGTCTACAACGTTCACCTTCAAATAGCTCTTACATAATTCAAACTTTAACTGTGACTGGGAGTAGTCCGAGAGCCTTGCTGATTACTCAAAGCAGGACATTTCCAATTACAAACTCATTTCATTTGAAATAAAGAAATACTGTTCTCATATTGGGGTGTTTATAGTTTGGAAGTTGAGCCAAGTATCCATGTGGGTTTATTTGATAGCTCCTAAAAGTGATAAAGTAGTCCCAGGCCATATGACCTTCATATATGACGATATTCCAGCTGTGTGTTAAGGAGAACAATTCGCATAGTAGCTGTCCTTCTACCCAGCAGTGTTTCTTGGTTGATGCATTCACTTAATCTTTTGTTTGAAATGTTAAGTATAATATCGCTTTGACGATTGGAGCTAGAATTAATTTTTTATGTTTGAATGTCAAGCCTCTCAACATCTAAAACATTCTTTAAGCTGTAGAAATCATTCAACCAGTATGTATTGGTAAGCAGTGTCTGAAATGGATTAGCTACTGTTATTCTTTGCCTGTAAGGTATCATTTCCAACCTGCCCTTTGTGATCTAGAGGACTTGCACCATCGTGACAGAAATAATGTAAAAATATGTGAAATCATCAATATCATTAGGTATGTTGCTAAAGACATTTTAGTAAATAGCTTCTGTTGCAAGAAGTTTTCTCACAGAATCACAGAATGGTTGAGGTTCGAAGGGACCTCTGGAGGTCATCTAGTCTGCTCAAGCAGGAACACCTAGAGATGGTTGCCCAGGACCACGTCCACGTGGCTTTTGAGTATCTCCAAGGAGAAATTTTCATTCTCTATTTTCCATTGTATTTTGGGCAGCTCTGGGAAATAAAACATTTCCCAGATGCAATTTTCAGTCTTCTATGCTTGCCCGAGTGGAATAAAGGTTAGAAAACCCCCACAAAATATCATTCCCTGGCATTGACTAGGGGTGATACCCTAGAAGCCAGGTGAGACCAGGAAAGAAAGGCTAGATTGGAAAAGAGGGAAAGTGGGAAAGTAGGAAAGAAGGAAACAAAAATCATTTTCTGGCTGATTATTTTTTTTTTCAAATTGAAATTGTTTGAATGCTACAAGTTATCATTTTACAGGAAATGTACTTATTCAAAAGGACAACTTGCATTTCAAGAAGTAGCTAAAACTATTCTAAAGAAGAAATCTGGAACTGAAAATTCTTATGTTTTTTTCACAAATGAAGCTCTGCTACTGGTCCTATTTTAAAATGAAATGGCATAAAATACACATAAAGCAGTACTTCCCTTAAATTTAAACCAAAGAGCATCTGGTATGAAAAACAAACACTTTCAGAGGCTTTCAGGTTTGCCTGTGATGAGCAGCAACAACAATATTCCAGCTGTTGGAAAGATGCCCAGATAGACCCTGGACACAGGGCACAGCCCTGCTGTTGCGGGGGTCGTTCATGGCTCCCGGATCATCGCCTCCTTGAGGAGCACGGAACTCCTCCCTGACATGATCTTCACTGCCCCATATTTTCTAGCTGTTGGAGTGGTCCCTGCTTTGGAGGGTTTGTTTCACATCTGTTGGGTTTTGAAATAAGTTCATTTAGCTTCAGTATTAAAATGGGTAGGATTTCAGCGTTGGATTACATTCTGTAGCACTGTTATGTCAGATGTCAATATGAAACCGGTATCACAGAACAGTACCAAGTGATGTAAGTAACGCTTTCTTCATCACACAAGAAACCCCCAGCTAAAGTGATGTTGAGGCTTCTGGAGAAAATTCCAGCCATTTGTATTGTGGGTCATCACAATAAAAGAAAAACCTCTCGAAACGCAACACTCAAATCCTCTAATGCATTATGTCAGTAGCATTGTAGACCTCAGAGCAATGGGAGAAACAGAATCTGTTAATGACTCCAAATGATGTCAAAACATTTAATTATTTATTGGGGAATGGTCTCCCATAAAGAATTACATGGCCAATATTACAAGAATGGGTTTTTTAAAAAGCATGTAAGCGTTATATCACACTGGGAGAAACAAGATGCATTACTCAAGCCAGTGAGAACAGCCAACCACTTATTACCCTTCCCTCAGACTCTTTAAGTTTTTTGAGAATCTATAGAAAAGAAGCTGAGAGTGAGCTCTCTAACCATACCGATGCACGTCCTTCCGTTTGGTCCCAACTGAAGGCCACCCGATGGACAAAGACACTGCACCTCCCCTTTGACTTCTTCACATCCATACTGGCAATTCACCATGGCACAAGTCCTAGAACCTGAAAACAGTGTTTAAAATAAAAAGAGCAAAAATCTAGACCGGGATCACACACTTAAAATTTAGATCTGGATGAACGCAGAAAATTAATCAGAACAACAAAAATACATTCAGCATTAACCAAGATATTCCTATATTAACAATTCAGCAGTCCATGAAATAGATCTTAAATTCCCTGTCCCCTTCACTTTGCACTTTCCTGATCTGCCCTTATTCCTTATTCTTCCTCTGTTCCAATTTCTGTGATTTCTTACTATTGCCTTTTCGATTCAGAGACAGAACTGCTCTAAGTAGAAAAAAAGTGGGTTTTTTTTACATTTTCCATTGCGACAGTTTTATAATACATAAAACTGCTCTTTGGTGGTGAAATGTTTTTATTGCTTACCATTAAACATGCTTTAGTATAGAATTTGATTTTTAAAACTATTTAGCCTGATGGACTTAGAAATTGCCCTTTACTTTGACCCTTTAAAGAACAGGTGTCTGAATCTAAAGAGGCATTTACCCAGAATACATCTTGGTTGCACAGAGTGGTGAGGAGGGTGAATTATTGGAGATGACTGATTAGCCTCTAAAGAGAAACATAGGGGTCTAGATCTTGTCTGAGAGACCTACGAGAGGTTTGAAAAGTAGGACAAATGTATTAAGTACGTAGGGAGATATTTCTAAAATCAGTGTTCTGGTGCCAGGGAATTAGTATTTGGAAGTGTTGATTCAACAGATGGAGGTGTGTGCAAATAAAGTATTTCCAGCTATTTCACTCTGGTAGCGTTCAGGGAAACAGAACTTTATAGAGGTTCTTTGTAAGTGAAAAGCCTGGAACAGTTGTCATTTTACTAGAGACAGAAACCAACTGCAAGAACTTGAATACTGGCTACAGTTTAAGAAGAAAAAGATATGAACTTTATTCCAAAATGCAACATGTTTATTGTCAGAAGTACCAGCACTTTCAGAATGCGTAATAACAGAGTTTATAGAAAAGACAATGATGTGCGCGGGTGCATAGATAGCTACAGACATATTATTTGTGATTTGAATATAAAATATAATGCATATTAGTTCTGTGTGCTATTAAAATTAATCTGTTTATTGTATGCTAAAATTATTTTTCTTAGGCTGGTTTGTTTAGACTCTGTGGCTAAGTGATAAATATCCAAGGCCAATAATTCACTGTATTTGCAAAAGTATTTTACTTTTGTATGTATGAGAACATACACAGTAGCAGGAGGTAAGAGTGAAAAAAAGACAGGCTGTAAATCATAATACTTTGTCATATTGTCTACTTCTGAAGTGGCAATAAAGAAATTTACTAAATATTATTCTTCTCTAACTGGTAATGGTTTTCTCTTTTGTTTGAAGCTCCTGTTGCTGGCATTGGTTTGGCGTAATATTGGTTTAGATGAATTGCTAATCATATCTAGTATAGGAATTCTTGCAAAACTTGAGTGATTTTGTGTTAGGTACTAACCTACTAACTATTTTAAGCAATCATTCTCTGTGGTCCAAAGCCACAATCTTCTGACACCCTTCTTCCAGTTCCACGGTCCCTTGGTGTGGTTGCAGATCAGCCGGACCGCTCAGACTAGGTAGACTTCATCTTGTGAAGGAGACTTACATCACGGAGAATTTGATTCAAAAGGAGCAATAATACGCTCAAAATGTTTGCCTGAATAAAATGGTGAGGTTCTACAGTTGGTTAAATAACCCAGCATTTCATCTGAGCACAAGTTAACATCAAGTGAAATGGGACTCTAGTAGACTTAACCAAAAATAATTTCTGCTTGAGTAAATAATTCACTACTTCATGTCGCAATCATAGTTTCTGCTTAAGAAAATAAAGGCTCTTCAGGACTGGAAGGTGGCAGACGGGTGGGGTTAATGAAGCACAAGCTGGATGAATACAAAAGTTTTTGCCTCCTTAACTAGAGCTGTGAAGAATGAAGACTTCCCTTCTGTGGGAAACCTTTTTTTCTCCCCTGAAATTTGGTTCCATTCCGCATCATTGTTTGTTGGGGTTCCACTGAGAAATAACATTTCCATGTGACAAAGTGAAACGCAACCCGTGGAAAGATGAAGGATGGCGGCAGCAAGCGTCTGTGCTCAGAGCAGGGGGAGGGAGGGACGGATGGGACAAAGCTGCCACTGGGCTCAAAGGGAAGCGAGACAGGACAGTTTCTTTTAACTATAGTTCTGGCTTCTGCCAACTTCAGCTGTCCATAAGACAGTGGCCTTACAGAAAGCTGCTTGGTGTATGATGTCAGCAGATATATACATTATCTTGGAAGAAATGGATGGAATATATACCCATTTCTCAGGGCCCCACAGCTGTTGTCTGCTGCTGATAACCCACCACGATTAGTAACGCAGAGGCACAGCCCCGAGCTGTGATGCGGGGAAGGGAAACCCTCGAAAAACTCTGGCCCCAGGCACCTTTCACAGCAATTTCAGTCTCCCTGCCGTAAGAGGGAGTGGGAGCTCTGGCTTTTCTGCCCGCCCCAGAGCTGCAGACCCTGCACTCCTGTAAGTGTTTGCCAAGGCTGGGTGTTTTTCCAGTTATCCCAAAACTGACAGCAAACTCGCCAAACGGACACGCTGCCTGGTGCGTGATATTCTCCAAGGTTTGGAGATCAAAGCCTTTCAGAGTTTCTGGTTCTCTGGCATATCCATGGGAAAGATTGTGCTGCACCCCATAGAGCTAGGCCCATTGCTTTAAGACAGACCTCTCAAGCTGGGACCAGCTAGCTTCCTTGTCCAACTGACGCATCTGCTCCACTCCAGTGGACTCCAGAAAGGGCCGGCACCATGTTACCTAGGGTTTTGTGAAATTCAAAGCCAAAATACCTGTATGGAACAGCTCAGGTGAAGAAAAAAAGAGTATTTTCTACAAACAAAACAGTGTCATTGACAAATATGAAGCTTCCTCAGGTCTAAAAAATCAGGTTGGCTAAGAAAGCAGAATCCTTTCCATTACATACTGGCTTAAAGACAAAGAAAACAGGTAGAAATACAGTTTAGATAAGCCTTAGCTCAGTGAACAAATGTTTGCAAGAAGCTGGCAGCAAGTGTGGGAAGCATGCTAACACTCAGAGAAAATGAGTGAGTCAAGGAGCACAGAAAGGTAAAGCAAGGAGTAATGGCAAGAAATTCAGCCCAGTAAAAAGTAGCCTATACTGGTGCTTTGCTTTCATTCATCTTTATTCACCAGATGAAATGGCAGGACTATACACCAAGGTTTTACTAGCTGTCCTTCATCTGAAGTAACGCTATCAAAGATTCTTACTTCTTGCAGGACAAAAATTCCTCTGGACACCAAAATACAAGTATGACCTAGTTTACTTTATCCATATACTGCCAAATAGAAAGCCTCTTTCAGCTGCTGACAGTACCAGGGAGTGGAGGCAAAGACCCTATCCTGAATAAGCTGAATCCATTCATCACAGGAAGAAAATCTGCTGGGATCAAATGCGATTAGATGATTTTGCTGTGCCTGTCCTATCAGCTCTATTACTTACTTGCACATGTGCCATCTGGCATAAGCATGTACCCGTCGAGACAATAGCACTTGTAGCTGCCATGTGTATTCATACATCTGTGCTCGCAGGGACGTGGCTTCAGTCCACATTCGTTGAGATCTGCAGAAGTCATTGGAATGAAGTGAGTGCTGGGTTTATACACATACGTTCATACATATAGGTGGATAATATGGCTTAATGCCTTGAATTCCCCACAGTAAAATCGCCTGGATTGAAAATGAGCCAGCCCCTTGCAAGATGAGAGTTTAGCAGACCATCTGGCTGAAAGACTGCTAGCAAAACTAGCATACACAGAGTTCTACACCTGAAAAACTAATGCAAACCCTGGCCACATCTGGCAGCTTGTTAGGAAGAGGCGGAGGGGCGGGGAGAGAATTGCAGTTACTCTGTTTTCTGGGAGTTATTCGTCTGGATTTCTCTAATTCTAGCTGGAGATTTCAGTCCTCCAGCTGACCTCTGTACTAGAAAGGCAAAGATGTGAGACTAAGAACAGCAAATCAGCTTGAGATAAAGTGAAACAAAGCTATTTTTTTGTGAGCTACACATTGGTATCAAGGTTATCAGGGCAGGGACGTCTAGCAGAGATGAAATACAATACATAAAAATCATGTGACTTTAAGAATAAAAGTCAAAATCTCACAAATCTCAAAAATCTCAAAATCCTGAGAATAAAAGCATCCTAAACCCTTCTCAAAATCCAGGATTTAAAAGGCTTTGCGGAAGCTAAATTAATTTCAAACTGCCCATAGCTATCCTCCACAAGGAGAAAACCAGGATCCTGAAGAGTGTGATTTGTGTGGCAATGCTATTGCTCCTATGGCAAGGGGACAACAGCTGTGCTTGTGACTTCTGTGAACCGACACCTCTACCTCTTGCATTTTGAAACCTCACTGGTAAACAGACAGAACTCGTTAACAGAATGCACCAGTGTATGCAGCCCATTCAACATGTGTTTAACGGCACACAGGACCAATAATGTAATTTCAGTAGAGGCAGCTCTCCAAGTACTGGGCTTGTGCGGCTCCGCTTCCAATGGGAGAAGCATCTGTCTCGTGTCTATGTGCCCTGCAGACCACAGGAAAAACTCCATAGCATTCAAAGCATAAACTTTTTTGTGGTTACAGGTGTGCAGAAGTGTTTGTTACAGCTCAGTCCAGGGAAGAAAGAGGGTTGCATTCTATTATTTAAACACAGGGTCTGTTTGAAAAAGGACAAGCTATCAGCTTGCAAATCACATTGGGTTTTTGTGCTACTGCGGCTCCACTAAATAACCAAGACTCTCTTGACAAAGAAACTAGAGGGGAACAAAAGTTATTCCACTTAGACCATACATTTTCAAAAGTGCTTAGCTGCCCTATCTTGCACAATGCGCAGTAATGTACAGATAGCATACACAGCTCTAAAAGGGAACCCATGGAGATAAGGCTAGTTTAGCTCAGACTTGGTGGCAGACTAATACAGTCCCCCTTATCTCTGTTATTTTAGTTAGCTCATGTTGAGCTTGCTCAGCGGGGCATTCTGCTTTAAGGACAGACCAAGGCTACATCTCCCAGTAAATCAAAAGTGGCTCTGAGCATTCCTGGCTGCTGGAACATGACCACCTATATGGCTATACTATTGAAATAGCTCCGGGACATTTTTGGCCTGTGCCAGCCACGGCTTTACGAAAAAAATTCCTGGCCGTGCTTCAGAAGGTAGAAGAGCCCAGGGGGCTAACAGGCAATTTGCACATGTCGGTCTGTGCGGTGTGTCCAGCAAGCCCCAGACTTTGAATCTACTGCAAGTGTGCAGAACTGAGCTGCTTGTGTACGGAGGGCATATCAAATCCAGCGGGAGTTACTGCGCAGAAAACACCTAAAAGCTGGGGGCTTCTCTGTTGCCTTTTGGTAACACTTAAGATGTCAAATAATTTTTGAGGTTAAACTTCAGGGTTTAGAGGATGAAGTTGTAAGTGATACCTACATATCAATTACACACTGCCACGGCTGCTGTTTCACTTCCCTCTCTACTGGTACTGAGGAATTTACTTACATCAAAAGTGCAAAAGATGGTTTTCCAACAGTACAGCTTTATAGCATATTGTTTGAAAGATACTGTGTAATAAATGGGTTGTTTTGACTCTGAAATATGTGGTTTTAGCATGTCAATGCGACACTTGCAAGCAAAGACTGCAGGCGCTTAGGAAGGTAGCAAGAACAGACGCATCCATTTATGTCGTGGCTCCCTCACAGCACCTGCAGTTCACTCATCTGCAGCACAGTGGGACCACCTCACTCCATGCTCTGGGACCTGCTCCTTTCATCTCATCCAACACAGGGGTCTCACGTATTGGAAAAGGGAAAAAAAAAAAAAAAAAAAAAGCTGAGTTCTCACCAACGTGTTAGCTGAAATATTTCCATGTCGAATTGCAAGTTTATGCAGGGAAAGTGGTGCATTCAAAGTTTCTGAATATGCAATTCTAAAGACTCCCGATTCTGTGTTCTCAAAAATACCAATCAGCATATGCAAACAGATGGCATTGGCCCAGTCAGCTTGAGAAATTACACATCTAGCACATAATTGCATGTCTTTCTGAGAAGGTTAGTTAAGAAAATAACACGGGTTGCTAGTTCGGAAAATAACATGGGTTCTGGATTTGAATTCCAGCTCTTCTAATAATTTCCTATATAATCTCTCCCTGCCTTAGTCCTCTGACTATAAATATGACAGTTTGCCCTTGTCATCAGCCTGCAGGAAATAGATGATATAGGTTCAAACTTCTGTGTGCTGAAGGAGGCTTAGAGCTTGCCTGGGATGCTGGACATGCAAGAGTCTTAAAATTTAAGCTCTTTTATGTAAACAAGAACATATCTTGTTTTACTATTTTGGAAGATGACACAATCCATAGTACAAGATAAGGAGACAGAACATCAGCAGTCTGCTTTCTGGAGTAATACCCCCATGTGCACAAACCTTGATTACAGGTCTTCCCTGTAAATCCAGGGAAACATTTGCATTTGTTTGGTCCCGTGCACTCGCCATACTTGCAGCCATGTCCACAGATAGCTGGAGGAGTCAGGCAGGGAATGAGAGAGAAAAAGAAAAAGTTAGAAAGACTCTATTTGAGAACTTTGTCCCTTCTTAGTTGCCTAAAAACTCGTTGCACAAGGTCAACATCCTCCGTACCTCTCCCTCTAGTTTGGGCTTGGTAGCTACCGATCAACACTTTATTTCTGCTGCAGAAAAGTGACACTAGCACGGTGTACACGAGTGTCTGCTTTTCCAGGTTTGTAAAGACCTGGAAAAGAAGGGAATCCTTTTAGCTCTCTCCCTCATGATTTTTCTGACAGCCTGACGATTCACATTTAGTTCTGTACTCTTTAATTTTTCCTATTTTTAAGAAGCCTATGTGAGAAGCAGCTAGCCAGCGGCTCGACTTGCTACGCTTGGCATCTGGAGTAGGAAAGAGACAACAGCACTCTCCTGCAGTCAAAGGAGACACATTATCCTACCGCAGTTTTCCACTCTTGGATCTCCTCACCTACAGCTGAGGAACATGTCCATCCCATGGTGGAATAGCCAGAGTACATCTCTCAAACTATCAGACAACTATCCTTACCACACATCCCAATAAGTATAATTGCATCAGGTTTACAATGACTTGAGAGCACTGGATGCATTAAAAAGTAAAGGCTTTCTAACTCTCATCCCTTTGGATCATTAGGCAGAAATTAAATGCTGACTTTTATAAGGCTAAAGGTTCCTAAAGTCAATATGATTGTCAACATGAGAGTTATTCAGGAAAACTTGGAAAAACAGCAAAGGAGTATGAACCATGATGCGCATCTCGCTACCTTGTGTAATTAAACTGCTATGCAAACTACAGGAAATATGAAAGTCACAGTGTTAGTTACTATACAGTAAAATTCTTAATTAAAACACATACTGCTGAATTCAAGTATATTCCCTACATTTAAAAATTCATTCAGATATACTAGCTCTGCAGATTAAGGCATATTTCAACACTACCTGTATCCCTGAATGCAATGTGGCATACTGCGAGACCAGCTGAGCAGTAACACTGAAGCAGAGAACACCACTGCAGCTGGATTCACACTGCGGAACTACAGTTGGCCTGAAGAAATCTGCCAACAAAGAATCTTAAAAGTTCATGAAAACTGAATTTTACTAAGAAAGCACCTACGAAAGCACCCAATTGCTTTACAACAAGACAACTTACTCCACTGGTTGATTGAAATTACATCTGCCAGTTGTACTTCAAAGTATTAATTAGCATCAAAACTAAAATGTTATTAAGCAATGCATAAATATTAATAAAGGTATTAATCAGTTTTTCCTTTTTTATACTGTCATGCTATACATACAGAGCAGAGACTTTTTGTCATTTTTTCCTTTTAGACATCAGTATGTTGATTTTCAGCATGAGTAACTCTAAGCCTCCATTCAAATTCTGCCGATATACAATGCCAAACTCTCCGGGACAACAGGTGCAACATCAGAGAACGATTCTTAAAACATCTATTTTATGACTTTGCTGTGTTTTGCCCAAGTACAGCTAGAGAGAGCTTCCACATCACCTTCTCCTTGAGATTCCTAAACTTTTAACAAATTAGAAACGTCTTAAGAGACATCGACTCTTTGTTGAGCCAATGATCCACAGACCAGAACGCTGGCTGGCTACCCAAGCTCAAGACAGGTGGACATATTACTTGAGTTTTATTTATATTTTTAGAAAGTTAAAACCTCCTGGTTCTCGGAGGCTGTGTACTTCTGAAGATAAAGGATACCAACTGATAAAAAAACCACTTCAGGGGTCCACATGTAGCATTAGAAGACATGGCATTTTTGGCACTTACTTGACAGCTGTAACAGTATAGACACTGACCAGGGCTGAGCAGGAGATAAGAACAGATGGTGCCTTCTGGACTTAAGAATTTTTGAATATGTATTTTATTGTTTATTTACCCAAAGTTCTGTCTTTTTGAGGAGATGGTCTCTCAAACATGTTTTATTCACTCTCTCACAGTTAAGAGATTTCATTTGGAAGGTTTCTTTCTGTAACTTCTGGTAGACATATATGAAATCCCTTTATCAGTACCAAGTACACAGCCATGAAGAGGAAACAAGCATTAAGTATTAATGTTACCTTCGCAGTGGCCCTTGTTGTTCTTTTTCCAGCCATAACAGCAATCCAGCCTAGAACCATAGCGACACACCCCAGGCTGGCTCACAGTCACCAGTTGCCCACGAGCTCTCGAGCTGTGTAAAGAATGATAAACGCTAGCTCCAGCAAGCACTCACACGCTTTAATCCATTGCTCCAGGTACTCCACTGTACATTTCCCTCATGAGTTATCCACTCTCAGGCATTTTTATTTCACCAGACCTTGGAGCATTCAGCAATGTTCCTAAATGCAGAGGAATGCAAAGTTGCATTTGGTTGGAGAAACAGGAGATGGGAATGTTTCATCTGCAATCAATTAACTGTGCAACATATATCCTTTCTAATGAGAAACATGGCAAAAGCAAAAAATACAGCCAGGTCCGCTGCTCGAATGAGTCATTTTTAGTATCAGTGAAGTCAATGGGGCTACTCCAGCTTGTGTCACATTAAGAATCTGGATTGGATATACGATGCCATAACTGACAGTGCTATTGCTTTGGACGATGACGTAATGATTCTACAGAAAAGCAGCTTTCTGAACATGTCAGACCCAGAAAAGCTAGTGACTTGTAGGCTCACAGCCACTGCATATGTGCAGATTGATTGCATAAGCTCAGAGACTCACGTGCATCCTGGTTGCACAGGACTCCCTGGCCATACAGATTAACGTTCATTTAATCTGCCCGTAAGTAACAGCTACAAGAGTTGTAAAACCTACGATGTTCATTGCCAAAATTATAAACCTGATGGAAATCCACAACTGTGTAAGTCTTGTAGACCTACTCCATGCTGCAAAGGCTGCTGTGACTCTGGTTCTCTTCTCCCTCTGCTTGCTGTTGCTTAAGTTCTCCGTTACCACAAGCCTATACCCTTTATGAAATTCTCTTCTTTATACAAAATACTCTGTCCCCACTGCTTTTTCCAGGCCACAATTTAAAATGCATTTTCTTCAAAAAGTCCAAAGCGTTGTTTCGGACACAGAAAATACCTTATCTGCGAGAGCTTTGTAGCAAGATATTTGGGATATTGAGGGGAGCAATACATAGCAACAAACAGTCCCATGGTGAGGAAAAAAGTGGAAAAAAAAATCAAAAAGTTAGGAACTGTTGCATTTTTTAGTCTGATGCACAATAAAACCTTTGGCAGTGGGAAAGACCAACTAGACCAGAGAGCCCACCTGGATCCCAAAATCTGGGAGGAAAAACAGTTTTGCCAGGTTAGTCCCTCTGACCTGTGAAGAACCACCAGCCATCAGCTTAGCTATTGCTGTCAGTTCAACATTTTGTGTAAAAGAAAGATTATTTATAACGAGAAGATCCTTTCAGGCAGGTAGATCCTTTCTGGGACAATGTCACATGGACCCTCCTGGATGCTGGGGAAGAAGTAATGCAGACTGGAGATATAGGACGCTCCTGATCCCTGCCTGTATGACACTCGTGTGGGAGGTGTCCTTGCCCATGGCAGGGGGGTTGGAACTAGATGATCTTTAAGGTCCCTTCCAACCCAAACCATTCTGTGATTCTGTGTGATTCTATGATTTCACGGGGAGTAGCTAGAAGCCCGAGTGAGACTGTTGTGCTTGTCACTGTCTGCTAAGTGTGCAAAATACACCAGGCCTTGAAGAACACGTAGCCTAAACACAGGACTGAAGAAGAAAGGCAAGAGAGGGTGGACTGCACAGGTTGCAGCACTGTGCAGGTCAGTAGCAAGAGCAGTCTCTGAATTTCCAGTGAAGAACTCCAACCTCCAAAAGGCAGCAGCTTTCAGCACTGGTGCTAAAGGTAACAAGTGGCAGACTGAGTCACCCAAGGTTGACACCAGTAGGATGGCATTCAGCAAAGAACACTGAAGATGAATAACAGGTACTTCTACAATAAGCCAGGGCCTCCTTAGTTGACGTCGTTGTATTAGCTGTCACAAGATCACTGTGAGCCACTAGGACCACTATAAAATAGGTGGGAAACTCAGGTGTTTCAGTCAAAATTCCAGGGAAGTTTTACTGCTGGTGTATCAGGTTGTATTGCATACAGTTCTTGACATCCATGGTGAAGAAATATGAATTGTATATGGTATATATGGTGATATATGAAGAATGAAAAACCTCTTTTAGAGAGGACACAAAAAACTTGGCTCCAGTTGAACAAACCAAAAGCTGAGAGGGGGATCTTATCGCTTCCTACTACATGTCAGGCAGCTCCAAATGAGCAAGAGAAGAGCTCGTTAAGAGAAAACCCAATTTATATCCATTTGCTCTTGTACTGCTGTCCACCAATGCTCTGAGGGCGACATGAGTATGAACATGGCCACAAGAGGGGTGAGAGTCTTGAAGAGCATTGAAGAACCAGGAGAATAAACCCTACCTAATTTTAAGATATGTACTCTCTTTCACAAACTGAGAAAGACCTAATGTTGCCTATAATGATATACAAACACAGGCGTGAATGACGTAACATCCCATTTGCTCAGCTGCTGCTGAAAAAATTGTTCCTCTCTGGAGTAGTATGAAGATTATGAATGCTATCCCAAAAGAAGTCCTCAAGACCAGTCCAGAGGAAAGCATTCAGACATTGGCCAGGATCAGGTAAGTGTATAACTCTACACCTACAGTGGTGAGCAGCAGACAAAATAAATTGGGTGTGTGATGTGAAGACAGACCTTAGACTCCTACACAGTACCTCTGACTTCTTGCAGTGATTTACTTAACTTGATATGAAAAAAAGAAAACTTATGTATTTACAGTAAAACATGTTCAGAAAGTTCACCTGCTCCACTGATCAAGTGGCTAGATAGATCTTCCAGCAGAGCGAGGCTGACTAATAAGGTACGACTGATATCCCCAATAGCTTAAATATACAAACAGCTGCAAAGGAAAATATTACAAGTGCAATAACCAGTGAAAGAAAGGTGAATAAAGGACACCTGAATGTTGAGACTTGCTTATCCAACAGACTCACCCCTGCCACCCCCTACTCCTCTTTTTTGTTGTTTCATTCTTGTCATTGTTTAACTCCAGCCAGCAACTAAGCACCGCGCAGCCACTCGTTTACCCCAGCCCTGCAGTGGGATAGGGAGGAGAATGGAAAAAGAAGGAAAACTCATGGGTTGAGATGAAGATAGTTTAATAGGACAGCAAAGGAAGAGATAATAATAATAATAGAATATAGAAACCAAGTGATACAATTGCTCACCACCAACCCACCGATGCCCAGTCATTCCTTGAGCAGCAGCCGATGCCCCCCGGCCAGCTCCCCCCAGTTTGTATACTGAACATGACACCATATGGTATGGAATAGCCCTTTGGTTGGTTGGGCTCAGCTGTCCCAGCTGTGTCCCCTCCCAGCTTCTTGTGCACCCCCAGCCTCCTCACTGGCAGGGTGGTGTGAGGAGCTGAAAAGTCCTTGACTTAGTGTAAACACTGCTCAGCAATGACAAAAACATCAGTGTGTTATCAACATGATTCTCATCCTAAATCTAAAACACAGCACTCTACCAGCTACTAGGAAGAAAATGATCTCTATTCCAGCAGAAACTAGGAGAATTCTATAAAATAAGTAAACAGTTTTAAATTGCATTGTCAAAATTAGTTATGACCTAGCTACTAAAAATGTCTGTATGCCAATGGGCAGCAAATAACTGAGCTGATATCCATGCTGGATTGTAATCCTCATTAGCAGCCATTTTACCAGTAACATCTAAAATAAAAAGGAGGGAAAAAAGTGAAAAAAAAGGAGGGAAAAAAGTGAAAAAAAAGGAGGGAAAAAAGTGAAAAAAAAGGAGGAAAAAAAGTGAAAAAAAAGGAGGAAAAAAAGTGAAGAAAAAGGGGGAAAAAAGTGAAGAAAAAGGGGGAAAAAAGTGAAGAAAAAGGGGGAAAAAAGGGGGAAAAAGGGGAAAAAGGGGAAAGGGTGGAAAAGGGGGGAAAAATGGGGAAAAAGGGAAAAAGGGGAACAAGGGGGAAAAAAAAGGGGGGAAAAAGGGGGAAAACGGGGGGAAAAGGGGTAAAAAGGGGGAAAAAGGGGAAAAAGGGGGGGAAAAAGGGGGTAAAAAAGGAGGGGAAAAAAGGGGAAAAAAGAAAAGGGGAAAAAGGGGAAAAAAAAAGGGAAAAAGGGGAAAAAAAAAAAAAAAAAAAAAGGGGAAAAAAAAAAAGGGGGAAAAAAAAAGGGGGGAAAAAAGGGGGAAAAAAAGGGGGAAAAAAGTGGGAAAAAGTTACTTGTCATGTTTTCCTGACCAGTGACTATTAACAGTGTAAGCCCTCCCTTAACTGAATTATATGACAGTAACAGCTGCAGAGGGTGAGCAAGCAAGTCTTCAAAAGCCTGATTTAACCAGGTAGGTAGATAAAAAAAGTCAGGTATGATTCGAGTTAATACAGTTGTTTGTTTTCAGGTCCTGTTAATAGTCTGTCTTTTACTAAAGTTTTCTCTGGAGAGGAATATTTATGAGGTTTTATCTTTTTTTTTTTTAAACCTTTTTTTTTTTTTCCTTCAAGGCACAGCTGCTGAATAGATTCAGTGCACTGTTTCCTTAAGATCTCTACAGGACGTTTTCGGTCAGCTCTTGCCCATACAATAGCTGCCTGCTGCTGGGGGGTGGGCAGGGAAAGGCCTCAACTACATTATTAGCAGCTTCCAGTCAATTTCAAAGACAGGATATTATCCCTTTCTTTAATTTTCCTCTAAAAAAAAAATTATAACGTTGTTGCTAGCGAAAGGCAACTAGAAGCAAACCTAAAATTTTGATCAACTGGTATATTCAGAAGGAAAAATAGATGGTATCTCACAACTTAGGAATTTGAAAAATTCCTAAAAAGTCTATTATGAGTGTATGTCATGCAGAGATAAATTTGAACACTTTGACAACTGAAAGCTTAGGGTTTTTTCTTGTGGTGTTTTGTTGGCTTTTTGCTTTTGTTTGTTTTTACACAAGTTTATTTGAAAAGTGACTCCCTTCTAGAGAAAAGTTCACTTATAGTCATACTAAATAAAACCAAAAAAGTGTCACCTGTATAACTGTGTCTTAGATATCCCTTCAGCCAGTTTCAGGCACTCAGCATGCCAACAGTCCTGCTTCACTGTGAGTCCCTCCCAAAACACAAAATGAAGTTTAGTTCAGGCTCGTAGAAGCTCCTTTAAGGCTTCCTGTGCCCATCAAACTCCTTAAAGGAAGTGCTCAGAGCAGAAAAGTCCAGACACAAAAAACCACACTTCTAAGAGACAAAAATCATCATAATTAATTCATTTTTTCCAAACTGATTCTAATTTTCACCATTTCCTGTTCCTTTGTCCTAACTATTCAGAGGTGATAGGATTTCCTTGACCTCTTAAACTGGAAACATTCGTCATCTGAGACTTCCATCAAGATGTTTGAAAATCTCTTCTTTCCTCTTCCTCCCAATGGAAAAGGCAGAACGACAAACTTGGTAGAAAAGAGAGGTGCCACCACCATCATCCAACATCAGCTTGGACAAGCCAGGCTGTAGGGCAATCAGTTTTAGTTGCAGGTTTCCCACGTTTCACAACTTACTGTCAAATAACATCATTTTTACCAAACACATCCCTCTTTGCTCCAGCTAACTCCATGCTTTCTTCTGGAAGGAGATAATGCTCTAATTTTGCGGCTTTACACCTTTCAAAGTGTCTGAAGTGCAAATACGCAACATCAAAAAATAACTAAGGAGCGTTTAAACGGAGCTCTGCTGCGAGACCAAATGTGTTATCTATAAGAGCAGGCCTGGAGCTGATAAACTTCCAGTTGCCCAGGAGCTGACCACTGGATAGCCCTGCGCGCGCCGGCACGGCCCACTGCCACTTGTTGATCATAAACATTCCCGCTCACGAATCTGATACTAAACAAATAAACCACACAAACATCTTGAAGGCTTCACCCCCAGTTGCTGCGAATTCTCCTTTTCCTAGCTACTCCCTCGCTGCAGCGCTTATGGCTTCTGGAGAACTGGGAAGGGGAGCAATGGAATGGCTTGGTCTGGAGGAAAGGGCTTTATTTATCGGCTCCCGAAATCTCCTGCTGTTTCTGGAGCGTACCTGTCTCTGCAGAATGCAGCAGCCGCCAGGGCAAGGCTGGTTTCAAAGCGTCTGTTTAGAGAAGCGAACCAAAGAGCAGAGCAGCTCGCACCTTTCGATGCGTGGTGCAGCTGTGCTCACATCTGCATCTCCCCCAGCCCGCTGCAGTCGCCGTTTCTCCCGCACCGAAACAACCCCACAGCTCCGGCGTGACTGCTGCGAGGGCACCGGCACCCACGCCGGCTGCGAACCCCCTCACCCCTTTCGCGAAGGGTCAGCCCCGCGGACACGGCGGGAGGAGGGTCTGGCTCCCACCCGCGCCAGCGGGCGAGCACGGCGGCCCCGGCCACGGCCACCCGCGGAGCCGGACCCAGCCCCGGACCCCACGCAGGGGTCCCCGCGTCCCCTCCCCACCGCCGCCCCGCCGTCCCCGCTCACCTGCCCGCGGCGACCGGCCCGGCGGCGAGGAGGGCGGCCAGCAGGGCGACCCCGGGCGCCGGCACCATCGCCCGGCCGCGGGGAGGCGGCCCCTGCCCCGGCCCCGCGGCGGTGAGGCGGCGGCTGGCTGGCCCTCGGCGGCGGCGGAGGGGAGAGCGGTCGGGCGGCGGGACGGGGCTGTATAACCTGGCGGGGCGGGGCGGGCCCGCCTCTGGCCGCGCTCGTCCCACACCCCCCGGGACGGGGCGGGCAGCCGGCACCGGCGGGGCGAGCGGCTCCGGCGGGCGAACGGGAGCAGGGAGGCGGGCGGATGCCCCAGGCGGGAGGAGGGTACCAGGCTCCCCCGCGGGTACCGGCACGGAGCCACGGCGCTGTGCCTCCAGGGAAAGCCGTGCCGGGGTCGGGAGGGGGCCCGGGGACCGCTGCCCCGCGGGTCCTGCCTCCCCAGGAGGCATCCCGGCATCCGGCTGGCACCTGCCTCTGGGTTTCCATCCCGGGGGACATCACATTCGCACTGAAAAGGTTTTTGTAGGTTTTGCCTTTCAGTTGCCAAACTTTGTTTAAGCTGCTTAAGGCAGCTGCCCCGGGGATAAGTTTTTACTTAAGCTGCTGATGTTAATTGGTTACATTGCTTCTTGCTCGCTAGTCCTTCGGCTTTGGTGTTGCTGCGATGCTATGTGAACTGCCTCACCCCCCCTGTGTGTCCTCCTAGGATGGGGGTTGCTGGGTTTCGTATTAGCTTTTTGGTTTGGTTCTGTTTTGTTTTGTTTTGTTTTGTTTTGTTTTTCAAGATTAATCAAGGACTCTATCTTTTTGAAGTGATGGAGAAACTTGGTTGAGATGTGACTGATGTTTGCCAGGAAAATAAAAAAATTTCAGTGCAATGCTGGTAAGCTATGTTCTGCCTGTGTTGTATCCCTTGATGCCTTCCTCATACTACAAAAGCACCCAGCAGGAAAAGGATATATCTCTTTTTTTTTTTCTTTTTTCTTTTTTCTTTTTTATGACGATGTTCACACTAGCCTACTTGCTAAACACTTTTTCACAATAAAGAATATTGTATCAAAAAACATTGACTCTGTTTCCAATTTCCAGACCCTGCTATGAACAATTTTCCCCATCCCAAGCTCTAGACAGTCATTGTTCCTGTTGAAAGCGACTCTGCTGTATTGAGCATACGGAGAGGGCAGCCAGAATCAGCAGAGACAGCATAGCACCTGTACAAAGCAGGGGCTATTTAGTCAGATTTAATGTTCTTATCAGACGTATCAGGATACTGGATTCTGAGCCCATCTTTAGTTGGATGCATCCAGAATTAGACCAGGGAGTGTAAAGAGCAGCTGTTAAAAAGGCCAGCTTGATGGAAGGTTACAACCTGAGTAATCACAAGGAAGTAGTAATTCATACTTAAAAATCCCAAGTGCTGACATGTGCAATGTAACATTCACAATCAATGAGTTGACTCAGAAAGCAGACATATTTATAAAAGTAGTGTTGAAACAAATATGAATGTTTAAATTGAGAGAATTCTGACCTACACTGATAATTCTGGAGTAAAAATACCCACCACTACCACCAATCAATGTTGTTTACTGGCTAAATTTCTTATGAGATACCTACAATAGCTCTGATTGCGGTGATGAGGTATCTAACATAAAATAAAATAGGGAAAGCTTTTATCACTCTTGACTGCGTTGGAGTCACTCCACCCACTCGGTCATCCTTGTGAGTGTGAGGTCAGTCCTGGAACACTGCTGGGAGCTTGAAGGGACAAATTTTCCTTTTTTGACAGAAGGGAAATCTGAGGAATGAGTGACTTATCTGTGATCCCCCAGGAAGTCTGTGGTAAAGGCAGGAAAAGAAAACAGATCTTCTTGCAAGGCCACTTGCTGTGGGTCACCCCACTCAGTTCAGCAGGTGTCGACAAGCATGCCTCAGTGGATTGGGCTGGGATGGCTGGCACAGTGAGTGCCGCCAGCTGTCTGTGGTCCCCAGGGACTGCCAGGGATGCTGCACGAGGGCGTTTGTACACTGGCGTAGTGAATTCAGCATTTTAGAGCGCAAGCCTTTGGCCAGCTTGTTTTTCTGTCATCCTTGCCATAGGAATGGGAAGATCCAGGAAAGCCGGGATGGCAACTGTTGTAGTCACTCCAGCTTAACCCTCTGCTGAGCAATATCAACACCTACACTCCAGAGAGGTATTTGAAGCAGCGGTGCCTATTCAGGTCAGTCTAAAATCTCTGCAAAAAAGTTTTCCAGGAGTTTCCACAATGCTTGTATCACAACACTTTAAATAAGATAACTTTTCCAGTGGTCCTAAAACAATTAAATGTTTTACTGTGTTGCCCGTACGCTCACTCTTGGTTTTCAGTGTGTGCCAGGCTGTCATCCGCTGCTGATTTCTTTAGACTTCTAAAACTACAGATATCCCCCCAAAATAGATATAAGTCACCTTAAAGGGTGGAGCAGTACAAAGTTAGAGCTACCAAAAGATGGCAAATTTAGTCCCAGGATTCAAATTACATCTAATTAAAAAAAAACCCCAAACATGTGCAATGCTGGTTTTGTTCTCCGCAGGATGGTAAAGACACTTGTCTGCTTTTTTTTCTGGCTGCTGGACACAAAAGCCGTTGCTGGTTTGTGGCTGTTCCGCTGCCTTTCTGAAATGCAGTAGCACCTGCATTTCCCTTGCAGGTACTCTCCAACTGTCTTCATTAGACTTGGCTTCCTGTACGGGAGGAGTTAAATAAGGACCGACTAGAAAGCATTCCAATTATTAAAGCCTGTGTTCAAAGACGCACAGTTTTCATTATGCACATTTATTCCAACAAATAGATATGAATGTGTCATTTGATGCTGGGCTTGCCATTACAGTGATTGCTATTCAAGACAAGTGTTATCAGGCAGAAGAGAATTCAGTTCTGAATTGTAGTGCATGCAGTCTGTTATGAGTTAAAACTCTTTCCTCAAAATTCTTTCTTTTTTATAAAGGGTTACTTGTGGATAGGTAATCAAATGAATACCAGAAACTCTGACCCTCATTTAGAATAATAATTAGAGAAACAAGAGCGGTGGATTTAATAGAGCAGGATTATGTTTGCTAGGATATTCATATCCGCATTGTTTAGTCTTTCTGGGTTGCAAGACACCAAGCTTTCCTGAGATCCCCTGTCACACGGTGTTTCGCTGTATGATTCCCAAGGTGAGAAATTCTCAAGTCTCAGGTCACGACCCACCCTTGAGAAGATGGGACAGAGTAAAACAGGACACAGATATTATTCACACTTACCATTTTAATTTGGTTTTGCTTTCACCATCCAAAAAGTTACACGTGTAACTTTGCCACAGAAGAGGTCAAGGCTCCAATTATACTTTTATTACCTACGATTTTGGAGAAAAACTTGCCTGACCTGGTTATAATGGGAACGTAAGTGTTTTAATCAGCTGTTCTAATCAACCTGAGCCACAGTGTGTAAACCATGATTTCCATCAGAGTTTAAGCATGCTGATTAGCCAGCAGGAAATGCAGATTTATTGGGACACTAGAGAAAGTTTAGTCTCGCACCTGGCACCCTCTCCTCTTCATTCTCACTGGCCAGGGTGGCACACGCTTCTGTGTCCCACCGTGCTGCCCTCTACCCAAGGGTCACATCGTCACATCTGCAGCTGGTCGAGAGCAGCTTCTGCTCTGCTCTGCTCATGGTTTGGAGCCCGTCCACGTGCTGGCTGTAGAAGCCGCCTCGCTGTTGCCTTGCAGTGGAAGACAAACTCACGTTTGCCCACTGGAAGTGTTTACTCCACTGCCAAAGGATCTCTTGTGCTTGTCCATAGCGTGGACAGTTTATTCAGAGGACGAGAGGAAAAATCCAGGAGTCCTTTTCAATGAGACTTCTGCCTTCTCTTTGTTCTTTTTGACATTCAAACACACTAACATTAAAGTTCAGACTTAAGCAGGTTTTTTTTGTTTGTTTTTTTGTCTGTTTGTTTGTTTTTAATTTGGGTAGCCAGAGGAATCTGAATTTGGGAATGCCTTCTACAAAGCTTTTCAGTACCAGTGGAAATGGTGACACAGCAGTACAAGACAAAAGAGTTGAGAAGAGTCTTCAGTCCTTCTTATTTGGGATAATTTTACATAGACAAGTCATTTGTAGTGAAAAAAACAGAGAAGAGAACGGCATGTGGGTTGCAGACCATTTTTGGAAGTGCTTGTGGATGTCAGGACATTTTACTTTCCCCGGGGGTGCAACATTAACCCACCAGAGCAGAGCACTTGTTAAACTGAAACCCAAGGTGGAGCATGTTTTAATGTATTTATGATTTCTCACCGCACCTTATCCCCAGCCACTATTGCCAGCGTTGACCTTCTACACCGCTAATCTCTACGTGTTTTTAATCTCTGGTGTGTAGAAGTAGAGAAAGAAGTTGTGAGGTGATAAAAAGGCTCCACCTAGACTTTCAAGGTTTTTTTTCTGTTACAAACAAAACACAAAGGCTCAATGTAACTTCCCAACGTGACAGATTTATATACAGAATATATATTTAATGTATATTCCTCTGAGTATGGAAAGTACTGCTCTGGCAGAAGGTGAAGAGGAAGCAGCAGCAGTTCTGAGAGATGATTGCAGCAAACAGAGCTAGGCTGCACTGAGCAAATGACACAAAAAAATGCCCAGCCTATGCTTCACGCACACAGCTTTTTACCTGGCTCGCGGCCAGGAAGCATTTGGTGGGTTAATGTATTAAAGGGGACGACAAAGCTGAACAATGGGATATAGGGAGTCTGCTATTTCAACATACATTTGTAAGACCACGCAAAATCTTAACAGACTTATTGCAAAAACTAAGTTATGTTGACATTTGTCTGGAAAACGTGTGATTTAAGCGTGTATATTTCTAAATGCATTTTAAAATACATGCGTATTTTTCCCAAAAGGCAGTTACAAAGAAGAAATGTTGTTTTGCAATAGGTGTATAAAGGGCAGCATGTAATCACGAGCACAGCTGCAGAGCCCTGATATCACACCACCTTGTTTCCAGGAAGCAGCAACACAAAAAAATGCAGCAGAAAAAAATACTAGAAAATAATTTGGGAAAGTATATAGAAGATGTGAAAAAACTTTATCACTTAAAAGAGAGGTATCAAAAGAAAGTTTCTGAGAGTTTTTTTTTTTCTGTCAGAGGACTCGTTGCCTGACAAAGATTTTGCTTCTTTTCACTCATTAGGAGACGCAGCCTACTGATGAATGTCAGTAAAGTCATAAGCACAAATAATACTCTATCACAATGCCTTTGTTTTGCTTTAAAAAACAATTCCAAAGTAACATTAGGATGCTGTGAACAATACATATACATAGCAAATATGTACATTTTTAGTGCCACTCTTACTATTTCAGCCGGAAGAGGCAGTAATCCTCCGGAAATGCGCTACCTAGTATGAACACACTTCTGTATATTCCTTGGCCATCTGTAGGACATGTTTTTATTTTTGTCAATACAGCTGTTTTGTACCAGCGAATCTACGTTGATTTTCTAGCAGCAAATTTCAGTGGAATAACCCCTCATCCACACCTGTACAAATGAGGGGAAAATCCCTGCGGCGGGGCGCGGGGGAATATCCTGCCTTTCTGGGCTGCTCCCAGAGCTCAGCACGGTCTTCTCCATCATCTGTCAGCCCTGGTGGTCCCTGCTAAGTAGCATCTCACGGCAATGCCCACTGGAATGGAACTGGCCCGGGGTCTCCCCTATTACCTGTGATTTATTAGGGAGCTGTTTGTTGGGGCTGTAGCCATGGTTGCCTCCGGTGTGAAATCCAAGGGGTGGGTTTTGGACCATTTTCCCAATCTTGCCCTGAGCTCTCACAGGGGCTGCTTTATACCAGGCTGACGTAAGAGTGGCCCTTGTCTTCCAGAGTCATATTTAATGTGTCTTACATGAATGTCCCTCAGCTTTTAGGAAAACCCTTTTTTACTCCATGTAATCCTGGTCTCAAAGCAGAGCTCATGGATGATCTTGTCCATTATTCTTTTTTGAGATCTCAAATGCACAATGAAATATTAATGGGATGGCAATTATTAATCCTGTCGCTAGACTGAACACTGTTCATGTTATTGTTTCATGAAGCACTGACCCTAGTTTTGGGTCTTAGCTATCTTTTATACCCCAGTTTGTCATCTCTGGACTCAGGTGAGGCCCCATCACAGGACTGCTTTGCCCACTGAGGGTGCAATTTCCCAAAATGGAGTAACAGCTCTGAATTTGAGGTGGGGTGGGTGGTGTGGTGATGGTCCTGATCACCCTCCTCATTTCCTCCTGTTGATGTTTCAAATTAAAACCTTCAATCAAGTTTATGGCTGCTTGACTTAAGTATTGTATCTCCACAGCTGTCCAATCGCATCCTCCATTGAGATACGTGTGAAAATGTGCTTATGCTGAAGAAGAGAAAAGCCTGGAAATGTGACACATTCTGCAAGGCCATTTCTCCTCATTGCAACATTGCAGCACTTTGCAGTTGACTTCATTAAAGGCTTGGGCTTTGCAAGAATAGGTAAGAAACCACAGAATTTCAAATTGCACCTCCTGCCACTCAGTGACCTCTGTCGTTATGAAATGAAACCTTGTTTTCATCACAGATATGAAATTGCTCTTGTATTTAAAGTGAGTATTGCATGTATAAAATAATAATAAAAAAATACTGCAAGATGGATTTGACCCATAAAGAGATATGGCTTTGAGATTAGCTAGGTTTCTTACTAACACAGAATAATCCCCTGTATGTCCCTTGTCCGTCACATAAAATGATTACCATCACTACGTTAAATAGGCAGCTTTCAGTCCTGCACAAAATATTGTCATTAAAATTGGCTGGTCAATAATACAATAATGGAAAAACTTACTTTCATTTGGTTTACAGGTCATAAAGATTGTAATTTTTTACAAAAAAAGGCTAAACTAAATGATGTATATTTTGCCTTCAAAAGTAAGAAGATGTTTTAAAGCAACTTTAGTATACAGATATGCCATTTTAGCTTATCAGAAGCTTAATCAGAAATAATCTTACTGTGAAATTGGCACAACCTTTATGATTATGAATTTAAGAATCAGATGTTGCTCTCAGGAATCACAGGGGAGTTTCCATTTTAGGTCATTCACACAGTTCCTGTGAGTAAGGTTGAGTAGGTTTGAGCCCCGATGTATAGACCAGATTAGCCACTAGAAAAAGTCACAGTTCTTCTATAACTCATCATCATCGTTACCTATCATCATCATCATTAGCAGTGACAACCCCTACGAAACTGGGATTGAGCTGCTGTAGAGAAGCGTTGTCAGAATCTCTACAGAAAGGTATCTCTGGCCTCCAAGAACCTAAGATTTCCTAGGCTCCAAATTTCAACCGTACTTTTTGAAAATGCCCATTAAGTGATTTTTTAAAGGCACAAGTGAAACACACATGCTTTGCTCTTATTAAACGCTAGTAGGAAGTTGGTATCTGTTTCCTACTTACAGTGACAACTCAGTTGCTTTGGCAGAGGTTTGCAAAAGCCCTGACTGACCGCTCTTGCCAGAAACTGGTCAGGTTCCTAGTGGACAAAGAACCAATTTTTTTGCAGATGATGCCCTGTTGGCTTTCATGGTAAATGTGTTGCATGGCTCCAGGTGAATGGTAGTGACAGCAAACGGAAAGAAAACATAAAAAGGGAAAACAAAATGAAAACTGAAGCTGATCATTTTTAACAAATGAAATTATGTCTGAGGGTCTTTTATGACTGTCAATATTCCTGCTATCTTTTCAGCTGGATTTAAAAGTTAGCTATGCTATAAGGTAGTTATGGTAATTATGATGGCCTAGAGAAGGGTCATATTTCTCATGTGACTGTTTCCTTCTCTATAATCTCTGAATCCAGATTCGGGGTGCAAAAGTTATTTCTTCAGCTTGATACATCCAGGCAATTAAGGCCTCGAGTCTCCTCATGCACTTCAGTCTCCTCGTGGCGTATTTTGCAAAGTGCTGGAAAATGCAACAAGTGTGTATTTGCTTAGGTTTTCCCCTCTTTTTCTACTTGCTGCTTCCCCTCTGAAAGTTACCGAGCTCTGTAAACTCATGGACCCTGGAGATCCCACGCAGGGGAGGAGATTCAGTCTCCACAGTGTGCTGAGGTACATGAATTACAGGCACTGACGTGACTCGGCTGAACCACACTTTACTGTGCTTTTTCCTCTGGGGCACTTGCGCTCGTACTCAAAGGGGCTGAAGGGTGGGATGGAAGGCGGCCCACTCAGGCTGTGGAAGAGCTGTACTAGGTTTGCCGCTTTCTTTCCCGCACTTCAAGCATCCCTTCAAATAGAAAGGAAGGGGTTACCCTTTCAAATTAAACCCTGAAGTCTGAAAAGTGCTGCAAGTCCCGTGTGAAGAACCCAACACCAAGTATCTAATGCGTAATACCCTGCATGTGAGCCCTTGTTTCCCACCTGGCCTATTTTAATTGATACCTACACAATCCACGTATGTATCAGGGATTGCCATTTCCAAAAGCTTTATGAATGAATGTAATATGAGATCACCGTGTGGTTTTTACTGAGGAATTTTATAAGTACAAATTCCTGGCTTTTGACGTGATTTTCTTTCGTTTCAGGTCTCCTGCCAAAAAGATTTAGATGTTTTTCTTTCTCTTATTATTATTTCTCTACATACTAAAGCACAAGTTTTTCGCTGCTCGACTACATTAGCCTATAACAAAATAATTCAATCACTGTTGATCCTCTTTTATATAACTCTTTCCATATGGTAGCCCAACAACATGGTACCTCTGTCTTAGGAGTTTATTTTTTTTCTGACAGAAAAAACAATGATTTTAAAGTTTGTTCAGTAATGCTACATTCAAAAAAATGAAAAGCTCATGTAATGTACACATGACAAAATGACAAATTATTTTGTCATATTAATAAGTGTTAAATGTTAATTGACTGTCCTGTAATTCAGTGCTTTGGAGCTTTAAAATTCAACAATTTGTTCTTTTTATTTGAATCATCAAAATGATGATGTGGCAAAAGGATGAAAAAAAGTTGGGATTAAACCAGATAGGGCCAGACTGAATTTACCATGGCTCCATAGCTGCTGCTTTTCAGCTTTTGCTAACTTGCTGCTGCCCTTTGAGATTACTGTATGGAGAACGGCAGTTGATTTCTGTTCACTTGCATTCTCAAATGCATCCTCGTTTGTTTCCCGTGAGCATCTCAGTACGGGCATGCTAAGTAACAATGCAAAACTCTTAGCTTAGTGGGGAAGCAGAGACCGTCCCCCAGGTAACAGCTGTGACTTTATAGAACTGGTAGAGGAAGGAGACTGTAGCAATCTGAAATTCACAGGTCTGACATTTTGTCTAATTTTTAAAAACTCCAAACACTTTCAATTAAATTTAACAAATCTAGTCAGTCTCTTGAAAATCTACAGTGATATAACCCTCTTAGGATTGTTTTTACTTTTACTATAATGGCTGTTACTATTTAACATGTCAGTTGCAGTATTGCTTAAAATCCACAGCCATCCATAAGGTGTTTTACAAACTCTGTCACAGGAAGACACCCTAATCATACCAATTAAAAATTGAAATTATGAGACAGACTTAAAATCAGTAATGAATCTTTTTTTTTTTCTTTTCTCTTAGGGCTTTTAAAATGAAACCTTCTCTTCAGATAAGAGGTATGGAAAATTGTTTAAAAAATTACAGCTACATCTTTTCATAATCCCTTGACATTTTAGGGAAACTGCCAGTGGTCATGAGGCACCCAGGGTGACAGGAGCGAGAACGGGGCAGCTGGGCTCTGCATTTACAGGAGGAAGCCAAGGCTCTACGGACTCTTCTCTGCCTGTATTTTTCTAAATGACTGTATCTAGTTTGAGAGCAGTTATATTTTTGCCAGCCAGGATGCAGACCTGCTTTGCAGAATTCATCAAGCCCCCTCTGCATGTTAAAGTACTCAGTTCCTGGAGCAGACATTTTCTCACATTGCAGCTGACGTTACCTGTGGACTGGATGAAGGTTTATATCTGTCAAAACAGTGAAATCCCTTTAGTCCACTGAGATAATTAAGTTATGTATAAAGAACATCTGCTATGTGTATGACCATCTAAATAGTTTTGGACAGAAAGCTCTCTCTATAGCAGGGTAAGTCCAGTTTGAGAGTGGCCAGAGAGTGATTTCCCCGTGCAAAGGTGTATATTTTTTTTTTTAGGATCTTTGTGGTTTTACATCACAAAGGCATTTAGTTGTGTATTCTCATCTGACAGACTGTTGTATGTACAACGCTAACTGCAAAGACTACACAAGTTATCTGAGTTACAGGCTCCCTCTGTGTCTTATTATCGGGAGTAGGTTTTGTTTTAAGATTCTAATTTTTCTCATGCTGGAAATATCAGTTTTCTAATCTCTAATTAGGAGTCATGAAGGACCAATGAAGTTGAAATAGAAATACTTTAGCTAAGACATTTGCACTAAGCTTTGGATAGAGTGAAAAAATTGCTTAGTTAGAGCATTAGGACTGAAATATTGCTATAATATCAATCTTGACTATGTCCCTTTTTTTAGGTTACCGAAGTTTCCTTTTGCATTGCCAAGTAGTTTCAGATCAAGTAATTTTATGGAGTTTTCATGCAGTAGAATAAACAGAGGATTAAGAGCAAACTATTAATTTCTTGTTGCCATGAATCATTCTATCAATCAGCTTTAACAGACCATTTCAAAACACTAAAAGTCATGAATGTAATTTCTGAATTGGTTTAGAATCATAATTACAAAATGAATTGTGATTCGATTTTGATTTGGCTGGGTGAGCCTCAGAAATCATTCATTTAGTATTGCCTCAGGCTAGCTTGAGAAACAAAATTAAGTTGAAAGTTGAAATTCTTGCAGCCACTTAACTAGGATCTGAGGCCTTAGGAAAACTATCAAATATCCAGAGATTTGTGAGACCTGGTAATACTGCTTCACTGAGACTATGCGCATGAGGAAAAGGTGGTAGACTACGTTGTTAAAGGTAGAGCACCAGTATTAACAAATCTCTGCCACTAGTAAAATTTAGTTGGAACCTCAACCTTCTTTTCTAGCTGAAATTATAAAATACCCCCCAAAGTGGGCTGTTTGCATCACTTTGATAACACTTTTTCAGATTGGTACCACGGTTAAACTCAACCCTGTAGTTCATGGGGAAACGTTTGCTGTCTTCTGTGCAGCAGAGGGTATTGACATAATCGCCATGGATCCCAGAAACCCCTAAGAACGAATCAGGACGTCTAACCACATTCTGGTTTCTATGAAGGAATCCTTATTTTTGGCCAAAATAATGACAAGCATAAAAGCTTAGCGTTTAGGAAGTGCTTTGTGTCTTATTATATTTAAATAATTAAAAAACACGCGTTCAGGATGGTGGGTGGCCTAGCACAACATTAACAAGAGCCTGTTAAAATTATACCATCGGGCAGTAGTTCACTTTTCTAAACATATAAGTAAGAGGTTTCACATGTTAGGTTTCTATTCCACAGTCTGGATTTCCAAGTGAGGTTATAAAGTTATTTGGCAGTAGTGGCTGAATTGCAGGATATATATCCATATTTGATGACTTATTCAGAGGAACATGAAGAACTCAGTGAAAGCTGACAAAGTTTATTCTGTCAGTTAAGACAAGGGTCATTAAACAAAAGGAAGACAATATGGAACTAATGAAAACTCTGAGGGGATCCTGAATAAAAATATGTGCGGAAATGTCTAGTCAAGGTTTTCTTTGCTGTAGTCTGGTTCTCCGGCACGGGCATTCATTACTGGTTCAGTTGCATCAGGTGTGCTTTTGGAGTGCATCTTAAGGTTTCAGCTAAAACCCATGGAGTCCATTTCACGAGATCTGTGTGAACCTAAGCCTGCTAAGTAGAGTCAATCACGAAATTTACTTAAAAAGTGCAATTTTGACTTGAACTAAAACGCAGATGTAGACACACCATCTGTGTCTGCCTTATAGAGAGTACTGCTATTACAATAAATAAATACTTGCTTTTTGGAAAAAAATCACAAGGGACTCTCTCAAACATTCAGGTTTTTTATCTGGCTGTCTGTCTACCCTTGTCTTGATGTGACTCCTATCATAAGCTCTTTCCTCTTTCCTAGACCTTAATTTTCAATGCTTAAAAATGTGGCTATATCATTTTTCTGAAATAATCCTCTTCCTGATCTCTGCTCCTAAAAGAACCGTCTTGTCACGTATATGTGTAGGAAGTGTTTTTCAGTTCTAGATATCCTCTAGGTAAACATTTTGGTCTGTTTTCACGCTGTCACAGAATAGAGAGTACACAGTGCCTTCCTCTGGATGACAAATGACTTCTTGCTTTGGTTGCTTCTCTTGTCAGCCTACATAATCTTGACGTGGCTCTCATTGTTAGTGATCAATCTGCTCTTAAACAGAAACTGGCATTTCCAGCAGTGATTCCTACTTGGAATGAGATTTTGTACCCTTTATGGTTTTGATCATTTTATGTGTCTGTAACCTCTTGTAGAATGGGATGTTTCATTCTTTCCCTTTTGTTTTCTTCTGGGATATCTAGTTTCTAGCCCTTTGCTTTGAAGTCACCCGCTGACACCACTGTTTCACCCACTGACTTTTCTGTTCTTCAGACCCACTGATGGACCTCTAGAAACTTCACTTGTGATATTAAACTCCCCCTTCTGCAGTCAGCTTCTTGTAATTTGTTCCTGGTTCTTTGCTGATATTACTGGGGTCATCCCAAATATCTGTCCAGAACAAGAAGTGTTGCTGCCTGTGAGATGATTTGAGGGCATTGCTCTGATAGGTGCTCAATTCTTTATTTGTATTTATTGTGGGCAGAACAGAAACCATTGATTAATATTTTGCATGCCTTCTCCTTAGGCTCAGAATGATAAAAAAAAGAATAGAAAAGGGGAAAGTGAGGCAAAAGAAATTATATTTCCAAAGTTTCTGGGCTCCTAGGAACTCCTGCACAAATGTCTCTCAGCCCCTGAGTATGCAATGACTTTCAGATGCAACATACTTGTAATCTTTCTCATGGCATCTTATGATACCTATAAAGCTGGCTAGAAACTAACTAAACATTCTTGCACCATCTATAAATGATGAGATAGACAAAAAGCATGCAAACATTTTCTGATTAAAATCGTACTTGGCAAGGAAGAGCCTCACAGAGATTTTATTGCTTTAATGCTCTGGCCACTGCCTAGCAGCCATGCAGGAATCATTGAGGAGTCTGGAGTCCAGTCAAGCAAGATACTGAAATGTCAAATGAGAGTTTTGGAGGAGATGATCTTCCTCTTCAGCTGAGCTTTCTGAATTCCCTCAACAATTGATCAGTGTCCTTTACCTCATTTTCCCATAAATGTTGTGACTACTCCTGACCTCGTACAAATCTTCATAGAATCCAGAGAAGTTTCAACCAAAAAAAAGTGATACAGAATTAAGTGAAATGAAAAAATGTCTAAGTATGCAATATTTTATAAAACTTAGTTTGTTCTTCAGTAATGACTATTCACATAAACGTAGAGTTGACACAATTTCACATCCACAAGTGTGCACAGTTCATTCTTTGTTGTGCCAGTGCTTTTGGAACTGTTATCATTGGCTTTGGTGCCAGCCTGAGATCTAGGCAAAAGATCTCTGAGCTGTGTTTCATGAAGAATCGGGACTGTCCTCCTGAAGTTGTTCTACTGCCTTGCTCCCAGGGCTAGAAATCTTTGTAGACCTTTGGAGTTCAAAACTATTCGTTTCCTTAGGTAATACAGGCATCTTTCATCGCTCAGCACTCTAGCGCCATGTCACTCTGTCTTCTAGAGTGGCACTTAATCTTATTGCTCCATTTGTATTGTTGAGTAGACACCCATCTCTTTGGTCTTAAACACTCCGTCTTGGAACTTTTTCCTCCAACATGTATTCCTCTCCTTTAAATTTTGCATGTGAGCCAGTTATTTCTTAAGCCTATATGTGGAGATGTATTATTATGGCTATTTTTACAACAAACATCTGTTTAACATCTATCTGTTGCTAATATGTCCAATGTAAAGCTAAGTGTATGCCTTAGGTCCCTCCCGGAAAATATTTTTGCTGTCTTTTTTTCTTTTTTGGCTTCTCAGCTGTGTACATACTGTAAATACATTTGAACTCTGAAACCATAATGTTTACGTCCAACTGCCTTTCTCCCTCTCCTTTCGTTAAAGGTGGCTTTTCAGAAACATCTGCTTTCTGTTACTCTCTGTGTCAAACAGAAAACAATCACGGTGCTCATTAAGAAGTTTCCATATTTAACCTTTGCATGGCAACTTTCAGAGAAAGGGGACCTCTCAGCTTTTTTCTTGAAGAGCTTTGTTATTTTCTCACCATAAACTCTCAAGAAGGCTTTCAGCAGCTCTTCCATGATGCTTGGTTGCTTGCCTGGAAGCTCGACATTCTGAAATATCCCATTCTTATACTCCTCAGTCTTCAAGTCACATTGAGTGGTGTGCTTACCACAGTAACTGGAAAATGACTGCTGTTAAAATAATAGCTGTTGTTTTAAAGCTTATGCAGTATTTCAGAACCTTCTTGTTCACACCACTAACAAGCAGTTTATTCCCATGAATGCACAGCGTGGTTCTCAATTAGCCCAGCCAGCTGATGAAAGCTGGAAAGCAATCAGTGTTTCTGACTGCTTGGTAGGTGTTCTCTCATTTCATCTAAGGTTACTTGTGGTCTGGGTTCAGGAAGACAGAAAAGCTCTGCTCTTTCCCATTGACTAAGAAGTGTTGAGGTATGTGTGTTACAGGAAAAAGTCCTTAATGGAAGTTAATAGCATTGTATTGATGGATATTAATTTCTAGAAGACTTTATTATTTGGCATAAAGGCCTTTCAATCCCTTTAAATCTTTATAGGACAGGTCATCCTTGTGGACCTGGCTTCACAGTCACTATAGCTGCCTGTACAGAGAAACCTGTCAGTAACCGGTGTAGCAAAACTCAGCGTCAGATCTGAAATGAAGGGGAAAGTGAAAGTTATTTGCAAAAGCTCTGAGCAAGTTGATTTTACTCACTTGTAAACACTCTGATTCACACTCTGGCTTCCTCTTACTCACAAGCACCAAGTGTGTCTGTGTGTGGCACAAAGCACCAGGGACACTAGCTACTGGGTCCTCATCACAGCTCTGTGGTTCTTCATGATTGGCAATGATGAACTAGTTTTTGGACAAGTCTTTCATATCCATTCAGGAATAGTGGTTTGCTGTTATCCTCCTGTTGTGGTAACAGGAGGGAATGGCGTGTGTGATGTTCTGCAGCCTTGTTGCCATCCATTCTCTTGTTCTGGGAGTGTCTTCCATTAATGACTCATTTCTGCTGTGGTCTTATCACAGCGCACTGTTGTCTGGGTTTGACACATTCCTCAGTGTGTCTGGGAATAGTGTTCTTCATTAGGCTATTTTTTTAACCCTTGTTCTGCTGTTTCTTTTGGTGCTTTCTCTCTCTCACACACATTTCCATTCATATTTGCCAACCTCAATACTTCTGTTACAAGTCCCTGAGTCCTGGTTACAGTTCTAGGAAAAACTTGGAATTCCAGTTGTGCAGGACTTAGGCATCATGAATAACTGGTGCTCTGCCCATACCACGAAAAGACGAGGGTGGTATGTGGCTCATTATGAGAACACATTATGGCAAACACAGCAACTCAGAAAGCTGCATAATTCTAAAGCTTGTAGGAAAGCAGAATATAACGAAAACCCACACCTGCTCCTACTGCATACAAAAAAAAATGTACCAGTGTGAATGCAATATTTGACAAGGAGAGGGCATCTCTCTCTCCCATTCAAATACTATCAGGTCATGTGTGATAATGCTAACACTGAGAAAGCTTAAAACCTCCAGCTGGAGGATTATCTTTCTTTTGAGGAGAAAAAGAATGAGATCATTACCTCTTGAGTATAATGAGGTTTTGGGGTTTTTTTTGACATTTTCAGCACTGGCATGTTTCAGAATTCTTATTCTGAAAAAAATTCATTTATTCAACTGTGTAGGTGCTTCCTCTGTGGCCTCATTTGTATCACCTTGCAATAAACTGTGGGATTTTGACGCCATTGTGTTTGAGGCAACCCATACCAAAGACTTGAAGAAAATAGACATTGTAGACTAAGAGTAAGAAGCAGCACTGACTGATGGTAGGATTGAGTAGACAGCTGTCAGTTTGTTTTGTAAAGTTGTATCCCACTGGCATCTGCTGTGCTTAAACACATAAGAGTCTTAAGTTTTTCTGTTCCTACTGTGGACTGGATTCCCTGCTTCTCCAGATGGGAGTTCTTCCATTTTGAAATCTTAAGTACTTCTCCATTGCATAGTGTTTAATATTAACTCTTCTGTAATTCAGTGCAGATGGATTTATATGCTGTCTGGCTATTTTTTTTCCCCCATTTTTTTCCTATTTGTCTAAGTAGGCAGGTGGAGGTGGATAAGTATACATGCAGGCTGAATGGATGCCAGATATAGAAACAATCTGCATGATGTAATCTGCAGAGCTCAACAGCGCTGGTAACAAAAACAGACTCATAGCCCTCATATCAGCAGTTACAACAATTACCCCAGTGTGATGTTACTGGGCACCATGTGTTTTGTGTATCATCATTCTTGACCATGCATAGTAACTTCAGACGGTTTATAAGAATGAGTAAGGGCTAATCCTGCCCTGCTAAAGAAAAATTGAATTTAGGTTGGGTGGAATTTACAGACTCTTTGTCACTGCTCTGTAGTTGCGTTTGGCTGTCATATTGCTCCGTACTGTGTAATCACAGTTCTCCTGGAAGTGTTCGCCATGTGGGATTGGACACTGGGATGTTCCTTGGCAAAGAGTTGCATACAAGCATCTTAGTGACTAAAATAGTAGCGTGGGATCAGTGTCATTCTAACATGCATTTTTTAATGCCGTCTCCTGCATGCCAATAATGCACAGCTTCTAAGCAGATGAAGTGCACAGATTTCAGAAGCTTTCGGTATGAAACTGAGGACTGGAAATGTGTATTAACTTCAGCTTTCTCTGTGCTTCTTGCAGAATCAATTCTCCTTTCCCACTAAGGATCCGTGAGTATGTGAAGGGGAAATCAGAAGTATATCTATATATCATTTCTAGGTAATTCAGTCCTTTATGAAAGTGCTTCCCAACTTCTCTGCACATTAGCCCCACCTGAAAGGAGTGAGTGTTCTGCACATCATGGTGCACTAAGGAACCTGCAGAGGAGAGTGGAGCCTGTTAGTGTGTCCCTTTTGTCATTTGCCATCTATAGTGTGTTTCATTAGCACCTCACCAGTGTGACCCCAGCCTTTGGTGGGGCAAAGGCCTGATCCAGATTTCATAGACTATACCTGCCATCCCATTTAGTGCCTTGTTCAGGGGTTCCCTTAATCCTCTCCCTTCTCTTAGCAGCTTGGTGGTGTACATTAATTACCAAAACTGGATCAGTGCAGGAGGAGGACTTTAGTCTTTGGTATAAACAGCCTATCTGCTCTTCTGAAGGGGAAATGCAAGAGATCTTTTCAAAGACTTCACTCATTTCGAGGCCTTTAGAGCTAACTCTTGATGCTTGATCACCTACAGTAAGAAGCAGTGCAATAGCAAGGCACAGGTGGAGAACTCGTTATTGTCCAAGTACTATCGTTTTGAAAGGTACTTATCTTTTTCAAGGACAACTCTGTCTGTCTTTTCTTGTTGCATTTTGCTTTTTAAGTCATATAATCACTGTTTTCTGGAAACATGCCACAAGTAGGAGTTGATTCTTTGTCCATTGACTGTATCTTGACAAAAGTTTTCTGATAGGAGATGGAAAAGGAAAACTCCTCATTTCAAGAAAGACATATCAGTCATCTAGCCTGCTCAGTAGTTTGTAATTTAACTTCTTTATCATTAATTTCAATCAGGACATTGAAGAAATTGAGTTTCTTCTTGCTAGAAGGGGCAGAAACTGATACGCCATGGTTGGGAATTTCACTAGCAGCTAGTAAATCCTTCTGTGTTCGTATGATTTTGAGGTCAGCAGGAACCTGTCTAACATTTTGCAGCAGTCTTCCATTTCTAATATAATTACCAGTAAAATAGACATGTTCATTAAACTTAAATATAAATCATAAGATAATTTGCTAAAAATGAGAGTCTGGCCTATGGGAGGCATCCAGTGCATTAGTCAGTGGAGTAACAGTGAGCTCTGGTGACAGGGGAAGCTGTGCAGACCCTGCGGGCTATGTAAGCAGGAGGGTACCTGGAGAAGGAGGAATAAAAAGAAAAAGATGGGTTGTGATCCAGAACTTCTGACTGCCCAGGGTAGATTTGGCGTGTTGCTCAAAGAGGGAAGGAATAAGTAAGAGCTTTAGAGTGTTAGGAAAGTCTTGGTTCAGCGTTTGAAGCGGGCTGTCTTTGTCATTGACCTGTAGGAGATGGGGTTTTCCGTTCTTGAAATGAATGCTGTTTGCAGTATAAGTCTGAGCCGTTAATAACGTACAGAGAGGCAACATTGTGTTTGCGTCTCCTGGAATCAGAAACCAATGTACAGTGCCCTGCTTCTTCCCAGCAATCTGTTTAAGAGAGTTAAGTTACATCTCCTGTCTTGAAGAAGAGCGGTCTCTGGAGAGAATCTCTTCTCTGGAAACAGAACTGTATGGCTTTGTGTCACAGCGTGTTCACTGGTTTCTGGAGGAGGATTATAATACTGAATAAATGCCAGTGTCTGTCTGTGATTTATTGTGCATGTTTGTGCTGGTTCTCTTTATTTAATTGAACATTTATTTCCCATGTGTGCTGCTAATTGAGAAAAGAGCCCCATGTGAGAAGGAAAGACAGGAAATACAGAGTGGAGAAATCCCAGCCATCTCACAGCAAAACCTGTGCTCCCTTGTGCTGCACACAATGTGTTGCATTCTTTTTTCTGTTTCATAACTGTGTGTGTTTTATTTGCCTAGGATGCAGCTCTTGATTTAGAAGTGAGTAGGTCAGTTCCTGCACGTTGGGGGCATTCCAGAGAAACTTCAGCCTTCGAGCCCTGATCTATGACAGGAACTGAATGACTGAGCATGCATTTTGTGGCTCAGGTCCACGTAGGGATGTTACACTAGATTTCATGAACAACTAATCTACGGAAGAGGTCACTCATCAGAAAAATTAATTTTTACTAGGTTCTCACGAATCTTTCTTTTTGTTCCTTTCTCCTTGAAGAGTAGATTGACACGTACTTCTGGCTGAGGAGGATTTCTGCAGGGAATGATAATGTGAAATCCTCCTTGTCTTTTCTAGCAAGCCTCATGTTCAACAAAACACAAAATTAAATCCCCGATGAATTAATGTAGTACAAACTCAGTTTGGAAGTTTGATATTTAGGGAGTGTGCACTGCCAGTCTATCAACTGTTCTGGGTGTAAGCATGATGCAGGCAATCAAATTGGCAGAGAGGTATGAAGACACCCTTAAGTTATCATTTGCTGGTGCATTTACAGCATCTGAAGGGTTCTTCAGGCAGGCCAGGAGCAGAAGTCCCACCGTGACCATTACTCAGCCATAACAGTTTGCTGCTTGCATGTATACTTCACTTAACACGTGAAAATGTGGCAGCACCATCAGACCAAGATAATTCTACTGATGACAGCAAAAAAATAAACAACCACAACTTTGGAAACACACAGCTTTTTTTTTTTTTTTTTTTATGATGATACATAGTTTACGCATAGGCTGGATTTCTCTCTTGGGGTGGTACTGCCTGATAATGGTGTTCAGATACTCGGGGTCAGGATGGCAGCGTAAACCAGCAGATATAGTCCGTACTAGCTTCTAATTAGTTTATGAGAAAAGGCATTGATTTTGACTTATAGGTTGGGATCCCAAACACATCAAAGATAATCGAGGATAGGTCCCTTGCCTTTGGTACGCAATTTAAACCAAAGTTAATGGTCATGATGACACCAAACTCTGTCTCTCTGTATCACACTAACTAATGACATTCCTTACTTAAATATGAAGAGATTGGGTTGCAGGTTGTCTTTAATTGGATACCTTAATGTTACTGTTCCTTTTCTCCACCTTTTCTGATCTAACATAACCTGTCTTGGTGATTTTTTGGTATGATTCTGCAAAGATTTCCACTCTTTTTCTTCTGGGACAGTAGCATAGTGACCTGAGCAGAAGAGAAGATAAGTTTTGGTAACTTTGGGAAATTCTCCTCCAGACATCAAAACATTTGATTTAATTTTTAAATTTATTTCTCTGAAAAGATAGTATGGCATGTAGAACAGTGAGTAAATGCCTTAAACAAAACTGGTATAAAAATTGATGCATATAAATGACTTGTAACAAATAAATCACGTATCTCCTCTTTGGCACTCCTCAGCTCGGAAGGGTATGTTCCTTCACTGTGTGTTTCAGAATCACCAAGTACGTCACCCTGAAGACTCTCCTTTTCCATTACTATAAAATCTCTGGATAATTATTTCTCTTGTCTCATTCTTTTACTAGAGGCACAGCAATGAAACTCACTAATCTGTCCTCCCACAACACCCTACTGATGAGCTATGTAAATCATAAATGATTCCTTTCAATTACAGTAATTTTTTTTTTTGAGGGAAAGAAGGAAAAGGTAAATTAAAATGGGAACCTAGGGAACAACTAATTATGACTTCTGCATTTCTTCAGAGATAATTTTTATTACTAGTACTAATAATAATCCCAGTTTGCATTCTGGAAGAAATCTACCTCTTCTCACTCCATCCATCCTCAGACTTTGGATATAGGTTGTGTGTGTGCGTATTAATAGTTAGTTATTTAGATAGATAGATCGATCAATTGATCTATTGAATCATAAAATAAGCTAGGTTGGAAGGGACCTCTGGAGGTCATCTATTCCACTCCCCTGCTCAAAGCAGCTCCAATCAGATCAGATTACCGATCTGTCACCTGTCCCAAGACAAACCTCCATGCACTCAAGTCACTCCTTTACATATATTTATGTATATCTGTGGATATAAATAGATGAATAGATACACATAAGCACATATATGCTTGTATTTGATGTGCTGTATCAGTAGTCTTTAGAGAAAGAGGGCACCCAGGCACAGTTCATTCAGAGACCATAAGGAAATCTAGGGTATGGAAACCTGGCAAAACTTCTTCCTCTCCAAATTCTATCACAGTCAAATTCTTTTCTTAAAGGATGGAGAAAGCCAAGGCTTTCCAAAAGGGGGCAGAATTTTAAAATTAGGTTTTAATTCACTGAATCAGGGAAACACTGGAGGCAGGTCAGATTATCTTTCCAATTCGCTTGAATTCATGCTGCAGGACTTCACAACAGCCGAAACCGTGGCCATAACCACTTCAGGCTTATAGGAGGCTTCTAACTTTTGGAGCACTTTTGGAGAGTAATGTGATGTGCATTTTTCTGTCAGCAGTTTTGGGTTGAACATTTTCCATCTCCGTCTGCTCATTCTTGTCCTCAGAGTCACCCTATTGTGCTTATAGCTGTTTTGCAAATATCTGACTGTTTTTTTCCTATAAGATATTGACACGGAGAGGAAGAGAGTCAGGTCTTAGTTACAGAAAGATTGATGAGTTGCCTGCTAAAAGATACATGCAAGGTTTTGCTTTGTTTATTTTGAATTGGGACTCCTTCTGCTTCATTACTAACTGATGCAAGGAAAACTGCCAGAACTGTAAAGAAAACGATGTACTTTTATGCTGACATTGCTCCCATAGTACCAATATGGAAGAAAAAAAGTCTCATGGTACAGAAAAATATAAAGCCTTATTTAACTATCACTACAGCTTCTTTTTTTTTTTCCTTTGGCCTGCTTAGTGAGCAAAATGGTAGATGCATATCTGTTTTTGTAAATTCTTACAAGGCTAGCTTCACTTTTGTAGTTTTGACAGACTTTAAATAGATTCATCTTTCTCTTTCACTTCATTTTGGAGAGACGCTGGGAGTAGCTAAGATGCAACAGAGACCGAGAAGAGGTGGAAAACTATTTCCCCTTTGTTGCTAAAGGGGGAATTATTATTATTATCTAATTTCTTCCTCATCATTCTCCAAAACGCACTTTTAGGCTTTTCTTAAAGATGCCAGCTGTAACGAAATACACTTGAAATTTGAGAGACACTAAGTTAAACACATACTTTTTCTTTCTTGTTTTTAATCCTCTGTTCAAATTAATGGTAAAAGGAATAAACAGTGTTGTTTCCTCAGCTTTGAAAATTACCATTAAATCTGTCAAGAGGATTATTACAACTACAAAGCAATCACTTGCAAAATGAGTTTGTATAGCAAATGTTGCCTTTGTAGAATGGGAGGCATTTCATAACATCAAAGTCATAACATTAAAATTGTCAAATTGAGATAATCTTTCTATTAAATCAGGACATTAAATATTGAATATATGCTCCACATTTTGACAGTATGTGCATAAACCTGCTCCTACATTATTGCTTATCTCTGTGTGGATTATTTCTAGAAAGAGCTATAGGGCTGGAAGAAGGAAACAAAGGGTGGAAACAAATTTTATAGCTCAGCTGGCTGTCTCCCAGGTTTGTGGGGAGACCTTAAAACTAGCCTTTTCTTCATATTAGAATTGCCTGCCACAGCAGAGCTGAGCCGATGCTATCATGTTACGACGAGAAATAAAAGTCCAAAATTCTGACTAGGCAGCTTATAAAAATGGACCTTGAGTCTGGTCTGAATTCAGAATGAAGGGATGTTCAGTGAAATATCTAGTTTAGTAAAAGCAGGTAGAGTATTTTGCTAAAGCTCTTTGACTGAAATTTGGAAATTTTGTGGTTTTAGAACCTCTTTATATCATTTGTTTCTGGTATGATGCTGGGTAAACCACATGAGAAAATTATGTATGTGATCACAAAAGTTCATTCTGTGGTGGTCAACGGCATGGTTGCATAAATGCTATTTCATTATGTCTAAACTCTGTATAGACTGATGTTTACATTGTTTTATTCCTTTCACGGTGCTAAAATAATGTTATCTCTGCCCTTTTTGAATTGAAACCAACTTGTCTGATGTGAGATCTGCTCTTATAGTGTCTCCAGAAAAGCCTTCAGAGGGCAGCTTCCAACAAAAAACAAGCTTGTGGACTCTGATTACACTTTAAGGAAAAATTCCAATAAGAATTTCATGGCCAGAATCATTTTCATTTTTAGTATTCAAAGTATTTTATATTAAGACCATACTAAAGCTAGTAAATGGTGAATCATGCTTGAAAATTTCAAAAACTGAGATTATATGAATGCTTTAGTTTCCTTTTCCTGTCTGAACGAGTAGAGTAGATCTAGGTTTTTCTTTTTAAATATTTGTCAATAAAGTGATGTGTTTGAGTATGATTGTCCTAAAGCCTACAAAGCTGTTAGTCTTCTTGATTCCCAGTCATAACCAAGCAGATACCCTTACTACCTTTCCTTCAGGATACGTGGTGGCAGTGTGTCCGCAGCACAGGGGAAATGTCCTGCAGACCGTGAGCTAAACAAGGATGATGCATCCTATTGTCTCCTTGGTTGGACGGTGGATATTTGGCCACAATGCCTGTGTGTCATTGGCTGAGTGACACGTTTCAGGCTGAATCTGACCCGAGTCCCAACAGTTGTTCACTATAGACAGAATTTCTTCACACACGCCGAGCTTTCCGAGGAGAGTGCTACTGTGAAACTGTGCGTGGTGGTATACATAAGATTGGATAGATGGTTATGTTAATTCTTGCTTCTCCCTGCTCTGCTGGACCACACAAAGTCTGTCACAGTCAGGGTTTGCCATAGCTCTTAATGGGCCTCGTGAACGTAGTCTTTAAGCAGAGGGGGATGCTGCTTTCCACAGCTACAAGAAAACCACGTTTCATGGTAACTATGAGCACATGTTTAATATCACAAATGTCTATGTTTCTGTGTCTCTGTAGTAAAATACAGGTCTCAAGGTATCATTTACCCTCTCTTAAGTACCAGAACAGGAAGGAGTGTGTTCATAGTATTATTGAGTTGGGGATATAGAAACTAATGAAGACTAGTTCAAATACATTCATGCTTTTGTGCAATGCCCATTCCTTGTGATATTGCATTATGCTGGTTAAGGGTGCCTGTGCATTTGTATTTTTGTGTGCTTGCTTCACCAAATTAGGGGTTAATTTGTAGCAAACTTTTAAAGTAAGAGAAATGAAACATTATCATTGAAATGTATTGATTCCACAGAAGTCTGGCATGTGAGTAGGAAACTTTGACAACTCATAAAGAATGTTCCAATTCTAGTCCACCCATTAATAGCCACCAGGAGACCGGAGAACAGAAAAGGATCAGATCCTAGTCTGGGGTGTATTATGGTTTGTCTTCTCAATGGGAACTAAGTATGTGTGTCTAAGGGAGGAACTTGGCCTTGCAGCAAGGTTTTTCAGACCTGGCTGTATGACGAGCCTCCTGAGACAAAAACATAAACTATATTGCGCCTGTTGTGGGACTACGCTTCTTGGAAAAAAACCAAACCAAAACATGTTTCTTACCCCTATTCTCATCTGTACAATCGTCTGTTCTCCAACTTGGTAAAAGGGGTTTGAGACACTTCTTCGTCTCTTTTGTCTCTATTGCTTTTTTGTCTCTATTGCTTTTTTGTCTCTGTAGTGGTTAGTTTTCTTCTCTATTGTTCTGAAACATAAAACCATATTTCTTTTAGCTCTTGAAAGTTCCTAAATATTTGCCTTCTCTATGTTGCCAGGCCTCATTTTAGTATCCCAGAAATGTTAATGGGACTTGCATACTCAAAAGGCTATTAAAAGGAACCTAACTGACAGTTCTTTCTTCCTTAAAAGTATTGGTTTTAGATATATCATGCACACCAGTTGCACTGATTGAAAGAACACGTACAGAGGTAGCCCATTAATATTGCAAAGCCATTTTATGAAGAGATCATTCTTTAATATTTAGAAGTTTTCTGGAGACAGTTGACTGAAATTTGCTACCTGATACTTGGTTTTATCTGGTGGTGGCTCCACACTCTGTGGGATGCGGTTTTGACTGTTAGATTTGTGTTAACTTACAGCATTTAGCTGAGGCTTAATACCTAGAAAAGTTGGAGCAAGTCAGTCACGGTCAGTGTGATTGCTACTCGGTGTTCTCTGCTAAAATCATATCTCTAAACTCATTAAGTATTTTCTTAAAAACAATTAGAAGTGAATATTTGCAGCACTGAAGTAGTTTGTCTGCCTCAAATCCTGTAATGCTTTGTCAGAATCTGCCTTGAGCCTTAGTGCTTTGGACAAAGAGAAAAGGTCATAAGTGCAATGTCTGTGAGGTACTATACAAGACCTACTGCCAAAGAAAGGGAGCTGAAGCTTGTTATTCACCATGGGTGGTGTAGGTCTTACCCTTGGTTTTGGGGATAAACACTTGCCTATTGAATTTCTGTTGTTGAAAAACTCCACTTACGTAAAATGGGGGAGCAGTATAGGAATTACTTTCTTCTGTTGGAATGTAAAATATTGAATAAATAATGAGCTTTTCATTCATATTGCTTTGGCTTTGAGATTAAATACATTTAACAAACTTAGAAACAAGATTCCTAAGTCAGCAGTGGAATAGCTGAAGGAAACCGCTGCACAGGTCCACTGTAAAATAAAGGTCTGAAGACCTTTGAATTTTCTTGTACTGCAACAAGGAGTCTGTCAGAAAAAGAGCTCCTGAGCATCTATTACTCAACTATAGAGAAGTTTTCTGACTGAGGTAACTGCTGAACGATCAGATAATCACTTGGATAATCATCTGGCATTAGCTGTTGAGCTCCCACACACGTTCTGTTAAATAACCCCCTACCCCTGACTGATGGGTGGTGGTTTGATTCTGATGAAGTTGTATGGAAACATCTAATTGGGGGCAAAAGTGTGATTCAAGTTATCTAACGCCATCTGACTAATCTTAGGTTGGAATGTGTAACTCTCTGAAGGTGACCATCTCCTTGCTGTAAAGTGAACCAAGGATGACTAGCTTGAGCATAGGCTTTCAGACACCCCAATTAGGGCAGATGACTCTCACTGTCCTTCATTGTACTCCAGAATCTGGTTCAAATTATCCCCTTACATGTATCAGTTACCTCTAACTTTCTGGTAGAACCAAATCCTCATAATCTCGATAATCAGATCATGCACATTACTAAATGATGTAGTGCCCAAGTTTGAGGTAAATAGAGGAAGAGACATGGCCCTTATATGGGCCCTTATATGGCCCTTTGGGCAGCATCTGTCCAAAGTTCACAGAAGTAAGGGAGGTGTCTAACATATATGCCTTCTCTGGTAAAATCCAACAATTTAAGCTGATGTCTCCCCAGAGAATGGCAGCATTCCAGGCACAAGACACTTGTACCTAGTTTGAACTAGAGTTATTTAGGATATTCACTGGCTCAATATGTGGCTTGCATCCTTTCTGTTCTTAAAACAAGACGTAAATTAGGTTGAACGCTACAAATACACAAAATAGTGCTTGTGGATGATGTCAGTAGTGATATTTTCTTACTTCTCCGAAAGAAATATCTTCACTGATGGCACTATTTTCATTTGTGCATAAGTGGCCGTAGGTATATTCTATGTGATTTCATTAGACCGTAGTAAAAGCCTTACAAATTCTAAATGTGTCATGCATCTGGCAGTTCATTTAGACTTCATGTCACCCATATGAACTGCTGTGGAGGTATTTTTTTGTTCATGTTAGTGGATCTACATGTGCTGCCTTAGGAAAGGCGGTCTTGGGGAATATGCATGAGATAAATCTGACTGCACTTTGATTAGGGAACCGCTAAATAGTTGCAGCAACCTCTGCAGTGGAAGGAGCTGGTGAAAAGCTGAGAGGGAACTTCTGGATTTAAGCTGGGCTGTGGAAGAGTAAAACAATTCCTTGACTCGTGGTGTTACATGGTCTAATAACTAGAGAAATGCAGGTCTTGTCAATGCAATGCAGTTCGGCGGCTGCAAGAACAACTCTTAGTGTTAACATTTCCTCACTTCCCACTGATTAGCTAAGGAATGTTAATATTTCTACCAAAGCTTTCACATGTAATTCATATGCTGTTGAAAAGTACTTTGACACCCTAACTTTTTGAGCAAAAATAGATTAAAAAGAAGACTTCAGACCATTTTGCAACATGATATGTGAGGATATTTGTGAAGTGTTCTCTGGATAAGAAACTCTCCTGTCGGTACAGAGTCAATTATTCTTCACTGTTGGCTGCTGGGCATGCTAGGTGTCATGAAACTGTAACAACAAATAGATTTTTTAGGAAGATGTACCAAGAGCCTCAGAATGACCTGCAGTTATATGCCTTCATGTTTTGTTAAAGATCGTGTGTCACCTTAGCCTTTCTTTTAACGTAAGTGCAGGAAAATTTAAGCTATTTATAAGATACCTGAAATAATATAATTCTCAAGAGCAAATACAGATATGAACTTACAGCACACTGAGGGACAATGAGCAATCCCAGGTTAGCTTGTAAATAAAAGCCTGTGAAAGGGGAGCAGAAAAATCAAAGATGTAAAAGACGGAGAAAAAACAAAACAAAACAAAACAAAACAAAACAAAACAAAACCCCAAACAGTCTGAAAAAGCATTTTGTTTAGGACCATGATAAAGGATGGAAAGAACATTTGAGCTATGTACTGTCGAAAAAGGTGCTTGGAACCACTAGCAAAGATTGACTTTTGCTGAGTTTGGGAAACAGAACTTTTGAAACTGTTGTAAATGCTTTTGCAGCATTGCATGGGAGCAACATCTGCCTCTTGGCAGTCTTAGCTTCTACCTTCAAGAACTTGAATTTTATTTTTTTTTGGCTAGCTGTTTTTGCCTAAAACATGCTCAGGCTAGTGAGAAATTGTCAGCTGAATTTACCTGTGATAAATAATTCCAAATACAATATTTAAAAGATAGACTTTTACTGAGTGTGGAAAGTTATATCCAAAAACCATGTTATCACATTTCAAATCAAACGATTTAAGAAGATGTCAGTAGTGCTGAACATTTTTAACAATGAAAATAAGATGTTTTGCATTTGTATTAAAAATAGAGTCTGGCCATCGTCATAAAAAATACCATGTGAAATACATGTTTGATCCAGCTCAGCGTTTTTAGCCAAGAAAATTCTGATAAAATCTTTCGCCCCGTTTATAAAATATCTGGCAATATTTTTGAACTACTGGACTGAAGAATAAGTCTTAGCTTTGAGGCACCATCACTAGTGGGAAATATTTGTAAACCTCTGTACCTCTCTTCTGAACTGAAATACTTTCAGCCTTCCCCTTCCTATTTGCCTTTCCCAGTATGTTGCTGAGCATGATCATCCTCAAGAAGTCTGCATTTTGGGGCCTGTTTCCAATCTAAGTGCAGCACTCAAGTGATCAGATAAGATTGAATAATTTTTCTGTTTCACAGCTATAGGTACCTGACCAACTGTTACAGAGAACCACACTTCATCTTCTTACTGTGAAACTACAAGAAAAGAGAAAATATTGCAGAATAATTGACATGAATGAGATTTTCTTACTAATCTTTCTTATTATGGTGGCGTCTGCAGACCCACTGAGACTGAGACTCAGTTTTGTGCAAACACACAATGTTTTGTGTTTTTTGTATCTGAATATTTTGTATTTCTTGTATCAGCTGATTGTCATCAGACCTGGAGAGCTGAATTATATACCTTTTAAAGGATTGTTCCTCACCCAAAGCTCATTAAAATCAGTAGAATGACTCCTATGTAAATTGAGTTGATTTTGACTTAAGTTTATGATGAAAGTGTAGCTTTGCTATTCATGCTCTGAGTTGGAAGCTGCACATGCCTTTATTGCAGTGAATGCCTTCTCCCAGCCTCCTCCAAGCTGCTCTTCCTTGGCTTTCGGCACTACCGAAAGCAGCTCACAGGTCATAGGATCTGAAGACCCAGAAGGATTTGGGAACTACCAAATACTGACCTCTGTGACACGCAAACCACCTGCAGCTTAATCATTTTTGTAAGCTACCTTGGCAGTCTGTCTGTTCCCAGTCATGCTCAGAGGTATGGATACCAATGACCCTGTGAGATGCTAATGACACTAACGCTAACATCTGGAGAATAATTGTTGGCATAAAATGGAGAAGCCAAACCTAAAAATGGACCTGGCAATTTTGCATGCAACTAGAAAGATTGCTGCTAGTTAAACTAGGAAAAAGTCAAGTCATTTAATTTTCCCACAGCAATCTGTGAATGTCCCTCTCTATTCTTTACACTGTTGCCTAACTATGGCTGGATTACTGAGAGGGGAAGAATGGAACGCTAAATATTTCACATGTGGGAATACATGGCATATGTTTCAACTCTGTATCCATGTATGTATGTACATCTCTTGTAGACGTAAGGTCAGTAGTTGTCAGTTACTCACAGACACATTCGTATCTTTTATCACTATTCACATCATCTTGAAATTTTAAGCCTGGAAAGAATGTATTTTGTAAGAGCAAACATCCTTCCAGCTCCAGGTGCAGAGGAGTGTGTCCAGGAATGCTCCAGGCTAAGTGGTTTTGAAACTGCAGTTTTGTTGCGTTGGAAAAAAAAAGAACTGACCATTGTTTAAGGGAGTTGGCTAGAAGTTGTCTGTCGTTCCTGCTCTGCTAAAAGATGTGGTGTAACTCTGGGCAAGTCAGCGGGAACCTGTCTCCTGTGTAGAATATGAGAAGAAGGCGGAAGTCACACAGTGATTCGTACAACTTCACTCAGTACCAGGCCTGGGTGATATTTCAAATTTTTCACAATTTAAAAAATGTTACGGTCAGCACTGCTCAAGGCTGTTTCCTCAACTGGTATAGAGTTCCAGAGTAAGCCAAAAAGTGCTGTATGTCGAAGAAGGAGCCTGGGAGAAATTACACATTCACAACACTTAGCTGATGTCAGAGGAGCTACACTGATTTACTCTTCCTGAGTAGCCGGCCAGTTTCTTTGCAAGTAATTTATCCCAGAAGTAGTGCTGTGGAATAAGTGAAGTAGGAGTCAGTTGGGTTTTCCTCCTTTTGTTCCCCCCACCTTTTAAAGAGGCCAATAGCAATACTTATTTTTATCACCTACCTTGTTTTCCTGAAATAGAAACTAAATTCACAGTGATTTTATCTGAAAGTATTTTTTTTTCATTCTTCTCTTAAAGTCATTATATTGCCATATATAGCATTGCTAAATAATTGCCTGTCATTTATTTGGGAAAAAAAAAGCAAATCGACTTGTGAAAGATTAACCCCAGTTTTTACTGTTGTGTCCTTGCCAGAAGCTTTTACCACCTCGGTTATAGTATGGCTATGGAAATAGCATTGGGATTAGGTGCATTTGAGGGTGTGAAGGCATCTCCATGGGAAAGAGAAAAAGCAGGTGTGAGTTAAGAGAGCAGACAGCTACCTGAAGTGGATCTTACACTAATAGGTGAAATCTGAATTATTTCAGAAAATTATTTGCTGTTGGGGTTTTCTGTTTCTGTAGTTGTCCCATGTGTCCAATTCAGTGTGTGTCCCGAGGGAGCAGAAACATCCAATAAGGGGGAAAGAGGTAGTATGGCTGAAAATTACCATCTAAAGGCAAACTGGTGACCATTCATGAAAATTGCAATTGGGAGAACAGTTCCTTGCTTACAGCTCTACTTGAAAAGCTGTTTTATAACAGCAAAAAATAGTTCCCATGCTTCTTTGTAGAGTATTGCTGAAAGCCACAGTATCTCTATTATAGTTCTGAAGTATCTTAGTTTTGGAACTTCTGCCCCCAAACCTACTTTTCTTAGAGAATTTAGATGTATACATTTACATAATATATATGTTTGGAAAGGGTCTGTACTTCACCAGATCTAAAAAGTATGGTACAGTAGATTGTATTTAAAAATATAATTCCTTAGAAAGCTTATTGCCTCAGGAAAAATTCATATAGCATCATTAGCAACCTTCTCCCTTTCTGATTTTTTTTTAGAATAATAATAATTTAAGTTTTCTAGCTTACATATGGTGAGTTTCTGAAGATGATGGACCTTTTTTGCCTGCAGGAGGTGGCTCTGACAACACTGCTAATCAAAGGTAGAATATCATAGGAAGTAACACCGACCTAAATTCAACTTTGAAAAGAGCTTCAGTCAGTAAGAAATATCAAATAAATGAAGGCTTGCACGTGGCCTGCTCTGTTAGTTGTAACATCATCTGGAATATTGCACCTTCAGCAGAAGTTCTTTCATGACCTTGGCAAAAAAATAATAAATGGAAATGAGGAGATAGCGTGCCTGTATGGCAGTAATGATTTCATGTACTTACATGCAGTGCTGCTATGCTGACGGCCTGAATCCCATAGCAGCCACAGCAAGTCAGAGCAAACCCCGTAACCTATTTTCTGAGCTTTATTGCTCATTTTTCAGGCTGGAAGTAGCTCTTGCTACATGGAAAGGAAATTGCTGGTTTGCTGGTAATCTGTTCTTGGTATGATTCATCTTTGGTACTTACTTCAGATTCTCTTTTGCAGTCCATCATTTGTCTGCTCTCAGTATGTCCTCAGGAATTCTTAAATTAAGGATCCCACAGTTTACATGAGCCTGTCTGCCTCATTGTCAGATGTTACCTTTTTCCCCATTAATGTCTTTTGAAGCTCTTGATTTCTAGCCAAATATCTGCCAGTAAAATCAGTATGATGCTTCTATCTCATTTCTGGAAATAAGTTAATTAGGCTCCCTTAGGGCCCCAAAGAAAAGCCTCTTATCTTTTGTCACTTTAATTTCTGCTGTATCCGTTTATGTTAGTGCTTTGTGAAAGAATACTCCTATTCTGTTGCTTGTTTGGTTTACTTTTTTCTTCATTTTTGGTTGCTCTTCAGAGTCTTTAGAATTTATCTTAAGAATTCATCTTGGACCAGTATTCTGAGAGGAATTAGAAAACAAGATTTTAAAATCTTTTTTCTCTTCAGATTTCCCTCTTTCTCAAAGAGGGCATATTTGGGCCAATTACGACCTGTTACAGTGTTAATTACGTGAAATTGAAATGAATATGAAACAGAGAGCATAAAGCCTCCTCCCACTTACTCCTTTGACCTTCTTTCAATCTGCTTTAACAGGAGAACGTGTTGCAAGGAAAATCGGGAAGAGAAAGAGAAATATATGAAAGTACTGGGTTGTGAAGAAAGGGAAAATTAAAGTATGTGCATAAGATAGTATATAGCTTGTTTATAAATACCTCTTTTGTGCATACATGCTGTTATTATGTTACCTCTAAAACTCTGAAATACTAAAATGATGCAAAATTTCCATATGTCCAAAACCATGCAAAAAGTTTAATTTTGAACTCCACTATGCAAATGTGAATTGTGGGTCTGCTCCCACTCATATCAGTGACAGTTTTATTCATTAATTAACAGGAGATAGTCTGAGATCCCAGTTAGGCACTCTGACAGAGTAAAACATAAGATTCTCTGGGCTCCAGTTGCTCAATAACATCCTGGGATATTCTTGTTATTAGGATGAACCTCTAACGTTCATGAACACATCGTGGATGAGGAAGAGTGTTATGGAACTGGTAAGACGAAAAAGAAGGATTAAGCTTGACATGAAGAAAGGTTCTGGGCTTGTTTCTTCTTTGTCACTGTTCACGCAGAGATCCTAGGTGCTGCCATTCTGTAGCTCAGTACCCTGTCTTGTCAAAGGATAAATCAGAACAACTGTTACATTGAGTTAAGCTTATTTCAGAGCCAATTGTGAGAGGAAAATTGTGCAAGAATCACAAAGAATGGGAAGCAGGAGGGAAGGAAGCTTATGAGTGTTAGCACATGCTGTCATCTACAAGGATGTGCAATTCAGCTTCCAGAAAGGTCATTTTTCTTTCTTGTATTTATACAGCTGCTTCCAGTTTAAATGAAATGGTCATTTGCTGAAAATTGATACTGATAAATTGAGTGTAATAATGGTTTAAAAATTTATGAAAGGCAAGTTAATGAAGTTGAACTGTTCAGTCTCTTCAATCTCGGTCACTCTGTACTTAACAGAAAAATCCTTATCTCTAGCTCTGCTTGATCTAGGAAATGTGTGCGTTATTGCTTTGAAAGATATGGTGATTTTACAAACAGACATACACATCGTAATATTTTCTGTTATTTATCAAGCATATTCTGATTACGTATAAAGGAATATATAGCTTAACTCCAGTATCACCAATTACTCCCGTAATTCCCTTTTAAAAAAAACCCAGCGGTAGTGGGTGTGTTTCCCATGTCAGAAGTAGTAACAGGACACAGATATGTACGAAAGTGAAAGAAATGGCACAAGTGGAAACAGGTTTAGAGGATTCATCCTAGTGCTGGTGGTTTGTTTGTCAGTCTTTAAATGGGTTCATATACAGCGATCCAAAGATCAGGAGTCCTCAGAAGCGATGTTGAAAAATACCACGTTTCAATGCCATAGGAACAACAAGACTTGGAAGAAGTTCAGCCAAGAGGAGAATAAACTAAAGAACCTTGAAATACCCGAAAAAACATTGATTATAGAAGAAAACAGAGTAAGGATGACTCCACTTTTCCCCGCTCGGATCCAAAGCACAGAATAAACATGCTATCTTAGATTTCATTGTAACAAAAATTGCAATCTTCACATTGCAGCAGGCTGTAGCAATTCCCAGCCTTCATTCTGCTTCACTATTAAAAGAGTTTCTTTATATCTCAACTCTCCGTGGCCCCATTATATATGATGGAACAAAGCCATTAACCCCTTCACATCTCTGTCCAAATGTGATTTTCCTCCAGTGAAGAGCTGTGTCTGTGGCTTTACAAAAGTGAGAGATCTCAGGAGTTCTCAAGGTTCATTCAACTCAATTGCCCGCAATTGCTCTGAATGGGCACAGTAAGCGGATAAATAAATTCCCAGCTGGCAGCTAAAAAATGAGATCAGAAAGCACAAGTTCCCCCACACCAAATAATAGAAAACAGGGCTGGGAAGGACCCCAGCAGATCCTTATTGAATTCTGAATATTCCTGAACTACAACGCTAACAGAACTGCATTCTGTTGACCAACACCCTGAAATAAAGAATAACCAGTCTCATATAGGAAGGGTCCTTTGCTGTTTTTTCCCGTGCTTCCAGGGTAACATAACTTCAGCTACAGCTTTCTTCTGCCTCTGGTCATAAAACAAAATGTATTCACACTTCTCGGCCCACTCTGTGCGTACATTCACCATTCCGCTGCTGGAGCTCCCTGGCAGCAACATCCCATTTATCTCTGTGTAAAGGATGGCACTCTATGTGTGAGACTCTGCGTACATCCAGTGTCTCTGATCTTCCTCGCTGCCCACTTCTTCCTACTCTCTTTTTCCTAAGAGCAGACAGTCATGTGAGAGGCTCTTGTTTTCTTCCTTCACTCCTGAATTCACCCTATTCCCCCTTTCAGGGGTCCTGTGCTCAGCCTCTCTGCCTCCCACATTTCCTACTCAGAGACAGGAGTAGCAGATACTATTTGCCCTTTGCCTCTGCTCTAAGCATGTGTCATTCAGCCTGCTCTACTGAGGGGTTGTGCAGGGGTCTTCTGTTGTGATAAGCTGTTAGTGGAAGCGGTTGTTTGAGCTGTAGGTATCTGTAGGAAGAGCTTCCGTCTGTGGCTATGGAAAACACCTTTCTTTATTCTCCCAGATCATTACAATCCCGGCTAGGAGACTACCATTGCCTGAGATTCTGGAATTCATCAATGCCTCATGGAAAAGTTATCCCAAGAATCACAGGTGGAGAGAAAAAACATCAAAATCCTGCTAAGTTCAGCCTAAGTTGTCCTAAGTCGAGCCTGGTGCTGCACTCCTCCCAGAATGGGGGGGTGAGAGGAATTCAGCTTCAGTGCAGATTTTGGGGGGGATCATGCGAGTGCATGACGACCTCTCGTGTGACTTGGCTGGTGCCCTCAGCCCTCACCTTGTGAGGTGGACACAGGAAAGAGTCCCTGATTAGTGTGAGTCATCAAGACACTTGAGGCTTTCATGTTCTTTCCGTGGCCTTTCCTAAAGAAGTAAATTTAATTCAAATTAAAAAAAAAAAAAAGACCAAAAAGCAGGGAAATCTGAAGTTTGCAGAAGTGACTGAGTGGTCCCTGTTTTCTGATCTATCCAAAAGCTGTATGAGTCAGTTCAAGTACCCATGAGACATTTTTAACTCATCATTAGTGTAGCACATTTCTGTCTCTTCATGTGCTTTCACCCTACTCACTATCTGACTACACTTTGGAATATGATTATAGGTCATATTCTTAAGGAGGATGTCCTTAACTTAAAATCTCTCCCATAAAATAATATTCTAACGTATCTTTTTAGATGCTTTGCATAACATATATTTATATTCACATACACTTAGGTCTCTTCTTTACTTAACTGTTTTTATGAAGTTCCCTAATGAGGTTAACGCATGAAAAACCAAAAAGCATTCCTGCTGGTATACCACTATCCTACTCCCTGTGTTGGTCTTTTCTTTGTTTATGACATTGCCTTATGGGTTACCAGCAGCATTTTTGAGTGTCAAGAGAGATCTGGTACTCTTCGGGTTGAATTCTTTGCTTGGGGAGGAACATCAGCAGTACATATGTTTCCTTGTAAAAGTCCAGCACGGCAATTTCTGAATGTGCTGGTGAGAACTGATTGTTGTAAATACCACAAAATAACAGTGTGGGGATACAGTAGGAATGGAAACCGGAGAACTGGCATGATGCGTCTGTTTTAAAGCCGGCTTTTATGGATTTTCTACAAATCACAAATGGTTACTGATCGGAAAATGTTTGTTCAAATACTACTCTACATAGCCTGTTCTACTCTGCTTTTGATGGTGTGCGCTATGGCCATCTGATAAAGTTTTTAGATGTGTTAAATAGGCTAGTGTTCATATCACGCTCCATGAATTCTTAAAGTGTTTTGGCCTCAGGGATGAGATTTTTGGGGCAGACTAGGTCTTTTAATGTAAGGATTAAGCTTTCAGAACTCTAAAACATGGCAAGTGTAAAAGAGCAACTCATATTTAAAGTGATTATAAAGTTTTTTCTAGTCTCCAGAGGCAACATGATTTAAGCACATTAAAGCAGAGTTTTAAATAATCAGAATCACCAGATTAAAGCAGAGATTTTTTTTATAGCAAGCAAAAACATTCATCATAGATTAATGGAATTTCAAGTCAAGTTTTTCATATAATGACTGGAAATGGCAGTTTTCACTTTCTTACACTAAAACTGTTTTCCTATGGTATCAACATGACATCAGCTTAGCTGAAATATATCTTCATTGTGTGAGTGTGAAAAAAAAAAGGAATTATTGTATTTGTACTTACTTTTATTATCTTGTGCTCAAATATAGACAAGGTTTCCTTATATACTCAATGTGACTTGACTTCATATACCACATCATTGTTTCTGAAAAGAATATTCATATTTTTCATGTCTTTTTAGGGTTGTCTTTCAGGCACTTCGCAGAAGTCGAAGATATGATCTTTGCAATGCAGAGTCTGAGGGAATGTGAGGGTTTGTGTTAATAGATAAGCTGCATGACTTTAATTTAAATCATCCTTGACAACATCAAACATCCAGGTGCAACTTAATCTGATATGGCAAAATGAAATTGATGTATGAATAAGGTTATCATATATACAGGTTTTCCTAGTTTGTTTTTTTTTTTTCCTTACTCAGATACTTTTTGAAGCTGTATTTTAAGTCTGCACACGTACTGTGAGTCCATTTACCCATTAACACAGAGCAGCCCACTCAGAGGGGTCTTGCATAGATTGCAATGTCACCAGTTGGAAAATTGTACCTTTTCTGTTGTAATGGTATGACTATATAGGAAGATGAAGCCACAGGGGGCAGAGGTAAGCACAGAGCAAGTTAGGGTATGAATGAATAAGAGACCAATTCTCTATAAAACACAGGCTTCTGTCCATGTTCTTGACCCCCCTCCCCAGCAAATACAGAGTTGCTTGTCTTTGTAAGGATTGCCGTATTTATGGTCTGCACTAAGTTAATAGTGTACAATACCCTGATTTAGATTTCTGCCATCTAAATTAAAGGAATTTTTTCATTAGTATTGGTAGTAAACTGGCATGAGAGATGTTACATTCTGCCTCTTTGCAGTCACGAAGATGTTCCCATGTACCTTTTTTCATCAGTTCTCATCCATTTAGACTGCAGTAATCAGTGAAATATCTTCTTCTCTTGCTTGACTGGGGACTAAATCCCCACTGAAGAACCTGTAATACCTTTGTATTGTATATTATGACATATTTTGTAACGATAGGCTGTGATGACGTAAATTTGGAATAGTACTATACCTCCAGTTACTAAAACAGTCTTATTCAGATATATCTATCTTCCACAACAAAGCCTGGGGAAAATAAAAAAGCACTGCTAATTGGTGGGTCATGAGAAATAATGTAGAAAAGCGTACAGTGATGAAGGCTGTGCAATAACAGACCTGTATCATTGCATCCACTGATTTGTTTACTAATACTCCTTCTACAAGGCCTGTAAACACAAAGAAAAACTCAAATGTTGAGTCCCACAATGGGTATGCACAAATATTAGCTTTGGTCCAAGGAGGATGGTCTCTTTGGGTTCTGTTTACAGTCAAGGCTGACAGTCAGCTTCCTCTTAAGCATTTGCTTAACTCTAAGTGTGCAGGTGCCCTATAAGAGCCTCTCCCCAGTAGCGGGGCACTGCTTTGCAGTCTTTCACCAGCCTGTTCATTCCCCCAGTGGAAGTTCGTATTTGAGCACAAGCAGCAGCATCATAACATTGGGCTCACTCTTCTCAGATATATTTGCAGACCCATTTGAAGTGTTTCACGGAACACCAGCGCTCCACAGAACGTACATTGAAAACCTCTGCCATAACTGGAAACAAGGGTGACTAACTTGCTCAAGCTGTAATGAGAATCCCTGAATATTTCCAGAATGTTCATATTCAGTATTCCCCCCTTCCACCCACACACGAGAAGTCTCATGGAACACATGACCCACACATGATCTCTGTGTCTGGGGCCAATGCTGCTTAGTGCTGAGCAACAGGACAACTTTCTCTGTTTCACATTAGTTGTAACTTTTTCCTTTGTTCCTTTCCCTTCTTTTCCAGTTCCTTGATAAGGGAGGACCCTTTGATTTGCTTGCCAGTGATCATTTGTATTTTAGAGAGCTTCAAGGAGTCAGATCAGGGAATCTTCTTGCATTTTTTTATGGCATTGAACTCTGGAAGTCTGGGTAGAAGCCAGCCAGTTGTCACATAAAAAACCAAATTTTAAAAAGGCAATAGGATGAACGCTATTTCCTTCCAACAGGGGAAAAGCTAGGGGGCATAGTGGCTAGCCGAGCACTACTGTAGTAGAAGACTGGGATGCCAGTTTTTCTTTCCACATAAGAAGGTACTGCCAAGGTTGATATATTCAGCTGACATAAACCTTAATTGCTTAACAATGATTGTGTAGCTACTTGATTATAATCATTGACAAATGCCAAATGAAATATGTAGTGATGGTATTTTACTGTAGGGTGATGTTCTGAGGAAGGGTGTAGGATAACATTTGTAGGCAGAGATAATATCTATTTTTAGACTACTTGGTATAATTGGAAAAGTTAGAGGAGCTTTTGGGCACAAAATCCCTTGTAAAAATCTCAGTGTAATAGATAACTCTTGCTCAGGGAGTAGCTATTTGCTGAGCTACAGAAAAAGGAATTTACGGCCACAATCTTTGTCCTTCACCTTGAAGTTTTGCAGAGGGCTGATGAATATGACACATACTTTGTCATCTACTCATTTGCATATTTTCAGGGAAGATTTCTTAAGCATTAGTAATGGAATAACACAAACTGAAGGGGTGCCCTACGTTCTTACAAAGGAAATCCCTTTGCTTTCTAAGAACATGAGATCTATACCATAATGACTGACTGATCTAGTTTGACCCTTTATCCTGCCGAGGATGGAGAGGTAGGTGCTTATCACCAAGAAATACCTAATAAATACATGCCAAAATGAATATCTCCTCTGGTTCAATCTCCTTACTGTTTGATAAAGTGCTAATTAAAAAGTAAAAAATAACTGTAACTGGAAATAAAAAATCACATTTCACAGTTCCTAATTTTTCACCTTGCTTGCTTTCTGACTTATAATAATAACACCTAAATGGAGGTATAGTTGATTCTGTCCAATGGCAAAGATGATTTCTGAAGGTTATCATTTTGTTCAGAACTGTGATGGAGTATTTTTCACGTGCTACCATAAATTTTGGAAACAGTTGTATTTTTGAAAACCAGTATTTTTGCAAGTTTCTACTTAGTGATTTTGAAATGTCGAAGCATTTCACCTGTAGTGATTAAGCACAGCGATATGGTGACAGATACTGGTCTCTGTTACTGTTTGCTTAAGTAAGCATACCGAAGCAGAATGTTAAGGTGTATTGCCTTTGATTATGGCAACACTAACAGGATTTATAAGTTAATAGTAAGGATTTTCAGATGCGAAGTAAGGACAACTCTGTAGATGAAAGAGAAGCAAGGAAATACATTCTGTGAGCAGCCAAGCAGCTTAAACAGTACAACAGAACACGTACCTTCTTCTGTTCCTGGTTTAGCATCTTAAAACCAAGGAAGGGAAAAATATCCCTGTTATAATACTAGGCCTAATAATTCTACGTTTTCTACATGTCTAAGAACTTTGAATGCAGGCAAGAGATGTGTATTTATTGGGATGCACATATTCTCCATAATTAGTGTACTGCATGAATGTCTGGAGAACCAACTGTTCAACCTTAGATATAAGCCTCTGAATAGAGTGGAGTTATATACAAGAAATTTTCAGCTATAAAAGGTTTAACTATATACACAACGGTGGCTGAGATTCTGTTTGTACATGGCTTCTCCTCTGCTTTGCCTTTACATAAATGTTTAAATAAACCTTCATGTTTGGGAGCATGTGCTTTCCTCAGGCAAAAAGGTAACATCTACCCATGGCTGATTCAAATGAAAATATGAAGTAACTCAAAAATACTTTAGTATACAGACAGTGACGGAGTACAAACTAAGTAAGTGGTAAATGAAAGCTCTCTCCATCTCAAGAAGTTACAGAATGAATGCTACTTAGAGCTACACATTACGCCTTCAAGACAAGACTGCTATTGAAAAGAAAGAAAAATGTTCTTAAGCAGATACGACATGAATATGATTACAGAAATGATACTAAGTTATCAACTTAAACGTACAAAACTTTTTCAAAACAAGTATTTTACTATTAGCTAAGGAGAACAGAGAAATGGTAACAAATGCTTGCCCAATTCTTATTTGGGCTTGTCATGCTTTTAACCTTTCTGAATACCACCAGTTTGAGGAATGGCTACACCACTCATCTTCATTTGCTTTTGTAATCTGCAACGCATCAGGTGAAATAACACCGCCTCTAAATTAGACTATGGGTTCAGTTAGAGGCAGGCAGGTATTTTGCGTGACATTAAAATACAGAAAGCCCCATCAGCCTCATGATACGGGCTTCTTTGTTTAAAAGCAATGAGATGAAGGTTTAACAGCATGCATTTGTAAATGTTGCATTTTTGTAGACACAGGGTATGCGCAGTTCTGTAGCAAGCAAGCCACCCCAGAAATCATCTTTCATTTCAATGCAGCCAGGTATCCAAATAGCACATTTAAACACATATATGATATTTGTCACAGGATCAATGCCAGCTTTTTAGTACAAGACCCAGCACAACTGAGGCCTTAATACAGATGAAGGTCCAGAGTACTATGGCACCACCATGCTTATGAGTATATTTGTTTCTAAAAGCACGCCATTTGAGTGGGTTTTCCCAGCCACCCACTCTTTACCACTGCCATTTCAAAAAGGAACATATTTTGTCTGCTATCTTGAGGTTCCCGGAGTAAAGTCTTCAGAGAAAAAGCTCACTCTTCAATTAGACACACTCTTCTCCTCATCTTGCTCAAGATACAGGGCTTGTTTGCATAGAGAAGACAGTGCACAGTTAATTAAATTGTGAACATAATAACTGTCCAGAGATTTTACACTATTCCTCTGCAGAGAACACCTACAGAGCACTGTACCAGGCCACTTGCCTTATAAAATACAAAGAGCTACTCCAAGTGTACAGTGGATAACAGGCTGTAAATTCACACACTTCTTTACCTGTATTTTAACTTTCCTGTGTGGGTAAGCTAAAAAATAAATGCTCCTCAGAGAATTTGTGAACTTAACAAAGATTAAACATCCAGGACATGACTGGGAAGTTCAGCCTTTTTGTTGTTTTCAACATAACCTTGAACCGTAGAACACGAGTAAAACCAGTTCACTGATGGGATTAGCTGCATTCACACTGTAGGAGCATTTCTCAAAGGTGCAGATCTTCTGAAAATCTGTATGCAGCACCAGCTGCGTGCAGGGTCGAACAGCTCTTGGAGAAACACCTTCAGCTATTCTCTGGGCTTTTATGCTTGAGCTATTGGCTGGAAGTCCCCTTTGAGGAAATTTAGAGGCTGGCTATAGTCTCAGAATTTAATAAAAGCGTTTGTTTTAACTTGCTTTAATCTTCAGAGAAGGCTGAGGGAAATTCCAAGTGACTGAAAAGACACAGAATAAATAACTAAAGTCTTTGGACTTCAAATCTGTTAGACTGTTAGCTAATTTCATGTGCCCCAATGTGTGCACTTTCATATCCCCTAGCAGATAAGGACTAGTAAGCAATCAAGCAAGTCTGACATGTTCCTGCAAGTCAATGAGTTTGAAGAGTACCATCAATCATTTTTCACTGTTTGTATAATCTATTGTAGTGTTATACGGACGGGTGCACTCCCGATGGGTAAAAAACTGGCTGGATGGCCAAGCCCAAAGACTTGAGGTGAATGGAGTTAAATCCAGTTGGTGGCCGGTCACAAGTGGTGTTCCCCTGGGCTCAGTATTGGGGCCAATTCTGTTTAATATCTTTACCAATGATCTGGATTGAGGGGATTAAGTGCACCCTCAGTGAGTTTGCAGATGACACTGAGTTGGGTGGGAGTGTCGATCTGCTTGAGGGTAGAAAGGTGTTACAGAGGGATCTGTACAGGCTGGCTCGATGGGCCAAGGCCAATGGCATGAGGTTCAACAAGGCCAAGTGCCGGGTCCTGCACTTGGGTCACAACAACCCCATGCGGTGCTACAGGCTTGGGGAAGAGTGGCTGGAGAGCTGCCTGGCAGAAAAAGACCTGGTGGTGTTGGTCAACAGGGCCAGCAGTGTGCCCAGGTGGCCAAGGCAGCCAATAGTATCCTGGCTTTTATAAGAAATAGTGTGGCCAGCAGGACTAGGGAAGCGATCGTCCCCCTGTACTTGGCACTGGTGAGGCCACACCTTGAATACTGAGTTCAATTTTGGGCTCCTCACTGCAGGAAAGACATTGAGGTGCTGAGGAGTGTCCAGAGAAGGGCAATGAAGCTGGTGAGGGGTGTAAAGCACAAGTCTTATGAGGAGCAGCTGAGGGAACTGGTGTTATTTAGCCTGGAGAAAAGGAGGCTGAGGGGAGACCTTATCGCTCTCTACAACTACCTGAGAGGAGGGTGTAGAGATGTGGGGGTTGGTCTCTTTTCCCAAGTAGCAAGTGAAAGGATGAGAGAAAATGGCCTCAAGTTGCGCCAGGGGACGTTTAGACTGGATATTAAGTAAAATGCCAGGGAAGTGGCTGAGTCACCATCCCTGGGGGTATTTAAAAGCTGTGTAGATGTGGTGCTTAGGGACATGGTTTAGTGGGACTTGGCAGTGTTAGGTTTATGGTTGGAGACTCTATCTTAGAGATCTTTTCCAACCTTAATGATTCTATGATTCCATGATTCTGTATTAATGAGTGACGGCCTGTCCCCTCCCCACACAATTGTAGGTTGTAATTTCTTGTTCTGGTGTCTGCTGTTCTTCCACAGAGTGAATTTCAATTCAAATAGGTCTAAAGATGGAAAGCACTTGGGAAACAGTATAGTTTCAGAAAGCAGAGCTGAAACTTGGAATATTTTTAAGGGGTTTAGTTGGTTTGTTATTTGCTTGTGGTTTTGCTGATGCGATTCATGTTTGCCTGACCTCCTGCTTTTGCTTAGAGACCTCAGGTTGCTTGTGACACACCTGAAGAAATTTCAGCTCCCACTTTATTAAACTAATGCGAATCAGATTTGCTGGCTGGGAACTAGAAGGCTATCACCATGGTTGTGTGACAAGACTTTGAATATAAAAAAAGCAATTTCCTTCCTTTATTCTACTCCCTTCTCTAATACTACAGCTCAGTTTCTGTACCTGATAAAATACTTATGATTTTATCTGCTTTACAGTAGCTACCCTGAAGTTTAATCTGATGCCTGAGAAAAAACTTAATGAACCTGAAATAGAAAATAATATACAATTTAGAATTTAAAGAATATAGAGAAGTTGAATATAAAATTGATTCCTTTTAAGAAGTAACATTATTATTTATGCCACAGGATACACTTTATGCTATTTCAGTTTATTAAATTCTCTTTAGCATGCATTTGAAATTTTTAACAAGATTTTCTTGAAAAGCTCTCCCTATTGCACAGTGGGTAAACGTTAGACTTCTCAGCCAGCAGGTCTTAGTAGCATTACTAACACCAAGGCTAGCTGAGAGGAAATTAATTGATTAACCTGCTACGGATGTGGATGAAGAGCAGCTGACTGGATGTGCTTATTTTGCGGCTGTTATTTTCTGCAGTACAGTGTTTAAGCTGTACTTGTGTGAATCAAGACCGCCATCCCATGGTTGCTCACAGATTAGTTTTCATGGCCGTTCCAGCAAACAACGTCTGTCCCCACGCCATCTCTCTTTGCAGGGTGGTTGTACTTAAACAGAACATAACACTTCGTCCTCACCACCTTTTAAATACTGTGTTTTGCCATGCTGTGTATTGTATTAAACTTCTTCCCAGCTGCCAAAAATCTGCAACTTTAGTTGCCTATGACAGGTAATTTTCACAGCGCTGAAAAGTTACCGAAGGGGAGGAGAGCACAGGGAACGGATTAAAACAAAAGTGTGGCGTAGCCAGATTAAAATGAACCTGTAGTATACTTTACCAGGCTAAGAAACAATAGTTATTTTGGCATCATAAAAGAAGTATTTTGGATGATGCTGCATCTTTGCTTGCCAAGCTAAATGCTGCAGCACTTATGGCCAAGTTCATTCCTGAAACTCAACTTGGTAAAAAGACAAACTGTGAGGCTACAATAATTACATATTACCATAGTACGTCAGTAGTTTCTCACAGGAGGTGGTCTAATACCTAATATTGTTTGGGGACCCATGACAGCTTATGCTTCATAGACGTTTTTACAGGTGCTTTCTAAAATAAGCAAACATCAACTGCTTGCTCCCCCAAGCGCTGTCTGTAGAATCCAGAGCTCTCTTAACATGAGGCTACAGTTTCTGTTTTCAATAGAAATCCTCAAAGTAAATCCCAACAATTGGAGGAAAGGACTGAGCAGTTTTCTGTTTATGAAAGTCAAGTAGCTGTTTGTTTGAGACTGCTTGTTGGTATGTGTCCCACTTGAAATGTTGACTGCTGCTGCCAATTTTTACAGAGCATTTATGCAATTACCTAATACGGGATTATGCTGAATGCGTAATTTTCCTTGGCTGCATTGTGCTTGACACTAATGAAATCTGAAGATACATCTGTATGTGAAACTTAAGAGGGCTGGTCTGCACAGGAACAATCTATAAATGTAAGGAAATCAGCTGAACATATAAAGTCAATACACCTAAATTACTATATCTTAAACTCCTCTGTGGATAATTTCATTCTCGAGTAGAGTAATTTCAGTGTATTGCACACTCAGCCAAATGGTAAAATTACTTCACAACTGAATGACAACATCCACACTATGTAATAGGCTCTAATTTAGGAAGTGTGAAAACATCCTCTTGTGATTCTGGTTAGAATGAACTGAGAAACTACTTTCCCCAACTACTCATCACCATTCAGCAGTCAAAGGTTGCTGCCTTTATCCATACGGTTGGTGCAGATGATTGGATGAGCATTCTGATCTATTTCAGTATAAATTTAGACAAACGACATTTATGCCTTTTTTTCTTTTTTTTTTTCTATTTTAAACTAAGTCACATAATTTGCATTGAAGCTTTGAAAAAGTGCTTTATTGTCTGAGTTGGTAGAATAAGGTTTGTTAGATGATACAGCAACAATCAACTGGAGGAAGGCAGGAGATACAATTTCAAGCTGCTGTGAATGAAGGTGAATTTCTTTATCCTCCATAATGCTTGCATTTTCACTGGCAAAGCTGGTGTTGGACCAGAATTAACAGCAACTTTGCTTTATCATTTACCAAAATTCCTTGAAATGCATCTTGTTCTAACTGCTTTGGATTATCATGGAAAAATACTCTTGCAGACATGATTAACTGTGCTCATATCATGGAATTTTTTCTTCATAACGGGGTGCCAGTCTCCTTTGATGCTGCATAGATGGAGGAGAATTAGAAGTACCGTGAGTGCAGTTAAATTCATTGATTGCTAACAGCAGAAAGGATGCAATGTATTTATTGATGCATGCCCATTCTTCAGCTAGACCATGGCCAGAGCCTTGCTTAAATATGGTGGTATTCCTAGCGCCTACACCCAGCCAGCGATTGGGATCTATCCTGCTTCAGTCAAACAGGCCAAAAATACATCCTCCTGCTTCAGACCTGTTGTGTGTCGAAGAAAAGAGGTGGGTACAGGCAGACCAGGACACTAGTTACATTTACGAATAGTCATGTTATACCCTCTAGCATAGCCAAATATGGCCACATGATGAAACCTCTGAATGTACAAAGCTGCTTTACCGGTATACCTTGTAAAAAGAGGAAACACTGTTAAGTATCATTTCCTCCCTGAAGAAGATAGAAACTATTAATTATTCTATTATTAGTGTGTATAATTTCATATGGAGGAAACACAGGTGGCTGATTTTGTACACTTGAAATCACCAGTTTGTTATATTAACAGTGCCGTATAGCCAGTAGGTGGCAACAGCTATTTAATTTAGTCAACTAAGGCAGCTATCTGGCTCCTGTTCTGGGGCTCATGTTAGCTTTGAGCCTTACAGAGTAACTCGGCCCCCAAGAGTCTTCCTAGTGTATTCTCAGCTTTATAGTTGAAGAACCTGCTTGTGCAGACAGGCGAAGTCATTTGTCAGGGCAGTGTCAGAGCTGGCACTAAATTTAAGTTCTAGTCTCCTGTTCTTCTATGTATTCTATATATTATCTAATTAGGAACTTCTGAACTTTTTTCCTTGTGTTACGTACAAATTTATGATGTGTTCTAAAGCAGCTGTGAACAAACACTTTCTCAAGGCCTCTCTTTCTATGCCATTTAAGTACTCCTTTGTACTTGTATTGAGAGAGACACCAGAAAGCTATATACTGGGAGTATAGATACAGTATCATATAAGATATAAAATTACCTTTATTTGCTGTGAATGATGCAGAATGTTATTATCAATAGGACATGAAGAAGGAAGGGTTTTTACACAGTCCTTAAAGCTGATTAGAGTATAACAGCTGTAATGCTCAAGAGTTTGCTTGGGACAAAGCCATGAGGTGTTTTGTCAGATTAGTGAAACATCATCCTCATACAGCATTATGTCTGGAGTTTTGGGCAACAGTGCTGTCAATAACTGCTCAGAAGTGCATCTAAAAAACAAGAGGTCTGGTCCTTGACTTGTCAATAGATTGGTTTTGTTTTCTGCAAATAGACATCGGGTGGCTCTGCTGTTTGGACCAGCTGTTCAGCATATCTCCAGCCAGAAATTTAATATGAGGTGAGAATGACAGAGAATGTCCATGAGAGAAGAGGATAAACAAGAGGCAGATGGCCCATGTGTGAAACCTGCAATGCCAAACAGTGGATTAAGATGCTCTTTTAAAATGCTACTTCACAACCTTAAAGCATCTGAGAATAGTTACATTTCCACTAGCTACAGAATGAGAAAATTTATTCTGGTCTTCATCAGAACATCTCCCATTTGCTGAACTACTGTAGGAGCTGCTTGTCTAAAAAGTGACCTAACAGTAGTTGATTACTGCTCTGTAAGTAGAGGGGAAGCATTAAAGTGCCACCTCCCTGCATGGTTTTATCAAACTAATTACCAGAATGATCAGCTCTGGGTCAGAGCTAGGAAGCAGGTGAGACTCATAAGAAAACCATTTGGGCAGTCAACAATTTGCCCAGTCGCAACAATGCATCAAAGCTGCTTCTTCAATCAGTGCTTCTGTCACGATGTTGTAGGATAGCCCCCATGACTAGAGTGCTGTGATGGGTTGTGCTCTACACAAAGAAGCAGCTCAGATGCATGGAGCTTTGCCATGGAAAAGACAATAAGTCTGTCAATGGTTTATGGGTTCAGAAGGTAAGTCACAAAGGGACACACAGTGGAGTCTGCTATGGGCTGCCTAGTCAAGGAGATAAGGCAAACAAAGCCCTCTTTAAACTGGAAGAAGTCCCCTAATCACAGGGCCCGCTTCTCATGGTGTGTCTTGAACCACTCTGACATCTGCTGGGTGGACATCATAGCATGGTGCAAGGAAGTAGTGAGATTTCTGGAGTATATATGGGACAATTTTTTGGTTCAGGAGCTGGATAGACCAACTCAATGAGGTACTCTGCTGACCTTCTCTCCTGAATATGTAAGAACTGGTACAGAATGGGAAGGCTGACAGCAGTCTTGGCCGCGGTGACTTTTGTAGTCGTACCAATGACCATATCTTGGCTGCTGCTGTACGCCTGCAGGGACAGGAGCAAAAAGCTGAATGGATTTAGTGTCCCAGGAGCTAAGTTCTTCTAATGGATGGCAGGAGAACGGAGAAGCTGGCCCCATCTGGGATAAAGGGAAAATCAAGGTGGGAACAAAAAAATTAGAGACAAACAGAATACTTGACAAATCTGGTTTCCCTTTAGCTGTGCTATGTGCAGCAGCAAGTGTGCAAAGAGATGGTGGTAGAGCTGAGCCACATCTTCCCTTCTGAGAATTGAAAATGGGTCGCACCTCAAAAGAAATGTTTCATGGGAACAAGCTGTATCTCTTGCCAGTTTAGTCAGGAAGGGTTTCTTCACTTCATGCTAGAATATCCAGGTAGGAGGACGTGTCTCACAGTCACATATCAGAAAAGTCATTGATATGGTGAACAGGACATTTGCCTGATGCAAGCCCCACGTTCAACACTTGCATTGACGCAGTTGCAAAGGGCAATGAAAATTGCCTTGAACAAAAAGGCTATTATTTAGGGTTTTTTTTGGTGGCAGATTTTTTTTACCACTCCTGTTGGAGCTCTTTCAATAGTTTAAATACACATTGGAGCAAAGAATTGAACATGACTCTCCTGTATCCACTGTGAAGGATCTAAACATGGGGCTGCAAAGACCCATGGAGGGAGGAGGAAAGACAGTATCCGAAGTCTCTTTTTCAGGACTAAACACGGATTATATCCTTGCTGTATATGATAAACACAAAGCTTATGTCTGTTCCAGGATTGTACTACAAATTTATCGATTGTCTTTTTTTTCACAGAAAACTTCGAGAATTTCTTGGAGAGAAAAAAAATCTCAAATATATTCACAAAATGGGGATTTTCTTCCCCAGGCAGTTTGTCTTACAGAAAAGATGATCTCCCTTGCTGAGCCGTGCTGCCAGAACTCTTCCTTTTCATGAAAGGAAATTACGGTTCCTGTGAAGGTGCCACAAATGACACGGATGGTTGGCAGCGCCAAATCGTTATTGTTCGAGTAAACATTTTCAAGCAGAGGATAAATAAACCCTCACTGTAAATGAGGATCTGGAGAGGGGTAATAGAGAAGTGTGTTAGGGTATTGTTACCATGCTAAATGTGTCTGTTACCGAGGTATAGGAAAATTAACCAGTACGACTACTTTTCTCCACACAAAGGGTGGATTAGAGCCAGCAGATGTGGGGTGCCCATGTCTAGCAAGGGGGGAAATGCAGTTATATGTCAGGAAGGCACAGGAGGTAAGGGCTTCTCTTCTGCTTTCTGCTACAGACTTCACTGTGAGACATTGACCTCAGCACAAATTCAGCTGAAAAAAAAGAGAAAAGACCCCTATGTATCTCATTTCCAAAGGCTATTATCATGTTTCAATACTTGATGGTACTGGAATTATATGTAAAGGTTGTGAAAGAATCACATGGTATCTCCTGTCACTGCAGTGACTTTTATTTTATACCCGAATGAACACATTATTTGTGAGTTTGCTGATGACTGGTATCTCTGACAGTGAACTCCTAGCCTGACCTTAAAGCAGCAGCCCGATTGTGTTGGTACAAGTTCCTGCTTTACAGTTAGGAGTTTGCATGCTTGAATTCACACTTTGCAAAGTTCCGGAGAAGTGACAGTTTACACAGGATTGCAGGGGATGAAAGATGACCTTTAAAAAAACACACAACATACTGTCTAACTAGATTGAATGTCCATATAGGCTGATGACCTCGAGGTAACAGCCCAGGTTGTGTCTTGGGCAGCTGGTAGCAGAATGATCTCAATGCATGATCTTTTTAATTGGCAATTCAATTTTCTAGGGGTACTTAGGAATGCAAAACGCCTCACTTTAAGGTATGACTGAGACTGCAATTGTTCATTCAGGCTTTTGCCTCTGGAAGTGCAAGGTGTTTGCTTTTAGGATAACCTCTTTCTACGTTTTCTACGGATAGCAGTTGACTGATGGTGCGTTTTTGCTCCCTTGTCACAGTAATGCTCAGAGCCTTTCATTCTGAGCTATTTTATGTTACCAAAAAAAAAAAAAAAAAAGACTACTCAAGGCTGTTTCTATTTTGCTGAGTAAAGCAGGACAAGCTTTCTGAACCTTAGCTCTGTGACCAAGAGCATGGACAGGCTGAGGTCCAAACTGCTTATGGCCAGCCCCCTCCAAAGCATGTGTCTTGGAGTCAGATCATTGGGGTGGTGCAAACCAGAGCAGAGGAGGAGGCTGCCAGCTGAGCAGTGTGAAGTTCAGTGCTTGAGCCTGCTCAGCCTGTTTTTTCTTTTATTTAGAAGTGTTAACACACCTTAAGAGACCAGACAATATCTGTGCAACAGGCTGCAGATGCCTACAAAATGCTACTTCTGAACAGATTTCTCCTTCTTTCAAGGAAGCATACATAGAAAGTAGGGGTCAATACAAACTCAGTTGGACTATCTCTAACCAATGTTGATTAACCCTGTTGTATGACTGTAGCATCTTATGCTACATCAGACTATCTGATGACTGCATTATTTATTTTTTTTTTAATACAAGAAATCCTTTCATATTAAATGAGATGGTTAATTCACTGGGGCATGTTCAATGCGGTGGAATTTGCACCCAGTTGCAACATTTGGAAGTTAACATTGCAGAATGGATAAGTTATGTTATGAGCCGAGACCCCCAGAGACATGCGGGTGCCTGAGTGTCTCCCCTCCAGTGAGGGAACCGTGGTCGCTTTGACTGGTGGTGGCTGGTGCTCAGCACACGCAGCTCAGAACTAAGTCTCCTGGCATCCAATAAGATGCTTGCCAGTAAACCATGTATTCTGTTTGCTCCTCTAATGATGAATGATTTCTTCACCATTCTCCTCGAATAAGGTATTTACCTTCTTGCACCGCTTTCAGATTTGGGAAGCTTTGTAAAAACCTGCACTAGAACTGCTGTAATTTGCAATAAACCAGTAGCGTGCAACTCAACTTCTTCTGTTTATGATCGAGTGTGGATTGAAAGCCAAGCAGATAGTAAAAGTACATTTCAAAGCAAAGAAATCCATATATGTAAGTCAAGCCAATTAATGCTAAGGCATAATCAATGCTATTTGACCGGTGAATAAACTCACTAAGCAGCTAGCAGAGAAGAAACTGGAGTTCCTCTATGCACGCAGGAAGAAATCTATTGCATAGAGATTATGGAGCTTGTCTCCCTGTGGGTTTGTAGGGGAAAAAGCCTTACACTAGCTTCACAGATGCTACTGAAGATCAACGTTTTGTACTTCCTTTAAACATTTATTTTCTGTTCTTATAAGAGGCGGTTACCTTAGGAAAATAACCCAAGTGGTGGATTTCAGCAGAGAAACTCTTACCTACACTTCAGTTTTCTTCCACAGGAATCCTAGCGATTACTGCTTTGCCAATGCAGGAGTTGAGCTGGAAAAGCAGCTTTGAGCAACAGATAGGAGATGATAGCCACTGTTTGCCCTTGCTTGGGCCAGTCCACTCTTATCCCTTTATTTTAATAAGTAGGTTCCCAGTGAGGCAGGATCCTTGCCAAGCCTTGTAGAATGTGCCCTTATACCGATACTTTTGTGTTCCATATAGACATTTTTTTGCTCAGGTATTTGCTTTTAACACTGCTTTAGATTTCCATCACTACAACATTTGAGTGTCTCAGTCTTAGACTAATTTTTTTCTTTCTGCTTCCATATGAAATGGGGAAGGCTTTGTGGTTTGTTTTTTTTTTTGTTTTCATATCCTCGTTGCATGGGGAGGGACCAGAAGCACAGAGATGCTACACCTCGAATTCTCAAGCCCAGTGAGGTGCCTGACTCCTACATGGCAGAAATTCCTCTGTGTGTTGGAGGGTCCGAGCGCGACTTGGTTGGAATCACATAGAAAGCACGTGGCTGACCGGGGAATGTGGACAATGAATTGGCCTCCTGTGTCTCTAGTGAAAATAGGCTTGGTGGGCACGCACTGAACAGCGGTTTGGCAGCGAAAAGCGAGGACAGTGAGCCGGAGAGTTTGGAGAGAGTGTTATATCTCAGCCTAGGGTCTTTAATGGGTCTAACCCGATCCTCTTTTTCAGCGCGGCAGTACCTTACAGCATGAATTATCCTATTGCACTTAGAGGAGGCAGTTCATTGGAAGATATTAAAATTAAAAATAGAGTTGCATTTTCAGGAACTGTGTGGCAAAGGGAAAGGAAAGGGCGTTCATAGCAAACATTTTTAAGATGTATATATTGGTGTCATTACTCCCAGTTTCTGACTCAGTAACAACGGCATATGTATCAAGTGGTGAATATACCCTGAAGTTCACTGTTCTGACTGCACTTGCTGAATGAATTTTGTTAATCTTCACTTTAAGCATAAGCGCACATCTGATATAGTCTTCATACATCTCGCTTGCTTTTCCTTTTCACCCTCAGAATATTCCCCTTGATTATACCCCATTTACTTGGGCTGTTTTAATTCTGAAAACTACACACAAACACACACAAAAAAAAAAGATTGGGGCATACTAAGTGTTTTAAAGAAGCTTCTGGAGGCTTGAACGTGGCAATAAAGCCTTAGGAACAATCTGACATTTTGCTGGACCAAAAAACTCACTAAAAATGTATTGTGAAAATCAACACCAATATAGAGAGATCCCAAATATCCCTGTTGTACTTCCTTGATGTTGTTTGAGTTTAAATCAGCCTTTTGGAAACAAAATTCATCTTCAGAACAGTGGCTCGGGGTACATAATCTTCACAGATTACAGACTAACAATATTAGATAGACCCTCTGCAAATTAACAGAATCTTCACTGAGCCCCAGTGCCTGCCTTGGCATGGATTTTAGTTGCTTCTACCTCTCAGCTGGAAAACATGAGTGTGTATCTGGTGAAAATGTGCTTGGTGCTCAATGACCTTTTTAGTTCAAGAAGATCCATCTGTCTTTCCTTTTACTTCATGCGTCTTCACCACGGAAACAGAGTGAAAGGAAAATGAAGTTTCAGTTTTCAAAAAACTGATGCCTAAGAATGATTGTGTGACTTGTGCTGCGAAAAAGGCAAAAAAAGCAGCTGAATATTTTGTGGCTTACTTTCAAGATTCCCATCAGTGTTATAAAGAACACAGTTGGGTTTTAATTGCTGCCTTAGCACTACCAAGATGATCTAATAAAGCTGATAATTTTGCTGTTTGCTATTGCTTTTTTCTTTAAAATAAAAGTGAAAGTATCTTCCAAAATTATATTAATGTGTTCTTTTGATTACAAACTACTTCACTTAATTTCTTTATAAGCTTTATAACTAGTTCCAATTAATTCCTGATTACTGCCCATAACATCTGGATGTTGCAGCAGTGCACATGCTCTATAAAAACATACATTTAGACCAATCATACCCTGAAGCTTCACATGGATGAAACCAATTTTCTGCCAAAAAAGAGAAAAAATTGGATGCCCGTGCTGATTCCACCCTAGCCAAATCATGCACTAGGTGTGATGTTAGGTGCTTAACAAAAGAGAAGAAAGAACACTGCCACACTGGGAATCCGGCCCACAGCTTTGACCCTTGAAATATGTGTTTAAAAAATTCCATATGCAGTAAAAGGTGAGCAGTAATATTGTTCTGTAGATGGGGAAAACGGAAGCACAGAGGGTGAAATATGTCAGAGTAACACAGTGGTAGAACCAGTAATGAAACACAAATATCTTGCTCTGTCAATTTACTGTGCGATTTATTCAAAGGTTTTTGGGCATGTCCTTCTGTAGTGTTTCAGGCTGATAAAGGCTATGTCCACGTTAAGACCATACCTGCTCTGCTGTGCAAACCCCAAAGGCCCATGACACCCCTTAATGGCTTCTGGAGCCTTCCCAGAGCCCCTGGGGCTCAGAGGGGAGCTACCTGCCTCTGGATCGAATGGAAAATCACAGCTGAGAAGGGGATTAAGAAACAGTTTTTAGCTGCCTCTCGGCTGTTTGCTCCCTGGCTGAGACCGGAGCCCATCTGTGCAAGCATCCTCCTTCATTTTGGATCTGGCAGCAGGCAGCGGTCTCTGCTTCGGAGCAGTGCCACTAGCTGTGCCTTCCAGGAGCAGAGGAGGACGGATGCAATGGGTCCTTGTGGGTCTGCGAGTCACCCTGTGACTGGCCCCAGCCACAGAGACAAGGTTAGCACAAAAAGGAAAGTGGGATAATGGAGTATCCACAGCCAATACCTAGTTTAACTGCCATGAACTGTTCATATTTCAAACATCAGTGTCTGCGTTCATAATGTGACACGTGTTTTCTCTTTAACATCATTCTCTTCAAACATGCTACTTTTAAGACTTTTGTTTTTACTCCCTTTTGGGTTCAAAACTTACAGTTGACTTAAAATAAGCATGGATTCTTCTGCTTTTTTGTCAGGATGAGAAACCGGTGACATGAACTGTTCTGTGACGGGCTCCTCATATGACCTTTCCAATGTGGCCTGTAACAAGGCAGTAGTGGAAATTTTATGAGGAAGCCCATAAACTTTTCAACTTGGGTCAAGCCTGTCATTGCGTGTATTTTATTCACGTCAGCTTGCTTCCCTCCCATCTTAGCTTCCCATTGACCCCACACGCCAACACTTGCTTGAAACTGTACAGCTCTGGAGTCCTCACCACAAGAAGGACATGGAGCTGTTGGAGTGGGTCCAGCAGAGGGCCACAAAGATGATCAGAGGGCTGGAGCACCTCTGCTATGAGGACAGACTGAGAGAGTTGGGGTTGTTCAGCCTGGAGAAGAGAAGGCTCCAGGGAGACCTTATAGCGGCCTTCCAGGTGGGCCTACAGGAAAGATGGGGAGGGACTCTTTATCAGGGACTATAACGCTAGGACAAGGGGTAATGGCCTCAAGTTGAGAGAAGGTAGATTTAGATTGGATATCAGGAAAAAAAAGCTTTACTGTGACGGTGGTGAGACACCGGAACAGGTTGCCCAGGGAAGTTGTCAATGCCCCATCCCTGGAAGTGTTCAAGGCCAGGCTGGATGGGGCTTTGAGCAACCTGGTCTAGTGGGAGGTGTCCCTGCCCATGGCAGGGGGGTTGGAACTAGATGATCTTTAAGGTCCCTTCCAACACGAACAAAAAAAAAAAAAAAATAAAACGTCACCCTTGGAGAATAGTCTAGTACCAGATGACCGCTGTTTCTTTTCATTTGCTCCTTAGATCTTAACATGCTTTTCTTCTGAGGGCCACCAGCAGTAATAATCCCCCCCTCTCCAAGAATATGTGAGCAAATAGCTCTGGGTTGTTGCTGTTAGGGGCCTAGAACATCTCTCTTACGAAGAAAGGCTGAGGGACTTGGGTCTTTTCAGTCTGGAAAAAAGAGTGGGGAGGATCTTGTCAATACTTGTAAACACTTAAAGGGTGGGTGTCAGGAGGATGAGGTTCTTTTCAGTGGTGCCCAGTGACAGGACAAGAGGTAACAGGCACAAACTTGAACATAGGAAGTTCCACCTCAACATGAGGAGGAACTTTACTTTGAGGGTGGCAGAGCCCTGGCACAGGCTGCCCAGAGAGGTGGTGGAGTCTCTGTCTCTGGAGACATTCCAAACCCGCCTGGACGCGTTCCTGTGCAACCTGCTCTGGATGACCCTGCTCTGGCAGGGGGGGTTGGACTAGATGATCTCCAGAGGTCCCTTCCAACCCCTACCACTCTGTGATTCTGTGGTTCTGTTCTTTATGTAAGGGAGAGTTGGGCTGGGGAAAAACAGGAGGATACCACTTAAACAGAGGGCTGCCAGATTGTTTTGGTGAATCCACGGCACTGTGTAGCTGCGTGGTATTGTCTATGTAGTTTAAGGGACACTTTGCACTGAAATTTTGTCCTTGGCATAGGTGGCTGCACAGAAAATTGCTTCCCTGCTCCTGCTCACAGCTGTATATATGTAACTTGTCTTCCGCATACGGTGAGGGAGGAGCATGGGAAAGGCTGTCCTGATTTTCCCATTTTCCCTCAGCAAGAGGAGGTTCCTGTGTTTGCTCAGCTGGGGAGCATTGGCCCAGGCTTTCCTAGGTCTCCTGCTGAAGCGGCACCGGGATGCAGTGCTCAGCCCGAGGGCTCTTCCCAGTAGGAAGGGGATGGCAGCTCCTGCTCTCTGGGGGGGAGGAGGACGTTCTGCAGCACAAATAGCAAAGCACGAAGGGAATATTCGGAGCTGAGATTCTGAGGTGATGCTCAGAGTCTTTTTGAGATGTTTTTATTTACAAGGAAAAGGGGGTGCTTCATAACATCTTGGTGCCCTTTGTTCAGGGATTCTCAGTGACTCCAGAGGAAATGCCCGGAAAAGAAAACTAGCTTTTACTCGGAAGCTCAGACCGGATCCCCTGTCGTTTCAGCAGCCTCCTGGAAGGGGCAGATTGTCTTTATCTAAAGACTTAGGCAAATCTGATTCTACTGAGTGTGTGTCAGTGAGGAACGCAGCCTGCTGTCCTCACCCCATGCCCTTCTTCTCCAATGAGATGTACGGCTGACGTATTACACCAAAAAAATGGGGGGGAGGGGGAGGGAAACTCTTCGACGAATTTTCCTGCTGGAGACCGTTCCCTCTCCTCCAGCAGCCCGTGGTAAAGAAACCCGCCATCACCTACACTTCTACCAGGTGCCAGACCCGCCACCAGCCCTCCCCTCCAGCGACACCCCGGCCGCCAGCGCTCCCCCCGCCTCGCCCCCGTTCCCCTCCGCCGGGACTCGCCGCCCCCCCCCCCGGTGAGCGCAGGAGGGGGCGCGGGCGGCTGCAACGCCCTGCCGAGAGCACAGGAAACGCGGAAGGGAAAAAAAAACCCAACCAAACAACTAACAACAAAACCAAACCAAAGCTCGGAAATGCCTCGGGAAGCGACTTTTCCTCGAGAGAGGGATGGGGGATGGGGCCGGGGGGGTGCCCCCCCCGTTCCGCTCCCGCCCCCCCCTCCCGCGCCGGCCCCGCCCTGCCCTGATCGGGAGCGGCGGCTGCTGCGCCGCCGCCGGCCAGCAGGGGGCGCCCGAGGTCCCGCCCCGCCCCCGGTGTCGCGATTAACCCCGCTGGCGTGTCGTGTGTCGCCGAGCCGAGCGCGGAGGGGGGTGAAGGAGGGGCGGGGGGGAGGGAGGGGGCAGGGCGCCCCCGGGAGCCTTTGGCAAAGGCGAAAGGCCGGGGGAGGGAGGAGCGCGGGGAGGGACGCTGGCCTCGGTACGAGCAGGGATGCGACCTGCTCCGTGTCGCTGTCATTCCGGCGTCAGGAACTTGGGGGCGGGGGGGGGGAGAGAAAAGAGGCGGTTCCTGCGGGGTACAGGGGGAGGGGGACGGGCCGCTGCCTCCCCCAGCGGCAGCTGTACGGCGTCCGGGTGCATTTTGTGGGGAGCGGTACCCAGCTAAACCCGCATGCAGGGACACCCCCCCCGCGGAGACGGACACAAATGGCTGTGTGTGCCCACGCGTGTGCAGACGTCCGCGCAGGGCGGTAAGCAGAGCTTGCCACTGAAGGGAAATCACAGCCGTGCGATAAAAAGAACATTAAGCCATTCTTCTGCAGTCTGTGGCCTCCCTTTTATTTATCAGTAATACGTAGAATCCAGCAGACCCCCTCCAGAGCCCTGGCTGTTGTCGCCGAGGAGGGGTACGCCCACTCGGGGGACCCTCCAAGGTTGCTCTTCACTCCAGCGAGCGACAGCGTCCAGCGGTTCACTCTGCCCCGAAACTGGCACCTCATCGGCCGCGGCGGCGAGGAGCGCTCGACAGCCATCGCTGCCGGCCGTCGTACGCCCTCTCAGCGTGGGCGTTGTCAGCCAGCCAAAAACCAGAAAGCCACAAGCTTTGCTAATCGCCTTCTTTCCCCGAGTATGAGAATGTCAGCCTGTCTCGGTACTAAGCGTGCCAAGAAAAGGCACAATTTTTCACGCGAATTCCTTCAGACTTTTGTTTACATCTTTGGTCAAAGCCCCTGAAAGCAAAGAGTTTGCATGTTTTGTGAGGTGGCAGATTTTTGGGTTTTTTTTAACTGCTGGCTCTTTAATCAATATATTTACACTCTGCCCTTGAATAGTATTTGTTAAGATTAGCATGCACTGTAGTATTTTTCCGATTACCTAAGCTCAATGGCCTCATTAATAGCTGGGTTAATCCCCCAAACCTCTGAACTGGAGAAATTTTATAGCTAGAACCAAACTGTGTAAGTTGGTCTTATTTCCTCTTCATTTGCGTAATGCAGCAGAGAGAGAGCTTGTAGTGTTTGGGAGCAGACAAGGAATGCGTTGCCCTTCTTTACTAAGGCTTACTTGCATACAGCTTTTTGTTCTCTTATAGTACAGATGAGAAAGCTACTCAGCTACTGTAGAAGTCTACAGTAATTCCTTAGTCCAAGAGGTATAACTCAAGAATAGGGAGAAAATTTCTACATTGCTTTGTCAACAATTTGATATACTAAACTATAAGCAAAATGCATAAGCTGCTCTGTGATCCACATTTCTTGTGAGCATGGCAAAACGGTACTTACGGAAAGATATAAACTGACTGCAGCAGGCCAGCAAACATTTTTTCCTCTAGTCTGCTGAAAGAGCCTTGTGTGCTTTGTCTTTCTTTGTCTCCTTTTTCTTGGCTTTTAGGATGCTCCCGTTTCAATGGTATCTCACTAACAGTCTGATAGAGATTATCCTATTGCTTGTCTTTAAGGTGTACAGCCAATAAGGAACTAAGGGCTCAGACCCACTACTAGGCTGAAGAATGGTGATGCTCTTAGGCCCCTGGTTTTGGGCCTGGGATTTATCAATATGAATTGGGTGCCTAAATTGAATGTACAGGAAATAGGGGAGGTGCTTGGAGATGGCAGTCAGAACCATGCATTAAGTGGGAAGCTGATAGGCACTACGAAGCATAGGTGCACTTATCGCCAGCTCACATACCCTGCAGGGTGCTCAGACCAAACCAGGACTCGGCAGGAGGTTAAAGTCATCCCACTGGATGCAGGTGATAAAATCGTGCATTTATTTTCAAAGTAACCAGGGGTAATGGTGTTTATTTATACAGCATCTCCCTACTTCCTTGGAGAGCTTGCCTGGAAAATGAGAGAGTTGGGCCTGATGCGGAATGCCCAGGCTGCCACTGGGAGGCTGGGGGAATGGCTGGGGCTGTCCCATGGTGGAAGAAGCAGTTGAAGGTTGAGAAAGGAGGAATGCGTGGGAACAGGCTTTGTAGTTCAGGCTCTGCAATCCACTGGTGAAAACACTTAGCAAGGGATGGGGAGGGGCAGTGCAGTTTCAGTCCCAAGTGTCTATGTGTATCTGTCATCTGATGCCTTATTCAATGCACAGCAGTTACTAAATCAGGGATCAGAATTAAAATCTCCTGCTCCAGCTTGTCCTTAATTTTCCCAGTCTTTTTTTTTTTTTTTTTTTTTTTTTTTTTTTAAATTTTGAATGGAATAGAATTGTGTCTATGCTGCTTTCTGCTTAACAAAACGCAGTCGGTGTGTGCTGGTGTTCGCTGAGCGTGCCTGTCAGCTTGGGTCCCCCGGGGAGCGTAAACAGCAGGAGCCTCGTTTGTAAATCTCCAAAGGGCGGTAGGTGCTGAGCAGCACAGCTCAGCCAAGCCGGTTGCTTATCTGGGCGTGCACAGTGCTAGAATATTAGGCTGGCAAGTATAAAAATAAAATGGCTTCTACAGTGGTTGTGATTTTTTGGGTGTTGGTATCTAAATTCTGGCTAAATTTTACAGTAGTCTGTTCACAATGTTTCAGAAGCGTTCGTAACCAATTTTTATACAAGACAGTCCTTATATTTTCTTACCAGCATTTGTATTTCCTTTTCTTTGTTCCCTTATGTGGTTTGTCATGTGGGTGAGGGAACTATGTGATACGCTCCATCTGCCGTATGGAGCAAAAGTCTTGAATTTATCTGTCTTCTGTATTAAACCTTAGCTGAAAAACCCCATTTGCTGCCTTGTCTGGCTGCCTCTCTAATCAGTTTTCTAACAACATCACTTTTGTAATGGGGGATACAATCTGCCTGAGAGATAACAGGCAAAAAAAAAAAAAAAAAAAACCCTGTCGGAATCTCGTTCATGTGACCGTTTGCTGCGATTGCACCTGGGTGCGATGAGGAGGGTGCTCGGCCATGCAGGTGTGGGAGCTGCACCCGGTCCCTCAACCAGCCCTGAAGGGAGCATTGCACCAAGAAAAGCTGCAGGACGCCCCGCTTTGACACCGAGTGCTGAGTCCAGAGCGGACAACGACGCGAAGAAGCGGTGAGCTTGTAGCTGTCTCATTCGGGGTCCAGTTCCAAGACATCTGTTAATTTAACATTGGCTGCGAGAACTGTCGGAGCAAATGGCTTGGAAACGAGGTGCCATAGTGGGGAAAAAACCTGATGCTATATAACGCTGCTGGTTCAAAAAAATCTTCCTAAAGCCCATAACCACCACCACCCCCCCCCCCTCCCTTCACAGCTACAACATGCTCTGTCATTGTTAGTGTCTCCCATGCGCGGGGTGATGAATCGCCATTTTAGGCAGGCGGTTTATGGCTCATAAATACTTGGGTGTGTCAGACTGTAATGGATCCCTTAGGAATGACAGTACTGTTTGGACAGTGGCTGAACACATCCCTCTGAATTCCCATCCCTTCAGCATAGAAAATGGATTTTAATGGTCACAAACAGATGGTGTTCATGAAAGGGAGAAAAAAAAAAAATCAGATCACAGCTCATGTCAGACAGGGTGGAGAAAATAATCTGTTATATTTAAAGCTTTATTTTATTAGAAACAGGAATATAGCTTCAAGCACTTCTGGTACAATAAAAAAAAAATCTAACTATTATTACAAGCAATAAGTGGGCCTCAAAAGACGAAGCAGTTCAGGTCAAACTAGGTAAGAAGAATCTAATCTCCAATAGTGGGGTCATAGTTTAGTGTGCTTTTTGTTTGTTTGTTTTGTTCAAATCAGCAGGGTTTGATTGCCCCAGTTCATCTGTCAGGCAGCAGGAAGAGTTAAACCAAAGTGCCCTGCATCCCAGGAGACTGTCATTAACAGTACCTCAACTTTCTAAGCATTATCTAAGTCCCTTAGCAATCTAGTTCTTTGCATTTTTTAGAAAGACCAGGAAAAAACCATTCAAGTCTTGGATCACCCTGAAATAATTATTTTAAACAGGATACTGCACTGAAAAATCACTGATCCTAGCAGCTTTGGCTCAGATGCTTGTTCAAGCCTCTAGAGAGCACATAAACACCCATTAATGCATACTTCATGTGTAATATAGTGATAAATACAAGGCCTATTATTGACTGAGGCTCAAACACATGAGACTTAAATTTCAATGTAGACACTTAACTGTGCATGTGATCTATAAAAAAATCCATATAATGCTTTAGATGTTTGTTTCCATTATTATGGAAACCTATCCAGTCACTATCAGGAAATGCACCCAGAGTCCTGGGAGCCAGGACTGGAGCCTGTAACACTCAGTTCTTTGCGGGTTACGGTGGCAGGTTTGCCGATAATATATGCTCTTTCTGATCCTTTGAATCTTACATCCCAGTTTCAAAAGGGTTAAATATCTTTGTTCTTTCATTTTACCCAACAGAGTGCATAAGGCGGTGGCTAAGGTATGTCTTCCGAAGTGCCAGGTGTTGTTCTGAATGCCATTTGCCTTGATGGCGCACAGGGAGCTTAAAGGTGAATGGCAGCAGCTCCTCCTTGAGCCATGGTTTAAAAAGTTAAGATGCGCGTGTACAAAGCAATAACAGGTGTCCAAGCCTCTTTGCTGACTTTGTGCGAGGAATCTTTCATCTGCACTGCCATCTCTTGCTGGGCGTCAGAAAAGTCCACATCCTTCTTTTCACTCTTTGCTTTTCGCTGCTGAGTATTGCATTTCATGGAACTAAATTTCTAAGTGCTTAACACTGGGTAGGGATTTTAGACTATGACAGCCATTCCTAGGACCCAGTGCCTAAAGCCTTTTATAGTTCCAGCCTAGTGCATGTTTCTAGAGTCAAAAGGGAGGTAAAATATTTTTGCCTACTCTGATGTCAGACAGAGCTTCCAGTGAACAGCTTGCAGGGCTCGAAGTCAGAGGGGAGCTGAGATGGGACCTTGGATTACCAGATAAGCAGGAGTGGGTTTGCTACCCCCATGTATTGCTGCAGTGCCTTGCGATGCCTGGCTGCTCTGTGGAAAGGTCCAGTGCTGTCCTGTTACGGCTCGACTGGGCAGTGATTAGGTTTTCATTCCTGAGTATGTCAGCTCTGAGAATTGCAGGCCATTTCCTTGATATAAGGGGGAAAACCAGAGGAAGGGTGTGATTAAACTGCTGAAGTGATTGATTTGGCCAGTTGCTGTGGTGCTGGCCGGTGGCCAGCAGCACTGGGAAGCTGCAGTGGGCAGCCTGGAAGTACAGGAAGCACAAGGACATGGAGGAAGCAGATAATGGGCAAATAAATCGAATGGCATATGCGAAAATGCAAGAAGAAATTGATGTTCTGAAGACACAGTGTTCTTTCCCGTAATATTTTATATGAATCCTCTTGTAGGATGGATAATGGCACGAAGGGGAAAATTAACTTTCAGAGTCAAAACAAAAAGTGCGAAATATTTTTTTTTTGTGAAATGGTCAAGGGATCTTTACGTTCTCTAAGAGAGCACAAAGATTCAGCCTCCAACTGCCTCTGCAGGGAGGGGTAAGAAGCAACTGGGACCGCAGCTCTGCCGAGTTTGTACCAGAGAGTCTTAATTTCTTTACAGGGCTTTTTTGTGAGACTTGCAATAGACAAAGACCCAATATTCATCTCTTTGGCCCCGAACCAAGCGTGTTATAGTTGATTCTCCATCTTACCAACCTCCTCTGAGCTCCACTGGGAGCCAGTTACTGACATTTGCACTGTGCGTGGAGTGTGAGTATCAGTGTGTTAAATCGGCACTAGCATACAGTGTTGCCAGCTCCTATTTTTTATGAAGAAATAATCACAATGTCTGAAATAATCCTTGAAGGCTGTGTTTCTGGATCCGTGTGAGTATGAGTATCTCAAAATTCCTTAAAGAAGGAAAAGAAACCAAAAAAAAAAGAAGAAAAAGAAGTTGAAAATATGAACCAAATGCAAAAATCAAAAGGGAACTGAACAATATAAAATGGAATATGCCTTTTAATGCTCGTGATTTTTGTGGCATGGCCAATCACTTTTCAATGCTTGGGCTTGGCAAAAGTAGAAAAATTACAGAAAAGTGTGGACAACATTTCTTGCAGCTCTTTCTAAGGGAAGAAAGAACTGAGGAACAAAGGGGCCATGAGAAGGTCTTTGTCTCTTTCTCAGTGGGTGAACATGCCTGTCATTGTGTGAAACAGAAGGCAGTAGTGTATGCCTGGTGGCCCTCAGAGCTTCAGGCCATTTGGGTGATTATCGAACGGCCATGGCTGGAGCCTGGGAGCACAGTACGGGTTGGGTAATAACTGCGGGGCTGGTCTGTGTGATTTCGGCAGCTGGCCCTTCCAGCATGCGCAGAGACAACCCACTCGTTTCATCGAACGCCCCTCTGATGGTAATAACTTCTAGTCCCAGCTAGCTGAAAATGGATGGAAAACGGGTGACCCGGAGGTGAAAGGTGCCATATCCCATTCCAGTGCCCCGAGTCACTCGCGCTCTCCTGACAATGAGCTTTCTGTGCCGCGTTGAGGGATGCTTTTGCTTTGCTGCACTCCAGCACGGCTTGGGAGCTGTGGTTAAAACAGATGGACTGCTTTCCACAAACTCTTCCCCTACGGCCCCTTGTTTATTTTAAAGGGCATAGTAGCACACAGTGCGTAGCCTAGGACCGTATTGCTGATTACAAATAGCACCTTGCTTTGGCTTCTCTCACCTTGAAAATTAGATCTTTGCTAAAGCCTGTACAACTCATGCTGGAGTGTGTGTTGTGGGCTACTAGACGTGAGTGAACATAGGCAGCAAGTTCAATGCAAATTATTTCCGTTTCACATTTTGTCGCGTTTTTACAGCAACGTGGGTCTGTAATTTCTGGAAGCTGATAGTATTTGAGCCAAGGAAGTTACACGTATACGTGAAAAAGAGGTACTGTTTGCAGCACCTTGGTCTAGTCCGTAAGGTTTTGCGTGTTTGTAATGTCCCATAGACTACACAGTTTAATCGTGCCCACGTATGAAAAGGAGCAGGAGAAGCTTGTCTACTTAACTGACACTGGTCTAGCCGGTCCGTGGCAATAGTGTACTGATGACTGAGGTGCTTACATGCCCATGGAAATGTAGCTCATTATTTCTGCAATACCATTCAGCTCCGCTATTGTGCAGCTCCCCACCTTATCTAGGGTCCCACATGTCAGACAGACACCGTGTGCTATGTCAAGGTAGGACAGACTTATTGTGAACAATCATCTGCAGCGCACATGCCTCATTAAGAAAACGGTATTAACTAAAACTCTTTCCTTCACCACTCCAAAACCATGGAAAACCTGTTAATTAAAGTGAGATGAATCAGAAAGGACTGAGTGAAATTCCCTCTTACTATCTCCCCTTCGTTGTGCTTGACTTTGTTCTGAGGCATTTGCCTGAAGTACGGCACTGAAGCACTAATCCTCACGTGTGCGTTTGCTCTGGCGGGTTAAAACAATGCCTTAATATTATTTATTTTTGTGAAATGAATGTAGACCTCTGTAGGGCTCTTGTGCCTCAGTGTTTTGCAGCAAAGGTCAGGAGTCTATTCATAAGACTTCCAAAGTGTTATTGTTAAAACATCTCTTTGCTATGTCACTGTTTTCCCTTTCCTTTCCTCATTCAAAATAATACATTGTCATTAGTGACTTATAACGCTCTCCCTCCAAGCGCAGCGTATCCAGCTTTCCTTGATTTTTTCCCAAGCTTCCTTCCTATTTAAACAAAGAATTGTTTTAGTCAGTTTGGACCCAAATATTCCTTGCCTTGCTATCATGAAAAAAAAAAAAAAATCATTCTGTTTTATGCAGTGATTTATAAGCGCTGCAGTTTTATTGCTATTGTAAGCTGCAGCATTATGATTTGTTACAACAGAAAAATTATGTTCTGGTACAGGCTTTCTTGCAATATTCGCTCTGACCTTTGTGAGAATCTTTCTATGGCTAATGTGTCCAAAACTTTAGGCTTTTAATACATTACCCAGTTTATGAATCTCTGTAAATGACACTTCAGCAAGAAGGGAGAAAGGGAGGAAGATGTGCTACTATAATTCAGTAATGGTGTGTACTTTGTACTTATAACTGAAGGTTGTCACTTACATCATATATCTTGATTTCAGACATCTTTAACTTGGCATTTAATTTTTTACTCAATGACTTTTAAAGTCCAAAAGATCCATAAGATCATCCAAAATTACATTTTCAGTTATTTGGACTCTCAATTATTACTTAGCCAGTCTTTACACTGAGCCTGGCGTGTTGTCTCTGACCAAATCATGTCTTACGGTAAAGTCACCAGTGCCTCATCTGAGCACACTGAGGGATACTGAACCCAAAACTTGCCCACTACATGCCAGAAATTAATCATCTTCATTGTTAACCTGCTCATTTCTTCAGATTTATCTGTCCTTACAGCTTGAAACTATTGGTTCTTGTTACAGTTTATTCTGCTGCATCAAAAAATCTTTATTTTCGTCATGTGGGAGCGTTTATTCACTGTAACCATGTTACCTCTAAGTCTCTATTTTGATAAACTGAGCAGAGCAAGCTCTGTAGGTGTCTTGGTAAGGCAAATTCTACAGTCAAGGAATATTTTTTGTGCCTCTTTTTGCACTCCTATAAATTTACTAGCATGGTTTCTGAAGGAAATGTGACTAATGCAATCACAGTGTCTCTCTGTTCAACTCCTTCCCGTTCTTTTCCTCCTATCTTACTAAATCTTTGTCCGCTTTAGCCCCAAACTGTCAGAGGGGTGACAGTCTCAGAGTTGTTACAGTCTGCGTATGTATGCAAAGTGTGCTCACAGTCCAGGAAAGCCAGCCGCATCCTGGCAGCCTGCATCAAAAGAACGATGGCCAGCAGGTCAAGAGAGGTGATTCTACCCCTCTACTCTGTTCTCATGAGACCCCACCTGGAGTACTGCGTCCAACTTTGGAGTCCTCAACACAAGAAGGAACATGGACCTGTTGGAGCAGGTCCAGCAGAAGGCCATGAAGATGATCAGTGGGTTGAAGCACCTCTCCTATGAAGACAGGCTGAGAGAGTTTGAGGTTGTTCAGCCTGGAGAAGAGAAGGCTCCGGGGAGACCTTATTGCAGCTTTCCAGTACCCAAAGGGGGCCTACAGGAAAGATGGGGAGGGACTCTTTATCAGGGAGTGGAGCAATAGGACGAGGGGTAATGGTTTTAAACGGAAAGAGGGGAAATCTAGATTAGATATTAGGAAGAAATTCTTTCCTGTGAGGGTGATGAGGCACTGGAACAGGTTGCCCAGGGAAGCTGTCAATGCCCCATCCCTGGAAGTGTTCAAGGCCAGGCTGGATGGGGCTTTGAGCAGTCTGGTCTGGTGGGAGGTGTCCCTGCCCATGGCAGGGGGGTTGGAACTAGATGATCTTTAAGGTCCCTTCCAACCCAAACCATTCTATGATTCTATGATATTTCAAATTTTATGAAATTGTTGCTCTGGGAGGAGGTGAGACACATCTGTGCTACTGCAAAAGGAAAGGCAGCTAGACCTCAGCCAACTGGCCAGCCAGCCTGTGCCCCTGGGCTCCCCAGCCAGCACTGCCTCGGCACTTTCCTCAGGGCGATGGTGAGGAGACAGCAACAGACACATCAGAGGCAGAACTGGGCTATTGCATAAGTGACAGAGGAGTAAAGAAACAGAAGGATGCAATTTCATAGGACACCACCTTTCCTCGGTTGTTTCATGAGCCGCAGAACTAATCGTAAACTGCAGGCGTCACCACTGGATGGAGCGCTCCCCAGTCAAAAGAGACTTTCCTGTAAATCAGATGTAGGTGTTACAAAATTAAAGATGCCAGCTGTGTCAGGTATTATTTGCATGCTGGGAAGGTATTTGCTATTTTGGGATTTTTACATCTTTATGCCTGTGAATTTGAGCTTTGTTGATGCTAGTGAGCACTTCACGATTATTTGGTGAGAAATGAGGTCTGCATTATATGACACTCTGTGGTGGTATGAATAGAAGTTGTGCAGGCTGAGGCATTCCAGACATTTCTCTGTCATGATATATATCTGCCATAACACAAATGGAATAAAATACTCCAGCCAGCCCTGACAGTCAGCCACCTCTGGTAACTAATATATTTTGTGATGACTTTTCCTATCCCTACCATGTTATGAATTATTATCCTGCCTGTTGCCTTAAACAATTAGTAACACAAATTCCAATATTCTGATCCATCGTACTGACAATCCACCAATTATGTATCTAAATGTATAGACTCACGAGATAGGCTATCATCTCTTGGAGGAAGCAATTATAGGACAATGCATGTCAGCCAGAAGATTAAGGGCCCCGTGCTAGTTCAAAGAGTTGAGTTTCAGTTCTCACGATCCGTTATGTCAGTGGCTTTGGGATTAATAGCCACCTGAGATCAAGATGATTTGCGTAGAAACATTAATGATGGTACGGTACAGTGTGCAGGGGTCAGACGTGAATGACTGGTGATGAGTATTCATGGAGCTCATGGGAGGACCATCAGGCATCTGGGAATGGGCTAAAAAGAAAGCATGTAAAAATTGTTTACCTGTAATTTTAGACAAGCTACAGGCTTCTAAATATATTTCCTTTACACTTGCATTTTTCGAAGAAAAATTCTTTTAAGAAGCCTTGCAATGATATGATGATACTACACTTTTACTTGTAGAGGCTTTGGCTGATTCAGAGATCATTAATAAATTTTTAGTCATTAAAGGAAATGCTCTCTTGGTATCATGCAAATACAAGATGAGCCATGTTTCCTGCCACAGAGAAAGGGTTCTCGGCAGGTTTTACTTAACACATTATATTACATATGTATATTACTACATATATATCTTAAACATCATATAAACACAAATATAAATATATAACATATAAAATATAGCAAATAATTTATAATACTAGGATAATATATAATATAATACATTACATATAATCACTCAATATTTGTGTCAGAGTCCCTGCTGCAGAGGCATTTTTATTTAGCATTTGAAATCATCCTAAATTTGTGGCGTCTGAATGGTTGACAGAACAGCTGCGAGGAGGTAGCCAGAACTGGCATAGTATGTGCAGTAAGCTAAAACTGGGAAAGGTGCAGTAGTATAAAATAGTGGGGAGAGCATCACTATGAGCATAGGTAAGGGAAACGAGGCTGAAACGGGTGGATTTATTTGTTCTGTGTAGTTGTTCCTCAGCTGAGGTAGATTTGCCATCACCGTTGGAGAAATTGTACCGATTTCTCTACTGAGGATATTGCAGAACACAGGAGTGTGCGTCTCTGTGGCTGTGAGTGTGTGCTGTTTCAGGGACACCGACTTGGAGTGGCCCAAAGCAGGGTCAGGGAGTGAGCTAAGGGTCTGGTGGTGTGTACAAGTAGAAGCCTATTTCTGGGCTCATTCCCTTTTATTTCAGCAATGCCATGCTCACATGTGGCTAAGTGAGGTAAACCGGGTCCCGCATTCACTTTCGTCCTCGAAATTTTAAGTGATGGAAAATCATTTATACATCTATATAGGTAGTGGTTTGTTACCTTCACTGAACTTTACAGTTCAATGCTAAATTTGTTGAATTTCATCTTCCAGCTATTGTGTCTCATTAGGCATTATTTTTGTTAAATCTCTTCCTCACTGTAAATGTACATAGGCTGTAATCGAGTAATTTCTTAACCTCTTGAATAAACTTAAATAGATTAAGTTTCTTCAGTCTCCACCTAAAACAGCTGTATTTTCCTGATTTAACCATTCTCCCCGAAGCCCTTTGCAAATTTTCAGCCTCGTTTTTTGAAGTGTGGATTCCCCCAAAGGACACGGTGTTCTAGCAGTGAGCTCACTGATGACATATGCGGAGAAAGTACCATCTCCGCCACCCGATATTATTTCCCCGTTTCTTCATGCAAAAGTCTTTCATGCTTTTAAATATGAGCTGTTCTGCTCAATTAGCTGTCTTGTAGAGCCCCGAGGCAGTTCCCCATCGCGGAGGGCTGATCTCCATTCTCTCTTCCCAGCTGCCCAAGCTTTTGTTTTGAAAACACGTTTTGCTTGACTGGGCATGGTGTACAGGGCAGACAAATTGCTCCGACTGCTCCTCTAACCTTCCTGATACCTGCATATTTTATCAGCAGTTTTGAACTTACGATTAATGAAATTTCGATTTGAACTTACGGTCAATGAATACGATGATTCTGCACTTGCAGCTTCCCCATGAGTTTTCAAAGATCTGTGAATCCACCAGTCCCTATCCAACTTAACATGTGCTCCAGTGATTGCATTTTTCCTGTAGTTAGTATAGAATGGCACAAGTGTAATAAGAAATCATGTGCTTGGCAATTATCTAAGAGTATGAAATCTTCCTATTTGCTTTTTGAATGAAACTCGCAGCCTCAGAGAACAAAAATGGATTTGTTTGACACATTAAATTTCTTTTAAATCATCATAGCTGCTCTTGGTCTGTAACCATTGCACAGGTCAGCTGGGCTTTCCACTGACTACAAGACGGTTCAGTTTAACCCACCTTTTTCTGTAGCTCATGCATTTACTCCAGGAGTGCACAGAAAAAATATCTACAATAAGTCATTATTCAGTAAAGACTATTCTGTTTTCTTTACTTTTTCTTTTGCTCTCTGAATTAGAGGGGAAAAGGGAAAACTTAGGTTTCATTTGTTCTCTTGCAGATGCAAATTCCTTCTGGTGAAAGAAAAAAGTGGAGGGTATGAATAAAACAAATGGATATTTCTAGAGAACACTGAGAAAGTCCAGAACTTTGCAGACAAAAAGTATGGTTTTGGCAAAACATAATTTTCACTGCAAAAAGATATTATGAAAAAAAAACGTATGGGAGATCTTTTAAACACTAGGCCCCAAAATACCACATACATTATTATCCATCTGTAAAAGTCTGAGTGATACTTACGTGGTGTTTGGGAAATTACTTTTTTTATAATGAACAAGAGGGTAAAAAAACCTTTCCATTTCACTTAGTCTGTCAGAAATGCATAAGGTTGGCAGTTGTTGTTGTTGTAAAAACAGAAGAAAAAGACATAGGTGGAGGACTTTCCTGTAGCTAGAATACTCCACACTACATACTACATACAATGCAAATCTAAGCGTTGAGAGCTAGCTTCATGATTTAAGAGGGTGACCAGTCATGAAGAAATTGATGCAAGATGAAATTTTCCTTTTGTATGCTTACAAGTAAGCTCTTCAAGACATGTTCTCAATGTAAATACCAAAAAGCCTGCACAAAAAAAAACCTCGATTAAAATCTTTCTTTCAAGTGTCAATCACAAATAGAGGAAGATTGATTTCACTCCATTGTCTCTGGAAAGACCATCTCTACTAAGCTGTCTTCACATGTTGCTCACTGATTAGATGCTTCTTTGCATCTAATCTTCTATTACAAGAAAAGAATTATTTTGCCCATCTTTTGTAATTTACAGAGATCATGGAGCCGTGAGCGGTGAAAACAGCACAAACTCTACAGCAATTCTTTTTTACCCAGTAGTAAAATGCCTCCAATTTATTATGTAGTTACTCAGTTTAAAAGCGTAGTCCCCCCAAAAGTGTTTGTTTGCTTAAGAAATACAGATGCCTTTAAAAATATTTCATTAGCATTTTTCTCAAGACTTTTTCTTCCTCTCTGGCTCAGCAGAATTGCTGCTGTTCATTTGGAGCCAGTGGCTCCCAGTGAGACTCTTCAGTGGGAAGTGTATCATAGACCGTGGTATTGAATCACACTGATTTTTCTAATTAAGGATCTACCAAGGCTTATATAAGCATGATGCATTTTTCCTCACTGTCATGGCCTTCCCTTCTGTCTCCAAGAGGGAGCAAGATAGATAAGGTAAATATTCTTTCCCTAATTTTTGTCAACTTAATATGCCTTCTATTACAGTAGCCAAGGAGGAGGACAGCATACCGTACAAGAGTAGTCCTCCTGAAAGAGGTGGCACAAACACAGCTCCTAGGGTTTCTCTACTAGAGTAATGACTGATTGACATGATCAGAACAGAATTTACATGGCAGGCTCCTCTTAACACTATCTTTAAACAATAACGCTGCTCCCAGTGCTCTAGAGTAGTTGTCTCTCTGTCTGCTGTTGATAGCATCAGCTGAGAAGCATGTATTGTCTCCTAGGTTGTTAAATGCCTAACAAGTCTGGGATTCAGAATTAAGTCAAAGGAGAAAAAAAAAGATACCTTTGAAGCCACTTTGCATTCGGAGTTACCTGCCTGCAACTTGAAGTGCCTTGCCTCAGCCTAGAGGCGCACAGAGACTAAAAAAGAGGGGCTCACTAGGCTCCTTCCTGCTGTAAAAACCTGCAAAGGGTTCAGAAAAACAGTTGCAGTGTGGAGAAGGGCACCCACATCTCCTTCTGCAAAAAAGACTGCGCCGGCACTCACGTGCCGAGGGGAGCTGGGAGCGTCCCAGTGGCCTGGCTGTGAGTGCACAGCGATCCTGTGTCTCAGGAGTGCGTTCACTGACATCCACAGGGCTCAGATCTGGAGCTCAGGATACCAAAGGCATCCTTGTGGTTGTGCGCTGATTAGTTATGGAGAGAAGAGGCACGCTTTATTTGTAAACAGCTATTCTCTCTCAGGTTTGTGGGGTGAAATACCTGTCTGATGGCTGACTGGTAGGAAAAGCGTTTGTGGCTGTTTAAATGCGGGATGAAGCCACGGCTGCAACTGGCTTTGTTCTTTTTGGCTGGTGAAGACAGATAAAGGGTGTCATTGGCAATTTGTCTGTAAGAAGGGCTGTTATAGCAATCAACTTCTAACTTTCATTTCACAGTTTCTGCTTGTTATTTTTGATAAATGAAGGGGTTTAGGACCAGGAGTGCCTCCCGAAATAGAGGGACTTAACCATCATGACACCTGTGCGTGCAAACACAAGATGCAATCACTGGTACAGCGTTTGCTTCACATGGCTGCAATTCTACCACCAGTTAAATTGCTTCACCTTGGTGCTGTGTTGGGTCACGTTCCAGTGAGCATGACATGCATAACCTACCTGTGGGCTTAGGCAAAGTGCAGTAAATTCACTCTCCTCCTTCACCGCCTCACTTGCCTTCCCTCTGGTGCTTTGTGTGACAAGACGAAATGTGTGACACTGGACTGGAATAAAACAGAAAGCCACTTGCAACTTCTTTAATATGATGAGGATGATGTGGAGAGGGGAAACAACTTTCTGAGTTGATCAGACATCTAGGAGTCTTAAAGAACATTGCTCAGCTTGTCCAGAAAAAATCCACAAAGCTGAAAAATAATAATAAACCCCACATACATCCGTCACCTCTCTAAATCTTCCCCTGATTAAACTGCTTGGAATTCTACTTGGCAATGATAAAGAATGGCATTTGAGAAAGGTCACAAGAAACATTTTCAAGTTCACTCGTCTGGAATAGATATGTATTTAGATTGCTCAGTTGTAGTGTATTGATCACCACAGTGATTTCAGAGCTCTGCATTTCTGGTAAGGAAAGTGATTGTAGGTAGTAGACTCAAACCTCTCAGCCCCTTGCGATGCACTTATGGCAGGGCCACAGAGGGAAGTTCCCTCATAGTAAGGTAGGTGCATCATGCGGGCTACTCCAGCAAGTCATCTTCTGTGAGGGAACTCAATGAAAGTGATCCTTCCATGCAAGTGGGGCAGCTTATTGACATTAACCATGGGATAAGAGTGTGCACATCGCCTCAAAAGAGCCAATGCCTTGGATCACCATCCCAGGTTGCCTCGTGGTAGCTGTTCTTTCCTGTATTGTATGTTGTGATCCCTCTATGACTGTTTCAGACTGAGGCAGCAAATCCTCCTGAGCTCACGAGCCACGTACCAGAATCTTCAGCTGTCAAACAGCTACAAGGCACGCACCCCATGGCCCAGGATGATAAGAGGAGGGAGAGCTCCAGGAGCAATTTAGAGGCAGGATGAGGCAATGGCTCCCTGAGGGTCCCATGGTTCCGTGAGGTATGGGACTGTGCTGGGCTGACAGCTGAGTCCAGAGCAACTGAGTGACGTTAGCAATGACTGACCCCACTCATTCCATTGGGATTGAATTAACCAGCAGCCCCTGTGCCAGTACAGCAGCTGTGGCCATGCAGTGGCACGCTGGCCTGAAAGCTCCATTAGAGCACCACTCCTTCGAATATCTGCCCACAGCTGAAGAACCTCTGCTTGGCAACACCTCTAGACTGAAGGGTGCTCCTCCTGCTTTTAAAAACAAAACCAAAATGAATGAACAAGCTCAGTCCAACCCCCTCAAACTCCAACCACTTCAAACTTCTTTTAACACTACAGCTCTATCCAGCTTGTTGATAACTCCATCTTTGATGTACAAAGAATAAATCCCAGCTACCTACCAGAGGCCTCAGCACTAAGGCTTCTGTATATGAGAAGCTGTCTGCAGAAACTGTGATGCACTTGAGCTACTGAAGTTATTACTCGGCCATCAGACTAATTTGTTGCAGACAAATTATGTGGAAAATTCTCTGTTCTGTATTTTCTCTCTTCAGTGTTAATGCTGCAGCTCTGGAACCTGAGAATGGAGCAGCTGAGCTGCAGAACCTCAACCCAAGATAATTCACGTAGTGTTTTAAGCCCCCTTACTCAGCAGTAATAGAATTCCTGCCAAACCCAATCACTCCCATCCAAAGCTGAATTAATTTGCCTCTGTAGCAGTAACTTTTTTGCTCTATCTCAATACAAATTGAGGGAAAATTATTTTACCAAGTAAAACCTCTATACTTATATTCCTCCGAAGTCTCACTATGGGCCATGTATAGCTAGGTGCATAAATACACATTCCAAACCACTAGCTCAACATTTTCAAATACAAATACCTCTGTTTTTGAATTAGGTCTCTATTGCCATTGGCCATCTGGGTATTAAAAGCCAGAGTAAATCCATCCATTTAAAATGTTTCAACATTTCTGGGGAAAAAAGAAGAAAGACTGTCAGGTGCTGTGCATGTGCTTTGGGTCTGTTTCTCCTGATTTTTCTGTGAGTATAGAAGTGCCTCATTGAGGTGGATGGATTTATGTGAAGAACATTCTGTAGAAGTTGGTGTCCAAATTAAAACACTGGTTTAATCAGTGTAGCAGAGATAGTGGGCAGCAAAGAAGTTTGTTCTTTGAAGTTTTGTTAGCCAAGTCTCCATGTTTGAACTATACCACAGGGCAAAAATTGACAAAAATCATGCCACTTCGTACACACAGCTGCTCTGCATGTACAGCTCAGCTTGCACACAGGACCTGCCCTGACAGCAAATTCCCAGTTTTACACTCACTATTTAGACAAGTTAAGTTTATACAGGGGAACAGCACGGAGAAACAATCTTATTCCTTGAATCATACTTGAACTGGCAAGTCCTGAGGCACGTAATCCCACCCACCTGCACAGAACAAAGAGTAAATGGAAATTTTGTCTTACTGGATCAAATATTATCTTCTTACTCCTTGACATCTTTTTTATTGGTAATAAACAAAAGGAACTTGTCCTTTAAAATGACAAATTTTCTTCTACTTTACTCATATTGTCAGAAATCATTGTTTAGGCCTTGTTTACCCTTTGCTAGAAGCTACAGGTGACTTTGCAGGACATTTCTGAGAGCAAGATGAGCGACTGTCCTGTGTCAGTCGCCAAAGCGTGGCTAGCATGGACCATATAAGGAAACATGTTTAAAGTAACAATGCATGAAAATCTGGTAGCCTTACTTTTTCACTGTATCATCTAAATCCTTCAATATGAGAGGAAAGACAAAAAATAGTTCTCTTCTCCTCATAACATCTGTCTCATTAAGATATCTTCTCCTGTTCAGTGCAGGTAGGGTTTAACCTTGAGGTATTTTCTCTTCCATAAGAGGAGACATGGGAGTCTTGGACTGGAGAAGAGCAAATTCTGCTGTAAGGCAAATAGGGATGTTTTATAACCCTTAAACCTTCCTGAAGTTTGTATCCTAATTTTACTACTCCAGGTAGTTTTTTGGGAGACGAGAAGAGATCACCGTTTTTCTCATCTCACACCTTACATAGCACACAGGGTTAGGAAAGTTGTCTTATTGCCCCATCGCTAATCACATGGTTATGGCTGAACCAGAAAATTGTGTTTCTGAGTTCAGAGCAGAGTCTGGTGAAGCTGTGATATTCTGGCAGAAATCACACTTCTTCTTTAGACTCCTTTTGGAACAAGACTCTTGGTTAGCCTCTTCTTCTCTGAAAATGTCCATATATCAAGGCTTAAAATGCTTAGTGATGTTATTTGAAAATCTTTTAAATTCACTCATGTGGATGGGAAATGGAATAATTACATAGTATCACCAATAGCACTAGAATAAGGCAAAATAGGACATCCGGGCTTGTACACTCTAAGGTTAAATATGTGATATCAGAAAATTAATTTTACATATGTTTGTTGCTGCACAATCCAGGGAATGGTGACAAATGGAACATAGTCAGTCCAGCAAGAAATACCAAGAGGAATACCAAGGGGAGCCAGGAAAGTGTTGTCAGGCAGCAATGACATCAGCCTGCAGCCCTTGCCAGCCTCCCTCCGCCACCTCCACAGTTCCAGATCGCTGCTCTGCAAAGGGCCACCACTCCTTCCCGTTAAATCACTGCACACATGACCAACTCTAAAAGTCTTTTTTTTTTTTCCAGTTTACAAGAATGCATCCTGACTACCTGATATCCAATACTGAATATGCAATTCACTTGTTCATATGAACAAAATATTCAGTATTTCAGATGGATTCCCTTCTTCTTGCCCGACTGTGGTCCCTTCTTCCATTTTCCTTGTTTTCTTCAGAGCTCGTTAACAGGATGAAGGCTTTTAGTGTGTTGATAATCCTCGCCACAGTGTGGTTTCTTACCAGATACTTTTGGGCTGCATCCACTCTCACAATTGTTTCTCCAGGCTGCTTTGGAGAGTGTATATAATATCTGAATTCCTTAGTAAAGAACCTGTCGTTGTGGGCGTCAAACAGATGAGGAAACTGGTGGCTAACTAACGGTTTTTGCTTGCTTGGCTTGTTCATTTCATAAATAGAAGAACATGTTCTTCAGTCAATGACTGATTTATTTTCAAAGCTTAAAAATGTTAGAAAATACTGTGTGGGAAGTGGAATTTAATCTTCCCAAAGGAGACACTGGCCTTCAGTTTTCAGATATTACTTTAAATATACCTAAAAATCATCAATGGTTAAACAGAGCTGCTTCCAAGAATGTTTTGATGGCTTACAAAGGTCAAACTAAAGGTTAGTTTAACTATTTTAAGTTTCATAAGCTTCAAAAGACAGTGACAGCTGAAATAACTCAGTTTGGGTGTTTTTTTTTTTTTTTTGTAGTAGCAATCAATGTAATGGCTGGAAAAACATGAGAAGAATATATAATTTTCAGAACTCACCTTAAAAAAACAGAAGTAATGTTTTTATTGAAAGAGATGTATTTTTACTTCAGGACAGATAATGTGCTTTTCTATACCATTGGAAAAAACTCAGTGAAGACAAAGTACTTCAATTTTACCATGAGGCAAACTCAGCAAAATCAATTCTGTTGTCCTCATTGACAGTTATTGAATTATCTTGGAGTACAGCTAGATCTTGCTTCTGTTTTTACATTGGAATAGCTCACACAAATTGGTATTACCACTTGTTAGCATTATTCTAGGTAAGCAATGTAAAAAGGAAATTATTTCACTTATTCTTGTATCTAATTTTAATGGGAATTAAAATCACAGACACTCTATTAGACATTTTTTTTAATTCTTTGTATCTACCACGCAGCGTCTTGTCACATCAGCACTCCAGTAATTTTGAGGTGGTTAAAATTAACATTTTAACATGTTCAAGCCTGAGTCTTGACAAAGGTAGGGATTTCAAGTTGCTGTTTAAAAAAAGGGAAAAAAAACCCCAGAGTCAAAGATACCGTTGACTGAAACGTGGTCTTATAACTGCAGCTGTGTTTTTGGATTGGGAAACCTTGTGATCCCTCCTATTTCTTCTGTAGTTGTCCTGAGAGATATTTCACTTATTTGATTCTGCCCTCCCTTAACCCTTAGCATTACCTCAGTCTGCAGATAGCTCTATTCTGGGTCTTAGTCTTTTTCTCAGATTTCTACCACTTAAAGTTTCTGCCTTTTAAGCGTGAGGGTGCCATATTTATTTGTGTCTGACATTACAATAACAGATGCCATAAAAACAGACACAATTTTCTGTAGGAAGTGGTGTGAACATTTGAGTGCACCATTTATCTCCTTTGCAGTTTGATCCAGACCCTAGAAAAATCATACTGGAAAAACATTAAGAATAGAACATTGAAAAAATACAGAAAATAATTAATTAATAAAAATAGAAATCGCTGCAAATATAAACTTCTGAGTTTATATTGAAATGGCATCTAACGTGGCCCATGTCTTAGTCTTCCCATGTCTTCCAAAACCAGCTTTGAACACATGTTCCAAAAATCACATAAACTGTATTAGCATGCTTGAAAGAAGGATGTACAATAGTTAATTATGGGGTTTTTTATTTGGAAAATCCTGGGGTGGCTTTGTTTGTTTGATTGCTTATATTTTCATTCCAAAATTAAAACTTGAATTACCTTAATTAATTAATAAACTGATACATAAAACTTAATTTACTTTCTGGAGATGTTGGGCAGCTTTACCTTTTATTTTAAACCACTGAGATTATTTGTAACAAAAAATTATTTCCCCTTTTTAAAAGAGATTAAATATTTACTGAATCAGTATTTATTTGTTACTAACATCGTTTGATTTGAATCTGTATTTTAGGGAATTATTTTATAAATGATTTTCAAATTTTATCCATCACTAGTTCGGATATACAAACCTTTGGATATACCTTACCTTATATATTGGCCTAACCAGTTAATTATTTCTGGAAGTTTGCTATTGTTAAAAATTAATTTAGTATTAATTCATCCATAATTTTGTTCAAATGTATATTTAAATTATATTCTACTTTCTTTAGTCATTGACTGGAGCAATTAATGGCTTGCATGAGGTTTGTCCTTCATAAATATCATTAAAAATTACTCCCTTCAAATGGAAGTCAAGCTTCATAGAGCTTGTTCTGTCGTGACACAATTACAGCTGTTTTCCTGTTCCAGCTCCGGGGGAATATATATCCATTAAAGAGCCATTAGATAAAAACGCACAATCAACTCCTCAGCAGGAACAAGAACCCACTCACTAAGCCATGGGAGCTCTCTAGCCGACAGGATAAATGTAGATACTTTAGTACTTACTCTCTTTCCCTGACTCTATTGATCTATCACTCCTTCCTGCGTGCTGATGTGGCTTCAGTGCACTGACATCAGTACGGCTGAGTGTTAGGTAAACCCAATGACATACTGATTGAGCTGCCTTCTGCATTAATAAATTAAATGGACTGAAGATCTTCCTGGGCACTGGAGTCAACTGGCACAGAACAGCCCGCATCTATGGTAGCAAATTTTGGCCACCCAACAGCTGGGTGGCTGCACGCACACTGCGTACTGGGAAAGGTCCCTCTGACCCTCCAGCTCCCAAACCATGCTCAGAATTGCTTGGGAGAAAGCTGGTTGATGTGGGTATAACTTATGCCATGGGCCATCCTCAGAGCTTATTAGTCTAGATAAACCTATCCCAGTGGCCAGAAATGTTCCCATGCACTCTTTCATTTACTAATGAAAAGCTTTGAAGCTTCACGAAGGTGGTCAGAGGGCTGGAGCACCCCTCCTATGAAGACAGGCTGAGAGAGTTTGAGGTTGTTCAGCCTGGAGAAGAGAAGGCTCTGGGGAGACCTTATTGTAGCTTTCCAGTACCCAAAGGGGGCCTACAGGAAAGATGGGGAGGGACTCTTTATCAGGGAGCGGAGCAATAGGACGAGGGGTAACGGTTTTAAACGGAAAGAGGGGAAATCTAGATTAGATATTAGGAAGAAATTCTTTCCTGTGAGGGTGGTGAGGCACTGGAACAAGCTGCCCAGGGAAGCTGTGGATGCCCCATCCCTGGAAGTGTTCAAGGCCAGGCTGGATGGGGCTTTGAGCAACCTGATCTAGTGGGAGGTGTCCCTGCCCAGGGCAGGGGGGTTGGAACTAGATGATCTTTAAGGTCCCTTCCAACCCAAACATTCTAAGATTCTATGATTCACCATAGTTGGAGTGAGGATGACAGCTTGCAAGTGCCAAGGTGTTAAGGTGCCTTGCTTATAATGGCTTTTGGGTAGGCATGGTTGCAAAACAGCCCGTTGTTACAGACTTCCAAGTAAAGATGGGCTTTGGGAGATTTTTTTTGGTATGGCTTTCTTTCTTGGATGAAAGCATCTAAATGCTGCCCTGGGAGTTGTTAGCTTCACTGCTCTTCCAAGAAAGTTTCACAGTGATAGTAACGCAAAGCACTTCAGAGTACCTGAACAGCAACAGCTAAGCTTAAAGGCAAGGCCACGGCTTATTCCTTGTAGTGCTTAAGGCACTACTGTGGGGTTTCTGTGAGTGGGAGGACTTGGCCAAATACGGTGTAGATAGTGCCACAGTGGAGAACAACCCGATGAACGCTATTAAATGGCTACTGAACTACCTCTTCAATTTTGCAGCTCCCTTTTTTGTCTTCTGAGAGGCAGGCACGTCCCTCATCTGAATGGGAGGCTAGAGCCGGTCTGAGAGCCTCCCATAATGTAGCAACTGACCCTAATATTGGAAGTTTGCTGGTCAGTTTGCCTTTATACCATTTGATGAATCCAGTTGGAGAGATTCCGAATCATGGAGCTGCTGTTAGTAAAACACTGTTTACTTGCGTTTTTCTAATAATCTGCTGGGCGGGGGTGCAGACTTCAGAAACCTGAGTTTTTCAGTGAACTGATATTGTTCAGAAATGAAGCTTAGAAGGTGCAACTTACAAAACCCAATAAAATTTATACTCCAGCTGTTTCTTCTTGACTGAGAGCCTGTTTTGCTCCACAGACAGCTTTTTAGTTGACTGACCTGCAGGTAGACTTGAGGTAGGTCTTCAGGCTACCATCTTCAGCGTTATTTTTGTATCCACATGTCCTCTAGTTTCTGCGTAAGTAGCTCACGGTATTTATGCAGTCTCACACTGATAAACTAGAAGTGTGCAAGAGCTAGATCTGTATTTCTAATTAGATGATTTGTATTTCTCTGTAGAGAGAGATGAGCTCTTCAACACACAGTTATCCATTAGTGTTTATTACTGTTGGATCTCCTTTGGAGCTTTCTGTTGTCTAAGCTGAAATTTCAAGACAGCAAAATGCTGTATTTTATTTTCAGATAAAGTCAGAAACAGAAAGAAATAAATTATCAGCTTTCACTGATCATGGAGTTACATGTGCTGGGTTTATTTATATAAAGAACAATGGGGCGGGGGGGGGGGGAAGAAAAGAAAGAGAAGAATTTATGGAAGAAATCTCTTTGCTTAATCTCTTTATATGTTTCTAAATATTCATTCCCACTTCTCACGCACTTTGCCTTCCCAAAACGGAATGACTTTTTGTAATTGTTTTGGAAGCAAACCAGCAAAAGGTAAAGCCTTTTCACCTTGATTCTGCATCAGTTTACGATGCAGGGAATCTAGGCATGGCTGTTCTCTGGGTTCTTACGGCAGATAGCACAAAAATGTGAACAGAAATTGGTACTGCTATTGCATTTCAGTTTCACGCATCATCTTTCTGTATCCCAGGGTGTTCCTATAGGCTGAAGTATTGTGGGTTTTCTCAACAGGAGTAGTTTGGCCCACTGATTTTATGGGGAAGATTTACAACCAAGCAGTGATTATAGGTGATTTCCAGTGTTTGTGGGAGTTCATAATGTAAAAGTCCCAGCTGCGGCACAGCTCTGGATCATATCTCTATTTTTAAGACAATCTGAGACCCTACAAACGAACAACACTGACTTTTGTCCTGTTAAAGATCCAAGGCATTTCTCCCCTCACAACATAGTCTTCAAAGTAAACTTGACCCTGGCTGTGAAATTCTCTCACGCATTGAGATACCAGCTTTTTGTATCCCGTGGACATGGCAGGTTTCTGACTGATGTTTGGTTTAGACATACACACAAAGCGCCTGAGGCACCCGCTGAGCCTAAACAAAGAAGCCTGGGGAAGGTCTCACCATATCTATTGTCTTACACTGACATCGGCCTTTCCATTACAAAGCCCTTCAAGACCAAAAGTAATCAATAATGATGAATGTGGTTTCTTCCCTGTGTGCATCCGAGACAGATGGAGAGTCACTGTGGACAACAATAGCCTGCAGGCAAGGGCTCTGACATGGTTGTTTAAAAAAACCCTCCAAAAGCTTACATAACAACAAGGTACAAAGTTTTGTGTTTTTTTTCCATATTCGCCTGCTTGATGACAGATTCCTTCAGCAAGCAGTAACTGGATTGCCTGCTCGCATGAGGATCAGTGGCTGCTGCTGAGCAGCATCCCTCTCTCAGGGAAATGATGGACAGTTTTTCTGCATAATTCTGTCTCTCTGCATCTCCCTTCCTTTCCAAACTCCCATTTCCCAAGCTCTTTTTACCTCTTTCTCCATCTCTCTCCTCTCTTGCTTATGCTGTCTGCTTCCCAGCATGCTTGTTTACAGAGGCATCATATAACTGGAAATAAGCGCCTCAGTTAGTTGATCTTGCAAAGAAGCTGGTTATGGACTATGCTGCATCTTAAAACTCCTTACATATAGCTGTGTTCAGTTAGGGTCAGACGGAGGAAGCAGTCCCATGGTGGCAAGTCCCCAGAGACACTTCAGGTAGCACTGCGATGGGCGTGGATGTAAGAAAGCAGTCTTGCTGAGGGTCAGCTTCATGTTGTGAGCAGATGCAGCATATACCTTATCTCATCCCAGCCTGGTCACTTTTTTTCCACCCACAGCACATCTCCCCTTTGGCAGAAGTATATAGCAGTCCTCTGACAAATGCAAAAAGAAAGGAAATCAAAGAAGGGAAATGATCAGAACCCGATTATTTTTCTAGTGTTGGTTTTGTTTTTCGTTTGCCTTAGAGTTCTCTTGTAATGCCAGTAGAGGTGCAGCTGGGTATTTGGGAGGGATGATGGTGAGTCATTAGCAGTACTTATAAAAGCATTTACAGTAACACTCAGCTAAGAATATGATTGTAGTAAAACTAGGAGCAATGAGAGAACAAAAAAGGAACACAAACAGGAAACTGTGAAGTTGGATTTGGCCCTCAGTTCCAGTGGGATGAGAGAGAAGCTTTCCTGTTTAATTGTTATCAACAGAAAGCCCAATGTAAACATATTAACAGGTTTTTATTAGAACATATTAGTAATTCATCAGAAACTGTCCTAATAGTATTTTACGTGGAGTTCAACAGAGTGTGCAATAGTGGATCTAAATAGAGAAATATTACATGAAGGTCACAAGATATTTTCAGGTTTTAATTAGCATACAGTGGGACTACTTGGTCTTAAGGCGTGGCTAAGTGTTTCTGAGTGTATGATCCCCTCTCCGTCAATAGGCAATCCTAGCTCTGTGAGCTGCTCCACTGATCACCTAAAAGGATACGTAGTAATGCTGGCACACTTTGCTTTTCTGAACAAAAGCACGTGCTGTCAATCTGCAACACCGTGGCTAAGTTATTGACCAACGCTACTGTCCTTGTGCATCGAAGGAGGGGAAAACCCCTTGGAGACAAAGCTTGTGACATCCAGGGAATGCTTCTTAATTCCCAGATTCTAATTTATATGGACCGTGGCCATGAGTGCGTTTCTAACCTTTCCCTTCCCTTCTTTTGTTGGTCTTACAGCTCCGGAAGAGCAGGTGAGCTCTGCCCACTTCAAACCCCATTTCTCCCACACCAGTGGAAAGGAAAGAGGAGGGCTGGCATTTTGAATAATTTATTCCAGTCTTCCTGAACGGGGGAGGTGGGGAAATCAAAGGCTTCTGGAGTCAGTGGGGTTGCACTGCTGCAAATGAGGGCACCGTTTAGCTCTGGATCAGGCTAATTCCTCCCTGTGGACGGCCTTTGGAAGAAAACAAAAAAGTACACCCAAAGACAGATTGTTTCCTTTACATTACTAACAAAAGTGTTTATTCTAGTAAAAAGCTGGAAAGGAGCAATTAGAGACTTCAGGGAATACGCTAAGTGAAAATGTGTTTTTGCTTATCTTGGAGTAGAGATAATTTACTAAATTGCCGTATTTTACTTCTTGTGGTCACCAGCGACACAGTGACCCCGTTGTGGTCACGCTCCTCTGCCATGCTTTGAAAAATCCGATAACCCTTGCAGCCGCCCTGGGATGCTGCTCGTTGCTGCCTGCCTGAGCCCCAGAGATGCGCTGTGTGCCTCGTAGAGGGGACTTCCACAGAAAGTCCCCTGCTGCTTGCTGCCACTGGGCTGTATATACTGCCCTGGCTACAAGGAGAGCAAACGTATTGTGTCTCGCTATGTGAAAGGGGAGGGATGGCAAGAGGAAAGTGACTCTAAAAGTCCTTCCTGTGGTTTATTTGCAGCAATTCTATATTTACAATGTGCCTTCACCCAAATCTGTTTGGCAAGCTAATTATCAGTTCCAGCCCAGAAACTTTATTTACGTATGTAATCTCTACTGATCGGAAAAGATGAAGTAAGTAGGAAAGAACAGGATGGACAATGAGTCAATGCAAGCTTTACTTTTAAAATAGCTCTTCATTATTTTATGTTTTATCCTAAAGCCAAGCACAGATGTGAGTGAATCCTTTCCCTTCACTCTTCGTATGCAAAGTTAAGCATTTGCCCTGAGCCATTCTGACTGAAAGAGGTGCCCAGACACTGGGCTGGGCGTCAAATGACCCCAACAGCTTTCAGCAACCTTGCTGCATGGTTGGTTGTTATCCATTCTTGCTCGAGGGTTGTTTTGCTGAAGTATGAGACATTGTGAGCGTATTGTAGCCCTTTCATTTGTATCTGTGTGTGTGTGTGTGTGTGTGTGATGCTACTGTAGTGTTGCAGCAGCCAGCCTCTCCTAGGCACATCCCTGCTGCATCTACCCATCTAGCTCCAACCAGCTGCTGCTCTGAACCCACTGAGGTCTTTCCTTGAAGGACATTAAACAATGTTTCTCAACAGAAATGAAGGAAACCTTGAGAAACTACTATCCTTCCCCTGTTTCAGTCTGGTATGTCCTCTAGTGTGGCCCCAGCTATTTTTATTGTTGTCCACTGTATTTAAACAGAATTGAAAAATAAATAAATCTGTACCTCTCCTAATCTCTACTATCATTTAAAGTTTCCTCTCATCCCTTAAAGTCTTGTACACAATTCTACAATAGAAGACAACAGCTCACAAAGATGAACTCTAAAAAAAAACCCCAGTGATAATCAGGTAAGAATATCTCATTCTCCCTTAGATCCTTCCTCATTCTTTTTTTTTTCCCTGACCTCTATCCAAATCTCAGAAATTATTTTTGAAGGTATATACTGAACTAGCTGATTTTGGATAAAGCAGCAGGCTGAATTCCAGCACTGTACCCTGTTGCTGGGTCTCCCTGCCTGCCTGTAGTCTGAGATCCCCAGCTCAGCCTTCTGCAGCACAAAGTGGAGAAAGAGGCAATAATTTACACGGAAAGGTAATTGGTCCCTCTTGCAGATCACTGGTTTTATGCTTCTGATAAGACATCCATCACCAACCAGTTGTCAGTTCCCATCTTCAGTTAGTTTTAATCTAATATGTATCATCTCCCTCCTCTGCCAAAAATATTGCAGTGACCTTCTCTTGAGATGGCTGCAGCCTGGACACCATTAGCAAGATTCACACCTCAAAGGAAAGTCTGTAGGTTTTTGACCAAGCAGAGGTGAGGAAACACTGGTGTGGCTAAAGCTGCCACTAAAAGCATCTGCTGCTATAAAAAGCAATAAAAAGCTGTAAACCATGAACAGAGAGCAGATGCACAGTCTTGGTTGGCTGGTCAGTGCAAACTCCGCCAGCTTCGAGCCCTTTTCCAAGCCTGTGGGCAGTGGCTCTGTCTTGTGTGGGCTGAGCTTTGGATTTCTCATGCTCTGTCAAACTACTCCTGCTGAGTCACAGGCACCAGAAGCATATAAAGGGGCACCGTGTTGACTCTGTGAGATGCACTGAACTCAGGGACTGGCCATACCAAGTCTTATCCTGCAAAAGACTGGCATTATGTTAATGAACAATTTCCTGATGGACTCCTCTCAGCACCTGTGTGAGTGTTTTATATTTTGTCCTGTATTACATGCCAGAGCACAGGCAGTTCTCAACTGGGTGCAAAAAAAATGGAAAAAGGTATGGCCATACCATCATCCGGGTACTTTCCCTGTGCCCAACTAACAGGCGTTAAGTCCAAACCATTTCTATGGCATCATTCAGTCAAACATCTTGACTTAATTAAACCACAAATGATCAATGTATTGACTTCCAAGGGTAGATGCAGCAGTCCAAACTGAAAAAGTGGAGCCTATTCTTCCTTAGAGATTTGGCTCCCTGAAAAAAATCAGTGGTGGCAAGAAGAAAATCTGAAATGAAACTTCTTGATCTGGCCCCACTGCTTCCCAGCTGGCTCATTGTTCTCAGGATGCAATGGCTACATCCATACCGCTGGACTAAACCCCCCAGGGACTGTTCTTAGCAGCTGGCAAGCAATGAGCCATCTCCACCCATGATATTTCCCTCTCTCTCCCCACAGTGCAGAATGGCTGCAGGCAAATAGCAACCTGGGAATGGCGTCTGAAGTTGCTAGCTCCCAAACCACACCTGTGGACTGTGATCTTAGAATGTGCCAAAGGCTTGCCGGAAACAGTTCTAATAAATTAGCAATACAGATGATCAAGTTTCAGGGACCAGGAACGCTCCATGGCACTGCAATAGGTATACCACAGTAGATACAGCCAAGCAGCCCACATTCTGGACAAAAAGCTCTGTATTTTCAGCCGAGAGCAACTGTTTTCTGGTGTCTCAGACATGCTCACGTTGGATTTCTAAGGCACGCTAGAAGCTGCCACATCAACACAACACAAAACTAGATATCTTGTCTGTGTTGGACATTCCTAGTTGGTAACTTACCCTCCGTTTGCTCTTTTTCTGTTTCGTCTCCTAGTTTTAACCATAGCCAAAAAGAATGCTCGCAGTCCATGAGGAGTTTAAATTATAATGCTGATGCTGAAATTACAATGTTCATGCTTTAAATTATACTTCCAACTTGGACATTACTTTTTCTTACTACATCAGGATCAAGCCCACTGGGCTTTTCCTTTCTGCATTTGGTCATCGAGTGAAGATGCTTTCCTTCTGCCTGACCCACGCGAGCTGTTGCGACGGGCAGGACAGTGCCATCATGTGTCAAAGCGTAGAGCCCAGGTGGTGCCTTCTTGAGTTGTTTCTGTGGTACTGAAACTGCCACCGCCCCTGTGCTCTCTGCACCATGTGACAGGAATTATGCTGTGTTTGATGAATTCTGCCTGTTGTAGATTGCCTTGTACACCTAAATGATACATAAGTAAGGCCTAATAATAGCAAGAGCAAAAGCTGCTCCAAAACACTTCTATGCATCATTCATAAGAGTAACAGAGCTCACTGTTCAGTTCTGCTCTTGGTCTTGGAGATACTTCTTACTGGCTGTTTTTCACTAGTCCGTCTACCAGTGCACGCAGAGATGCATATGCTCATTAAGAACCTGTTGTGCTTGGTGTACACTCAGTCTCATGCTCGCTAATGAACTCCACTGATGCCCCTTGTCTCTTGCCCTCCATCCCTCACCCTGCTGGTGGTTACTCGCAGGACAATCCCACCAGAACTCGTGGGCTACAGTGCAAACTGAGAGCTGCCAACCTGACTGCATTTACGGATTTTGAGGGTGGGAGAAATCCCTGCAAATGTCATTTTAGTTTCTATTACACTGGTAGGTTAGTTTTCTAATGCGTCTGTAAATAGGTATATGATTTACTAATCATTTATTAGCCACAAGTCTCTAGCATGTATATATGAAAGCCACAAATCTACTTTAATGTGGATACAAAATGCTTAAATGTAGCATTACCTAAATGAGCATCATTACCAAATGATACGGGTTTTTTTAAGTCTATTTATTTATTATTTATTTTTCCCTTTTATATATGATTTAATTTTCTTTTGCAGTCATTTAAAAATGAAAACTTTGAAGTTTCCGTGGGTTTAGTCATTTGATTTGATGGGCTTGCAGCAGGACTGCCCAATTGCTCTGTGAAAGAAGACCAATATCTACTTTCTCCCCTGGTAGCTGGAAAGGAATTAGTTGACCCTGTGAAACTTTCCCTTCCATCATCCAATTTCCAGATTACTCTCTGGTGTGATATGGGAATCAAAGATTTATGATTCTTGACTTGTCCGTGCAGCCTAGGAACCATTTTAAACTTCTGGGTATTTCTTTATGAGTGTCACTGGCAGAGCTGGTCTTCAACACTGCAGAACAGCTTGATGGTCACTTGGCAGGCAACAGTTATGGGGTGTTTTCTGCATCTGTTTCTCAGCAAAAATAGTCTTTCAGTTCAGCTGTGCATTGTGCACCATTGACCTAGCCATGCTACCACATCCTTACGATGGAAAATGACTGAGCAAGGTAGTGTAGCTGCTGTATTTTTTTCTGGTCTTGCGTTGTAATTCTGAGGGTGCAAAACCCTCATGAGCTGCACCCACCTCAACTCTTCCTGCCAGAGAAGCCATTCATTGCGTTTCCTTTAACAAACACTGTGTTGCTGAAGACATAACTGATGTCCCTCAGCTGTTTTGCTGTGGGACACAGATGATTTTCTTCAGTAGTTTCACCAAGCAAGTGCTTGAACAGCAAATTTCTGTCAAAATTAATGCAACTGTCACCTCTATTGATGGTCTTGGCACAGAGGCTAAGGACTAAAAAGGTCTGGAAGCTGAAGTTGCAGAGAAATTATGAGTATGAAGGGTTAATCACATAGACAAGACATATGTCCAGACTGGAGGTGAGGGGTCCATGTTTTGCTTGACACTTTTATGTCAGTCGCTGTTTTCACTCATTTTTCTAGTTGCTTCGGGGAAGTCACTCTTTTGCTGTGCATTGTACTAAAAGTCAGGCGAGAACCACCCTGGGTCAGGAGAGAGGCTGTCGGGGCCTTACCCCCCTCGCTGCGTCCCAGCTGGTGTGTTGTCCCTTCTCGTGGCGTAGGAGACAACTGCTGTGCTAGGCTGCAGGGTCCCTCCCCGTGGGCGGCAGGATTGCGTGCATCCCACGGGCTTTCCAGTTTGGCAGGGCAAATCCAATTCTTTCCTCACCGCGGCAGAACACACCACTTGCGATGCTTAGAGTTTTTTTTTTGGCAAATCACCTGTGGTGAAAAAGCGAGGCTGGCCGTTTCCAAGAAAGTGAAGCCGACAAACAAAAATAGATAATCTGTCCTTCAGGTGAGCTTTCTTTGCAGTACAATGTGCTAGCTATTGGAGCCTTGTGGAGAACAGCAGCATGAATTGCATGGTCAGGGACTTAATAATTCTTAGAAATGAATCATTGCTGTCAGAGTTTCTATGGGAACGGAGAAATAAATGAATATTTAGGCTTTTTTCAAATTAATTCTATCAGAAGATCCAAAGGTTGTGCAATGGCTAGGAGTATACAATGAAATAAATCATTATATTATTTAGATTTCGCTAGTTACTGTTACTGGGTTTTTTTGAAAAATATGTTTTATACAACTTAGTCACAAGACATTTAAACTCAACAGAAGACAAACAGGACATTTGGCTGCAAGTTCAGAACAATGAACTCACGAGGTTTATTTTTATATGCAAGTTCAACTTGGACGCATGCCATATAGCACAGAAAAAAAAGTTACCACTTGATGCCTTTTTTTTCTCTCTTGAAATGATGAGGGCATCTGGATCCCATTTTAAATTGCAAACTAGGCTTTTTAGCTTTTTAAAACAATTTGCATAGCTTGAACTAATTAATTGGTTGATGTGTAGGCAGTAAAAGACAACATGACCCCAAGCATGACCCCAAGCATGAGAGAGGTGAAGGAGAATTGCATGAATTTTGGCATTTCCTAACTTCTGAGAGCTTGAATTGTCTACCCGAACATTTCAAAGTAAGCAGGGGATACGCACAGTGGATGCCACGAAGTAATACCGGGGGACCCCAAGCTATGCGTGTTTCCCAGCATCACAAGTAAATGTTCACAGAGCCCAAATGCGCAGCCTTTTACCTGTTAACAGCAGTTCTGTTACCTTGAGCAAAGCCAACAGCCTCAGCCGGATGCGTCTGTCCCTCGTGAGTTAAGAGCCATTTGCTGCAGTCCCTGAAGCACGTGTAAGCTCCTGATGCCAGCGGCCTAATTTCTGTGATCTGCACTATTTCTGCTGATATTGGGCTGATGTCCCCCGGTTCCAGCTGGCTGGACCAGTGTTGACCGATGCCCAGCCCATTTCCTCTCAGGTTTTGGAGTTATCATAGAATCATAGAATCACAGAATAGTTTGGGTTAGAAGGGACCTTAAAGGTCATCTAGTTCCAACCCCCCTGCCCTGGGCAGGGACACCTCCCACTAGACCAGGCTGCTCAAAGCCCCATCCAGCCTGGCCTTGAACACTTCCAGGGAAGGGGCATCCACAGCCTCCCCAGGGAACCTGTTCCAGTGCCTCACCACCCTCACAGTAAAGAATTTTTTTCCTGATATCCAATCTAAGTCTACCCTCTTTCATTTAAAAACTGTTACCCCTTGTCCTATCGCTGCACTCCCTGATAAAGAGTCCCTCACCATCTTTCCTTTAGGTACTGGAAGGCCGCTATAAGGTCTCTCCGAAGCCTTCTCTTCTCCAGGCTGAACAACCCCAACTCTCTCAGCCTGTCCTCATAGCAGAATTGCTCCAGCCGTCTCATCATCTTCTCAAGTCTTCAAGCAGCCCCCTGGTTATGCTCGAGAATGACACTTCTCCAGCCCTCCAAAAAATGTGGTGTCACACGGCTGAACTACCATCGAAGTGGATGCTGTGGGGAATAAGAACCCCTCAGTTGTACAAAATAATGGAAACCAGGAGGAACAGAGAATTTCTACTCAAGACAAATTACAGTTTGCATGGAAATGAGAAAACCTGAACTATACCCTTCCAAACCCTAGTGCCAGATGTATATTCCTGTAAGACATGGCTGACATTAGGTTTTGCCCAGGCTACAGCACTTTGCAGCACTGTGGTGAGGATGACTAGAGGAGGGATTGCCCAGCTAGAGCACAGTGCTACAGACTAGTGAGAGGTTTCTGCAGAGCTCTGCAGGAACTCAGCTCTCGACGAAACATTTTGGTTTCACGATACAGCTTGTTCTGCCAAAAGCATTCTGGCATTTTAATTGTGCTACCCTTCAACCTTCTGCAGCCTGCAATTCTTCACAGACAGCTTGGCTACAATTAGGGCTTTTTTCAGAAGATGGCAAAATGCATACGCTGAATCCCAAGAACTGGGGAATGACTGTTACTTGAAGAAAATGTTGCTGGACTTTTTAAAACTTGGACAAAACCATCTTTGTTCCTTGTTCACTGAAATAGTTCTGAAGCATTTTTCGTTGAGGCAGATAATTCTTGCCTGGCACCTTGGGGAGGATGAGCCCCTGCAAAGACACTGTCAGGGGGCAGAGGGGCTGGGGAGCAGCTCTGCAGGAAAGCCATGGGGTGGTGGTGGGCAGCTAGCTGAACGTGAGCCTGCGGTGTGCCCTGGCAGCAAAGGCAGCCAGCAGCTCCTGAGCTGTGTGATCAGGGGCACGGCCCAAAGATCAAGGGAAGGGATTGTCTCCCTCTGTCAGACCACATCCAGGTGCTGAGTCCAGTTTTGGGACCTGACACAGGAAAGATGTGGACAAACTGGAGGGACCTCAGTGGAGGGCCCCCAAGGTAGTGGGGCTGGAGCACTTGCCCCATGAGGAGAGGCTGGGGTAGCTGGGCTGGGTCACCCTGGAGAAGGGATGGCTTTGGGGCACGTAAAAGCCCCCAGCACTGAAGAGGGGTCATGGAGGAGATGGAACTGGGATCCTCACAGCAATGCAGGGTGGGATGGTGAGAAGCAATGGACACGAGTTGAAATGAGAGAAGTTCAGGCTGAGTATAGGGAAAAACTTTCCCCATGAGGCAGTGGAGCAGGTCACCCCAAGCTGTTGTGCCGTCTCCATCCTTGAAGGGTTTCAAGCCCCAACTGGTCCAAGGCCTGAGCAACCTGATCTTTCCCCAGCGCTGGCCCTGTTTTAGGCCAAGAGGGACTGGAGGCCTCCCGGGGTCCTTCCCAGTCTGATTTAGCCTGTCATCCTCTGATCTTAATCAACTGAAGATGGGGTCCTGCTCTAAAGACACTTAACAAATGGTACTGCTGCCGATGCTGCAGCTGCGCTGAACCCAAATCAGCCTGCTCTCGTTGCAGAGATGATGGACGGCATCCAGCCAGCAAATGGTGGGGCACCTCGTTCTCCCTTGGTCGCTTTTTAAAGGTATTTGAAACGCTTGTGAGATCTGGGTGAGTCTTCCAAATGGAAACCTAACCACACAGATTAATCTGTGTAAAAACCATATACGGTCTTAAACAATTGTGCTCAGGTCAACGCAATGTTACATTTTACTATATGCTATTTGATACAGATTAGATTTGTAAATTGAGAAATACTGTAGCGGCCCTTGCCAGGGCTGAGCAATCCAAGAAATATTAAGTTTAAAGTAGATTCAGATCTGAACAGTGGAGCTGTATCCGCAGTCTTGCACACCATCCAGCTTTTCTTAGTATCTATCACTGTTACTATTTGTTATGACAGCTACATTATTTGTGAGGTAATGGAACATTATAAAACAAAGCAGAGCTGCTTAAAGTATCAAAATTCCCTTATTGTGAGTACTTTTGTCTTAGATTTCATTATTTTTTTGGGTCATCCAGTATGTACATTTGTATACTATGGACATGATAAATCTCTATATTAATCTTTGTGACCTGCATTTGCCCTTGCTCATGCGATCTCAGTATTTCCATGGTAAAAAATAACAGAAGACTCGATGTAGAAAATTTAAGGCATTTACTGTGTTTATGAAACTCACTATGGGCCTGATCTTGTAATTGCTTTACTTGGTTAAATTTTCATTATTCATCTAAGGACTGTCACCGAAGTGTAAGGTTACGTGTAAGGGGAATTTTGTAACATTAGGTCCTGGTGAGATGTTAACATTACCAGCGATCATCCCTGTCTTCTATCAAGTGGAGGAAGTCGTGGAAATGAAAAAAAGAAGTTCTTGTGGAAATGATTACCTCGGCTGAGTCTGCTGGGGAGAGCCAGGGCATCACGCAGGGAAGCTGCAGGTGTGCTGGGGCCGGGGGGTGGGGGGGGTGCTGACAACAGCCCCGTGCCCAACCCGGGGGCCAAGGACCAGACAAGGAGAGCCTGCGGGGGGCTGGGGCTCAGCCTTGCTGAAATGAGACCAGGTGCCACAAAGCCACGCAGGACACGTGGGGGGAGAAGATCTAGAGGGGAAAGAGGCAGCTATGGGGATTGGTATGAAAACAACAGCATTTTAGGAGATGTTCTTCGCATTAGCCCATGATGTCAAGGTATCTGCTAGTTTATTATTCTTATTCTTACTCCATTATTATTATTATTATTACTATTACTCCTTTCATTATTCCATTTACTTTGATACTAAATAAAGACAAGCAGTAAGCAAAAAGGACGCTTTCAAGGCCTGGGCGCTCTGCATGCCCTCCCAGGGTAGACCCTTAACCTCCCTCTTCCCACCATCAGCATTGTCCAGGAGTCAATGAAGGTTTTCATTGCTTCCCCATTAGGTGTAAAGGCTAATTAGGAACAGACTGTGTGTATGAGCAGCCTTGCAGCCCCTGCCTGGCCTGAGGAGGGGATGTGATGGCAGCAGCTCCGGGACATCCAGACAGGGCTGCAGGAGGGGAGCGGGCACTGGCAGGAGGGGACAGTGCTGGGGGGCTGCCGGGGGGACCTGGCACCGGCTGGAAATCCCAACCTAGCCGTTCCCAGAAAACCTGAGGAAAACTCATTATCCCTTACTCTCACAGGAAATTAAACAAGTCTCAAGTCCAGCCTAACCAATTTTCCTAGCCAGAACCATAAATAAACAAAACAAGCTTACTAAGAACAACTAGCTGCACCTTAGCTGTTGCTTATCTGTGAGAGGATGCAGTAAATCAGATTAATCTGAGGGAAGAGGAGGAGAGATTATGCTCTCTGCTGTTTATTTAGCTTAGATGAGTACTAGATACTGCTAGATGCCTTCAAGTTTCAGTTTTTAAATCTGTTGCCAAAGGGGTGGGAAGATAAATATGAGAGCCAGCATAACTGGCTATTTAATTTCACTTGTCCATCTTTTCCCTACTTCTGAGGTCTTTGTGTCTCTTATAGAAGCACTTGTACGTACCGACAGCAGTTCTGTATTTGTGAAAAAAATGACATTTTTGGCACATGAGAATGGTTATGTGAAGTCAAAGAAGACACAGAAATCTCCTGATTAATGTATTCGTTAATTAATAATTTCACGAACTGCCTCTGGAGATTCAAATTTAATAAGGCAGGTGTCTTTTCTCTTTTAGCCTTCTGTGCTGTAAGGACAAATTCTTATGAATTTTTCTTGACTCTCCTGAATGAAATTAATTACTTTTTAAAAACTGCTCTCTGGGAGACCTAATTCTATTTTTTTTTTGTGCTGCTGACGTATTCCTAGCCTGTTGTTGATCCAAATGATTTCAGAATCTTTACTTCTTCTTCCTCAAAAACTTGCTGCATCTCTAGGAGAGATTTGTAAGAAGCAATGGCTCAGAAGCCCTTATTTCTACCTTTCTGAGCTGTCCTCAAATTTAAGAGCAGACTGCTGGCAAGGAGCAGCAATCTCTGTGCTAGCAAGGGATGGGGTGCCATAGGAGTGAGTCAGGGTATGGGATCTGTGCATCCGTATGCCAAAACTGGGAATGGAAGTGGTCCACTGCACTGCCCGCTGTGATGGGTAGGGGAGAGGTGGTGTAAGAGAGGCTTAGGAACACTGCTTTGTCCCCACATTTATTGTGGCTTTGGTTGCCAGTCCTCTTGCAGCCTGCAGTGAGTTTAACAGCCCTCTGGGGCTAACAAAGGCTCGTGAAGCTGCCCAAGAAACTTTCAGTGCACATTTACAATGGAGCGCGGTCTTTGGCTGCGCTTGGATTTTGAGGGATGTTGAAACTTGCCATTGCCATTATTGTAGAAGAAAACAATTAGAAAGGGGGGATAATAAAAAGGACATTAGGAGAAACAAAGGGGTTCAGCAAAGGTGGGGAGAGAGCAACAGAAGATACAGTAGGTAAAGACAGCACATTAATTCTTGGGGAGAGAAGGAGAATCAGAGATGACTTGAGGACTACCAATCATCATCAAATAGGAAGCACATGCAGCACTTAGCCCTTTATGCAACGTGGAAGTCATTGCAGGAGGGTCACAGGGGTTTCCGATGGTTCAAGACCTTTCTTAAGCCTGTGCATGTGTGATAAATGCCACAAGACCTAGCAGTGATGAGTCTTCTTCATTCAGGCCTCAGTGTCCCCATCAGGGGTTGCAGTAACCTACATATGAATAGGTATCTGGTTCTGGTTCAGTTTCCTCTGAAAGGAATCCGTTTTACATGTACCAGGGACATCCTGCAGACTGGACCAGTGCACAGTAAGTTGGGCCAGGTAGAAGGTTTGCTTCAAATCGCCTCACTGCTCTGGGCCACAGCAGCTTCCAGGTACAGCAACATGCGCTGTGGAGTGACTGACCCATGTGAAGTTAGGAGGTCATAAGCCGACGCAGTGAATTAAGCTGTTGCTTAAAATGGAGTTCATTACCATCTGTTTGCGAATTCATTTTGCTCAAAGAAACTTAAAATCAATTAAAAAAAATTATTTCCTAATAATAGTATTTATTTAAGTAGCCCTTAATTCAAAGCCATTCAGCATGCTTCAGACTTAAAGATGACTTACAGCTCTTTCATGAACTGTATGATCTTCAATCTTCGGCATGATCTCTGACCTCCCCCAATATCCTCTCTCTCATTTTGCCCCGTGGCGGAGAGGCTGTGCCAGCCTTCTCGTTCAGCACAGCAATAAAGAGCCCTGCAAAGCTTTATTCGCTGGCTCTGACAGACAGTACGTTGCCACAAGCACGGCAACGTCTCACACCTCCAGGTAGGGAGGGGTGTGTGGTGCTATCAGGCACCTCGTGAATGACCTGGGTTTGCGAGCTCCGCTTCTAATCCTGCAATTGGTTGATCGGGCCATGCCAGAGAAAAAGGACGAGACTGGTGCTGTGATCTTGTACGGAAGGCTTCCCCCTTAATTAGTATAAAAATGTAGCTCATTTGTGATGTTCAGAAATACTGAATTTCACGTGTTTCCAGGAGAGACATGCGTTCGCTCTGTTAGAAAAAAAGACAGCTTTATCTTTCCCTTGCACCAGCATGTAAAAAGGTTGTTTTTAAAAAGAAAATATAATTAAAAACTGTTAACGCAATCTTCACAGCTGAGTCACATTCCCAGCTACCTCGTGTTCCTCATGTTGTGTCAAACAATAAATATCTGACTGAAGACTGAGGCTGCTGGTGCTGGGGCCGGGCGCCCGAGTGCTCCGACTTGTGCTAGTCATTATCACGACGCCTGAGATCCTTTTCACACCTAGCCCTGAGCCTTTCTTTCTCTGCAGATCATTTCGCTTTTCTTTTTTCAGTTTCTTAAAATATTTCCTCTGCCTTCTTGCTGATGAGATTCCTGGAACTGTGAGGATCCTGGCAAATTCGTAGGTGCAGTTTGTTACAACTGGAGTTGCAGGTGTTCAGAAGCAAACCTGGAGAGGGGACAGAGTTTGCCGGCGGCGCTGCTCAGAGCAGAGGAAGCCCATGTTCCAGAAGCTTGTCCGCAGAAGGAAAATGGAAATGAAAAGAAAAGGATTTCATCTGGGAGAACAGCAGAATGAGCAGAACTCAATACTAGTGCTACTACGAAGGCTACATAAAGTGTTGTGATCACATGTGTGCCTGTATTTATATTATAATGCATCAAGAAGTTACCACTCTCTCACATGAAGATCTTTTGAACTCACCTGGTTACACTGGAGATGATTCATTTTGCCAGCATGGGATTAACATACTGTATTAACTGCTAGCAATTTTGATATGTTTGGGAGTTTTTTTGCAATATCAATTTAACATAGTACAGTCACCAAAAATGGGTTGAAGTTCAACCTAAGGGTCAATAAATCATAGGGAGTAATTCCACTTACTCAGATAGGTTCTGGGTCAGGTACTATAGCTTATACTGTTGATATTAAAATATCTTCCTAGTGTGTCACACAAGCCGTTACGATTTTTATGTGGGGACAGATCACAGTTTCACAGTATTTCTGTGCAAGGCTCTATAGTTCAGCACCTGGCAAAATATTAATTGCTATTTTTTATAAATTTGACACAAGGAAACATGAATTTATAGATGAATATTGCACCATAAAACCCCTAATAGAATATAATCTTTGTTTCTGTGGCTCTATCTACTTCTAAGGATTACTCCTTGATTGGAATTATTGAATTCCTTTACAAAAGGTGTTTTGCCTACTAATCCAGTTTCCATGGGAGTATCATTTTTTGGGTGTAAAACAAAAGAGAGGCAATACAGAATGGATTAGCAAATATAAATTCTCCCGGAGACTGTGGGATTCCAGTTTGTTGGGTATTGTGGACAAAGGCGCATGGCAATGCACAAATATTCATCTCTTGCACTAGAGACCTGATCTGCTGGAAAGCTAATGGGATTGATGCAAAAGGGCAATGTGGAAAGAATTGGCCTCGTTCCTGCAACCGTAGTATGTGCTTGATGTGCAGTGACATTATACTTGTGGAAAAAAATTATTTATGTCGGTCTGAGGGGGTCAGCAGAGAAATTCCTATAGCTAGACATCCTTTTCTGTTTGTTTGGGGTTTTTTTCAATTCCTGTTCTGTTTTATCTGTGAAAGGGGTACTAGACCAGAGTACTCAGTGTTCGGTTGCTCCTAAATCTGGCTGATGGATGACACTTTTGCACAAGGGGGGAGAACTGCTCATGTTTGATGTCAGGAAAGGGATGTCTGTTTTCTGTGAATAACAGCATGGTTATGATTAGATTGTTCTTTAGGTGCTGTGACAGCATGAGCTGGTCCTTTAAAAGATTTGGGTTCACCTTTCCCCATGTATTAATGCAGTCTCTTTAGCCTCAACAGAGTCTGGTCTAGGGAATGAAAGTTTAGGAATCAATATCCGTAACTATATAGTAACTGGTGTAAATGTGTTTGGATTTGCAGTCATGGTATGTTTGTGGTATGTATGTCTGAAAAAATGTTGGTTTATTTCCCAAGTTACATGCGTTATTTTTTCAATATGTGCTTAGCATTTTTTCTAAACCAGAAGTGAGAAGTCAATGTCCATAAGGACTGTCAAAAAGACTCAGACATTTCCTAGTATTTGTAGAGGACGTGCATTATACACAAGTGCTAACATCAAAATCTAGCTCTTTGCAAGTACTGACCAAAAAATATCTCTTTTAGCAGGCAGGAGCCAAGCCTAGAATATTTTGTGCTCATATTTGTATCTCTAAAAAGCTAAATCTGTGGTTACTAGGAGTGCTTTCTGTGCAGTTCCTTCCTCTCATACTTGGGTATTACCCAAGTGTCCTTGAACCTCCACAGGAGTCTTTCTCAAAGGATGTTTGTTCTTCCCTGTCCACCCCAGGGGCAGACCAACCTGCAGCTATGTAGGCTGCATATTAGATTTTAATTTTATTCAGTTCCAATATTTGTCATTCACTCTGATTCAAGTAATTTTTTCCTTCTATTTTGGGGGGGGGGGGGGTTCTGTACAAAAGAGTTTTAGATTGTTGGATAACATTTGTTCTAGAGCAGGATGTGAAAGCAAGAGAGCGAAACAGCCGTAAGCCGCTGTGAGAATTCAGCCAGCCCAGGACTCTTGTGGACAGTAGAGACAAGATTTCTGGGATTTTCAGCCTGCTCCGATGTGCACAAAATTAATCACATTTTATATTTCTGTCCTTGAAAGTTGGTTTAATATGTACCTGATGAGATTAGGCTACGGGCTCCTAGTTAATATGGCTAATTCTAGTTACCTTGCCGTCAGTTAGAGGTAGAATAAATTTATGATATTGATAAAATTGAGCTTTTTTGTTTAAGCCATTTGCTCCAGGGAAGTGAATGTTCTCTCCTCTTGAAGGAAACCGCTCCAATTTAAAGGCATTAAATGTTTAATCATTTGTCACTTGTCTCACTTGCAAATACTGCGGACGGTTATGTTGTTTATCTAGACTGACTCTCTGAGAAAAGGGAAGTGGTAAAAAATTCTCTTAAAGTTTTTCTGAAGATAAAGAAGAACTTGTGAATTGTCTTGTAAGATTTTTTTCCAGCTGAGCTGAACTGCTAAACCTGATGTTTGACAGATAAATTAGTAAAAGAAGGCAGCTGGTTTCTGTCTGTTGGTAATTTGAATTTCTGTACGGTGGGTGAAATTTTGCTCTCCTTTATGAAAACATACATTTGGAAAGTATAAGTGAAGTCGTCTGAGTGTCTGCTGTAAAACTGATGTGAGAGCAGATTGGATGATTTTCATGGGATTGTTTGGCCCATGATAGACAGTATAAAAGTGGAAACAACAACAACTTTGGTTGTTTGAGCTTTACCTCATCTAAGCGCATTGGAGAGAAGGGAAGCCAGGAACTGCTGACCCCACGTACAAGCAGCGGTCCTGACTCCTTCGTACTGAGTCCTGCCAGTTGCGCTGGAAATGGATACATAATAGAGATTACATAATAGTACAAATCACTGTAGCATTATGTATCGAGGGGCTTCTCTTTTGGATTTAAGGTGTAGGCCAGCTAGAGCAGTTAGCCAGTTTTCTTTAACTCCTTTTTGTGTGCTCATGTTAGGGATGAGTGTTGTAAGGTAGCCGTCCTGCTTTAATTATTGATCTCTCACACTTTATTTTCAAATTCCCTCTTAAAAATTGGTTTTGAAAAATCACCACTATTCCACGGGTGAGAGGGAGCTGGTTTTTAGCCCGAGCAGTCAGTAGTTATCTCACTGCTGAGAACATGAATACTAAGGACCAGAGAAAAACACCTTTTCTATGGGAAAGCCTGTCCTAAAGCCTCTTGAAATTAAAGGTCCCATTAATTTCCCCCCTCTTTAGATCAGGTTCAGATAATGCGGGCACCGATCTGCAGGGACAGCAGGTGGGCTCTGGCATCAAGGAAGGATGAACTGAAGTCTGGTCACTATGCTCGTGGCCTCGGCCAAAGCGCCGTGACTGCTCCCTGAGGGCAGAGCTTCACTTCCCTCTCCTGCTGCAGCCACATCTCTGCACCAGGCATTGCGACTTGCTACCAGCTGCAACTGGGCCTTGGCACGTAAATGAGTGCCTTTGTGTGGTTTTTTTTCCACCCCTGCTCTAAGCCAGCTCCATGTGTAGGCATTGGGACTGCACAGACCATTCCTGCCCTGCACCTGGCTGCTTTGGAGCACAGGTGGAGCAGACTCTGAGCTGCTTGTGCCCATCCCTGTAGACAGCATCTTCAATTTATTCTCTTTCCACCATTATGTCGAAGATGGACATCCTCTGAAAAAAAAAAGAGGATTTAGTAATGTCTCCTCTACTTGCCTCTCCTTCCCTCTCTCTAAATAAGTAAGTTCTTAGCACAGACTCAGCTAGATTGGGAGCCCTAGAACTGCTTGTACAAGTGGCTTCACTCCTTCACTTTCCCAAGGGAATAAACTGATAAAGGAATATGTTTCAGTGTTTTATGGCATTGGTCGTTCGCATTAACAATGTGTCTTTCCTCTGCGTAAACCTAATGTTTCCCATGGTGTTTTTTCCTGGTGTTCTTGGCAAAAATTTCCTCCCTCTGCTGCTGCCCAAGTTGTGGTCATACTGAGCTGTTGAGTTCTTCTCTAGGAAATAGCTATATCTGCATTGTGCATATGCAGTCTGCTACCATATAATGGAAACTTACAGGAAGAAAGAGATGTAAGAAATAAATGTAAGACTTATTACCCCCCTTTACAATGAAAGTTTCCCAGCTGTAATGCAATGGTTCACAAGCATGTTGAAGCAGGACTGATTTTGTGACTGGATTAGAGTAAAAAGAAAACACGCAATGTGGATATTGTTCTAGTCCCAGCAGATGATTCACAGACATAAATACTGGGACCAAAAATAGTCAAGTCAAGCTCGTTATTACTTTCTATAACCCCTTAACGTGCTACCTTTTCTTACCATACCCTCAAATTGAAAGGCAGCAATTTCACTTCCAGCCATGCTCTGTTTTGTTATGTGTTCCAAGATTCCTGGGATATAGCCATCACTTTTCAGTTGTGCGCTGCTTGCTGTAGTTATGGCTGCTATGGCTCTTGCTGCGTGGTTTCATTTGTCAGATGTCAGCTATTTGTTCAAATTCATGTAGTGCACTTTGCCTGCCTGCTAGTTTGGCCACTAAACCCATATGCATATAACAGTCGGTTTGCTGAGGCTCCATTCTAGCCTTGCTGCATTCCTCCTGAAAATTTGCCGTGTGACAGAAAAAAAGCACAAAGATATTTCTAGCAGGGAACAAGGAATGTTATTATGGAAAAAAAAAAATATATCCCTGGCGAGTCAGTTATTCTGAGAATCATGCTTACCTTTGCCTTCTAGATATGGATTAGAAAATATTATAGTCACCCTCATAAAGCAGCTTTTTACAACATGGTTTCACCCAGTGATATGAATTAGCATTGAACAACACACTCTGCCAAAGAAAGCAGAGACAATTGTGTCTTAAAAAAATACACGCTGTGAGTTAAGTGTTTGGGAAAAATTTTCACTTCTGTCCAGGTTTATAAAATCTAGTTTATTGTGGTTCATCACACTGGTTTTCATTTTAAGTAATACAGCTTAAAAACCAGAGGCAATAATCACTGAGAAAGCAATTTTACGGAAAGTTTTTAGCCTTGGGAGACTTTCTTAATGGTTGGTACTGGCTTTATAATTAAGCATTTGGCACTTACCAGGTTTCATTTACATAACGCTTTCTTTGTACCTTCTTTAATGGCATTAAGAAGAAAACTTGCAGGTTTGAGATACTTCTTGCTCTGTTGAGCAAGATAAAGCCAGAGCTATGCCCTTGTCTGTTTTCTGGTTTCTACATTTGCAGTGGTCTTTTTTTAGCCATCTTGAATACAACTGCACGTTGAATAGGCTGGGGAATGGGAAATCCATGTGAGTCTTCAGCAATCCTGTAAGTGCTGACATACTCTGAACAGGGTGTCTGTTCCCATGTCTGGAGGACAAAGATAGAGAAAGATCATTTTATTGCTCAAGTATTTCCCTTTTTCTGGCTTGTATTTTCCTGACTGAAATCAATATTTCAGGGCTAATGGATGAGGACGTCTGCTGTTGCTGCCTAAAATGCTGACCTTGGCAATCAATATATTTAGCTTGGAGCGTTTGTGATGTCAATTACTATGATAATACGTCGGCATTTACTGCCTGCACAATGTCTGGGTTATTGGGTTAGAGTTCCCCTGCAACCTTATCTTTCCCACTTTCTGTCTTTTTATACTCTGTAACTGCTGGAGACTCCAAACCCTCGAGCACAACTCTGTTAAGCAATTATTTTATTAGGACTGGATGAACGATAGTTTTTGTTTTGTTTTCTAATTTGTTGATCATTTTGAAAATGCAGAGGGACAAGCAAGCTGTTCTGAATAATACCTTTCACTTCAACAGAAAATGCTTTGTTCTGTTGTTTTAAAATCTTTTCAAGCAGATTTTGCAGATTTCTAATAGCAATGAGGTAGTTTGCCACAAAGTTGTTACATACTGAAGAAACAGGACACCTTTTTGCAGAAAACGCTGACAAATTTGACTTAATTTTTTTCACTGTGGTCTGTAACTTAAGTGAATAATTTGATTGTATCTAAATTGTTTAATGTCACTGACTGTAATTTTTTTTCCTCCAAAAATGATTTCATTTGAGAAATATCACATAGAGCAGGATTTTAATGCTAGCCGTTTTCAAGTGCTTTCAAAATGGCACCTTTCTCCCTTTTTCGCTTTGTTTTATTCAACGTAAACTGCCTACTCTGGGTTTTTTTCCTGCTCTTGCCTGAACAGAATAAGGTTAAACACCATCATCCCTGTAACGCTGGTGCTTTCTCTCTGTTGCACATTGGTTTGTTGCTGATCTTCTGTACCAAATTGCCCCTATGCAGTAAAGACCTTGACCTTGACATCAGATTGGTCTTTGTGACCATAAAGGCTCTCAACAGATCTAAGAGATTATTGACCTCAGCCCAGAGCTTCAGTAAAGTTTGTCAGTCTCTTTGGAGCATAAAAGTAGATAGACCGTTATAAATGATGGCCTTTTATTCATAAGGCAGTCTTGAACTGCGGCATCTAATCTTATTAGAGAAAATTAAGTCTGTCTTGGAGCTTTAAAACAGGTTTGCGGGGCTCTGGCCCACAAGCTGTCAATCAACTGAAACCTGTCACAAAGGTTTAAAGACTGACCATAAATTGCTGAAGAATGACAGCTATTGTGCATGACTGCAATACCTTCAGGTCTGTCCAAATCTGCATTTTTTTGCAAATTAAAAGAAGTCTGTGGTTAACAGAATAAATGCTTTGTCTGAGAGAGTATTGAAGACAATTGTGAGTATTGACATTATTTGTATTACATGGTGTTTTTTTCAGAAGGAGCAAAGATCGCTAAAAATGAGACTGTGAAAAGGTATTATTCGTGTGTACTTGTATCAGTTGAAACGTTTGTTCCTCAGTCCTGTAATAACCAATACCTTTGCACACATATGGCACTGTTTAAGGGGTTTTCAAATGCTTCTTATAATGCTGAAAAAGAAAGGTCTGGCCTGAAGCCCTTTGAGGTAATTGAGAGCTTTTCCATTTACTTCAATGGGCTTTGGCTCGGGACACTAGTGAATTTAGTCTCTCAAAACCACTTGGACTATTGTTATCCTCATGTACTAGAAGAGAACCAAGACAAAAAAGTGAAATGACGTGCTGTCAGTCACACAAGTTGGCAAAGACAGTGTAAGAACTCAGTGGTTTTGCTACCAGTCTGGTTATTCAACCACTTCTTCTCTCTCAAAAAAAAAAAAAAAAAGAAAAAAAAAGAAAAAAAGAAAAGTGGAGATATTTATGCTAGTGAAATAGCCCTGTTGAATGGCTTGAGACTATAGAGTCAAGCTTTCATTACATATAGGCTAACCTAGCTAATGATATCTCAGGTATGCCCTGAGATCCCTGGGGTTTATGGCCTTGCTGGGGGCATCATTAGACGGGGTTCGGCGACGCGATCCTCCCTCCCCTGGGCTGCGCTGCAGTTCCCTGGTGCTGGTGGGAGTCACTTGGGCAGCCGAGAGTCACACTCAGCATCTGCACTTGTGTCCTCTGAAGGTGCCCAGACAGAACTCAGTAACAGCCAGACTCCAGGGAAATAGTTATTAGATGATGCATTCAGGGCAAACAAATATTGACCCAACAACAGCCTCCATGCCTGCTTTTGTCCACTGTGGCTTACCTTTGCCTGGGACTGGTGAAGGTGCTCCCACTTTGCACACTCCTGTAACGTCCTCTTTTTGGCTTCGCAGTCTGTTCTCACCAGAGAGAGGGTGCAAGCAGCCTCTTGGGCAGGAGACTTTTTGGAAGCTAGCAGCCTCCCTTCCAGGGGTGCTGCCTTCCCCTTGCACCTCTCCTGTGGCAGTGGGACGGAGGACAGACCCTTCTTGGAGCTCCCCTCAACCAGGTGACTCCTTCAGAGCTCCTCATGGCTTCTTGTGCTGTACTTGTGATAATCCTAGCAGTCTTTGTTGTAATTTGTCTGATAATTTGCAATCTGTACTTCTTAATTTTTCTATTTTTTTTTCTCCCATGGCTTTATTTTTTATTTTCTCTCTTTTAGCTTGGGGGAGGGAATCTGTTGCGCACTAGTGGCATTCCCTGCTATATCTGCTAGCTTTGAGTTTTCTGAAATACGTGAGGAAGCTATTCCTGTCAGAGATGGATGTGCTTATTGCCTTTATTTTTTTAAAATTTTTTTGTATAACTGAAGAGCACACTGTGTCCAACTCCACTTTTTTTTTTATGTTGTCAGCCCTAGGCTGAGCAAATAGCCCAAAGATAAAGTTTTCTTCTCGTGGGATCCCCTCTGAGCCCAAGTGATCGGACACACAATGAATCCTTTGCTATCTGGAAAGAAGAAAAAGGTGGTTTCTGGTAACGCGACTTCTGCAGGTTGTTTCAGTGGTCATTCTTAGCTTTTCTCTGAGGTGAGGTGAGATTCATGCTATTTCCATGCTAATAGAGACAGCCCTGCCAGGGCTGGCTGTATGAACTAGTCAGGTATGTCAAAGGAGAAGAAAAAACATATATAGCCAAAGGCTACAAAACCCAGGAGCTTATTCATCTTCCTTCCTTGACCTCCATACTGATTTGATTTGAGGCTAACTCATCACAATATTGAACATGATTTACATGGTTCATTAATTAATAAGCCAAAATGATATTAAGAAGCCATGGCTGCACTTTTAACTAATGGGTCTGTCAAGTTCTCACTGAAGTCTTCAGGGATAATGCCCAAGGGGCAGAACTTAGATTAATTCTATTCATATCAACTGCCACTACCTAAAAGGTATGACCTAACTGATGGGTTGTAATAAGTTATAAGCAATTGTGACCAGGTCCTAAATTTGGCAAAGAAAAAGAAGCTCTGAGCTCTGCTGATCTGGAAGGCCATGATAAAAACTGCCAAAGACTTAAGAGCACCATCTTCAGCTTTGTCTGATATTTTGTATGTATCTGAGTTGCAATGCTGAGAAAGCTTTGGAAGGCAGGAATCTTCCCTTAAATATTGTAAGGGGAAGAGTTTAATATGTGCTTGTGCGGGAAAATAACAGATGCTGAGACCTGAACCAAAAAAGCCTAGATAACAACAAGCAGATATAAAACTAACACAGAGTCTGCAGGGCAACCAGCTGGCCCAGGTTATCAGTGTTTTCCCTAGAAGTCCTTTATTTCCTGGTCACTGTTGGAGTTTTGATTGAAATCACGGGCAACCCCTGAATGATAGTCCCATTTCTGCAAATAGAGAATAGTAATTGGAAACTGCTCTCCTGGAAAACCATTTAAATCCTAGTGAATCAAATAAGTATTTTTACCTTTTCCTTTTAGAAGTGCTTTGCCTGGTCTAGGGAAGGAATAAAGAAGAAATGAAGAAATATCCTGCTTTTGCCCTCTCTCTGTGAATGTCTGTCATTTAAAAGGCTGATGACTACAGACCATACTTTAGGGTAGATTTATAGCTGCAGATCACTGCAGAACAAGATTTAAAACAGGTTTAGTGGACAGTGACTTTATTCTATTGAATGTATGTGCTAAAGATATCACTTAAAGAAAATATTATTGGATAAATCCTTTTCACTGCCTCCATATTTGTATATCTTGCAATAGTCAAAGCAAAATAGAGAAGTTTGTTCATCAGTCTTTTTTATTCTGTTTAGGTATTTGTAGCCACTGTCATAAATGGATCCAGTCACGGTGTTCTCTCATGTGATGTTTGAGATCTAGTTGCTTGAAGTATCAGGCAATATGGGTGTCAAACCTGTGTTTGAATCCAAGGACAATCTCTTGCTACAGCTGCATTCACAGGTGTGAAGTTAGGCCGCACAGATTGGACTAGCCTGTGAATTTTCCCGTTTTACATTGTCCCAAATGCAACTCTTTCCTGATAGAATTGAATTGAAAAAACAAATCCCAATTATTTTCTTAAGTTATTGTCTAGGACACAGGCATTGCATTTCTCAATGATTTGAAAGATGTCCCTGATTTCAAGATTTGAAATGCCTCCTTAAATATTAGAGCTGGGTTCCAGATCTACGTCAGACCTTTAAAGCACTTCTTATACGTAAAGATATGTGTTATTAAGGCTAACCGGGTTGTTATATGTTTTAATTCCCAATCAGAGTAAGAAGTCTGTGTGTCAGTACAGTGCAACTGAGCCTTCATTGTTACAGGCTGCACTGGGATCAATGGTATTTCAGTCGTAAGAGAAAACTGGAGAAGAGGTAGAAAGCAACATGAATAATTTCCAGCAACTGTAGTGAAAGCTGAGCAGACTTAAGTTGTTTTGAGTCACTAAGATTAAGCAAGTTGAAATATTCATCTCCTCTTAGTTTGATTTACCACCATTCACGTTACACAGTGAATTGCATTTGCTCTGTAAGCATCATTTTGTCCAATGGGGCAAATACGTATTAACACTGCCACAGTAATTACTCAAAAGGCATTATATTACTTGCTTGTTTTTTGAAAGTGCCTACAGATGCCATTTAACACCTCACAGTACTAGATGTTACAAACACAAAATAAATATCAGCCTTTCTCTCAATGACCTAGTGATTTCAACATGTAGTGAGAGATGAAAGGCAGTGAGCGGAATAGAAAGGGAGAAGGCGGCAGATGAAACAGCGTGTTAAGTAAATAGGTACCTATTCCAATTTCATGGAAGAGAAATGGAAAAAGCGAGAGGGCTGGAGCCATCCCTCCATTAGCAAGTAGTGCTACTTGTACTCCAGTCTCATGAGAGAGGAGAGACTGCAGTACGGTTTATCTGCCCACCAGCAGCACAACCATGCCCGACTCTGAACTGGTGTTTTGTATACTTTTGCAATAAGAAAGGTTGCATCCATTGCCTCTGACCAAAATCTAGATGTAGTATGGGGATGAGTGAGAGTATGGGTTTTTTCTGTAGCTAACACTACTTTGCCATTAGCAGAAGTAAAGTAGAACTTGGAATGAGATCGAGTCCACCTGCATTTTTGCTGTCTCATGAAAGAGTCCTCCTGAAGCAAGTGTCCAGCTTCCATACTGAGTTGATGAAGGCATACAGGTTTATCTTTGGAGGAAGACTCTACCTGCAGGCAGGAAGAAGACTCGCAACCCTAGGTTGTGAGTTCTCTGATACCAAAGGTATGAAGAAATCCCATGACTTTGCCACCCTTCTCTAGCTCTTGGTTGGAAGAATTGAATTTGTGATATCCAACTTCTGAGGTAGAAACGATACAAAACGAAGGCACACTTGGCATGTTCAGGGCTGTCTGAATTAGTTCTAGATATGGTGGTTCCTGAGCAAGGACTCGTGGAGCTCTGGACCCCTCTGCCTTAGCCATGCTTTACCCATTAAAGAATGAGTCCTTAATAGTGGCCACATTTTCCAGCTGAATAACTAGAGAACAGAAAATTTTAGTGACTTGGATTTGTGGGCTCTGCAGCTTACTGGACAAGGCTCTGTTAGCTCAGAAGTGCTCTGTGGCTGACAGCCACAATTTTGACACCTAAGGCTGGAAAATACATTTTAAAATGACTCATATGTATCTTTCAGAGTGAAGCTAGGCTATTCCATGAAAATGTGAACGGTTTATTTAGCTGTGTGGTGAATACATCTATCTTTCTAAATTGCTTGATACATCTACATTTCTAAATTCTTAATTACCAAAGCAAAGATAGTGGGATGATGTATTTCTAGTACATAGTTAGGTCTGATTAATCTTGGTGCTCCTGGATGAGTAAGAATCAGTGTTCCTGTTAATGGATGCTTTCTATGACCCAGCCATCAGAGAAGAATGATGCATGAAAGAGGATTTTCAGTGGTAGGTACTTTCTGTAGAAATTGCACACCAACCGAGAGAGATAATTGTTTGTTTCCAGATATTAGTACTGTGGTCAGGGCTACTTGCTCCCACCCTCCGTTTAAATTTAATTGTCCTCTGGACCTTTCTTTTCCATTAATTAAAAATTATGAAAGTAGTTTCTACATTTAACTGTGTACAAGAAAGACAAATAAAAGCTGGTTTAAAAGTCTGATTGATTCTGAGCATTATGAAAGTGTAGTGAGGGTAGCTGCCTAACAAAGCATGCTTAGTGAACGCTTAGAAAACTCACACTGAAGAGAAAGCAGAACTGAGATTACTGTGCTTTTTACATGATTTGCAAATAACAAGCATAGGGAGCAAGCAAAAGCCCATTTCACCATTCCAGCAGTGTTAACGCTGAGCAGAACCGACAGGTTTTCAGCCTCTACCTCCATGGTGTGTCTCCGGAAAAAAAACAACCGAGAGGCATTCTGCAAAGTCATGCGGAGGAAGTGCTCCCAGTTCATTGTGCTTCGTCGCATGCCTGAAGGTGCTCTGTGTGTGAGCATTTGCAAGAATAGACCATATGTTAATGACTTGCTAACCCCAAAGCCAAGTCCACGTGCTATAAACCACCAGTACTACCTTTCTTTTGTGCGCTCTGTTATTGCCTGAACAAAACCCATCATTTCAGAAAATGTCAGGTACAAGTATTGTATCAAGACGCAAACTGTGGAAAGTCAGCTCATGCATTTACCAGAAAGCCATTAGGAGGAAACGTATATGTATTGAAAACAAGATAAAAATAATATATAAACGTATCCACAAGCCAAAAGTATGATGTTCTATTATGATGAAAGATGCTTGAAAAACATTAAGAATAACAAAGCAGATTCTTTCCTATCATAAAAATCTTTGCTCAACATAGGAGAGCTCCATGACTGCTGGAAAATATGAGAAAGGTAAACATAGTACAATGATAACACCCCGACGTTTTGAAAGGAGGTTTTTGGGTTTGGGACTGTAATTGGGCTGCATATTGGATTTGCGTGGGTAGTGTAATGCTAACATATCTGCACGATAGGTGAATAAGCTGATACTGTACATCTTCCAGTGATTTTCTTGTGGTTTTTAATTTTCTTTAGTCATTTCCTCGTCTCTTTTTTGTTGCAATAGCTTTGATAGTTCCCCACGTATACCGCTTCTTTACCCTGCTGTTAGCCCTGAAAGGAATCGACAGGCCCCCTGTCTGGCTTGTTAAGCTCTTGAAGCCTGCTGCATCCTGTATGTAGCATGTTTCTGATTATGCCGGCAGCGCAGACATTTGAGCTCACAGCTGCTGTAGTGCTGCCAGATCAATACACCCACAAAGCACAGCGAGCCCTTTGTGTAGGTTCAGAAATCAGATTTCTCTTGTCTAGAGGGCAATCTGTAAAATAAAATCTCCTAACATGAAGTAGTCCTCCTGGAGCTTCACTGAGATATGCGTTTATCAGTGCATTTAACAAGGCACTAAGAAGCTCTCAAGGCTGAGTGACATGAAGGGGCTTCCTTGCTTCAAATCAATGCCACCTCCCCCTCTGCCTCTCCCCCACACCACCCGAGACTCCACACGTGATAAGGCACAGCATATGTTTCTCCTTAGACTTGTCTGGAAAAATATCAAACCCTTAAAAGACTCGTCAGTTGCGGACATAAACCTGTCAGAAAACGATTATCAGCTGTATCTTTTTGTGATCTTATTAAGTCACTTGGGTCTTGATAACCTTGCAGATACCCTCTGGAGTGAAAATAATCAAGCCAGAGATAATGCAATTTATTGATAAAGCAAGGAGTCTGACTGGGTCAGCTTGAAGCCCACTCAGCTGTTAGTTTGCATGGAGGGCTGTTGTTTATTTCTGGGGTTTTTTTTTCTTTGTTTTTTTCTTTTTTATTTGCATGTCCAGTAGGACTCAATTTATATTCTTTCCTTCCCTCTGATATAGACAAGCTCACTCTTTCCCCCTCCAACTACGCTGGACATTTAACTTTAGAGGTAGTATGTGGGAATTGTCAGCTCAGCAGTCAAGAAAGACAGGGGAGTGGGGAACAGGGAAGGATCAACCATAGCACGTTGTGGAGACCTCTTCCAGACTTTCGTCCTACCACTTGCCTGGGAATGGTTGTGTTAGGGGTGAACCTTGCAGGAGTGGTAATGAGTTGCGTTGACAGCAGGACTTTGACTCTGCAAGGGCATGAGAGTTTAAATCCATATGAACTGAGATACAAAGAAAAGGGAATTGCACGTGTGGGATGAAGTGACTTTTTCAGCAATTTGGGCTCATCTCTATCTGCGCTTTTTCACTCACTTGTAAATGATTTCTTTAGGGATTGGATTTGAAGAATCAAATTTGACCAAATTTCACCCAATAGTGAAATCCAGCCTAATGACTGATTTTTCCAAAGGGGAAACTGTTGCCTCAGAGGAAGGAGGGACAAAGCTTGAGGAAATTGCAGGACTCCGCTTCTGAGGAAATAGCTGGTCTCAGCAAAAATGTGGAAATATGGCTTACATTAACTTTTGAGCAGTCCTTTTCACTTTGTTTTTGTTTTGAAAGGCAGCCTTAAAAAAAAAAAAAAATATATATATATATTTTGCAGAGTGGTTTCAAAAAGCCCCTAAAGGAAAAAACGTTATGTTGAGTGGCAGGACATAGTACTGGCTTGGAAGGGCCTACGGAGAGGAGACCCAGGTTTCTTATTGGGCCCATGTGAAGGCTGGAGCAGCTTTGCTTTGCCCACTTACCATCAACCTGGCTGAAGCAAGTGAGTTTGGTTATGGCTGAAGGAGGAGTTCCCCACAGAAGAAGAAGAGGAAAAGTTAAAAGTTTCTAAAATTAGACTGTATAAATGGTTTTAATTGAGTCAAGGAGGATGACTAATTTAGTAAGGCTTCAGCAACAGTAGAGGCCTGAGAAAACATCCATTAGAAGAAAAGCATTGGAAACACTCTGAGGTATATATTCAGTAAGATGAATCCATTTTTATCAGGGCTACAATTATGCAAACAATTTTATATAGTTTGTTAAAGATGTCCTGTGGTTCTGCTTCCTTATGTTATTAATCGTCATTAAAAAGGGACAATACTAAGCAATATCTTTGCCTAGTTTCATGTTAGGAATCATGGGAGGAGTAGAAGTCTAGGTTTGGGGATGCTTGGGGTGCTTCATTTTCCCCCATTTGTAGGTTGAATTGGGAGCTAACGACAGACTGATGAAAATGTGTGGAATGAAATATTTTCCTTTGTCTAACGCAGCAGAGTCCGCAGCGGGTAGATCAACAGAAAGGAGCCCACTCAGTGCCTGTTTGACTGATAGTTCCTGGTCTGCCTCCTTCTGTCTTTCCAGCCTTCAGCCCTGTGGCCTTCTACCCTGGCACTGACTGTAGCTTGCTTTGCTACACCCTTGTTTCCAATTCCCTCTAGTTGCCTTGTACACAATTTCTCTCCTATATCAACACCAGTCAAAGAGCTTTGTCTCCTGTGGTGGTGAAGGATCAAATGTCTAATGGTAAATAGCCTTTAAAAAACTTCAGAGGTTTTTTTCATTGTCAAAGGTGGAGTTCTACACCAACCCTCTTTGGAGAAGTCACCATGAAGCTTTATACTGTAGTAGAGACCAGGAGGGCAGGTTTCATCTCCCTTTGTGTTTAACCACTGACTGAGGAGACAGTGAATATCTTTTAGAGGTGCCTGTCTCCCTCCACTGACCAGGCCAGATGCCTGCCTTTTTATAGATGGATATATTTCGTTGCAGAAAGGCTACAAAAAGTCAATCGACCAATGATAGTTTATGTCTTACTGCCATAACACATTTGTACTAACAGATCTTATCAATCAGAGCAAAGACAAGGTCCGTAATAGCAAACCCAAGCTTCTCATGGAGTTCTTTATTACAGTACAGTCCTTTCTTTCTTAGTCCTGCTTTTAATTGGACTGATTTATCTTGAGGCTATAGACTGAGGATGTATTTTCCTACCCATACTTGGTCATGATATTATAATTAAGAATATAACCATACCCTTGGTGTTAGAGCAATGCAATTTGCTCTTACCTGAAGAAAAGAAACAGGCAATAAGATCATAGAATCATAGAATCAAAGAATAGTTTGGGCTGGGAGGGATCTTCAAAGGTCATCCGGTCCAACTCCCCTACAATGAGCAGGGACATCTCCAACTAGATCAGGTTGCTCAGAGCCCTGTCCAACCTGACCTTGGATGTTTCCAGGCATGGGGCAGCTACCACCTCTCTGGGCAACCTGTGCCAGAGTTTCACCATCCTCAGCATAAAAAAATTTCTTTCTTCTATCTAGTCTAAATCTACCCCCTTTTACTTTAAAATCATTAGCCCTTGTCCTATTGCAACAGTCCCTACTAAAAAGTCTGTCCCCATCTTTCTTATAAGCCTCCTTTAAGTACTGAAAGGTTACAGTAAGGTCTACCTGGAGCCTCCTCCAGACTGAACAACCCCAACTCTCTCAGCCTGTCCTCACAGGAGAGGTGCTCCAGCCCTCTTATCATCCTCTTGGCCCTTCTCTGGACCCACTCCAACAGGTCCATATCTTTCGTGTGCTGAGGGCTCTAGATTTTTTTTTCACTTCATTTGCCTATCTCATTACATTTCCCTATCAGTCGAATACGCTTTTCATTTTCCTTTCCAAGTGCACTTTTGTTTCTTATATTGTATTTATAAAGGGGATCTATTTCAGTGATGGATGAAATCCATCACTATCCCTCTACATTTATAATTCAGTTTTAAGGAGGAAACTTTCTACCAAGCGAAAACATAGGCAGGTACTCCATCAGTACAAATCTAAGTACACATGAGGACTTTTTTTTCCAACAAGATAAAAATAAGAACAAGATATTGAGTACAATTAGGTAGGTGTGCTCTAAAATGGGGGCAAGGCTACAAGGTGTTGCAAGCTGGGAAACTGATCCAAGTAGGAAACATTGTGATATGGTTAGAAAAAAAGGTGTAGTCGCTTGGAAAAAAGGACCAGTTACAGCCCTTTAGGTTAGTAATGCCAAATCATTTGTGTGGGCTGGGTCACATACTCTCTCAAGAGTCATATGTCCTGTTCCTATCCTGCGGTCAGATGTTCTGTCTCTCATATACCTACAATGTAGGCATCTTTTGAAATACAGATGGACATAGATCAGGTACGACACCAAAAGAGGGGAAGTGCAGAAGATGGGAACTCTCCATCTCAGCTGTTCTGTGAAAAACCAGTCTCTGGCCCAGTATCACAGAAAACAGGTCCTTAGACTAACTGGATTAGTTTGGCCACTTGACCTTCTTATATGACAGAGGAATGATTGTATGTTAACAATTTATCTGGTAAATTATTATACATATGCTGCATATATAGGAACCCAAGTATTCTGGAGTACTCTCACTACAGTCTATCTGATTATTATATTCTAAAATGTGATTCAAAACACACAGTAGTTGGAGATACTGTTCAGAGATATTTTCTAGAATGTACTCAAATGATCACTTCCTCCGAAATCACTGCACTTCCTTTGAGCAATCAATAGTAATTTTTTCAAACGGAAAAAATACCACCTTTCAGCTGGTTTCTGCTCCATAATGAAGACTTGTAGGTACAGATATTTATGCATAATAATGCATCCTATCTCATCACCTATGTAAATTCAGAGCTGACCTGCGGAAATAGAGCAGAAACAATTTGTTGATCCCCATTAGGAGAATGACGTTATGTGGAAACAGATGGCGCTATCCCAAATTCAAGAATTATTTCCAAATGCAAAGAGCAAAGGCCTCAATTCCCAAGGCAAGTACTCTCAGATGAATCAAACTGTGCAGGAACTAGAGCTGTTCAGCTGGCCAGCGTTTTCTACCATCTATAGTGGCAGAGAAAAGCTCTGTTCATCCTGAGCGTAATGTAAATGGGTATACTAGAAAACTTTTTTTCATGGTGACCAGATGACACTGATGATAATATCTGGGACTGATCTACAGCACAGCTTCTGCTGTTGCTGTGTACTAAAGCCGTGACGGAAAGGAGATGCTGTTCTAAGTGGATGGATGGAATAGTCACAGGTGTAAGAAGAAAATGAATCAGCAGACTCTTTATACCTGGTCATTTTTCCTATATACACAAGACATAACAGATAAATTAGATTCACCCACATACCTCCACTTCACCTGTGCTAGTAATAGAGGGAACATTGCAGATAACTTCCCTTCTCAGTGCTGATGGGCAATCTACACATCCTGCTTGAAGAGTTTCAGTCTTAAGAAAATAAAGAAGTTATAATATCACATGTGGTATTTCATACTTAGCCTTTGCAAGATTTCCTTTGCTTTGAAGGGTTTTCTGACCAAGTTACTAATCCTATGACTCTGTGTGTGTGTCTAGGCCTCTCTTTACTTATATGGTCTGTTTTGGAACAGGAGCCAAATGAAGACTGAGGGTCATGGTCAGTTTCTATTAGTCACACAGAAGGAGAGTATTTCTGTCTTAAAGATTTTACAGTCCAGCTGCATTTTAATGTCTAATGTTGCATGGAATAGGAGCCAGCAGAAGCCATTGGAAAACCTTCCACCATCTTAAAAAAAAAACAGATCAGGGTCTGGACACTTCATTCAGTGGTGTTGATTTCATTAATCCACTGAGAATTGGTTTATTTTTATATGGTTAATCTGAACATCAAAACTAAACACTCTGTGGCAGTTCAGAGAAAATGGAGTAAAAGTATTGAATTATTCATGGCAAAAAATATAGGACCATTCTCCCTTCTCCGACAAAGATTGGCTCTGATGCAGAACATACCCTAAACTCCTGCATGACAACTAATATTGTTTCTATCACAGTTTGAGTTCTGCAAAGTTCTGTTTGTTGCTGATAAAGAGTGTTAGGAGATAGGGACGTGAGAGGGTAACATCTTTATGAAGGCAGAGCACAAGCCTGAGTCAACAATGGGAGAGAAAAAATAGGGAGCAGAAGAGACAATATGTGACTAAAAAGCAAAGAGAAGAACAGCAGGCAATGTGTTTTGTTTCCCTAAGAATTTGAGGAGGATTTGACCCTTTGCAAATCTGTCAGTGCTGGAAGGGGATTGCAGTGCATTCTGCACAGTCAGGCCTTGGGGTAAATAAAATTGCAACAGGACCAAAATGTTTTCTTTTCTTATGCATAAGCAGTAAAGAGATAATAATATTGATAAGGCTAGAACTTTGGGTAGTGTAATGTTTCTAGACATGAGCCACTGATGAAAGGAATATGTATTCTGAAGCCTGGATGATTTTGATACACCTACACAGTTGTGGGCTGCCTGACCTCTTACTCTTTCTACAGTAAAGATATAACTCTTTTTTTTTTTTTTTCTCTTTTATAGTTCAGCGTCTGATAGTTTTGCAAGAAAGCAGAACCACAGATGCTGGTCAGATCCTGCATATTTTCTCCCCCTTTTCCAAGCCCCTTTGTTTGCTTTTTGCTATGCACTTACGGTGACGCATCCCATCTGGTTCTGCTGTATTGCATGATCCAAGATAATACTTAGCACCGCTAGCAGCTGAGATGGGACACATCATAGCTTGTTCCCAGTGCGTGTCGCCGCGGGCCTTAATCTTCTGCTTCAAAATTCAAAATAATTTTTAATTTCTTTTTAAGTTATAGAGTGGTAAGCATCCCAGGGAACTCTACATTTCCACGTTAGGGCTGATTCTGCACCCAAGCAAGCTTGTTTAAAACTAATTCAGGGATATTTGTACCAGATATGCCGCGTCTGGGCTGAAGGTCGGGCGAGCAGCTCTGTGTTTCCTTCTGAACCACCCAGTCTCATCACAGCCACCTTGATTACGCTTCAGCCCTGTCCCCTGTCCTGCCTGGTATGCTCGCTCTTGTCAGGGAGGGGCGTTCTCAGGGTCCATTTAGGGCAGGCTTGGTTTGCTGAGCTGTGGAAAAAACAGCCACATCAGAGGCAAAGGACAGAGCCTGTAATAAAGGAAACATTCTTTCCACGCCCTCTGGTTTTCGTGTCCCATATTTGGGTTTGAGACCATGGTATTTTGAACTATGACTCACCAGTTTTGCTATATTGCTGATAGACTGCGGTTGGTAAATTTTACGAGTTTAATCAGTCAAGCGGCTATATGTAAAGTAAAGCTAAGCAGGTAGTTTTTAATTACTACACTCAGTAGGAAAAAAAAATGTAATGAGACTTTGCCATGTCCAAAAGCATGTCAATGAATCTGACATTACAGGCATGGCCATTGCACACGCACACACAAATAGCGGGACTTCCTGCTTTTGTTTATGTTGTTTCCCATGTAGTTTGGTTTATTGCTGTGATTTGTTTATTAGTCAGGTGGACGCACCGTGCTGGGGCCTTGCTACAGAAGTCAGCTGCCTCATGGGACCTGCAGAAATGCCTGAGCTCAATCTGGGGAGAGAGCCCAAAGGATTCAGTGTGGTCATATAGAGCAGCGAGAGAGAAATCTCCCCTGCAGGGTCCTGTTCAGGATTATACCCTCCCGCGGATGCCCTGATAATCTCATAATCCCGAACCTATGACTTGCCTCTGATCTCCTCTCCAAATTATTTAGACTTCAAGTAAGAGGAAGTTTAGAGAAGAGCAATTATGGAAAGCTATTTCCATTAAGCTCCTAAAGCGTTTTTAGGCAGTTTAACAGAGCAGTTAATAAAGCAGTAGAGGAGACCTTGGGAGGGTAGCATAGATGTATTTTTCTTATCTCCACCACATCTGCTGAAGCAAACAAGCAAACAAAATGTGTTTCCAGTATGCACTGAACACTTCACATGCTATAGTTGAAAAAGTGGAGAAATTCTTTATTTTTTCATTGATTTAACAGTTTTAATTAACGTGATATATATGACATGAAATATTCCCTCCACATACACGCAGACAGACTTGTAAATGATAGGTTTGGTTACTACTCAAAAATAGATCCACTTTACCACATTTTTTTTGTTTGCTTTTTTTTTTCCCCACAAAAAATGGATTATTCTATTACAGCCCCACAGTAAGCCTGGTATACTACAGTGAGGAGATGGTTAGTATATCCTTTCTGGTTCTGCCTTTTTTATGGATTTCAAAGATAATTTCAAATTAAAATAACCTAAACATAAATGAGACTGTCATCAGTTATTTACTCTTTACAAATAGATGTAATTGTTGTGGGTTTTTTTATTTTGTTATTGACAAAGCTCTAAAATTCGTATTATTCTGCTTTATGTGTCTGTTGTTATACAATTCTTGGGTAAAAGTGAACTTTTAGATGGCATTTTTCCTTATTTTTTTTTAAATGTAATATTTAAGACATTTGCCATTTCAAAACAGTCCCCTTCATCTCCCCTTCAAAGTATTGCATTTTCTTTTGTTCTATTATATTATGAAAAAGAGATGAAAAATATGCCCATTCCAGAAATAGCAATAATAATAATAATAATAATAATAATAATAATAATAACCACAACAATTAAGCAAGATCTGTAAAAACAAACCCTGTAAGAATATTTGAAAGAAGAAACATCACAAAACAGATTTTTTTTCCAGCATAGCAGAAAGGGGGGAATGTAGCTTGTCAGAGGAGAAGGACAGTTGGAATTCATGGCCACACATCACTGACCTCCCTTCTCCTTCCAGGCTATTTTCTGTTTATTTGAACTGCATGGTTTTGAGGTGATAGTTCCTTTTTACTGTCATTTCAGCTCGGTGCTGTGATCTCAACTGGGGTCTCAAGGTGTTGCACTAAGATAATTTGCAACAGGTAAAATTACAAACATCCATCATTATCCCCAGTGATTTTTTTACAAGGCTATCAACAGAACTATTTGAAAACTGTTCCAACTGTTTGGCTTTTGAAAGCAGATTTAGCTGTTCTGAACTGAGGTTTTTGCAATGTTTCATATGATTATTTGTCCACAAAACTGTACTATCATATTAATAATTGGAGCAACTTTCGTCATTTTACAAATCCGAAGTAATAAATGTCATCACCACTAAAACTGCAATTCAGCTCATGGTGTCACATCCTTTTAAAGTCACTAGTAGTCTGGATTATACCCCTTCCTTGCTGTTGTGTTAGAACCATGATATAAAAATGTACTGTTGACTTCGCAGGAAAATATCATTAAAAGAGAGTGCTTTATCTCTTTTACCCCTTTGACCTCTCCCTCCCAGCCATAACTAGTTTACTGTAGCTGTATTCTTCCTCTCCCAAAGCGAAAGTAATTAATCTACTTTCAAGATTTGCAGAATCTCATATTTCAAAAAGTACCTGGTGCTGCTTAGAATGGCCTTGTTGCCATCATGTGATTGAAAAATGATCTGAAACACTTTATCAAAGATCAAACAAAAGCAAGCTGCACCTACCATTAGCTGAGTATTTGGCCTGGGCTGAGTCATCCCATCGTGTGCTGGGCTCCTGAGCTCAGTATCATCCCAGATCAGTGCTGGAGTGTGGCACCCACAGGTTTAATTAGACCACAACATGTCTGTATAACTGAGTTTAGCAATAGGTAGGCATGGCGATGGCCTTCTTGTTGTGTTGCTGTGGTAAAGATTGGACTTTTTAAAAGCACAAAATAAATTAATAGTAACTATGACAAGCTAGAGGAGATGGTTGATGCAAAGTTTATGCATTCTAATTTAAATTAGGAGTGTCTATGTGAGATTTCAAACTCCTGTGTGAATGTAGCGCTGGGTGCCTTCATCACTGTCTTTCTACTGCCATATTCGGCTGAAATTCAATGGGATGATGACACAGCTCTAATAATGGAACGTCATTAACCTGAGGAAATCTCATTGAAATGAAACTAAATGGGGCAATCCGATAGCTAAAGCTTGCCAGGGTAAGTTTTGTCTGACTTCTTTTCAGGGAGCTGGAGCTCAGAGCAGTGGAATTTCTCCCTGAGGCAGAACAAAGGAATTAGATGTCATTTTGCAACCCTTTAACTAAAAGTGATTTCAAACCTGAGGACTTTTTGCAGGAGAGAAGGTAATGCTTCTCTTAAAGTAGGATTAGCCAAGGAAGTAGAAAAATGGCTGTGTAAAGAGGAAAGAGAGAGACAGAGAGATTCAAGAGTATTCAAAAAAGGATCCAAAGAACAACAACCACCTCAGATCACACACAGTTCAGATAGAAAAGACAAAAAGATTCTGACATATCCAAAAAAATCAGGGGAAGGAAACAGAGGGATGTGTGTTTATTATTTTGTCTAGTTCTGTATCCTTCCTGTGCTAACTGAAGTAGAGGATAATTGTATTTAGAAACCCATATACATCTTGGGCATCTGTTAACTTTCATCTGTCCTGTATCACTGAAGAGTAACATGTAATTCCAGCATGCTGCAGGCTAGATTTAAGGAATTCAGTGTGTTTAAATCACTGTGGTGTCTGGAAGCTTAGGACAGGCTAGGACAGCCTAGGGGCCATTTAGCCCCATTTCTGTAACAAGATAACAGATATCCATATTTTATCTAAGAATTGTGTCAGAGGTGCCAAGGATGGGACATAGGCCAGGTAGACCAAGAGAAGATGAAACTCATGGGTCTGTCCTTGAGGTCCCAATGCAGCAACCTGGCTAGGGTTCAGCTAGGGTTGGCCCCATCAGAGCTGAAACAATAACCAAGAATAATAGGAAAAATATATATTCATAGTAGTAAGTGAGCTTGCAAATTGCGTTCTCCTTAAGCTCTTGGCCTTAGACCAGAACTTTTTCATTTAAATGATATATTGAAATACCACTGTTTGTTTTTTTTTACCCGGTGGTTAATTACCAAAACCCTCTTACTGGAGTGCAAAGAGTGAATAGTTGAAAAAATAGACACATTTTGAGTTTTTTACTAACTTAGTTCCTTCAGAAACAAGAGTTCTGCTTAGTCAGAATTAGCTCTGAGTTTGGGAAATTTTTTGCAAAAACCCCATTGAGGTTGCTTGTTTCCACCTCCTACAAAGACTTTTCCTACTTGTTTGTGACCCCACTTCCCTATCAATTACTCCTTCTTGGCAATCTGAGCTGGTTTAAAATTTTGTATATTAACATCAAAGAGGACTCATCTATAGAGGAAGGGAATGTGGAGCTAGTTTTCAAAAAGCAAGTGTCAGTGCTTCTCAGTCACATTAGTAATTTTTTTCTGAACTAGAAACTTCTAATATTTGTCTTAGCTTTCCAGCATTAAATGGATCAATAAGAAGGATTGGAGGAGACAATGCTTCTCTGAGGCGCTTGAGCACTGCAGGACACACAATCGTCAGTTGGTAGTTGATCATCATATTGCCACTCACGCCACTCATATTACAGATCTAAATATAGGTGGCAGTGTTCACATCAGCCTCGCATTACCTGACCATCTCTTGCTGTGAGAGAGGACACTGCTGTTATTGAGTTGTGAAACTAGAAGTTGAAGCATTTCAAGCAGGAGGCACTTCTTACACATGCAGAACTTTTTTACTGTGTCCTTCCGTCTTGTTTTTCCATTGTCTACATAGACATGTCTCTCCCCCTGTGGTTATGCGTGTGTAGTGTGTAGATACTGAGAGGCTCCATTGAGGCTAGCTCCTTCTGTAGCTGGAGCTTGCTTGCACATCTCTACAGGCACAGGAGTCCACCAGACAGGCAGGTTTCTGGGCAGTGCTCAGACACCGATTTCATCTGCAAGTGTAATGCTGGGTGTAAGATGTAACATTAAGGGCTCAGAATCCCCTCCTGGGACACGGATGTCTCTTCCCATCACCAAACACACACACACAAGCAGCAGTTTTCTTCAGGTGTTTTCAATGCTTGTGTAAAGGTAGGTGCTACAATGTGGCCTGGAGTCATGAATGCAGTTAAATTTTAGGTTATTCTAAAGCAGATCTCTGCCTTAGTGACCTAGATACTTGTTAGTGCTGGTTTTGCTCTATCATCTAAACCATTTTAAGTGGTAATTCACTCCCTATTGTAATTTGCTCAGTGCAGAAGAGAAGAGGCTTCCTCTTCCCTATCCTTTGACCTGCCTTTGATTTCTACTTCCAATTATTTCTCATGCTTTGTAGTGGGTTTTGATTTATTTATGACATTTATTCCGTGATCTTTCCATCTTCCTAAAATTTAATGTCAGGGTGAAGCCTTTCATGGTGTTGGGAACCTGCAGCCTCAGTCCTGATGTGAATTGAAGGGAGGGGAGTGTGTGGTGGGGGCAGTGGGAAACATCCTTCTCATGCTTTTTCTGGTGGTGAGCTCAGGATGTGACCCTGCACCGTGTATTGTGGTAAACAGGGAAAGACAATGGTTTAAGTCCCCATTAAGCCCTAATTCCTGTGCTGCTGCTGCTGCTACCACCGCAGTGTGAGCATCATTACTTTTCTAGTATAGTGCCACAGCTTCTTTTCAGCTCCCAAAATGCATTGCATGATGCCAAAGAGGACCTTCAGCACGGCCAAGGGGAAAAACTCAAGAATGCAAGAAAGAAAAGAGAAAAAGTGCAGGGGAGATCCCCCAGGGTGGTGGGGGCTGGAGCACTTGCCCAGTGAGGAGAGGCTGGGGGAGCTGGGCTGGGTCAACCTGGAGAAGGGACGGCTTCGGAGCTGTGTCTCCAGCTCAGTGTTTGTAGGATAAGACTCAAACCGAAGTCACACTTGCTTTCTCCACAGTCCCATTCAGGTGTTAAACATGAACCACTGCACTCTTTGGGGCACTCCTGTGTGATGGTGCCCCAGCTGCTGGTGTCACACTCTAACAAGGGGACGGAGGCCTGACCAGTCCCGCTTCTGGTGGGCTGGCAGGAGACAGGAGGTGGCCTTTTCTGCTCTACAGTATTTCTCCTCAGTGTAAAATCACTGCATTGTTGTCTCCAGGCCACTTTGTATCCCCTTGCTGATAAGGGGTTGTGTTTGGCCAATGAATTGTGTATGTATGTCCTATGTGCTAGTCGCTTTTCACAATAAGTTTCGATGCATGAAGACCCATTGGGCCCAAGAGAGGGCTGTATTTTAATAAAATCAGATCTCTATTCCCCAAAGCTCAGGAGATGCTGACCTTCATCAACCCTCTAGCCCAATGGTTAGAACATTAGCCTTAGAGCGTGAACAGAGGAAACAAGAGCCAACAGACCAGCTGGGTTGTGATCTCTACTCCAATGAATAAGTAAAAAGCACTAGAAAGGCCCACAAGAGATATCTTGTAGTGTGTCCTACAGCCTATTAGTTAGGCCCAGCTGTTTGCAGAGGGGTTATAGTAATCTCCATTATCTGAGTAAAACATAAGCTCCCACAAACCACGTGATGCTTCTAACCATAAGGATATATTAGGATGAGACCTCCCCTCTCCTGTTTTGTTTTGCCCATTTCTTTGTCCATATTTGGTGGAAATATAACCAATGGAACAATATATTTTGGTTTGGAAGTGATAATTTTCCATTTCTTTGGGCTACAAGGAGCTGAAATGGGTTCAACTTTCAGGTAGTGATTTCATAGGTACTCTAAGAAATAGGTAAAAATGGCTTGTTTTATCAGTCATTTTATTTACAACCTGACAAGCCTCACAAAAGGACTAAGCGTGGTGATGTCAGGGCCTCCCTGGGGCTGGGGACTCCCTGGGTGCGTCAGGGGGTCCCCATGGTGGGTGATGGCAGGGCCTGGCAGCCAGGGCCAGTCCAGGCTGAGGCTGGGCCGGGCGAGGGTGAGAGTTCCACAGGGGAAGGTCAGGACCAGGTCTGGTGAGGGGCCCTGGGGTGAGACATGGCCCTGGGATGGCCACATGGGTGCCCTCAAGATGCTGACCAGCAATGCGGTCAGTGTGTGGTGGGATGTCAGTAAGTGACGGGTGACAAATTGTAGGTAGAGAAGTAGCAGGGTTTCCCCATTTCAGCTCAAAACCAGATATGGATCAGAGCCTTGCGCGTCCCAGATTGCATTATGTCCTGAGCAAACTTAGTGCTGGCTGTGGGCCAGGAAGTAATTTTCCAGCCATTTTTCCAGCTGCAGGCTGGAGTGCCTTGAATGTAGCCTTTATACTCTTCTAACATCAGGCCCTGAAACAAAGACTGTGTGTGCTCTACAAAGACGTTTTGTTATAACTGGATGGATTGTATTTACAACTGGGATTACAGTACATGGGAACGAAGATACAGAAATATAAATGAGAAAAACCTCTTTCTGATGATACTGAATAAAATAACCCCCATAGGAACTGCCGTATACTTACACAGCCACCATGTGGCTTATTGGGAAAGTATTAGTCTCGTAAGGGTCCCGGCACATCTGCAGTTATACCCATGAGTCTGTTTCAGTGTAGTATAAAAAAATGCTATGCATGTTTAGAGCCGCGTTAATTGTAGAGTTGCCATAGAAATTGCTGGCATCTCAATATTTAATTTCATTTCACAACAGGACAAAATCCAGAGATTTCAAACCCTTCCTTAGAATGGAAATTCTAAAATTCTTAGGAAAAAAATATTATTAAAAATAAATAAATCTGGAGGTCATTGAAATGTTTTACTATGCTTATTCAAAAGCACCACAATGGTTTGTGTTGATTCATTTCAACACTGAACTGCAGATCACGACTGTGCATTGTCTTGAGGGAGCTGTAGTACCAAATCTCATTCATTCTCACGCTGTGAGCAGGGTCCTTGGCTTGACTCCATCTTCTGTAACGCACTCAGAATCACAGGGCTTCCAAGATAAATCCTACAGTTATGTTCAGAAAGGCGTTATGTGCATTACAAGAAACGGGTAATTTCAGCAAAAGAACAAGAGAAAGGAAGTCCACAGCTATAGACCACAGAAGGTATAAAACACTAGGAAAAGGTCACTATGCATTTGCTTATTCATGCCAAATCAAAAGAAAAAGAAAAAAAAAAGCCTTTGTAGTCATTCAGACCACAAACACTTTCTGATTTGTATCCAACCACCCAAAAATGAAGTATTTCACTTTGATTTTTATGAACTTTTTTGAAAAAATAAAAATTCTGCAGTGTAGGGCTCTTTAAAAAGCATCCAATACAAAAAGTCCGCTGACAGAGGAGGCTTTCAGCATTTCCTCTGTCCAGGACTTCCGACAGGAAAAAGGATGAAATACTTTTAAACCCAGGATTGGAAACTTTAGCTCTGGGCAACCATCCTCCTCTGCTCCTGCCTCTCCCTGTACTGCCTTTGGTGCTCCTTTTTTCCTGCTCCTCAGCTGGTGGCTGCTGCCTGCCATGGTGGAGGGGTGCCCTGGCCTATGTCAATCCAAATGACTTATTATTATTTAATTATTATTTAATTATTATTTAATTATTATTTAATTATTTAATTATTATTTAAGGTATTTAAATAACTTGACTCATTTTGAGTGAAGCAGGTGAGAGAGCCTTTGATGGCGGCGGAGCTGGCAGATAGGATGGATGGTGGATTGCATGGAGAGGCAATTGTAAGCAGCTAGGAGCAAGGTTTGAAACCTCTTCCATTCACACAGCTGCAGCTGGGAAAAAACCATTTGTAGCCATATTTCACCGAGGTGCAAGGTGTGTTTCTGTTGATTTGGTCCACAGTTTTAAATATTCTGCTTTTAGAGCTTAGTTTATCAGCAGGTACTCCAAAATAAATAGGATTGTTTGAACAAAAGGTGTACTTGCACTAAAAAAAAGCACTAAAAAAAAAAGACCCAGTGAGTTAATGTTGACACATGGTGCCCTTCTCTAGGTGTGTTGGAGGTTTGGGGTTTTTTTGTGGATGTGAGTAAATCCACTGTGCATGCCAATGTGACTGTCTTCACTAGAGACAAAATAGCAGTTGATTTTTAAAAGCTGCTTAGGATACTTAGTGCAGTGGGCTTTCACGAGTATCCAGACTCCCTGCAAATGGGGCTGTTCCTTCTGGTGGACAAACAGAGTTAGGAGAGAAACTTGAGAAATCTTAAGCTACATCAGCTGAATGGGGAGCTCACACACAAAGGTGAAAAACTCCACATCTCAGATCAGAAGAGGTTTCCCATTTTGAATCTAAATCAGTCTGCAGATGCTGACTCCGTTTTCTGAATATGTTTTATTAAAGACCTTTTTTTTAAAATAAAATTTTGGAAAGCATGTATATCAGCTCCTTTTGCAGAATCAGGCTCTCACATAATGAAGAACCCTGCCATTTATATCAATGAATGTTATTTTCTTTCAGAGAGTAAGGTTCTGCTACTCTTTCAGAGAGTAAGCTATTCAGGTGATCTCTTGCAATTTGGAGGACTGCATAATCCTACTATTTATTAGTGTGCCACTGTCAGATAAAAATATTCCTTATATGGATAAGACATCCACAAGGAATGTATACTTTTAATAACTACAGTACTCTGACAAACACCAGTTGCGTTTGAGTATGAGTTTGCAGACGCGCCGGGCTGTCCAGGGCCTTACAAGGCATTCACTGTAATTGGTAGTTGGTGGGGAAGAAGACGCAGAAGAAGAAGAATTCCTTCATGTCTCTGTTGGACTTAAAAAAACATAATAAATTCAACATCAAATGATTTAGACTAGTTTTTTTTTTTTTCATCAGCTGATGGTAAGGTACGTCATGCAGTCTAATTCTGTGGGCATTTTAGTATCCTGTATAAGCCAGAAACGTTGGATACCCGTTTTACACATCAAATAATACTTGATGCTCTGAGGTGATAGAAATGAAAAAAGGGTAAGTTCTGTAACTTTAACAAGTGCTTCTTGCTTCAGAAGAGCGCACGCTCCTATGCAGGTCTCTGTTTTGTCACCTGATTCCTTCAGTGTAGACTGCCTTGTTAGATATAGGAAGGCATTTCCTCTGGTTCCCCATACGCTACATCTTGTGGAATATTTTGCCTCATTCTGATGGCTCCTTATACCTGTGATAGAAAACTACCGGTAAAACTGGGACAGCTCCCTACCCCCAGGACTAATGACTCCAGAAATCCATTGATTATTACTTTGGGGGGAGGGGCCTTTTCCTTTGTCTACAATGATTTGGGTTGCTGTTTCATTCCAGCCCTATGAAGCACAGCACATTCTTTTGTGTGTGTCATGTAGCAATTGACCATATTTTTCGTCTGTGGTATTTCCTTTCCTTTTTTTTTTTTTTTTTTCTCCCTCAAACTATTACCGTGTGCAGAAAACTGTATAGCTGGAAAAGTTGTTAGCCTTGTAGGCAGCTAGATGTTTTTGTCATTAGAGCAATGAATTGGGATTGAGGCAGTGCCACAGACTTCTTGCTTACTGGGGGAGATCTGTGGCCTGGGCTCTCCCTGCCCGGAATGCTGTAGCCTCCCCTACTCCTTCTCTTGTCTATGTTGCGTATATGAGGTAGGGGCTGCCTTTGACTAAATATTTGGACAAGATACAGCACGATGCAATCTAGATATTTTTTGGAACCTCTAGGAACGTGATCATGTAAACAGGACTGTTTTATATGAATCAGGATTTTATCGTTTAGCAATTTACTGGCACATCCCAGCGAGGGGCTGAAATACAATTTTCCTTATGCCATATGCATGCTGCAGAGTCACTGTGACAAATTGTTCAGGAGCTGGAGCTTTTCCCCTCCACAGAAGAAATATTGAGCTAAAATGAAGGCCAGTAAATGCTTAATTACTGATACTAAACCATCTTTCATATATATACTGTGAACATGAAACATATTGGACGGAGCTGCTGTCTGGCGCATTTTCATAATATGTGAAACTGGTAAATCAGAAACAGATGGAAGTATTGAAGTGGGAGAATTGCCCTATTCCCTAATTAACTTGATAACAATGCAGAAGAATAGCAATATTTGGGGTTTGTGGAAGACCGTTGGGTCGATATTCGCCCAGATAGAAGACAAATAGCTGGGACATGAAAATTGTTTACCAGGATATATATACGTTATTATATTACCCGTTCATATTTGCCAAGGAGAAGCTTATAAAACATCTGTCGTTATGGTTCTCTTTTCCACCATTATTTCTTGGACCATCAGATATTCTGCTCTAATGTGTTGTATAATGTGATTTTGCATAGTAGCACAACGCCAAACATAAAGTTGGAGGAAATTACTGTTTTTTCAGTGGTTTCCTGAAAAGAGTTATGAATTAAAGGTGAATCAGATCAGTAGTTTTGGTTCTTAAAAATGGGTCTAAAACAACGAAATGGTTGAACGTCCCTTTGGACCAGCTCATTCTTCATCCAGGAGAGATGGAGTCAAATCCTCTTTGTGCCTTTAAAACCACACTTCTGGACTATTCAGCTGTGTAAACAGGTGTGTACAAACTTCTGCTCTCCTACGGTTGCAGTTCTGCTTTATGGTACCTGGTTAGAGGTGCAGCTGACCAGGAACTAAGTCCGGTGTCTCGCACCTTTCATAGTCCTTCGGCTGGAACAGAACTGGGGACCCGTGCAGCCTGGGGGCTGGAGTTTCCTCATACTACCTGTGGCCACATCACCTTAAGACTCCTGCCAGTAGCCTGAGATGTTATTCTCACCCACTTTTGGCTGGAAAGACTAAGCATGACCAAACCCAAAAAGACTGCAATAGTAGGGAAGCAATCCAGCATATATCCTATGGCTTGGTGGTTAAAATCCTTTTCCGGGAGGTAAGATGTGAATTCAAACTGCCGCAGGCAGCGAATAAGATGGACCTGCATCTCTTAAGCCCTGGGCAAAGAGTCTAAAAATCACTGAATTACTGAGCAAGATGACAGCTACTGTCCAACAGCTTTCTAAACTTAAACCTTCTGCTCTTTTGCCTTACTTACAAATGCTTTTCAAAATCAATAAGGTTTTTTTTTCTTTATATTGCATGGAAAACCTTCAAGTGTTCCATCCACCTTCTGGTTTTTGCTTTATTTGGCAAGAATAAGGAAGCTTTTAATTCATTTTGATCCAAAACAAAATGCTTTATTTGTGTGTTTTCTTCTGGCTTTAGATCTAAAAAAATCTAAATATTCTGACAGTCCCAACCTTAGCAAATATGAGAGCATGGGTTTAGTACCATTTCTCTTTCTGAAGGGTTTCCTCTGGGCAAGCTGCTGTATAAGGTCACACCAAATTAAGATTATGCTCTTAGTGTGTTGTATAAGGAGTCTCTGCCATGCATAAATCAAGCTTTCTGAAAATGGGGCGAGCAGCACAGTGAGCCCAGGCGCTCCATTTCGTCCCTGTGAAGCCAAATGCAGTGGGTGTTGTGCAGCCACAGCCAGAAACTTGATATCCCCTGCTAGCTGCAGCAAATGGGGCGTACTGCACTTGTGAAGTCCAAGCACATTTTTCCTGAGTCATGATGATGTTAAATGCAATTACAAGGTAACGATGGAAAAATGAAGGGGGAAAAAAAGAAAAGGACTCCATGCAATTACTTTTCTTATCTACTTCACTTCAGAAAAAAAAAATAAAAAATTATGCTCTGGACAGGGGAAGAGGGTATATGCTTCCTACACTTCTCTGTCTGCTTCCCATCCCCCAGAATAGCTTCCAAAGTCACTTTCAAGTGAACCCTGACCCTTCTTTTTGGATTTGGCTTTATGGCATTGGAGCAATTATGATAGTTCAAGTATTTGCTAGCTGTAGTCTGTGGAGCAATTGATGATAATCTCTGACGAGCTCTTTGGCATCATATGCTTGGGACTGCTGGACAAACCCCAACCATGGAAGAAGACTCAGGGAGCTGGCGATGTGCTCATGAAACTCAGGGAAGAATGTAGGGAGTGACCGCAGCTATTGCACGTAGGGCTAAACTCATCTCAACACAAAGGGGACCGGAGGGTGGCCTTTGTTTGTGAAAAAGGGCTGTATCAGCTGAGTGGATCAGATGATACACTGAGTGTTCCCTGAGTTAATCAAAAGAGTGTGAATGCCTTCTTGACTTAGCGAGACCAGTATCAGGAAATTGTATGCATGGCTCAGCATAGGGTATAAAAAATGAACTTCAAAGGGAGAAACATGCTTGCACTGGCTTCAATCTAAGTATTCCTTCCCAGTGACTGGGGATGCCCAACATCGTGAAAGTGAGTGTAGAGAAACAGAGACTGGAAATGGCCATCACGTGTGTATTGTAATCCAGTTGTGTGTTGCATTTGCTACATTGTGCTTGTATTCTGATTTCAGCACGTTACCGTATCACTCTGATAAATCAAAATCCTGTGTAATATCAAATATCTTCAGATATGTAAATGTGGTATTAAACATTAAACCTTCTTTGTGCAGAATATCAAAAAGAAGCTGGTCGGAGAATATTGCACTTTGACACTGCTTCTGGGTTCTCCTCCTTATTTTTCACTGCTAAATCAAGCTTGCAAAAACTGAAAAGCCCATTTTCTGTTTTCCCAATATTACTTTCTCAAGGAAGCTACTGAGGTACTCAGAAAAACGTTTGCAATGCGAAATGGAAGTGTGCACCGTACCATCTCTGCATGAAGTTCTACTCTAAGAGAAGTACTGAAATTATGATTATTTCAGCTACTCTATTACCCTTCCTGAGGCTGCACCGCTGTTGCATATTTGAGGGGAAGCAGAATCTTCCACAATGATCACCCAGATTCCTCCTGGAGTAATAACTACCCTACTGAATGAAGAATGGACTGGAGGGGCAGCAGAGGGATAGGAGGTCTTCTTCACCTAGTTGCTGTTGACATGTCCATCCACATGAGAACTGATGTAACTTTTGTTTGTCTGTGAAATTTTCATGGCCATCCTAATGAACGCAAATGACTACATATTTTTTATATCTTGAGAATTCCTTTGCATCAGTAACTTCCTGAACCAATCCCTTCTCTTCCTTCACTCATGTTATACGATACGATTTTGGAGTAAGAATATTAAAAGTTCAGGAATCAAGCATTCAAAAGTTAGGAAAAGTCATATTTAAGTCTCTTTGCATTAACTTCATGACGATATACAAATTTTTGTGCGTTTTTATGATGCAGTATGGGAAAGTAAATAATATGCCACACTTTAATCATTAATTATTAAATATTTGCTGTTGACATGCCTTAGTTTTAATTGCTTTCTTAGTCACCATATATCTCTTGTTGAATGTATTTGAAATATATTTTCAAATATATTGTTCAGATCTCTTTTTCTCCTGTCCTTTTGGACAGAAGACACCTGCCAAGTTCTGAGCTTAGAATTTCTGGGTTCTTGTCACAGCTTTGTTATTGATTTACTAGGAGATATGCCTGTTCTCGCTCAGTCTGTAGACAAGGACAACAGTTTTTCCAAAATCTCCTTCAAAATTTAAAAGGATCAATTAACATTTGAAGATATAAACTGTGTAGGAGAGAAAAGTATTATTATTTGGAAGTCTCTTAAATATTATTGCTCACCAGAGGTAATTAGCAAATGATGCATCCAGATCTGTACTGAACTGTTTCTTAATAAATCTCTAAAAGAAATAGAGTTCTGATTTTCTTCCAACATTTTATGACTTACAGAAAGTTTTGTATAATGCGGGAATATTATTTTAAAGTTAGAACAACTTGATGTCTTTATAAACACTACTTTTTTTGACATAATTCAGTCAAACGGTTTCAAATAGGACTTTTTCCTAAAGAAATTAAGTTGAAGCCAGAAATGGTGCTAGAATCTCTATCAGAAAACAGTGATCTATAATTGTGTTTCAACTGCTATTTCCTGCAGGGACATATTTTAAATCACTGAAAATCTTACTAGTATATATTTGGTGCATTTGGGAGTGAAATACCCGTGTGCAAAAAGTGATGAAAACACCCTACCTTCTGATTTCTCAATTACTGCTTCTTTCTGACAACTCCAGACCATTTTTAGTGTACTACAAGCTTAGTTACACTGTATTGTCACATTATTCTCTGCAGATTTACATTCCCTTAATGATCTTCCGAAGGCCAAGAGGCAACGTTTGGCAATATTTACATTATGTGGTGTTCACATGTCTTCAAGGAAGTATTTCAGCTACCACACTTACTTTGTGGCAAGAATAAGAATGACACTCAAATCAGTGTGCAAAAACCAGAGATAGTGTAAAATACAGGTATTCAATAAGCAAATGAAATACATGGAGTTATATATGCAGGGATTTGACATGCGAGGATCCCTCACCCCCACTATATTTTCTGAAGCTGTTGAGTCAGGCAAAGTTTAAAATAATGTTAAATACATCTTTAAGACTTGGGAGGCTTGGCAATGCTAAGTCCTGAAAATCTAGTCTAATGTCAAGCCAGCTGCGGTCTGCCCTCACCAAAATTGCTTTTCCCTGAACTACTTGTTTAAAATGCCAGCTGGCCAGCAACCAGCATATACGTAATGCATTGTGTATTGACATTGTGTAGCTGATATGGAGCTCAACATGATTTTCAAGGCAAACTCGGGAAACTTCCCAAATTATGTCCTAACACCACTGAAAAGTTCAGACTACTGAAATTGAAATAGCTCCACAGCATAACATAGCATTTACTTGATTGTGTAAATATTAAGAGAACTTTAAAATTATGCCCAGAGACAAGTTCATTTCATTTAAGACCCATGTTAGTTCTCTGAGCAAAAAATCTCACTGCTTATTTGCTTTGCACCTGGCCTGAAAAGGAAATACTCGTACAGAAATATTTGTTTGAGTGTGTGTCAGGGAAATCTACCTCTTCTGTGGTAAAGGATGCTGGGAGTTCCCAGGCAGAAGTATGGTAACCCACAGCTAGTATCTCTTCATAAGCACTGCATGACGCAGAGTGGATGTACCTACCATTCTCTGGGGCCATCTAGAAGTGACTGAAATGAAGACCTGAGAGGCACCCAGAACTGAATTTCCAGCTCTAAGTGTGTGCAAGACTACACTCATTTCCTTGGAAAGGCCCACAGGCTGGATGAGAGTTTCCATGTCTTTTGACCAGGCTGATTCAAGAGATGAAGTTGTGCCGTAGTACACACGTACCTCACAGGGTGGATACCACCCCACTTTGCCTCCATGGGCTACAGTGCAAGGTAAACATGTCCACCATGATTGAGCATCTGATTATTCTCTCTCACCTGTGTATGTGAGTCACTTCAATGGAAATAGTCTGTTATCTCCAGGGAAGACAGACCATATTGAGAACAAATGACCTGAAGATGAATTAGGTCCAACAAGCTGTACTACATATATGTTTTTTCTAAGTGCATCTTTTTATGGAAAGTGTTTACAAATGGCAGTCTTTCACACCAATCCTATCTTCCTGTGATGGAGCATTAAAGATTTTCTCCAGACTCCATATTATTTGTATTCCCTAAAGGTTTAACAAGTTTACATGAATCCCTCTTTGCCTGGAATCATAGTTGTTTTTTTTTCCCGGAATAATGAAGCTGTTTCACAATCACTGGCAGACATGAGGCCAATAAGATAACATTTCCCACATACTTCGCATTCCAGCGTCTTGGAAGGGAGCTTTTAGATATGGCTTCTTAAAAGCAGTTGGAGATTTGAATTAAAATGTCTGTGAATGTGGCTCCGAGTCCCAGTCAGTCCATTTCTTGAAACACTGAGTAACACTGATGTGTTGACAGAGTATGGCTATACGAATCCATTAGCAAAAGTCAACACCTGTTCAATAGAAAGTAAGAAACTCCTCTATGCAGCTGCAGCAGTAAAATAAAAACAAAACAGAAAACCTAAAAGGTAAAGCCTCCTTATTTTCCAATAACAAATTACAGTGGGCAGTTCTTTTTTTACTTGCTCTTGCCTAATTTAACACAAACCTTCCTAAGGAGTACAAGTTCATATCCAATTTCCCCGTCTCCTCATGCTGTCATTCATCCATTTATCTGGTGATTTATTTATTTCAAACAGAACATACTTTTCAACTTTCTAAGGAGAAATTGCTTTGTCATCCATGAGCAAACAAAGGAGGCTAGTGGTGATTTTTTTAAAGTAGTAAGGTAGACCTTTGTGAGGTATAAGGTTTGTCCTATTAGACATAAGGTTCTGCACCTTGAAGAGCCTCCATACTGGCAATACTAGCAATCCAGAGAAATAGTTTGTATTTTCTGCAGAGTGCACTAGAGAAAGATACTGGTCAATCCATTTGTGCAGAGGCATGACCATTTCAAAGCACCTTTTTTCAAGGCAAAGCATTATTAGAATGGCTTGTGAACTTACTGTGTGCTTTGTGACTTTCTTAAAACTTGAGGATTCTTACAGCATGTGGGAATTTCACAGATATGCAGATCTGCATCCCTTCAAATCTGATACTGCAGGTATATTGCAATGCAGAGGTATTGCCTGAAGCTTTAACTTGCTTCTCCTTCATCTCTTTAATACCAAAGTACTAACACTTGTGCCTTTGGTGCAGCAGGAATCTGTCACGTGGAGCCCATTCTTCTTCAGGAGAGGTGTTATGTTTCTGTATGGTGATTTGGCTTAGTAAGGTAGGTAGACTTTTACTGTGGTTTTTCTTTTCCTGTTTTTTAATGGTGATATGTGTTTACCTTAGAGAGAGCAAGGTCAAAAAAAGCGTGCTTTGCTGTGGTCAGTTGTAAGTTCCTGAGGAAGTTCATTCCATGGTCTGTGAACTATTCCCGGGAGAGCTCTTCCCTGCAGAGGGGGAGGCATTACCCTCTGCTCCAAAATTCCTTTCTGCTTAAGCCGTGATGTTAGCTGCAGTTGTCACTCCAGAGTTTTAGCTGAGCTTTTGAATTTGCTCAAATTGAGCCACTGCATGCCTTGAAGGCTTTGCCATTGCATAGAGAGTTTGTGGGAAGCTGATGTCAAAAGCTGATGCAAGCTTGGTGCAGCCCATCTAATGCTGTGCTGCTGGGGAGAGAGCTCTCCATTAGCAGCAGTCCTCTGCAATTTATCGTTGGTGAATGTCTTTTCAACAAGTAGAAGAATTCCAGCAAAACACAATGAAACACTTTTACCAAACCTCTAAAAAGTAGGCTCATTCATTTTTTTCTCAAGGCTTAAAACCTCATGAATTCTTTAACACTTTTGAATAATGAAACAGGGCAGCGATATTGCATGGCACTTCTGTGCAGAAACATTAAAGCTGGGATCCAATGGAATGAGTCAATGCAGTGCCAGCTTGGGCTAAAGCCAACCATAGGGCCTTGGATGGGTGGCTGCCTCCAAGCTGCAGACCAGATAACTCAAGACACTCAAGCTTTTTCTGGGGGTAGTATGGGGAAGAGAAAGACTCTTTTTGCAACAATGACACTTCCAAGGGAATTAAGAGATTTTACTTTCTAAGTCATCTTCCCAAGACGCAATTGACTCTCAGGTTTCCAGAGAAGAGTTATAGCCACCTGGGCAAAGGGAAGACTATTTGCCACTGTGTAATCAAGAATAAAAGAGTGCAGGAGTCAAAGACTACACAAGAAAATGTAAACCTGCTTCTGCAACCTAATGTGGAGGCCACTTCCTGCTGAAAGTCAGTCCTACAATTGGATTAATCCATGTTTGGCTTCAAAGTTGAAAACTTCTGAGCAGGGGTAGAAGCCCAAGGTAAGTCAGCTCCTTGGCTCAAAGTGGAGGTAGTGGTTGAATTTTAGATATTTCTGGGAGTTATCTGTTACTTTACATGGGTTATCTAAGGCTTTCAGAAGAGGCAGTGAACTGAACTTAAACTCCCACTGTCAAAACTGCTCTCATCTTAATAATGCTGCCACTTCCCTTGCCTTGAATCTGGCCAGACCACCGGCGAGCAGAGGCAGCTCATCAGCTCCTACTCTTTCCACTCAATATAATCGACGTGGCAAGTTTGTGCTGAGCTAAGGAATTGGATTGGTTTATGGAAGGTGCATGGAGCTCCAAAGCTGATATGAAGGTGGGACCGTGTAGATGAGAGCATGGGAGAGGAAGGAAAAAAAGAGGGACAATTTGGAGGGAGGGCACGTTTACCTGTTTCAGGGCCACTAGGTACACTGCACAGCTAAGGAAACCACAACCTAAGGCACAGGCCGTTACTTGATGAACATTTTAAGCAGGCACGTAAGAGTACTGCAGCCAAAACAGGCAGCCGTGGTCTTTCCCTGCCTTTCCAGTCTGGCCTCTCCAATGCCCTTCCCTTGTGCTGGCAGCATACATGTAGCTGCAAAACAAACCGGAGGGAACTGCTGGGCTGAAAACTGACTAGAGAGCAAAAGGTTATTTTTAACTGGTTATCGGAGATAGATAGTAACTAAGGAACAGTAATGATACACACAGAAGAAATACTTCCACTAGGGAAAGAATCAGCCACAGAAATGGTGCCCAAGCCCAGCACCTCAAAAGTGAATGGTGAACACCGTATATTCAGAAGCAAACAAGGTCTCACCCGTGTGAAGCTAATTCGTCCTGATGCAGCTTTGCTGTCCAACTGGATACAAGACCAGAGAAGTATTAAGGATGCTCTGTGCATACCAGGTTGCTGTGTTTTTCCCTCCAAGTGGAAAACAATGGGGGAGATCTGTTGCTTGCTGGAATACGCTTGCTGCATTTATTTCCTTTGGGCTAGTTCCAAATGGGGAGCGACATGGCTACCGCTTTTTGACTTTCCCCACATCTCCTTTTCAGGAGATTGTGCATAATGCTTTTCTCCTCAAGTCCATGAGTACTTATGTCTCTTATAGACATAAAGGCTCTGTCCTCCATTCGTCACCGCTTATGAGGGCACACAAAACACATTTCAGCTCTTTCCCACTTCTTTTGGCTTGTATATAATTTGCTTTGTCTTCCATTCACTCACCATAAATGAATGGGCTCTGGGACCTCTGGGATCAGAGACTGGCTATACTGGTGCAAGAGGAGTAGCCCAGCAGGGTCCCTCTGACACAGGCACATTTTCCGTAAGGTTGCTGGCACCACAGGTGACTCCAGCAGTCACTCCTCTTACATGTTCCGGCTCTTGCTGCCAATGGACGGCTGTCCTGTGGGCAGAGTCGCTGCTGCCCCTAGTTGTTGGGCACAGGAGTGCGTAGCCTGGGGCATATTTTGGAGCTGGGGATTCCTTAGCTCTTGGCTATTTACTGTCTGCTGCACACTGCATGAGGGCAGTTGGTATTTAAAATGTCAAAACATCCCAGAATCTTGAAGCTAAACCCCTACAAGTCTCAAGAAATTTGGTTTAATGGGCCAGTTTAAGTTGTTTTTTTTTTTTCTGGGATTTTATCACTCATGTTGAAAGGGCCTTTAAAAAAGAGGGTTTCCATTTCAGTTCTCATGTCAATGCTAATCTTCATAAAAGCATTCACAAGATAGCCACAACATCTGATCTTCATAGACTCAGGCTGTCAGGGCCCAGAGTCACACTGAAAACGCTTGAAAACTTTCAGCTCTTCTGAATTTGAGCTGAGCCTCTTGCTCTGAAGCATCTTGTAACCCAGACACTGAGCCTTTGCTGAAAAGATATACTCATTATTTTAGTCTAAATCTGAACACATTCGCCATTGTCTCCCTGTAAGTTGTATTAAAGCAGTGTCTTTAATTTCTGCTTGGTATTAAACCTTAATTAATTGCAACACAAAGAAAAACATTTGGAATCGTCTCACATTATTTACTCAGCTGCGCTTAAAAGTTCACATCGCTAAATGAATCTTCACTTGCATTCTGTCTCTTTATTTCTGTTTGCAACTTTCACCTTTTGCCTGCAATTTTGTCATTTGTTGTCCAAAAATTATGTTCCAGTTCCACCAAATAGAATCCATGTTTGCAAGTACTCAGTTGTAGCCACTGGGTCCGCTTCAGAGCTGATTTGACAGGGTGTGGAGGTCGTTACCCCTCTCTTCCTCTCACTGCATAGGCATCGCTTCTGGAATCGGGTTCCTTGTGCGCGTGCTATCAATTCCAAATGTAAAATCTGCCTTCTGTGAATATTAAGCAGCATTTGTTTACAGTTTGGTATTCTGACAAGTGTTTCTGCCAGTGACCTCATTTGCTAGAATGCTGGGGAAAGGTAATACATATGGGATACTGAACATACTGCTGCAGAACCAGCCATCAACACTTGTGGGAGCTTTTATTTTGAGTTGTTTATCCAAATACAATTCTCAGGCATCAGCAAATCGCTACCTGGAAAGTTGCACCATTACCTCATTGAGAAAAGCTGAGAATTCACTGGAGCTTGACTACTGTATAATTGAAATTATCTTGCCACAAAGGAGCCTGCACAGTTCATTAAAAGCAGACTGACACAGGTTTCTTTCAAATATTTTAGCCTTTTTGTCTTCAGGTGGTCTGTAATGAAAGAGAGAGAGAAATGGGAAAGAAGAAATCTTTTCCTCAAAGGTACACACTGTAAATAAAAATTCCTGTTGCTTGCACAGGGAAAGGATCATTATGTGCAGTTGCTGTCACAAAACTGAAGATTCTGGAACACTCAAAGTAGGCTTTTTTATTAAAAATAATTAACTTATCCAATGTAACTTCTGGGTTTGCTATACTTATTTTTTTATGATGTCAAATAGCGGTTACCAGTCAAGTAAAATGTGACCAGCAAGGGAGCAATGCCTCATTTGTTGCTTTGCAATGCAGCACAGAACAGTAATTAGAGAAAAGGCAAAAAAGTAATCCAATATATTCAGCCTACTGCTGTGAGCAGCATCTTGAGAAGGCCAATGTGCCAGAGTTCCTCTACCTTTTGATCTTCTGATTGTGACAACATAGTCTTGCACTTTGCAGCTTGTTATCGGAATAAACAGTATTTGCAGTTCAGCTAGGGGTTCAGGTAGCGTAGGAAAGCAGCCTGCCATTCCATGTGCTTGTCCAGGGATGCCAAAACCCATGAAGTGGGTGTTTTCAAGCCTCTGGTGTCTGGCGTGCACCAAACCTCAGTGAAAAACGCAAGCGGAAAGGTGCAGGCCTCATCCTTTAAGATGGTGTCAAGGCACAGCTTATAAAAGCACCATGGAAGAAGGCAGCAGAAACTGCTGTGCTCTCCGCCCCATCACGGGAACACGCAGTCCAAAAAAATGACATCTCCACAGCATATGGTGTTTTGGTGGCTGTTGTTTAATGATGATTCATGAGTAAATGACAAGAAAGGAAAGTGAAGCAGCAGACATGTTAGAGAGAGAAGGAGAGAGACAAGGTAACAACACTGCACATAGAAAACACGGCCTGGGAATGTCACCTAGAAGAAGATGCAGACACCTTTTGGACAAAGCACTGAGTGCAAAAGGGCTTTGGTGCAGTGAGGAAAAAGCAGGTCTCTTGCCTTTTGGCTCCTGCTGTCTTCAAGGAGACTGAGTGTTATGTGTTTCTTGTAAGTAAGTAGAATTTTATCACAGATATGGGACCCTTAAATTCTTCTAACCCAGTCAAGCCTGTGGGGATCCTATTTTTAACTATCCTTGCAGGTCTGGGGGTTAACAACATTATTACTCTCTGAGTTAACAAACTTGCAGCCAGGAGCCAACTAGTCTTTCCCACATTTAAAGACAATTTAAACCAGAAGAGTGCAGGTTCATTTCTGAGTAGTGTTAGAAAACAATATTTTGGCATCTGCCTACAAGCAGTCACCGTTGACAGTACATTGTAAAGGCGAGTAGTGCAGTGCCTCATCATGTTCATGTTTACTCCCTTTCCCATCCATGGGATGCCATCCCTTCAGCTCTGCCATGCGTGCAGTAACTCTCCGCACTCTGCTGACCTTCTCCAAGTACCAGGCCTGGGGTATAAAAGGTCCCTTTTAGCATGGGTGAAAATCAAACCCAAGACCATAGCAAAACATCTCTCCTCACCTTCCCGATCCATCACCTTGTACATTTGGTGTCTCTTCCTGGGAAGCAGCTACAGGAGCAGCTATGGGGGCTCTGCTGTACGTATGCTCAGCTGCCTTCTCCCTCAGAGATGTAGAGAGGATCAGGAGGAGGAGAGGTGCCTTCACATGCCCAGCCTTTCCACACCTCTGATCAAGCCTTTGTACATTGACCTTTCCTTCTCTAGGGACTTGCTTCAATTTATCACCATTTGTGCAGTGGCATGTTAAAAAGCTAGACCTTTAAAGCCATATAAAGTCAATAGAACTACTCGGGAAACTGAAATCAATGGACAATATTTTAGAGCCTTTAAAGACAGCAGTGGCTGTGACACCATGCTCGGTCCTGGGGCACGAGAACTGTTACAGTCCCCAAGAAGAGACACTAGAAAGGCTGAGGTTGTTTTATCGCAGAGAAAAAGTCAGCATAAGTAACATGATGGAAGTATAGAAAGCAATAAATGAGTTAGATATGTTATTGCCATTTTCATGGATAAGATGGTAAGATCTGAATGATTATTTGGCACTCACAGCTTATTATTATTGTTATTAATTCCAGGCTCTTTTGTAGTAGTTTTTCTATCAGTGGGTCTCAAAATGCTTAATAAAGAATGTATTTTTTTTCAGGTTAATGAACACTAAGTATATGTTACGCATATCATAAACCATGTAGTAAAAATAAGTGCCTCTGAAATGCCTGGAGAAAGTAATAATTTTATTTTTCTACTATGAACAGCCCCATTACAGAAGGAAGAAGTAAAGAGATTAATAATATTCAGATTTCCCGCTTGAGACACAATCAGTTGCCAAAGTTTTAGAACATACTAAGCCCTTATTTTCTGAAAATAACTTAGCTTCAATTTGATATGTGAAAACTGGTCACATTACAAAAATTTAGATCAGAGAGTTTTATTAAAGGAAATTTATATAGCTTATAGAATGTCTCTGTTGTTAAGAGTGGGCAAACATATGGATAACATAAGAACCAGTTTGAACTTGAAACCTGAAACCAAACTTCAAACTGGTTGAAAATGTTTATTTAACTCAGAAAAAAATCTCTGCCTGCATCTGCAATTTCTAGTCCCTATAGGCAACAGAAATATTCAAAATAACACAGGGAAGAAATGACATCATTGATATTCTGATACAAACAGAACCATGCACGTATCTCAAAAAATATGTGCTCTTCTGAAATATAATGTGATTAATCACTTAGCGCATCCTAGTCTGAAGCGTACCTCTGCACGCTACAGATATAATCCTCAGTAATAAGTGAAAAAAAGCTGCCTGGTGGCCAGCACGGTTTGCAACAACACTGACATTTACTTTGCAAACTTTTGTGTTGAATATATGAGATTTAGCTTTCAAGGTCATGCTATTGGAGCCTTTTTTAGAGTACGTTTTCCGTTTTGCTTGGATTATTTTACATGCAACAGGAAAGGAATCAAAAGAACGGTTTGCGACTTTGCTCGCAAAGAGAGACTGAAATGCTGAACTACTTTATTACTTCTCACGATCTGAATTTTAAATTTTTCTAACCCCATGCCCACTGAAGCTCCTTGCTTTTGCATCAGGAGGCTCTGGCAAACAGGTTTTTTTTTTTACAGTAGCCCATGTGCATTAGGAAGCGGGCCACTTGGACTACCAGGACAGCAAGAGCTCTAATAGCGCGGTTGGAGTTCATCACTATTTTATATGGCACATTTTACCTGTCACTGAAAATGAGTCAGGAGTGCCCGTAGGGTCTGTGACCACGCCGCCAAAGTGAACATGCAATTGTATCTGTGGCCATCAGCAACCTGGTCTGAAGCAAAATAGCATCATACATGTTGAGCTTGTATTAATCCGTTTACTGACTTTCGAGCGTGTATTGTTACTAATCCATTTTACCCAGTTGGTAATTGGCATTTCCCTAAGTCAACCTTTTTGACTACTTAGAATAAAAAGATTTCTAGTTCTGCTATTGAATGGAAGATTTTAGTTGGCTGTCTTCAACTATTTTGTATGTCTTCCTGTAGAACAAGATTGGCTCTAGTCTGATTTCATCTTATTTACAGTGGCATTAATCAGGGATGTGTCTATTGAAGCCAATGGCATTAGAAGAGGATTAGGCTGGGAAAGGTGAGATAAGAAGCAGGCAATGGCAGCCCTGTGTTGTTCAGAGCTGTTTTTCTGCCACGAATGAGTATTTAAAGAGCTACAGGAGCAGGAGTGATCCCAGGCTTTTAGAAATACCTGTGAATGGAGTGCAATAAATACACAGAAACAAAAGGTTTATATTCCCTTTTTGTAGCCATTACTAGGATACCAAGTGGTATAAAAGTGACTGTCTTGGGCCTGATTCTGATCGCGCTGGTTATCAACTGGGAGAGCTGCCTGGCTGTGAACCTGCTGGGAGATTAGAGAGAGGCTGTTCTGTGCACTGATTTCCTAAAATATGTGATTAGTCATAATCATGCTTCAAAACACTACACCCATTCCTCTAAGCATTTTTTTATGACTTAAAGAAAGTTATCTGCCCACCTGAAAATTAGGGAGTTTTCAGTATTTCATTCTATAGATAAGAGTTTGCGGGTCACAGGGAGAATAAGATCTTCCTGCATTTTATTACCGCGTACAGAAAAAGGAATGAGAGGAGGTGACCCCCACACCTTAATACCTAGCCTGGGAGCGCTTGTGCTTAATGAAGGCCAGCAAAGTGGTGGGTTTTTTTCATTGTGGGCATGAAATAGCCTGTACCATTCATTCTTCCACCCTTGGCACATTCTGACATTTCACAAGATTGTTTCGCTGTCAGCAAGAAGCCCTGTGGAGGACGACGGAGAGCCCAGTTCTGCCCAAGTGCTGGAGCCCCTCTGGCCTGTGCTCCAGGAAGAGCGGAGGACTGGCCGTGTCACGCTCTGTACACAGCGCTGGGTAGATGCAGATGGACCAAAGCAGCACTTGCCAAAGATCCACGGTGACATCATGTGATTTAACCTGAGACCCTGACATGTTTATATGCTAAACTGAGAGATGTTATGCAGCCTTGTATTGACGTTAAATGGCAAATCCTTATGTGGGCAAGGCAAAAAGCCTTCCCCAGTTAAGTATAGTAACTCATAGCTATGTATAGTGTTCATTCTGCTGTACAAGCCTCATTTGTTAAACAGTGTCTGGACTGTGCTTTTGGCAGCATGATATGCCCTTGGTATATTGCTGTGTATTATAGCATCGGTAGAAAGGAGAGGATGGACAAAAAGGACTACAAAGGCAAAAGACCTTCTGGGGACCGGGTGACTGTGGAGAAGCCCAAGCATCAACCCCTCTGCTTACAATCGCTAACCACAGCTCTGAGCACACTGTCCTGCAAAGATCAACAGTGGTTTTCGGTTGGGCAGAAGTATCTCTGTTTCAGCAGTTATGGTGAGGATTTGGAGAGAAGATTTTCCTGTAGACTCATCTGACAGTCTCCTCCGGCCCTGCCATGAAAGGACGGCTGTTTCTGATGCAGGTCTGGGCTGTTGCCCTCCTGCACTTATGCGATTGAGCCTCTCCATGTCAGCACCTTTTTATTCCAGCCCATGTGACAGGGCTGTCGTCCTTCTCATGTGAATATCCATTACCTGGGAAATTCAGGCTCCCTGGGGAGGCAGCACAAATAGGAAAGAGAGTGGGTGGGTTAGAGATTTTCACGCTCTATGTCTGGCCATCTGAACACATCCATGTTCCCAAACACGCTCAGGAGTGAAAGGGATGCTTTAGCAGCCTTCCACTACCAGAAATGTGGATGTCATTTTCTTAGTGCCAGGAAATATTCTTATTTCCCGCAGGCTGCAGGGGGGAATCCAGATTGCCCCTGGGTTTAATTGACACACTTTGTATTTGCTGTTGGTTATTTTTCTGCTAATATTTTTTAGCTTTCATCAGTTTCTAATTGATTTCTGGTATGGAAAGCCATGTGTGTGCAGCTGTGAATTTAAGGGGGCTGAAATCCAAATGCTATTAATTGAAGGGCACAATCGTGGAAAAATAATATATGCAGAGTTCGTATGGCTTTTTCCAAATGACTTCCTGCTTCATTAGGGTTCCTGGGAAGGAGAAGAAGTGTACCGTTTATAAAGCATGAGGAAGCGTCAGGCAGTTGGAGGGAAGGCTGCAGTTCTGTGACATGGTTCTTAATGAGCAGGAATCAAGATCCATTACTTCAGCTTGCCAGATCAGTCCCCACTCTCCTGATTGCTCTCTAACCACTCCTTCAAAAGCGTTTTTTAAACTCCAGGCTGCTGGAGACTCACAGGCTTCATGCGACCACAAAAGCATATACGCAAGCACATATGCATAAAGAGCAATGAAATGATAACTGTTCCACTCTGTCATTTAATGCTTGTAATTTAGAAGAGATTATTCATCTTGGTTTTGCTTTGACAGAAGAGCAGTGGATTTTTTTTGAAATATATTTTCCCAGTTCAGAAGGTTAAGAACAATTCTGTGCCTGCAGGGGGAAAAAAAGAAAAGAACAAGAAAGGAAGGGGGGGGGGGGGGGGAAGAAAAAGTCTGTCCATGTCTGGATTTCAGAGGGATGGCTCCAGCAGCCTCATTCTTCCCTCCTTCCCTTCCTCCCTTCCTCAGTCCTCCACCCCTTTGTGCGCTAAAGTTACAACCCAAGGACTTGGAGACATTTCAAAGGAGCGTCACTAATGAAGACCACATGTGCACTGTTCCTCTTGTTCAGTCCAGAACAAAGCTGAACTGTAAGAGCCTTCTCTCTATGGGGGGAAAACCAGGTCTCCCCCCCTTCCCCATTACCCACCCACAGTTTATGAATGAGGCTTTCTCAGGTAACCACCACTTGGTATCAGAACAGTTTCAGGAGGGAATCAATCATCTTTCCAAGAGAAAGCCGTAAGGCAGAGAGCATGCATTTCCTTTGCCAAAACATCCGTCAGGGGCAACACCGAAACACCCACGTGTTCGACAGTGCTGCAGCCTTTGGCCTTTGTGCTTGCACAGCAGCAGCACATTCACTGTAGCATTTTTTCGTTTGCTTTTGGGATGCATCCTCCACATTTTCTCTGTAGCTGCATGTTTGTACATGGAGGTGGGCCGCAGCAGGGCCTGCTTTCTGAGCAGCGCCAACTGAGGAGAATGCTGAAATCCAAGACGGAAGCACATCGTTTCCCATCTCTGTTTGCAATTAAAGGCATTTCAGGAAAGACTTTCACCAAGTAATGGGCAGTGAATCCTCACACTGGTAGTTTTATCAGACAAAAAAAAGGAAACTCCCACCAGAATTTGTGATTTCATGTCCACTGGTGCTCCCTCCTCAACAATACTTTGCAATCTAATGCTGGGGGCCATCCAGCCCCAGCAGTGGCCATCTAGGAGTGAGGCAAGTGGTTGAGAGATCGATCCCTTTGAGAGAATATTTGGGTCCTTGCTGGGCTTATGAGGGGGCCAGCTCTTGCTCCCAGCCAAGCTCCCAGTGCCCTCATTCCCTGGTGGTGGTTAACAGCAGCACTGCAGGGCAATGGCAGACAGGAAGGGTGGGCCAGCCTCACCTCTCCTCAGATCCTCCTTCTGAAAGGAAGACATCTGTGGGACATGGTATTGATGTCCTTAGACAAGCCAGTTGGCAGCCCATGGACTGCTGTGGTATCAGAGCACAGGTTGTGTCACTGGGCAACTGGAGCATCTTCCTTCCCACATGGCAATTCTGCAGGAAGCCCCAGGAGAGTGGCCAGGAAGGGGATAATCCTCAGGCTTTCATTTCATGGACACCCAAAAAGGGCTGGGAGTCTGCTGAGGAGAGGGGCAGGGCTGACTCTGTGAGGGGACCAACGAACTGAGGGGCTTAGAAACACAGTATATATCTTCAGTTTGGTTTCCTACCAAGAATCAGCCTGATGCAGACATGCTTTGTATGAGCAGGTATGCTTCATACTTAGATCTGCCAGCCAATTTTGGCTGTCAGAAATATCTCAGGGCTACTAATTTCCTAACACGTTCATTAAAATACATGATGAGGGAGCCAAATCTCTTAATCCTGTTGCTCACAAAACTTTCTGGCATTAAGGCAAGCCAGCAGTGGTGGACAAGGATATGTTAGGACAGAAGGAAAGTGCACAGGAGATACCTACCAACCTACACACTGACAAACTCGTGGATGATTGACCGTAGAGCAAGACAAAAGCACCCATAGGCCCAGCCATGGTGGCAGCCCTCATGGACATAACCCTGCTGCTGTCTCAGACAGCTGAGCACTATGATGGAATAAATAAATATGAAGAAAAAATAATATGAGCAAACAAATCTGAACAAAGCCAGCGTGCAGTAGTGGTTGCTGCTAAAGCTATACCTATTTTCTGACAGGAAGCTCTTCCGGCACAATTGCCTTTCAGAGCCATTTCTGGTTTCTAACAGTACAGGGGTTTGTTTCTATAACAAATATATTCTTGTAGATGAAACTGCTGGTATTAAAAATAAATGGGAAGAGGGAAGTGGATTCTATGGAAAAGTGACTGCAGAGGAAGAGAATTGACCTCTGTGTGTTGCTTAGTGAGAAAAAAAATAGTGGAAGCATTTGAAGGATCATAAGACTTTTTATAAAATCACTTTTAAGTAAAGGATTAAACCATAGTATATATACGGAAGATGACATATTCTGAGGATGGTTATTTGTTCATAAGTGATCTAGGGTTAACAAAGCATTCCAGGGTTTTATGAAAGCACTTTAAAACAAATAAACATTACCCTGCAGTATTTACAAGCTAAGCACTTCAACATAATCTCCATGCATGAGAACCTGAGAGGAAAATTGATTGAAACCCCATGATAAACTGTTTTGTTTAATCGCCTACCCTCATGGCAGTAGAGAAAAGCAGATACAATAAATAATGAAAAAATGTCAAATTTTAAATTTTCAATACATTTCATCACTCAAAGTGCAGTTTGATAATCAATGTGGAGCACCTAAAATATTTCCATCCAGGAAATTTCCTTTTAAAGTGGTACCTGGACCTTTTTTTTGATAATAACAAAACAGGTGAGGTTTCTTTTTCCAGCGTAAGGTGACACTATCTATGCAGACCAAGGGATTGCTGTGGCCTCGGCTTCTTTGAAGCCTCCGTGGGTTGCAGCCTGTTCACCAAATAAGGCATCCTAAACATTTCTGCTGCTTCTGGATTCCTCTTCTCCCCACCAGGTTTTTTTTGCTGAGTATCTTGTCTGCCTTCCAAACACATCGTGAGGTCTTTAGATCTAAACCAGCTGTGATTTCATTCAGCACTGATAAAATGAGATTGAGTGGAGCAGGGCCACGCTCCTGGGGAAAGGAGAAGACAGCTCCAGAGTATGGTCATGAAAAGGAGAGCAATGGGGAGCTCCTCTGGAGTCCTTCCCACCTGGCCAAAAAAGGATCATCCAACCTTCCTATCCACTTCGCGCTGGGATATAGGAGTGCTGCCACATAGACCTCTGTCTCGGCAGAGGCCAGAGGGCTCAGCATCCTCACTGATTTTCCTCGCTCTCTGAGTTCATCTGGGGTGTTTTGGGTGGCCATATGCTGTTTCTCCGGTCTGGTCAGTGAACAGAGCGAGGCACAAGGAGTCAGCATACAGGTAACCCCAGCTGGCATTGCCTGTCCCAGGGTTACTCAGGGTCAAGTTTGATGCCCTGATGTCTTCTGTCTCCCAAATCTTCTGATCTCTCACACCATTCTGTAATTTAATTTTGTTAAGGGTGACCGGCTTTCCAGAGCAGTTTGTCTTTATAGACGGCAGGGAGTAAATAAAAGATGTAAAGTGGGGAAAAAGAAATTGTTTTATGCCAAATTCCGAACTGCTTCTTTGAATATTTTCATTGTGTAACAGATGTTGTCTTCACTGCTAAATTCCCCCTCATTTTTAAGGCTGACCTAACCGGCCTGCTTTCCTCATCCAGCTGAGGCTGTAGAAACATCACCTCTGTGAGGCCAGCCCCAGGCACGGCTGTGTTGGCTGCTGAGTGATCCTGACACCAGTTCCATAAGCATAATCCCAGCATGGGTTACTGCCTCTGGCACCCCATTTTATATAGTGGAATGAACAAGACACTGACTGACTCCACAATCTGTTGGAGCGGTGTGAAAATTAACCTTCTCTCTGAAGAACGATGTAGACAAATTAGCAGCGATGCTTTGGGTTTTGGCAATCTCTCTCCCGTTACGTGTCACGAGCACTGCTCCGCACAGCGTAGATGCCATTGCAATACATGGGCGTAAATGCATTTCCCATATCCACGGTAGATTCAAACATAGATACACATGTGGCAGTAGGCTGGTTTGTTTGGAAGCACCTATCTTTTTATGAAGGGGGAGAGCTAATCGTACAAAATACCGAGGCAGAACAGTAGCCTTTCATTTTGCTCCTGCCATAGTGGTGTGCAAGGCCTGTGAAATGAGAAAGCATTTCACATCTTTAAAGGCAAACATTCTCACAGCAGTATTGGCTGCAGAAGCAGCCCGGTAATTCATACAGCAGTAACATTTTCTTTAATTGAAGATTAGCTCTGAAGCTCCAGTATCTGTTTTATGGCATCACAACCCATTTTTTTCAGGAAATTCTCCCTATTTCTTGCCTCATAACTGTCAATAGCATTCCCCTATCTCTTTAAAACCACAGTACTGACTCAGTCTGTTTGGAGACAGAAAGCTATTCTGACTTACAGGTTCAATTCCTGTTGACTCAAAAGGGAGGAAGAAAATCCGGAGAGTGAGAATGAAAACATTTCTCATTCCAGAAGTTAATAATAGGCAAATGTCATTAAGGAATGGATGGCATTTGTTCACAAACTTTTAAAAATATTTTTTCCTGGCTGAAGTTTAGCTCTGTATGTGTTTCCTAGCAGACGCTGCCATGAAGACAAGTGAATCTGGATGTGCTCTTTTCTTCAGCAGTTGTACGAGGCCACTTTCTTCTTGGCTGGGGTCTCAGAAAGGAGCCTGAGTGGGGCTTGTGTGTCCTCCCGTCCTCACCGAGGCACCTGCAGGATCCCTGCCATCAAAACGAGCGCAGGTCTCAATTCCCCGCCTGTTTGGCCAAAAGCAGAATAATACAGTTATGCTGGCAGGGATTTCTTTTTCCATCAGACTGTGGTTTTCACAGTTCAGCTTTATGGACTTTAAAATCTCCCACTTCACAAGTCTGTGTAAATATGATGGAAAACAGGAAGGGAAAAGTGCTGCTCAGACATAATAAGCAAACTATTACTGGTCACTGTGGTTCGGACCATGTTTGTAAAGCAGGAACTTCTTAGACAAAGGCTGACAAGTGGATCGGATGCAAAGTGAGACCTCTCTCCTCCCGTCACGACACTATTTCAGCAGCTCAATTCTGGAGAGCTTTCTGCTGCAGGTTGTAGGAGCATGGGGCTGAGAAGAGCTCCTCTTCAGCCATCGTACCTTTCTTGTGCCTGTGGTCTCTCATGCAGTACAGCAGGAAGAAAACAGAAAATAGAAAGTCCCCCATTGTCCCATCCAAAGTGGCTTCCTTAACAAGGGCCCGACCACCCAAGCCTGCCTGTGCCTGGTGCCCCGTGGTGGAAATCGCTCATCCCTCTGCTGCAGGAGTCCCCCCTCTGCAGATTTCAGTCTCATCCATGTATGTACTAGAAATGCTTCAAAGTGTGACTGCTCTTTCCTACCTCCTCAGCAGAAAAACTCATCTCCAGGGAGACGGGAATTTCACGTGCGATAATTTAGCTGTCTTCCAACAGCCCTTGGGCATTGATTATCGGGTATAGCAAGTGCCCTCTCTCCCATGCTAGCGTGCTCATTGCCTTTCCACCCTCCAGCACTTGAGTCTATTAAGGGATTTCAGCTCCTCATGTCGCATCTCCAGGAAAATGTAGGGTTTTGGTCAAACAAAGGCTTTTAATCCACAAATCACATCCTTTGCTAAAAATGGGCTTCTGTGCCTGAAAAACGCATATTGAGGTGGCCACCTTGAAACGAAACAGTGCTGTACATTTTTCATCCTGGTTGCTGCTGGTTGTACTTGAAGTACTAAATAATATGGGGGGTGGGGGTGGGGGGGGGAAGACAATGGGCAGACAGAGTGTCAAGCCAGCTCCTTGACAAAACTGAGCAGTTGCTGGAGTAGTTGCCAAATGAAGACTGGTCCTATCAAAAGTGCCAGAGAAACACCCTCCCCAGGCCCTTCCCTATAAGCGGGAGACTGGGTAATGCCAGGGGTGGGGAGGGAGAGGCTGCAGGAGGGCAGGTCTGGGTACGCATACAGCAGCAGCGGGGGAGCCTTGCACGACTGAGGTGAGCCCTGGAAAAGCAGCCACGTTTTAAATGATCTTCCAAGGCTCCCTCTTAGCAAGTATTAAGAGATTTCCTACAAGCACAGGAGCTGATCTGGGGATTTCTTTAGCAGCTGCTTATTTAAAAATCAGCCATTGTCCTTCCTTAATCTGAATTCAGATCAAGCCAGCTATTAATGTTTCTGTTACCCTTATTAGAAAGTCTTATTTTTAATTGCTTTGCAGCAAGGTGACGTATACAAAGAATATAGGATCTTAACACAACCTTGACACTGAAATGTGAAGAGCACAGCATGTCTTTATTGCACGTATCAAGCAAGGGATTCTTGCAGAGCATTGCTAGAGGTGTGAAAGGAAGGTGCGTTAATTTCAACAGCTGCAAGAGCTTTTTAAAAGAAGGTTTTCTCGCTCATCATTTTGTCCAGACTCTCACACTTGTTTACAGCTATTTTCAGAAAAACAAGTAGATGCTTTGGTGTCCGAGTCTGTATAGGGGAGTTTGGTTTGCATGAGTGTAGGCTTATTAATGTGAACGTAAGGCAGCTGTAAATCTTTATCTAAACTTATATTTAGGTGTCAGCAATATCATTGCTAATTTGAATTGTATGATATCGCTTTAAAATTAATAATTATTAAAGGCTTGGTCTATTTTTTTAAAGCCTGTTTTCATTACTTTTCTAAGTGCAATAACTTAAGACCAGATCAATAAACTGTGTAAATACAAATATTCCTGTCCCAACAGAGAACATAACCTAGACTGAACTCTAAGATTATGAGTTTAAATGGAAAATATGACTGTTCTCTTCAAATACCCCTACTGGGATGGCAGTGGGGAAGGGGATTGCGTTTCCTGTTTATAATAGACTTCATTACAGCTGAAAAGTAGCTCTGATTTAGATACAGTGACCACTGAATATCAGGTTAACTCTCAAGCTTCCTACTCCTTTCTGAGCCTTCCTATCTCTCTGTGGGGTTCTAGTCAGATTGTTCTTTCCTTCCCAAGCCTTTCCTCCCACAGTCAAAATTCTGCAAGGCCAAATTTGGACACCTATAACTGTTATGAAGTCTCTTGTAATGGGTGACCCTGGCTGAGAATCTAACCACCCTGATGCTGCAGGGCAGAGCAAGCCATGTTTTTGCTATTTATATGGGATAAGAAGGGTTTGGATCAGCTGAGAAGGGGCCCTTTCGACTATAGAGCATGTATCCTGGTGTAGAATAATTACCATGCAGTAATGCCTCCATGAGGAAGTGTTTGCATTACAGGTCCCTAGTAGGAAGTGCAAGAACTAAGCATGAAGCAGAATAAACTTCTCTCAGGACTCTGTGAATCTGAAGCAAATAAAAGCTCATTTCCAAGCTGTGATTGTAGGTGTGTGTGCAAAGAGATACTGCACATGTAAGATCTATGCTCCATGGTGAATGGCAGCTGCGGTTGTGTCTTTTCTTTGGGACAAGGCAGAAGAATGATGACTTTTCATATCCACTGCACTTTGGTTGGGCTAATTACTAGGAACTACAGGAATTTGCAATAAATAATTCATCCAATGTATTGAAGTCTCATTTTATGTTCACTTAGTGCATTATATCTGTAAGCAAACGAAGGTCTTAACAACCGTGCACAAATCTTTGAAGTTAAATGTGGGTTTGGATTCCAAGCCTGAATCTCAAGACCTTCCCAAGACCCCAGTACCTGCTGAGCTTGGAGCTGAGCTGTGCGCTGACAGGCCTGATTCCCCCCACCCCTGGATGTGCGGGGTCACTTAAACTTCTCACCTCTGGAAGTGGCTCAGTCTGGACCTGACGCATGAGTTAGCAAAGCTCAGCACTAGCTCTCTTTGTGGTCGCTTTGTCCAGGCTGGGTGAGTCAATTGGCTCTGAAATACAGAATGGTGTAAAGGCCCTTTCTGCAAGCCGAGGTTTTCTCTGCTCCTAAGGAAACATGGCCAGCGGGAGTGAGACTGTGTCTCCTCTGCATCAGTCAGGCTGAGGACAGGGCCCTTGGTCTCATAAGAAGCCAAACTTGACAACTTTAAACTCTAAATTCAAGCTCAGCTCTGAACTTCAAATGCTGACATGACTTTCTCTGCTCCAGCCTGCATCTAGACAGCATTTAATAGGCTCATTGCCCTCATAAGCATTTTCTAAACAGATGCATTAGGTACAGGCTTCATGATGGCCTTTTAAAGCAGAACCAAAACCTTATGAAAGCATGATTTGTCACTGGAAATAGCCAAAAAAGCTAGCCGAAAGCCCAGCTTGTGGGAAGATCGTTTGATGAATGAGAGCAGAAGGGTGATGACTGCACGGGAAATGGCTCCATGTCAGTGGCACACACTGCTTGGACACCCTTTGCCGCTGATGCTGGCATCTGCCCTGCACCGCACTCTGCCCTGCTGGGGGCTGTTCGGACACTGTGCACAATTTGGAGCCAGTCAAGGCTCAGCCTTACCTCTGAGCAGCCGGGCTTATCTCTGCAACACTGCCAGGCATCCACAGAGATTTCCCAGCCGGTGTTCGTGACTGAGCACGTTGTCCTCATGCTTTGTCCCAGTGCTGCTACAGAAGCAAGGGCTATTAGATAGAGAAAAGTTTGCAGAATAACAACCATGGAGGTGGGCAGCCTTTCTTCATACAGAAAAGCGATAGCTAAGATATTGAGTGCAACTAAGCTTGGTGTCAGAAAAAATAATATTGCGTGGCTCTAGGGGAAATCTAACGTGCCTCCAGGGATCGACCTGTGATTTGGGTGGCAAATGGAAACGATGCGGAGTTGTCCTTTGAGCACGCTGGCTGACTTTAACGCTGCACCAATACGTCGCCTCTTCGGATCCCGCCTGCCCCTTGCCCAGCGCTGTGTGCAGCCAGGACAGGAGGGAGCAGCACCAGTGCCGCTCTGACAGCTGCTGCCAGGAGGAGGGAAGAAGAGCAGAGCCGAAAGTGGGAGGGCACGTTTATAGAGCTCGGCTTGACAGAGCTCAGCATCTTCTCCCTCTGGGATTTCTATGGTGTGTGGGAGTGGGAACGCTCTGCGCAGTCTGTGGGGCCCCCAAACCTCTCTTTCCGGCAAGGAAGTGAAGGAAGGCTGGCCAAGGCAGGTTATCCTCTTCTCATAGATTTTCCATGGAGCAAAGGTGATTCAACTGATGTACATGGCCTGCCCTTTTGAATCGGAATTAAAACCTTATTTGATATCCGATTTAGAGTGTGACGAATAAAAAGAAAAAAAAAAAAAACAAGTCAGAGGCAATCTCTGTCACCCTCTCCGTTTTCTCTGGGCGGGTTGTACCTGTTTGTATGCAAATGTCGGCCCCATCTCTCCGTAGAGCGGGCAGAAAGTCTCCTGCCTGAACGGGGCAGGCAGCAGCATTCCTCCGGACCCGGGGACCAGGGTGGGGTTTGATCAGCCAAGGGAGAAAAATGTCAACATCTGTCTGTCACCACACGGCAAATGGCCAATTATCATTTTTTTTCTGCCTCCCTAAGCCGCAGTCAGACAAAGCCGCCCAGCTCCCGGCTTTGTTGCTTGCGCCATTTCCCACCACCGCTCCACCTCTGATATGCTAATGGCAAAACCGAACGGTTTTGTGCGGCTGAAAAGGATCTTTGGGCACATTCACCGGGTCAACAATCCCAACTGCTGCGCTGGGGCTCAGCCTGCTGCGCCAGAAGCCCGGTGCCAAGGGACTTCCCTCCCTCCCACGCGATCAAAAAAAAAAAAAAAGCGGAATTAACCATCTGGCTGTCTTGGTGCCCAGAAACTTAGCTGAACAAATTATGACACGATATACTCCCCGCAAATACTTTCTGGACTGACAAGTGACAAGGCGGTCAAGGCTCTCCAGTGGGAATCACAATTTGGGAGCTGCGAGAGGAACCATCTCCTCTCCGCTCCAGAGCACCACGGAGCAGCTAGGTGGTACAGAAATACTTCTGTGTTTATACAGTTGGCTTTGCGTGCATTAGAGCAAAAGTAACACTGACAAACAGTCTTTTGTTTAGAAAATAAACCCTGTCATACACGCAATGCCGGGCACAGAAAGCAAACTTGATGACCTAATCCCATCTATTGTGTAGTAATAGTAATGCACTTAAGTAGTAATTCTAGATCTGGTTGAAGAATAATTGCAGAGTTTATCGGGTGATGAGTTTCCCATTCACTGATGTTGTGGCAGTGCCAGGGGAAATGGGCTATAGCGCCCGGGACAAGGTGCTCGTAAGTCTGTGACAAATTGATTTTGAAGTATTTGTCATTTATAATTAGTCACCTGAATTAAGTGTGAACATTATGAATGATACGCCACTCCTTTTGCTGATGCTGTGCTAGTACCATCATTGCTTTATAAAAAAACTCACCGAGTTGGCAGGTTCTTTGACAGTAAAATTTGAAGCAGTTTTGCAAGCAAGCTAATGTTTATAAGCACAGTAATATGCCATCATTACTCAAAACAAGTATGACACATACAAGTGCATCGACTGCAAGCACTCTATAAAAACTGCTGGACATAAGGCCCAATGACTTGAGAAAAAAGCTGAAGAAATTTAAAAGCTGAATAAACGAAGCAGCCCAATGGCTTCCAGTTGACCCTGAGCAGAGAATCTGGGTAAAGCTGGGTCAATAATCCAGCCAAGGAAAAGGCGATAGTTGTGTGTGTTGATTATGAGACTACAGTTTTAATATAGCCTGCATGCTAAACAGTGCTGTAATAAAAGCCGACCTCTGCCACAACTCGCTTTATTCTCCTCTTCTTAAAACCTGCTCGTGAGCAGTGAGAGAAAGGTGGATTGTCTGGATCCAGAACCAACTCACCGTGAAGACTCATACCAATTTATTCCCACAGAGGAGTATTAGCAAGCTGAACATTGGTTTTTCTCCTCGTTTTTGAAGATGTTCAGCTTTGTCCACTTTCCCTGTTCGGGCTGTGCTGGGAGGCACTGACGCATCGCCTATGCCATGGTCTTGCGGCTCTTTCTCGCGCGTTTGCGCTGACTCCCAGCACTGTGCCTCCTCTGCAGGAGGGTCTGTTCACCCAGACCCTGGGAAGTGCTGTCGGCGGTGCCTTCTGCCGCTTTCCAGGGAAGGACTCTTATAAAAAGCATGTACAGCGTGAAGGAGGAAGCAGATGCAGGCTCGCTCCGCACACTCCTCTCCAGTTCCCGGCATATGGTGGATGGTTAAAAAAAAAAAATGGGTCTGAATGGTGTGAAAATCTATTCATCCTGTATCACAGAGAATAAATTATTTCTTTTTGGTCATATGCTGTGTGTTGTCCTGGCTGCACCCGCCTGTGCTGTTATGAAGGAATGCTTTAGACTCCCAGGCTGTACACATCAGAACCCTCTGTGCTGACTTTCTGTGTGACAGAGGCTGAAGATTTTCATTCAATCACTTTCTTGTCCGAACCGTTATTTCGGATTGTGCCTGTACCTTTGATGAAAGAGACCCAAGCCTGATTTATGGTAATAAAAGGACAGAAAATCCAATGCAAGTGTAAGTAAGTATACTGCCCCAGTGGCTTGTTGCCGCTTATGTTGGGAAAATTGCTTTATCCGTGGTCTTACATTTTCTGTCTTCAGACTCTAGCTGCTGGCTTTTGCTACATTAGTGCTTCGGTTCACAGTCCCTGCTCCTTCCCTGTCCCACAGCTTCTCTCCTGGTTCCCAAGGCCATGAAGCAGCTGCCCATGGCCAGGGGTGTGTGGGATGGTCCCTCGCCCTTCTGGACACGCGTGAGCTCCCGTGGGGCAGGCAGGGCTTGGGAAAGTGGGCTCCATCCTCCTTAGTCATCTCCTATTCCCTCTAAGTCTGCACCTGCTCAAATGATCTGCAAAGCTTTTCTTCAATAAGACTGAGTTTAATTTAGTCCCTCTGACATGCTTCCAGGCACCACTTTTGCAGCTCCTCCCTGAAACTTCTTTAATTTGCCAGAAGTCTTTTTAAAGCCCAGGCGCCGGACTGGGACAGACACTGTACACTTGTGGTAGAGAAAGGTGGGAAACAACATTCACATTAAGTTCAAATTTCATATTTAATATTCATGAGTTTTGTTGGCTTGTTTGACTATTCTTACTACCTAAAACTGAGGGTTTATTTAGAGTGTTGCCAAGTCTTTGGTCTTTGCCGAACTCCCAAGGATTCAGGCGTGCTGCCTCACCCACCGTACACAACCTCAAAGCACGTAACCAAGATAAGCAGTTAATGACATATAATGAACTTTCCCTCCAATACAATGAAATAACAGCTGTCCCTTTTAAATATTATAAGCATTTCTCTTTACTGAATGCTAGTGGTGGATAATCAGATTTGGAGTAAATCAACACTTAAGTGGCTTATCTCTATTAATAGTTTATTATTGCAATGCTTTCAAAGCTACGAGCTTTCTTAGCCTGTGCTTCCCTAAAAGAAATTGGAGCGGGGGAGTGTGTGTATGCCCAGAACTCAGCACCTTCATGATGCTGTGACAGCTGTAGGTCTGGCTTCCCCAGCCGGAGCACAGACCCTCCTTCTTGTTGGACCTTGTACTTCTCCAGAGAGTCACCCTGGTCTTTCACTGTCAGGCAGGTTCTCTCAGCCACGTCACCCTGCTCATCCGCTCTGCCCATCCCTTGGGTCTGAACAGGCTCTGCGTGAGAAGATGTCCCTCCTGGGAGCTGGTAACTGGCAAATAACAGAGTTCCCAGACTGCTTCTCAGAATAGGTGGGGATTTACTCATGGCATACAGGGCAGCCCTGGGGAAAGCAGCAGACCGGTGATCCAATCTGCTCCAGAAGCACCACCTGAGAGGGATGTCCTGCTCCGGGTTACATCCCACACGAGCATTACCTGGCTGCCTTTTTTCCCCTCCCCATCATTCACACTGCAGTTAGAGCTGCCTCCCAGCCAAAACAGGGCTTGTACTTTAAAAGAAGTGAAACTAGAAGTTCATCTACATCATACACTACCAGACCTGGACTTTCGGAAAGAAAAAAACCCAACCGCTTCACATGAATCAGCCACGGGTAGTGCTGGACCCCTGGGGCAGGTGTAGCCCTGCATGTTGTAGGTTACATGCGTGGTGCCTCCTCGCAGACACGGAGGAAGCGATGCATCTGACGGTCACCTCTGTGCTGCTCATACACCCATGCTGCATGCATGGCGGGGAGAGCGGGTGCAAAGTCTTTCCTCCCAGGCATATTTCACACTGCTTTGTACACACCTGTCTGCCTACACTTCACAGTGGGGAATTAGATCTACCTGAGGGAATCTGGTACTGGACTTCTTATCAGTCAGAGACTGGTGCGTGGCGAGGCCCTCTCCCTTAGCTTTCTTCTGCTCTTCTTCTGACCAGGTGGGGTGGACTGTGGAGGCCCACTGGTGGCTCTGGTCTGTCAGCAGGGATCTGGACTACTCTGGGCTGCGTGGTATCCCTGGCTGCTGTGAGGGGACCTGGGAAAGCAGTCTCATGGGGCTTCCCCACCCTTACAAACCCACCCGCACCCACAGCTCCCACTCCCCCCAGGTGGGTTTTTACAACCTGCTTGTAAAAAGAGGTGCATTTCTGTCCCCTTGCATTTGCACCTCAAGGAACAGCTGTGACAGCAGTGTGCTTTGTTGTACCAAAAGGTGCAGCAGATCCATTAGATCTCGTGAATCTCCTTTTTTTCTTTTTCTTTTTTTTTTTCAATTAGCCCTTGAGGTGTGGGGCACAGTCTTGGTCTGACCAGGTCCTGTTGGAGTTCAGGCTGGCACAAGGGAAGCGGGAAAGGAGTAGAATTGAGCAGTAGAGAGGGCTGAGCCACTGCACGACTGCGCCTTTCCTCCCATCCTCCCATCCCATTCCCATCTTTGAATAATATCCCTAATAGTGCTTGTCTTCCAGAGACCCTGTGCCCATCAACAAAATTATTTAATAGGAACATGCCTGAAGGTGCCAATCAGGATACTAGACAAAGTCCAAACCTTTGGGAAGAAGCTGTTTATTGCCCGTTGTGCAGAGAGCACTGAGCACTGGCCAGACACAAAATAGTCTTGTACGTAGCTGAGAAGCCTATTGTTTTTCAGAGGCTGCTATTTTTGTGCTCATATGACGGCGACAGAGATGTGTCTGACCCGTGAAAGGCCTGCATCCTCTATTTTGTTTATAATTGCCATAGTTCTAATTACTGCAGCCTCACAAAAAAGCCCAAACAATTCTTCTCCCTCTCCATAGGTCTAAAAGACTAATAGGTGGGGAACAGGATGCATACAAACATGTATGTATGCATATGTATACACACATGTGTATGTACATATCTTTTTCCATCAAATGCCACATGAATATAGTCCAAATATGGAAAACAGCTGAAATAAAATAACAGACCTATTGGCACAAAGTCACATGTTGGTTGCTGAAGTCAGTCACACTGCACCAGCAATAAGCTGAAAGCAAAAGAAACAAATAAATATGCAATCTTCTCCTTTTTTCCTCCTGCTTAATACAGATTACAAGTGTTTTCAAATTGTTCAACCTGCTCTTGAAATTTGAAGCCGCAGCATACATTTGATTGTGGTGTGAAATAAGGCATAACACTTCAAAAGGAGGATGTGTAATAATTTCAGAAGCCTGCTTTTCCTTTTGTAGATTATACATAATACCAGGCTTCAGTCCAGTTTCCATTTTAGTAGATACTGGGGAGGTGAGAGGAAATGTTTATTTTAGCAACTGGGCAAATCAAAATCATTTTTGCTCAAAACACAGAGGCTCTGAGAAGGCTCCGCAGCCACCAATTCACCGTCGGCCAGACACCCAACAGAGCTGGGGATCCACGTGGGGTGCCTGGGGGCTCCGGCATGGTTTGTCTGTGGGCGTGCGATGGTCAGAGTTGTGCAGAGGAAACCTTTTGCCTCACATCACAGAATCACAGAATCACAGAATCGTAGGGTTGGAAGGGACCTCTGGAGATCATCTAGTCCAACCCCCCTGCCAGGGCAGGTCACCCAGAGCAGGTTGCACAGGAACGCGTCCAGGCGGGTTTTGAATGTCTCCAGAGAAGGAGACTCCACCACCTCTCTGGGCAGCCTGTGCCAGTGCTCTGCCACCCTCAAAGTAAAGAAGTTCCTCCTCATGCATCTTTTGCAAGCTGTTTGATCTGATCTGGTTGAAAAGGTCCAGGAGATCAGGTGACCAGGATAAAACTGTTCTTGCGGGGCAGTTATGCTTCCTCTTTCAATATCTTGATCCCACGTATAACAACATGTAATTCATTCTAGCCCCAGTGAAAGCCTATAAGACTCTTTTTGTTATTGTTGTTATTATTTCACAGGCATTAGACCGGACCTGATGTTTTTGAGATGTCAGCTCAACACAACAGAATTGCAGTATGACTTTTCAGAATACATTTATACTGGAGCAACAAATATTCTGTGTTTACTCAGGAATGGCTTGTGGACTTCTAACACTGAGGGTAAGAAGCCCTTCCCTTCAAACAGGGGCAGGTAGACCAGGGCCTGAACTGGGGAGAGCACGTTTGGGTGTTGGCCCATCATCTGTGGGAAACCTTGTAGTGGCTGCTTAGGAGAAAGTCCCTGCCAGCTGCCTGCTCTGCTCCACTCCTCTGCCAGAGATCATCACTGTCCCAGAGTCAGTGAAAGGAAGTCTCCTTCCATGGGATCCAGTGCCCGAGCTCAAATCACTGATGAAGCTGCTTCAGCCTAATCCTGGATTTTACCTGAGATGCTAGTGTGTGTGGACCTCTGCCAGCCCTGCCATGGGAGGAGCAGATGGGTAGAGGGTGATGAATCACCAGAAGGCTGAGGACCAAACTCATCTTCAACTACTACATCAAGGTTAACCTCCATGTCTCTGGAGAGATGCTGCCCATCCCAGGCACGGCGCCTGTGGAGAATCTACCTTGTCTGCAGTAACTCCAGTTTCCAGTGGTATCTGCTTTGGTTTCTCATTGTCATTGCAAAGCAACAAGGAATCAACTTTACTTACCTCTACTCTGCCCTCTCTCTTCCTTTCGTGCTTGTGGCTTTTCCAGCAGTAGCTGGCTATGTGCAGTTTCCAGCATTCAAAGAAGAAATTGCACACCTGGGCATGATGTGAAATCTCTCTCTCAAACACCTTTTTTGCTGCATTTATCCCTATAAGTATCAATTGCAAAAAGGCCAGATGGTCTGGGTATGTAAACTTTATTATAGGTAACAGAAGAGGGGCGGTAGCAGATGAGAACATGCAGTGCTCATGTTTTTGTAAATGGCCCGGTGGTGTCTTTAAAATAGGAAGAGGAAAGGTCTGGCTTGTACTGGGAAAGCTGACACAGCCCAGAGGTTTAGGTGTAATTCGCACCATCAGGCACAGCATATAATAATCTTACCTGATGATGTTTTATGCCTGCTCTGATTCTTGTCTGTGAATAATGGAAGACGGCACTGCCAGAGGAGAAAGGACAACTCGTGCTATTAACTCTGCTCTATTGGCAATTTCTTCCTATCTTACTCTGCTTTCTTTTCTCTTATCAAGCCCCTTTATTTTTCTTTTGCCTGAGTGGTTTGTGAAATATAAAGAAAGAATATCTATATGGTCTCCTCTCCATTAGGAGCACGCCAGTTGCCTGCTCTGTGTGTGGATGCCCCAACCTCTGTGTTGTGTTCAAGGACTGTTAAATGTCACGTAACTGAAGCAGAGCATTTCAGTCACGTGGCGCTGACAAGCTGCGCTCATGCGTAGCACATGCCTTTCCTTAGCTCAAAACAGATGTCGTTTCCCTCGACAGATCCCTCTCTGGATTCCTGAAAATAAAGTTTGGTAAAATTCTGTGGGTTTGTTTTGTTTTGTTTTGTTTTCTTTAAATAGCTTTGGGTTAATAAGTACGTTCCCGAACTGAACGGGAGACATGAAAGACAGCAAATAGATGTTTCTGAGTTATTGATCTCTTTGCTTTCGAAAATAAATTATGTTAAATAACTGTTCTCAGGGCCATAGGTTTAATGAGAAACACTGCTGTGGCTACATTTCCCTTTTCTATTATGCAGAGGCCCTGCAGCTGAATCCCGCTTAGGACTGGGGCTGACATTCTTTCTCATGACTGCAATGCTCCTGATGCTCAGCATCTTTCTTGCAATGTTATTCAGATGGACACGATAGCAAAAAACATTCTTATGTGTGTTGGCTTATCTGGCTGCATGTCAGGCTTGGTTTGAGCACCCTCATACAGACAGAAATGACTCTCAGGAAATTACTACCTAGCACTTTTTCTGGTAAACCATGCTGCTGGGTGACCGAGGTGGTCATTAAAGGAAACTGTGTTTTTAAATGGTTGACAGGAAAACTAGTAGAGAGACAGTATTGTCTTCTGCTTCCATTGTGTATGATGCTTTTTACACAAAAGAAGGTTAGACTTGAGCAAGCATGCCGTACCGAAGCAGAAAAAAAAAAAGAAATTTATCAACTAAAATGCTTGCATGCCTGGGGAAAAGGACGTTTTCCAACAGAAGAAATTAGTCCTGCATCTTTAACACATATTTCACTTTGCCTTAAAAGGAAACAGATACTGTTTTGAATTAAATGAGATGTTTGCAGGATTATGTACATGTTTTTCATTTGTATGGGATTAATAACAGAAAGAATTGGGGAAGAACATGGAGGGGTTAAATACATTTCTGGCTGCCAATACTTATGCTTCTAGGTAATTCAGAAAAATTGGCTTTATAGTTGCTCAGCGTGTCTGTAAAATTCCTTCTTCTCCTGCTTCGAGATTCCCTTTGAAATATGGGACCACTAAGGGCTGTTGTATCTCTCTCCTCCAAGTCAGTAGAATTACCATCTACAATAACGGCCCGTCTCTTTTCATTGCGACTCTTTGCTGTGATGACTCATATGGATTCGCTCAGAGGACAGACCAGATGTGTACGACTGAGAATACCTAAAGCAGGAAATACCAAAACGTGCACTGTGGTGAGCTTTGCTACGTGCCGCTGCCTGGCCTGTGACTGCAACGGGCTGGTTTCGATGCTCAGCGTCTACAGGAGGCAGGGACCGGCCAAAGCTACACCTTGACCAAACGTCCTCTGTTGTTTTCCTGAAATATGAATCTCAAAACCATCAAAAAATGTTGCAAAATCACCTCGCTTGCTCTTCAAAAGCAATGGTTTTCATTCGGCTAAGACCTTTGAAAATGGCACTGTCAAAGTAAATGAGCTGAGGCACTAAATTGTGAATCATCATGCAAATACTGCTTTATCGTAACTCCATTTACATTTATTGATTGGGTTGTGCGGAGTTACGATGACTTAAAGACCAGGATGAGAAGTCCAGCCACGTTCTTGGGTAAAGACAGGCATAATATACAGAGGAGGATGATGAAGACGTTATCCAAGTTTAAAATAACGTTAATAAATTCAGTACACAAACAATCCTGGAAGGATCACATTTGCAGCTAATAACTGCTGTTGCCAAGTTTTACAAAGTATTCCTCCTCCACATAAGACATCTACAAAGGTGATGACCATGTTAGTTACTTGGATTGATTTTATAGGAGGCAGTACAGGTGAGTCAGACTGTTCCCATTACAGCTCAAACTTAAAATAGCTCGCTGTAAATAATCTTTTATGCTTAACAAAAGCTCGTACAATTCCTGATAATTAATTCATCACCCACACTGACATTCAAATGCCTGAGATCCTTTCTGGTGTTGTCTGGTTCACTGTGAGGACGTGTCCAGTGAAATTACTGAAGATTGACATTTTTGAGACAACTGTTTATGTTCTTAGGGCCAAATTCATTGCTTGTGTAAACCGGCCTATTTCTTTCAAAGTCAGATGAGAATTTATGAGCACAAAAAATGAATTAAAAGTGTTACAGCAAGCTTCCTTTTTGAAGAGGCAAAATCAGCTGGTCCGTAAAGGTCACGATCCATGTCCCAGCCCTGTGGGCACAGCGTGGGATGGGTCCTTCCTTCGCTCTCAGACCGGGGCGCAGACGATGAACCAGGCTGCAAAGTATTAGGACAAGCCCAACAGCAGCTCCCAATATAGCAGGGGAAAACAACCCTGCCGTTCCCTCTTTCCTGTTTTAAATGCAATTCTCTGCCATTAAAAGTTAAGTCCATCAGCTACAGCCTTTCAGAGAGGAACAGAGGATGTGATAGTTCAGCTTCTCTGCGCTCCCAAACACCCTGGCAGGAGCCTGCACCTCCTTTGCACTTTACAGACATTAGGGACACCAGCAGAGATGTGGAAATCCCTGGAGATTTCTTGCTTCTGCAATTATTAATGATTTGCACCACAGTGGTGACCCAGGCTGTAGCACAGCTCTTCTCTGCAGAGCTCGCATGCCAAACAGGTAAGACAGGTGTGAGGGGAGAAAGGATGAACATAACCGAGGTTATTTGGTAGGACTGAAGCAAAGGTAAGAACAGAGCGCAACTTTTGTGTTTACCTTAGGGTTTCCCTAGGGAAGCCTTAAAAAACAACCTATCCTGTTGGATGCCTGCTTTTTCACTTGCAAGGGCAGGTGCACCTGGGGAGAAGGCATCTGTAGCTCCTTCTGCAGCCTCTGCCCTGCGCAGCCATGGCTTGTGCTTCCAATATCTGAAAGGTGCCTACGAGAAAGCTGGAGAGGGACTTTTTACAAGGGCATGTAGTGATAGGATGAGAGATAATGGCTTCAAACTGGAAGAGGGTAGATTTAGATTAGATATTAGGAAGAAATTTTTCACTATGAGGGTGGTGAGACACTGGAACAGGCTGCCCAGAGAAGTTGTGGAGTCCCCATCCCTGGAAGTGTTCAAGGCCAGGCTGGATGGGGCTTTAAGCAGCCTGGTCTAGTGGGAGGTGTCCCTGCCCATGGCAGGGGCTTGGAACTAGATGATCTTTAAGGTCCCTTCCAACCCAAACCACTCTATGATTCTACATACCGGGAGCGTGGTGGTGAGGGCAGCCACATGCTGCCCTCTCCATTGCTCTGACTGACCCGATTTGTCACCAAAAACAGGTAAATAGGCACAAATATGTCCGAGTTAGGTTGATGGTTGGACTAGATGATCTGAAACGTCCCTTCCAACCTAGGCAATTCTATGATTCTATGAAATAAAGACAATAAAAAACAACCAACCTCAAACCATGAACACTTCCTCTTCTTTCTGCAGCTTTTTTTTTTTGGTAACCTCATTGAGAAAAACCTGTCCAATTAGAAATGGAGATGCAGGTAAGCCATGAGCTGCAGCCAGCCAGCATGGCAGCTTCAGCCACTTTGTAGTTGTTTTGTCACTGGGGGAAAAACCGACACGAGTGCTTATAGTAGCTGACTGCCAAATCTAAGGAAAAAGAACTCATTTCTTCACAGCTATTGTGCCCTTCTGGGGGAGTGCGAAGCATATTTACTTTGTGTGGAGAAAAAAAAAAAGCTGGGGAGGTGGCAGACACGAGAACGTTCTCTTTCTGAACATGTCAGGAAGACACTTTTTTCTTTGTCAAAAAAAGTAAGAAATGCTATGGTGGGAAGAGCAGATACTAGGTCTGTGGATGAAGAGGATCAGGCACACAGATGGACCATAACTGGGACATGTGGGCAAGGAGGAGGAAGAAGGACATTTGCCCTTGTAGTGGCAATGAATTAATGGGTACTGTAAATTTATGTCTCGCAGTCACCTTCGGGGGAGGAAACGAATTGCCAACAGCAGCAGCAACAACAAAGCGTCTCGACAAAGCTATCTAGAGGACCAGAGCACTGACAGCCATTGCCTGGGATTTTGCTGCGACTGTGTTTTCAGTTGGTGGAGGGTGTTGGTGAAGCAAGGCAGCAGCGCTGCCTCAGGAACTACACCCAGCAGGCTCTTTCAAGGATGTGGGATGGAGTTAATACGCACATTGTTGCTGTTCAATGAGATTTCATCCCTCGGCTGCCTATAGGGACCCAGGAAATGCCCTTGTGAGGGCTCAGAGCCAGGAAACCTGACCGTGGCAAAAAAGCCCTCCAGCTTCAGAAAATGCCTTTCATAGACCCTTAACCCGTTGTGGCTATGGGCAGCTGAAATGCCCTGCCCCTGGGGAAGCCCTCGCTATGCCCAGTGCAATGCTATGAGAGTCTGTGCCTGCTGCAGCTCAAGGGCAAGATTTACACGTGGAGGTGGAGAATGACCATGGGGCCTCTGCGTGCCTGGGGCAGGCATGGCACGGTACATCTTGTGACAGCTGGGATAGACAATGAGAGACATCTATTAAGTTCTTGTTTCACATGGATGAGCTTCTGGGGACCTTCTCCTTGCCATGGAACTGTGCTCCACCTCCCTCCCTGAAGATTACATGGGAATTGAGCAAAACCAATATAGTAATGTTGTTCCAAATTTGAACGAGGGATGAAGCTGCAGCTTTGGGAAGTGAACAATCTCCTGCATCTCAATGGGATTATTACCTCCTGAGTTTAGAGCTAGCAATTTAAGTAGAACCATGATGAGCTATTTTACTTTTTGATCACTTAGAAGATGCATCCATCTTATTCCATGGTATTGAACTGCCTCTCGTGTCTGCATGTGCTCTCAAGCCCAGCTGCACAAACTCACGTCTTTCCACCAGACAATTTAGATGTAATTGTATCTCATCAAGGAGAAAATCAGTGGCACTGCAAACTTAGAATGTGGGCAGTATTAAAGACATCGCAGTTAATATCAGGATAAACAACATGCAGGCTGCTGAAAAACTTTTATTTTCTCAAGGGGGTTGTCTCTTACTCCTCTGTTTTTAATTTAATCAGCATTTTCAGTGAATACAGCACAGAAATTCTGTGTCATCTTTGCTAAATCTAGGCTCTTGTTGCAGAAGACAGGCAAGATCCTGTCAGATAAATTTGCAACAAACTCATTCCTCCCTCTGAGAGAGAGGCAATGATAAAGTTTCATGACGATAAGGAAGGGCCTAATGTAGGCATCTAGGGCTATTTTAGATGCCATAATGTATCTTCTCTGGCTCCAAAAGGGCACAGATCTTTTGCAGGTCCCTTATTGTATCTGCCATTTGGATGGCTCACACCAAAAGTAGCATCTCCAGTGTCACTGCCTGCTAATGTTTAAATGTCTGAATTGCTTCCTAACTCGAAGGTGGGTAGGAAGAGTGGGGCTGTGGTTAGGTGGCATCTGCTGCGGTCACAGGTGGCCCTTGGTGCCTGGAGACCAGCCCTTTCCTCATCTGCGTAGCAGCAATCCTGGCAGCTGGTGCTTGTTCTCACAGCTGGCACCATCTAAGGGGAAAATAGCACCGGGGAAACAGGGAGCAGTTTCTTACACCTGTTTACATGAGGGCAGAACAGGCTGCTGCTGCCCCAAATGCCTGGTGGGGCAGGTGAGGGTATGGGGTAGGGAATCGGTCCCACCAGCTTCAGCCGTGAGTCTCAAGTGTGGGTCTGTGAGACAAAAGCATCTGGAGTCATAAAAAAGTGAACGTGCAAGTAAACAAATGTAGATGTGGTTGTAGGTTTGATGAGTACTCTAGTTGAATGTGTTTCTTTGAAGAATATGGAATACATCAAATGCAAAAGCAGTGAATGATTTCATAAACATCAGTCTCACCTGGATATTCTGCTTCTTCACATCCTCCTCTCTTTTCCTCACTACTTTTGTCTTCAACTACTACTAAGGCACCTCTGGGGGCCTCCTTTGATTTTATTTTTTTTTTTTGCATCTCACAATAACAGCTCTTCCCTTTCCTCTGGAGTGGCCTCTCTGCCTTGTTGTGCAGCGGTTCTTCGTCAGCTGGGGGGGGTCACACACACAATTCCCGGATGCAATCACATGTGCTGACCACTGCAATCCAACTTGCCCGGCTCTGCTCTCTGTTGTACTTTAAGGTACTGGTTTTCCAAGCCTGTAGGTCAGGATTCTGTAAGATCAAAAAGAAGATTGGAATGTTATTTAACTATGTGTCTTAAATGGGAATGTAGGAGTGGATATTATTTGAATAGGCCTACAATTAATTACTGGTTGTGGTTAGACTAGTGAAGCCAGATAGCAGCTTTTAGGGGTGGGGATGCCACACTTCTCCTTCACCACCTAGAGGACCGGCTCTGAACTCTATTCCGTTAATGGCGATGGAAAACCTTTATCGGATATACTAAGTATTTCTCTTACACAAATGCTTTTTCAGTGGCTTCAGCGGCTCCTGCGTGTGATTTACAAGGGACAGCAAAGAGCCTAACTTCCCCAAGACTCACGTTTGGATGTCTGTCGTTAGTTAAGGGAAAAATCTTTAACCCGGAGCCTGTCTCGGTGCGTCCCTGTCGCACAGCTGCAGCACATGCACCATGTCTCTTGCCAGGCAAAGGCACGTGCAGCGGTGCTGCCTGAGCAGCACGGGCAGTGACCCTTCCCCAGCATGTCCCTTCTGGGCCTGTCCCCCAAAATCACGCAGTTTCCGTAAGGGCGCACAATTCACTGAGGTCACCGCCAGCAACATATTTCAGTGCACGCTTAAAATGAAGGCTATTTTCAAGGGGTTTTCTGAATTAGGATTTAGGAACTCAACCTCTCTCATGTTCCTCATTAGAGATGCTGTGATTTTCCCTCCAGTTGCAGACATATTGATTTACACTTGGAAGAGAAAAAGGAAATCGATGAGGAGTGGAACGACTGCAGGGCGAGCTGCACGCGGGCCAGGTCTGCGGGAGGGAGGCTGGAGGAAAGCTGCAGCCATTTTGAGATGCTCAGAGTCTCTTTTCCCCTGAACCCAGCCTTGGAAAAAAAAAATAAACGTTCTTACTTTAATCAAGAGATTTAGTGACCCTGCATTATAAGCTGCACAGCCTACGTCACATTTCCGAGAGCAGGATGGCAAAGATCGATGACTGGCCACTTCTGCAAAAGCAGCGGCTGCTGGCATGCACTGTGTTTTCATATTCCACCGGTGAGACACCCGTCACATTGAGTATTGATTTTTCTTTTGTTTGTCAAAGGCACAGTTTATGTGTGGGAACTAATCCTCTGATCCCTACAGGAAAAAGAACAAAGATCATTTGTTTCCAATGAGCTTTAAATGAAAATCCAGAGTGCTTAATTAGGTAACTTCTTAGCTCCCTAACCACTGCAGCCTGTGCAGCATTGTTTCTCGGCTTGCCTGACTGCTGGATGCTGTCTGTCTGTCTGTCTGTCACCCCATCACAGAAATAGGACGTTAGGGTGCATCTGACTCCTGCCTGCTGACATCCCGGTTTCTCTTGCAAGAGCCCGTGATTTCTGGAGTGCTGGTGCACAAGCCGCCCCTCTCGGACAGCAGATAGACACACCAGCTCTGAAAAACTGCCCAGGCCCTGATCAGTCTTCATGTAGTTAACACATGAGATGTGGATGTCTTGACAAAACCTACACAGATGATTTCCTTGTTTTTGTTTCCTCAGTGGGCCGGGGCTTTTCTCATGCTGACATCAAAGCCCTATGAAGTACCCTGTTTCTCCCTCCTTTTCCTGCTGACTTCTCCTTTGTGCCTTACTGACTCCTGCAAGAGACGTCTTTGCTGCTGGCTTTTTTTTTTTTTTTCCTTTTTCAATTTTTTGTTTCCTCTCTCTCTCATTCCGAAATGCTTAATTTCCTTCCCAATCTCTCATCAGGTGAATTCCTAATCAGCCTCATCGAGCGATCCTTTTGCCCAGCAAAGCGTTGCCTGGCTACAATCTGTCTGGCGTGAGGAGCTGAAAAACTGCCTTCCCCTAAAACTGAAACCCTAGCTTTGTCCAAAGGTGTGCCACGTAAATAGATGGCCGTCAGAGCTTAATGACCTCATTAGTACCCCTTTGCAGAGTGCAAAAGCGAGCACTTTCGGTGAGATACAGATCGAAACAAAAGAAACAGGGGAAAGGACGAGGCAAAGGAGACTCATTTCCAAGATAACTTGTAGCCCAATCCAGGCACAGAGGAACCGCCTTTAGCAGACAACAGCAGACACTGCCAATCGTAGATAGTTTTCTGCATTCCCATACCATTAGTCCTCTGAATGCGTATATACACCCTTGTATATATGGGAGGCCAGTGAGAATACACAACCCAATTATGAATATATATTTTTTCAGTTTCAGATGACAGCAATATGACGGCAGGTCTGTTGAAAACTCATGGATGTTTGACCTTTGTATTAGACTCATGGAGGAAGAGTCTACTCTAAGAATGTCTCCCACAGTGAGAAAACTGTCCTTAGGCTGGACCATGAAACATAAACATCAAACCCATTGCTATCGTTATTATTTGTATGTTTTCATGCTACTGTAACACCTATTCCACTGGTGTGGAACAGAATGGACTACATCTTTGATCCTGTACGTTATCTGAATTATACAAGTGCAACAGCTCCTAAAGGCCCTGGCATTCACTGGTGAGGTTCATCTCACCGAACTTGAATGACCTGAAATGTAGGTGCTCAGTCACTAAGGTTTCCTCTCTAGTCAGAGAAGAGAAACAGGCAAAGAGTGAAAGGGTGCGTCATCCACGTTCACCCAGGTTCATGTTTCATTTTGATGACTGAGACTGGCTACCTAACTCAGAAACAGATGAAATTAAGTGGGGTGAATCCTATCCTGAGAGATTAGTAACTTGCTTATAAAATGAACCCTTCTCATAATGTTTCCACAGGGTTGTAGCCATGCCACAAAAGTCGTAACCAGCAAGAAGGCTGGTTAGAGTAGAAGAAATGTGCTAGCTCAGGCACAGCATAGCAGTGTAAATGCAGAGAAAGTCCTAGGGGAGAGTAAAATATGCCATGTTTTGCTTTCACCACTAGTATTTTAGAAATGAATCTCTGAGAAAATGGGAGGAGAAAACTGAGAGTCACCACAGCTGTATTTATTATGGGGAGCTGTATTTTTGCTAGAGGAAAGCCATGAGAGAGTTTTGAGAGGGGGTCGTGGGGAGCTCAAAATGCTACAGAGATGGGGGAGAGAGGGCAGCTGGCCCATCCACCAGGTCAGCTGAGACCCTGAGCACTTAGGAGAAACATACGATAATGTTTAAGTATAATTGATAATTCCTTTTTATACATATGTATTTCAGACTTTATAGCTTTTGCCTCTCATTTTTTAGATGTCTGGTGCTTTATTAGAGTAAACTTCTTCGTTGATGTTAGAAATCACTTCTAACGGGCATATAGGCCTTTACTATTCCAGGACTGACTATTCCAAAAATAAAATGGTGTCTGCTGGTGAAACAGATGCGAGTCTCTGAGCCTTAAAGAGCAGAACACATGGGTTAGTGTGGGGGCCGTTACTGTCAAGGCTCAGCACGCAAAGCAAGCAAAATGAGGATAAACAGCATCCTTCTGGCATGGCACAGGCCACAGAAAGGCAGCTGTTGCTCTTATCTCCTCCTCTGAGTATTTTTGAGACTTGAAAAATTTTCCCATCCCATACAAAGACAACACAAAGCTTTCAAAGGCTGTTATGGTACATGGGAAAGACTCTTTAGCTGGTATCACTGTATTGAGAGCACTGAGAGAGGATATTCAGTGGTGAAGCTCAAGGCATTGAGCTTGCTCAGGATGAGCAAAGGCTTGAATTATCATTGTCCTCTTCTCTGGTCAGTGTCCTAAGCTCCATGTGCTGGCTTTCCTCTGATGGGATCTGTCGCTCGCCCAGCAGAGTCTGCAAAGACTTACCAAGGGAAAACGATCCAAGACACAAGTTCCTATGAAGATTGTGTTTGTTTTTGTTGTTGGATCTGTACCTCTTGAAGGAAAAATGTTGTACTAAAAGTTAGTGACCTGACATAGTCACACTTTTGTTGTGATGGCCATGGACCACTCCTCTGTGTGACCTTGGGAGGTAACTCAGGAAAGCAGTTTGCAGTCATTCTGCACAGAACCACAGCTCCATGGGAAAATCCTTAGGGATCCACACCATGAAAGACAGTTGACATTATTATGTTAGATGCTGTCCTAAAAGCAGAAAGGACAGTGCATATCCCATAGAGTTTTCTCCAGTTGTCTCTGAATTAAGTGTTTAGAGGAAAGGATCAACAGGTATGTCTTTCTGTAAGGCAGGCTTTATGGTCTCCACAACCTGGCAAGCTCAGTTATGCTCTGTAGTGTACAAAGGAAGAACACTGCCTTCTGGAAAAAAAAAAAAAAAAAAAAAAAACCACCACAAAAAACACCAACAACCAACCAAAACCAAAAACCCAACTGCAAAAATGAAAACAAAAGAGTGACTTTCTTAGGATGGCTTTCATGGGAACTCATACTAAATGATCACAGCAGTTTCTTGCAGTCTGACTCGGTTATGCATCGGTGAACCTGGAAGTGATTTCTGAATGTGGCACTGGAAGGAGAAACCAGGATGGTCTCTTAGAAAGGACATTGAAATCTTTGAAGAAATCCAGCCTGCCAGCTGCACCTCTAAATCCTTTGAGGTTCATGCTTCAGCTATTACTTGCAGTATCAGTTACTAAGCATGTACACACACGCCAAATAAATGGCTTAACAAGGTACACATGGGCACTCACTCTCCTTCCCCCATATAACAGACAAAGGAGGCTCCCTAAATCAGCCTCCATGCCATTTCTTTTCTACATACAGAATTTTTGTCAGCAATGAGAAAGAAGCTAAACAACAGCTTCCCTCGTAAGAATCCTTAAACAGCTAAGCAGCTTGATTAATTACTTAGGGATTTCCCTTGGGCTGTTACTAAGGTAACAGTGTAGAAATATTTAAAGATGGCTGAATATGCTGTATGCGCTGGAGGATACACGGTGGCTTTTCAGCAGCAGCCTCCACTGTGAGTTTTATACAGTAATAATGCAGAAAATGAAAGGTGTGTGCGTATGTGCACGTACACATGAAAGTGCAGAGCCCACAAAACCCTATGAACCCCCGGATGCATCTGCCTAACATAGAAAAACAACCCATTTGCTTTGGCTTTCAGGAGGACATAACAGGAAAGAAATATCAACACTCATTTAAAGGGTGCGGGACACACATCTCTTCCCAGCTCTACAGAGTCTTCATTTTGCTGGCTGATTTAAAATACCCTCTCTCTCCTCTTCACCATGTTGGCCCAAGGCTACCCTCCCACTCTCTGGGGCTCCTCTCTCAGGTGGAGATGCCCACGCTGCTGCCTGGTTCCCCTGTGGTACCCACCACGGCTTGCTCTGACCTGTGGTGTGGCACAGTGCAACATCCCTGTGCTGAGTGACGGTGCTGCGTAAATTCTGCTGGTTTCATGCTCCATAGCAGTAAGGCCTTTTCTAGTCAAAACTGGTGAGAGACAAAGCAAGAGGCAATTATGGTAAAGAATATACCCCCATTTGCTCTGTGGGTAATTTGGGAGCATTTGCTTGCATGGGAGAACAATCGTCTTGAGTGATGTCCATGCCAGAATTTTATCAATGTTAATGCCCAAGTTAGCTAACACAGGACATGGAGGTAGTTAGAATTTTTGGCTTCTTATCAGTCAGAGAAACCACCTCCTCACTAACTGATCAACTTGCGTCCTTAAGAGAGAAGAAAAGTGCAAGACAAAACTAAGCTCATAAGACTGATATGGGATAAAAGATTGTTTTGAGTTTAATGACTAACCTGTAGTGGTCTGAGTTCCTCTGCTACCCGGGGAAGTTATTTTTTTTCCTTAACTGACATCCTTCTTCTCCCCAGAGCTTTTGCATGTACCTCACAGCCTCCTCCCTGTCTCTCACTTCTGATAAATGTCTCTGCCCAGCTCCTCCAACTCTACTCAACTCTGCAGCTGAGCCAACCCAAAGCCTTGAAAGGACTCATGCTGACTTGGTAATTTTCTGTTTGTAGACATTTGTTTGCCTTTTATCATGTCTCCAGCAGTGACCACAAGGAGAAACTCTCAAGCTTCCACAAGGAACCACTCAAAAATGTGACACTTGCAGGGCTTTGTGCTATGAGATGCCGAATACCCATAGCTCTCACTTGGCACCTCACAGGATGCTTACGGCTCAAACTGTGCAACAAATTAATTCTTCTAGTTTACTGACATTGCCTAAAAAATAAATAATAAACATTCTGGAGGAACTGAAATAACTTCTGTGAACATCTTTTGGACAAATTGGGAAAAACTTCAGGCTGAGCAAAACAATGTCTGAAACAAAAGGCTCCAGTGTGATTTGGAGAGAGTTTGATATTTGTCAATACACTGCAAATACAGTCACAACACTGCTTTGTGTTACTGCATCTGTATTTTCCTCCCAAAATTGTTTCATTTAAATTGTTGTTGAGTTTTGCATATCATCTGGCAACTTATGGCTACTGTTGCTCTGCTAAGCCGTTGAATGCCTTTGAACTATCTTTTAGATAGTGCTGCTGTCATATAGCTAATCCCATAGCCCACATAGTCCATTATAGTACAGCAAATAAAAAGTTCTTTGTCTCACTGTTTCTATACCTTCATAAATTACCCACTTCAGGGATATTTAGAAGATATGAGCCTTATTAACAAGACATTATCACTATTGTTTCGAAGCACCTGTCTGCCCGTGTGTGGTAGGTGATCGAGACAGAGAAGTGTCTTACATCCCTTCTCCCAAAGCAGGTGTTTCTCTTTTATAGTCTTTAAAATTTGACAGGACAAAGCTCTGCAGGAAGGATAAAGCAGTGACAGGGTTTCATTCTCTTTTCCAGCTCCACTTCCCCTGGGTGCAATTTTTTTCCCATTGAGCAATCCTTGCTCTAGTGATCTTGTTTCTCTCTCCTGAGAATCGACAAAGGGGTTTCACCAAGTGAATCACAGCCAACAGGCATCGGATGATTTTTCAATCTCTTGGGAAAAGGAGGAAAGAGGGGTGTTGTCTGCAGCCGTCTCCTGTACTGCAGCAGCAGATTTCAGCCTCTAACCCAGCAGCACCTCAGGTGCTGGTGCCAGTCCTGCCTCCCGCTGCCTCTGGGTTTGGATGCGTAACTCCTGCCAGGGGCAGCAGCATCCTGGAGGGTGCTGCCCTGGAGGAAGGGAGAAACTGGTCCCCTGTGCTGTGACTGCTGTCCCCGCTGAGGTTCTCCAGACACAGAGGCCAGACAGCCCTGCCCACTCATCTCACAGCCTGCAGCTTGGCAAGAGGCCCCATGGACATTTCTGGCCAGCTGAATTCCCACATGGGAATTGCCATGAGAACATGTTAAAACACAACCCACAGCTTCTAGGACCTTCCTATATTTACTTCCTTGGAAGGTAACTACACTGAGTTTTTTCTGTAAAATAACCAAGTCCATGGCAAGAGGAGGCTGTAAAATACTTACAGTGTCAGACAGAGAGGCAGTCATATCAGTGTGAGACCGTGATGCTAGGATGGCCAGGTTGGGACCTGCTGTGGGACAAGGTGAAACGGTCCCAGCCCTTTGCTCTGGATCTTCCAGTTGCGCTATCAACATGAAGGATGATTTCTAGCAACTTTTTCTGGGGTGTTTTCCAGTGTCACTGTTCCCAGTTCGCAGTTTCCCAGCATACACTTGCAGAGCCAGTGGAGACCACGCAGCAAGTACAGCAATTCACCTTCAGGTGGATTAGTTTAAACTGCTGATGAAAGCAGACCAGACCATGAAATGGAAGATCTGAGCTGCACTTGCAGTGAGGGTATGTGTCCGGTACTGTTCACCCTTTTGTGGAGATGTTGCCTCAACTCCATAGGCAATAACAAGAATTGTGAAGTGTTGGACTTTTTAAGTGCCTCAACTGTTTGCTCCATGAATTTGGATCAGAACCTTAAGATAAAGAGAGAAACACCCCCCTTGATGAACCTAAAATAGTCTACAAAGGAGCTTTAAGTAAAAAAAGATAAGAAATTCCCTGCTTCAGCATCATAATAGAACTATAAGTGTAATTTTAAATGATAAAATATGAGGGAACACCAAGTTCATGTGGAACTGCAGTAACACTAGGATGAAAAGCAGCGATGACTTCCAACTGTTTAAGAAGCAGTTGTGGGAGCTGTCAGGCTCCACGTTTACAGCTCAGATTTGAGGTTTTTCAGAGCAATCTGCACAGTTCTGGGTTCATATGGGACAGAGGATGAGACCTGATGATGCTTTTTGTGCTGATGTGGCAGAAATAGAAAATAAAAGCAAAATGACATGCCCCTTGGCATTTATTACTTTGTTTACTTTCATTTACTTAAGGCTTATTTTTGTATTCTATGAGCTAATTTCCTTGGGAATTGATAAATAACAACTTCCTGGAATATTTTCACCCCTGTAAAATCTTGGCATGCCGTAACGATCTCCCAGCAAACATAAGGCGTTTAGACAGACTTTCCCACCCTCCCCACCCCCACATAAAACTGTCTGGAGAAGAATCATGATAAAAGAAAATCTAAGACGCACTATGAAGCAAGAAGAAGGGGAATAGCTTTTCCTTGGACAGATATCTTTTTGTGAATCATGAATACAGAGTTGCCAAACATCATAGATCACTCAGAAACATGGAAGAAAAGGAACACATTATTAACTATTTTACTGCTACTGGACTGCTGGGGTAGATCTAGGTACATGCAGCTCCCTGGATACACTCTGATAGCCCACGGATGGAAAATAAATCAACAGAAGCAAGGAGCAGTGGAAAACCACCTGCAAGTTAAGCGAGAATACATTTGTGATGCTGCCCCTTAGGGGTTCTCTGCTATAAATGATTCTTTCTTCCCCTTCCCCCCCCCCCCAACTTTTTAATTTTTATTTTTTTTAGTCAATATGATAACTAACATGTGTGAACTACCATGGTATAAAAGCACACTGAAGACACTTAACAAGATCAGTTCTATGCTCCTGCCTGAGGCCTACCTCAGAAAGTTTGCCTTAAGCTAAAACTAAAATTGCCTTGGGTTACCACATTTCTCTCTTGGGATAGATGCATTAGTTCCCTTTTTAATGGTGAAGATAAACTTTTACACTGTGGTTTACAGCAATCTTTAAAGTGAAAATCAGATTTATACCTTTGGAACCGAAGCTGGAAGACCAGTTTTGCAAAATGAGTAATACTGATTAATTGCAAATGGTCAGTGCAGAATTGATCCATTACTGGTCACTTCTTTCTTGGCTTTTCTCATCTTCCCCTCTATGTTCACCTTTTATATCTTTATTTTGGCTACATTCAGCTGAATCAAAGTGGCAAAGAATGAAAATTAACTTGGTAGAAGACATTTTCTATAGTCTTTCATCTCTGGAAATGCTTTTAATTACTAGAATAGTTTACTGCTAATGTAGTGGATTTATTGAGCTCTAGAAAATCTTTCAACATTTCATCTGAGGCAGCACACTCGCTTTAAAGTGCTGGTGATAGATGTTTGCTGCTGCTGTTGTAAGCAGCCTAGACCCAGATGTAAGCACTGCTTTATGAAAACCATTTTCCTTGCATCTGTCTCTCTAAAAAAAGAAAGGATGCAGGTGCAGATCCCAGCCAGGATGATCAACATGCCAAAGTAGCATCACTGGGACACCATAAAGCCAGAAGAGAGATGGATTTTGACAAAATCTACAACATCAGAACACAGGAGAAGGGAAGAGATGAGAGCATCCATCTCCATTAAGCAACAAGGATGCCTCCTTCGGCGATAAGATGTGGCCATGATGATAGGTTTTAGTTTAATTGAAGATAGCTGACATTCTTCTGAAAACTTTTAGAATAATATTACCTGTGGAAGGATAGGAGAGGAAAATTAAATATTTTTTCCATGCAGATGATGGCTGAGAACTGAATAAGAGTCTAAGACAGGGCTTAAAGGCATAGAAAGACCATTCTGGGCATGTGAGCATGGGTGTGATGAAGATTATTCTTTTAATGGTGCCATAAGACAGCTGGCCAAGGCTAGTGGGGATAGAAATGAGATCTGTGGCAATGTTGGATAACAAAAGCTGCAAAAATTATGATCATGAACACTAATGGTGTAATGGTGGGATGGAAAACTGGACACGACCTGGCAATGTGTGCTTGCAGCCCAGAAAGCCAATCGTATCCTGGGCTGCATCAAAAGAAGCACGGCCAGCAGGTCAAGGGAGGTGATTCTGCCCCTCTACTCTGCTCTCCTGAGACCCCACCTGGAGTACTGCCTCCAGCTCTGGAGCCCTCAGCACGGGAAAGACATGGGCCTGTTGGAGCGGGTCCAGAAGAGGGCCACAAAAATGATCAGAGGGATGGAACACCTCTCCTATGAAGACAGGATGAGAGAGTTGAGGTTGTTCAGCCTAGAGAAGAGAAGGCTCCGGGGAGACCTTATAGTGGCCTTTCAACACTTACAGGGGGCCTACAAGAAAGATGGGGACAAACTTTTTAGCAGGGCCTGTTAGAGTAGGATAAGGGGTAATGGCCTTAAACTAAAAGAGGGTAGATTTAGAGTAGAAAGAAGGAAGAATGTTTTTATGCTGAGGGTGGTGAGACACTGGCACAGGTTGCCCAGAGAGGTGGTAGATGCCCCATCCCTGGCTGGATGGGGCTCTGAGCAACCTGATCTAGTTGAAGATGTCCCTGCTCATTGCAGGGGGTTGGACTAAATGACCTTTAAAGTTCCCTTCCAACCCAAAATATTCTATGATTCTATAATGTGAATTTCTGAAGGCTGTTTGTGTGAAAAACAGAAGATTCCCCTTTGTCTCCAATGGGCAATTATGGTATAGCTTACCCAGTCAGGACAGGTAGCAGTTTCTGTGCTGTGTTGTCTTGGTTGAGAATTTGGAAGAGTCAGGTGCTATTGCAGGTGTGCTTGGGTATTTAGGGCTTCTTCAAGGAGACCTGGTGGGTATTGCCTCAGTCTATATGATGGAGGCAGGGGAGAGGATCCATAGAGCTATATATCCACGCATGCATCACACACGTGCACGCATGGGAGCGTAGGTCATACTGTCAGGTGTTAGTGGCCTCCTATCCTCAGTGGGATGGCCACTGAGACCTTAGATTTCTTATTTATGCCCCTTTGTCTTGATCAGTTAATAAATACTAATTATGCTTTACAATCTTTATAGTTAAATATCAGGGGTATGTTTGGGCTGGAGAGGAATACAGCAGCTGGCAGCAAGCAAAATATAGCTGCTGTACCAGAAAAGCTAACCCTGCATTAATATGATTCTTTTAGATTATTCAGATCCTCCATCACATCCTGTTTATGTTTTAATCACTTTCTCTAGGCACGTACTGACACTCCCTCTTGCTGGCTTGCCACCAGATGGACTTTAATAAACTATTGCTATATCTGGAAGCACTTTCCTAGCTCTTCATAATTGCTTCTTGTAGTACTTACATGTGTGATGCAGAGATGTCAGCCTCCACAGCCATACTTATTGCTATAATTGAGCAGAATATTGTTGCTTCCTTTTTTTTTCTTTTCTTTTTTTTTTCCTTTTTTTCCCTCCCCAAGGAATCTGAATTATCTGAGATATTCCTTTGTTTCTTTCCAACTCGCTCTTTTCTCTGTTCACCCTACAATATGCAACAAGCCCCATGTTCTGGTCCTTACCATGGCTGTGCAACAAACGGTAGGTAAAATGCTAATGTTAATCTGTAGTCTCTGATTTGGCAGATCGGTGGCAGGAAACCAGCTTCTGCCACCTCTCCTCTCCTCTCCTCTCCTCTCCTCTCCTCTCCTCTCCTCTCCTCTCCTCTCCTCTCCTCTCCTCTCCTCTCCTGCGTGTTCTTGCGACAGAGGAACAAGTGTTGAGGGCTCTTAATTTCTGAAATGAACAATGCCTCCCCTAACTCTCTTTATCCTTAAGAAAGGTCATCATTATTTCACTAACGCACATTAATGAAAGTTACGTTTTGATGAAAAATGTGTACAGAATTACAAGAAAAGGTGTGGACTTGAGAGCGTCCCCCTGAGTCATCTGAAAGAGCCATTCAGGTAGACAACCCTTGCTTCTTAAAACTTCAGCCCCAAGAGGCCTTCAGCTGAAAATGTTGTAGGGATATAGAGAAAAGAGTGTAATACTGTCTCTCTGTCTCAGACTTTTCTCCAGAAAGCATAGCCACAGTATATGATCATTCCTCCTGGGTCCAGTTTGGTCCAATGGGATGGAAAGTGATTTGTGACTCAGAATAATTTTATGAGCTCTAGGTATCAATCATTGCTGGCAGAGATGATTTCGCCATTTCAATAAATGGAAAGAGGCATTTCAGGGAAAGGAAATACTCCAACATTCCTTGAACACCAGTGACAGTCTCCAAAAAGGCCTACTGGGCCCCTTTGGCACATAACTGCCATCAGGAACGGAAAGAGCATTTCTGAAGAGTAGAAATGAAGTTCAGCTACTGGTTCCTGAGAAAACAGCTTCTGTCCCTCCTGAGAGCCATGGCGCCCTTACTATTGAAAAAATACAAATGTTCCCTCAGAGAGAGTTGAACAAATACAAGTGTTGGGATGATGTCATGCTTTTTTTTGTGTGTTCACCAGCTTCACTATTCAATGTCCTGTTCGGGAGCTTGAATAACATTTGGTTTGGGGAGTTTTCTGTGAAATTAGCTCAAACTTGGAGGGCTTTCCAGCACTTGTGTTTCATTCTGACCTGAATACTACTGGAGGGATGCTCTAGGGAACAGAAACACTCAGGATGGAGTTTCATATTTACTGTTACTGTCACCAGGCAAGATTTGGAAAACAATCCTGGGAGCTGAAAATCACCTTATAGACACTGCGTCTGTTTGCCTGGTTTTATTTCAGATAAGCCAGGAATAAGGCTAGTATGTAGTATTCAATGGCATGTTTTTCTCTTGTGGAATGCCAGTTTCAGACATTTCCACCTCTCTACCCCACCCTCACTCTAGGTCCTATTTCCACACTACTGTTACTGCGCCCGCAGTCGGTCCCACCAAGAGCAGTACCAGCACAGTCAAGGGGGCAGCAAGTTGTCGTGGTGAAGTTAAGAGGCAGTAGGAAAGGAGGCAAGAATGTCTTAAAAAACTGATTTTACTTCTGGCAAAAATGCATCAGTGACCTATATCTGAGAATTCAGCAAAGAAACATTGGTGAATGGGTCTGCTGCTGAAGGGAAGACAAGTTACCGTTCAGTCTCCGGCAGTACAGCTGTATTTTTTATGGGGTGCCGCTAGTAGTAAAAAGTAGTGGCAAAGTTTAATTTTTGTTACTCAGATCTGCAATGGTGGTCCTCAAATCACAGAGGAGATGGTTTGTTGAAGAGAATAGTAATTATAACAGCAGTAATTGAGCAGACGACCAGATGTTTGAAAAACTGGTTGCAAGGTTGGGCTCAGAGGGTGGTGGTTAATGGTTCACACCCCACCTGGAGGCTGGTTACAAGTGGAGCTCCTCAGGGGTCTGTGCTGGGACCTACTGATGATGTTTAATACGTTTATCAGTGACCTGGAGGACGTGACGGAGTGCACCCTCAGGGAGTCTGGTAATGAAGCCAGACTGGTGGGACCAGTTAATATGCTTGCGGACAGGGCGGCCATCCAGAGGGACCCAGATCAGCGCTAAGAATGGGCCAATGGGAGTATTACGATATTCATTCAGGAAAAATGCAGAGCCCTGCACCTGGCATGGACTAACTCCCTGCACTGGTGTGGGCTAGGCCAGAGAACAGCTCTTCTGGATAGGACCTGGGTGGCTTTTAGGCCAAACATGATCCAGCAGGGAGCCCTGGCAGTGATGAAGGCTAACAGCGTCCTCGGCTGTATCAACCGAAGCGTAGTCAATAGATCAAGGAAGCAATTTATTTCCTCTGCGCAACACTTGTAAGACCACCCCTAGAGTATTGCATCCATGTTTGGGCCCCCAATGCAGGAAAGACGTGGGTAAACCAGAGGGAGCTCAGTGGAGGGCACCCAAGGTGGTGGGACTGGAGGATTTGCCCCAGGAAGAGGAGCTGGTGGAGCTGGCGCTGGGTCAGCTTGGAGGAGAGATGGCTTTGGGGGCACCTGACGGCCATCTTACAAACAGTCGTTTTATTACCAAATGTGTTCTTTAATAAGCACGCTGCTAATTTTATTTTTATCTTCTCCTTGGCTTTTAATTCTCTAGTCTAATTTGGCCTTACAATTCAGTAGCTATTCCGTTATGCCAGAACAATTTGATTTGCTTTGTAATTCCACTATCTATATTAATTTGCAGGGACAATGTTAATTACAGATATTCTTCTCTCATGTGTCTATGAGGTACTTATTTGTCATAAAAAACTGTTACTCTGCCTCTCAAAACATAGCCTTATAATGGCAACATAGAATATTTATTTTATGATGATTACTTACCATACCTCTATAGTGAGAATGTATGTAGTGGTCTGCTCCAGGAGCATAAAGCAACCCTGAAAAGAAGTTTGTAACTGTATCAAGTATCAGGCAAAACTGAATATTTGAACATGCTACTGTATAATACTGTGAACATTGACTGTATAATACTACTTGCTTTTCCCTTTCTCATGCAAACTTAAAGAATGTCTCTGCAATGCAGTGGCTGAGTGCCAAACTATGGCTTTATTTTCCCTTATGCTTTTTTTTTTTGAGATGTTTCCAGACTGCTATCTGCATGTGATTTCTTGCATTCAGTTATGCTTGTTCCAGTCCTATTTCTTGAAAGGTCATAAACAGCCGTTTCTGGAAATCTATACTCTGGTTTCTCTTTTTTGACATCCACTGTATGCTGTGAGATTCCTCCTCTGAATCCCTGTAAAGGGTTTATGGGAGTCATCTAGAATTATGCAATATTACTTATTTTCAGTGATAACATATCAAGTTCAGGGAATTCACCACACATACGTGGCATGTAAGAGTATTTACGGTGAATGAGATCTGAAGATATTTCTGGAAGGTAATGCAAGCTTTCAGAACTATACCCAACTGTATCCCCTTTTCCTTTGTTCTCCAGAGGCTACAAGCCCATGCTTAGCTGTATCCACACATTTCCATCCTTTATACTTAGTCACTTTTTGCACAAGAAATTCTGAGCGTAGTTGAAGCTGTGAAAAAGGACTATTGGCCCATAAAAATGGGTGGATGGGTTTCTTTTTAATCTGTAAAGGCTTTGCTAATTCACACTAGCTGACAGATTGGACTTTATGAGGAAATTCATTTGTTTTGAATCACCAACAAAGTGATTCTTGTGTGAGGTCAAGAAAGAGTTGAAGTCTCTCAGCTGTTAATGGGAGAGTAGAACAGTAGAACAGCCTGGCTTAGGATCCATCTGACACAATGTGGTAGCTTGCAGTCTAGGTGTCTACAGAGGAGCCAGGTGTCTCGTCTCCCTTCACAGATCAATGGAAAGAAACAGATACTTCCGTAATGATATTCAACATACCCTATAGTACTTGCTCAAGAGAGGTTAGATGAAAAACTCATTTTTTGCCTCTGACTACAGACAGAGTCTAGGGTGACTAATTCATATATCCACATGGCAGATGTCTAATATGAGACAGGAGGACTCCCTCTCCAGATAAGCCTAATACTTCTTCTGAGTTTCAAATTGAAACAAACAAGATCAGGAGCATGTTGGTTCATCTGCTTTTGCAGTGGCTTAAGAAAGAAAATGCATGAAGAATTGCTCTTAAAAGATTTGTGCACTCTAGAAAACTGGCCACTGAAGCTGCTCTGAGCACTGCCTTTGCAATGGGATAAAACAGGCTGCAAGTTTCATGAAATTTGGAGAGTTTAATAAAAAGATCTATCATACCATGAGGAAAAAAAATAAACAAATTCTCTCTGACAGTATTCTGGTCCTGTTGCCATTTTCAGCCAAAATCTGTAAATGGATAGTCCCCATGGGAGCATGAATAAGCAAAGGAATATTTAAGATAGGAACATAATTTAACCTTTGCAAAGGGCAAATGCTAATGCTGTTTTGTAATCTGCTGCTTGCCTAATCCAGTATCCATATCCTTTTATCTGATTCTACTTACACTCTAAATTCTTCAAAGCCTTAGGAACATGTCCAGTGGAAAAGTGGAAAACATGTCCACTGGTTTCTGTAGGCTTCATTAAGGCTTAAATCTGCGTATTTAACTGCAAGGAGTCAGTAAAAAAACATTCTAGCATTTGTAGTGCTGGACTATATCTGGTCAAATTCTGGACTTCTGATTTTTAAACGTAGAGTCAGATCTATTTTCATTTACCTGTCTCCAAACCAGCTCAAACTACCTTTTGAGTTATTCTAGACTTATAAAAATTTCTCTAATTTGGAAAAGTGTATGACATTTATAAAGGAACTAAAATGAGTAGTCTGTTACTAGGTTGTACTGTGTTATTTTTAGTATAGTACTTTCAAAAATAACATTTACAAAGACGATAACACTGTCTTGTAAAGAAAGCGTTATTTTCATAGGTCTGAAACACTGAGAAGTCTTTGGACGAGCTGTGAATTTTCCCTGCTCCTGACTGCACCTACTTGGAGGGCACTGAAAAACATTGGGTGCAAGCCAAGGAGTTCATAAGTGTCCTTAATCCAATTCCTCAGCACAAGTGATTGATACCGCGCTTGTAGTAAGAGGCTAATGAGTCTTTGGTTAACAATGAAAACTATCTAGATGAGATGAAAGACTTATGCAATTCATTCTGTTAACTGTCCTTATTTGGAACAGTACTTCATTTTTTGTGAAGTGCCTGAGTGGAAGAGCAGATGCCTCACTTTGTGAATGATGTCTTTAAGCTGCTGTGGTCTGTAACCCTTTGTGAAAGTTTTCCTGCCTTACTTGATAGGAACAACTTCTGCGGGCTATGAAGTGGGATGTCTATAGAAAGCTTGAAGGTGGTTTAGTGTGAGGTTATGCGGTGGAAAGAACACCTGTCTCCCTGTGATCAGAAAGTTCGGGTCTACAAGAGGACATCTACATTTGGTTCTCTGAAAGAGAAACTGCATTTTTATACACTTCTACAGATCAACAGATTCCCTTTTCCCTTCTCTCCCTAGCCCTTATGTCCACACACAGACAGCTTGTACATCACTACCTTCAAAAATTAGGACTGTTCCCCCCACTTACTGGAAACGATCTCATTGCAACTTCCTATTTTGAGTCACAGGCTGATGGTAGCTCACTTTCTCTGGACACTGGAGTTTCTAATGCTTTGATTAAAACGGCAGGTTAGATTCAGAGACCCAGCTAAATGGTCTCTGAACCTGAAGCTTGAACCCAATGAATCTTGCTGTGAGATTCACAGTGGGATTAAAACATGGGGAATATCTTCAGTCATGAATCTGTACAGTCCAGATCTGAAGCAAAGCAATCAACAACCAGTTTCAGTCTGATGCTGATGAGTTCACACAGATCAACTTTTCCTTAATTGCCATTTTCTAGTTCACTTGAATGCTGCTTGCTTTTCTTCACTGAATGCATGGATACAACTTCATTTTCATCTTCACACCATCTCTATAAACTCCGTGCTTAGCAGTAAGCTATTACATTTTCTTTTCCTCCACACGTGTTGCTTAGGTAATAAAATAAGAAATGCTTTAAAGTGCAATCAACCTAATTCCTGAGAGACAACATTCTTTAGAAATCTAGATATTTTTCTATAAATCAATTGAGGTTAAGAGATAGTAATAAATCTATTTAAACCACTGTCTCTAGGGGACTGACCAAATGTAACTCTTTTTGGGCATATTAAAAGAAAAATTGCTTTCAAGGAAAATAATTGTCAGCGAGGTCTAATATGTGATTCTGTTTTGTTCAAAATACATGTGTAGATAAATTATATATCTGAAGAACTTTGTTAACAGATGCATCAAGTGAAAGAGCCATCCAGCTTGAACTGCTAACAGATTAATTCTAGGCATCATGTGAAATATGACTAAGAGTCACTGTTTCCCCAGCAACACTCTTGCAAAGGACAGCACTAAATCTTCATGGAGAGAAACAGACATTATTCTTATAGAAATTTCTGTGCATGCAAACACTTTTGCCAAAGGCCTGGGGTGTGCTTTGGAAAGTCTAAGGTCATTATAAACAATAACAAGTTAGAGCAAAATTGTGCGCTAAAAATAGTGTGTGTCACTGGAAGCATCTTTTGAAGTCACTTGTGTGTTTTATTGGAACAAGATACTTATGTCCTCAAAATATTTAAAAACAAGAATGGACTGATTAGAGTAGACACTTTAAATATCCCTTCCAGGGAATGGCATTCCCTGAGGTGCTATGTAAGGGCTCTGAATTCTCTAGCTTGCTTCAATTCTTTAACCAGTGGTTGCCTAACATAAGCATGAAACGCACCAGGCACAGACACCTCGGCCCTTTCTTGCCTCCCAGGAGGACTGCCTAGCCCAAGCCCCTGGCCAGGTAGCCTGATTTACTTTCACAGTGGTGCTTGAAACCAATTTGAATACTATTTAGTCACAGGGTCCTTGATCATTTTCCAGCTGTATAAAAACGTTATCTCAGGGAAATCCTCCCCTTGCACGCAGAAACTGTTTCTCTTCCAGTCGGCAATTACATCTCCTGTCCTCCCGCCCATTCAAAACCCTGCAGAACATCAAGTCCTGGGATAACGGCAGCGAGTCCATTTACATGGGAAAGCTATACCAGGAAAGCAAGATGTGTATTTTTAGCTATTACAAATAAGATTTAGCAGTAGGAGACAGAAGGAAGCGTTAAAACTATGTGACCCGTCAAGTCTCTGTGGACCAACTGTTTGGGAACCTTTGAGATGACAAGATACGCCATACTGTGAGCACATGTAACCCTATTTTTGTTTCCCTTTAAATCCCTAGGCTATTAATTCCTTTTTAAAAAGTGATTTAAAAAGGAAAACAAACCAACCCTTTCCAGCAATAGTCAATAGTAACATTTTTTTTTTTCTTTTTGGCAGGGGTATTTTTACCACTAATTTTTAAACAGTTTTTGTTGTTTTTTCGAGATGCCCTTGAGATTACTCTGTGGTTGGCAGGAATACTAAAATGTGCTAGCATCAGAAAGAAGGGAGCACTCCAGCAGCTGTTCCATGCCAGCACATATCAGGCAAGTGTTTTCCCTATTTTCAGTTTTGGTGAAAATTTTGCAGGTGGGTGATTTCACTTATCTTTTAGTTTGTGTATGGCTTTAACATGGATCGTGCTGCCTGAATTTTGGAAACAAGAAATATTTTGAGAACCTTGGATGAAAAGAAAGGATTTTCTTTTGCTTAACTGAGCTGAAAATACAAACTTGGCAGGGAGTAAACTGTCATGATTGGCCATATCACTCAGTCACTACTGAAACAGAAATTCCCTTTTGCAAAGGGTTCATCCAACATTGTCAGTGAGAAGGAGGGATCATCCTAGTGCAGTCAACAACACAGAAAAGACAGGATTAAAATAACATTTCCTAGCCCTTCTAACATTTTGCTCATGTCTCTTTTGTGCCTTCCAAAGATTAATGGGAGTGACTTGTTTCCTTCAAATACATAGTTGAAGTGTTGGGAATAAGATGCCATATTTGGTAAGAATAGCATTGATTCAAATCCAAAGTAAGCCTAGTAAACGTAGCAGACTGTCCAGCTTCTGTTATCTTAATTGCCCTTGAGTAATGTAAATATCTTATGTCGACACATTATATGTTTAATTACATTTGGATTTTGAACATTTTATGAATGTGTATTTAACTCATTGGGCACCTGAAGAATCTGCAAAAGATTCCACTTGCTATCTGAATCTCAGGCTGAATAGGACTGATGATATCCAAAATACAAAGCCAATCTCCAGTCCTACAGGCAGCTCCTCACAAGAAAAAATAGATTTTCATATACTCACTGAAGGCTACTCTCCTTGAATACAAGGATCCATTTATGTAAATTTCAACTCAAGACCAGGGCCATGAGGAGAATTATGTGCCTTATTTACATTATTAATAAAAGCAATTGCAATTGAATTTACAGGATTCTAACAGAGAAGAGAATGAACTGCTGGAAATAAATCAAGTAAGTAAAACGTGAAACGTTCTTCCCATAACCTTTTGGTGTCCGCTGCTAGTATCCTCCTTTAGTACATGGACACCAGCCTGATGGAGAAATTACACACCTGTGGTGAGAGTCAGCACAACGTCGGCACTGTAAGGAAACATTTGGTGCACAGGCAGACGAGAAATCTATACAGAAAGCAAAGGGATCTATAGAACCTGACAGGAGCTTTCCCCATTTGTGCGACGTCAATTATAAACTTGTAGCACTGGCACCACATTCACTTTGGCTTGCAAACAAATAATCGGACTCCTCGCTGTTCCCAGCAATCCCTGTACAGTCCAGATGACACAAAGGGCACATTGTTGTGATCGCCTCCCTTATCTGACATGGTAGCAAACAGTATGCAACATGGTCCCCAAAAAACTCTTGTGTCGCTTTTTTTTGCCTAATGCAGCAGAAAAAGGCAAAGACACAGTTTCTCTCCTTATTTTAAGTTTCTGTTTGTTCTTCCCTACTCTCCCACTCCTTGATCTCTTTTTAAAAGAAATATGTTCAAAATAATGGCATACCTTAATCTTGACATAATTTACAATGAGGTGTGGCAGAAGTGTGTTTTGTTGAGTAAGCAGAATAGGAAAAGTAGTTCCTTTGATTTAAAACTTTCAATATTTCAAGTTTAATTGGTATAAAGTTTATTTTTTGCAAGTAACACCATTGGAGCCAACCCTATTTGGTGTTCCTTAACTACCATTGGTTTCTGAAGGAGCTCTCTTGTAATGAAGGGCTTTGTCCCTGATGATGTCATTAATACGTTGCTTTATTACCAACCCCAGAACGCTCATATATGTGATCAAAACTAAGTCCTGTGTCTCATGTCTTACTGTTTACATTTTACTTTTAGCCTCTTAAATAGTTCTACCATGTTCCTCAATTTAATTTACATCCTTGATGGTTTTCTGCATATGAATTCTTTTTTCTTTGTGGTGCTGAAGGAACTTTACTTCCATAAAGGCCATGCAGTTTATTGGAATGAAGCAGAGTGGAGGCCATCTTTTCTTGAGACATTGTGACTTATATCACATGCAATGTTTTGCCAGTACAAAAAAAACTACTACACAAAACATTCTAACATATTTTGCAGATATGTTACTGCTATATGTGTGTGCATATACATATATATCTATATATACCATAGAATCATAGAATGTTTCAGGTTGCAAAGGGACCTTAAAAATCATCTAGTTCCAACCCCCCTGCCAAGGGCAGGGACACCTCCCACTAGAGCAGGCTGCTCAAAGCCCATCCAACCTCACCTTGAATATTTCCAGGGATGGGGCATCCACAACCTCCCCAGGCAACCTGTTCCAGCATCTCACCACCCTCACAGTGAAGAATTTCTTCTTAATATGCAATCTAAATCTACCCTCCTTCAGTGTGAAACCATTACCCCTTGTCCTAGCATTATAGTCCCTGATAAAGAGTCCTTTCCCATCTTTCCTGTAGGCCCACCTGGAAGGCCGCTATAAGGTCTCCCTGGAGCCTTCTCTTCTCCAGGCTGAACAACCCCAACTCTCTCAGCCTGTCCTCATAGCAGAGGTGCTCCAGCCCTCTGATCATCATCGTGGCCTTCCGCTGGACCCGTTCCAACAGGTCCATGTCCTTCTTGTGCTGAGGACTCCAGAGCTGGACACAGTACTCCAGGTAGGGTCTCACCAGAGCGGAGTAGATATATAGCCTTCAATGGCTGTGGCTCAGCACAGGACACCAACAGAAACTGGGGGATGAAAACAACCCAGTCATACCTGGAATGCCCTTGAGAATGTCAAGGGGACACTGACCATGGTGAACATGGGAAATGCTCCTCTGCAAAGCACAGAGGCTGTGCTAATTTGGGGGGCCCAGCCTATAAGCGGAAGAATGGCTGCTGGAGGTGGAAAGGTGCCCAGACACACAGTGTGGAGCTAGCGGGTTTCACTGAGCATGGTGAGGTCTGAGCACGCACAGACATCAGTGAGGACAACCTGTGCAGGTATCCATGGCCCAGTGTAGTCTGCGCTGACAGCCGTACCCCTACCACAGCACCGCACTTCGTACCCTGTCCAGTTGAACTCAGCCTAAGTCAGAGATTGTGTGCTACCCAGCTGCTCTCTTGAATCCTAGGAGTCATTAGGAAACAAGAATTATTCCAGGGCGATTCAAGCAGAACTTAACCCACCCTTTCAAATATACACAGGGCAGCAGCAGTTTTAGATTCAGCTTCCTCATCATATAAATTATTAGGGTTTTTTTTTTTTCACAAATAATTGCCAGTTCAGATCTTCACCTGTTATAAATTACTTAATTTTCTTGTGGTTATGTCAGTTTATACCACTGCAAATCCTGTCTGATGACACAATTGGAAATCTGGGATAAAATGCTAATCACCAAGGGCATCATAGTCTCTTCACACAGATGTTTCCATAGCAACATAACCATCGTGATACAACCATGATGAATGGGGGGGTTATGCGGTTTATTTCTTCTTCTGTAATTTTTTAAAATGAAAGAATATGGATGGGGACGGTATAGAAATAATACTAATTGATCCACAAGTACAGGGAAGGATTTGGCAGAGAAAACGTGGTTATATGTCTAAGGGGAATATATAGACATGTTATGAAGTGGGACTATGGTCTTCCTCTAATATACATGTGTTTTAGATTTAAAAACCTTGGCAGTATTTATGTAGATGGATAAAAGTCTCCACCAAAAGCACTGCACATTCTTTACAAGTATTAATTTTCTCACTAACCAGAATAGTATATTAAAGTGCTAAATCATCTGCCTCACCTATCAAAAGCAGAGCCAATCTCTTGACATATCAACCCAAGTCAGTGAACATCCCTGGGTAAGCCTGTTCCCCGGTATCCCTTTCCCAGAGGCCCAAGTCCTTGAGCAGCAGGACTAACGATGCCTGGTTTCCTAAGGCTTTGTGTCTCAGGTATCTAATGTAGTGCAATTTCCAGCCAAAGCATTTTTGACATTTCTGGCAGGCATGATAGCTCTCCTGTATGAATTCTCTGCCATTTAATACAAGTTGGGCTCATTCATCTCCCAGTACAAGAACTGACAGGGTCCATCTTCCATGCCTTTTTTTGAAACTTTTAGAAAACTAACATATTTAAGATCATTACCCTATCAAACTCCATCCCATCAAACATGGCTGAAATTGATGGGCTAAAAAGTTACAAGTGGGAAGGCATGTACATTTGCTGTGAAGACATATCCTTCTTCCCTATGAAAAAAGGTGGATGAACCTCACAACATACCTGAAAAACAAGAATCTCAAACTTTTGTAGATTAATTGTCTTATCTGTAAGGTCCTTCACCAGTCCCGTGCTGCCCTGTCTCAGATCCAATATGCACCGCAGGAGTGCAGGGATGATGGAACAATTGCCACTGGCTTGGAAACCCCTGAGAGCTAGAGGTGCTGTGCACGTGAGGAGAAACCACCTTTGAAGAGGGGAACTGATCACCAGGGGCAGGACCCACCTAACCAGCTATTCAGGTTTGCCAGAAGAAATTATCTCTGTACCTGCAGGAAAAAAATGGGTACCTAGTTTGGATCTTTTCCAGGGTAGAAGTGATTTTAGGGACTTTTCCCAACCACAAATGATTTACGATGCACTTACTGGAACAGCTGTGCCAATAAAAAATAACGTGAGTAAATCAGGCATTATCAACAGCCACATGTTGCTACAGATGAGACTGGGATATGCAAGTTTTCCAAACTTGAATGTATTTCATGTAGACTCATGTCATCTCTTCAGTTTTACTTACTCCTGGAACTTCAGTTGGAGGTTTACTAAAGCCTTGACTGCACCTTTCAAATTTGCTATCCTTACTTCTCCAGAAGGAAACCCAGGAGAAACTGGCACTCCCAGAAGCCCTCACCTGCTTTTCCCCTGACATAAGGCTCTGCTTTGCTGAGCGGCGGATCTGTGCCTGCTGGGAACTCCCAGGATGGCACAAACCAAACCCGACAGCACAGGGGTCATCACGTTCCTTCAGCAGTTCCCCTGAGGTCCTCCCAGTTACCAGGGTAAGCCAGGAAGCTGCAAAACCCAGGCACAGGGGAGGTGCGGCTTCAGGCTTTCAGGCTTTCAAAAATGAGCCAGTTCCCGGATTTGATGTAAGCAAAGAAGAGCCTCTCTGCTAGCCCATCCTCACTAGGACGGCTTGATTTTTTTCCTGAGCTCATGGGTTGCTTTTTAACTCTAAGAGCACCAGCAGCAGGGAGCGTGGTGCTGGATGGTGCCCTGTTCTCATATGCTCTCAGCATCACAGCTGGACCCGGCGTTAGGAGATGGCTTAGCGCGCCCTTCACATCCCTGTGAAGCTGAAATCTTGTGCAGACTTAACGTCGAAACCTGAATTCTACTCAGTTTTATGGCGACTTTATATTTAGCCCACATTTGGAAAAAAATCCAGATTTGGGGCCAAAGTGAAAATTGGATGTGCAGGTTGTAACACCCCCTTAACCCGCAGGGATGCCGTGTTTGAACAGAGAGATACCAAACCTCCCACAGGCGACCCTGCAGGGACACCATCAGCCCTCGGATAGGCAATATCCCCTCCAATGGCAACATTCACCCATGCGGACAGATGAGGGCTGTCTTCCAGACCTGCCCTGGAGCGATCCTAAATCGGGCAGGTGGCAGGATCACAAGCTAGCCCCAAAATCAGAGCGGGCTATAAATCCAGATTGTATCGCTTGCCCGTGGCAGAGATTAAGTGCCAGGTGCAGAATCTGAACCCCCACTAAAACTTTCCTGTTTAGTCTAACTGTCCCACATAACGGTTTCAGTTGAGCCCTTCAAAGTAACCTGAGCCAAAGAAGTGCTTTCCTCAAAAGCGTAAAAAGAAAATAATTTGAAATGATACTACAAGTACAAAATAGAAACAAGCTTAATATTTAAGGGTGCCTGCTGAAGAATTGTTTTGTTTCTAAAACTGAAATTGAAGAGATCATAAATCCAGAAATACAGTCTACTGTCTTTTGGCATTTTTTGAGAGAAATCACAATATTTATTTAGCAATGCCACTCACTGATGATATTAATTGTTTTGGTTTTTTTCTGAGTATAACTTCACAACAAATTTTAGCATGTGTATTTTTAGTATTCATGGCTGGCAGCTGGACGACAGAATAGACAATATTATTATGGATTAGAGGATCAATAATCCACGTGCTAAGGATTTATGTAAGAGACCATAACAGCTTAAGCTTCAATAAATAACATGTAAAAGAGGACAGAAATAACAGACATCCTCTAAATAAAAACAACAACATTTTTCTGTATGAAAAAGAAAAATAATACATGTAATATTAAAATCAAAGTCCATTTTTTAAAAGGTAAATAGAATGTATACTGTTGCTTTGTGAAAGATTTAAGTACATATTTGCATGAATCAAAATATGTTTTGAGGCCTGAAAGATCAGAATAAAAGGAGCTTTTCTTTTCTCTGCCCATTTTATCAGCTTCCATGATAAAAAAGAATTTTTTCTTCTTCTCTGTTTGAAGCTCAAATCACAATCCCTGAGGGAATTCATGAGGCAGCCGAGGAGGTGAAAATAACCTCTACATTTGAATACTACGAAAGCCAAGACATCACAAAAGTATATTGGAGCTGATATTTCATTCAGGGCTTTTTTTTTGCCCCATATTCCTTTTTATGTGAGGCAGTGCATTTCCTCTTTTGCAGTGGGAGCATCAGTCTAAACACTGAACATCCTGGCTTTCATGGTTTATAAAAAGAAGTAAATGTGATCAAAACTTTTTCTTTTTTTTTTTTTTTTGCCTCGGAGATATAACAGTAGCTTTGATTTCCTTAATTACACCCATCACTCTGGAAAGGTCATAGTCTAATTCTGGTTACTATTCTTGGAGCAGAAGGAATAATTCTGAGGGGTTTTTTTCACCTGCTTTCACAAACCAGCGAGGCCTCATCCTTCTTTCTTTTACAGGAACAGCTATGTCCTCCAGAGACTTCACCAGCATGTGACTAGTCAGTCAACAGGAAATTATTTACAGTTTGATTTTTAATTACTTGTGATAACACAAATGCCTGAAAAATTGTAATCCAAGGACAAACCTCCCCCTCACTGAGAAAATTCAGATCATTTAACACTGTGTTGCCACATGGTTCTTATTTACAAACAAACCAACCAAACCAGGTTAAACTTCTCTGGTTTTCTTTTGTTTGCTTTCCCAGTCCATGTGTATAGGAAACCCTGAGCATGGCTCAAAACAAAACCACACCAGATGACATTTTGCAGGTGACTGCCCCTGCGTCTCAGGGACCATCGGTGACCCACGGGCTGAGAAACCGCCGTCCACACGGTGTATCGCAATACTGTCCTTGGGATCCAAAGGGCTGCAGGCTGCAAGGTGCTAACCCTTTTGGCCCCAGTCCAGCAACACATTTAAGCATGTGCTTACTATTAAACACCTGAGTTGCCCTGTGGGCTTTGGCTGGATTACCCGTGTCGGAGCAATCTTCTGGATGACAGCCAGAGCACTCAGCACCGTGCTCTGGTTTCAAGGGGGAAGAGTACGGAGAAAGTTCACCTCCTTGGTGGTGACTAACAGATGCCAAAGATGCTACAGCTCTTTTTCTTAATTGCTGCCCTGATTTATTGCCTCCTGCAGTCAATGGAAGGATCCCCTTGGCCTTAATGTGATTAAACAAGGCTCCACATGATTAGCTAAACCTGCGACTTTTCTGGCTTTTCCAGTCAAATGACATTGTTAGCTGATGTAAATCTGGATTGTTCCACTATTTCACTAGTTTACTAGATACATTTACTAGTATCCCCTACTTTCCATGGATAATGGATAGTATCAATGGTTCACTCTTTTTAGGCTTAACAAAGGCATCATTATAGTAAAACCCACTTGTCAACATAATTTCTTTTCTTGTTTTGGTTTCCTCAGTTCCTCTGAAACAATAAGTCCAGCTTTGAAGAGCAGTGTGTTTGTAAACACTCTTTCAGAGTGCTGTTATGAGTAGTTTATAGTTCAGGAGGATACTTCTTGCATCCGGTTCTTCTTCTCAGGATATGACCACTAATGCGATTCACCTCCAGTTGATTATGTCACTGTTTCAGCCAGCTGGTAATTAGGGTTGGAAATCCTGGTGATTCTCCAAGCTCTGACAGCTTGGCTGCCTTGGCTGATAATTTTGGTGATGGGAATGGAACATCTTCAGGAGTTCTTCTGGTGTGGATGCATGTTGTTTTCCATTCATCTTTTGCCCAGAGGATCAAATTATCACCTTTCTTCTTTCACACCAAAGGGTAAGGGGTCAGTTGCCTCTTTGTGGTTTCAAAGCAAAGGTGGGGATTTCTCCCCAGATAGATGCTCCTATCTGTAGTGTACGCCTGCAGGCCCCCAGAAGACACTTGCTGGCCCCCAGCTGCTGCTGCTGGCTCCCAGCCGGGTTGACAGCCCATCCGGCAGCCTTTGTCACTCCCTAAAAATAAGTTTTGTTCCCTTGGCCTCTCCCCTGCGAAATGCATATGCCTGCTCTTTGCTATGGGCAGCAGCGTGGGTGTTGTGAAGAGCAACATCCTCATCAAAGGTCCTACTGGCAGCTGAGCCAAGGAAGCCCCTCTGCTTGTGAACTCCTGTACCATGGGAGGGGTCTTCGCCCTGGAAGGAGGAGGCTGGTGAGGAGGCTGCAGCCTCGCCTCGCTCAGGAAAACCCTGCAATCCCCTGCTTATGGGAGCAAAGATGGGTCTACTTCAGCATGTGCCAGGCCGTTGGGTTTCTTGCTTCCCTGCTCCTGTGTGCTGGTGCCTGGAGATGTGCAGCCCCACTAGCCCAGCCTCCTCCCACCCTGTGTCCCTGTGCCTTATGGCTATACCAATGGAGCACCCACGGCAGCTCCTCCAGGTTGTGCTGGGACAATCTCCCAGCGACAGTGCTTTTGGTGTTGGGCATTGTTCCCACGAAAGGCATCCCAGAAACGTGTGGCAAGGTTAGAAGCCTAAGCACATGACTGTAATTCTGAGCACAAAAAGGGAGCTCACAATTCCAAATACAAAGAAGCTGTGCAAATACTCTTTATCCCCAGGGTAGTCACTGGCCTTCATGCTCGTTTGAGCTCTTATTATAGTTTCTCTCTTTCATTTTAGCAACCTGAAAAAGAAAGATCTCAAGCCTGTCTCCCAAACTGTGTTCAACCTAATGGAATGCTTGTTTTGTTACAATTAACTTCAGGAAGGTCAGGATTTTAGTTCATGCTGATGTTCTTGGGAAAAAATTAATTTCATTCAAGAAACTTTGACATGAGTGGTTCTGGTACTGCACCAATCTCTTTGTGCATTTTCTTTGGTAACAACGCTATTTTCTGAATTCTGGCTCAATCACTCACAGCAATTTTAGTCCCCTGGAAGGTATTTTTGGCAAGCGTAATGGCTTCTCAAACATCTTTACCTGCCTCTGTTCGCTTCAGAAGACAATACCCCTAATTTGTTATATGAATGCAAAAGAATGGCCAGACCGGGTCAGAACAATAGCACAGGTGACCTCGTGCTCTGCCTCTGGTACAGCAAAGCCTGTACCTTGGCCCTGTACGAGGAGTTCCCTAATGTTCCCAGAAATGCTTAGGAAAAGGAGAAGGAATGCGGGTCATTCTTGGGTGATCCTTCCCTTCTCCCGGTACAGCGTCTGGCTGCCAGCGCCTTGGGGACTTGCCGAGTTGAGGCAGGCTGCGAGGTTCAATAGCCATCCCTGGCGCAGCCCTTGTATGACCCTCCTTGGATACGGTTGTGCTTTGGCCTTGGCAGCATCCTGTAACAATAAGTTCCACAGTTTAATTTCCACTGTGTGAAAGAGGACTTCCTCTATTCGTTTTAAGCTTGCGGCCTGCTAATTTCAAAGGGTGCCCTCAGTTCTGTGCTGAGGCAGGAGAGGGTGGCTATTCCCTACCCTCCTTCTACAGATGTTTTAGGCTTTACACACCTCAGTCATCCCCTCTTGACTCTTTTCCAGCCTTAGCAATCCCAACCTGTGTAGTCTTTTCTAGTACCGTCACCCTCCCATACACCTGATAGCACATCTTGCTCTTTGCACCTTTTCTAGTTCTCCTGTGCTCAGCCATGTCCTGCTGTGAGGGAAGGAAAAATCCAGTTTTGCAATATCCTTCCACCCTGTCCCCACCTGGCAGGCAGTAATCCACAGGACATGCACCCAGGAGGTTTCCCAGGGACAGCGCTGGGCTGTCGGAGGGACCGATAGGTCTCCCAGGGGAACTGAACCCTGCTCCTTTAAATAGCGTGGTCTGCAAGGACCTCTCCAAGGAAAACCCATGGGAGGTTTTAACCCTTCCCACCCCAATGGCTTCTCAGCAGGAGATTCTCGGTCCCCAGAGCTTCCTCCCACCAGGAAAAGCATCCCAGCCAAGGAGGACACGTGAGGTGTGCTGGGAGCTGCTCAGCATCCATGGCAGGTCCCTGGTGCCCCAGCTTCAGCCCAGCACCCAGGCTGGGAACTATTTTTATTAAAAGCAAAAAGTCAGTGTGTGACCTCAAGCAATTTCTGTTGTGAGTTGGGTCTTGCCAGGCAGACGATCACTCACGAAAATCCTGTCTGTCGGCCATGGGCGTACGCAGCAGCCCCAAATGCCAGGCCTAGAGTCATCTTAAGTCATTTGATAATGTCAGGCCTTCTTCCCTGCTCACTCGTATTGGGTTTACTCCATGGATTTCAGCTGAGCCAAACCCTCCCGGGGCTGGCAGAGGAGGCGAGGGACAGAGCGGGCCCCTTGTGCAGGTTGGGCCAGCAGCCAGCTAAGGAGGGGAGCTGAGGACCTCGTCAAAGGACGGCAGTGACCTTTACCATGGTGGAAAAACTGGCTGCTGGCAGTACCGCTTCCTTCGCTGAAGGGACAGGATGGCTGGTCAGGCAGCTTTTGCGGGGGAGGCATGGCAGGAGGAGAACAAATCGCTTGTTTCTCCTTGAGTTTCCATTTTCCTCATCTGAATAATGATCTTCCGCATTTTCCCAGAAGAGGTACTGCTTTCTTCAAGATGTTATTGCCAAATATCTATCTTAAATGTCACACACAGAGAGAAAATAAAATGCGTATAAACAGGGCACTAGACGTGAAGGGGTGCTGAGGACCAGAAGCTGATAGTGAAATGACCCTCCTGGGGTGGCACGCAAGCGCTGGTGTTGAGTGGAGCCATCTTCTTCTGCCGAGATATATGAATGAGCATCTGTTGTTGCTGACTAAATAACAGTATAGATTGAATTAATCCTTGTGACAGGCAAGCTTTCTGCCAGAAACAATAGCATTAGCTGGGAGAGTTAATTCCTGAGTTTGTGTTATTAGTCACCCCAACCAACGCACATTCAAGGCAAGCAGCACGACAGGACGCTGTGCAGTATCTAATTCCTCCACCAGTCCATTCTTCTTGCTGTCCCCTGCTTTAATTAGGTGCCATTAATCTGTCACTGGTTAATGAGGAACCCATATCAAAATGTTCGGCAGTATAATATAGCTGGAGCAAGGTCCATTCTGGCCACTTGAGCCTTGCGTGCCAGCCCATATGGAGCTGCATTGCAATGGTAGCTGTTGATTAGGCAGCTGTGAGCCCATCCAAGCCACATTCCCTGAAATAAGTGGCATTTCTTTCACTCCCTCTTCTGCTTCCACCACAACAATGAATGGCTGTGAGCAGACGACTGAGGTCTCATTCTGCTGTTTGCTGTACAAATGGGAATAGGCATGGCTGAAAATTTCAGAGATATTTTTAAGCTCAAAGTCAAGATAGAAGCCAGCTGGCATTTTCTAAGGCTTTTGGAGACCAAATTCCCTGGAAGGTGGAGGGTGTGGAAGAGGGAAGACAGAGTTGCTAAGATATTTCCACAGGTTATTTCCATGGAAGTTAGGCAGCTAAGCTGCTTTACAGATTGGCTTCAGTTGTGGTCTTTTTTAAATATCAGTGGGTATCTATTTTTATAATTTAAAATTTTCTCCATGTTTCTTACCTGAAAGCAAGGATAATCTTCCAGTTTTGTAGTGAGATGTGCTTGGGCAGATAAGTGACTGTGGTTAGTTTTGTAAGTCAGAAATATTTTAATGAGAATATGTTAATCACTGGGTGCTCACAAAGGCGCAAAGATCTCCACGCGTAGAGCACAGCAGTAAGCAAGAGACAACCACTGGGAGAAAGAAGGACATGTAAATATAGAAATCTAGTTATTGTGAAATTGCATTTATTTAAAATAGCACACAAAATTATGATAAATTATCCACTTCATCCAACTATTCTTTAATTGACTTTTCCATGTCTTATCCATAAAATATTGACTAATTCAAAAAACACAGTGGTAATGAAGGATCGTTAAAGAAAGTGGGGTGCTTTGCCATGGGATCAGGCTGTTCCTGGCTACTGCTTACTCAGTGTTTGCAGCAATCACTACGGCACAAGGTTTTCAGAGACGGAGAGAGTATCTTTTCTGTTCCAGTTATCTACTTTCTGTTGGATGTGTTTGCTGTACAGTATCAATCCTAACTTAGGATATAGCCTTTTGTCACTTGAAATTATTCCACAGCCTTTTATAAAACAAACTGGAAAACGGATAGAAATTCTCATAAGAAATCATAAAAATTTTTGTACTTTTCAAGTGCCTCACTTCTGGTTTCCTTCATCTCCTCATCCATATGCAATTGATAGCAACTGCATTATGGAACAAGGTATGAGTGTTGGCTTTGAAAATAAAACAGTTTTTTTTTCTATCACAATCACTTGTCATAGTTATCGTCCTTTGTTTTCTGCAAATTGTCTTTGTGAAGACAGTCTTTGACTTGCAATCATTTTCCAGGCTTTCCAGCTACAGTGCACACTCCCCAGGAGACAAAGTGGCAATGGTCCTAAGGAGAGGAAAATGAAAATTTCATTGAGTAGCTGTGGAGTCTTATGTAGTATTTTTTGTTTTGGAACTTTAGTTAGTATTTCTGCAGCAGTTTCCTGACAATCAACTCTGACGCTCTGGATATTGCTTTGAATAGTAACCCACCATATTTCTGGATGCCTAGCATCCCTGGCCTCCCACGTCTCATGCACAAATGAGACCAATTTATCCCAGGCACATGGGACTCACTGTGTAAGAGACACGGAGCCTGTCTGCGTTCACCATGTCCAGGGCATCTGGAACATGTTGCGATTGTTGCACATACCCAACCAGGCACATTGAGCCCATTGCACCTGGATGACACCAAAATGATCGCTGATGTGATCTCTCACCTGTGCACGAACAGAAAACCTGGGGTAGCTGGACACAAAGTACATGGGCTGATCTGCTCACATGGACAGTAGAACTCTCAGATTTGTTGGACTTCTATCACCCTCTAAATGCATTTTGACAAACATTAATTTTCATCCCCTTTCCCTCTTGTCTCTTATGGTCCACTTCTTGAGACAACTCTCTCACTCTGATAATCCTGCCCTTCAAGCCATTTCACCAGGAGACTCCTAAGGTACCACAGAGCATGGTCACTGTTCACTGGCAAGTAAAATATTTTGGAATTTCCCAATTCCAAAACAGGTGTCAAAGAAAGACAGCGAAATTTTTCCCTAGTGAAGATTATTTTTCAGTAAATGTGTCTCTGGTTATCTTTTCAGTAAAACACTGTTCTCTTCCAAGCAGGGTAACATCCTTACTGGTTTGACATTGAAATGTTCTTTAAGACAGTCATGATGGCAGCAAAAGTAGTTTGATTCTTTACTGCAACGGATCACTTAGACTGGAGCCCAATTACAAATAGTCCAGCCGGAGGGCCCAAGGTCAGAGAGACTGACTGCAGTCTGGAGAAGATCTCAGAGCTGGCATATGTAATGGCATCTGCCTAACGATCCAGTTTTGCCCCAACTACTGCCAAAGAAAGAAAAAAATCTTTCCAATATTTGTTTGAATTTTTAATGGTATTTTCAACAACTAGGCTTGCATATTTTACAGGCAGAGTCAATATGGTAACATTCGAATTTGCCTTCATAAATATTCACAGATGCTGGATTTGAAGTTTACCCATGTGGATATTTGGTCTGTAAGAGTTAGTACTTTCATCCAGCCGGTGCAGAGAAATTGTATTACTAGACTTCTGTGACCAATTACAAGTAAATGGTTACACAGACATTAACCAAGCACATCTGAAAAAAATTTTTTGAGGATGCAAGTTTTCTGTAAACACTGTTGAAAGCAAACAAGTTAAATGTGTTTTAAAGTCTTCTTTTCATTCTTAATTATTCCCAACGCACTAATCACAGCAATATTTTAAATGTGCTTAAAGAGAGCTCTTTAACATGGCTGCTTGTTCTGTGTTGACTTTCTGAATCTTAGAGGCTAAAGTAGATGCAGAAGTGGAGATGAAGGATAACCTTCTTAATTGATTACATTTATCACTTTAAGCATTTGTACAACTGTTTATAAAGCATTTCCTTATATATGCTAGCTAGACTATAGTAGCTATGCTCTATGCTAGCTAGACTTCAATGTGAAATGATAAGGAACGTTACCGTAAAGAGGCATTTCCTTATATGAATAATCTGGTCTCTGAATATGCTTGAGCTACTGAAATGTATCTGAATGCTTTGACACTCAGTGCTTATCTGATGCTCAAAACCTATTTATGACATTCATTTCTATAAGTAGCACAGAGCTTCTAGGATGCCAGAGAAACACATTTTTCTGTGACACGGGTAATCTTTCATCTCTCTGTGGACTATAGAATTCCCACATAATGCCATAGTAAAAACATCTGCATCTCAGTGCAAAGAAAGTGATCACAGTTTTTAGAACCTATGCATTTAGAGTTGCTGCCTCTTTCTTTTTAAGATTAAATTCCTTCAGATGCCCACAAATAAAAAGTAATGCATATTTGATTCAAAGTTATGTTTTTCTGAACGCAGCTCTGTGTTCATTTCTCTCCTTTTCTCTTTCTGTTTCTGAAAAGAGAAAACAAGGATCGGAAAATGCATCAGGGTTTCAGGCTGCTGTGGTTCTGGTGGTTTAGATCTGCCTTCACTAATGAAAAAAAATAATCCCCTTCTACATGCCCCACTTTTAAAACCATCCTTTATTTTAAGCTTTTCAAGATGCTCCTGTTCCCGTCAGTATCAGATGAAATTCCTACAACATAAGTAATATGTTGTAGAATGAATTTGAAGCAGAACAAATCAAAACAGCAAGCACTTTGTTATTGAGAAAGGACATCTTTCTGAAGAACAATACCTTTATTTTCATTTCCCTCAAAAAAGACAATGTGCAATACTTCCATAACAATAACCTTAGTTGAGGCAGCTTAATATTTTTATAGCGCTCAAAATTGAGTTATCACTGACTCCCGCATTGTAAAAACAGCCAGACAGCCTCTGAATACTGCGAACACACTTGTACTGGAAATTACATCGACAGTATTCCTTACTGATGCTTACGGTCAGTACTGACATGAATCCCATGTTGAGCTACTTCAGGGCATGCACGCGGTACTTCTTTCAGTCGAAGTGTTTCAGTCTCCACTCATTGCAGCATCTGAGGTCTCTGTTAGACTTTTCTTCTAAGAATATTTAACTACTAGAGCTAATGTTTGAGGGGATGGAGGGGAAGTCCTTTCTGACAAATCTTGGGCCTTTTTTTCACCTGAACCGATCACTTACCTGCACACATTTTAGATCTACCCCACAGACTGGTGCTGGGGTAAAATAAATACCCAGTCCCAGATTTGCCAGTGTGAGTGGCTTCTTATAGGCTGCCGTTCACATCTCTGGCTGCCATCATTATAAAATCATACCCAAGCAGGTCAGCCCTGGAAGATAAATCATGTCAGCACAAAACTGGTTTGTGAGCACTGATTTATTGGCTTTGTTAGGCCTGCAGGGCTTGTGAATCTCCACACACTGTAGTCTGCACTTTGAGACCAGCCTGCTCTGAAGCCTTGGATTTTTTCCCTTAATTAAAGCACAAGTAGGCTGTTACAAAAACATTTGTGACAACATGAGATGAGTAATAAAAGACAAGAGGTCTGTCTCCCAGGAAACAGTGCTCCAACAAAGCTGCAATGTCATGATATGAGTTGGTTTGAGCTCAGGTAACAAAAGTTTCTATTGAGGTCAGATAGGATGCTTCTCTTGGGTTGCTGGACTACCTTTGCTGCTGAGGTTCTGTACATTTATTGCACTTCTGGTTTCAGAGCCCTGGAAATTCACTTTAGTGAATTCACACAGCATTCTTCCCTTTCACGGTGATGTTGCAGTTTCTCCAGGTGCCAATATCACAGCGTGTTTAATTGATGAAGGAAAGACAGTCTAAACAAGCATTGTCTTTTTGCATCTATTAGAACATTTGTATTAGTTCCTTCACCTCAGGTACTATGAGGAAGTATCATCCGAAAGCTGTAAGTGTCTGTGTATGGAGATAAAACCTACTACCAAGCTCTACTAAAAGACCCCATAACAGTGTAGTGGCCACTTTTCAATAATCCAATAGACACTCTCAAAAACTTGTTGTGTTTTCCTTTCAAAACCAAAGATCTTCCCAAACTGTGAGTCCAACTGTCTGCTAACTCCACCCTTCTCTCACCCTCCACATTGCTATTCCACAAGACCAACTCCATCTCACCTGCCAAACCAACCTCACACTCTGCATCCTGAACCTGCTCTGCTCCTGCCTCCCCGCAAGCACACTGCACGCACCCCCAGGGACCCCGCACCCTACAGCTGCCTGACCTCCAGCGCTGTGGCTGCTTGTGCTGCGCACCCACACTGAGCAAATGCAAAAAATTTGGGGGACAGACCCTGCCGAGGCACTGCTCAAGACCTACCATATCTCAGACATTTGCAGCATTGCTGCCTGTTTCTTAGTTCACCGTCCCACGCAGCTGATGCAGCTGACCAACATGACCCAGCTCCCCAGTGGCTCCCCAGCAGCTCCAGTCCCATGGAGAGGAGTGAAGTGCTACAGCCAGGAGCAAGCCACCACTCAGCTACCTGTGGGTGCCAGCACATTGAAAGACATTAGAAGATGCAAACCTGGATACCAAAGTCCTTCATCCGCCATGTAGCATGTACTCCTTCCCTTCCAGGTGACCTGATTTAATCCCTCTCCCAGAGATCTGTCAGGTAAAGAAGTTGGGAGGGGGGTACACACATCAGTGAGCTGCACTTTGCATGTTTAGGGGCAGCAGTTTGGAGACATCTTACTTCAGAGAGTAACTCACTTTGACCAGAGGGACTAAAAGGGTCTCTGCTTTCAAGGTGGCATTTCATTGCAGCAGGGAATCAATGGATAACTCTCCCAGTGGAGCCCCGGGCGTGAGTCTGCATCCCTGAAGTGGAAGGTGGAGGTATGTCACTGACTCCCCTGGCTGCAGGAATCTGCCTTTGGCTCTGGGCTTACATACACCATTTGCCGGGTATTCTTCTCTGTACGCTGTATGATGGCATCCAAATCTTATTGCAGCTGATTGAACTCCCTCCGTTGCCCAGAGGCATGATTGAAGCCAGCCCAAAGCAGACACTGAATATGTTTTGAGAACAGAAGTAACAAAAGGTCAGACAAGTGAGGAAAAAGTTAGTTCACTAGATTCTGATAGATACAACAAACATCAATACGAATACAAAAATGCACCAGGTATAATAGTGCAGTGCTGTGAATTGTGAAACTGTGTTTATTCCTTCGAATTCAAGCAGGAAGGAAAGGATTTTTGCAGCTCTGGTGCTGGGCCAGACGGTTTGCCTTTCCCTAGCTCCCAGCTTTTGGAAACGGGAGCTGACTTTTGCCGGCAGCGCTCCACACCTCTGCCCTGCCTGCCCACAGGCAGGCTCCAGTTGCCCTCTCCCCAGCTTCCATTCCCTCCCCCAGCAGCGCACTCGGGGTTTTCTTCACTCATCCTTTGTTGTCACACAGGGCAATTTTCAGATAGACATCTCTGTCACCGCTTGCACTATAACATATGCCCTCACAAGCCATGAACATTTTAAATTATCTATATAGTGCAGCAAAAGTGGTCTCTTCTGGGTTCCCTGAGTAAATAGAGCATCCATTTTTCCAAAGAAATACGTAAAATCTTTGCACCCCGGATAGGCGATCATCCAAGGTCTTTTACTGGGATGCAAAATCTCTTCTGTTTTTAAGTCCTCATTAGAAACTGAGAATTTATTCTCACATTTTTAGAAATGTCAAGGCCTTGTGGTAGCCCTTTGCAGAAGGGTACATTTTGATTTCTGATAATTGCTGGAAAGTGTCATTCCCGTTAATCCTCACTAGTACCATTCAAGGATTTAGAAACTGCTTTTAGATACAAGCACAGCTCTGCAAATCCCCTAAGATGGAGCCATGGGTAATGGGAATATAGAGGTCACTTGAGTCATGAATTGAGAACTCTGCATCCTGTCAGATGGTATTACGGAAGGAGGAGAAAGGAAAAAAAATGTTTTTTTTTTTCATTCCCTTGAAAAAACACTGTGACAAGGGGGAGACTATGCTGTTCCCTTCACGAAGTAAGAGTTTTCCCAGTTTGGCCAGATGACCCCGTTAAACCGGCAACTGTGTTGTGACAGGACATGCTAAGAAATCCAAGCCCGGATCATTTGGGACTAAATGGAGTTAATTCCTGAATGCAAAAAAATTGTCACTTAACCAGAAAAAATGGTAACAGCATTGTGAGAGCCTTCATCAGGCTGTGCCTGACTTCTAGTTTCTCTGTTGTTCACACAATGGTTTTGAGTCTAGATCCTCTGGTAACAAAAATGTTGGCACTCTCTCTGTGTAGCACTCCTTGTTACTCATGCTAGTAGGTCTGCCTAAGGTGAAGCACAACCCTCCAAATTGTCCTGGGAAAGACTGATGCGGACAAAGATGCCATCAGGTCACTGAAGCCAAACGATACTGCTTTGAGGGAGAGAAGAGGAAGGCCAATTTTTTTGCTTGAGCAATACTCCTGACAGGGTTTATTGCTTCCTGATGAGATCAGGTGAGTAATGGTGTTGTGCAGTGTCGCCAAGTGGGGCAAAACTTCAGCGTAGTGACATCTTGGGTGGTCATGGTGGTGATCTGCTGGGATGAAGGGGTGAAAGGCAGCTGTGAGAGGTGACCACCAGAAGGAGCAGACAATTGCACACATTGCCTTCTTGGGCAGGTCGGTGCAGAAGAAGGAAAACAAAGCAAGAGCAACAGACAAAGTGCGATACAACTAGCAATGGCTCCGCCTCGGAAGTACAGCTGGCCCAGCTCATGACGGCAAGGGCACTGAAACACATTTCTTTCTCCCCAGGCACAGGCAGCCATGCATGCCCCATGCATGTGGCCCACCCCAGCCCCAGCAGCTGTGTGGTGAGGGGAGGCACCAAGGGCTGCACTACAGAGCAGCACATGAGTGGCTTTTGTTTGTTTGTTTTTTTGTCTGATTTTCCCCATGGGGAGGCCTCGATTACTGCTTCTCGCTCTCAGATGGAGCAGCTTGACACCTGTAATAGGGGAAACCATGAAGGGTGGCCACAAAAGAGGGGTGGATGCCCTGCACGTGGAAACATGTTGAAGAACAAGTCCCACTGAAACAACCCAGGAAAGCAGCCCTCTGCAACATAAACAGCTGTGCCCTTGTAATTCTTCATTTCAAATCATCATGAATGATACTATCAAGCTCTCTTTTGAGGTGTTTCATCCCTACGCCTCAGAGGGAAGGACGTTATCATCTCGGCTTTACAGAGAGGGAACCTGCAGCGAAGAGAAGAGCATCCAAGAGGCACAAGGTCACCATCAAGCCAACGGTGCAGCCAAGAACAGATTCAAACATATTTCGGTGCATGCATCATACAAATATCAGCTCATTCTGCTGCTTGTGCTGTACAGACTGGACAAGAATTTCAATGTGCAGATCACTGCGCAAGCAAAGTTTGTTGTCTGCAATGTAGTCATGGGCTCTAACTATTGTTTCTGTGGAAATAAAGAATGAAAATGGGTAGATTTTAATCTTTTTCCTGTTACGTCTCTGTGAACATTTTGGGTCTTGGGTATAATGCCTAGGATTTTTCTGAGTCCTTAATTGAAATTTTCTCTCTACAGCAAGGTGTAAAAGGGTTAATTTCTGCTTCCTGCAAAACAAGTAAAGTCTGCAGCTTTGTCCAGCTATACAGTTAACACTTCAAAGTTTCTACTGGTCAGAGCTAACTGATAACAGCCTGAATATGCTGGTGCTTGGCTAGTTTATTATTCAAATTAAATATTTCAAAGGAATTCAGATTGGGACATCATGCCTTTGAAGCTATGGAAATACCCCAGCTTAGAGTTACCATTTCAAAGAGATATTTACAACAACTTTTAGATGCAGCAATGTCGGTGGTGGCCAGATAATTGATTTGCAAACTGGCTAGACTGAATAAACTGGGACTGACTTAGCTGAAACAAGGCATTAGGTGTTCTACGAACTGCACTGTAAGGTGCAGTGGAAAGGTGTTGTTAACTGGAAGGAAGAGGCAGAATATCACTGAATTTTCAGGTTGTGCATTTGCTCCGGTAATTTTGAAGCTAGTCTGAGGCCACCTCAGAGAGATATGTCAGGAAAACTTTCACAAAGATGAAAACCCAAGAAAAGCAGAATTGGCTATTTCTATCTGGGTGCGATCAGAACTCACAGTTATGTGTAGCTCTCCTCTTGACCTCCCTCAGTCACACTGTGAACCTCAGCCTGTGCATTGCAAAGCAGGTTTGCTAACCCTAAGCATTCAGAATTTATAAATCAGGCATCCAATGTATGAGATATACATTTTAAAACCGCAAGATCTAAAAATATTACTGCATTGGGTTTTAGTCCTTATTTATTTACAAACTTGAATCTTTAAGGTTTACATTTTAGAACTTTCCTCATATAGGCTAGCAGTTTGTTCAGCTGTATGATAGTAGCAGCAATCATAGACTGGGGTCCCTTTTTGATGGGTGCTGTATGAACACACAGCAAAATCAAGGTCTCATTTCCAAAGCTCTTAAAGTCACAAATCATAAAAAAATTGCATGGCCTGAGTGATTTTGACAACTGAGTCCCATTTTCATCATTTCTTACACATTTCATCTCCTATGTCCCATTGAAAGCTACTTAGCCTTGCAAAGCTAAATGGAAAACAGTCTAAGTAGCCTTAAAAACCCGAGCCTTGCCATCTGAGGTAACCTGACATCAAAACTGACATCTTAAGAAAAAACAAACAAACAAACCTGAATAAGACAAGGGTGGTAAATAAATTATAAAGAATAAAACTAAGAAACTATCTCTAAGGAGACCCTAACAACCTCTTTCACTACCCACTAACACTGTCCAAGTGAACCTGCAGAGACAATTTAAGACAGGTAGGACAAAACATTAAATTTAACTTGCATCCCAGGATCTATCCCTTTGCCCCATATGCCATTTGACCCTATTTGTTCAGTTCAGTTGTTTCATTCTTAGGGTGACAGGAGTAAGCTTTTAAGGACATATTTTCTAACAATTATATTCCTGCTCTATTTTTTGCTAGAAAGCTGAAATGAACTTGCCTTCCCTCACTGTAGGCTTGTGTTTAAGTATTTTATGACTGCATTTTAACATATTGTCAAATAATTTCATACGTGAGACTGATCTTTAGCCTACTGAGTTGAATTTTGTCAATTCATTTGATCATTTTATCTGCATAATTACAGTTGCAGGCTTGGTCAGTTATTTGTCCAACTCCAGACATGGAGGGGGCTGGGCTGGTGTGATTCCCATGAGTCAGGCCCCACTGAGTGAGAGCCCCATGGGAGTGACTTACACATACAAGGGATTTGGCTGTAATGTTATAAAATGCAAGACTTACTCTCCTCATCGGGTGATGAGGATGCAGATCGAAGAAGGAAATGGATGTTTTTTCAGGCTTGATGGTGTGGCATACTTCAGTGAAAGATCAAAGGAGAAGCATAGGAGACGAATGTAAGGTGGAGGTTTCAGTATGCACCCTCTTACAGACACCAGTGAAATTATACTGACATGTAGCTTCATCAGCTAGAATGAAAATCCAAGCACAGAGAAAAATGAAAGGTCAGCAGGTAACTTCCATAGCACTAATTGAACCCTCTGGGCAATGACTGACAGAGGCACAACCAGTGCGATGCTTTCTGGGTATGCTACTGGTAACGAAATAATTCATTTGATGGATGCAGCTCATTTTCCTGCCCACGATGCAGAGGTGCCCATGATGAAGATCTCAGCTCAAATGTATTTCGAAAGAGGAGGATTGCCTTTGGAGGAAGGTGAACCAGTGTAAACTGAGCAGGCGATTTCTAAAGATGTGAACGGCTTCAAAAGGCCACGTTAATCAACCCTTCTTTGACTTAATAGAGAGTTTTGTGATTTGGGGGGTTTTGTGGTTTGTTTTTTTTTTCCTTAATTTTAAATAGAACAACAGAAAATAATAGAAAATAAGCCATTCTTAGGCTGGGGTCTAAGCCTCTTCTCATGGATTAGTACAAATAGAAAGCCCACACAAGGACAACAGATCACCTACATAAGCTTTTAGCTGTGGCTATAAACTAGCACAAATGTGGTCCTGGGGGAATGTTGGGGTTTATGAGAGGACTCAGCTTGCAGCGATACAGGTCTGTACACAGCTGCACATGCAATGACTACTATCGCATCCTGGAAGCAGCTTCAGCGATGACCCCAGGACTTGGTACTTGGCCTACAAATCGTCTCTGGTAGGCAGCAGCCCTTGGCCTGGTCCAGCCTGACCACCAGTCCCAGCTGCTTCAGAGATCAGAGAGCCCAGAGGGGCCATAGCTATCTATCCTGCCTGCTGCCATCATTGCAAGGCCAGCCAGGCTAATGGGAGGCTCTACAAAACACTGAGATCTGCCAGTGCTGCAGGTGGGTAATGCACTTCCAGGGATGCTCTAAACTCCATGGATACAATAATTTTTCACTGGAAATACCAGGGCTTATGTGGTACTGGCCTGCAGGCAATGTGGTATTTGTTGACTTTGGTTGACTTTAAGGCTGTACGAGGAAGAAAATCCAATCACACATCAGTTTTAAGTTGCCTAACCTGTACAGATTCATGCATTTTTTCATAGGTGAACAGACTATACCAGTATAACGAGATAACCCTGTCCTCAGTATGGGGGTTGCACCATATAAAACCTTCTAGTAAAATTACAGCAGCACACACTTTTGTCCACTCTCAAAGCCCAAGAAGCCCTTTCAACAGGTCATACCAGTTGGAGCTAGTTAGATTTCTGAATTCTTTTAAGCAAGGAAATTTCAATCAGTGGTTATTTCCCATAAACTGTTCACTGTGACTAATCGTTCTAACACTTGCTGTTTGTTATTCATGGTAGGGGAGTGTCAGGCTCTCTACTCCAGGGACTTATTTTTCCCAAAGAGTTCATCTACATTGGCTTCCCTGGAAGTTAAAGCCAATGTCACAGCCGGGGAAATCTGTTCTCAGATTGTATGATTAGAATTTCTATAAATAGGAGTGACTGATGTAGAGCTATGAAAATAATTGATTTTTCAGTGTGGTGGCTGAACCAAAAAATTGAAGGGAAAAAATGATTTAGTCCACCTCAGCTCAATTTATTGGGCTTTTTTTTTCTTCTTCTTTTTTTTTTGGTCTGTGAACTGAGCAAAATATTTCATTCAAATTCAGACAAAGCCGTTCATTTCCCAATCAGGTTGTTTCTGATGAAAAGCTGGGTGTTGGAACAGACAGGCCAGATTTAATCATCACCAGAGCAGATGAGGAAATGCAAATGTACCTGGTACAAAAGGTCCTGCCAGGCAGGGCACTCCTCTGGGAGACCAGGCTACAGAGCCCTCCTCAGCCCACAGGGACCCATCTCTGCAGCAACATGTTCCTCATCCACCTTGTGCTGAAGAAGCAAGTGATGGACGCTCCAGACAGGATACACAGGGCTGTAGCATCTGCCCCAACTCATCTTCAAATCGAATTGGTGAAAGAGGCATGGAAGGGATTAACCCAGCTGCCTTGCCTGGTAGGGAGCACTTTTTCCAGGGTGGCAGACAGCTCCTCCTTCAGGAACTGGCTCTGGAGTTAAACGTAGGCTTCCCAGGAACATGCCTCGGCATTTGATTTCAGTACAAATTATTCCCTAAATTTGATGAGATCAATTTTGAGAAAGACAAAATGACATTTTTCACAAAAAGACCATCAACTCCATAAAAGGTCACTTCCTAGCTGATTCTTGTACATGAATATATTTATGATAGCCTTTTGCTAGGATAGGTACTTTTCCATGGACATTAATGTGAACGACCTTGTATACATTTCTGTAGATGAATCAATGAGAAGGGACAGAGATAGCATCAGACCAGTGTTTGTAAACAATTTCTCACAGGTTCTGAATGTTTGGGGTTTTTTTCTCCTGATAAAATTGAGAACTGTCTTGCTTATCTCTGTTTAATTAGATTGAGAACTGTGGCTGCCATGACATATGTAGCTGAACCAATTTAAGAGCTGATTGTTATGAGAGGGAGGAAGTCTCACTTCCCCTCCTTCACACCCCCATCTTCTTCATCCGCACAATCTAGCCATCTCTGGGACTGATTGAGACACTTGAGCTGACAGGTGAGCTTACGTGGGCTGATTTAACTAGTTCACCTGCAGAGAAGTGGCCACCTTTTCTGCTGAGATGATTTTGAGCTGGGTTAAAGAGTGAAACATCTCCTGGAATGGCCCAGACAAGCACCTCTCCCAGTGCCCGGTTGGCAGGAGAAGGGCTGGGGCTGCTCCGTGCTCCTGCTGCTGTGGCAGGATTCCTGTTTGCTTTCCAGACTCGGTCACTGGTTGCATTTTGCTGTGTTGCATTAGTACTTATCTTCTTGGTAACTGATTCCAGCTCTTAAGCCGTTGCTAAAGTTGGTGAGGTTCTTTCCAGGCACTTCTGTGGAGTTAGATAAGCCTCCAAAAGGGCAGTTTTCCATATTGCTCTGCCTGAGTCATACTGTGCTTAATGTGCAGTCATGCTCGTTTTGACAAAACAGGAGATAATTCACTGCTAGATAGGCCTTCAAAATGAGTGTGAGTAGTCTCGTGATACTCTATATTATGTATGATTATAGACATGACTGTACTTGTTCAGGGAAGGAATTTATCCTGAAAAAGACAGATGCAGAGGAAGATCTCTTTCTATTTTCCTGCCCTACATTTTGTTTAATAATAAGGAATGAAGAGTTTAATAGAAGGAATGGAAGCAGCTGTGTTGCAATTAGAAGGCGTAATTAGTATTTGCCCACAAGTTTGAACATACGACTGTACTGGGTACAGGGATGGTTTAAATAATCGAAAATGACTGGTTTGTGTGGTTGGTGCTTCAGAAATCTGGTTCCTCCTGTGCAGCTAATGTTAAGGTAGTACAGTACACTGAAAATATAATCCCTTGCAAATCACTTTCTGGATCTGAAAGTAATCAATTATCTGTGACTGATTATTGTCCTTGGGCCAGAAAAGTACCAGACACCTGTTATTTCCATTCAAGCCACTGAGAATAGTTGGTGCCCTTCTTACTGTTAGATCATTCATGCTCTCAGCATATTCAAATTTGGTATTGTGGTGTATTGTTAGTTAAAATGAGGACAAGCACTGACTTCCCAGCAACAACTGTTCTTAACGATGTCCTTATTCTAGGTTTCAGATAAGAGCAGTTCAAATACCCTTCTGTCTGACACAGAATACCCTTACACAATTTCCTAATTTAGCATGAGACGAAGGGCAGTGCAGTTTTATTTAGTATTGTTCTTTCAAATTATATCTCCAAAAGCTTTACTGATTCAATTAGTATTTTTGAGACCGTGCAAAGAAAGGATGAGAAGATTAGGATGGTAACTGGCTAGCTGCAGTGCAAAGAGGTTTTCAGATCAGATCTGAAAAGAGATGGAGAAATTTGAGAGGGCTGTTGCTGATGCAAGAAATCTCAGAGAGCAGTCAACAGGGGCGAGACTCTGCTCCGGGACTGCTAACAATGCCCTGCTCTCACCCTTCGCAGAAATGTGTTTGCTTCCTGCTCCTGATAATCTCATGCGACTTCTGTTACTAAGCAGGGAGAGTGTCAACATGCTAACTGTCAGCTGGAAAAATCAAGTAACTTCTCCGTAATCTGGTTAGTAAGGAAATATTTTAAGAGTAGGCTAATCAGACAGTAAGGTGGAATTATTAAATAAAAGCACCGCTATTGGTTTCTGGATATACCAAATAATTACCATAGCTATTAACAGTGCAGTAACTGGAGAGTTTCAGAATGGGGAAAATCTGGTCCACAGATGGATTTTCTTCACGGCTCTGCCAAGCCTGAAAAAGCTGGCAGGATGGGATGTGGATGCAGACATGAATTCATTTCATTTTAGGACATGAGGACATGGCATGTCTGAACAGAAGTCAAAACATGGGAAGGGCAGGCTGGTTAATGTACAGATATGGAAAGGGATTGGAAGACTCTGATGTTCAAAGTGATGTGGGTGCTCTTTGCTGCAAAACCTCACCACATCTGTCAAGAACATGCAATAAAAGAGTTTCATGGCCTAAGCTTAATTTCAAAATAAAATGGTGGAACTTTCTTTCTGTAGCCCTGACACTGGTGTGAAGGTGGGTGAACATCTGTGTGAAGCCTCTACAGAAAGACTAAGTGTGAGAGAAGCCTGTAGTGAAGGTAAGGTCCCTGCTGCAAATCCAGGCAATGCCAGTAAAGCATCCCTCACTTGTCCAGAACACTTCCTAGACCTTCAACAGTTCTCCAAACCCAGAAGAGTACAGCTTCATATAAGCTATTTGCTACCATAAAAAAAATGGTTTTCTATACTGTAGCCATTTCATAGGGTATCAGTAAGGACATTCATATGCACGACCCTTCCTTTTGGATGCTTCTCTCATTTGTTCTTTATCTTGAGCTAGTTGTTTCCTTTCTAGGAAAAGTGAGTGAAATGTCTTCTTTTGCCAAAACATTAGTAAGACTAGGGAAAACTGTTTCCATCTCTTAAACCATTCATCAATCTACTTAGATGAGACACTCCTCAGAACAGTTCAACTGGAAAATCTTAACCATGCTTCTCTTTCATGTGTCTTCATGTCCTTGTCAAGTTTTCCCATTGCCTTCAACCGCAGAGGAATAAGAACAGATATTTCCTTCTTCCCTTTCACAAAATACTCTGGCTGCAGTGGAATAATGACCAAAAGTCTCCATCAAGACGAGGCAGACACCATCATTTCCTTGGAGATCTGTTCTAATGTTCATCCCCACGTGGTCAGGCAAAAGCTTTGAACCTTTTCCTTCCCTACAGCTGCCAAGTGCAGAATACACTTTCTTCCCCTGACTATTATCGCATGCATGGTAGGTATGAGCAGGTATCTGCCTTCCCTCTGACATAAACTGTAACTGCACTGAAGTTTCCAACTAACTGGACCTAAGAAGATTATTAGGAGGGTGGGAAATATTCCACTAGTTCTCTTTGCCCTCTGTACCAAGAAAGGTTCTGGCACTGCCCTCAAGAACAGACTGCCGTGTGTGTAGGTAGGAAATTTAAAACCTGGCCCCTGATATGACCAGCGTATGTGGCCTGGGGCACCTGGGGCTTTATGCAACCAGCGCAGCCCAGGCAGACCTCCACAGGATGACCACAAAGCGGTTCTACAGAGAAACACTGCAGCTGGGATGTGGCACCTGCTGGGCTTTGAGTACAGAAATCTCTGCACCTCTCACACCCTTGCCATTAGGTACGTACACAGCCACAGCATCTGGCTGAACAGAGAAGGGAACGCTGATCAACGGATCCACCCCTGCAAGTATGGTCATTTACAAAACACTCTTTCAGGCTAGTTACTGAATGACCACAATGTGCTTATTAGTAATTTAGGAGTCAGATGATGGATGTCCTCTAGGCGCCCCAGAGCAATGGTAGATACCTGCAGTAGAGCATCTGTGTTGCTGCTACAGTTTATGTGTTGCTGTGACAGTGGTGGAAGACGTAAAGAGCATGCCATACCTCTTCAATAGGGGGTATAAATTGGATGCAGCTTTTTGAACTGGGAAGAGGTGATTAGAAAGTTAAGTGTGGAGTCAGGATGAATGCTCCCAATTTCATTACTGACGTACTTGGCAACTCACTTACCTCAGCTCTATAATGAATATAACAACTCTCCCCAGTGGTATATCATGTACTTTGTCTTTTAGTTCAGAGAGAGTTTCAGGAAGAAAAAACCTATGTTTCTCTGGCACAGGGCAGCGATGCGCATGAGTTACTCAGGCTGGTAAAGCTGCATTTGTTCTGTAGTAAGAACAAATACACACCTGCAGGAATATTGACTGGATCAGGTTTTTTTAAAGAGTATAATCCCTCTGTGTTTCAGTTTTACAGTATTCCATCTAGAGTTTTTAAAGTTTCGTGAAATTTGGACTTTGGGGAACGACATATTCTTATAATCGGGACCTTTTAAAAATGGAAGCACCCAAGTTACTGGACACTTGAAAGTCTTCCATAAGCTCTTACCGCTAGCTTCCCGCTGGCTCAAATTAATTGTTTTCTTCCACACCAATGGTCAGTTCAGGAATTTCTGGTGATAGTGGCATTCTGTGATTTCAAACCTGGCATTTGACACTATTTCCTGCAATACCCATTAATTAAAAAAAGATGCACAATGACTCTGCCATTAGAGCAATAGTATTGACAGAGCTTTGATGGCCTAAAGACTTAGAAGCAAGCCTTGTGAAGAAAGTTTAAAGCTTTTCTTTAAGCCAGCTGATATAGCTGGGGCAGGGGAAGCATAAAGGATTTGTGCACACAGGTCAGAAACAGATGTAGCTATTCAATCTGACTTCTTTTCCCTTCAAGTTGCACGGTGTCCTTTCCAAACACTGAGAGCTTCCACACTGCAATAGTGCTGCCATGCATCTGGGTGGGCTGAGGACCCCACCAGAGCACTGTGGGGTGGCCACACTTTCTGCACCTCCTCCATTCCCCATCTCAGAAGCAGTGGGGCGTGCACCCCCCAACATGGGGGCAGACAGCCTTATAAGATCCATGTCATGCTGTATAACCTTTAATTTGCTGGAGGCCACGTTTCTTACACAGTGATTGGCAAGATTCTTTTGGGACATGGTTTTTATTAATTCACTGCTAACATCTGTTTTTAACTGCACATCAAGTGTCTGTGTCTCACTGTGCTAGAGGTCATACTGCGTATAATTTCAGCATTGGCTGAATAGAGACATACACTGCACTGATGCGGGATTTACTTATTGCCTCCCCATGTCTAACTGAGTTCCTGGATAACCATATTTTTCAGGTTACAAGGACAATGATGACATCAGAATACTCTTGCAACCACTTCTGATGAATCAGCAAATAGAAGGCAGGACAATTTAATAAAATAAACGTTGAATGCTATTTCCTTTTCCTGTCTTCTTCACCCAAGTCTAACATGCTTGTCAGATATCCAGTCTACTCTATGCAGTCTCCTTACTTGTTGATGCACAAAACAGTGGGTTGGTAGAGTGAGAATAAGACAGTGGCCCCCACTGTGGCCATTGTTCTGCAGTACTCTTGCTGCTGACAGCATTTTGGAGGGCAGCTGAGTTTATCAAGGCGCAGAATTTTTCTCATTCCCTTCACAGGCAAACGTACTCTACATATAAAAAACAAAAAACCAACGAAACCAAACTAAAACAAAACAAAAATCCAGTAGTGAAAAACTGAGCCATCATACAGGGAGACATTTTACTCCATCAGGAAACATGTGGCAAGCTCTGCTAACAGCTGCTTTGTTGTAATCCCCACAGAGGTGAAGAAATATAAATGCTGAAACTTATACAAGGTATTCTAAATACGCCGAAATAAAGCAGTATTGATGGAGACAGGACTGCATCTTGCTATCTCTCTAATTCCTGGGAAGAAGAAAACTGCCTAGGATGACGTTATTTACAAGCAACATTTATTCACAGTGGCTACTGATTACACCTTCTATTCTTGTAGATCTCCTCAAAGCATTAGGATTTCCATTAAAACATAAAACAGAATCTAGTTGTATTGAATTGGCATTTTTCAGGAAAGAAAAAAAAACCCAACACCTTGACTCCTTTGACTCTTATAAACACCAGTAGATAAAGACATCTTGCATCAAACTCATTTAGAGATTAAAGTTGGAAGGATTTGTTTGAAATCAAGGGAGAAGTTTTGTCAGAAAGAAGCACTTCAAAACCAGAAGAGCTAGAATAATGTTGCTGGTAGAATGGAAACAAATAATCAAGCAAGATCAAAAGTGTTAAAACGCAACAAGCTGCATGCTGAGAAAAAGCTGTTAGGAAATATCAGATATTTTCCAATGCAGCTTGTTGCAAGATGGCTTAAAAGTCTTGTTCTTGAAGAGAAATCCTTGCAGGGGTGCCTGAGGAGCTTGATCTCATTAGCTTCTGTGGCCACTCTTTCATAACAGGATTTGTTGCTCTTGCAGCACTCCCATCCCTCAAGCCGGAGGGAGGCTTTACAACAACGAGCAAGGACCAGCTTGCAGAGGGGACAGGGAGGGTGTCTGAAGCATTGGTAGAGGAGCTGCTGTGGGAAGATGAATCAGGGCTTTCTCCTGCCCACATTACCCTTCCTTGCAGTATTAGTACAACTGTTCCAGGGCAGGAGTTGCTATATTCCTGTGTGTGGTGCCCATGATGGAGCACTACTGATCTACCCTGATGGGGTCTCTCGATGTTTCTGTGAATAAGCACAATCAGAAACGCACCCCCAAAGAAGGAGCAGTGGGTACTGCTGGTGCTGGGCTTGGCAATGCCTTGCACAGTGCAGTAACTATACCAAAGGATGCCCCGAGCAAAAGTTTTCCAGCTTCATGGTCTTGAGTTTATGGAAAAGTGTATTCCTCTCATGAGTCAAAGCTTCTCCACTTGTCAGTTCCCTCATGTCATCTGTCCCAGCCTTTGCTACTAATTTTTCTTTTTCCTCTGAGTGTTTCTTCATTTTTCTTCCTTTGAGTGAGTTAACTGAGGAAGAGAGGCCTTTACCTGCAGTCACTGCTGCTCCCAAGCCCTACCTGTTCCTCCAGTATCACCTCCACGCATGCTTTTCCTTGCAATGGTTGTGTAGGGAGTGTCATTTGTCTTCCTCCATCTTCTCTGCCCTTGAGAAAATGATCCTGCGCTGGGGGTGTGGTCACATCCAAAAGATTCAGCCGTAATACAGTGTCATTACAGCTGCGATGGCCTAAGGGTACATGCAGTGAAAGGTATGTCAGGAATGGCAATATGTTTTCTTGAGCCAACCAATGTAAATGACAGAAATGAGAAGCCTTTAGGTGCAGAGGGCCTTTCCCTGAGGGATTATTTACAGGGACAGTCATTAGTTACACGGGGGAACATCTCTCCCTTGCTACCACCTGTGCTGTGTCACCTGATACATTAGTAATCACCATGCTAGATTTGCACTTTCTTGTCACCTTTTGCTCTTGGTTCCCAGGAACATGCATGTGCCACCAGAGCATCACAACAAGACTGTCTAGGTAAGGATCAGACATTACACCCTACCAATAAATGCAGCCTTCTCTGTAGGGGGACACAAAAACAGCAGTATGGAAGTGGCAGAGACGTAGTAGTATTCAGACCAGGCTGAATAGACACAGTGAATTATGGGACCATAAACAAAATACAAAAAGGCGATGCCTCAGCAGCATTAGGGTAGGTCAGAGATATCTGAGGTCCACTGTATCTGAGGCCTGGGTTCATTTCAGATGACCTTAGGTGTCTGTAAAGCAGCTGCGCTAATTGCCCTGTCCTCCCCCTGCAACCAGGGAGAGAAGTACATCTCAAGGGTGTGATTAATCTCACCTGTAATAGGCCAGTGTAATAGTAGGTCAGATTAATCCTTCCCTGGAAACCTTTGTTCCTCTCCATTTGCTATAAAGAGGAGTCAGTGTGACTAATGCAGATACCAGCACCTGCTTTGTAAATGTCTGCAGTGAGGTAGAGGCACCCTGCCCGCCCTGCCCAGCTTGGCCCGTAGCCAAAATAGGCTTAAATTTCTGCCTAAGCGTAGAAGTATATTTGAGGTTATTCCTGAATTTGTGTCATGTTGTCATTGATGCTGGGAGGCAGAGAGGGGGAAAGAGGCATGAGTTTGGTTTTTTCCCCTGTCTGCAGGCAGAGTAAATAAATGCTTGAGAAACAGAGAGACAAAAAATAAGCACCAACATTGCCTGGACCAGGACTGATACTATGGGCTTGGGAAAATGAAAATGGGAGCACTTGCTATGGCTGAGGGCTGGCTGAAGGAGGTTTGAAAACTGTGTTCTTTGTAAATAGGTGTGATTACATCAGAGGATGTCCGACTTGTCCGACAATTATTCCTCACAGAAGCAACCTGGTGGGGACAACCCAGTCAGCATGAGCAGCTGGCACCTGTCTGTCTGCAGTGCACAATTTCATCCCACAGAACTTTCTACAGTCCCTCCCATATATACCTGACCGGGCTCAGGTCACCATTTTTAATTACACTGGCGAATTTTCTTTCAGTGACTCTCCAGATTAAAAATGTCTCCAAGTTACAGTTTGCTTTCTCCTCCATGCCAAAATAAAAAAGTCTGGTTTTGCCATGTGGTAACTGCCTCAGCCTGTCCTGCTGTCAAAGCCCAGCGGTGGCCAGGGCACTGTAATAAGACTGCAAGGTAAGAAATGCAAAAGGCACAGGCAGGGCTTATGGTTCTGATTAACGTGACGAACCTGGTGTGAGGTGGGCACTGATACCCCTCAGGAGCTCTGAACAGAAGAGCTAACTTGTGCTTGGTTTCATTACACAAGCAAAACCACCTTAGCTACCGAGAAGAACGAATCTTGGTGTAACGACAGTCTGGGCTGCGGGTGGATGACCCCGTCTGCATTTGGGAGCAGGCTATTTCCCCTGGGGGCTCAACCCTGTACTGCTGATATTCACCAGCACCGCAGGGCTGCCCGGAGGGAGTGCTCCTCTGGGGAGCCACAAAGATCTGGTGGCCAGCAGGACCTGTCCCCTGGGCTAGGGGTCCACAGGAGGGGATGTTGGCAGTGATGAGTGGGCCAGGCAGGGTCTACAGGGAGAAGGTGGCTCTGCCACCCTGGTGCCATATAGGTGGCAGCAGCAACAGCAGGAGTTTTTTTCAATGGCAGTGGAGCGCTTGGTTTAGCACAGCTCTAATTCTCCTTTTGGACGTGACTTTTGGGAAGAAAATCTCCTTCATTCTTCTGTTTCTCCAAATCTATTTCTGACTGCGAGTCACTGCCACCCTCCCTTAGAGGATTAAAGAAGAGAACAGTGTGCACCCTTGGAACATGAGATAAATGCGTAAAAGCCACCCATCGTTGCTGAACATGCTTGTTCTGCATCAAAACTGTGGGGGATTTGACAGAGGGGAAAAAAGTGAACGAACTGATGAAATTGCGGCAATTCTGGAGCCAACATGCTTTTCAAGATTAAGAGCAAAAAAAGCATTGCCCCTCCCATCACAATGACATTTTGGTAGAGACTATGAGACTGTACTCTCAGTTTGCCTTGTGTTGAGCAAATCTCCAGGTTGGGTTTCAGCCTTATCTGTTGGTAAGTGCAGTTTCATTCATGGGCCAGTCCCAATCCCCTCAGAAGGGCGGGTGTGTTTTGCCACCTGGGAGCAGATTGCTGTTCTTCAGGTTCAGTTTTTCACATGAACAAATCTCTTTCAAATACCGCTTTTGTAGCAAAGAGAATACAAAGAAAAAAAAAAAAAGCCGAAGGAAACACATAGATCAACTGAGCACTGTGGGTTATTTGTATCTGGCTTGTCATATAAAGCCATTGCTAATTTTCTGTAATTTCCCCACAGGGTTAAAAGAATATTATCCAAAAGCATCCATGTGAGGACAGATGCCAGGATTAAGAGGCACAATGTGTATTAACTCCACATAAATCTATGTACTGTTTGAGTCTGAGTCAGAGTATCATAAAAGAGCCGAAATGTGGCTTCTCAAGAAGGATGTAAAGGTATTTTACCCTGCTCTGCTCATGAGGAAAGTAGGAAAAGGCACTCTCCCATTTATTTAAGGTGTTAGGAATGATTTACTCAGTAAAAATACCCATTCACCTTGTTTACATTTGGAGCAAATGGAAAGGGAGAGAAGTCGGCATCTAAACCAGAAACCAGAGCAGGAAAGAAGGCAGAAAAGGAAACAGCAGACACTGAAGATGAACTGCCTGATAATCTGTTGTCTCCAACACCCAGATTTTTAGAATGAATGCTTGCAAATAGATAGTTTTAGAAAAAGGACAAGGCATTGTCTGTTTTCCTCCAGCTTTGTCCTCCAGCACTGGCAGAGGAAGAGAAAGGTGCAGAATCATCTGTTCCCTCCTGATACAGAGTAGGAAGTCATTTTCACAAGAAAACAGTGGAATTAGACTAAATTGCATGATATCTGCATAGAAATATTTTTACATGTTGAATCAAACTCTGGTGGGCCAATATCCTTCCTTTCAGCAGGAGAGATGCATCTTTCTTCAGGGACCTGTGCCTATTACATGCCACATTCAGTACTCCGGCAGCTTTATTGATGTAATATGTGAGGTACTGGAAAGAATAAATGCTTTAAGAAAAAAATATCAGCCCGGGGACAAATGGCATTATCGCTAATTGCGCTTTACTAATTCTGCCTACTCACAAGGAAAGGAGGTAATCTGGAAACAAAGTATGTGGTTATTGCAGGATGAAGGAATTCTGCTTGGAATTGCAGCTCGCAGTGACTCATATAGCACGAAGAGCCGAGGTGTGGGTAGCACTAGCAGACAATTGCCCGTAATGACTACCGCGTGCAACGTAATGAATGAAGCACTGAACAGAGAGCGCTCTGCAAGTTGCAGCTCTGTGAATGGCAAAGCCTTTCATTTTAAGCTAGAGCCCTGTATCACAAATATTATGTTTGATAAACACGTTTTTAAGATGTTTAAGTATACCCATGAATGGGGTAGAGAACTGAGACAGCAGATACCACATCTGATTTATAGAATTTCAGTCTGGCTGTGGCATTTTGCGAGACTCAAAATGTACTTCTATAAAGACAAACAATCATTTCTGAGAGGTACGTTCCATTTGGGGGTTGATGTCATCCATGGAAAGGATGTGGCTATTATTTTTATACCATTCCAAGCTCGTCTTTTCAGATATTCTATGTATATTCTGCTGTTTGTAAGCATTCTTCCACTACCCACCTGCAGTAGCACTGCCCAGGTTGTGAGCAAAAAGGGGTATGTGCCTCTGGCACAAGTCAAATATGCTATGATGGGGCACTAAAGACACTTGTGGCTGACATCAGACTAGCATCTATGGTTCCCAAACTGTATCTGGCCTCTCCACTGGCTGGGGATGCCTGGCTAGCAGCTAGTGTGCAATCAGTGGAAAGGGATAGATGGGCGCTTCATTCTCATGTCCATATAGCCCTAAGTAGTTGTGATAATGTTTGGCAGCTGAGCTGAAAGGTGTTATTTCAGGTGCAAGGGCCTTGCTTTGCAAAGGCTGGACTCTGAAATAGACCGAGGAATACTGATTTGTGAATTATTCCTAGTCTTCTGTTTGAAGAAGTATTTTAAATACAGTAATGATTGCATCTTAATAATCAGATATATTTGTAAAGGCTTATCATGGGAACCCGTAGTTCTAAGGACGATAAGAGGCTATATAATGAATGAAGCACTGAATAAGTAAAGACTTCTTTGCAAGACATCTTTTATGTGAATGAGAAGCCTGTGATTCGAAGCTAAAGCTTTACCTTTGATCTTGATCTGAAAGTGTCCTGAGCGCTGTGTTGCAAGACACTTCTTGCAGTGCAGCCCAACCCTTAGTGTCACCACCTTGGCTTAGCAGCTAACATAGGTCAGATACTGAAACTGCATTTACCGACATCAGGGTGAGTCCTATAGTCAAAGCAGCCCCCTGCAAAGCCAAATCAACAACAAAACCAAAATTATTAGTTCACAGGAATAGTGTGTTACTCAGAACCAGTTTTATCTAACTGATTCCAATCTATTTTCCAGATTTTGAATATGACCGCTTCTAGTTTCCAAACCGACTTTGATCACGCTGAGCTTTAGCTGGATCTGAGTTGTTGCTCTTCTTCTATGCCCTGATCTCAGTGTCTGATCTCTGTGTCTATGCTACCTAATACTTCCTGGGCACAGGAAGTCCGCAGGAAGTCCAAATACCAGCCAATGAATGCAGTTGATCACCTTCGTCCCACTTATTTAGTTGGGGTCTAAAACTCTCAGTCCTGTGGAAACAAGCCAAGTCATAGATACTGCCACTTTTGCTGTATACTCAAAGCAAAATCACTATACCCAAGGAGAAAAATCCATTTCTGACATAGTTCTAATCAGGGAATCAAAAATGGGAGAACGTGAGCAAATCTAGGGCACATTTGCAGCGCAGGGTTAAATTAAGATAAATACTGAGAAGTGCGTAGTCTTTGGGCCTTGGGGAAAAAATAGTCAATGCAGAAGTTTATATCATTTATAAAAAGGAAGGTGATCTCATGTGCTACAGAATCACGGAAGTGAGAAATGGAAAAAATGTACTTGATCATCTTGACCTCAGTTTAGGCTTGTTCTGTGCAATACATTTTCTGGTGCCTTCTCCAGATTTCTTTTAAAGGGGACTAGGGATTTACTGTTTGTTGCAATCTTTGTTCACTTCTGGAGGATGGTTGACACTCAGAACTGAGTGGGGAACCTGAGTTTTCTTTGTCTTAATTTCAGGTCGTATCTCCCTTTCTCTCAGATAAAGACTGTTTGGCTCCTGGCACTAATTGCACTGGAAGAATGGACAGCTTATCCCTGAGCAACAACAGTAGTACTTAATACAGAAATCACCACTATCAAGAAATTAAAATGCTAAGGCATGTTTCTTGAATTAAAAATATGAGAGTCAAATACTGATGGTTACAGCCTGCTCATTGATGGGTCAACCTGCACAGAAGAATCGGGAGTGGACAGTGGGTTGTGCTGCTGTTTAGCCATGACTGTTCTCACAGCTTGATTAAAACGGGAAAGAATGGGGAAGAAAAGCGAGTCTATAAAGGTGTCATGTGTTGAAAAGGTCTAAATTGAAAAGGTTAAGGGTCTAAAGGTAAAAAACTGAATGGCTAAAGGAATGGACGGTTTCACTTATTTTTGTGTCCAATTTGAAACATCTTGGAGAATTTCCCAGAGGCTTACTTGCGTAGCCATTAGACTTTCTCCAAATCTCACAGCCTCCATGAATCTGAAGTCCACTTTCTCCATGCCAAGCCATTGGCCTCTCACGAGACTGAAAGCACTTGGACTTCAAGCATCCAATAGGGTACAGGCCCAGATCTCTCCTGTATTTCAGATTCAAATTGCTTTTTCTGTTTTTCCTTAGTTTTGAAGACAGTTTGCTTGACATAGAATCTAATCGGACCAGTTGCAGTACCAATGACAGAAGAATAAAATGTCAGAGAGGTATTTTTAGTGAAAAGCCAGCCCTATACTTCATTTAAAAATCTCATGCCTGAGAGAACGTTAAAGGGACCGGGTTCTCCATGGCTCCTCAGTGACCCCCACAGATGCTTCCTGCCTTGATTTCAGTGTGTTTGTAGCCTTTTGTAGCTTACTTGCATCCCACGCAGACATCCCTTTACCAACATCCGGTGAACCCCTAGCTGTGTTTCCTTATGAGCGCTCGGCTTCCTACAGCAGAGGGACGGGTTTGAGGCTGCTTTGCTGTAGCCAAGCACACAGGGAGCTTGGCTCACCGCTGCAATGATGCAAACTGTGGTAAACGAATGGCCTCTGTTTGACCAAGGCAATAAATACGGTAACATTTCTGTTTGATTTTTAGCGTTGACTCAGACTTTGTGTTTAAGTGCAGATAGTGAAGGCAAGTGGCTCAGGAGCGTAAAACCACAGCCAGACTCTGTCGCTGCTGGCACCATTCCACACATAGTTTATGCAGACTTCTTCCAGCCTCTCTCCTGCAAGTGCACCACTTTTCCCTGATAGTAGTATTAAATCACTGCTCAAGCGTGTGATCAGCCACCAGTCACCTGTTTTTGGAGCAGCTCAATCCCAAGCCAAATAAAAGCTTTCTAGCTAGTAATGGCATGCTAGTACACCTGGTGCACTACCTTGCAAATAGCTCCCTGTAAATTTATGATATGAATCTTAATATAAACTTTACGGGAAGTTTTCAGCCAAATGTAACTGCGGGTCTGAATTTCCCTCTCTCCTCTCCTCCCCAAAATGTTCTTTAACTCCTCTGCTGGGAGCAATGCTTGGCCATTAAACCATAATGTTCAACTATTGAGTTGGAAATAGGCTTGGCACAAAGGGTTACCTAAAGCTTACACAAACCAGTTTTTCCAGGTTGTGTGTGAGGAGTGTGGTTTAAAAGAGTGGAAAGTTACCAGAAGCAGCACAAAGCCAGGTGTTAGTGGATAATCAGAAGGAAGGATCACTGAAACAACTGGGAAGCCTTAGCCAGGAGGATGGGAGAGACAAGCTTGCACTTACAGGGGGGAGTTACGACAGGGTCCCTGAACTCAGAGAATGCAAAACACGAGTTGTAAAGGCAAACCTGAGCTCATTGTAAGTCACTTTCCCCTGCCTCACTATAGTGAAGAAACTGAGGCAGAGAAATACGCACAGTATATATTATTTGTATCAAGAGCTATTTCCTTTTCATGCCACTGTGTAAGCCTTGGGTCTTGGTTTTCTGTGTGAGGCACGTTTATGCGATGATATACACGTAGCGTGTGCATTGCGTGTGCACATACACCGTCTCATGCATGCCATCTGCCACTATAGAGTTGAGTGGTGAAAAGGAAGGCTTTGCTTTCTGCGGTAAGGGAGGTGCTCAAAGCATGGGGAAGCGGAAGGCCAGCACCCAGTCTTCTGGGTAGGGAGGCAGACCACCATCTCTCAGACAGCCTGCTAGATAAGGAATTTGCACCACAACAGTATAGATAAAAATTCACGAAGAGGTTACCCACTCTAATTCGTGTAATGTCCAGTCTCCCCGACTTCTTGCTTATGCCAAATAGGCTCTTTCAGCCAGTTTTCTTTACCTTTGCACCATCATTGCACCCCAAGAGCAGATGTGGAGGCAGGGAACACAGGCAGTGCCTGGTGGCTTCCAGAAGTTGCAAGGACACAAAGACGGGACGTGCAACACAGAGGTTTCCTGCGCAGCCAAAGAGGCAGTTTCACCAAACCTGTCATTCTGAAATAAGCCTTTCCCCCTGCTTTCTGCTCCAGGGCAGGCCCAGGAAAGCAGGGGGCAAAGCCTTTCCCTGTAGGCACCTTACCTTCTCCTGACCTTGCCCACCAGGGCTGCTGTGAGCAGGCTGCCTGTTGCTGCAGGGGATGTTCAGCAGATGTAAATTTTTTCCAGTGCCTTGTGAGCTGTTGGGGGATGAGGTGAATCCCACCGTATAGCTGGTAGCCAGTGCTCCAGTGCTCCATTTATGGTTGGACTTGATGATCCCAAGGGTCTCTTCCAACCTAAGTGATTCTATGATTCTATGATTGAAGGCATTAACTGGTTTTCTGCTGGCTGTGACCTAACGCAGGCTTAGATGTCTGCACTGCTGTTGGCCATGTTCAGTGAGGCAATTGCCTGCCTTTGGGAGCTATTTTGCATAGAGGAGACTACATAAGTGCAAGGTGTAGTGATGTATATTTAAACAAAAAAGGATCAGAATCTAGTCCATCAATGAAATGGCATAATTAACCTTAATTCTTACTGGATTTTGTTGCATCTCTTCCTTTTTGCGTGCTTCCCATCATGTATTTTAGCCACAATGTTCAGTTCAGAATACTGAAACAAGTGTATGAATGTTTTGAATCTCTTTCTTCTGCTGAGACTTTTCAGGCAAAGGAAGATTGGAGGTCAATAAAAATCTGAAATTTTTCTCCTGCCAAACCCTGTGTTGTCTGCAAAACCTCATGCCGGCCAACCCCTTGAGAAGACACCACGCAACGCCTGGCCGGAGGCGCAGGCCGTGTCTGCACCACCTCTCTGCAGCCAGACACCTCGCGCCTGAGCAGGCAACATCCCCGGGGGAAGGGATGCCCTGCGCCGAAACCGCCTGTGCTCAGAGGAGCCCAAAATGCCGGTGATGAGAGCAGCTGCGGGTGCTGCCCGTATGGGGGGCCACCATCCCTGCCACCAGTGGGGCACCATCCCCGTGGAGGCAGCAGTGGCAGTGGCTCAGCAGGGAGGCAGCCACCTTTTGGCGTGAGGCCGGTGTCACCCTGTCCCCGGGTGCTACGGGGCGGAGGGAGGGCGCCTGGCAGGGCACAGGCAGGCGGGCAGGAAGAGGAGGGCAGGCTGGGGGGGGGGGGGGCAGGGGAACAAAAGGAAATTCATTGATGGAAAGCAGAGGGGGTTGTGGTCCTGTTTTTATTTTTAACAACGGGCAGCTGTGAATTTTTACGCAGGATTATTTTAGGTCTCAGGCCATGCTGTTTCATGCTTCGTCGGGTGCCTGAGTTTCCCCTCCAGCTATCTGAATCCAAGTGATATTATTTGCAATTACTTCAAGAAAGCAGAAGCTCAGAGGGAGTGTCCTTGGTGAATGGCTGTAATTTCTGTGCTGTGGCTGCCCAGAAGCTATTATGGCTCTGCTATCTCTGGCTGCCTGCCAGCGGGAAGGATTCCTTCCAGAATTAATTGCATTTCCCGCCTTATAGGTATTCCAGGGAGTGGGGAGCGGGGTTGCAAGGGGTGTATCGCCTCGCCAGTAAATAGCAACATGTCTTCTCATGTGCGCTGTGGAAGGGCAGCATGAAGACAGACATGCCACTGATTTTCAGGTCTCTGCCCATAGCTGAAAGTTATTAAAGAGAGGTGGGAAAGAGAAAAAAACTCCAGTGTTAGGCTCATTCTTGTTTCTGTTACGGAGGAAGTGGGGGCTGTGCCTTACTCACAGTGACGTGCAGAAGCTGTCGCCTCTTTGCTTTGCTGCATGAAAGGAGGACATGCAAGAAAACTGCAAGCTCAGGGTCTTTGGCTTTGTTTTTTTAAAATGTTATTTATATAGAGCTACCTTGACTGCATGTATATTGTATGGTGAGTAGGTGCTCAGAGTTGAACTTGCCCCTCATCTACACGACATAGCCACGTTTGGGGTGCAGCCTTTGAGCAAGTTTTGAGATGTGTTGGCTGAGCTCAGCCTGCCTTTAGCACAGGGCCCTTGCTTTTAGCACGGGGCAGGAGAACCCTGCTGTTCCCTCCCTGGTCTGCTCTCACATGTCACGTGTTTCTGTCACACCAGCTACCGGTAGGAGGGGCATCCAAGGCAGGGTGCCAGGGCACACGTCACAAGGGCAGGTGGGAACTTTTAGGCAGGTGCAGTATCATCCTGCCCATGCAGAGCTTCTGGCCTCCTCTGGTGAGCAGCGTGGCCCTGGGGCAAGGAGCACAGGGAGCCACAGCCCCTGTCCCGGCACCAGAAGGCACTGCTGGGATTTGGCAGATCTGTGAGGTCTATTTATGAAAAACAGCCTGTAAAGCTCAACGGCATGATGGCTATTCCATCCCTTATCACACAGGGAGCCCTGCCAGCCACCCCCTGGCGTGGGCTGCATTCATGTGGATGTGCCGGGTCCATGCGGAACAGACGCTCCTTCCCCTTCCCCCTTCACAGGAAGGGAAGGAGGCATTGCCTGAGAAAGCTCCTTCCCTCCCTCCCTTCCTCCCTCCCTCACTGTATAATGAGCTTACAGGGTGGATTTCAATATGGCCCTATAGATTTCTGCTTGGCAACTTCAGTATTTTTACGAGAAGGCATGTTAAGACGTTGTGTATCAGTAACAGTTCCATTAGATGTGTTTGACAGACCTGAAGTGGTGGTTAGGTAGCAAGAACCAGGCAAAGGGGAAGAAAATATAAAGAGAAAAGGAGAGGGAAAAAACCCACAACAAAATCCCTTTTCTTTTTCTCTCTCTTTTAACACCGAAGTGCCAAAGACCCCAGTGCTGAGACCTTTTGTAAACTGCCATGAAAATGTTCATGTTGAGAAAGACACCAATTTATTAAAGCACTGGGGTCATTTTGTCTGCTGTGTTTTGATCCCTTCCTCTACAAGGGAACAAAGAAAATTAGAAAATAAGCTAACTGTTCATGTAACCTAAATGGAAGCAGAAAATGCTGCTGCTGCACGTCTGCACAGAGACAGCTGCTGCCCTTCCCTGGTTCAGCTCCATTCACTTTTGTTCTATTGCACCAAGACTGATGTAGTATAATGTTATTGATAATATTTGTGTACGACAGGTTAGATAAATAAGATTAGTGATATGTGAGAAGGGGCCACAATCGTCTTTCTTCACCTGTCAAGCTAAACCTAATTCATTCAACACCTCTAATGAGCTTGGGTGGCTACTCATGGTATAGGGTTCATGCTGAAAACATACACTGGACTCAGCATATGAGCAATGTTACAAATCATGGGCCAGATCCCCGGAGGGATTCAGATGGCTGACGGATGTCTTACATCCCCGCATTGCTGCTTGGCTGCACATAAACATGGAAGACAGTCAGTTCTCTCAGGGTCTGTGTTTCCATCCATGAAATCACCGAGGTACCGGTGCTGCCGCCTCTACACGTGCATATACCCATCCTTCCCAACAGCTTGCACCTGAGCACAAGTGGGAATCACAAACCTTGTCTGCTTCACCTTTGGGCTCCAGAGCAGAAACTTACAGTAGGATAAAAGGAACACAATGCCACCTTGAACCCAGCAGCAGTGGAAAGCCCATACATGCAGTGTGACCACTCTTCCCATAGCTTCCCCACACAGAAGCAGGGAAAGGACCATATAGACTTTCTACCCCGAGTGGCACATGGGAACTTGTGAGCTGTAGAGCGCTGGCAGACAGGCACGCTATTGCAATCTCTCCCAGCTAAACTGTTCTGCTTGGCATAAATAATTAAATGCTATTGGGTCGCACAAGAAGAAAGTGAGATTAGCTTGGGAAGGCGCTCGCTTGGGAGACGGAATAGTTAGACTGAAATCCCTGTTTGGGCTTTTCATTATTTACACTGAGCGGAACATTTTTTCCAGAAGAGAGATTAAGAGACACCCACCCAATTTAGCAGTCTGCTTATCATTAAGTTTAGCAACGGTCAGGCAGAACATTAAGATGACGACCAGTATATATCTGCTTAAACAGAATCTGGTCTTTTGTTTACCATTCCTAAGTAGACAAAAAACGCACAATGCTTGCTTTGTGCACAGCTCCAACATCAGTAATGCAATCAGAATTTTTGTAAGAGAGCATTAGTATTTCCCTAGTAAGAAATCATCTGACTTTCTAGTCATAGGCACTGAATTAGTAGAAATTATACAGATACCTAGAAATGATTGAGTGCTGTTGCAGAAAGGTGAAATTTTAAATTAGTGCTGTCTCATGCGGGATGCAGTGAAAGAGGCAGCTTACAATGTGAGATAGGTCATCCATACCAGAAAGGAAATCACAGATTTGCTTATTTGTTACAGATGCTTTAAATGTGAACTGCATAAACAAAAGGATCCCATTCACATGATAGAAAATGTTTATTTAGAATTCAGAATTTGCTTCCATTAGCTACTGTCAACAAAATGACCTTGGTGTTAAAATATTAGTGGAAAATTTGATTTAGCTGGTGAGTGCTGCAAGTGGAAATAACTATTGTTGGCTGTCTGCGTGAAAATGGAGAGCTGATGTGACAGCTGATTTGGTTGAACATGTCATAGCTGTATCAACCCACAGTAGCCAAGGGTGGTGAAGTCTGGGCTGTGGTCACTGAAAAAAGCATTGAGAACGTGGAGAGCCTGGGATCCCATACATGGTTAGACAGCTTGAGCTGCTCACTAAACCAAGAGGTATGCCTCAGTAATTTGTTGAGAATATTTCTGGAGCAGTACAGCTCACTCAAACAGCTGTTTTGCAGTAGGTTTGGAGTATAAGATTCACACTTATTTATCACTGTGCACACTCCTGCTGAGGTTACTGGACAGAGAAGTTGGGGGTCATGGTTGGCCAGGGAGCATCCTGAGACAGGAGGGTACAGCGGTGTCCTTCATGTCCGCCCTGCTCTGATTCCCTAGAGTTGTGTAGCCCCACTGCACCCCACAGCTGATCTCATACACCAGCTGTCCGAAGCCAGCACATTGCCATTGCTGTTGCCATCAAGACCATGCAGACTCCAGGCTCTTGAGACCTTCATTCCCCTCCAGGGTCAAGAGGAGTGCTTGCGTTTTCACGTGCGACTAGAGCTTCAGAGGGACTGCGATGCAGAATTGCACACAGTGACTGCTCTTCTATGTTGTGAACTGCACTGAAATGTTGCTAAAATACAAAGGAGTAGTGTTGGTGTTGTTAAGCAGAAGGTATGCTGCCAATGTCAGGAAAGCTATTTATGTCAAGGTTTTCAAACTCCCAGATAATCTGGGAACTACTTAAAACATACACTTACTCTGCTCGTGTAATTTATTTTGCCTATGAGTCGCTCTCTGATTTCACTCCTTCAGTGCTATTAGCACTTCTCATCAACTATTTCCTTGTTAGAGCATCAGTTGGAGAGCTTTCATGTGCTTGTTATCGCTAAGAAAACTTCTTTGCATATCCATCACATATGATTTCCCTTATCTGTGTTTTTCAGACTACATCTTGGCAGGAATACACCACAGGGCAGTATTAGCGTTCCATGTTTTCTGATTAAGTCACTAGCCTCATCAGTGTGCCAACATACAATAACACCATGCCGTATTTTAAGCTCACGTTAGACAAACAAGCTGTTCAGGGATGTTTCCCAAAGGAGAAAATGGCAAAGCTGGGGACGAAGGTTACTGTCCCAGTTTGGACCCCATTCACTGCATAAAAGGGTCAGAAGGTTGTAAAGGGATCCTAGCGCTCACTGATTTCGATAGCAGAAAGCAGAAACATGAAAACCTTCTGAAGACTGTTCTTGTAAACAGGACTGAAAGTGAGCAAAAATGGCCCTAGGCGCCAAACACTTTAAGGTCTCCCTTCAAATTCTGATCTGCATCTCCTAAAGGTGGGATGCAGGATCACATGCAGAGTATTTAGGTTTCCTTACATCTGCCACTGGTCTTTAGAGCTACTTACGCCTTCTTGCACCTGCAAACTGGGGCTGAAGGATGGAAACACAGGGCAAAGCAGAAAGAAATTTTCCTTCTAGGAACTTCTGTGCTTTGCTGTAATTGCCTCTTCTGCTCCCTTCTCAACATGCAGGTTATATAAAGTTCTCTCAGCTCCATGGCAGTCTGAAAAAGGGATTTAGCTTTTTGGAGTGAAAATGGGGCTGATGCGATGCTCAGAAATGAGGGGACAATTGCAGTGTAAAATTGGCTTGCATGTGCGCGACAGACTGGATGGTGATGTGAAAGGAAGATTGTAAGGGCTGATTTGATTAAAAGGCTGTGAAAGCAGCGTCTGAATGGGCATGTCTGGAATGAAAGGGCGTCTGGGGGGACCATTTTCTTGCAGGGTGGGGCTTTTGGTGCTTGGCTCTGTAGATGCTGCCTACAGAAACGCTAGGATTTAAGAGCACACACTTGGCTTTAAGTTTGGGTCAGGCCATATTTTCAAGGGTGTGCATGGATACACGAATAATTTCAAGGATTTTAATTTTATTTTCTGAATGTAAGGGAAAAATTGTTTTTCTTTTCAGAGGTAGGGTTGTACTTTAGGAGTTCTGTACAAGACCTTTGCAGTATCATGTAGCATCTGCCTACAACAGGCCCTCTTTTCTCTGTCATATTATCATTTAATGAAAGATTTTCTATATAATAAGGACAGTCCGGAACAGGGAAAAATCACGAAGCTTACAGGATCGCGTGAATGTGTTTCATATCCAGACATCACGATGGGTTCCAACACAAAAATGTTGTCACAGTACAAACTATTACGCTTACTGTTAATGACAAAAGGAGCTTCATGTTGACAGCTAGACAATAAACAAGATTTTGCTCTTCTGTAATAGATACATAGTGAAACTACATCTGACAGTCACACATAGCAAACTATTTAAATATATAAGATGTGCTCCAAAACCCTGCAGAAACAATCTGCTGGCAGCAGCACTGTGCATTGGTAACATGCCACTGACAGGTGCCTATGGTTAAAGATATGACCAAAATTTTATATGTTGCCACAGACATTTAAAGAAGGGAAACTGAAGCACATGTTGATTCATAAAATGTACTGGCCTTTGCTTTTTCTTTCCTTAGTAATCTCTAATCAAGTTGAAATTGTCTTTCTAATGAGTTATTTGCTACCACAAGCCCCAGTGCTTTATTCATGGACATTGTTGAGGTGCCTGGGCAAAACCAGTCATAAATCATTACTCACATAGCTGAAATTTTTGTCAACATCTTTCATTTCCAATTTGTATCAGGACAGGGCTTGCACTCACTTGAGTGCACCGAGTGACAGGTTGAAACCCGAGCTGGGCTTAAAGTGATTTCCATGCACAAGAGGGCTCCTCTCCTTCGGTGGGAAGTACACGGGCAGATTCTTACTGTGTTGTGAGACTCAGTAAGTATTCACAATATTTATTGAGCATAAAGTTGCCTCCATTAGATGAATTTGTATCAGCGGAGTTATTATTCATATGTGACAGACATAAATAATAGAGCCAGAAGACCCCAGTGTGCTGCAGTCTCAAAGCCACATGATATGCAGAGATTTGAGTGGGGAGCATAAGTATTATGCAAGTGATTTGTTAATGAAAACGTGTAATTTAGGGAACACTCATTTCTAAGGATGGAGAAAAGGGTCTTTAAGTAGGAATCTTATATCAAGTGGAAGTGGTGTAAACTGACTTTAAGGGTCTCTGATTTATATTTAATAAGAAAGCAGCAGCACAAAAACAAGCCTTTCAAAAGCTAGAAAAAGCAAGCCTGTCCCTCACCCAAGCCTCAGGAAATAGGGTCAGGCTCCAGGGGAAAGAAAAGGAATTTATGTAAATACACAAACTCCAGCCGGAGGTTTAGTTGAAATATTTGGTCATTTAGAATCTGAAATAAAAACCTTCCGCAGAGCTAGCTGCCTAGCTTCTGGGGCCTGGTGGAGTAACATGTTCCCTTGTGTTTTTATTCATGTCACCATAATGAAAGCTGACTTGCTTTTTGAATAATATATACTTTATCTACATGGTGAGAGGAACTGAAATGAACATCATTTACTGCAGGTTTATTTAAAGGGCGCCTCATACTAAACAGAGTGCCCATTATAGCTGTAAGGGTTTTTCAACACAATGGAAAAACTAGTGGAAAGTACATTTTCATTGTAAGCAAAATACCTTTGAAAAGCTGGTGTCTCCTGCCTTGTAAACGGATGAAGGAGATATTGCATTGGCAAAGTACGTGCTAGCTTTGGGATGTCACATGGCCAAAGAACCAGGACCTGGAAACCTTGAGTCTTTTTATGACAAAACATATCTGTATCTGAACACAGAGCCAAACAGACTTTGCTTTGGCATTTCCCTCAGCAATGTCTGGATGTAAAAGGAACAAGATTTGGGGCTTGCCTTGTCACATCACCCCTGCCATACAGATGCTGGAGGAGCTGTTACCCCATTTGACACCTCTTTCAGCAGCTTCTGCAAGGGACAGCGAGCCATCAGTTGCTGCTGGCATGCAGCAGTCAGCTTATCCCCGTAACAAAAGACTAGAGACTGCAGCTGGAGCTGGCGAATAGGTGGGGAGCAATAAAGGAGTGGAGGGAGTCAAATTGTAGAAATGTCCCTGGTAAAAACGTTAGTAGTCACATAAACTTTTGGGGATGGCTTTTCCTCCGTCATCTTGTTCTAAGACCGATTCAAATGATCTCAGCAGCCATTACTGCTGACTACTTTTACGTCTTGTATAACAAAACACCCCATAGTGCATCAGCCACCAGCTGATCAGGGCAGGCAATATTTGCCCTGGATATTCAAGCAGATCCTGGACCTGCAGTTCTGCTAAAATGTCAGGAAGCCACAAAGCATTTACATGCACAGCTTCCTCTCTCCTTCTTTGTCCTAGTTAATATATCCCCTTTGCAGTACGCATAGAAGATACTGCAACAGAAAGCAAATGATTTAGGATTTAGCTGCCCTTCCACATGTGCCTCTTCCAGAGATCACTGGGATGCAGGACCCTACCTTGCAAAGCTGAGAGGCAATGAACACGGCAAGAAGTAGCAGTGCATTTTTCATGCCTCAACTATTGTAACTCCCTCTGCTATGGGCTGCTCATGTCCCGGTCCTCCAGATGAGCGCAAATGCAGAATTCAGCTGCCTGATTTACTTCACCTGTGCAAGGAAGCCTTAACGACACCTACACCATTACCTTTCTGGTAATTATTTTAAGGTCACATTGCCTTTCCATCCCTGTCTGGGTCCAACACAAGAACACAGTCCTCCACCTCATTTTTGGTTACCGTTATTAATGTTGTTTTGGTGAATAAAAAAAAAAGGCAAAATGACAGAGTATATAAACTCTAACAGTAAACCTTCCCAACAGTTTTTGCAGTAGAAATAGGTCCTGGACATGAGGAGGAGTTCTGTGAAGCTCGGAAGTCTAATGGATGAAATTCATATACTCTCATCCCATCCTAGTGGTAGAGCAAAAGCAAGCTTTTCTTTAGGCACCTGCGTCTCCCCTGACTGGTGGGAAATGCAGCCTTCAAAAGTGGACGGTTCTATGAAATGGATAAGGAAAGGTGGGCCCACTTTGATGTATTGTTGTTATACTAGAACAAAACTCATTCCAGGAAATGAATGCCAGCAGCCATATGAGCATACAGCTGGACAGAACATCTGTGTTTCAAGAACACAGTGGGAAGTGACCATATGCACAAGGAATCCTAATGCCTTTGTTCAAAGCTCAACATGAAACTATAACAGGAAGCCTTCCTGGTGATTAAAACCAGAGCCTCACCGCAACACCTGACAGCCAAACAGGTATGAGACATTTAGACATGGATAAACCTTATATTAATGGAGGATCATTACATCTAAATTAGTTTTCTTGGAAGTCGAAACAGTTTCATTTTTAAGAGTGTCTGTGCACAAGCCAGCATGAAGCAATCCAGTCTAGAGGCAAACTAAGGACAGAGTTGTTCAGCGCACCAGAAGCAGGGGTAAGACCATAAGACTGGGGACTGTAAACATCCTCATGGTTTCATGGGACTCTCTGGGTATCAGGAACCTCTGCCACCAGCTGAGCTGTGATTTCAGTTGCAGAGCTTTATAGCCCAGAGCATCAGTGTTGGGGTTTGGGTTTTTTTTGAGGAACATGAGATGCGGTCTAGTAGTAATGAGCTGGAGCTCTAATATTAGAACTGCACATGATGTTCAAACATGGACTTGCTTCTGCTAGCAAAACCCCTCACACCAATGCTTGCAAATAAGGCAGAGCAGGAAGTATTTTCCTGGGCCTGTACAGTTCTCTGCCAAGAAGGATCTGAGTCTCTCAGGAACTGTAAATAGTCCCAGTACCTTCTAAGGTAATTAACTGTACAATGGGCCTGGTGTTACTCTACGATTAGTTAGCACACAGGATTTTTAACTAGCACAGTGAAGAGAGACAGAGCCCCAGTAGGATGCAGAGCTCCTTGCGCCTGCAAGGAATCTGGGCAGGATCCAGACCTCGGCACTAACCACAATAACACATGCAGCTTCAAGGGGAAGGATTCATTTTACCTAATTGAAGTCGTTCAACAGGTAGGCACACAGCCTAAGATAGTTGTGTGGGTTCTTTCTGTAGTTAATGGAGGGATATAGGCATTTCCATGAGTAATTTGTCCCACTCATCTCAGGTAGCAGCCAATCTCATGTAGGATTTCTGCAGCTCTCTTCCCATACTTCGTTGCAAATCCAAACCCTTGCATTCTCTCTTTGGTCCTTGATTAAATGCATGCTCAAGGGAGCTGATTCACCAAAAATATGTTTCCTTTCCTCCTCTCCTCTCCTCTCCTCTCCTCTCCTCTCCTCTCCTCTCCTCTCCTCTCCTCTCCTCTCCTCTCCTCTCCTCTCCTCTCCTCTCCTCTCCTCTCCTCTCCTCTCCTCTCCTCTCCTCTCCTCTCCTCTCCTCTCCTCTCTTCCAGTTTAGCTTTTGTCTGGATAAGTTCTCATAAGTGGTTCACAGTACAGTTTTAGGATGGGAGTCTAAGCATCATACATGACATACATAGACTAAATGCAAAATTTTGAGAAGATGCAAGTTGAGATTAACACCATGTTATTTTTCAAGGTCATGGCTGGGGAAGGAATAGAGAAGAGGAAGGGGAAACCATTTAATTTCACACAGTTTTCACAGGAAGCGTTAAGCCTGAGGATGAAGCACACTTTGAGGTAGTCTGCCCACCCCTTCTTCTGCCTGGTGACCTCTGCCTCCTCTCTTTACCTCAAAGTTGTTCCCTGTAGTAATGTGACCTTGATAAAGTGAAGTGAGTCACGCACATACTCTCGCCACACTGAAGAAGTGAGGAGGGAACAAAGACTGGGAAAGAGCTGAAAAGTAAGCTGTGTGAGAAGGGACAGTTGCAAAACTGTACAGGGAGGTCACACAAAATTTGCTTGAAGTACTGAATACACCTCTTGTCTGCCTGGTGCCCCAGTGTCTGAACAATAACTCAAGAAAAGCCTCAAAAAGCAAATACTTGCTAAGAAGGAATTTCCTTTGTTTTGGAGCTATTTGTTAGTTTTTATCTTCATGTCTTAAAACTATTTATGTTTCACTATGATTAGCGGTTGCAGTCCTTAATTCAGGCACTTAACTGTTTAATCTAGTCCTAAAACCAGCTAGATTTTAGAGATAATGAAATATTGACCCTCTGATGAGTAAAAACACAAATCCAGAAAGAAAACCCTGATGTTCCACCCAATCCCCAGGCAAAAGCAGCATTTTGACTGAGAGAATTCTGCCTCTTGATTTCCTGCTGCCAGACTTTGGCCACCATTAATCATTTTAGTTAATCATATTTCATTTCAGTGGGACCAACTGTGGGTGAAGGTATGCCTCAGCAAGGGTACGTGAGAAAGAACCCGAGCCTTCAGTGGCTACAGGTAGACGGGAAACAAAAGAAACAACTCTTTGGTAATTCAACTCAGATTTTTCTCTCATTAGTTTATTACCATTTGAGCCCCACAAGGGTGTTACTAAGCCTAATCCACTTATTAAACAGGATCCTGCTCCCATGCATGTGGATGCAACCCTACAGTAGTTCCACTGGAGCTCCCGCTGTTGCCTTATTCACTTGACCAGGCAATTTTTATTCACATGAACACATCTAGAACATGTTAGTCGCATGAATGGCTCCAGATTTTTCTCCTAGGCTGGCAGGCTCAGCTCCAGTTTCAGGCACCTGCATTCACTTGACCGCAGTGTAGGTGCTGTGAGCCTGGTGTTCAAGCTCCTGCTGTAGGCGGTGGAGAGCTAGGGCTTGATTAGTTGCCTTCCTACCAGCGTCTGGCAGGGACAAAGACATCTTTGATTACCCTCGATTGCCTAATGGCACTGAGCACTTAAATTCAAGCGACAGACTTGAGCCCTGATCAGTTCAGCCAGTGGAGCCTAAAGAGGGATTTGGGGCACAAGCACAAGTGCTCACCTGAGGGTGAAGTCCAAGGGGTCTGGGCTGAACCTCCAAGACTATAGCAGGAGCATGGGCATGTAGCATGCAGGTAGGCACCTGAGCCTCTCCCAAGCCATCTAAGGCCATCTAAGTGCTCATGTGTGCACTGTTCACACGCTTAGCTGGCTACAGCTGGGTAGGCAGGGGAGTGGGATGCTCAGCCCACAGCAATACACACACCGGGCTCCCTGCAGGGTGTGTTAGTTTAGGCTCGATACTGCCTAAACCGTGGCCACAGGGCTTCTGGCTGCGCTGAGCAGAACCAGCTCAGGACTGCCTGCAAATGCCAAGCAGACATGCCCCAGGAATTAGGTATCTTTTCCCTCTTTCCCTTTTAGAAGTTTGACCAAATGATTATTATTTAACTAAGTTGAGTTTTCCATGTAATCAAATGTAAATACGAACCATTTATTTTCATTAGTGTTCAGGGATTATGATGGGTTCCATCTCTTTCACAGCAGTTTGTAGAATGGTGTTCATTACCAGCATTTGTTTTTCCAGCACATTCTTTCTGTCTGCAAGTTTGATACTTTGGTGCCTTATTTGATCTGCAGTGTTATGTCTTAAATCTGTCCCTGGTTGTATGTTGTCTTTTTAATTTTCAAACTGCATCAGAAGAATCCTTGAAGAACTCAGGCAGGCATCCAAAAAATATTTGCCACATAATGCTCCCCTGAGCACCTAAGTCTCTTGAGAGCAGTAGGACTTTCATTCCTAAATTCTTTCCCCAGTGAATACAAGTGTTGAATTTGCTATTTTCTGTCTTCAAGAACACAAAAATGTCCACAAGCAGAAATACTCTGAAACATTTTGATTCCAAAATAACCATGTATTTCATTTTGGTCTGTTTAATTGACATGTACTCCATTTCAGGTCACCTGAGGCTTGAACTGGATTTCTCTGTTGGGGTCCATTGCCTTGTGATGTTGTCATTTTGGAGCCTGATGCTCTTTTTTTTTCCCTGGAAAACAATTTGACCACACTATACTTCCCCTAATGATAAGACCTTCTCATAAGTGCTATTTGGGAAGAGCTGGCCTTCAGGAACTCCAGCCCAAAGCAAAATCTAAGTGCTTGTTCCTGTGTGTCTACGTGACATGATAAGAAAGGTTAAAATTGATCAGACTTGAAACTAAACATATTGAGCGCAGTCTTCTGAATTAAGCTGAACTTTTCTGAAAACAAAATTGAAAACTGAAAAAATTACATAAAGCTTCCTACTGATCATCTCTTATTACTTACTGGTGTAAGTAACTGTTGCCAGCTGTAGCACAACAAGTGATTCTAGAAGATATGTTATTCACCAGGCATAAAGTCGAATTTAGTGTCAAGGAAATAGAGGCTGATTTCCAGCCCTTTATAAATGTCATGTGTCAACTCTTCCTATGCACTAGCAAGTAAAGTCAAGCTACATTTTAATAAAAACATAAATATATCCTTGATAGCAGTACAATATGTAGCAAGACGCTTGTAGACTTGAAGTCATCTATTAAAGTTTATCAAACTGATTTTAGATTATTTTTATCCTGCTTTTTCTTATGCAAATATTTCTTAAGACAATACTTTCATTAGGTGACCAGACGAAGCAGTTCAGAAGTATAAAGTTTCTGAAGTATTGAAAATGTCAGATAACTGATTAATATGAGCGTATAAGGAAATATCACTGCCTGCCCAGACCCAATAGCACCCACATTTGCCACTCAGAGTTTTCCCCTGAACAACTAGCATCCAATTTAGCTCTCCCCAAGCCCTGAGTAGACACATTCGTGGTAATTATCACTTTGTAAATTGCCACTCATGGCTGTCTCTTTAAAGGATGGCATAATTACAGACTCATATTACAGATAATTTTATTTATTGGATAGTCTTTCCTAGACACCTGTTGGTAAATAGCTGTTCTTTAAGCTTTTTCTCTGTGAATACATCTCATAAATGCATCTTCAGAAAGTACTGTACATCGGATCTTTTGATTTTCCACCTCCATGTATTAGTGGGTCTTCTAAGATCTTGAAGATGCCATACAATGGGGAGGATAGCTAGAAATAAAGGTGGGTTCTAGAAAGCCTTTGAAGAGCTTATTGCCAAAGACAAAAGATTAAACAAAACAAAACAAAACAAAGGTTAACTTTTTTTTTTAATATGACATTTTACCTACTAGACTAACATTTTATTCTAGACTATCTCTTGATCTTAGAAAGCTGTTCAGTCTAGTTAAAGTGGCACAGAAGTATACACAGTAGTCTAAGGTACTCCCATATGAGAAGGGAATAAACTTTGCTTCTGTAATGGACGTGTTTTGTGCTTCCCAGTTCTGATTTGTACTAAATGAAATTGAACCTAAAAATTATCCTCCTAACTAGCATAGTGATTTGGGCATGAAAGCTGTATAGACATGGCTATGTAGACACTAATGTGTCAATGAGCAGGGAAAAGACAGAATACTACTATTATTTAACATCATTCTCTCTAATGCCAAACTCTGTTCTATTGGCTCAGGGACTCCACAGGTCCTTGGTAGTAAGACGCCAGCAGGTTTGTTGTATTTTTTGGAGTTGATGTGGAGGCATAGCATCTCAGTGCTGGATGCCTCATAGATTTCTCAGGAGTCTTGTGGACAGGGCAGATTGGCTCCACAGAGGATAAATATCCACAGGAAAAATATCCTTGGTGCTAGTAGAAAGACAGAATTCTCCTTTCCTCTTCTGCTCTCCCCTCTTTACATTCTCCAACAAGTTTGCCAAACAAAGTGGCCGTGCCACTTAGTGCAGTGGCTATTTCACCTACTGAAAGCACAGCATTAGCCTGACAAACAGTACCTTGCACACAGAGGAGGGTAGATTTAAACGTGAGCCTTCTGAGGTAACTGCACATGTGTTACATGAAAATGAGATGAATATTGATATGTATAGGTTTCCTGTTTGACACGGAAACTCCCCTGAAAATCATAGAGCAGCCTAATGGCAGCTCATATGGGACCTTATCATCTCTCCCTACAAAAATCCCTGAAGGTGGGGAGGAGGAAGGTGCCGTAAAGCATGCATCCAGATTGTCCAAGTCATTTTAGTGGGTTGGGCTATTGCTGTGGCAAGTGAATGCTACTCCCAGAAACACCCATTTCAAGTTGAATTTTATTTTCCTTTTCTACCAAATGCACCTCTGGCAGGGACTTTCCCGCTCCATTCCCCCTGTCCTGGTGTGGAGAGCAGCCCTGCTGTTTCTGGAGGATGAGGAGGGGTCAGCGCCTGGCAGGCAACTGGAATCATCCACACCTGAATGAGTAGTTGAGGATTTTTGGAGACTTTCCTGAGCAGGGGCTAGGGCTAGAATAGTACACAATCCCTTTGCCTTGGATGAAGTTACTGCCCATACCTGGACAAAGAGGTCCCAAACAACCTTGAGCAAACCACACATTGCACCTACACTTTATTGAAAACTCTGATCTCAGGTCCTGAAGACTGAGTTTGTTTTCCAATCTAGTTCTGTTTCCTAGGACACTAGGACACATCTTTATCAGCTTTTCAGGAACAATTTGTCTTTGTCATTCCAGTTAATTTTTCTGTGGGTTGCTATGGCATAGTTATATTTTGCTGTTGTTGCTGTATACAGGTGTTGCTGCAGAGAGCAGAGCCAGCATGCTCCCAGAGGGACACAGGTTTGCTTTTCGGTTCCTGGGGAGCTGGGATGTCTCTAGAACAACAGAAATGCAGAGAGCTATGGGCAGTTTTTCGGACTGCCAACCCGCTACCTGCAGGGCTGCAGTCCTTGTCCCACAGAGAATGGAGCACAACATACCCCTTGGGTTTGAGGTAAAGCTGGGTTTGATTCACGGGCTTCGCATAGCTTTCTGTGCCGCTCCAGGCAGGACATGAAGTGGGGTAGCTGACTCAGTCCCTGAGTGGGCTAGCTAGGAGCCAGCTCTGGGCTGGAAGCCATGCAGCTAGGTTAGTCCACTGCTATGTCTGAACTAACAGACCCTGCTTCACAGCATGCTCCCTTGCTCGTGCTTGAGTCAGTCTTGGTTTTGGGGCTGGTGGATGTCTAGTACTTGAGGAGCATGAAGACTGGGATGAGTTGAGCTTGTTGTCTGCAGCTGTTTGCATAGGCAGAAGCATCTGTCCCTTGCTTTGTAGCCCTCTTACAGTAGTTTCCTGCTCCCAGAACAACCAAGGAAATGGGGCTATTGCACACTGCGAGGCCCTCGGATATTACAACTGTAGGAGTTGTGTCAGAGGGGCAGATTAGAGGGAGCTAAAAGGATGCCGAAGCCCCTTCCCCATAGCCCCAGGCACTGTGGTGATTCACAGCAGCTTGTGATGGGGCTGCACAGCTTCTTCACTTGGCTTCTACCACCCTGCAGCTCTGAGGTGGATACCTACACCAAGATAAAGAGACATATAATATACACAGAGCAGGTATGGAGGAGCTACAGAGGAGGAAGTCACAGAAGCTGAATCTTCTCTGGCTTCCCCTGTATAACAGGCCACTGTAATATTCCCATTTTCCACTGCTTTGGGCCTCAGAGCGCTTCTGCCCAGAGTGTATCTTTTTTAGTTTAAAGACCAGAGAGACAATCCACCATTCAGCTTTTTCGTTTGTTCTGCTGGCTGATCTGCTTCGCTATTAAAACCCTCTTTTCCTACAGTGGAATAACCCCTGCCTTAAAAAATAAAAGAGGTATTAGTTGGAGACAGTTAAATCTGACCTAGAGTAAAATTCAGGAGTGAGTGAACTGTCCCCATTCCAAGATCATGTTATTGCCCACAACTTATCAAGTATTATTGCTTCTGGCAGTGTCTGTCCCTGAAATAAGAGGACCTCAATTTAAAGAACCACTTAGTTTCTCATATAAACAATGATGAGATATTAAAACATGTATGAGAACTGAAGGTTCCATCTGTCTTGTAAAAATAAGTCCCACATAGCCACATGTTACCGCACAGGCTTCCTGGTGGGAAAGTCCTTGTTCAGCTGGGCAGGATCACTTGTCATCACTAAGGAGGGGAAAGACACAGTCTGTCCTGCTGCCTCTCCCAGTCTGGCTGGATTGCTCGGTAGAACAGCTTTATGGTGATCGGGGTCACCACTATCACAATTTATGGGTGACTTGAGATTTTTCATTGCACTGTTGACCTTATGGCAGAGCACAACACCATGCCTAAGGCTGCAGTCCTTTCGGCTCTCTGAAGCACAGGTAATGCCATCGAGAAGACGGGGCACTGTCTTATCCATGGAGTTTGGTGAGGAATCTGCGCTCTGCCAGTAACCTGCCCTTATGCGTGTGTATTTTTCCCTTCCCCTTCTCCTATAGCTGTCACATAACCTCTTTGGAGCAGGCATTATTCCCCACTGTGTTTGTTCATCACACAGTGGAACAAGGCCTGTCCAGGCTATACAAATAGTTACACACCATGAAATACAGACATCATCTCCTGTCACACCATCGCCCACCAAGGAGGAGTACATCACTCTTTGGAAACTGCGATGCAGCATTAAGTAAACAGTTAAATTCTTATGGAACTCGGATATTTTGCTCCAACGCTTCCCCTTCCTTTTGTTTTTAACCTTGCCTTCCTGTCATATGTCATCCTGCCGCCCACCCCATCCCTCACTGCTGGCTGCATGGGCCTGGAAGCATGGCGGCTCACCTTCAGGAACACCACCGCTCTCCACAGCAAGGCTTGGCCATGCTGAGGCATTTCAGCGGCTCTTGTGCTCTCTTGTTGGACAGGAGGGCAGTTTGCAGGCTCAACATCCTTGGCCTGGAACCCAAAAATCTATCCCCGTACTTCCCACCGCCGTGGCCTGGTTGAGCTTCTCCACAATGGCAGGAAGGCGCTGGCCGCGGCCTTCCTCGGCTTGTGCAGCCAGCATCCCCATGGGCGTGTTTCTAGCCCATGTACCTGCAGACAACACGTTAGGAGAAACATCAGGAATACATCCAGCCAGCGTTTATTGAAATGAGAGAGTTCAACAAATGACGGTTCTCAACAGAGAGAGCAAGTGTGGAGATAAATGAGAGCTCTCAACAGAGAGAGCAGATTGCTATGAGCAGGCAGGTGCTCTCACCGGGCAGATCTAATGCCAAAGCAAAAGGGGAATGCAGAGCAACGTGGGAACATGCAGGAACGATAGGAGATGTTGGTGGAGGCAGCAGTGAGACCAGTTTTTCGGAACGGGTGCTGGTGCGGTGCTGCCGGACTTGCTGCTGCCCTGGGAGCAGAGGGAGAGGGAGGACTCAAGCTGTAGGAAGGGGGAGGAGGCACTGTAAGAACCATTTTGGAAGGGAAATGAAAACTGAAGAACAGGAGGCTCCCTGTTTGGGAAGCCAAGTAATAAAAGCACTGAAGTAGCCGAAACAATAAATGGCTATTGCTCATTAGTTTCCTGTTTGTTATTTGCTGGCTGAAAAGAAATGGAGGTTATGGGAAATGGAGGGGATTTTCTTGAAAGTTCTGGGATCAGGAGGACATAGAAAGGAGGATGGGGGTGGGGAAAGGGGAAAAGGGAAAGGTTCGCAGCAGGGGCTTCCCCAAAAACATCGGATGCAGGCATGTGCCAGTCTCCTGGCAGAGAGGCTCCATCGCTGAAGGGCAAATGACTCATATGAGACCAGAGGAGTGGAGCAGAGGGTCAGACCCCACTGTCTGGGTGCAGAAAAACTGTATGGCATACTGCAGTGGTGTGCTACTCGGGTCAACATCGGGAAGTGGTGAAGGAAAAAGCTGCCTAAATCCTGTGGTGTCTTGACCCATATAATCAACTCCTCCTGGGAAAAAATGAGGGTTGTCTTTTGTGGCAGATCTGTTAAGAAAGCTGCCCGGGAGAATTCAGTATCACAACAAACCTTTGAGGCCGGTAATAGGCACTAACACACTGCGCTCAAGGCCTACCTTTGCTCCTGTGACCAGACTGAGGGCACATGATGAATTTCAAGCTTGCCTTGAAATAGCAAGGGTATATTTAATACAACATTTCCAACAAGTTAAATCAGACTGGGGAAAAAAGTCTGCCCATATTTGGCAGCAGTTAATTCATTCCCCAAGCTTACTAGCAACCTGACTAATCAACTTGCATATTCTTGATTACAGGCTCTCACTTGCTTTTAAAGACAGACTTATCTCTGCAAATTGGGTGATTCTTTGAAGTCCTGTATCTAGAAAGAAGAAAATGAGCAAGAAAGGATTTATTCCCAGCTTTGTTTACTTTCTAGATATCAGAAGTGAATAATCGTTTGTCTTTATTTCTTTCTTCCTGGCAGCTTCTTTCTTTCTTTAGAATAATTTACATTAAAACATAGACGTATCTGTCTATGTAAATATAGGCAGATAGTTTGCAGGACAATGGCTTAACAATGCTGATAAAGAGAAACAGTAAAACCAGAGCCATGGTTTTATGGGTTTTCTATCAATTCTCTTTAACAATTTATATACAGGCACTTACTTGCCAGTTACTTTGCCCGTTTTCATAGCTGGGACTTATTCAATGCAATGAATACAATTTCTGTACAGGAGAAACACATGCATTGCTTTTCACATCTAATATGAAAGATGTTTTTTTAGGAAGATGAGTTAGGTGAAGGAATGAATCAGACAAAAAGCTGAAATTCCCAGCTGGCTCTCCCTTTCTCTTTTCAAGCATGGGAATCAGGAAAGATGATGCTATTTCCTCTAATAAAAAAAAAAGAGAATTAATGTTCAGATGAAAAGTGTGCCTGTGGTTAGTCAATGTGATTTAAGGTTTCTGGAATGAAGCAAGTTTGATGCCAAATATGGAGAGTTCCTTCCCAAATTGCATCATAGTTGCTCACAGAGGCTATTTGCAGTTAGAATAAAAGGGTTAGGTGTTAAGTTCAGAGTGTCTTAAATTATGAAGGCTGAGCTCTGTCAGCTTTAGGCAGGGAGGTTTAATCTTTTGCTGTCTTTGAGCTGAAGTCTGGTAGCCCAAGAAAGAAGATGTGCAGCGCTGCCTATGTACCGAGTGATGTGTAGATTGCCTTGTTGATTCTGATGTATGGAGCAGCATGGGTGACACATGGGACACGTTCACTCACTCTGTGTGACTATCTAGGTTATATTTTCCCATTTTTCTCTTGGGACCCAGCTTCCTGGTAATTACACAAATGAAAAAGTGCCATCTGAGGAAAATAACAGAAGGGTTCAATGGTACTGGTGGAGAAGTATCGCTTGAAAACAGAACTTGGAGAAGATGAGTAAGGCTTGAATGTGCTGGTGCAATATGAATGAACATGTCAAAGACATGTCAATTGACGTCATGTTCTTGCATGCATGTAAAAGCAGGCTTTGGCAATATTTTCTCATTTAAGAGTTTGTCCCTCTACCTTCCTGCTACTAGAGATTCACTATTATGGAATTAGGTCTTGCAGAAGTGGGGAAGCAATTTCCTGGGGGTGAGGGAGGAGACACCTGCCTAGGGGGACACTAACAGGTAGAGGGCTGGTTTCTGCTTGGGTGTAGCAAAAAAGGGGGTTTTCCTACCAAACTGAAAATTCTGTTTTAAACCCCATTCTGCTTTAGCGATTAGGACACATGAGGATAGGGAAGGGCTGGGGAAGAACGGGCTCCTCAGGCTTTTGTCATTTTGTTCCTGCCTTGCCGTTCCTGCTTCCTCAGAAGCCCGGCAACCTCGTGCAGCTGGAGGCTTTCATTACCTGTATTTATTTGGCTTTATGAAGATATCCAAAGCATTGTGCGTAGGGGGAAGCTGTGCCAAACAAATAGCAGGTCTCCATCTTTGAGAACAAAGATGAATGCAGAGGCGTACAAACCCAGAGACCCTGACGGGCCTGTGATTTGAAAGCAAAAGCAGTGGTTATTCGGCAACTTTTTACAGGAGTAGTCTGACATCCATCTGCGCCCTGTCCCACCATCCCCATGCTTGTATAACTTGTACAGACGTGAATGGGAGTTTTATGGGCGTGATTGAAGGACACTGATGTCAGAGGGAATTCTTTCCATTTGACTTTAATGGGCTTTAAATCAGGCACCATTATAGCCAGGATTTGCCAAAGTGATTAGTGACTTTGGATTACCCTTAGCATTTGGGAAATCTCTGTGTGTCAGGGCTCATGTCAGGCACAGTTAAGTTTGAAATACATGTAAATAAAACACACATGCACAAAGTGCGCCTATGAGAAGCCAATTTATATGCGCCATAGAGCTGAATCCACTCTTAGCAAAGAAAATTGTGGTGTGACACAAAATAAATTTCAACTACTAAAATGGCATTTGAAAAAAAAAACCAGCACAACCTGCACTTTTCTGGGGAGAGCAGAACAGTGCAGCTGGGAAACAGGGTACATCTGCTTTCTTCAATATCTCTGTATTTGACTGGGTTTAGCAGGGACATCCCAGAAAGCAAGCCACCCCAGCCAAAGTCTGTTGATAGAACCTCTATTTTGCCCCACATTTCCTTCTGGATGCGTCAGTTTTCTCTCTTCTCCACTTAAGTTGAAGCCCTAGGATTTAGGCCTATGTCTCCCGCATCTCTGTGCAAGACCGCAGGGGGACAGGGACCCCAGCCCTGGCTATAACTCCAGCTCCTGTGTAACCCAGTGATGGGTTTGGCCCCTAACCTGTAAGAGATGTGCCAGGCACATACCTTTGTGTCTGTTTGAAAAACTCCAAGCTGATCATTCCCCTCTGCAGAGCATCACGTAGTGACCAGTACATGGAAGTGTACATCAACCACTCTGTCTCTCCGAAAAAACACGCTCCACTGACTGAGAAATGTCTGCTGCTGCAGCGACTTGAGCACCCTGAGACATCAAACCAGGACCTCTTGAAAGGAGCTCACATGGGAAGCTGAAGATTATGATAGGAGAACACTGATTTGAGCTGTGGACGTTTAAAATGTACCTGCCCTGCTGGCAGATGACTTTCCCACATCAGGGTTGGCAGAAAAACTGGGGTACCTGAGCATCAGCTGCTGCATTCCCTTACCTGGTCCCCTGAGGATGTGGTTTTGCATTACACTTCAGCTAATGGGAATCTTTTCCAAATGGTCCTTCTTCTCTGCCTTGAACTAGACCTGGTAATTGCCTGGCTAGGGGATGAGAAGATGTAGCAAGCTGAGCTAATGAAAATTATTCTTTTCTTTCCCTCCCATCCCCTGTTTTGCAGGGCTGTTTTTTGCCAGCTCAGCCAGCTGAACTGACTCACCCTGCGGCTGTTGGAGCCCACACCAGAACCAGCAGGAGGGACCAGGGAGGAGCAGGATAGGTGCTTTCCACCATAGTGCTCTCTCCTAGCACACTAGGTGTAACCTGAAACCAAAAACTTACTTCAAAGCCACTTTTATCAACCATCTAAACTACTACATCCGGAGGTGAACTGTATTTAAAAAGAAAAATTAACACCCATCTCACCTTGGGTCAGGCTTGATTTGCCAAGATTCCCCTTTGGGCTGTCCTGCTGGCAGCTGCCCTCTTTGCCAGGGGTTTCTCCAAAGCAGTCACGGAGCAGGACACGGGTCAGGTGAAGTGGGGTCAGTCCTGCTGGCTGCTCCCTGTCATTGCTCCCTGGGCTGCAGCCTTGGCCCAGCAGCAGGTTGTGATAGGAACCCATCCCACGCAGGAATCCTCCATTTTCCTTGATGGTGGCACATCTTTTCACATGGTAGGAGTGCCCCTGTGCCTTGGTGACAGGTTTAGCAGCGGTCACCTGCCACGCTGGCACGGCCACCCATGTCCTGTGGCAGGAGTTATCTGTGTGCTGGCTACAGGAGAGATGTACAGTGAGTCAAAAGGACCAGACTGCATGAGTTGCCCAAGAAGCTGCTACTTTCACACCAGTCGTTAAGCCTCACCGACAAATTAGATTGTGGTGATGCCCCATCCCCCGTGTATTTTAAATAAGTAAAGATTTGGCTATTTGTGTCATTTTGTGTTGTGTTGTATAAGGTAGACTCAGTTCACTTCCTCCGCTTTTTTTCTGTGGCCACATCCTCTGCATTTCAGTCTCTGTAAGTGATCTTGCTTTATCAGCAGGAGTGAAGAAGAGCAGTCCCATCCTGAATGACCTGGAGTCTGGAAAATGTGAGCGGGAATTCCCTCAGGCTAAGGAGCAAACTGGATATGAGCAAAGGCTGCCATGGATGTCTCAGGTGCAGAGCAGAGTGAGGCTGCAGCTTATCAGATCGTGGACATCTATTACAGTTCTCTGGCAGTCTTTAATGAAAGGCCGGATTTACCTTGCAACTGTTCGGGTACTTGGGGCAGATGTAGCCGAACTTTCACCAAGAATAAAGAAATTCAAGACAAAAGCAAAAATCTCTCAAAATCTGCCAGGGTGAGGAGAAAAGGAAGTGTCTGGGAAAAGCAGGCAGAAGGTAGCCCTGAGCACAGGGAGAGCGCATGAAGTTATTAACAAAAGGAAGCTGTAGCTGCTGCATAAGTGTTTTGAATGAATGAAGCATTTGAATTCTGTGAGGATCCTGCTGGTGAGCATTAAAGGTGTCCAGGGAAAACCTGCCTGTCCCAGCTTTCTCAGGGGTGGAAAAAGGAGGAACACTTTGGGCTTGACTCCAAAATGAGCTTAGGGATCAGGTGGTTGCCCTGTTGCTCACTCTGATCAGGACTAGGATACTTCTGAGCAGAGAGGGAACCACAACTTGAAGCACATGGACAATTTTATCGTCATAAAGCAAGATACCTGTGAAATTTAACATCCTCTAAGCTAGGGGGCAGCTGAGAAAGAGTTTCTGGACTTTGTTTTAAAGATGTAAACATTTAACAGAAAGACACAGTGAAATGTATGCATGCTTTCACTATCCCATGATGGATGCTGTAGGTGAAATTTAGCGGCAAAAGCCGAAAGCAAACTCTTGGGTCTTACCTGAGGACTTTATGCCATAGAGGTTAAAACAACCAGCAGACCTACTACATACCACTGCTGCACAGTGGTTTGTTAGTGAATGTGGTTGCTCTCCACCCGAGCAGCGGTGAACATTTCATGCTTCTATGAGTAATGCTGGCTTCCTTTGGTAACGGGTCCGAGTGACACTTCTCTCAGATTTTGGGGGCTCCGGGATCAGGGCTAGAAAATTTGGATGAGTAAGTCCTGTTCTCCTGTTAGCTGAGGTAGGTGAGGCTTCACACAGGGTCTCACTCTAACTTCCATTACACCAGCAGTTCAGAGTATGTTCAACTATCAGCCTCTGGAAACTGCTATTTTTTTGCCAGGTGCGGTACTGCCTTTCTGTCTCATGGTGGAAAATAGCAGAGAAGCTTGTGGTGACACAAGCTGTGAGTGATCCAGTCCCAGCATCGATCGCTGCTTTCTGCTTGGGAAAGGTGCCAGGGATGCTGTAGCCTCATCAAGCGACAGCCGTCTCCTTCAGCTCCTAAGAACAGCACTTCTTGGAAGCGGTGCCAGCTCCTGCCTGCCTTTTTTGAAGGGTGCCTGGTCTGTCAGCTGGAGGGAGATACTGAAATGGTAGGTGCCGGTACAGGTTCCTTGCATTTCTCTGCACCGACAAGCACAAACCTCAAAGCCACAGTAGCAGCATCCCCCGTGGGACTTCATACAGGGGAGACGAGGTGATTCTTATCTCCAGGTCGATTTACATCGGTGCAACTTCCTTGACTGCAGCTCAGGGTACGGGGCTTACGTCAGTGAATACCAGAGCTAGCTGCAACACAGGTCCCCGCGATGCAGGCGAGCGTGGCCTGTGCGGGCCACGTCTCACCTCTCCCAGCCCACGCCGTCCCCGGGCTGCCACAGCTGCTCCCCACGGCAGGCTGCTCGGTGGCTGCATCCACGCACACGGCAGGCAAGGCGGCCGCTGCCGTGCTGCTGGCACACACTGACTCACGCCTGCTTCTCCCTCGCATCCCCGGGGAGCCTCTTGTTTCCAGGGGGAACAAGGTAAAGAGAAGCCATCAGTAGAGGATAGCGCAGGGGATGCAATCTGCCGCAGTGGAGAGATGCTGCAATGTTACTCTCTTTTCCTCCAGACAGATACCTTTTTTTTTAATTTTTTAACACACAGTGGGTTGACAGCATGAGCAATATTTTCCCCCAGATTGTAACAGCTAGCTACCAGCCTTTGCTCTGATCTGAAGCATGACCATGTTCATAATTTTACTGAGGCTGCAAACCAACTGGTATTGGTTTATGAGCCCCACTAATAGATACCCATATCTTGTGCTGTTTGTTTTTTTTTTTAGGAGGTGGAACAATGCTTTGTATCAAAACCTCCCACAGACCTGTGCATTTCAGCTTCTGGTGGCATGGTTGTTTGTGCCAAATGACTTTAATTGTTCTGAGAAGTTATAAGCTGCTTGAAATTGAGTTAATTGTAGATCCTTCGCTGTAGTCTTGCTAGAAAAGAACTGCTATAAAGAACTGAGCTCAAGCTGTGGGCAACCTTTGTCTTGAACCATAAGAAACAGGAAACCTGTGTGGGTTTTCTTGCAACAACCCAACATTTATAGTTGCTTTCAGAGCAACAGCTAGTGAGATTATGCAGCCATGCACCACAGCTCTCAAAGGGGAAAATTTATCAGAGAGGCTCCTGTCCAGCTTTGGTACATATTTGAAAGAGAGCCACTTCAATTTGCAAATGGTCCTTTGTTTACCTGCTTTTCTTCCCAGTGGTTTGTCTGTTTTCATCTCCACTGGGGTGCTCGGCAAACCGGGATCAACCCCGTGGTCTCGAAGTTTGGAGTCAGCTCCAGGGAGCAGCAGGAAACCTCTTTAGGTGTGCCAGGGACCTGCGCTTCCCAGTCCACACATTCATCACTTGCCAGTTCCTTCCTCACTGTTATCCAATGGGATCCCAAAGAAACCAAATCCACATTTCCTCCCACTCCACGCAGGCCAAAGAAAGGATTATGAATACTCCCTCTTGCCTCTCGCCCTCCGCTGCCAACCAATAGTCCGTGTCATAATTGCCGTAATCCCTCTAAACTGGGGAAGAGCTGGCTGGAGACTGGCGCTTTCAAAAGGGCCTTTCTTAATGCATTACATTCTAATTGTCATGCTCGGCTGTTTGCTGAGGGTTAAAAATGAATCATGATAGCAGAGACTACAGTAGCCATGTGGAGATGGCTTGGAGAGTCTACAGTTTTGCTTCCTTTCTTTTTTTTTAAGATGTGGGAACGGAATTTATCAGGGAATGAAAAGTAATGAAACAGATTAGAAGAGCATAAAATCTTTTTTACCTGTTAATATGTATGCTTTTAGCAAATAGATGTATTTACTATTTGCCAAATTTTTACTTGAAAAGAAATTTGAGCTCTTGTTGAAAAACAATTTGGGCTTCGGGGTTTTCTGACAAAAATAAGAAAATTATGAAAAGCCGGGGTTCCGCCTGGAAAAAAACAGTTTGATGAAAAAGTGATACATTTTGTCGAAAAGAGACTTTCAAATGTTTTCCAAATTAGTATTTGAAACTCTTTCTCTGTTAGAATTTTTTTTCTTACAGTACCCTGTCACATCGCAGGGGACAGATTTTCAAATAGGCTCATCTTCCATTGCCACACCAAAAGCAAGTGTCCATGAATGTAATGTAGCTGAGGGCACCGAGGACTTGGCACTTTCTGACATGTGGCTACAGTCGCTCCACTTGAAAGTGCAGAACACCTGAAAATTTGGCCTCTTCTCTCAAAGGCTCCTGGCTTCTGGAAAGCAGTTTTACATCTAAGCTTCAGCTCCTTCAGCTTCTGAATTGCTAACCCAGGAGCTAAATAGGCAGTAGGTTGTATGCATGGGCTCACTTGTCTGCCACTTGTTTGTATTGTCTGTAGCATCACTAATTGCACGCTTCCCAACCAAACCTAGTGATTAATCAGCCTTCAGATATCGCAAAGTCATCTTTGCTTTCAGCATGGCTGATAGTGGAACTGAAGCTGAAAAATTACGAACCCAAAGCAGAAATAACAAAAGAGAAGTGTTTTTATCTTAACTGTACTGCTTTTTATTTTGCCTTGGCAGTACTAGAAGAAAAAAAAAAGGCCTAGTACAAGAAGACCTCCAGGTCTGTAACTGATGCTGAGACACAACGTATCAGGTCCGGTTTACCAGAAGGAACAGTTTGGTTGTCTAAATGTTTAATTGTTCAAACAGTGTAAAAATCTGTACAGGCAGGAGGGCCATCAGGTGCCCCAAATGTATTTACGTACTGAAGAAAGGCAGGTGGGAGCGGGGGGGGAGTTTGCAGAGGGGTGTCTGACTCCTGCGGGAGGCTGTGCTAGCTGAGCCCCTGCCACAGCTCAGGGCAGGAGCTAAGGGTGGCTACGGGTGCCTCTCCAGTTTCAAATCTGCACAGGAAGCACATGATGCTCTTTTCTAATTTCTAAATGACTTGTGCAAGCTATGCGTAACAGCCTGCGGCATGCCACTGCGAGGGACTTCCTGCCCAGTTGCAAGGATGATGACATGGGACACCGAAGCTCCTTCTTTAGCCTTTGTTTTTTCCGCCCCCCCCCCCCCCCCCCCCCCTTTAGTTTTCACCTCAGTAAAGCCAAGCCAAAGAACCCACGCTGTAGAGGCAGTCAGGCAGCTTTTTGTCAAATACATAACACAATTTCAAATACATTCACAGGAGGTAAGCAGTAGTTCTAAAAGCATAATTAACAGGAATTGAAGAAAAAAAAACCCAAACAAAACAACAAACAACAAAAGAAACAAACAAAAAAAAACCCACAAAAAAAACATAAAGAAGGGAAATGGTATGGAAAAGCTTAAACAAACTGAAAGTAACCATTGGAATAGAAAGCTGTAAGACATTCAAAGCCGGGATGAGGCGGAGATACCAGAGCACGGGGTGGTGGCCTGCATAGTGGCTGATGTCTTTCCTGTGGGGCTACATGGAAACCGCAGTGCCTGGCTGCACTTCCCAGTGATGCTCTTGCATTCCGACTGCCTGCTGGGATGCACAGCCTTCTCTCTTTTTCTGCCAGTGCCCAGGGGAAGCCTGGGCAGCCGGGAACAGCAGTGCTTTTCAACAAGCATCTCTCTGCTTGGGGAGTCGGGACTGTGAGAAACAGCACTGAGCGCAAGTTCAGATGCGGCCTGGGAGAACGCCCGCTTCCCCAGTCAGGGTATCGTCACCCTTTTCCCAGACAGCATCAGTCTGGGTCACATCAACCTTCCCTAATGCTGAGGATGCTTTCAATATGCCTGCCAGTTCTTGGTTGCAGATAACAGCGACTAGGCTTTAAGTAGAGCACAGCTGACAAATATCAGAGCAGCTGAGCTTTGGATGCATTGGTGCATCCAAAGAATAAATTGGTTCCTAATTCAGCCAAGTGGGAGCTTAAAACTGCAAGCACACTTAACGTTCCTTGCTGTATCAGGCTCTTCCTCAGGCTGCAGTTTGCAAGACCCTTCCAACATGCTGCCTGGCTTTTCATCTCTGGTTGGAGGGAAGAGAGCAAGATGGCTTTTCAGTCAGCAGTCTCTTGACAAGCCTGGGGGCAACAGGACCCACGAGTGCCGGTGGCAATATTTTCCCATGCTTTCTCGGTCTTGGCCTCCGTGTTCTCTAAAATATGTGAAGACTGTTGAATTTTATGAGTAGATGTTTGGACTGCCAAGTCAGTTTACGTTACGAATAATAACTCATCGACGTTTCCCCAGAAAGAAAGATTGCAATTAAAACAGACTCTAAAAATGATTTACATATTTTGCAATACCACAGGAATGTGGTGGTTTATTATGTCAGATCTGTCAGGATAGGATTATTCCTGTACATGTCAAATCCCAGGTTCTTGCACACTCATGGCAAATTAACTGCAAGAACAAAACCAAGTGTGTCCGCTGCTTAAAACTGAGTTAATTCTGCAGAAGCAGCTCATTTTCTGTTTCCCTGTGTGTACTTTCATTTTATCCATAGCTAGGCCTTCTTCCCTCTCAGGAATGATTTCAAAAGTAGTAAAACTCTAAAACCCCAAAACCAGAAATGAAAAATGATCTTGTGACCAATCTCAGTTCCTTGTGTGCTCTGAGGGCTTGATCCAAAACCAATCCAAAGGAGGCACCAGCCCTGGGTGGGGGGCAAGGTGGGGTGACCAGTTGAGGTGGACCTCCAGGAGCCAGAATACCGAGGATTTGCTCCTAGTACTTCCAGTCTGTCAGTGTAGTATTTTGGTGCATTGGAATACTCGCTGGTGAGATTGCGTGGCTCACCCTGAGACAACCTGTGAGACTGGTTTTTTGGTTTGTTTTATGTTTTTAAAGGAGGGAAAGTCTAAGAGCCTAAACCCTTTTAAAAAGTTACCTCTTAGCTCACGGAGTTGCTTTTAAAATGACCACTTCACTTTGGTTACCCCAATAGAGCAAAGAGCCAGAGCAACCGAGCTAACAGAATTTTAACAAATGATTGACATGTTCATAAAATTGAGTTTATTTGAGTCGCTAATGCAAAGCTCAGTCTCAATGAAGCTCTCCATTCCTCTCTTTCTACAGTAGGAATAACTAGCTTTGATTGTAAGAAGTAAGCAGTGTACAAATGGCAGAATAAGTAAAAAGAAGCACTGGAGGTTCAGTGTTTCTTTCCGTTAAATTCATTGGGAAATTCCAGTTGAATTCATTGGAAGTGAAGTCTTCATGAGACATGCTACAACCTTTTTATCTGTTCTTTTTAAAATAAAAACAACCATGCATAATCGTCACATAATCAAATACATGCATGTGGCATACTTGGAGTTTGCCAGGGTTGTTTGGGTTTTTTTTCAATTGCAAATGCTTTCCATCAGAAAATACCACTGTGCTCACTCAGAAACTTACATCCACTCTGACAAGACTTTAAGTAGCTTGTCAGGCCCAGCAATTCCTCGTCAAACAAGAGGGATTGGGACCTACCCACCTGAGATGGTCAACAGTTCACAGTTAAGATGCCGGAGACCCAGCTCACTCCTAATTGCAGTTAAGATTTCAACTCTTAGGGCTGGAGACTCATTTCTTCTTTCTTCATCTGCAATTATTTATTCACAAGAGGACACCACCAGAAGGAGAAACTGAGAAAGCTGCATGCCCTAATTTCAGATAGAGCACTTTGGGATCTATCTGATTTAGGTTCAGCCCCCCATGTGAATCAAAGATGGTGCAGGTATTTGAACCTTGGTTATCGGCACCTTACAACAGTGTCATACTAACTCTAGTGTGCAACACTCCCAAAATCAGCTTGTGTTCATCTTCAGGAATTCATTTCTCTATGAATCCTCTGTGGATTTGGTTTCCATGAGGTTCAGTTCACTAGCTGGATCCCAGTCTGCTGATGGCCCTCAGGCTGCTGGTCTGTAGGACTTCCTCCAGAACCAATACCAGTGTCTTTTTCCCCATCCTTTGCAGCCTGCCCAAAGCAGGCAAGAAAAAAGGACAATTTGTGGAATTCAGGGTACACTAGGCTTTGACTTGTCCTTTTGTCACTGTGGAGTCACAGACGTCACCAACACTGCTTGTTCTCTGGGGGAAAGCTTGGCTGACAAACAGGATGATCCTCAGGCAAGAACTCTGAGTTCCACAGGCTGGTCACTCCCTTAGTACCATCTCCCACTGCGGTCAGCACCAAGTGCCCCAACAAAGGTGTAAAATCTCCATAGTTGGCATTATCATGTCTGTGGAACAGCTTTAATTTTTTCCCCCTCCTCCAGTTTTTGTTGTTGATGATTTTTCTGTGTGGTTCTATTTCCAACTGCAGCCAAGGTCCTCAGATCTAAAGAAGACAGCAAGTTATCAATATCCTATCTATTACAGAAAGGGAGTTAACGAGACAGGAAAAAATAAGGCGAAGCAGGCAAACTCATGCCTGTCTGAGACATCTGCTCCAAAGTCTTCTTCTGAGGCTTGGGTTGGAATAAGTGGCAGCTTTCTATAGTTTTACCAACTGTTGTATGTCTTCTGTGAAGGATTTCTGCAGTGCCAGGTACAGAGCAGCCTATATTGAAATGCTTCTTCTGATATTGCATTACCAATAGCACTTCTATAACATCAGGACTTAGAAGGTAAGATTTCCAGAGATCACTCTTGAGGCTAGATCAGTTATTGATGCCCAAACTAAGACCAGAGCTGTGCATTTTTCAGTCTGCTGGGCGAATCACATCACACTTTAAAGACCTTTTTCAAGTCTTCAAGATGTTTTTTTTGTAAAGTGAGGGGTTTTTTTAAGTTTTGTTTGGTAGAAATCAACTATTTTATTTGGCCTAAAAGGAAATGATGAATTTCTGTTTTCAGGAGTTAAATCCCTTTATTATTAACTATTGCTCTAAATGTTGTTTTGGAAAGCACTGAGGATAACATACTTTTTCTTTTTATTAATGTATATTTTCTACCTGAAGATATCACTAGATCTGTTAAATTCCAGAAATAATTTATGTCTTCCCATAAACCATAATTTTGATGAATAACACATCTTTCACCAAAATATCTGAATGCTACCTGGTTTACAGAAAAGGTTGAGTGCTTTTTGTCTGCAAAGCTGTTACTTCTTGGTTTAATCAAAAAAGCCACGCAAAAAATGGTATCTCTGGACATTATTCAAGACAAAACCTTGTGGGCTGGCTATGGTATTATAATGGGTACACAGTTCTCTTGTTACTAAATACAGAATAATGGATGAAAACTGTCCCATGGGGGACTAAGTGAGAGGGTTGAGTAGTGGATTTATGATTCAGAAAACATTCCATAGTACCAACCAAAAACAAGGGGAAAAAAAGGAAAATATAAAGATATGGAACATCAACCAAATATAGCATCAAGGGCATGCAGCAATTGTTCAGTGCTGAGTGGAAAAAAACAGCAAAATCACCTGGGAAGTTGATGTGTGTTGGGCTTGGCTGTGCTCCGGTGCATGGGGGGCAGTGCCCAGCAGGAGCTTTGGTGGAGTTGACACGTGGCCGGTGGTGGATGGCAGTGTGTGTGTCCTGCCTTGTCCAGGCTCCCATGCAGCCATGCCAGAGAAGAGCAGGCTGCAGAGCCCCACTCCAGCTGGGATGCCTGGAGCAGCACCCTCCAAACAAGGGAGAAAGGTGGCTGCCTCCCTGGGACACAGGACTCCCAGGAAAGGAGTGACACCAAGCTTTGCCAAGCTCACAGCTGGAGCTCTCCCTCATCCAGACGTTTCAGGGAGAGTAGAAACGTCATAAAGCAGCGTGGTGGCCAGGCAGGGTGTCACGGGCTCACTCCTTCTCCTGCCAACCCGGGTGGGTGGTAAGCCTGCCGCTGTGCTCGGCAGGCAGCCCAGGCACCCAGGGATGGATTCACCTCTCTCTTGTTCCGCCCTCAGCTGAGCTCCAGATCCCCCTCTGCAGGGACTATCCTTCTCCATCAACTCTACAGGGGGGCCCTGGTGATTCTCCTCCTAATTGCAGCACTTCAGATATAAAATTTTGCTGGGATGACTCTGGATCCAAACGTTAAATTAATAAGATCTGATAACTCAGCATCTCTATTACATCTCCCATTTCTGTGAACGGTTTGTTTCAGTTGCATGTTCTTTATAGCAGCATCTGTCTTTCATTACATGATTGCATGGTATCTGGGACGGTGGAGCAGTTAGGCATAAAAATACGAATGAGAAATGTATTTAATTTATTTAACTTACATGTAACTTCGTTGTGCTGAATGATGGTAGGGAAGTATGACCTCCAAATAAATAGTCTGCTATTTATTCACGTTGATTTTTATTCATGTCTGGTGTACTGTGGTAGTTCATCTTTGAAGCAAAAGCATATCATTGCCATATGAAAATCCCAATGGCCTGAAAAGAGGAATTTACCAAATGCTCTGTTCCTGTGCTGTGCAGTCTCTCCAAAAGCCTTGCAAGCACCTTTCCTTTTGTCTGGGAGGCATTTCACGTGTTTGTGTGTGAATCACTGCTAAAAGAAAGATGCATTCTCGCTCTCAGGCTGTGGAGCTGGCACATATTTTCTTTGGAAAACATGAGGGCTATCTGAACAAAAGCTACTTCAAAATTGCCTTGCTAGTGTGTTCAGCTCCGTAGGAAAATGAACAATGGACTTGTTACTAAAAGTGCCGTAAATTATATTTTATTTTGCTTACCGCCTAGAGAGTAATTAAAAAGCCATTTAAATGGAAAATAAATTATGTGGAAAACATAAATTGAATTTTTGTGCAACAAGATGGTTCAATAAAATAATCATACATAAAGTTCATGGTAGAGAGCTCTGCTTTGCTTCTTTATGGGACTTCTGAGGTAAATTGCCCCCCAAACTCTAATGAACTGCATATACATACACTTTCCCATAAAAAAATTCCATTTAATGGTCTGTCAGATATGGCTACTCTTGTGTCTGGATGCTCTGCTTAGTAAATGTGTTTCTGGTGCTGCTACTCAAAAAACCTGAACACAGTTACAATCAAGATCAGCTCTGAAGGTAGCTAGGTAAATGATGCCAGAGATTGTGCCTTCTCCGTCAGGTAGGAGGCACATTTCTCATTATCATTAGTTTTTCAACCCTCTGCTCAGCTACCCAAAAACAGTGGTGGTTATTCACAGCAGGACCAGCAGGTCCCTCCCACACACAACAGGCTGAGGCAGGTAATACCAGCTTCTGCAGAAAACGCAGACAGCATTATCACTAATAAGCCTGTTTGCCTCACCTAGTTGTTTGGCTAACAGAAAAAAAAAATGTGGCGTGAACAGAACAAACAGAAATTGGGATCGCAGCATCCCTTGCCCGGAGGTTAGCATAGCCCTGGGCTGAAGGCAAATCCCTCAATATCAGCTAATCAGGAGATTTTGCAGTGAATCAGAAACTTGTGGTTCATTCCTATCCTAGACATGACTGCGGAGCAGGCAGCACTGTGGGGCGAACGAAGGATTTGCACTTGGACTAGCCAAATCCCTTTGCTTTCCACCCATTTCCTCATCCGTAGTGGTGACTCTGACAGCTGTCAGGATCTGTTGGTGAAAAGCTCCATCAGGACTGTGCGAGGCTGTGCCATGGACACCGGTGGCATGCTGCACAGCCGCGAGCAGTTTGTCCTCAGCCAGAGACTGGGGAGAGACGCTCGTGAAGAACTGAAAGCAGGAGAGCTGAGCTGGGGAACTGGAGAGACTGGCGCAGTCCCTGGCAGGACACCCAGTTGACAGCAAGGGCTGCGTGAAAACACCAAGCTCCCTGGAAGACCTCGTGTTTGCCTCTGGGCAGGCAATGAGAGCAAGGGATGTCACCCTGTGGAGGATGGGCAGTGTGCGTGCCCGAAACACCACGAGCAACGGGATGTGCAACAGAAAGGCCTGAGGATCCCCAAACTGTATTCCACCCAGAAAAGCTGACTGTGCTGTGGCAGACACCAGCCAAGGCCAACACTTGGGGAAAAGCTGCAGAAAGTGAATTTGTTGATAAAGTTTTGCAAGTGTTTACCCACAAGCGTAAGTGTATCCCCAGAGTGTGTATGTTGTGGGAGCAAACCCTACTAAGGATTTCTGCCTGGGACCAGTGGATTACATTGCAGCAGAAGGCGCCTGGGTTATCAGTGTAAAAACAATTCAAATTCTTCCTCCTCTTGAGCTGGATGTTGGTCCACGATAATGTCATTCCTGTGACAGCGACATCGAAGGAAAAGCCACAGACAGCAGGGTGTAAACAAGCAAAATTCAGGACAGACCGTGTTGCTCTCTGTCCTCACTGAGGCGTTATGTGAGCTCAGCATTGCTGAAGCAGCAACAATACACAGGGGAGGAGGAAGCAACAGTTGCTGTATTTGGAAAGTATTGGTCTGTTGATCTTTTTTAGGAGTTCACATTGATTCGATAGACGTGGGGTCAAAACAGAAGGGGAAGCATTTGGAGTGTTTGAGCCCAAGGACCGCAGTGCCAGAACATATGTCCCTCACACAGGGGCCGGGAGAGAAGTCTGGGCAGCCTCATTGCCTCGCCATCTGCAACAGAAGAGCTGGGACGGGCCACCCCAGGAAGAAAAACAGGTCCTGTCACTAAACAGACCCCAAAGAATAAAGGAAGTAAAAAAAGCAAACGTTTTGCACCAGTCAAAATAGGAGACATTTCTGCAGAGATGACGTGCTAAATATATCTCAGTGCTGGAGGCATCAGCAGGGGTCCGGCAGGGGCCCTTGGATAAACACTGCACAGCCTTGTGGCCGTGCAGCTCTGCCCTGGGAACCCTTTCAGGTTCCTTTCGTAACGAAAGGTTTTTCCAGAGGAAAATAAGAGTTTGAAGGGAACTACGCTCAACAACGGGGCATGTCCCCAGGTCTCTAGCATCTTTGGAAACAGCGGTAGGGGCAGTTTGTGCATCAGAGCTCTACCAAAACCTCGCCATTGACCAGCAATGCCAGAAAGGGCAACTTCAGCCTTCATCCCTCGTGCACAAAACGTTTTATCTTTGCTGATGATAAGGCACTGTTAAATGAACCTGGCCATAAATAATTTCTTGCCTTTGGTGAAGAGAGAGGTGTTTTTCAGTTTGAAAGTATGAATTTCTAAACAAAAAGAAGGCTAGTGGGAAAACGTTGTGCTTCCAGCACACTCTCTGGAGGTTTTGATGAGAGTGCTGGGGAGCAAAAGGCAGAGGTTGGAGACTGTTATGAAGCACCGTGACTTAAAAAAACCCCACAAACAAGCAAAATCCTGTCAAAGTCACAGACAAAGCGTAGATTGTTATTACCAGAGCACAAAAAGATGCTGAAAAAAATAATTGAGATTGTTAACACAGGGTGGCTGACACAGCGTGTTCCCCAGCTCTTTTCATAACTGAAGGGCATGCTCTTGGAGGTCTGCTAACAGACACCCGGCTGGCTAATTCTCAGATATTACCAAAAATATGCGATAAAAGTATGCATGGTTTAGGGATGGAAATATTTAAGAGAAGGAGAAGGGGTGTTTTATATTAGCTTCACAGGAACACTATTGTAAAAGAAGTTCATCTGGCAAAAATGCAAGACAGTCAAGTAGAGGAACTAGTTTTGGTATTACTGGGATTTTTTTTTTTATTTTTTTTTAAAGGAAAAAGTAGGCATAAGTAGGTTTAACTTCTTTTGGAGAAAGGACATTAATCCCCAAGATAGAATTACTAACTTTTATAGTAGTCAGGGTACATCTGAAATAGTAATGCTTGTCTTCACAGTTTGGTTGGCAGGGATTTAATATGTGACATAATATTACTGTGGATATATCAACACTCATCCTATCGTTCCTCTGTGACTGTTAAGTGAAGAAGGTATCAAAATAATAACGTCTCGTAAAAATAGCATGGAGTCTGTCTCCAATCTGTGTTTCTCGCTGTTACTGAACAAAGCTTCTGTAGTATAGCGTGGATTATCACCTACTGATACTTGGTTCCCACAAATAAAGATACAGTTATGGTTCTTTTTTCTAAATGGTAGTTTTGCACAATGTTGCCACTAGCAAAATGGTGCAGTATAAACTGTCTTTCTAATACAGCATGTATGGCATTATATATGGTGTCCACACATGATGAGCATTGAAAATACAGTGTACCGAGGTATCCACGGCTCTGGAGGTGCATTTAATTTGGTTCAAATGCTCCAAAAAGCTTGACTAAGCTCTGGGAGCCTGAAATGGGTGAATGTGCTTGCCACCTATAAGTGAAACCAAAAAGATGCAGTGATGGCTCTCCTTCAGATGGGTGAGGCAAGAGTGGTTCCAAAATGGAGCTCATTCATCGTGTGACATTGCCAGGCCTCGGGGAGGCTCGTGTCCCAGCAGTGGGACTTGTTTAGACTTGCTTTGCATGGAGGCCCCTGGAAAGCACACGGGAAGTGAAAGAAAAAGACACTGTATGTGAGTACAGGAGGGAAAGAGAGAGCTCAAAATTTTGGAAAGCCCCCAAAAGAGAATTTAATTATTAATATTATCTATGTATCTACTTCTGTTTTGTTTGTAGGCCTCTGGCGAGTTGAGCATATGAAAAAATATTTGTTTCCATCATAGCCATTGGGCTTGAGTTATTTGATTTTCCATTAGAACAGCATCATGCTAAATGCATTTTATTCAGATTGGACACAGAGGATGTAAATATCTGAAGAGTAAAAATAGACAGGCTTGTAAAATGCACTTTGAGACAATTTCTTCTTTTGTCTGGTTTCCAAAGGAAATAACACTTGTGCAACCACATTGTCTGTGTGTATCTCTGACTGCCTCTCTACCCGTTTGTTTAAGGTCTGAGCCCATTCACAGGCACCAACAAGATTTGAGAGAAGGGCAGAGGCATCAACAAAATATGTTTCATGAAAGCCAGCGGCTAGGAGGAGAAGGTTCTACGTCAGTGGAGGAGAAAAATCTCTAACCGTGGTGTGACAGAGGGGAAGGCTGCAGTCTCAGCTTGCAAAGTCAGGCACTGCCACCACACCAGAGTCAATACACAGGAGAGGAAGCTGTGAAAACCCCACTCAAAGCCAATGCTTTAAGCAGAGCTTGAGCCTCACTAGATGTAAAACAGCCAGAGGACAAAAGTCTATAGGAAACAGATTTTCATTAAACTACCCGAATAATACAAGGCTGACATATATTGGGTAACCAGGCATTGGCTACGGCTTGGTTTTTATTCAGTTGAAGATTTTATCCGAGCTGTTTGGTTGCAAATAGGTTAGGCATTAGCATAACCTATGACGAGCTGTGTTCATTTAGGTTATGTAGGAACACGCGTGAACTCTTGGTTACAGCAGCTGTTCGTGCCTTTTTTCTTCTGTGTTTGTAGCAGGAGGAACCAGCTCTCTGGGGACCCAGGCTGACCTCACAAAACTGTTTTCAGTTTTGGATTTGAACCAAAATTCTGGTTTCCAGCACTAGAGGAACTTGGCAATATTCCCTGATGGATTTTCTAATAAAGAGAGTAAAAATGACGTTTCCATATTGTTAGCAGGAAGCTGAGAGCACCTGAGAAGCTAGGGAAGAGCTGAAGGATCACTTCACTAATCACACATCCTTTCTTCAAGCAACAGTCGGTTTTCTGTATACAAAGCATGCAGGATGGAGAAGGACGTGGGACAGGATTGACGTTTAGCACATGTGTAGCTGATGAAAAAATTTGTGAAGGAAATGCAGTACTTGGAGTCAAGGGATACCAGCAGGTATGTTTGCCCCGGACTCCTCTACACTTTTGTCCAGTCAAAAGTTTGAATTCATGGCTAGAGGGCAAGCTAGAAATTGCTACATTCAGCTCCTGTTTCTGCTTTTATCCCTCCCATCAAGCCATGAGAGAATGCTGAGGAGAGCCTCAATGTACAACTGTGCAGTTGCACTTGCTGCCTTTCCTTAAATAAGGCTTGCCTTTCGGATGTTTAAACATATCTGGGCCTGGTCATGACTGAATAAACTGGGGCTAAAAGTCAGGTAACTACGCTGTATTTTACATCTCTTTTTCTGAGACTCTTTTCAGGTTTTTTGAGGTGTTGTCTTCAGCTGTGCTTTGTCCATTCGTTGTACGATGCTTCAAATCACACACTGCTGCGCAGTGCTGGGTTGTAAGTTACGCATTTTCCTCCTCTTCACCCCACTCCCAAATATTTTGCCAGCAGTCACTACAAAGTTAAGCTTTTTGACAATACCCAGTCACACCATGTTAATGAGAAAAAATTAGCTTGGGCTTTAAAGTTGTACCACCCACAGACATGGTACCACCCACAGACGTGTTGCTATAACCTTGTCTTCTTCCCTTTATTTTCCTTCCCCCTTTCTCTCAGTGCACACTGAGAGCCCGCCGTGAGAGCGGCTCCCCACTAGCCCCTCTGCCCTGCACTCCTGCCCCCTTGCTGGTCCCCACTGGGAGGTCTGCGGGAAAGCGTTGTGCCCCTGCCCGGCCGCTTTCCGTGGGAAGCAAGATACACGGGGCATGAGTGGGACCGGAATCATGTTTATCTGGGTCCCAACCAAAACTTCAGCTGGGACCTGCTAGATACGTTCATTCCTACCTGGTAACTGGGAAGCACCCCTGGGGTTTCCTCCTTCAAGCCCAAAATGTTGTCAAGAGTATATTTTAAGACACTCTGCAATAAATTTAATGTTGAATTAAAGCGTTTTAACAGTTGCCCTGCTCTCACAATTCAAATAATGAATGGTATGGTAGGTGACATATCCTTGCACACAGCTTTAAATGCTCCCATATGAAAAGCACTCAAACAAAACAGAGGAAATTCTGAAAGAAACCCCAAGAAGTGGAGTGAATGGCACGTGTGGAAAACTTGAGAGCGCAAAATATGTGCTAACGTAACAGCTGGTGAAACAATGACCAAGGCAAACCCTGGTAATTGTCCACAGCAATCTGAGAGTGTAAACAGGCAAGAGAGAAAGAGAGAGAGAGAGGGAGAAATTATTTAGCCTGGCAGTCAACAGCGATTTGGGGTTGTAGTGCCACAAAAAAAAAAAGGCCTGCCAGAGCCCCCGCGGCGCGTACACGCTCAGTCACGCAGAAATCGCCTCTCTGGGTCAACCGCTCAGAGGGGAGGTCTCCCGTGGTGCAGGGACAGCTGCTGCGCCAGCGCAAGGGAGATGCGGGAGCCACAGCCGCCGAGGCTCTGCACCGCGTTTTTGCCTCCCAGACGAGATTGGGAAAGCATAGCCCATTGTTCCTGGGTCTTTAGACGTTTATTTTACTCGGTCGCCCTCATTTCCATAATGCTCCCTGGCCTCCCAGTAGCCCAAATTGATTTGATGAATAGTTTTGCGTGTTTTAGGATTCATTATTCCCCACGTCCCACCCTCTCAGTTTTGTACTAGGTAATCTCGGTCCCTGTGCAGAAAAATCCTGCTGGAGCCTTAATTAAAAACTATGGGCACAAAATGAAAGCATTTTCCTTTGCTCCTCTGTGTGCCAGCCACATACTGCTGCCTGCTCTTCTATTTCGGCTGAAAACGAACAGGAGAGAAGAAGACGTCACAGCCTGTAGCTCTGCGATAGGCAGTAGCATGACTTGGGAGAATGGGGGAGGAGGCTCCTTTGCATTTAGAAAACCTGGACCCACGAAAAATATAAAACTCAGAGTGGAGAGAGTAAGAGAAAGTGAAGGAGTTGTTCCTTCTCCGCCCTCTGATCTCCAGGCATATCTACATTTCTCCAACATTACTGCAGCTGAAACGATGCAGAAGGGTTACCAAGATTCTCTTCAGGAGCTCCTCGGTGCATTTGCTGGGTGGTGACCTAGATGATTTTCAAAGGCTTGACTCAGCCTTCACTTTGCAGGCTCTTGGTAGTCCAGGGAAGAGTGAGAAACTAAAAAGGAGCCACAAAAAAAATGTATAGTCTCTCCTGGGAACTTTTGCTTGATGTTGAAGCTGAGGTACTGCATGCCTTTAGGAGGTAACCTTGATTTTTGGATGTCACAGCAAAGTTGTGGAATCATAAAAGTGTTAGAGTTAGAGGATATCACCAAATATTTGGTGGTATTCACATCTTCTTGTCAGCACAGGCCAGCTCATGCCAACAGACCTTCTAGTTGTTTTATTTACCCCAAAGATGGGAATTACTCTTCACCTGGGGACTCTTCATAGACTGTGCCTTTGAGAATTTCTTTTCTGTCACTAAACTTCTGGATTTTTTTTCCTCTTCCTTACCATCTTATCCCCAAACTGGTACCAGGCTAATAATTCCTATATGTCTATTCAAGCCAGACGCCACTATCATCATTTACCCGTACTGGTGTGGTGATCCAGAAGACAGCTTGTCAACCTCAGTGATGCCTTTTGGTGGGTACAGCCTTTGTTCAGCAGTACATCAGATTTAAGACCTCACAGTCTCCCATATAAATATTTGCAAGTGCTCCTTCAGACTCAGCAAAGATGATATATTTAGTTCCTTCTAATAAGTCACTTGCTCTAGCTCATTAATCACTGTTATTACCCTCTCAATGCATTTGGTGAATGTAGCAATACAGCATTTGAGTGCTTCTGGAAATAAGACAGCTCATTAATTGAAGCAGTGTCTAAAACCGCTTTTATTTTGTTGTTCATTAACAACTCCACAAGTAGGTTTTAGTTCACAAAAATCTTTGCAGAATTCAGCAGCATTGTAAATATTTGCGTAAGTAAATAATCATATTCAAAATAACATTCCAAATAGGACGTCATATTTGTACAAAAGATTTGTCTGATCACTATGTGGTCTTGTGGCTATTTCATCTATTCACATTAAATATTCTCCTCGAAGGTTATTAGCCGTGCTGTTTAAACAGAGGCTATATGTAAGAACTATTTTTCCAAGCAAGTGAGGTAAAATTTGTGTATCCAAATTCTTTTTGCAATAATTTCAAGTGATGCATAAATTCACAAAAATCAGAATTTAAAATGCAAACAAGGTCACAAGTGCTCTAGATACAAAGGTCACATGACTAATTTTATTAACTTGTTTTTCAGTTCTTCTGTATAAAAGAGTGACTTCTTTTCTGGACAGATATAGAGAAAAATCTGTCCCTTCCCTACTCAGGAATGTTTTGTCTCAGTAGGTGACACTAAATATGCATTCATAATTGTGTGCTGCAGCTCCCTACTGAAATGTGTTCCCACTGTTCCATGTTTGACACTACTGTCTCCCTGGATTCTCCTTTCACACGTACAGTGTGACCTTGACCTTATTTGTGTAACACATCCTCAGGCAGACCATGATCATCGCCCACAGCCTGCCTTTTCCTTTCCTCCCATGGGTTATTTTCAATCCTGATGAATCAGAGGTGGATCCTTGTCCATGTTGAAACGCCAACACATGTTATATTTTAGTGCAAAGCTACAATACTAGAGATGGGGAATAGGAGATCTTGCTTGTGGTGAGCCCTGGCAGCCCCACTGCTTTCAGGCTTTCAACACTAGTCCTCACACCACACTCAACCCGAGACCCTAGCAAGCAGTGCCCCATGCCATCATTTGGGTGAACAATTCGATGGCCCACATTGAAAGAGCCCTGCGCTGGTCCTGGCTGTACCAGGGAGTTTAGATGTTTAACGGGGTCTCATTCTGCCAAACCTGGGCCCCTCACCTGTTGTTTTGTTTCTCTTCCCCTCACTCACATTGTGTCGGCACTGGTCCTGATGCGTTGCAGGATAATGATGGCTGGCTGACAGATGCAGGATAACTTCAAGGAGCAAAGGTATTAGTTTGACCTCAGGATGGTAGGCTCAGATCTTTGTACTCCCGCGTAGCTTGTCTTTAATTCATCTGTGCTCCTCCAGTCATCCTGCCATTGCTGTCTGGGGAATGTTCTGTGACATAAATCTCTGTTCCTCAGTGTTCCTCATGTTGATATCAACGCATCAGCTCTGCTGTACAAGTAATGTGACAACAGAAAGAAAGAGAAGAAAATGAGATTTTGGTTAATAAACGTCATCAAATGCCATGAAAGCTGCAAGCGTAATTTAGGCTCAAAGATTTGAAAGGACTATTTCAGCAGTAGCAGCATCTTATTTTGGGTGTTCTGTGCACTACATGTTCAGAGCTCTGCCATCCTGCACCTAAGTAGATGTACTTTGCCACAGATTACACGGTGCTCAAAATGATTATGGGGAGGATAGGAAAAACACTGGCCTGCAACTGAGAGATGTTTTCCTCAGTCTGTGTTAGTCCGTGTACAGCGCAAGTGAATGCAGCACTCTGACCTCAACGGGCACCGTTGGGTAGTAAAGACAAAATGCTACAAAAAACAAACATGTTTTTCAGACACAGTCACTAAATCTGACTTCCTCCCTCTGCCCTGCAGTAACCGGGCATCTGCAATGGTGATGAGGAATTGCAAAAGAGCATTTCTGTGTAGGGAAGTACATATGTAGGTTAAACTGGCGCTCGGATGGTGGCTCTCCTGCTCTGAGTGCCCGCTGAAACTCCTTTCTCCCTCCGTGCTTCAGAAGACAAGAGGCAACACTGCTGCGCTTACAAACCTTGCAGGAGCAGCTCACGCAGCACTGGTAACACCAACTAATCCCCGGTTATGATGCAGCCAACAGCCTCGGAAGGAGAGCTGGCCATATAGCCATATTCCCTGGCTCCTGGCCAGTTTTCCCCAGCTTTCTCTACACCTGTCAGCAGGGTGGTTATTCTGTGGGAACACCCCGCAGCGTCACCTGTCCCCTCTAGAACATACTGTGGCATTGGATTGGTTTGCTTTAATTCATCTGGATGTGCTGATGGCAGGTATCAAAGTAGAATAACATTAAAATAACTTTAGCAGTAGAGACTACACTGGAAACAATGTCCTTTGTCAAGCAAAGGCAACGTTTATGAAATTGGTCATGGAAAACTTTTTTTTTTGGCCTAAAATATTTTTTTCTGGTTGCATGTATGCTGAGTTACTTCTTAAAAATTTGGGTGCGGATCATTTAAATCCACTGCTGACTCGCATTGGTATTCCATTCAAAAAGTTTCTATATATCAGATGTTATTCCACAGTTACTATAGATATCTTACATGCTTCTTACAGGGAGGAAGTGTTCACTTAGATACCACTGTGGTAATTATTAGCAAATGTTCAAAAGGTAATTAGCAAGTAATTATTAGGAAATAGAGGCAATCAGGCCCTGCAAAAATTCCTCCACTGGGATCACAGACTGGAGAGAGGAGAGGCAGAAAAGCATTTTTTTAGAAGCTTAAAAAAGAAAAGAAGAGCTAATTCACATAGAAAAATGCTTCAGCACTGCAAACTGTGGCTGCAGATATCTTTGAGGGATGCTGCATCCCCTACAGTAACCTCCGTCACCTCTAAGGACGGTGCATCCAGTGAAGGTTATGATTAGCAGGTTTGCACTGTGTGCCTTAAGAACAGCAATCAGTCGACAGGGAAGAAAGCAGGCAGGGGCATACATAAGCAACCGCTGCCCTTTCCATACAATTGTAAATGCAAAGCACAGAGGGGTATCAGGGCTGGCAGGTATTACTCACTAAAACTGGAGGGAGGGCACAAGAATGTAATCACAAAATTGATAGCTCTTTTTAAAAGGCCATGGCAATTTTAACTCTTCATGGCTGAAAGGCTGGACTTTTAATGTGAGGATATCTTAGTAAGTGTATATTCGTCCATCCTCAGGGCAGCATAAACAAGGAACTCCTGTTTCCGAAACAGCCCCCTGTCACACGCAAAGCAGCTGATGGAACAAAGAACCACATTTGTACATGCTCAGAGTGACAGCCATGGATACGCATTGCTGCCAGAGCCTGGCGCTGCTGGAGGGGTTGCGCTCTGCCTCCACAGAAATAATCCTCTCATCGCGCTCTGTGGTGCATCCAGCCTCAACATTAAAATTTTGGTTCAGAAAGGTATACCGGGCAAAGATGGGAATGGAAAGGACATATATTGCATGTGAAGTTGATGGATTGCTTCACACTTTACTCAACGTTAAAAAGCTGATTGCTTTTTTTCATCCATGAAAGTGCAAGATCTCTTACTTTACCACTTACTATTCTACTTTCACCCATGCCAAGTACCATTTCTGATCCCCAATCACCCCTTTCCCCTTTGGGATACCGGCACGACTTGGGGCTGGTTTTCTCTTTATGAAAGAGAGAAGTTGACTCAGCGTGGGGAGAGCTGGGACGTAGCTGTCAGTTCCTTTTCATTATCAGCAGCACCCAGCTGGATATCTGGAATTCACAGACACTGGGGGGGAATCATGTTTGCTTGAATTTTAAAAACAGGTTGCTTGCTGGGAATGAATACCCTGCAACAGTTGCTCAACTTTGCCTTTCTGAAAGCAAAAGTAATCCCAGAGGCTGCTAAAAGCAGAAGAGAAATCAAACTGTTCCTTGCTCATCAGTTCAGAATCTGGTTAGTGCTTGAGAGTTTTACTTTTGCTGAAAAATAATCTGCAGATGAAATATTTTTTATAAGACAACAAAACAAAATCAAAGCTAAGGAGAAAACCCAAATTCTCATTTGTAGAAAATCAGTGCCTATTGCTACGCATTCCTTGTGAAATAAATAATTGTGTGGCTCTAGCAACTTTGGGATTTGCATAAACTTTGGATAAGAATCTATTGCTGGGCACTTTAAAGTTAAGATCATAAATGGTGTTCTGTTTGCCATATGTCAAATGAGCAACCTTTTCTTAATTCGCAGTCCAAAGGATCCGTGCAGTGGCACTGCTGCTGGGACCGAGAAAGTTTGCTGAATTTCTCCTAGCGGGGACTTGCAGCTGCTGTCTATGACAAGAGTTTGAAGTATTTCCCTCCTTAATCCAAATTAGCAAATGACTGGGAGGAGTCTTTCACTTACTGGCCTCTCAAGTAAACTTCCCATTGCTAAGCTCAGCTTGTCATCTGTGACAGATGAAGGCAGTTCCCTTCTGGGGCTTCAGGCTGCCCTTAGCACAGGGCTCCACTTCTCGTCATTTTGGCCTCACTTTGAAATAAGCCTGGTTTCCATATTGCCCACAAAGGAACAGTGTGGATTCCTTTTTCCTTTCTTTTACTTTTTGTTTTGTTTTGGTTTGGTCGTTTTGTTTTGGGGTTTTTTTGTTTTTTGTTTAGACCAACAAAAATAGCTTGGGCTGACTAAGTGGACATTTCACTCCCATTTCTTAGAAGTCTGAGCTATTTTCCACCTCGCTAAAGTTTTGGCCATCTCTCGGTTGTTAAATCTGGGCTACACCTCACACATAACACACTCTTCGTAATGACTGGGAAATATCTCTGCTTGTTCTCTACTTCACATGCAATGAGTTTTACTAATATGCTGAACCATCATTCAAAAGTATAACTGAACTGTTAGCTTAAATAGCTGGCTCTAAATACTTGAAAAACAAACCCTTGTATTTTGTAAAAGATCATATACATGTAAACCAAACTAACCAACAAAACCACAAAACTACTTTTATGTATAAAAGTAAATAAGAGTCTCATGATAAAATACTTAAGAATATGAAAAGGGGGGATGCAGTGAATGTTGTTGGGCTGCTGTCCTTCTCACACCTCAGAGCTTGCATGGCAAACTGTAGGCTTATTCCAGCTAACCTATATTAAACATGATTTATACCAATGGTGTGCAATTGCCTTCAGTGTAACTGTTCTAAAATTCCAGTGTAAAAGTTTCTCCTGCTGCTGTTACATTTTTCACACCTTTGCTATGTCAGCTGGGACAGAGTTATTTGGTCCTGCCCAATTCTAGTGAACCAGCATTCAGGTCAGGTCACAACTAGGCAGCAATTACAGATTTTGCTGGTGGTTTCAAAGCACTAACCGATGGAAACACAGTGTTAGTGAGCGGAGACACACGATCAGAAGTTCCTTGGTATTATTACCATTCCGGATCTTTAGAGTAGGAGAGAAGTGAATCCTGAAGTTTAAGCAGTTTTTAGCCCCGGCTTACAGTGTACACTCTAGCCCTATGTTGGTTTTTTTCTGAAGTGTTTATATTACACAGTCAAACTATCTCCCTTCAACTATATTAAATAAGGCTATTAAGAAATATAATCTCACTTCACCTTCCCCCAAGGCCTTCCAGGATACTTCATGAAGCAAAACTGCTTTGTTGCCACACCGAACTTCTTGAGTTCCAGGTGTGTATTTAGAAATGTGCTTGGCCTGCAGAAAGGCTTCTTTTCTTTTTCTATATCAGGGTCTTGGTCTATCAAAAACTCAGCCAGACTGATTGCTATGTGAATGTCTTTTGGTGTTATCCCCTCCCCAGTGAGGTTTGGCCTCCTGGTGTGTGCATGTGTCTGTTCATGGCCACAAGTTCAGAGCACGTTATTTTAGAATAATCTTGTGGCTTGAAAGTCGCAGCCCTCGGCCAATCCCCTCAGAACGTGGCTATAGGGCATTGAAGTCCAGTGGCTAGAAAGATAAGTGGCAGCAATGGAAGGATTGTCAGCTTTAGTCGAATTCAGTGCTGAGCACAGCAGAAAATCCAGTGTACTGGCTCATACCTGAAAAACAAATATATTTTATAAGTTGAAGCAGGCTGGCTACTTTGTTTTGGGGTTTTGACTAACTTTGGAAGGAAAAGTTGCAGCTCCCCTTTGACACTTGATCACGATCATGTGATGATCAATATCAGAAATATACACCAGCAATCGGGTGTGATTTGGACATGGCCAAGGCAAAAAATGCCATTTCTGTTGAACGAGGCATAGTTCCCAGCAAGGTGTTTGTCTCATTCTTTTGGTTTTATGTTCATGCCATGCCAACTGTGAGAGCAGAAATTCTCAGGGCAAAATTAGAGCAGCATGGACAAGCATATCCCAGATGAGGCATAAAGCTTTCTGGGGCAAAGTTAACCCTCCAGATATTTTCACAGACATTTGAATCACAGAATGGTTGAGGTTGGAGGGAACATCTCAAAGTCCTTCAGTCCTTCTGGAGGTCATCTAGTCCAAATCTACAGAGTGCTTTTCTACCAGACCAGTTCTTTGCATCATGGACCAGCTGGATTTTCAATGTGGTATTCAACAAAAGAGACCAGCTCCCTGCATGACTGAACTACAGTCTTACTGTTCATTTTAGGTGTTCTGAACTAATATTTATCATTTGTTTTAAATATGCTTAGGTTACAAGGGCATGGGAGAATCTGGCAAGATGGTGGAGATGCCGTGTCTTTACTACTGGATAAAAGATGTCCAGGGACTCATCTCCCACCACGAAGCCAAGTCTCATGGTCCTCTCCAGAGCAGATTTCTCTTGTTGGAGTGTCCAAAACCAGGGTTAGGCAGTGAGCCAGCAATGGAGCAGGGCAGGAGGTTAGGGTCCATTCTTGTGTCTTCCCTCCTTCCCCTTTACTTAGCAGTATAGGCATGCTCATAAACAGCTGCTGAATTCCTTCATTCCTGTGGACTATATTGGGATATAAACAGGCAGATGTTGCTTTGAACTGCCTAGTAGTCCTCACAGTGCTTAGGACATTTGTCCACACATCCATTCCCAGCATAAAACACAGTACCTTGAAATGATTTATTTCATAATCCCTGAACTGCTCCAATAGCTCCAGGTGCTCTGGCCATACCTTTTTCTTCCTTACTTTTCCCTGTTCTTCACTGCAGACAAGAGGAGCACAACTCCAAAATGCTCCCAGTATGGAAAGGAGCATTTCCTACCAAATCCAGGCATTAAAAAAATGGTACAGCTCTCAAAATGTCAATTAGTGGTAACTCCACAGGCCGAAGATGACCTACAGAGATATAAAACCAGAAGAAAGTGCAGGCATCCTACAGTGGGTTTTCCAAAGTTTTAGAATGAAAATATGCAAGCTTGTATTTGGAATAGGTTCTAAATGCACAGAAACTTCTCAGAAGCCGATCTGAGTTCTACCAGTTAGGAGGCATTTTTCAAAAAGCAAACAAACCTGAAAAAAACTTCTTGGAATTTTTTTATTTTTTCTTAAATGGTTTATCCATTCCCATACTTCTCACCTGCAGAGCCCAGCAAGTGGTCTGAAAAGTGCACCTCGCTCCATCCGAACTTCAAACTTGACTTTTCTAAAGACAAATCAAAACCCCAAATTCACACACTATTTCATAAGTACCCCCGTTTCTAACATGCATAATCTATGTAAATTACCTTCTTTGTACCTTCTTTGTATCAAATTACCTACTTGTACAACAAATAACCCTGAAAAAAAGAGATTCAAGGTAACTCCAAATTTATCTCCAGCTTCCAAGAACAGAGACATGTAGGAGGTACCCAACAAAGAACTGTATGTACCACCTTCTATAACACTGTTGAAATCAAGAGGAAGGATCACTAAATCCTCTACACCACCTGGCATTTAAAATACTACCTCCCTCAAAATCCACAGAGATTTTCACGGAGGTTACCCACAGAGCCTGAGAAATGATTAAACTGAGCAGGCTGACTCAGTGTTTTCTAGCTACCTGAATTCTGTGCTGCTGCTTTGTTCTCCACAGCAGTAGCTCAGAACAAAAGCAAAACTTGCTTTGTCAAGGAGCTAATGCATCCAGGCAGGATCCCTTTTGCATCTGAGCATTTTAGAGCTGGTGTCAAAGTTTTGCAATGAAATTCTGCATGCTTCTGCCACAACGGGCTTGTCCCAGTAAATGCCACATCATTCAGCGGTGGTACATCAGCTTGTCTTATGGATCATTTTCTGTGGTGCTATGGCCCTGCGAGGGTGTGCGCTCTCATGCAGCTTCGGGGACACTTCATGGTGTTGATAGTGCTTCAGGTGTTCAAGTCACCCTGAGCCTCCAGGATATGAACAAGGGATGGTCTCCATATGGGCAAGCACTGACTGAAGAAACACATCAATAGTGGCTGCTGAAGACCACGTCCCTTGGTGGATACCTTTTTTTGAAACAAGATTTTATGAAAACTGTTCTTATCAATTACAAATAGTTATTCTGCTCCAGTTAGAACCAGAGCAGACTGAATGAAAGCCAACTATATTCCAGATGTCCACTCAGTCTTATGGCTACCCTTCAAATTCAAACACGTAGTGCAGATTAATTCCCTGGGAAGGGCAAGCCTGAGCTCTACATGACAGCCCAGCTGCGGGAAAGGCCCCATCTCCGGTGCTCCTCGGGGCGCTGAAGCAAACCAGATAGATGCTTGCCACAGGGACAGCTTGTGGTGAGACGGAAGAGGAGCTGATGATGTGCCAGCTTGCTCTCGACCCTTCTGATCTGAAGTATGATGGCTTCTGGGCTGGATAACCAGGAAAACACGCAGTGTGTTGCCTCCTGCTGCCTCGCTCCTCCCAGCACTGCAAAGGTGAGCCTTGGCAGCAAAGAGGTGATTCAGATTCTTCTGGTTGACTGACTCAAGGCGATTCACAGCAAAATGGGAACAAACAGAGAATCTGTCACCTGTATCGCAGAAGCACATGATGACATCGTTGAAAACAATTGAAAGGTACTTATTTCAGGACACAGAAAGCACATCGTGCCTTCGGTGAAGTGTCAGCTAAGAAGAAAAAGAGGAGATCTCACTTTCTGTCTGTAACATAAGCGGCAGCTCTGTAGTGTGCAGCCTGCTTTCCCATATATTTAGAAGTAAAAGAATATCTTCTTATGGTAAGTAGTACCAAATGCAGACAACTCTTATGCTAAATTGTGTCTGCCTGAGGAGAGTTATTTTGGTGTGTCACAAAAGATTTATTACATGGTGGCTTTTCCCCTGAAATTAACAGCTGTATTTTGTTTTAATCATCATGTATACAAAGAAAGTAGAGTCATAAGACATTGAGCACTTATAGCTCTTAAGGGCACTCTGTGTTGCCAAGGAGAAAGCCTAAAGTTTGCGTCACAGCAAAAAACAGAGCAGCCTTAATTTTGCAAGCGTGTAGTAATTTTGCTCTCGCCAAAAACTCAAAAGGAAGCCTCCTCTCATTTCCAGCACAAATCACTTGTTTGTGTGACTTTTTGGCACACAAGTGCAGGGAGAACTAGTGAGGTACTTTTCAGCTAGCAAGCATCCATTTCCTTCTCTGAGGCAGCAGTACTCATTGCTGAAATCCATCTTTAAAAACAGGAAGCTTTATCATTATGATTTTCTAGCAACCTCGCCCCTTTCTTGTGAACCCGACCCTGGCTGTGAATCCTCTGCTTTGACTGAAGCACGACTATTAGAAGACTGAAGTGCAGGTATTTCCTATTTCGCTTTAAAGCACATACGGCGTGTGCTTCGAAACAGCCCTACTCGGGGTGATTTACCCAGCCCTGGGCAGGAGCACTGATGGGTAGAGCTTTACACAGGAGACCCATGTGTTTATGTCGTGCTTTTGTTTATGTTTTATTTCTGCGGAATAGAGGCAATGAAGCGAGATCTCTCGCGCCGGGAAAATATTATCTGAGAGGAAAGCAGCAGGAAAGTGCTGAGGATGAATTTGCAGGGACCACAGCACAGATGATGGGTTTTGACGTATAAGCAACAAGTAAACGCCTCTCCTGGCAGTACTTAGCAAAAGGGCCTCTCTACATAGAAGCGTGGCAGACTCATCGCTGCAGCGATGTTTTCAGATACATTTAATCCCTTCTCGAGCGGATCCCTGACAGCACATACAGGGTTGGACACGTACGTGCTTGGTGGTGCCGGCTGTTTGCTCCCCAGCAGAGGAGTTGCCAGCCAAGACCACTTCCCACCCAGCACCACCCTGCAGCGTGCCAGGCCTGAGCTCTCTGGGGAGAGCCACCAAAACCCCCAGCCCCACTCTGTGTTTCTGCAGCAGAAACATCCTCTGAGATGCCCCAGGCACTGGGCCACCCTACAGGAGAAAACCCCTCCACTCCCCCGCTCCACAGGTGAGCTGGTGCCTAGCTGCTGAGCCCCTGGGCCATGTTAGCCTGGGAGACGGCTGTCAATGCTTTTGTCTCAGGCTTTTGGCTTTTGCTGGCTGTGAAGTAAACCTGGGGTGATGATGGTGGAGGAAGGGACATTGGCTCGCATACAGAATGCTGCTAGGACTGCTTTATCCCCAGGAAGGCTTGCTGAATCCCTCTCTAAACCAATCCAGGGAGCAGGCATTTAAGTGGCTAACAAGAAGAGCCAACAAGAAATACTTTGGAAAGGGTAGTAAACCAGGTCATTGTAGGTTTACAGTCACCTCCAGTTCCAGTGGAGAGCATGTATCTGACACTACTTCTTGCAGGGCTTTTACTGCTTTCCTCAAGCTGGCTGGAGACAGGAAATGGGAGGTGGTCTGGGAACTTTGTTTCCGTGTTGCCTTGTACCATTTGGATAACCCTAAATCTCTCCCCTCTGTGTCTCCCACCTCCAGCGTAGTGGCCATCCAAGGGAGCATCGTGCAAGGATACAAGGATCAAAATGCTCCGTGCAGGGTACATGCATTGACAGAGTTACATTGAGGCCAATGTCCCTAAAGATGAGGAGCCCTGGTTTCCCATTCCAGCACTGGTGGCACCCTCTTTATGGCATTGGCCACTCTGTGTCATTGTGTCTTTGTGGCATGTGCACAGACGTCAGCCGAATTAGCTGCAGAGCCAGAAGCCAAGGCTGTGCTGGAAGTTACGGGTCTACCTCAGTAAAAACTGCTATTAAAATCACAGCCAGTGTCTGAAACAGCTGATAAGACATCCTCCTCTGCTGGGGGCAGCTGCCTGCCCTGCCTCCAGTGCTCAGCCCCTCCTTCCCCTCCCACTGCCTGTGGCCCCCAGGCCCCTGCCCTTCAATGGCATGCCTGGGGAAGTCCCCCTGGCATCTCCAGCAAAGGGACACATGGGTGTCAACCTTCCAGGCTGCTCCTGGTGCCATCCCAAGCACCTCCACAGAGCCTGGCACAGTGTGGGCTCGCTCAGGTCCCCCACACGCCCCGGCATGCCCAGAAGTGTCTGGGGAGCTGCTGAGGAAGCGACGAGGGCTGGCCGCAAATGTAGGTTGTGTCCTGGCTGTGAACTTGGCAGTCAGCAGCTGTGAAAGATTTCTGTGGTCTGAAGCAGCATTTTCAGTGCTTTTTGTTCTCTGGGGTTTGTTTTGCTTTGGACACACCGGAGATCACTGATAATAGATGAGAAAAGTGGAGAGGAGGATTTCTCATTTGCAAACACAACACTCTGCTTCCGGCAGAGGAGATTTTTGTGACTCCTCTGCAAGCTGGGGAGCAGAAGCTCACCAGGGAAAACGCACCAGGCTTTACACCCACAGTACCTGTATGATGATGCCCGGCTGGCTGACAGGAATGTGCTCTCTCAAGCTTTGTTTCTCCTTACTGTCCCCAGGAGGTTTTGAACTTGTCCATGTCACAACCCAGGGAGACGGATGTAACCAAGACACAAGGCAGAAAGTGTTTCAGAGGGAAAGGGAAAAAACTGACTCTACAGACTGGGGAGGAAATGTGAGAACAAGCAAGCTGGGCCAGTAGTCTGAACTTTCCCCTGAATGCCTTCCCAATCTGCGACCTCTCATTATTTGATTATCACAAGAGAAATCTAAAGAGTGTACTCACTGATTCCTGAATAAATGCTAACCCGTGACATGGGCTGTACTTGCATACTTTACATTTTTACCAGGGCATATGGGGCCTGAGCGCTCTGCTTCCATGTACTGAGACAACTGTGAAGAGACAGAACAGCTGAGACACTGCTTGATCAACCAAGACAGACCAACTCAAATGTTGCTTGGTATTGGTTTTTATACTTCTGCTTATTATAATTTAATGGATGTATTGCCCAGCATCTTCATCTGTAGTTTCTGCTACTCATGGCTCCAACCAGAGAGCTTACTAAAGGCTTTTCCTGGTCCCATTAAGTAGCAGCTGTGCCAAAGGTGGACATGGATGATCAAATAAGAGAGCAAATGAGGCAATGCCGATCAGCACAACAAGCTGAAGGTATCGGTTCCTTGTTGCAGTTCAGATTTTTGTAGGCAACAGAGCAAAGGACATTTTTAAGGGCACATTCAAAGAGCTGCACAGCAGAGAGCAGTGGGCTCTGTAGTGAGTGCACCCCAACTCAGAGAGGAGGCCTGGGGGGCTTGGGATAGACCCGATGGGGCCCTGGTAGCGAAGGTGTGTGGCACTCGCTTGTGTAGTCACACCAGGGTGCAAGTGGTGGGACATTAACAAAATGGTGTTGCCAGGAAAAAAGCAACCCATGGTAAAATCCGATAAACGAGGAGGAAGAAGGGGCCACAAGGGCTGTGCCCCTAAAGCAGCAGGGTAGGGCAGCTGGTGACAGTTTGGGAGGGAGAAGCAACAAGGGATAAACAGCCTCTTTCCTCACCAGCCCTTGTGGTATACAGTGATGATTAAGATCTGAACTGATTTCTATTGACTGAAGCTTTGCTGTCTCACTTATCTCAGTTCTTTGCAACGTAAGCCCCTTCTCACACCCTAGCCATCACTCTGCTCTTACTGATCGTGATTTTGCATAGGGAACAGGCTGACTTTCCTTCCCACCCACACACAGTTGTGAGGCTTTTTGTGTACAATAAGTGATTCTTAAATCCTTGGGCACCAAATTTCCTGCTCTGAAATCTTCCAAACCACTCTTGACAATATTATTCTATCTTTCCAGCCTGAAAAGAACTCAGGAAAGTCATATGTAAAGCTAGTTTTATTGTAGCTAGTGCAGAAATTTGAGCTTTGTATGTGGTATAAATCTTACATCTCAGCGAAGTTTTCCATTTCCTCATGCAACAGGGATGTGCATGCGCAAACCCTGGCTTTGCACATCGGTTGTTGTACATGTGTCAGTCAGGCACATGCAGAATCGCAATTCTGTCTGAGAAGCAGGATCCAAGGAAACAGCATTAGTGTCAATCCCCTGCGCTGCTGCTCTCCTCACATATCCTTGGCTGCTCAAGTCCCTGGGAGTTGCCCTGCTCCTAATACTATATTTTTCTTTTATAAAAGAAAAAAAAACAACCTTTCCTTTCTTTTTCTGAGGCCAAAAATTGGACTTCACAGGAAAGCCAAGAAGGGTTTGATTTTTAAAAAAATCAGCGTTAATAAGTAGGGTGTAGGCAATTAAATCATTATCACAGTGTTTAAGCTGCGTCAGTGAGTTGCATAAAGGGAGTCAGCAGGAAAGAGGTAGAAAAGAGATTGTTCCTTTCGTTTTCTGAACAAGCCTAGAAGTGTATTCCAAGCTCTTTAAGCAAACTTAGTTACTGACTTTAGGAAGACACCCGAAACTAAATAACACAAATTCTGCCTGCAACATAGCCCCTGTGGACACATGAGGAGAGGCTGTTCATGATGAGATTGCCTGTTTTTGACATGGATAGAGTTTTGCACCCAGGTTGACCGGGTCCACATGTGTGAGAATAGCAGTCTCCTTGCACCCTTTGGGTGCCTTGCTTCCCCTTGGAACAAGTGAAAGATTCACCATACCAAAGGAAGGGGTTAGCTTAGCATCCTGCAATCAGAGTGCTGGCACAAGGGAGGGGAGAAAAGGAGGAAGAGTGAACCTCCCTTTCGGCATCGGCTGGTTATAACATGGATTTGCACCCTGCGGACTTGCCCACGCCTGCCTCTTTGTTTCCTGCAGATTGTACAATCCATTTAAACCGATTAACTAATGGGATACAAATTCACAATGTACCCATGTAACAATCAAGCCTGTATTAAGGAAAAGCATTTTAAATTCCTTCTATTGCCAGCTTTGGCAAAGTGAGCTTGACTCCAGCACAGCTTGGTGCCCTGGCCCCCTGTGCCTTGCATCCCTGCTGCTGGCAGCAGGTCTCCGCACTCCCACCCAACCCCAGCAGCTCCCTCCTCCCCTGGGCACAGTCCCCGTGGGGCTGTTTCCACAGTGGGGGGCTGATGCTGCTCTTGTGACCCCAACCTCAGCTTGCCATGCCATCACACAGGGAAAGTGTGGCACAAACCTAAGCTTTCCTCATGCTCTCTTTCTGCTCCTTCATCCTGTGGCCACCAAAGAGGAAAGGGATCCCAAAGACAGGAGGAGAAAGAATGGAAACAAAGGCGAGATGGATTTTCCCTGGTCTACCTCAAATTTATTCTACACTCCTCACTTTGAGAAGAACTGGTCAATCTCATATGCCCCCCGCACTCTGAGTAGGATTTTGGTTTTGATTAAAAATAACCACAACCTAAAACAAATTAAGATAACTACTAGATTTTTCTCTTTTCCCCTTTAAGAAGCCAGAATAGATGAAAGGAAGAGTTAACGTTGGGAATTTTTCCAGATGAGCTTTCTTTTGATGTCCTAGTGCCGTCTGTATTTATTAACAATATTTAATACCTGGTCTCAGTTTAGTGATTTTTTTTTTTTTTTAATTTATACAAGCATGATGAAGGGATGCTAGTGTTACAGTTGTGTTTCAGTCATCTTGGTTATCCTGGAAAGGTTCCTGTTAGGCTGGATAGGAAGGAAATAGAAGGTTTAATGACATCAAGGCATGGGTTGCTAATACTAACACATGACCTCTCATTTTGCAGCAATAGGTGAAAGATGCGCTTCTGCTTTAGAAGGAGAAGGATTTCTTGCTTTGAATGGTGAGAGAGGACACAAGTGCATGTTGTTTCTTTCAGAAAAGCTTTTACTCTCACATTATCAGAAGAGATGGAACCTCAGCAGACCCACTTTTAAGCACTGAGGAAATAGTCAAGTTTCAGAGTATTGGCATCTTTTTTTGAACTAAAAATTGCTTGATATTTTTATCCCTCCAAATATATTTTAGCATACAAATTTGGTTTAGGAGGCTTCCCTAGGTAATTATGTAAAGAAAGCAGCTCAGTACTATTCATTTTTCTTTATGTTGCTTCATGCTGTGCTTGGTGGCAGAGTGTTGTTCTTCAGTTTCCCATGCTTTTTCATGAAAAATGAGAACTCTGAATTCTTTGCTGGGCAACGCAGTTCTGCAGTTGTGTTTGGTTTTGCAGATAAAAATCCTGGTTTAGCACTGTGTTAGCTTTGGACCTAGCAGCTAGTGTGAGCACGGTGTAGATTTGGCTGCTATATTTCTCCAGGTAAAGCACAACTGGCAAGTCTTAGATCTTCAAGCCCAAACCAGCCTTTTCTACAGCACAGCAATCAGAAAAGAGTTCAGAGATTAAGTTCATCCACCAGGTTTGTTGGGGTGGTTGACCTCCTAACATTGCTCAGTGTTCGAGAAGGGTGAGGAACCCTGGGTGCTGGTAGCAGAGGGTGGTAGCAACAATTTTTGGCGAAGAGTAGAGGGGAAGCACACACTGAACGAGAAGAAGAAGAGAAAACAAGTGGAGATGAGGGAGAGAAAAGAAAAGGAGAAGCAGACAGAGCAAGACAGAGAAATAAGTAAGATACAGTGGTGCACTGGAGCTGTGAAAGCAGAAATGGAAGTGAAAGAGGGGGTGTTTCGGAGGGACACCCAGCAGCAGCCCAGCCACGGCAGGTCAGCGCTGTTCGGCTGTACCACACTCGGGCCCCGTGTAGTTCCCCAGCACAAGTCCTGAGGAGCGGGGTCTCTCCCGACTGCTGCTCAGGGACACCACTGCGCCCATCAGCCTCCGAAACAGTCCTGGCCTCCTCTCCTCGGTCGGGCACAGGAGTACTAAATGACACTCTCCAGAAAGGGAGATTACCACAAAATAAAGCGGGGAATCCCTCCTGGCTAAGGGACATAGCAGGGAGTCAAAAAATGCAAAATCTCAAATCTTCCCATCACTGCTGTTATCCGCATCGGTCCTGATCTATTTTTATGCTGAAGTAGCTTCATGTAAGGCTGCCCCAGTTGGCTGAAGCTAATTAAAAACCGAAACAAACAAAGGCTAGCACTTCCCCATGGTCAGTAGCCTCCCAGTAAGCAGCCAGCAGCCAGCTTACTGGGAAAGAGGATCCTTGTGAAGTTATTTTCATTCTGCTGCATCAGCATTTCTGGTGTCTGTGTCAAAGAAAAAAGCCAGTTGCCTGAAAGAAGCTCCAGTTGATCTGAAGTCCAAACTAGCCCTAATGTCTCATTCCCGTATCTTTCCTATTTGTTCACTAGTCAAGACAAGTTCCCCTTGCTTTGCCAAATTTTCAGAATTTCAGTCCTTGGGCTGTAAGTTTGGGGGGATTTTTTTTTGTGTATGGTTTGACTTGCTCTTTTTATTTTGTTCCCCTTTCGCTCTATGTGGTTACGCAGCATGGAAGAGCTGAGCGGGCAGGAATGCGCTCCTCTGGCCCATGCACGTTTTCACATTAGGCAGAGGCAACTTGGAAGGGTGAACTCTCTTCTGGAGCCCCGAAGAATATTACATCCTAATATTCAGTTTCTCTCATAGCTCTGGAAGTTGTTAGCGAGGCCAGCGTTGCTTATTCTGTGGTATTTGTCAAGTTGTGCTGTGTGAATCCAAAGGAACAGCTGGTCTGAATTTCTCTAGAAATGGTTCTCTCCGAGCATATTTGGCTCATTTCTTTAATTGCTGCTTTGGTTTTGCTCTGCCTGGTCTCCATGCCACACCACTGGGACAGCCACACTTAGAGCAGAGCTTCCTTTTGAAAGATGTTGGTGATTCATACGCTCCTACCACAACTCTCTGCAGCCCGCTGAACAACTTCTTCACTTGCAGAACAAAAACCAAACCAGAAATAGGAAGTTCATAGCCAGGTTGCTGGTGTTGTAGAACTAAAGTAATACATTAATAAATTAATCGTGCAGTCAGCTTACTCGCTCTCATTTTGTCCTCGCAAAAGGTTTTGCGATGGCACATTTGCTTGGCTATTCAATACTCTTACACTGCTTCGCAGGTTGGTAGCTTAACCTGTCAGTGAAGGTACAGAGCAGGATGAAGCATCAGTGATAAACATTAAACTTTTAATTCAATAACTCATTTAATGTCAAGAGTTTGCCAAAGTTTGAAAAAAAAACACTTTATGACGGAATTGCCATCTTGATTCTTACAAGTACAGATTTTAACCAGACTGCTAATTTCTTCACTATCTATTCATTTGTGTTCATTGTAGGCTATATTTTTGTAATTTATGTCAGACTAGTGCCTAAGCCTACCACAAAAATTCCTTCCAACCCTTCTTTTTGCAGTGACCTTTCCGTGCAGATGCTCCGCAGCGAAGCTGGTCCCCGACGAACCCGATGGGGACGAGTCAGGAAATGAAATGCTGAGAATCTCAGGCTTGAGCTGGAAGGCAGCCAGGGTGCACGCCGACAGCAGGCAGCGAGGCTTCTGCCTTGAATGTAGGTCACCGCTCACTTATGGAAATTCACTGCTCACGCGAAGAGTGCCATGAAGCAGCGCTTTAGGGAGAGGAGGCAAACGTGCAATGCTTTCCGTGCGGTAATTACAGCGGTGCGAGGGGGAAGGCTCCTGATTGCTTTGGGTTTCTCTGCTCCATTTTCACCACCTCTGTAGGAGCAAGGCATATGAGTGTCTGACATCACTGGAGAGATTCCTCGAGGGCACATTTTACTTGGAAGCATAGTTTAAATACAAAATTTCTTGACATAAATGAGGCATCTGTCTTTTGTCTTTTTAAACAGATTACGCTCAAGAAGTTGTTCCAGGCTGAACTCCATTGTCAAAGCGAGGAGCTGCCTGTGAGTTAATCTCCCCATTGCCTGCAGATCCCTATCCACAAGCTTGCCCGCAGCAATTAATGGGGATCTTTCCTCGCTTGTGGAATACAAACACACACACAGAGATATGCATTGTGGAGACCTGACTTCTCATGGGCTCTACTAAAACCAACTGCAGAGCACGCTTACTGCTTGCATGTAACCACACAATTAAATATGCTGGATACTGTGCTCTGAAAGCAAGGAAGAAAGAACTAGTTTCGTTAAAATTAGAGCTGACAAACCTTTCTTTGGTTTTCATTTCACTGGGTCATCATACTCATCAGAAGAACATCCTCTCTCTTGTATCTCATTTAACTCCAGGACAGTAATGCCCAGTTCTCTGCCACTTCTTTGTCCCTTGTTTTGGAGCTCCATCACCAGTTGCTTAGTGTCCTGCTCTGCTGGCTGCTGTCATTGCACCATGCTGTCCTCCTGTACCTCCGGTATACCTTAATGCATCTCAGGGGTGATGATGCAATGAAAATATAACTGCTCAAAAAGAGGTCTCAAGAGAGCTCACACTAAAAGACTTGTACTGGTTCTTCAGTCTCACAGCTGAAGCAACCAAGGCCTTTCATACTGGCAATCTCTTCTGGAAAGAGAGCATCTCCTGTTATTAATAATGCTGTTCCCACTTTTCCATCCTCCACACCGTCCCTGTGCATTTACATTGTGTGTTTTTCTTAGTCCCTGCAGGCATTCTTCTCTGTCTTATGATAAAAATGGCACACCAGCACTAAGATTGGCTCTTCACTGTAGCTTTGGGCCTGAATCAGAAGTTGCCCCATGTCTGTGACAATGGGGCACTGTATGAATTATGAATTATATTAGTTAGTATGAAAAAAGAGCCTCCTATCCACCAGCAGAAGAGGAGGTGTAAATAGAAAGGATGCTGCTTGGCAGAAAAAAGTAGGACATCAGGCCCCAATCTCATACTGTCTCAGTTCTGGCTTGATGTCATGATTATTTCATCTTGTTGGGGAATACTGTGGTTAGAGAGATGGTGCATCTCAGTTCAGTCACTCTGAGCTAAGAGGAGAAACTCATGCAAGTGAGTTTCAGATCCCAAATCTGATACATATTTAATACAATTTTTAACACAACTGTCAGGACAAAATCCTTCACTGGCCAGTGACCAGTTCTGCAGAAATACATCTAGGATTTAGGGAGGATGTAGGTACCTACGACTAAAATTACACTGCAAAAAAATCCCACTGGCCCTGGACTCTTAGGGAATTTTTTTCCTAATACTATTTCAAATTCCTCTACACCTAGAGATGCATCTCTGAGCATGCCTAGAAGTGCCTTGCTGCTAACCTGGTTGAACAGGTTGCCATCTGAGCCTGATCAGGATTCACAGATTGGAATACAAATTCTCCGTTCTATCTGTTAGCAGCCAGCCAGACAAATTTTTCAGTTCCTGCTTGGCTTAATACAGCTGGTCACAGCGTTTCTGAAAATGGCCAGCTTTTCACTGCAGGAGTCAGCCGCAGCCACAGCTCTTTCTCTAAGATAATAAATACTGAGTTGCAATTCTGCTTCTGCAAGGCTGTGTCACTTGTGCTCCAAAAAACCCCACCACACTCTAGCCAGAGTCTGGGCTCCAGCTCCAGTAAATCACTTTTAACCTCCCTGTGCCCCAGGTTGCTGAGCTGTGGGACAGGCGTGCTATGAACTCATCGGATGCTGAGAACCTTCGTTCAGGGTTTGTGCAATGACACATACAATGAACTGTCAGTGGGACTTGTCTGCAAAGCCTCTAGCTCCAAAATACCAGCCCCCACCAATTTAGCACAGGAATACCTCCATTAGATAATAATATCAGGAAGTGACTGTACTTTATTCATGCACCTATAGGAGAAGGGTATGATAATATGTGGCTGTTGTGCAAAATTAATAAAATGCCCGAAGACCCTTAGTGAAAAGACCTGATAGAACTTGAGTTCTCAGAGGGTAAATTATTTATGATCCACCTATCTGAATTATTTATCCCCCATTAATTTCTATGCCCTAGAGAGGGATTTCTATTATGCAGCTCTAGTCATCTAAAAGTTGGATATCTAGTCAAAGTTGATTGTCTAAGGTCACTCAATAGTGGAAATACAAGCAACTGCAGAGGAAGAGTCACCCCTCCTACCTTAGACTCCTCTCTTAGACTCTCCACATTGATCAGAGAAGAAGCTGAGATGCCTAGCTCAGACTGGAAAGCCACCTTCAGATGCTAAATCTGTGCAGGGCCCACTCTGGGTATGCGATTAGACCCTGGCATGGGTGCACCAGTGAGACTGTTGCTGGCCCATGCTGGGCCAGGGCTTGTCGCAGGCAGAGCACCCTGCCCGCTCCTGCTCCCGCTGCCAGACTCACTCCAGAGCCATCGGTATCGGGCAGAGGCAGCACACAGGCTGAGTGATAGCAAGAGATTAATGATTTGGGAAAGACGATGGGGATGGGTGAAGGAGAGAGAAGAGGAGGGGGTGAAGAATGAGAAGAAGAAAGCAAAAATTCAAGACGTAGAAATCAGCTGCAGGAAAGGCAGCAGTAAGGGGAGAAGGAAAGAAAGGAAGAAAAGGTTGTTTGGCAGCAGCCAAAAAGCCCACACACCACTTGCAGCCATCATTTAAGGCTGGTGCTTGGCACTCCACGCAGGAAGATGGATGGGTGCATGACCAGGCAGAGCCATCCCCCAGAGCGGGGCAGGCACTCTCCTCTCCTCTGCCCAGCTTTCCTAGCACTCTGCCCTCCTCCAAGAAGCTTAATGAGTGAATCACATTGACAGCCAGGTGCCGTAAATCACCTCCCGTCACGCAGCTCTCACGCTTCCATCCTCGTACATGCTCATTCGTTACCATGGCTGGGCATGTCAGAAATAGGGCTGCCGAAGCAAAGCTGTCGGAGGGAGGAGAGGAATTGCTGCCCATCTGCAGCCCAGCGCACCTCGCTCCCCATCCTCAAGAGAATGGGCTCCACGAGGCACTTAACAGGAAGGGCAGGAAGATAACCGGCACTCAGATGTCCTGAATATGCAGATTTATATTTGGAGGCTGTTACAAATAAAATTAGCTTAAAGCATTAATCAGGGCTTTTTTAATGCATTTGCTGCAATGAGACACAAATGAAAAGAGTCACGAGTGCATATTGAATGTAAAGGTTAATCAAAGGCAGCTTCTTCTTTTGGCAGCTACATCCTTCTGCTGGTCTTTGCCAGGAAACATTCACTTCATTGTTTCTCTCTTCCTTTTTTTTTTAAAACTATATATGTCCAACCCCCCACTCTCAGGTTTTCTAAAAATTAGAATTATATCACACCCATTTTAAGTACCTGGAGGAAAAAATGGTGAACCTGTAACGTTTCAAAGCTACTTTGACAAATGGGTTTTCAGCTTCAGTAGTTTTGACTGAGACTTTTCTATACATATTATAAAAGGCGCTGACTGATCCTTTGTTGCAGGCATTGAAGGTAATCCCTTTAAGAAAACCACCTGAGCCAGCAGAAAACCACAGAGCAGTCCCAGCCCATCAAGAAGCTGTACAGGCCTGTTGATATATCTGTTCTGGGGACATTACCTTTTACACACTGCCCAGCCGGGAAACATTTGGGAACATTTTATGGACCAATTCAGCATTACATGGTGGGTTGACTGCAGACTACAGTGCAGGATAGTAGCACCTAAGCCAGCTTGCGACAAGCCTATGCCAATTTAAGATGCCGTTTACCTGGTAACATTCACTTTGGGGAAACACAGCTGTTGACTGCGCTCTCATTCTCCCGAGCAGATCACCTCGCACAGCTTCAGTCACAGCTAAGCTGTCACAGAGGCCCCGATGGCAGAATCCGCAAGAGAAGCATTAAATCAAAGCACCACAATTCAGCTGGACAACATCCCTGTCCCTCGGAGCACTCCTCCCCTTGGAGGTAGAACAGATCTGTATGTGCAGGGCAAGGCTTGTAGGGCTTCCCAGATCCTCCCGCAGCTGTGAGCCAGTGCTGGGACAAATCCAGGTGGTGATGCTTGGTCCTTTGGTGCAGCAGCAGTGCTGACCTTGGCTCCACTCTCTGCCATAAGCAGCACACTTCCCATAAGTCATTAATTTTTAACTTTCTTCAGTCCATGCCAGGAACTGAACTGCTGTAAAATAATTCATACTGAATTTGAAAAAGAGGCTGAGGTAAACCAGGAAATCACGTTTCCTTGTTGAAAGGATTTTACTCCCTAAGGCCTAGTAGGTACAGCAGGACTGTTTTCACATCCTACCGTCTCTGTCCTTCCTTTCTAGCTACACATTGTTGGTTTTTTTCTCATCATAGAAAGTCTTCAATAATTTTCTTCTTCATATTATAGAATCATAGAATGGTTTGGGTTGGAAGGGACCTTAAAGATCACCTAGTTCCTACCCCCCTGCCATGGGCAGGGACACCTCCCACCAGACCAGGCTGCTCAAAGACCCATCCAGCCTGGTCTTGAACACTTCCAGGGATGGAGACTCCACAACCTCCCCAGGAAACCTGTTCCAGTGTCTCATCACCCTCACAATAAAAAATTCCTTCCTAATATCTAATCTAAATCTACCTTCTTTCATTTTATAACTGTTACCCCTCATCGTACCACTACTTCCTGATAAAGAGTCCCTCTCCATCTTTCCTGCAGGCCCCCTTTAGGTACTGGAAGGCTGCTATAAGCTCCACCCGGAACCTTCTCTTCTCCAGGCTGAACAACCCCAGCTCTCTCAGCCTGTCTTCACAGGAGAGGTGCTCCAGCCCTCTGATCACCTTCGTGGCCCTCCGCTGGACCCGTTCCAACAGGTCCATGTCCTTCTTTTCTTGAGGACTCCAGAGCTGGACGCAATACTCCAGGTAGGGTCTCACCAGAGCAGACTAAAAATGCAATATTCTTGTGGCATTTCCAAACTTAGCTCTCTGAATTATCATCTTGTTCAAATTTCTCATTCTCTACTCTTTCCACTACTAGAAAGCTATAAGGGCTAAATGAGGTGAATAGAGAATTTAACCCTACAACGTAGCTGTACTTTTCCAGTCAGGCCCTGGTTCTTGGCCTTAAAATTCTTCCATTAAAGATTTCCCTTCAGGCTTAAAATAGATGCAGTTAATGTGCCCAAAATTTTGCTAGAGAAAGGCAGATTTCTGAGTTTCTTCTGGCCTGATGAGGTAAAAACTTACTTCTGGCTCTGTTCACAAGACACATCAAGTGATCATGCTGTGTGCTTTCAAATCTTCACCTGAAATGAAAGTGAGTTTCCATCTTGGTTTCTCACCCATGTTTAGGCTTTTTCTTTTAAAATTTCTAATTCATCTCATAAGTTTACATGGAAAGTATGGATGAGATAAAAAGCCTACTTTGGATGTTTTGCTTTGCCCATGCAAAGCAGTAGACTTTATAATCTTGTTGGGTTTTCTCCTTACATACTGTGGCTTTAAAGGCAGTAGATGCCATTGAAGCACGTTATCTACACCTGCATTATAAATATTATTCATGCCTCCCCAAACACTCAAGGGAATTCAGTGGTGACATTAAGCTGACAGCACTGCAGCAGAAGGTGAGGTCTTCTCCATCTGAGCTTAGTCACGAGACATCTGTCTGTTGTTATTGTGCCTCAGGGCTCTGCCCTTCTGACTAGCTGTGATCCACCCAGAGTCCACAAGAAAGGATAAAATACTAGTTCAGTCACGGGATGGAAATATTCCCTGCTGTGCCAACACTGCTAGCCACCCAACCACCTGGCAAGTGCAGGTATTTTTGCTGGAAGTCTTGATGGTAACAGCTTGTCCATCCAGGTCAGGAAAAGGTAGATGGGTGGAGTAGCCCTGGGAACCCTTTATAACACATGTTGTTAATAACCCATTCAGTAGATGGTTTCCATCTTCCAAACAGTCTGATAATGACTTTCCACAGCACTTAAGCTGGAGAAAATCAAGATTTCTTCCGATGAAATGAGATTGGTAGTTTGCAGAGAAATGCAGTTTCCTTGCAAATTGAACAGTTACTGAAGAAGACCAATTTTACTATAATTTTGATCAGGAAAGGTTTGTTAGATACAGAGGTGGGAAATCTCATCTAAGAATGATTTTGTTTTAGTGATGGAATGCAATTCACATTTCCCAATACAAAAAAAGAAAGAGGAAAGGGGAGAAGAGTAAAAGGAGAGAAGGGAAGGGAAGGAAGGGCAAAGATCTGCTAAATGTTGGAGACCATAGCCTATTACATGTGAAATTATTGTGCTGTGAAGGTAAAAGTTTGTTCTGTTCTGCTGAGGAATTTAGGTTCATAAGGCAAACATCATTGCGCTGTTCAAATACAGCTTTTCAATGGAGCAAATACATTGGTAAACATCACAAGCTGTGCTCTAAGAATATTTTGTTCTGCCAAATTCTGAATTTCTTTGGGCATCTCCTATTATCTCTTTAGTGGACAGTAGCTAACCAATCTGCTGTGAAACCAGTTTGCCCCACTAGTATTGTAGGATAAAGTATCCATGATATCCATGATACCTCTCTCCACCGATATGATGATTCAAAACTACTTGTATGATCTATGTGCTGCCTGTCCCCACAGATATTTCATTTTTCTCCACGGCTGCGTTTCTAGATTTTATCTTATTGACACTTGCCATAGTATTTGTTGTGTGGGTGTATTGCGGGTGAACAAGGCCTAACTAGATTTACTTTAGAAATGCTGTGAGCTTAAACTGCAATAACCGCTCTGAAAGTTATCATGCCTTATCAATGCGCAAATACTATGTTCCTACCCAGACGCCTCTTGCAGAGCTGCAGGTCTGCAGACGGGCTTTGGCAGTGCTTTAGGCTGTAGTCCCTTCCTCCTGCTCAGTTAGTACAAAAGCCTAGGCAGAGAATTAGACATCCGTATATGTTTGGGAAGCTGAATCAAAGGATCCAAAAGGTTTTTAACCATTATTCTGAGTTTGGGCCTCTGTCTGTGCGTGTGTGTGCACACATAACCATGGCGTATATCAGCACAGAGGCTCTTTACCAAAAAAATTTTCTTTCTGCTTTCCATCCCTCCCCCACCTCCACTGCCGACAGCTCAAGGGTACAGTAAAGGTCAGCTATAGCATATATAGAGGAGTAGGAGACAGGGCTACAGCATATCGGCGTCTACGTGTTTCACTCTGGCAGAGCAAACCATGGGGAGCTGGTACGAGGTGACACCAGTCCCGGGGACAGTTCAGAGCTCCCTTCCCATCGGCAGCCTCCCGTCCCGTCCTTGCTTTTCTGCTCTGACAGTGAGAGCACCTCCGAGCCTGGCTGTGCAGACAACTTTTAACAAAGCTCTTTGAAAACCGGCATGGCCATTTCCATCCAGCAACCACGTGAGCATTATTCAGGACATACACTGAGGTACACGAGACCTAGCTCTGGGAGTACAGACATGGTAATTTTCTTCAGCTAGTGGGGAATTTTGCCCCCTGTCTTTTTTTTTTGTTCAGTTCCTATTGCAATTTCTGTTATCACCAGACAAGGGAGACCTTTAATTCTGGCAGCTAGCACGGGGGAACTAGGAATTCTTGTTCCTCATTACAGCGTTAGTCTTAGCAGTCCCCAAGCTCTTATGAAACGCTGCAGAGGGGTCACAACAGGAAGTACAACCATCAGAAGCAAGTAAAATAAAGGCTTTCCTTCCTATTCTAAGATTTCAGAACTTCCTTATCCTCCAGCTCGAAATCCTCTCACAGCTGTTGCATTTATTTCAGGGATTTTTTTTTTTCTTTTTCTTGTTTCTGCCTGGGCCATGTTAAGGACCCACCACCTGCTCCCTCCTATGGCATCCTCAATTTGCATGAAAAACAGGCAGAAGGAAAATAAAAGATGCAGCTTAATCAATCCTCAGAGGAGACCTTGAAGCCCCTGGTCAAAGGTCTGCAGACCACATTAGGTACTCACTCCCTTGGCTCCATATGAGCTCCTGCCACAGTTCTGTGTCTCGTTCCTCCAGCCTCATTTCTCTTTTTCTAATTAGGCATGGTGCTGCCATTCAGGATGGGAAGTAATCTCACAGCCTATTTAATATGTACCTGTTGACTCCCACACAACAATTTAATCAGAATTTGATAGGGTTTGGAGGCAATCCGTCTGTTTAGAGGCCAAACAAATAAAAGCTGTCTGAGAAACTGCTCTCAAAACCCAGAAGAGGGATTATTTCCAACTAGGTGCAAAGCCTGGGTCAGATCCTATTCATTTTATTTATATGAGCAGTCAAACCATGAATGGCACGACACAACTGAGCTAGGTAAGCAGGATCCAACCTATTATTTTCAGCTCCCTGAATACCCCTAGTCCTCATTCATCCAGGGTCCCAAGGACCTTTTGACCACAGTCAGACAACACAAGCAGCAAGTTTAAGCACGGGATTATCTGAGCAGTTAAAGTTAGGCACATGCTTAAACGCTTGCTGAGTTAAAGTTCAGAGCAGCTCTTGGGGTTTGGTCTTCCCTGCTCTCATTTGTGGACACGGAGAAAAGTCTTTGTGAAGACGTGGCTGCTTCTCGCTTTCACGCAGATTAATACGGTACAGTCCGCTTTTTTTTTTTTTTTTTGGTCAGCTGGGGAGATTAGTGTGTGTGTGGGAACTTCTCAGGCTGCACAAACAGAACAAAAAGCAGTGACCCCCACTAGATGGATTTCTTTTCTCTCCTTTAAGGCCGGCTGGCTACACGGGCAGAGATGTAAAAGGGCTATTGCATAAATCCCAGGAAGATGGATGAAAAAGTGGGTTCCTGGGTATAGCGCAGCCAAGTACTACTGTTGTTGGCAGCAAAAGCGGTGGCTGCAGCTCCCGGCCAGGGCTGTGGGCAGGAGAGGGAGCTGGGCCACGCAGGCAGCAGTTGTGTGTGGTGCCAGAGCAGCATGCCCACCTTGACTCACACACTCGGTACCCTGTTTTAGCAGGCACGTAAAGCATTGCTCGGTCATCATGGCCATATGCATTTCTGTGCTTATTTGGAGAAAAAAAGATGGGAAAAACGTAATGTCAGAGCCAGGCTGAAGCAGGATGCCCTTTTAACTTTATCCTTAGCGCTCTGAGGTAATTACTACTTGAGCCCAAGCCACAGACAGCTGGCAGGTTGCAGGCGACCTACCTGTCCCCACCACGTACTTCCGCAGTGCTCAGCTTTCGTTTCAGGGTCCCGTAGCTGCTCCAGCAGGAACAGCCCTCAGGCCTCCCATTGCAAAGCAGCTTCTGCACCTCCAGGATTATGTGGCTGTCAGGGCCCTGGGCCTGTTCATTTTCGCTTTGCCAGGCTCGGCAGGCAGGACACAAAATGACACAAGGGGGAGGGCAGCGGGATGTGGGCTAAGCGTGTACCACAGCCTCTCAAGGTTACCCAGAAGCTATTATTAGCCCCGAGGTGTTGATCCAGCGGCCGCTTCTTTGCCTCCATAGGTCAGGTAAAGGCTGCAAAAAAGCTCCTGAAGGAGTGAGAGGTGACGGACAAACTCACCGCTCTCCTTCAGAGGACATGAGAAAACGGTGACCCAGAAGGCCCAGCCTCCTTGTGCTGGTTTTCACTGTAGCTAGTATGGGGCTATGTTTTGGATTTGTGCTGAAAAAAAGAGTTGATAATTCAGGGATGTTTTCGTTATTGCTGAGCAGTGCTTACACAGACTCAAGGCCTTTTCTCCTTCTTAGATTGCCCGACCAGTGAGTAGAATGGGGGTGCACAAGAAGCTGGGAGAGGACACAGCTGGGACAGCTGACCCCAAGTGACCAAAGAGATATCCCATGTCATATGACATCATGCTAGCAATAAAAAGCTGGGGGAAGAAGGAGGAAGGGAGGATGTCTGGAGTGATGGCATTTGTCTTCCCAAGTAAACATTACGCGTGATGGACCCCTGCTTTCCTGGAGATGGCTGAACACCTGCCTGCCCATGGGAAGCAGTGAATGAGCTCCTTATTTTGCTTTGCTTGCACGCAAGGCTTCTGCTCTACCTATTAAACTATCTTTATCTCAGACTACGAGTTTTCTCACTTTTACTCCTCTGGTTCTCTCCCCCACCCCACCAGGGGAGAGCAAGGAAGCAGCTGTGTGGGGCTTAGTTGCCAGCCAGGGTTAAACCACAACACCCCTTCAGCCTCCTTCAGCCTCCATCCATCCTGGGCAAATAGGTGGTGGTGCCGGTTTGCTAGGAAGTGCTCAGCAAAGGAAGGTAGCAATAGAAACTTTAAATTGTGTTTTTTACATTGCCCCATATAGTAATGCCCAAAGCCTGAGGATTCAATTGACAAAATCAAACCCATAACACTGCATACATTCCTCCCTTCATTAGCCCATTGCCTCAGATTTTGTAGCCTTTATGTTACATTACAGACGCTACACACGCCCCCACACACTAATCTAAGAACAGATGTTCATTTTGCAAACAGCTGTTCTGCTTGAATATGGCGCTGCCTTGCCTGCCTGTCCCTGCCCCAAAGTGAAGATGGCTCCCTGCGCTCCACAGCACAGGTAGAAAGAGGGTTCGTGTGATACCCCACTCATCCTCTTCAGAAAAAATGCACTGGCTTAGTTCACCCTCCCCAGGAAGATGCTGATTTACAGGACAAGTAATGCAGAAATTAGGCTGTTTGAAAATATTGCAAATTAGACATTCAGAGTCTCCAGACTCTGTAACAAAACTTGGCCTTTGAAATTTATTGATTAGAAATTCTGTGTTCTACCACTAAATGATTCAGAACATCTTATTAAAATCTCACTGTGAAGTCAAATGGTGCTGTGCACAGACACCCACATTTTTTTCAAATCCACTCTCAGACTTGCTCCAGTTTTGCACATTATCACTGCTTGTGTCTACAGTTCTGAAAGTTTGCAAGACTTCTCTCTCCCAGCAAATTTGAAGGAACAATACCTGACATGAAGAGTCCAGTGACTAAATTTAAGTACAGCAGTGAAAAACATCAAGTCATTGAGATTCTTACAGTGTTCCTTGTTAATATGCAGCTTCTTTGAATGCGCTACATAAAACAAGGGTAGCAAACTTCACACAAAATAGTAGCACTACAAAACACAGCTGGATTAAAAAATAATGGATCTTTGATGTAGGTGCTTGCCTGCAAGATTTCAAATGAACAGCAATCTTAGCAGATAAATTATTTTTTTAGCAGATGATAGAAGCATCTGAAATAGGAGAACTTTAAAGAATAACAGGCACACTTTGCACATCCGGAAGATGTATACACTTGCACACAGAAATTCAGACACTGCTTTCAGAAAGTCCCTCCAAAATACCCTTTCTTCCACGTTTATCTTTTTTTTTCTTTCTTAGCACTCATGAATATCCTTTAATATTCTTATGAGTTTGTCTGCTCGTGATTCTGATGAAAAAATAATCTTTTCGATCTAAGCTGAAATAGAATGAATTAAGCCCAAGCCTCATTGATATTAGCATGTAAATGATGTTCATGGAGTCAGCGTAATGTTTACTGTAAATGGTTGTTGCAATACAGCATAGTACTTTGCAGGTTCAAAAAAAGATGAAATTTTTATTGCAAAATACCGTTTTTATTACATAGGTCCATATTGTACTGTAGTGCTGAGTGCATTCACTGAAAATATCTATGAAGCATTATTTTTTCCATATTTCTTGTAGCCAATATTGCTTCCATACAAGGGTGCATTTTAAAAGGCAGTCTGCAATTGCTCATCACCAGCAATTATTCCTAATAATATCTTTCAGCCACCGAGCTATTCAGCTAGACATGTGTAAGGCAGGACACACCTCACCGAGGAATGAACTATGTTTTAAGGTCTTTTTTTTCTTTATACAATCTCCTTCTGCCTAGAGACACACTGAACTGATTTTGAAGTCCTGAAAGAAGAGGGAGGTAAAGAAAAAGCAAGCAACACGGTGAATGAGCCGGTTAACAGGGCGATCCAGAACAACAGTTCAGGTGTCATCTCCTAAGGGATGCTGGCTTGCAGTTCATTACTATAATCACTAGCTCTGCAATCTGGCAACGACTCTCACCATTCTTTTGTATTTACAGCAAAAAAAAATGTAGTTCTTTCCCAGTTTGTTAATAAAGACTATCAAATCTCTCTCTCCGGTCTGTGTCCAAAGTGTAGATGCCCTGAAAAGGGCTCATAGCTCCAGTGAGTGCTTCTCCTAGTGGGCTTCATTGCATGTAAGTTGGCAATCACCATGTCTGAGCTAATCTTATGTCAGAAGGTGCACAGGACTGGGCCAGTTCAGTTCTCGTGTGATACCTTTGAGAAAACCCCAAGAGCACTAGAAAGTACAGGTCATTGTTTGTTATGGGACTGCCCTCTATTTGAACGATTTAATTACTTACAGACAAGCAGGCAGGCTGGATCACCAAGGCTGCACCCAGCCTAGTGCACCCTCACTCAGCTCACCCTGGGGATCCCCAGCTGCTGCTTCCACAACACCCAAGCACAAGGTGTCCCAACTGTGGTGCCTCTTCTGAAGGACCAGGCACCCGGAGCTCAGTGTTGTCCGAGGCCATTTCCACCGCCACCCCGTAGTCACAGGTAATGGGCAGGAGAGGTGTAATCCAGCCTGATCCACGGGTAATTGCCTTCTCCACAAGCCACCAAAATCTTTTCAGCATCCTAATTCAAATGCAAGGGCCATCCTACAGATTTACAGAGAAAATGAGAAAGCCAGCGTAAGCATCACCATTCTGGGTGCCTGTGTTCGCAGTGAGTTTATAAAGTGCCAATAGAAATTTCTCCCCTCTATTTGTGCAAAGTTTGCATTTCCCTCTCCCAGTAGTCCCTCCTAATCTGGTGGGGAAAATCTTCTTATGGCCCTAATTCAGGTAATTAATTTAACCTTGAGTAGATCAGCAAAGCATGCCAAAGAAGCTGTCAGCAGTGCCCACCCAACTTCTCCTCTCCAACTGTGCCCAGCCTCTCAGGCTAAAGGCAAAGGTAGAAATCCCCTCACATCTTCCCCAAACTGGTTATTTATTAAGGAGGAAGCTGGCAGGTTATGTTTCACAAGTTTAGTTTCTAAATCCAGGACTGCCTGTATCAATATCCTTATCCTCTAATTTCAACCATGCTTCTTCCTCTTTAGTATGCACTCTCTGAGTAATGTATTTAGGAGAAGTAATCCTATTCTTTCCTAACTTTCTTTTTGCTAAGCTAAATAAGACAAGATCCAGTAATCTCATCTCGTTAGTTACTCTCAGTTCCCATATTACCTTGCAGCTTTTCTCTGCTCCCATTTCAGTTTAATTTTTTTTTTCTATTTAATATAGAGCAATTCTAATATTCTCACGGTATTCATACCTATGCCTTGTATAGTTGTACTAAAGCTTCCTTTTTCCTGCTGAACGCGCTTGGATTGATGCATGATAGAAGTACAGCACTGTAGGATTGGAAGCTGTTTGCCTGGGACTACACAGGAAGATGTTTGTCTTCATTGGAAGATGTTTGCCTGCTCCTCACAGACCCTAGAGACTGAATCCCAGCAGTGTTACACCGGTGGTTCACAGACCTTGAGCCACCGATCCGCATTCCCCCTGTCTTCCCTGCTGCCTCTGGCACAGGGACCCTGCTTCTCGCGAGGCCATGCCCATGGTGCTTCCATAATTCATCCTGTTCCTGTTGCTCTAATTCACAGGCTCCTCCAGTCCTCCCTGAATGATGCTCCTGCCCTCTTCAGCGTTAGAGACCCTGTGCCACTTCATATTGCTGACAAATGTCTTCAGCTTACAGCAGATTCTTGTACCAAGGTCAATAATGAAAGAACCGGACCGCGTCGGTTTCCAAACACATCCTTGAAGAACGCCACTAGTAACCTCGCTCATTCTGTCTCCCCTTGACATGCTCACCTGCTCCCCACTCCAATCCCTGTGCAAAACCCACTCACCTCATTACATGAACGCTTGCAATTATCATTTCAGCAATGCTCAAGGCCCATGAACTTATTCACATAAAGCATAGAAAACAGGTGCTCGGTAAAATATTTTGCAAGGTTTAAAAGCATCCATTTTTGCTTTCGATAGAAGTAATAATGAAGGCAAGACCTCCTCTTGTAATCTAGGGCAAGGCCGATGTCGGAAGTTTTGTTGTTTTAATTCTTTTAAAGTAAGAGTCAGAAGACTGAAATGAGAACTTATGAGGTATAAATATAAATTTTGCTTGTTTTCTGGTGAACTCCAAAACCACTGAAGCCAAGCTATCTCTACTTGATATAAATAATATTAAGAATAATGCATTTTCAAATGCATTAATGACAATAATAAATAATATGCAAATAATGAGAATAAAAAAAAACTAGAGAAAAAGTATTGAATGGTGTAAATATCTTTAAAAAGCTTAACTTTGGTAAAACGATTGTTCTGCAATTGTGCAGCTACTGAGTATGACTTAAAAGGAAATTCATGTACTTTAATAACACCTTGGAAGTTGTCGTATAGCAAATATTTATTGAAACTTCTTCCATCCTCCTCTATTTCTCACTCTCTTTGTAAGACCTGCAAATAAATTAGTTTTGTAAACTGTAAGTATGAGAATTTTGAAACAGCTAATCTTCACAGGATATTACAGTCATAAATTACCTTTAAAAAACTTGAGGCAGGAATCTGGTATAGGAATCAATACATTATTCAGTTATGAGGAACTACTTCCAGAAGCTGTTATTAATGGGCGCAAAGAGCATTAGTCAATGAGTTCTTCTCATATTGCATTATTAATACTCAAATTGCAAATTTTCTGAGATGAATCTGCAGCAAAAAAAAAAAAAAAAAAAGACAGTAGGATATCTGATTCGTGCCAGTCATGATATGAAAAGAAATACATTTTGCATGCAGGACTATTGTATCAGCGAAAATTGCTGCCAAATTGCCTCTGAAAACATCAAGTCATCCTTTTGTTCAGTTTTCTATTTATTTACTAAAGGACTCACGAATGTCTACAAACAACAGCCTTTTCTTAAATTATCTAAAAATACCGTTCAGTGAAATTCTCAGATCATTTCCTATTAAAACACAAAAAGGCGGTTTTACGGTTAGAAAGCAAGAGATTTATAGATGCATATGAAGTTTGTCAGCTCTGGATATGGGATAGAAATGGGGAGCTGACTTTTAAGGGTATTCCTTCAGTTATCCCTAAAGTTATCGCTCCCTATCTTTCGGAAACATTGCCTAGTGAGTTTTCCTGACAGGCCAGCTGAAGTACAGGGTCCAAATCAGCGGACCTCAGCCTTCCTCCTGTCAAGGGGTCACAGGTCTCCCCCGCCGGCCTTTTCCTTTAAGTTCTTTATTACTTGCATCTCTCACTACTTCATTCACTGTGTTGGGGAGCAAACCTAAGTCTACTGCTCCAAATATTTTCTATCCTCCTCTGCATCTACAGACATCTCCTCTGTTACTGGTAAAAGATGACGCCTTGGGTGACGTGATGCAAAGAGGGCTTTAACACACTGATAGCCGAGGAAACCTTCTGCCCCAGGTGGTTTTTCTTCTTGAAGGGGTTTGCCTCCCGCCTTCCGAGGCTGCCGGCATTTGTTTAAGCAAGTCGAGATTTTAATGTAGGTCACTAGTAGGTGTAGGACCCCCCCTTTGCCAGCTCAGCGCCACCTCGCTGGGTCCCTGGCTGTGCTTGCACCCGCCCGGGGAGCTGGCCCCGTCCTCCCCACCGTGGCTGTGAACCCCCGGGGCGCACAAGCCCTCCCTCCGCTCAGCGCCTGTTTCACCAGCCATCGAGCAAGCGCAGTGAAAACCAGCCATTGCAGAGCTTTTCACACCCCGCAGTAGAAATACACACCATTCGTTTGTTTCACAAAGGAGGGGGAGGATCCAGTCCGCAGATTAACACCCTGGAAGTCAGCAATCCAGGTGGCCAAATTCAGAGGCGTGGGGCCAAGCGTGGGGCAGGCGGCCACAGACAGCGTCTGCCGGGGACACGGCAGGGCAGCATCCTGCTGGGAACATGGCAGGGCAGCAGGAGCTGCAGGCAGCAGGTGGGGAAAAGGCATGACCATGAGCCACCCTCCTCTTCCTCCTCCCTGCACCGCTCCCAGATCTCCATGTGAAAGCCCCAGGCGCTCCCCAAATCTCCATCCCGACCCCCCCCCCTCCAGCAGTCATAGGAGCAACAGAGTGCTCTGGCTCAGTTCCCCTGGTGAGGTGCTGGTTTTGGGTAGACGGTGCAGCCTTAGCGTAAAGGGTCAGAGCAGCTGCTGAGCCCCAGGTGAGGAATGGAAACGGACGTGGTTCTGTGCAAATTTTAGGTGCCATGTTCCTGTGACCGGGAGTCGCAAGATGAGACTGGTGAGGCTGCCACCGGCTTCAGGCAGTCAGATCCCCGCTATGGGCTAGGACAGGCTGGCAAGGCCCCTTTTGTTGCTTGGGGCTCCTTTTTATGGAAATCCTAAATGGCTGCATATTTATTTTCATATTTGGGCAAATGAAGAACAGTTCAGCAATTTGGAACGAGTAATTTTTGATCAATTCCTCCTTCATTTGACACAAATACCGCGCCTCTGGCTTTCTTTGAACTCAAGCTAGCGGCAGTAAAGATGAGCAGCCGTCTCTGGCTTCCTCTGGGCTGCTGAAAGGAGCTATTTGCAAGCATGTGCAGTGGGGAACAGAGTCATTTCCTTACCATGTTTGGCCAGAGAGAGATCCCACTAAACCCGGAAGCGCTCATCATTGTGCAGTTTGGGAAAATATTTTAAACATCTCTTTTGCCTTCCTGCTCACCCTTTTTTTTTTTTTTTTTTTTTTGAAGATGCATATAATTCTACATTACATTGTTTGAAAACAAAAAGGCTGAGCCGTCTCAGGCTTGTCTCAACAGTTTAATTTCACAAAGTAGGGTTCTGCAGACGAGCTGAAACTGGCTGAAACGCAGCGCAAGCTTCAGGAAATGCTCCCATGGCTCTTACTGAGCAAAGTGGTGGAAGCACCAAAGCACCTCATGTGCCCCTGCCTAAGTGAGGTTATACTATAATTGATACAAAAACAACTAGGGTATGAAAGAAATTAAGCACTGAGCATGAAAGCAGCAAACACTGAGTGAAGGACTGCTTTAAAAAAATGTAGTTTTAGCACCGTCTACAAAAAAATGAAATTAAAATGAAGTCATTTTCCATCTTTCAAGCAAGCTCTGCCGGGATGTGTGCTGCTAGCTGGACATCAGTTTTAAATGCTATTAGTTATGGCTTTTTTTTTTTTTTCTGTCTTATAAAAGGTCAGCGTCTCGAAGAATTCAAATCAGGCTCGCACCTTGGGAGCAGAATGCCTATTTGTGTCTTTCTCGGTGTAAGCAGCGCCCGGGGATGCGGACGAACACTCCGGGGGCCGAGTGCCAGCACTGGCTGCTGAGTGCCCCTTTGGCACGGGAAACTGGTGCGAGCCCCTCCGCCGCATCCAACTTTGGGGATTCCCGCTGCGAAAGGACTCAGCGAGGGCTCAGGGAGCACAGTCGGGGATTAAACCCCAGTGCTCCGGGTTTTGCCGGCAATCACAAACAAATGGTGTAAGCCAGAGCAGGCCTGAGGCTGAACCATAGGGATCTAAGTAAGGCTGAAGGGTGCCAAGCGGGCATCTTGCAAGACACTTGGGCATCTCCCACAGGCTGTTTGGGAGGGGATGTCCCTCTTGCCCCAGCTGGGTGCCTGCATGCCTCCTGTCCCCCACCCACACTCCAGCAAAGCACGATGCCAGCACGACTCCATTGGCAGGAAATCATCGGTTTTGCTCTCAACGCACCTTTTCCTAGCAGAAAGACTGACCCCACGGCACTGTGCAGCTGCGGGTGCCCGAGGCGCCTGGCCTGAGACTGGGCTGGGCCCTGCGGTGCCTCCCTCTGCGCAGCCCCACGACTGCAGCAGGAAGCCGGCAGCAAGAGGAAATCCATCCCTTTCCCAAGGACAGCCCCACATGTGTTGGGGCACTTTGGTTTTTTTTCCTCCCGCAGGACTGGGGCGGGGGCCGGCGGGGGGGGGGGGGGGGGGGGGGGGGGGGGGGGGGGGGGGGCTGTTCCTACTGCGTTACTCGTTTCAGAATCCTGGACTAAATAAATCCTTGTCTATAGGGGACTGGTCACACTCTTGTTCTCTGCCGCAGGCTGGCGGTGCTCCCTTGGAGCAGTGCTGGTGAGAGCAGCCCCAGGGAGCGGGATGCCCGGAGAGACCTTCCCCCTCGGCTGCCGGTCGGCAGGGCAAGGGGCTCCCTGCCTTTCGCCGCCCTGACACGCCACAGCACAGGGAGGTCAGAAAAATCCTCCTCTCTGGGAAAGCAGTTGATCTGGCTTCTACCGGAGGAACATTTCAAAGGCAATTATCAGGAAGAAAGAGCGATTCTTTATTAATAGTAATAATAGTAACGGCGGCGGCGGCAGCAACAACGGATTGCATTCATCATTCTCTGCACTGAAAAGCTTTTAGCGTCATCTGCCTCAGTTTTTACATGAACGGCTTCTGGGAAATTAGAGCTTATTGATTTCCCTGGGATTCATCCCATTCCCTGGGATTCAACACAGGTTTAGGAGGACCATTGCTCTGTGACTGCAGCTGCTTCGCGGGGCAAGGCTGGCGACTCCCCACCTCTGCAGATGCTCGGAGGCCACGTGCAGCCGTGCAGAGCCCCAGCATCCTGCCCAGGCCATAGCCAGAGATCAAACTTGCACCTCTGGGAAGAAGGTGTGAGTGTAAGGATTGTCCTCTGGAAGTCCCTGCAATGAGAAGGAGCAGAGCAAAGGCCTTTCTCTGACTACCATTGATCCTATGCAAGTACAACATTTTCCAGCAAACTTTTTTCCTGAGAAAAAGTTGAATTATCAAAATGTTGAATTATCAAAATGTCTTTTCAAAGTGCCTGCCTGCAGAGAAAGGTTACTCTTGCACCCAAGCTAGGAGTTTCCAGTCACTTTGGAGCTGGCTCTTTCCTCCATCTTCCAGCTGGTTGCTTCCCAGCTCTGAAACCTCAAATATTTTCACAGGATGAAAGTAAAGATTCCCAGCCCCACCCCCTTGCAAACCTGTCTGGCACCCTCATGCCAGGGAGAAGCGCATTGCCACTGTGAGGGACAGCACAGCCAGGCTGCTGCCCGTATTTACCCTCTGCACCTCACCTGAGATCATGTGCCACCTCACCTCTTCCACCCTGAGGCTCAGTCTGGCCTTCAGCTTCATCCAGTGCAGCCCCGCCTCTTAAATTCACACCCAGTTTCCCCTCCTTTTCCTGTTTTTGCACAGTTTCTCTTCGCTTCCTGTCACACTTCAGTGCTCCCCAGGCTTGAGAGCAAAACCCTTGATAAACGTCACTGCTGATTACTACCATGAGCCCAAGACAACTGAGGTTAACCATCAACCTTTGTTTGTACCCCATAAGCACCTAAAAGATGAGCAGCAACGTTTCCAAGGTTAAAAGCAAAGGCTTCACAGTGCCAGTGGTGGCACCAAGCAGTCCTAGCATCACCTAAGCAGTGGCTCAAAGCCTGGTCCAGACCACCACACCTACGAAGGCTTTCTGGTAGATTTAAAGGATAAGGAGATCCGGGAGCACCAGGTACAGCCATGTGTTATTTGTGTTGGCTTTTGCCTTCAGTTTATCATATCAAGTATTACTCAGTTTATTGCCTGGTGAATGGTTGCTCTGCGTGGCGGGTGGCAACACCCTGCCTGGGGACAGTGCCGTGGAGGCTCCCCCACTTCCACAGCCTGAGCCTACACCCATGGGCTCAGGGACCAAAATGACGTGAGAGGACCGTGGGAGGTAAAACCCTGCTGGGTAGAAGCTGTGACATCCACTGCACACCTACCCGGTAGCCTCTGAGTCATCTTCAAAGCAGCGCCTGTGGACCCTGCTGTGCTCAAACAGCCATTTGCCTGGCCAGACATCACCACCCTCATGGTGTGGTCACAACCCAAAGCCACCTTCCTACCCCCTCACAACAAACAGTGAAACAGAGGTGCTTCCAGAGAAGTACAACCTGACTCATACAGCTAAATACAGCCAACGGGGTGGGTTTCTTCCTCATCTGCTTGTCTCCCATCCAGCAGAACAGCTCTTGAACAAGTTGGCCAGAAGTGATGGCAGGGTTTAAGGTGTTGCTTACTGAGGTGCGTGACAGAACTGGCAGAAACCACTCCAGGTACCTTAAATTACTTGTAACTCATCTGTCTAGGAAGCCATGCCCCTTCTGTGTTTATCTTTTTTACCGTTTTTATACTGTCTGACACTGTACCAGTTCTTGTGTTTTATTAGACTTCCAGGTCAAGGGTTTTGAACTAGTTTGTCGTTATCTTGTTGTGCGATAAAATTACATATGCCAGCTTGACAGTGCAAAATTTTGGTTTCCAGTGCAGATTTCAATATTCCTTGCATCACATGTAGTTCTCCAGGTGTCTGAATGCTTATTGAGTCAGTAAAGACTTCCTGCATTTATGACAAACAGATTATACGCATTGTCCTCCATGCACGCCAAAGTTCCCTCTTCATGACCTCTGTCTGACTTCATCATTTCATGGCCTCTCCTTATGCAAATCCTTAAACGTTATCCTAGCTGAGCTAGTATCTTCCACTTATGTTTTACACTGCACAACTATGGAAAATAAGGCTGGAAGGAGCTTTGGCAGGTCATGAGGTAGATAGATAGACTCAACTCCAGCCAAATATCTCTTAAATTAAGAACAAATGATTACTGACTCCACAAGATCACATCCTGGGGCAAGGATCTCTGCAGAAGGAATATAGGTCAAAGACATTGGCTGACATGGGCACAGGCTTGGATTTGCAGCCTTAGACAGGAGAAGATGCCATTAGCTCCTTGAGTGTGTGAGGTCTTTGGTGGATCTTCTCTGTTCCAAACATCAGAGTGAGAAGGATGTTCCTGCCACTGGCAGCGAGTTGATGGTCATCATGGGACTGCACAGATGAAAAATGATACTAATGCATGGAGTAAGAATGTAGAAATGCAACACATCTGTTCATCTTAATACTTTCACAAGCTTTTAAAAAATGAAATTTGAAGAACTGACGAGTTGTCTTGGAGGCTGGTGTACCCATAGTCACTGCAGGAGGGTACAGTCACATATAACAACATATGAACGCAACTGACGTCATTATGTGAACTGGGTATTGCCTGCCTGGTGTAAGTGATGACAGAGGAGCCACCACATTGCCAATATTCACCTCGCTCCTTGGAGAAAAGGAATGACTGCAAGCCATAGCCAAGCAACGCGCCACAGAGAGCACTGCAGCACTGATCTGGTGTGATATCTCTAGTCTAGTGACACACCTGGTGAAAGAGCAGGGGAAGAGTTCATGCCATGATGATCATATGATACAAATTGTCTATGGCTTCTGCTACCCAGTGCTCATGCTGTCCCCTAGCATGCAGCTGCTAGTTTCCTGCCTGCATGCCGTGAGCTAAATTATCACAGAATCATAGAATAAATAACTTAGTTTACAAATCAGCTCCGCAGGTCATCTGCTCCAATAGCCCACATAAAAGTGGGACCAAGCTTGCAGTTAGATCAGGATGCTAAGGGCCCTTGGAGCTTTGAAGATCTCCAGTGATAGAGGTTCACCAACCTCTGTTTCCAGTGTTTGACTATACTGATTGTCATAAGCTTTCTTCTAATATCTAACCAGTTGCAACTTGTAGATGGAAAGAGTGGCTCCATCTTCTCTATAACATACCATTAAGGCTGGGTTTGCTGCAGGCTGAGCAAACCCAGCTGCTCTCTCAGCCTTTCCTCTCATATCATGTGCTCCAGTCCCTAGTTGTTCTCCACTGGATTTGCTCCAGCATGTCAATGACCTTATTGTATTTAGGAGCCCCCCAAAACATTTTCCCAGCTGCAGTTTCCAGTCCTCCATTGTTTTCAAACTTGCAAGATGATCAAAAATGGTTAATCTGTTTATTTAAAGGAAATAAAAGAAAAAGTCATGTCAGGGCACAATCCCTGGGCTGTCTCTGCATTTAGCATTAGACAGATGGCTCAGATTCCACCTGTGTCTCTAGAGGCAGATGCAGCCCAGATCTAAATGGGGAGCTGCTTCAGCTGCGGCCATGTCAAATGCTGAGCATATGTCACAAGTGCTGGTGTCAAGGGGAAGAGGGAAAATCAGAGCTTTATAATCCTGCCCAAGTGTCCAGAAAATCATCACCAGAGCCTCTTGTAGTGTTTCCCATTTGCTGTAGATCTTAACAGGACAGGGAAATTTTCTGTGGTCATCTGTCAGGTAAATGAATTCCAGCAAAGGATAAAAGTCACCACAATATTCCTAGTGCCTTGTTCTAGGGTAAAATCACCTTCATGAGAGACCGCAGAAGCAGAGAATTGGCACCGACCACTTGTAAGACAGCAAAGTTCACAGGAAGGTAAGGGTGGAGGTGAGTAGAGGAGGATGGGAAGGATGGCAAGAGTTGTATACCTGCCTAGAATAATGGAAAACCTTAGACTGGTCCCTGTCTTCCAGAGGGAAATGTTTCTCTCTGTTGGCTGTATGGAGACCCTCAGCACTGCTCTCATGCACTGCTCTGCCTAGGAATTAGACCCCTGACCTCAGCTAAATTAAGTGCTGCGATCTCACCCTTAGCCGTTCCAATAGTGTCTCTCAAGATGCATCCCAGGGACCCATTTCTAATAACTCTACAGAGCCAACACATATTAATACAGTCAATACACAACAATGATGCACAATCATCATCACATAAATATTGATGAGCTTCATACCAGCTTAGTCCTTGAACAACACACCAATAAAAGTAGATGTTTGCAAAGTATACAACTGTGGGCAGCAATGTCTATGAATTATACCCAGGTGTCTAACAAAAGTACCGAAAAACTGTGCATTTGGAGTGTCCTGCTGACTTCTCATGTGGTTATCTTTGACAGAGAAGCTTTTCGGTGTTTATTTAAATTCAAGGTCCTTTAGTGTATCTCAAGTTGGGCACTTAAACACAGTTGTGCTCTGTCGTACTAGACAATCAGAAAATTTAAGTTGAGCTGCGAAAACATCTAAAAATAAAAAGTAATGGGTCTAAACACACAGCTACATACCGCTGCCACAAGTAATTGCCAGTGGTTGTACCACAGACACGATCGTTATATCAGTGATGTCCTGGTGGTGGTCCAAAAATAACTGTACCATTGCTAGGCATGACTCAAGAAAAAAGAATTACTTTTGTAGCTGGAGAGAACCAAAGGGCACCGCATCCATATGCCTGCTTTATGGCAGGCTCAGCTTGCTATTTACTGTGAGCAGCATAGTTTTGAACTCTACCTTCTGTAACTGGCACCTCTCCTTTTGCCCCTTGGTAGGGAGCTGACAGCTCTGAGTCAGCCGAGTCCTGTGGTCCCCACTCCAGCAGCCATACATTACGTGTCAGCAAGTCTCGCTGAGTACGCGGGAGTAGGAGCCGAGGAGAAGCCACTTCTCAGAGGGTGCAAATTACATGCTTAGCGTGCCAGAGAAGGTGCAAAGCACACCCAACTGTGCTGTTCTGGAGGCAGCTGAACTCCTTCCCGAAGGCTGCCGCCTCTTCTTCCCTGTGGAGCGGAGCCCTGCATCGTGGGAAGGGAGGGGAAGGGCAAATCCAGGAGGGAACAGGCTAAAGGCGAGGGAACAAATAGCTGCTGAAACTGGAATTAGCGTCTTGGTGGGAGGTTCAGAATAAATCTGTCATACTTAGCCTCTCTTTCAGCTATTTCAGAGAAGGTCGTTAGATCTCACGATGAACCCAGCAGGTAGCATATAGGAACAATATGGGCAGAAGTTGCAGCAACTCTGTCTTTTCTGTCACTTATTATAAGTATACTTACATAAGTATACTCACATAAGTATACTCATTATTTATCAAAGACCAAAGTCCCCAGATTCTTCAGTGCTACAATAGCCAAAATGACAGAGCACTTGCTGACGGTTTAGCACCTTCAGAGAACAAAATAAAGGAGGAAAATGGAAGCTCTCATTCAACTAAAGTGGAAAGCTGCAGTAGCACTGTGGGCACATTGGCTTCCCCGGGCTTCCAGCCCTGGTTACTGCTGGAGAGCCCCAGTCCTTCTCCCCCTGCTTCCCTCCCACACCTCTCCGGTGAGCTGGCACAAGTCTTTGTGCAACTGCCCAGAGAGCTGGAGCAGGGGAATGCTCTTGCCAGAAAAGAAAATGGTTTTGAGTGGCAATTTTTCACTCTGATGGGGGTCACTGTGTCCCATACCAACAGCTCTGCCAGCTCAGTGGAGGAAACGGCGCTACCGTGGACAGAATTCAGCAGGGTTTGGGAGTGAGAGGGAAGAGAAGCCAGGACTACTTAAACTTATCTTGCCACTAAACGCTAAACATGTAAGTGTGGCCTAAAACCAGCGAAACCTGCTTGCCAGGCTGCTCCCAGGGACCAGAGCTGTGGCTGGTCTTCCTCTGGCATGGCACCAGTGCCTCCAGCGTGTGCCCTCCTGCGTGCTCCGGTCCCAGCATCATCGTGCTCCTCACATGCTGCTGCTCCACCCGGGATACTTGCCACTGGGGGAGACTTTTGAGAGAAGGCAGGGACTTTTTAATCCTTTTCAATTTGCACACTTCTAAACGTTTCTAGCAGAGCTGCAGAACTCCACATAGCAGATTTCACTGCTTGGTTTTCTAAAGTACCTTTTTGGCCAGGATTCCAGGTGAAAAATTGTGGGTCTGAGATGCCAAGCACAAAAATAAGTTCTTGTTCAGGAGAGCTCTGTCAGCTTGAAGGTCTTGGGCTGCATTTCCTCTTTTGCTTCATTAAATTTGTGCACAAATAGTTCCCAGTATGCTAACTCGAAGTATTATGAAAGCCTGATGGCTAATGAGTCATAAAAACGTGTGATAAGGCTGCCTGTGCCTTATCAAACAAAGCATAAAATATCCAACACAACTACCTGATCAAACAGAATCAATTTCTAACTACTTTGGAAATACCTATCCCTACGTTCAGCTAATGAGAACAAAACCAATAGGGAAGTTTCAGGTAAAAACTCATCCAAAATAGCACTACAGGAGCTAGTTTTTCTCAGAAGTAACACAATAACGCCATAGAGTAACTGGGAGTTCTGCTAACAGTGAACAAAAGGACAAAGAGGAAGGGATCTGAGAATGTCCCGTAATGTAGAAATGAGCTGCAAAACTGATATGGAACAGAAAAAAATTGACCTAGGTATGCACCAATTTAAGCCTATATTGAATTACCTACTGGAGGAGGTGAGGTGATGTTCTTTCTCCAAGCCACCCTAATACCTACAGATCCCACTGCACCTGGAACAGCACGGTAGACTCCATAGGACTGGCTTTTTCAAATTTTTAAATGCCCAGTTCTGTAAGGACGACTTTAGAGAACAACTAGAACTCCTACTGAAAGCCGGGGTTTCAGCACATACATGTGTCTGCATTAACTGGATCCTTTTGCAAATCTGTCCCTACCTGTGCAAGTCAAGTGGTTTCTGAGAGCCTACATGAACATAGTGTAAAAGATAATCCAGGCACTCAGGGCAGTTTACAGTCTAAACAAGAGAAGTGCAATATAATTCAAATTTTTCCTTTTTTTTTTTTTTTTTAGAAAGAAACACCATTTGTTAATATTGTAAACGCTCTGAGCACACTTTTTAATTACGAGATATGCACTACTGTCCTCATCTTCAGTCGGTTTGCATGGATGCTCTGGGATCCTTCGCTTTCATGGGAATGCTCAGGTCTGTCCTTACAGACCAACACCAGGGAGCAGAGAGTGAAGCACTGTCAATCAGGAAACATATGGGAATAAACTCCAGAAGTGAAAGACAAAGGACAAAAACCATATTCATAAAGGCAGTAGGGCTAGGCAAACGCTAAATAAGGTATATAAGGATATCTATTTCCCTATACATGCTTCACATAACTATGAAGGTCTATACTTAGGCCTTTTAAATTTACTACTCCGTGGGGCTTATATTGTCCTAAATGCAGCATTCACCAACATATGAACCTCTATGAAATATCCCTACTGAAACAATTGCACAGGATCTAGAAAAAATAAAATAAAACCATCAGTTAGATCTTTTTGTATGGGAGATCATTCATGCACACTTTTTAATGTTCTTTTAAGTTACTGTGAGAAAATCAAGACAGCAAGAAGTTAATGACAGTAATGGCTCTTGATATTTTGTTCATTTCATGGGGGATTTATTAGATACATATTTTATAATGTTTTTTCTATGATTGCTTTGCCTAAAGTGGACTAAGTTTTTATGCTTTCACCCTGAAGTCAAAAGTTGTAATCAACCAAATAACACCCCTGAATTTCAGTTTTCATAAGAGAAAACAACAAGGCATTGCCCTGTCCCAAATTCTATTTTCTAAATGATGGAGATTCTAGAGAATATCGATACCTGTTGAAATCAGATCAAGAAGATAAATCAAAGGAGCATACTGCGTAACAAAGGCGCACATTTGTATGGTACAAGCTCTGCTGCTGCTTTGAAGTGACTGAATGTTTACCATTAAACTAACCAGAAGACCCAGTAGAGGATAGGTGGTAAACGAGAGGTGAAATTAGAGGCTCACAAGATACCACGGGAAAAAGGCAGTTATTAATTTCCAGTCCTATTATTTTGCTGCTGATATATGACTTCCTACTGTGAAACAAAATCACTGGTCACAAATGAGAAAAGCATTAAAAAGATGAGAATAATAAAACCACTGCCTATTTGAAACTTCATTTAATCCTCATATATTCATGCCTGCTTTCTGAAGGTGGTAAAGTATGTATATTCTTGTCAATTAAACTACTGACTGAGTTAAAAGTGTGGGTTTTTTCAAAAATCATCATTGCCTTAAGGGATAATGCAGGTATGACTGAACGTCTGAAAAGCAAAGAACGAACACAGTAGGACCTAGAGGAAATAAAAGGTGGTACCTTACGTGTCTAAGTGTTGAGTTCGTAACTTTTGTCTAGCTCCAGACAAACCCTGGCCTAAAAATGGAACATTTCTCTAAGCAATGATAGTGAAGCCTCAGGCTGCCTTCTTATTTTGGTGAGCGTGTTGCCGGTTGCTGAGGGATGAGGAAAGGGATGAAGAGGACTGCTCTTCAACAGCGACCAGCCTCCTCACCCGCGAGAGACAGGGATGGTGATGAGGAGCAGGGATGGTGATTAGTCCCACAGAAGAAACATCCTTTTTCTCCTGCTTGTAAAAAGGACTATCCACGCTGTGACTTTTCTTTTCCTAACCAAGCCTAGTAACATCACGCAGTAAATGATGTGTCAAGAGTCAGGGTGGATATAAATCTCCACAGTTTCTCCGAGCTCCTTTCATGGAGTCGTCCACCCCCTGCTAGTCCAGCTGAGTATTTGAAACATAACCCACGAAACAAAAAGTGCAATAACAGGTTCTTGGTATAAGGGTATCTACACCATCTATTTTAGGCTGGTTTGGTGATCTAACTTCTGTGCAATTTGAAAGACCAAAATCAGCAGACAAGTTCCCTTTTAAAGTCAATAGAGATGTCTGTAGTAGCTAGCTGAACATCTCTGTGCTTGCTGAGATAAAACTGAAGCATGGTTTAACACCAAAAATATTTGTCAGCTTGGTCAAATACATAGTAATCCTTAAAATATTACCAAGAATGGTATATGAAAATTAGCAGCCAGTTTTCATCTTCCATGTATATCATTTGCCTTCAGCAGCACAGTATACACTCTAATAAATGGAGCAAAATTACATTGGAGGTATTTCTTCATCTGTTGAGTGCCATAATCTTTGCATGTTCATAAGGGCTTGAGTATGTTTGTGTACCTCACTGGAAATACTGGTTTGCATATAAGGAAGGAACATCTGCCTGTGATAAGCCCCTTCTATATAAGCAATAAACTGCAGACAAATTGTGCTGAATTTGCAATAAAGTCCTTGTTACTGTGAAAAGCAAGAATAATGGCTGAAGACAGTGGATAGTCCATTACCAGATTAAAAATCTACACTCTGCATCTATGGAAGAAGCAATCTGTAAGGGCCCACTAACATGAAGACATATCACAAAGGATCATTTCTCAGACTTCATTAAATCTGTTGAAAGAATTCAGTGTATATGGCTGAAATTCAGGATGGTGTTATAAATAATTCACATTTGCAAAGACCAAAGTACAGGCCTTGATCACATAATAAACTGATTTATCTGAGCAGAGAAGAACTGGGTACTTAATCCTGCCAAATCTTTGTTCATCAGTGTGGCATTTACTCATGTGATTAGTCCCACTGGTTACTGCCACCTTTACTCAGCCTGGAGGATGCCTGTCCCATAAATAGCCCTCCACACAGGAGCAGACAAGGGTGTAAACTGCTAGTGATTTCTTCATAATCATAAGCTTTTATTAGTTTGTTGTCTCTAGTGGCCCTTTTTTCTTTTAACACTGATAATATTTTACAATGATACCATGCCTGAAGACATGTGATTAAGATGCCCATAATACAGCGCTGATGTAAGCTATATTACTTCTGTGTAAAAATCAATAAAAGGGAATTTTAAAACAGATGTTAAGTACCGCGTGGTACTCTAGTTTTCTAACTGTCTTTTAATGCTACGTGCATCTTTGGATACAGCTCTGCTTGAAGGATGATGAGTGAGATGCTCTGTCCCAGGAGAACCCATCCTCCAGGTAGTCTCCTCCTTGCTGTAGTAACAAAAGCCTTGCAAGTAACAAAAGCCATCTAGGTCACTTGCCAGAGCTGGGTATGAGGGGATGGCCCTTTCCCCCTGCCCTCCTCTGTGGGGCCACGCAGACGAAAGCTGCCAAAGGCAAGACTCTAGCTGGGCTTGACGTTTCCCTGGACACATTCAGCTGAAGTCACGGTTGCTTTTCCTGTCGCTTGCGGCTCCGTTTTGTCGCCTGTACTGGGGTGGGCTCCCACAAAGTCGGTGCAGTCGTCTTAGCCACTGAGCGAGGCAGTGGTCAGGGCAGAAAAGCCTCATTTTCTCAGCATTTAGAAGCACGCGCCATTTGGAAAGTGCATCTTGTGTGTGTGATGATTCACTGGACTCCGCAGGGAGATTTCATACGTGTTTGCCTTAGCATATATGCCAGTCCCGCCACAGCCAGTCTGTTAGCTTATGGCACTGCTGACAAGAAGGATGCACAGCACCTCCACATCCCTGCTGGGCAAGATAAGCATATGGCACTGATATAAAATGTAATTGATTTCACTGGCACAGCCTGGCCTGCAGCTCACAGGCGACGTACTAAAATAATTTAAAGGTATCAATAATCTGCTATGAGATTGCAACTATTAATATGTGATATTGCTCTTTCAAAAACCCCCAGTGAACGATTTGCAATGGCTTCCTTTCTTTCTCTATCACTTCAGCCTCCTTCTTTCTTTCTTTCTCCTTTCGTATATATCCCTCATATATACTTGTCTGAGCACTCCTGGAGGATGACATGTAGGAAAAAAAGATGTAGGGAGACATAATTACACTGGTATAGCTAACAGAAAAGGCCTAGATGTTTCAAATGTCAGTAGATCTGAAGATGTGTGGGCAGGATTCACAACACTAGCATGTTGCCACTGGTAACTGACTGCATTTTTAACCTTCCCACTGCTGGCTAGCAGCGTGAAAGAGGATAAGTCTAGGGACTAAGAACTGGAAATAAACAAGCTCATTAAAAAAAATCTAAAACTTATTGTTGTGACACTGAGGCGAACAAGGGGAAGGACTGCATAAAGGTTAGATAAGAGCTCTTTGTTCCTGATGGGCAGCCTGCACAGCACCTAACCCTTCCAGTTTGCTGACATGCCGCTGCTTCCTTTGCTGGGTCAGCTCGGAGGGACTGGTTTTGGCCATTCCGGAAAGAAGGGAAAGGAAAGAGTGAAGCTTTTACAGGGAGAACTGTAAAGGCACAGACGTCTCAGGCAGGAGATATTTGATGGAGTCCCACTGTCAAAAAGTTGGCAGCAGCCTCCTGCTGAGAGTGAGGGATTTGGAGACACCAAGCAATCTGGCAGACTATTAGACTATATAATGGAGTCAGACATATAATCTGAAGTAGGGAGTAGATGCTGGCAGGGGTGGTACACCCACGGTTTGGGTATGACAAGCGAGGACTGAGAAGACCAAGCTTCCTGTGCAAGTAAGAGTGGCATTATTAGGGTACCCATGCAGAGGGAGGGGAACACTTTAGGGAAGGAGACAGGATTTGATGAAAAATAAGAATACATGAAGGGGGATAGTGAGAAGAGAAAACCTTGAGATGTGCAATTGCACTTCATATGACCTGTAAAGAGCGGGGATACTCCCATTCCTTCTGAGAAGTGCTTTTTGTGGCAGAGTCCTGCCTAAGAGGCCCCATACAAGCTAGTGTCATAAACGGGGGGGAGTTGCAAGGAACTAAAACTATGTTATTACCCTTAATTAGGCACTCAAATAAAAAATGGCCTGATGTGCAAGTGTCCGAAACATCTAGAAAACTCACTGAAATGAAGGCAACCACACTTGCTCAGGACCTTGACATTTCACAGCATCTTTACTTCAGCAAGGAGGAAAATTTCACAGGAGGCTGTGAGCATCCAACTGCTCCATTACCGTTACGCATTATCCTAAATACCCATTAGGAGTCTTTCAGCCTACTAAATTGAAAATTGTGTGAAACCATTCCTGGTCTCAAATACTATCTGCTGTTGGTTTTAATCTGGGAGAGCACAAACTGTAGATAGATAGCCACAGCGTGGCCTTTGCTGAAACAAACTCGTGCCTATCAGCTCACAGCTGAAAAGGATATAGAAGAGTCGGTGCTCGTGCTGCAATGCATGTCATTAGACAGCTCTGTTCCATTTAAAGGCCTTTTGGAGAATGCCAGGTTGTTCCTCGTTTTAACCTTTAAAAGGCAGCAAGGACTTGAGAGCTACTTTGGCATTTCTCAGTGTAACCCACACCTCCCACACACAGCAGAAATGACTTTAACAAGCAAAGCGTCAGGGAAGCAGCCATATATTGGTATGTACAGCCTATGTATGGACCCTTGTAAAAGGTTGCATCTCTCCCGGAAAGGTTTTTCCCCTGTATTCCTCACACTAACTTCTCATGCTAGATGTGGTGTCATCTATAATAGCCTCACTCATTTTCAGAGCTTCCCCTTCCCCCCTCCACTTAATGCTGGCAAGCCAGCTACCAAGCGCAAAGCAGGCAGCAGATTTTTGTGTGTCTCCCAGAGTGGTAATTAAAGTTGCTTAAAAAAAAAAAAAAAAAAATTATAGAAACATGAAGTTCTTCCTGGAAGCAATGTTCTCTGCATGATCCAAGCAAGCAGGAGCTGCTTTTGTAGTCATGAGCTATGGAGATGAGACTGTCTGGGATCCATCTATCCTGCCCTAACATGTCAGAGCGGTGGGGTATAGCTCAGCTGCTAGGAGTGTTCTTATTCCTAATTCATGCTGAAACAATACGGCGGGACTAAAATCACTGATGCTTTCATCAACTCACTTCATTCCTTGTAATGCTTTGTTTGCCACTGCTAGGGAATAGGAATATTTGTATAAAGCTTTTTTGTGCATTGCTGTCTCATGGAAGTCATTTTAATATGCCCTCTGTGATAACTTCTCATGGGACCTTCCAGTCTTTGACCTAATCTAAGGACAAGATTTTCCGAAGACCTGCTCATCAGGCTCCCTATCAAGAAAAGCCTCCATACACAGTGTAGTACCCTTAATGTAGTAATTTGATTCTTTAAGTAATGGATTTACGTATGAGCTGGTTTGCCCCACTCCTAGGATGCGAAGCAGCCCTAAACCCAGCACTGAGCTGCATTGGTATGATATGGCTGGTCTATATTCCTGCATAGTACTGGTAGGCTCAATCATTTTACAATACTTTGCTGTTATGGCTGAACTTCCTAACTAGGAGCTCACTGTCTACCATTTCCCTCAAAAAGAAGCCATGTTGCCAGTGCTTCGAATATTAAATACATTTTTCTAGGAGGTTCCTATATATTTTGAAATATATTTTTCAAAAGAGGTTCCAATAAAAGATTGAAACTAGCAAGGACCAATAACAAGAAAAGGCTTTTTCATGAGCTGCTTTCAATTCCGTTAACCAGCCCCCTCTGCTCTTACGAAGTTCTCTTTCCATTGCTGTTCTTGTTTCAATAAAATTTATTCTCTGTGTCCCCTCCTGACCCCAGGGTGGCAGAGAGATACCAATGCCGCCCACTGTTCTCACCTCTAGGCAGGGCAGCAAAAGTGTGGATCAGGGATCAGGGTTGCTCAACATCTGGGCATCTTTTTGCTTTACTATGGGGGTGGTGAGGCACTGGAACACGTTGTGCAGGGAAGTTGTGGATGCCCCAGCCCTGGAAGTGTTCAAGGCCAGGCTGGATGGGGCTTTGAGCAGCCTGGTCTAGTGGGAGGTTTCCCTGCCCATGGCAGGGGGGGTTGGAACGAGATGATCTTTAAGGTCCCTTCCAACCCAGACCATTCTAGGCTCTATCTCTGAAGGCCCGGCAGAGCTGGAGATGGTATGAAGGCACACAGGAGCCCACAGCACCCAAAACCAACTGCACATAGTCAGCACCAGCCCTGAGATCGGCTGGAGCTGGACTGCTTTTGAACAGCAGCTTGCAGACCATCTAGCGATGAAATGAGGTGGACAGGAAAGCTGAACAGACATGTTAAATAAAAAAGGCCTCAGCTGCCCTGGGGAGTGTCCTGGGGCTGCCCCCAGGAGCCAACCCTGTGATATTGCCAGCGGTGTGCACTGCTGGGTGACACTGTGGGTGACCCACCCACACGGTCCCTCTTCACCAGAACCCAAAATGGTGTGAATAAACCTTCTGTGAGCCTGGAGCGTGCTCCGTATGCTGAGGATGGTTTCGTCTTTGGGGATGTAGATGCTCAGGGCCACATCCACTTTTCCAACTGGGGATGGCACTCTGAAATGGCCTCCTTTTCCTCACCACTGGTTGCTCTTATCATGTGTTCATTAAAAGGTGTGATTAAAAGAATGGACTTTTCTCAGGCAATTTTCTTTTGGTGCTCCTCTCTGGGCCTTCTTTTCTTCAGCGGAGGATCAGGTGCCTATGCCGATCCTAGAAACCAAAGCTAAATTTTAGTAATAAACCAAATGGTGAGGATATGCTGAATCACTGGGGCGTTGCATGCATGCAAAGGCACAGCTGCATATAGGAAGTCTGGCAGAAGCAGTCACCTGACAAGAAGGGAAAGCAAGCAGTCGCATTTTCAAGGCTGACTATAGTCTCTTGGGTCTACTTCATGTACAACTCAGCCATGCTTGTTGCAGGCAGTCCCCATCCAGACTTCTGATTTAACCAAATCTGTGCCCACGAGTCACGCTCTTTTCCTGCAGGGAAAACAGTTTCTTCACTACGCATGTCTTCATAGCCCTCATTTTATGACAGGCACAAGGTGCTACCGTAATACCTTGAAAAAATAGTAGCGATAAAGTCCAAGCAGGTATTCCTTTGTCCAACTTTACTGGATAGCTGGGTGTAAACTGGTATCTCCTTTTTATTGTCTGAGTTTTGATACGGCCACATCCTTTGTAAGTGATGAAATCACACACATGACATCCTGGAAATGAGTGTCTTCCTATTTTTCTACCTGGTCCACACCTTGGTTTGATAATTGTAACTGTATAGTCTCAGAGAGACATAAAAGCCTCTAAAGCTGACCTACAAGTTGTTTTTCATCTGTAGTGTTGTCAAATACCAAATTAGGACCCGCCGGAGTGGTAAGCAAGTGTTACGAGCCCTTTGCCAAAAAGCTGAAATTTCCATCCTTCAGGAAATACGGCACCACATCAGACCTTGCCACATATTAATACTGACTGCTATTCCCACCGCCACAGTGAGTCAGTGGCATTTCTGAGAGGTAGTGCCCAGTTTGGGGGGAAGGATGAAGAATATCCCTCTGTTGGCTCAATTTTTATTACTCAGGCCAGATGACTATAGAGCAGGTGAGGTGAATCGAGACGCATGAAAAATTAATCCAGCAAGTGATTTTTCAGATTATTATGTAGCTCAAAAATTCTCTACATTATCTTGCATTGAAATCTAGCTGTGCAAAGGCCTTAAAGATAAATTCCAAAGCTGCAAGTGACAGTTTGAAGAAATATTTCTCCCATTTGAAGAAATATTTCTCCATTTCAAAACATTTTAAAATGCTATACCTGAGTAATATAAACGATATCAAATATAGTTTTATCTCAGATGGAAAGGAAGCACCATTAGAGGAAATAATACATAAAGTAATATCTATGAAAATTTGTCAAAGATACATTAGGTGAGATCTGAACCATCGAGAGCCTGAATTTCATCCTTTTGGTCTAGAAAGAAGTAGATTTCAGCTAGTTCATCTGTCTACTTTAGACACCTGAATGTTGCTGCAGTAGCTTCAAACGCTAGAAGATACTAGGGATAACTAAATTATTCATGTCAAATATATAGAACATGCAAATGCATTCCTCTTGGAATAGTTTGGGGGGGTTTGTTTTCGTTTGTTTTTTTTTTTCATTTTCAAACACATCTCTAGTCAATTTGTAAGGTACTCAATCTTCATCCATATATACAAACAAAGGCACTGCAGATGTCTCTTCATGGAATATGCAATGTCTACAAAGTCACATCAGATTGTTTCCAGGCCCAAATTTCAAGCCCTGGACTACATGCCAAAGATAAATGATTAGAATGACAATAGTGGGAAAAAGTTTCTTCATAACCAAGAAGCCCTTTGGTCAATGGAATCATTAATTGTTTTCAAGACAATGGTTTGATTGGACATGTTGTGAATATTTGGGATCTATTCAAATGCTGGAAATATATTTAAATTGGAGTAAATCCACTGGTTCATTTGCAAAATTTTAGTGAAAAAAAAATCTGTCTTAGGTAAGCAATAAATCCAGAGGCATCAGAAAACCTGAGGCCATAGGACCTAGGAATAGGAATTAAAAAAAAAAAAAGAAAAGAAAAAGAGACTCTTCTCTTTACAGCCTACAGCCTCACTCTGCCATTCTTTGCATATCATGGCCTGAAATTAATGCTATAGATTTGACTGTGCTTTGACATCAGCATCTTCTATTGTGAGGGCGCAGTGGCTGGAGAATCTCCCAGCTGCCAATTCTCATTACATTGCATGAATCTCATCGTGCCGGACAGTTTTCATAAAGCTCAAGCTCCAGGAGACTGAAAAATCTCCTGAGAACCTTGCCTTTTGATTACAAGGAAAAAAGGAAAGTTGTAGTCCTTATGATTGCAGAAACAAGAGAAAAAAATGTATCTTTGCTATGCTTCCAATATGCTGAAGGCTCATTAACCCAGAGGCAAAATTAAATATCTCTCAGAACCCACTATGTTTGATTTTTATTTCTTTTTCCCCTAAGCATGAAGGAGAGAAAGTCAGAGAGGTCTGACATTTTTAAAACCTGGTAAAAGCAATACTGGAAATCATGTCATTAACTTCAGCTGAAAACAGAGAGAAAAATGGGCTCTTTCTTGTCATACGCCACAGAATTTTGAAATAGGTGTACGGTAAAGAACAGCGCTTTTTTAAAAAAAACCCATCATATCACAGGGACAATAGTAAATTAATCTGTCAGACAGTGTACAAATAATGGATAAACGTTGTCTGGAACTGCCTTTCTCCAAATTAACAAAACAGCCCATTTTATTTACATTTCGGTTGCCTCGCCTGTTGAAGGGGATGCAGAAAGCTGGCGCATCAGATGATCTCACGGAAGGCGGCTGTGCCAAGGCTGCCATAGGTTGCTTTGCATAGTCATCCTACTGTATATCCACGAATAAGCATGAGCTGCATTTTTCATTTCTTCACACCCTTTTAGTATCAGCCCCATGGAACTGTGGCACGGAACGTTGTGTTATGTGCTCATTGTTTTTATGTGATGCCTGGATTAGCGCATAGCTCCTTATTAATAAAACTATGTTGTGCAGCAGCTGTACGTGGCAGCCATATATGATTACGATACACAGTAGGAACTGCTCATTTCTACACTGTTTCTAGGGAAGTAAAGGGTTACCAGGGGAAGTGGTGTTTTATCACACGTTCAGCATTGCACAAAAATAGCCTAGAAGACCAAAATGCTTGCATTAAAGTCTCCGCATATCTGTAATTAATTTTAATACCACAATGATCTATTTTGGGTATCATCAGCATATGCTTTCTGTCCCATATATGCATAGTTAAGGATATCTGGGGAGGCGCACGAAGCGGGGGGGGTGGGGGGGGTGGAAATCTCTTCTTAAATATTGAGAAAGGAAGAATTTGGTTGGTACTGGAGGGCAGAGCTGCTCACGGCGTGGCCCCCGCGGAGCTGCCCCTGCGCTGGGGCGGGGAAGGCAGCACACCAGACACCCACCATCCAGCCTTCCTCTCCCAGGGCTGGGATAATGCGCCCGCACAGCGTGTGAGATCAAAAACCATCTGTGCCTTTCTGTTTCTGATGACCCTTTTTCATAAGCAGGTTTGGGGCTGTATTTTTATTATTTTTATTTTTCCTAGTCAGTTTGTGGCTAGTGAAAGTTTCTCGACTGGCAGGCGAAGAGACCGGTCTCCTTTATTAGCCACAGCCAACAGCCAGCACAGACGCAGCCCCGACTATCACAATCGATCCACCCAAGCCTTCATTTTTGTGCCATCAATTGCATTGCTGTAAAGTAGGTGCCAGATGTGACCACCTCAATATTACCCATGCAAAGCATGGTGAATATCTGCAGCGATTTTCTCTGAATATGTGCAAAGAGCCAAACAAGGAGCAAAGCAGGGGATGACAGGCTCCAGCAGTTCCTGAATTCGACTGGGAAGGTTTACTTTCCAGTTGATTTTGTGTTTTATTCAGTCCTGGATCCCAGAAACGGAGCTCCTAACAGTAGTAGTAGCTTATTGCCATATCTCCTGAAAACAGATCTGAGTCTTACCACCTCTTACCATGTGCCTGGGGCCACCAGGCACATCACAGATGGTGGTAGCCTGTGGCCAGCACCATCTTCTAATCACTTTGGACTTGCGATTCTGACGTCAGAGGCCTCATATCTCATTACAGTTTTGATGAACCATGCGGGCTTACAGCACGCACTTTGACTTATGGTGAGCTATGTGTCTCACGTTTTGCCTCTCTCAGAAATGCGTTGCTTTGCTTTTCTTCCCATAGATGAATCCACAGTAAGCAAGCGCTCGCTTCTTCTCATTTGCGCACGTACAGTTCAGACTGTACGCTTCTGAATTTAGTCATGTTACATCCTGTGTTACCTGATTAAGATCAGTAGCTGGGAGTTGATTGTTTAATTGACTTTTCAGAAACTCAGTTGAAAGTTTCCTACCCCTTTCCCATTATATATGGGGGATAAAATGAAAGCTTCAAACATTTACAAGCGTAAGAAATGGTTCGCTTAATTCCTGAACTCGTCAGCTTAAATTACATCGGAGGTCCTTACGCCACCAGGATTTCCACAAATCTTCTCATGGACTGCATCAAAGCATCTCAGGCCTGAATCCTAGATTCTCATCTAGTGCTCGGTTCTGCAAGTTCTCCACTGCTGAGAGGCTGGGGACTGTGACCACAAACGCACAGCACCTCGGGGCTCCTCCTTCTCCGGCAGCACAGACATCCACCAAACCTTCAAGCAGAGGAGCCCCACTGCCCTCACTGGTGTAAACTCAAGGACAGAGTTTGTTGCTGCTGTCAGATGCTGCTAGGGAGAGGTGGTAGGATGAAATCCCAAATCTACATGACCCCCACCCCCCCCCCCCCAAGTCAGCAGCCTCAGCGAAACCCAGACATCCCCAGAGGGACTAATTTTGCTTTATAGAAACTGGCTGAAATTTTTAATGCAACCCCTGAAGATACATCTAAGGCACTGAAGAACCATGCTCACCGCCCTCCTAGAAGCTATCTGACAGCATTTTTTTTTCCAGAATGTTAATTACTCACTTCAAAGTGAAGCGAGTAATGGATGAAATCCGTGACTACTGAAGTCAGCTCCTACTGACCTCCCTGGCTCAACAGATTTTACCCGCTGTCGTTGGAGTAAAAATAAGCAAAAAGACTTGACATAAACCATCAATGCTGAGTGTTGCTATTTGCATATAGGATTTTTAATCTTCTTCATTTTATAAGTTACCATGAGGTTTTTGCCCCCAAATGGTTAGTTTTGAATTAGTAAAGAAACTGTATCTTGTTATTCTCTGATACCAATTCTTAGGATCAAGTGGCCATTAAGAGATCATAAAACAGTGTTCCAAACATGACTAACATTTTAACAAAATGATTTTTAATTGCATGGGACACAATCCACTAAAATAGCTTTAGGATACTAAAAAGCTTATGTTCCATCATGGATGGAAAATTAGAATTACTTCTTCCTTTAAATGCTCTTATCAGCAGAACAAGCCTTAATTATTAATTAAATCAATTACGGATTTATACAACTAGAGGTTGAATCTCTGCAACAGTACAGAACAGTTCTTATTACAAGAGCTGTGCTATGGGCGGGGCACAGCAATAAACAGCCAATTTTTTGCCTTTATCAATCTCTACATTAAATATTAAAGAAATATTTAAAGTGACATACTCACATGGTAACAAATTATAAGACATGCAATGTTTTACTGAAATTGTCTAAGACCTAGCTTCGAGGAACACAAATTTATCTATTGGTGAGAGCACGTCTCAAAAAAAAATGAGAATGGTGATTGAGGATTGAGTCATCTCCAAAGGTTTTATAGTATCCCGTGTCTCAGAACCGGCTTTTATGCTTCATATCCTTTGATACAGTTCTCCAAATAGAGGACATAAATACCATCCAGGTTTTAAAACATTTTATTTGCATATTAAAAAATTGTGCATTCCAATAATTAAAATCATTTGAACAAAAAAAAAATGGCACTCGATTAACTGCATTTTACAGCTCGCAGGACCTTGGTACAGCTTGCATTTATTCGTGTGTTACTCTAGTTTACTGTGTCCCACCCAAGTTCTTCTTTCATCAACTGCAAGCTCTTTCATGCCACCAGGACCAAAGCCAGACAGGCAGAGGGAAAGGCAGCGCCTTCATTCAGTGTCAGTAGTTCTCTCTATTCTTTTGATGTGAAAGGGGCAGTACAGTCATTTTAAACTTTATCCAACCTCTTTGCATCTTACAAAGTTAAACAGCTAAAAGAAGTAAAATAAGAAGGCAATGCTTGTGGAATGTACAGTGCATAATTTGGAAGGGCAGATTTCATTACGATTCACCCGCTTGCTTCTCCTGTTCAATTGCTAAAAAGGGGGGGGGGGAAGAAAAGGAGAGAAAAAAAAACAAAATAAAGATCGAGAACCTGAAATGCATTCACATGACAATTCCTATCATTTGTAAAAATGTATGTATGAAAAAATAAAAATATCGAAACAGAAATGTAAATAATTGTAAGTTACGCGCTACTAGGCGGTGGGTTCAGGCTCCGGCTGTCTGGCACAGCCACCGCCGCGTATCCTCCCTCCACCCCGCACCCGCGGCTCCCCCCCCGCCCCTCTTTGTCTCCTCCCGCCTCCCTGCCTCCCTCCCTGCCTTCCCTGCCTCCCTCCCTGCCTGCCCCTTCCCCGCCGCCTGCCCGCACTCACTTTCTTTTGAAGGCAGCGGGTTTTTCTCTTGCGTCTCTGTCTTCTTCAATTTGGACTTGTCAAATTTCTCGATCTCGGCCATGTCTGGTTTGTCGGACATGTTGGCAGGTGACTCTGCGCACACAAGGGAAGAGCCCGTTACCCCCGGGCAAGGGCGAGGGGCTCCCCCGTTACCCCTGAACCCCCCTTCCCCGTTACCCCCCCGGCACACAAAGCAGGGAGCCGCGCCCGCCGCGGGAGTCGAACGCTCAACGCGCGCCGAAAAGAAGAGGCTTAATCCCCGGCATATTAAAAAACAGTAATAATAATGTATTTTTTTAAAAAAAAAGTATTATTTAATCCAGCACCAAAGGCAGCGCAGCTCGCCGCCCGCCGCCGCCGCGGGCGACTCCCAGTATTTGCGCGCTGCGGAGTACAATAGAGGGGAAGCGCCCGCCGCTGGCCGCGTTTTTAACTCGTTAAAGGGGAAAATCAATTAGAAAAATAAAGCCCGGGGACGGCAACAAAGCCGGCTTTGCAAAGCTGCACGCCACCGCCCTGCAGCGCCGCGGCCCCCAGACAATAAGCCCCCCCCAAACAATAGTGTCCCTGCCCTGGACCATAGCCGCCCCCCCCCCCCCCCCGGACAATACCCCCCGCCCTGCCCTGCCCTGCGGGGTGCTGGGCAGGGGCTCGTCCTGCCCGAGCTGGGGGACCCCGGAGGGGTGGGGGGGAAGGGGGGTGGGGGGGGTCTGGGGTAGGGGGGTGGGGGTGGCGGGACCCACCGGTGTCGCTGCGCGGTGATGCTCAGCCCCGCCGCTCGCTGCTGCCGCCGCTCCGCACGCCAGTATAAAGAGCGCTCGCTGGCGGGGCGGTTTTATCCCCGCGCCTATGCAAATGACGGTGATGTCACCCGCTAAAGCATTTTGCCGCTTTCCGCCTTTTTTCTCTCCCCCCCCCCCCCGCTTCCTTCCCCTCCCTCCGCCGCCCAGCCCTCCCTCCCCCGCGCACACACAGCTACATACACACACGGACGCACACACACACCCTTAAAGCTGAAAATCGCCCCCGTCCCGGTCCCCGTCCCGGTACCGGCCGGCGGGAGGTACCGCCGGGACGATCCGGGAGGGGAAAAGTGGTGGTGGTGGGGGGGGCCGCTGCCTCTGGCTCCCCCACCCCCGCCCTGCCGCACCGCACCGGGCCTGGGGCGCGTCCGGGGCGGGCAGGGGTAGAAGCGGCGACGGGGGGACAGTGGGACGGGAGGGCAGGGGGGACAGCGGGACAGGAGGGCAAGGGGGGGCGTGGGGCAGGGGGGCAGGAAGCAGGGGCAGGGGACAGGGGGGAGGGGACAGGGCCGCCGGCGACGTTCCGCAGCGGCGGAGCGCTGTGCTGGGTGTGAGCCGCGGGGTGGTTTTGCCTCAGCTCTCTGTGTGCCCCCTCTCCCGGTTGAGCAATCAGCTCGCTCATTCTGTTACTCGAATTTCCGCATTTAGAAGGAAAAGACGAAACCCTCCTCCCTTCGGAGCTCCGGGAGCTGCTCCCCCCCTTCTCCCCCTCCCCGCTTCCCCTTCCCCCGCTGCAACCCTGCTGCAAGGAGAGAATAAAATCCCACTGCTGTCCTTGCAAGGAAAGAAAACCCCCCTCCCACCCCGCACGCCCCCAGGCCAGTCCATGCCATGCGGTGGTGCCGGTCCGGCAGACAATGGCTCCGGCCAGAAGCCACCTGGCCCTGGCTCCCAGCCCCGCTCCCCAGCAGCGGGTCGCCCCCGGCGAGGCATCCCTCGCCCGGCCCTGGCCTGCGGCTGAGACAGGATGGCCGGGAATGGGGATGGGGAAGGGGATGAGGATGGGGACGGGGCCAGGTCCGCCGCCTCCCCGCGCTGCCGTGCTCCCCGTGTCCCCACCGGCCGCCTCCGGGAATTCCAACAGCAAACCATCAAAACAACAAAACCAGCAATCGGTCCTAAACCGGCGTAATCTAGCTGGAGGGGGCAGTTGCTGTCGGGTAGGGGGCAGAAAGGGGCGTATGGCACGGGTGACTCTTGTTTCTGCATTTGCAGCGTTGGGTAATAAACTGAATTATTCAAGCGAAAGCACAGAAAGATGAAGGGGGGGGGGTGTGTATCTGTGCATGTGCGTGTGGCTGAATGACAAGGAGTCGGGGAAATCTCTGCGCCTTTGTCTGGCAGCAGCTCTGCAAGGGAGCGGAGGCACGCTTGCTTTCAGGGCGTGTGGTGGGCCGGGAGCCGGCGTGTGGGAATTAACTTAATTTCTGCTGCTTCTGGGACATCTGTATGGAAGCCGTGTAGCGTACTGCTCTTTGCTCCCTGCCCGCAGGGTATCTGATGCGAGGGTGATTGCTGATGAATTAAAAGCCCTGGGTCACAAACGGTGTTAATACATGCAAGGAGAACTGTAAATACATTTCCATAAATTCCCTGGGGATGTTGCTTCATCTGTGTCGTGGCTATCCTCTCCCCCTTGGCCGGCCATTTTTCATAACATTTCCAGAGCTATAATTTCAAGGGGGTGAAATCTTGTCCCCATAGCAATTCTAATACTTGCAATATTGAACCGGGATTTCCAGTCGGCCCAGAGACTTCCTAAACCCGAGCTCCTTCACATTTGGGGGTGTGGCGTATAAAGTTTGGTTTATTTCTCTAGTTCAATGAGCACCTCCAAAATGAAGATGAACGCAGTGTATCACTGAGACCGGTGGCATGAACTGGAAGTATTCCTATGAGCCAGGGACTGCGAGACTGGAGGCCAAAGGAATCTCTTAGGAAAGAAATGGCAAGGAATATACCATATCATTTGGGAACACTTACAGATTTTCATAATAACAGCATTAAAAGCATCCCTGAGGGATCTTCTGTGTTGAATACTGGCTAACTCTGCTAGCTTTTGAGCAAGTTCTGTAGAATGAGTTTATGGCCTTTTACTGCTTCAATGCTTTTGAGCATCGAACCTCGTGACTGGGAATTGTGAAATTTCTCTGACGACCAGTTTATCAGCATCCCCAATGATGTTACAGCCTCAGACTTTTCAGTTTCACCAAAGATTTTTTGGCTTCTTAAGCGAGGTTACATTTAATATAAATATTTTTTAGGATTTTTCTCCTCTGTGGCTACCATAGTCACTCATCCATGTATATGAGCAAATCAGTATGCCCCTGACCTGAGGGTGGGAAATGCACTCCTGAAATTAAAAAGCAGTGAATGTTTGTGGGACTTGGGTCTGATTTTTCAGAAGCTGCTTGTCCAGTAGCTGACCTGCCTTCTTTCGTTTCTGCTTGTTTTGGGACAGAGCCCCAGATCCCTTAAATCAGTGTTAACCCACAGCCTTAGATGGAGCTTTGCCGCTGTGCAAACCAGGCCTCTCTGTTGAGTTTAGATTCAATTACAGTTCTGAGAGACGGAGACAAATGCACGATTTACGCTTTTGCTTCTTCTCAGCCTTCCTATCCTCCTTTCTGGTGTATTAATACTGAGATAGTCACAGTATCTTAGAAATGTCATATATACGTTACCACGTATGTGAAGCCAGTGTTGTTCCACTGAAGCAAAATGAGGGAGTTGCTTTTTGGTGGCAGGACATAAGCTAATTTCTTTAAAAGTAAATCCTTTTTAGCAGTTTGTATTAGTGGGATAGCTACAGAAATTGCCTATTTCCATGTCCTTTTATGTTTGCCTCTTTTTGTTGCTGTTTGGAGAATGCGAGGAAGGTACGTGTTCATACAAGACTGCCCCATGTCACGAACTTCTAGGGATAACAAACTCCCAAGCACGCTTGGATGGGGCAGAGCTAACATCCTCAATAAATGTCCTAGGCCACATGATGCACAGGACAGCTAGCTTAGGAATTCTTATTTCAGATATTGATGAGCTGCTCTTTTTTTTTTTTTATTACTGCTTTATTGGGTTTTACATCAGCAGTTTCTTATCATGATTATTTACAAAATTTCAGTCAGCAAGTATTTGGTGGTGTGGTACCCGGCTAGATATGCACTCTCTCAGGCATTTGCATGTTAAAGGAGAGCACTTTTCAGCACATTGCTGATCCCATTTGCAAGAGGGAAATTGGACCCTCACTAACATAGTTTTCAGCTGACACCTCTGAGGGTTGAACTAGAGCAAGGCTGCAAGTTCTTTCTTGCCTTCTAGGAAATTCGCCTAAGTAGGAAAGGCAGTAAGTGGCAAACCATGGTTCTTGCATCTCCTTTGTGTGTCCATGTTGGAAGCCTTGTAAAATACACAACGCTCCTTTTCCAGGTAAGTATGTACTGCTCTCGTTTGCGAAAATGTGATGATAAAAAACTTGCTGAAGGCCGTGCAATGGGGGCTTAATCAGATATTAACAGATGTCAGTGAAAGTGTTTGTATCTCAAATCGACTTCACTGGGCTTTTCCTTGAGCTCTGTTTGAAGAATGTTTTGAAACATGATGAGGAGCACAAACCTTCTATCCTTACGCTAATTCTGCCATAGTGTCTATGCATTTATTAAAAAAAAAGAAGGTAACTAGGGGAACATGAAATGTCTGCGATAAAGCACCCACGATTAATTCCCATTTCAGCTTATTATTCATAATGGGGTCCCAGGCACATCAGACAACTAGTAAGATAAAAATAAACTCTGTATGTAAGTTTCTCGATCATATGGAAAATAAATTAAAGGAAGAGAAGCCAAGTGATTGTTTTCCAGGTCTCAGTTTCACATGTGAAATCTTCTTTTCACATGCTTGACTCTCTGAGAGAGAATTCTCCTCTCACTCCATATACCGCTAGAGGAAACAGGGCCTGGCAGTGATCCTAAAGGAAGAGACAATCAGTCAATCCCTTTGGGCAGTTTCTTGGTGCACTACCTCCCTGCCAGCAGCAGAAGGGTGTTGGCGGTGACATCAGGGTTTGGGTGTTCAGTTGTTCAAATGTCAGAGCGCAATATTTGTGGTGTGTCACATCCCACCAAAGGAAAAAAAAAAAGGGCAATCGATTCATGGAGCAACCTGTTTAAAATGAGAGCCTTCCCATCCCCTCCTCAGCTTAATTTCAGAAGAGGAATTGCAAAATGCTGGACAGATTCTGGAACTAATTGGCTTTACAAGTAGCGGCATTACCTTTTTCACTTAGGGAACTTTCCTTTCTTTTTTTACAAAGGGAACTTTGCAACAGGTCGTGACTTTAAGAAAGTAGTGCTTGTGGGAGAGGAGAAGCCGGGCTGGGAAGCTCAGGTTGCTGCAGGGGAAGCCAAATACCCTGGAGTAGCAGATGCTCCTCTCCCACACCAATCTGCCTGGCTCTGCGCTCCCTGCCTGCCTTATACCCGTAAACAATACAGGAAGAGTGTTGAGCCTGTCTTTTAATGCACACAGAAAGCTGTGGCAAAGCAACAGTTTGGAAGGTAGGCTATTTGACACTCTGCCTGCACGCAGTCAATGACAAAGCAAAGAAGATGAGGAGGCCTTCAGCTGCGGTTTCCAGCTTTTGAGGGATGCTAAGAATTTATTGTCGTGTTCTGAAATGTCAGTAAATGGAGAGGAAGCAAGAGAAGTGCGTTTCCAACTTTGAGAAAGGTATCTTTAAGTTTGCAGGGAGCCAGCAAGCTTTTAGTTATTTGTCTTGCGCGTTTTACGCAGAGAATATTTTGCAAAGCTCTGTGAAGTAAAAATGTCCAAACTACCTCTTTTGGCTGAAGTTCCTTGTTGCCAGATGCGTGTGCAAACACTAGGTTTAAAAGCTCTGTCTAGAAACAGTGGTTGATTTGCAAAGTAAGTGAGAGAACTGGAAACAATACCCTAGCACATCTCCCGCCTGAAGAGGCATCTCTGTGCCAAATTTTCACAGGTGCTTATCATCGCTTTCTGAATTTTGCAGCAACTTTTCTTCCTTCTCGCTTAATATGAGTAAAAACAATGATTTTGAAAGTAAGTGACAACATCAGCATAATGCTTCACAAAAGCATGATGAATCATTTCTCCTGGTGCAACTCAGCAACCCCTTGATCCTCCAACGTTAGGCTTCTCCTAAGTAAAACTGCTAATTATACAGCCTGTGCATGGGTGTCAACAGAGATTACAAACAGAAATCTCAGGCAAATGGAGAGACCGTATTTTTATGTTGCCATTGAATAGGGGTTTCTTTCAATGCAAAGATAAAGCTAGATATACATGCGAAATACTGTGGTCTCTGTTCAACATACAAACAAGTCCATGTGTACAAAAGACAAGGCGGCCACTCTTATCGGAATTCCATTGAAAAAGGGATGACCAAAGTAAACACGCAGAATGAAACAGTGACTAATAGCGTCAAACCCCCAGGCTATTGTACGGGCTTTGGCAGTCCCTTTGGGGATCGCCAATCCACTTGCTCATAAGAAAGAGCCCAGAGATAGGGAAATACCCATCAGTGAACGTCCCCAGGATGCCCATGCTACATACTGTACTCACGGATGAGTTGCCGAGCAACAAAATGTACCTGACATCATTAATTAGGCAAATTATGTCCTTCCATCAGTGGGGTTCCCTCCCTCCAAAGCTGACATTCTCATGGCATAACTTGACGGATACAGAAGAGTAGCGTAAGTCACTATGCATGAGCATACAGCAGGGTTAGTTTATTTAGCTTGGAAAACTGCGCTGCCTTTGAGGCCACACCTGTGCTACGTGCCCTGTACATGGCTATCTCTGAGCTGGCTTTAAACTAGTGGCAACTTGGATCTCGCCCCACGTTTATTGCTTTGTGTTGATTTTCCTGGTTGGATTTTACCACTTTGCTGAGTGCTGCTAGCCATATCTGAGGCCTTCGCATTAACACCATCTCAAGCATATTCAGCTATCAAGCTCCTTTGTGTTTTCGGCTCCCCAAACCCATGAAGTTCAACAATCTGTTGTCTTTTGTAAAATTGTAGGCAGGCAAGATTTTTCAAAGTTTATGTGTGGGTTTACCAATAATCTATCTATTTATTTTTCTCCACCACTCCATTCTTAATTTAATTTATTTTTAGGAAAAAAAAAAAAAAGAAGAAACTAAGCTTGCCACCCAACCAGATGTAGAAATGGCTAGGAGGTCAGCTCAAAACCTGACTCACCTCCTTGAGCTTTCACCAGGGTAAGGAGTGAAAGATGGAGCTGTTGGGGTAAAGCACATGCAGTCATTTAAACTTTATTGACATGATACTTTCTTCACAGTGCCAGTTTGTAAAAAGCAAGGGAGAAGAAGTGCTTCTTGTGGCTGCCACAGCCATGGATTTAGTTGCCTCTGGTGTCCTCCACAGGTGGCAGGAACTAGGAGTGTGTGTGTGTGGGGGGGTTACCTTCTGGAGGATGACAGGCACAGCTCTCGCAGCATGGAGGCTTCATCACCCCACCAACGTGTGTGACAGAAAAGGTTTTCCTGGCACCCACACAGCTCCTGGAACTTTCAAGTCTTTTGCCCTCACATTCTCTTCCAAGGCGGAGGGGAGTTAAAAGTCTGAGTGCAAACAGAGGTGGGGACTGGGAGGGACATGCCTGAAGCAAAGTCACCCACACGGGACGTGTGGGTTGAAAAGCATCCTGTGCTTGGTAGCCATTTAGGATTTTCCCAGGCTTGTCTTTGTCTCACTGTTTCGAACAATCTCACCTTGACTAGGATTACTGTTGGGGCAATTAAGGCAGGTGGGTAGGGGGCTCAGGAAAGCTCCACTTTGCCCGTATTGTTCCACACAGAAGGGTATGGACCAGTGCTAGAGGTTAAAGATTGATAAAGCTTGTGATTTTTGTGTTTAAAGTACCAGGCTTAGAGAAATGCATGCAAGGACACGGTCACTGGCAGGAAAAAATAGTGACGGGGACAGATGGAGCAGAGTCCAGTTTTCCTTGCAGGAAGAGGAGCCCTCGGAGTTACTCACAGTTGCTGGTCATAGCAGGGTCTGTGGCATCTGCTCACTCAAGTGTCACCTCTGTTGCTCATTATCACTAGGTACAGGTTTGTTTATGTCTAACAGAAACAAAAGCATTCCCTGGCATGTTTTAAGGTTGGTAGGAAGTTACTGCACACATGCACAGGAAGAACAACAATGGTAACATTAATAGTATTTGATGTAGTGGGATTATTGCCAAAACATGTCACTGCAGGCAGGCAGATTTCTGCAGAGAGGTGTACAGCGCCTTTGCACCTGAATGCAAACAATCACACAGGAGCAGAAGAGCGAAAATACATAGGTTCCAATTTTTCAGTCCATGGTGTTTTGCTACTGATAGTAATAAGGGTGGGATTGAGTTCAACTTCCATTTATTGCAGTCATTCAATGTGCCTTAAACAGAATGGAGATGAAACCAGGGATGGCATCAAACTTCCCAAAGGGAACGCGTCTCAACTTAGATGCATAGCCTCTTTATCTTCTGCTGATTGGTCTCCTACACTTATGATGTAAGTTTTATTTCACAGTTTCAGTCTTGATAAAATGAGAGTCATGGGGTGAAAAAGAAGAGCAGCTCCATAGATTGAACTAGATGTGAAAGTTGGTTGTCTCTCCCCATAAATCAGGTATGTGTGCGACCCTGTGCTGTTCAAGCAGAGTTTTGTCCACTAGTAACGAACTGCTGCCACCAGTGGGCTGCGCTTTGTATTGACGCACACTTTTAATGCTACGCATCTGCGACACTTGTAATAATAGCCAAAGTATTCCAAGACTCCAGGTCTAAAATGAAGCCACACTTGCACAAGACAGTTGCAGGGAGCCATATACTGGATAAAAAATTTCATGTCTGTCTCCGCAATACACACCAAGCATAGACGGCACTCTCTTGGTTTAGACACAGTTGTAAATTCCATAGGAGGCAATTTTCTCCTGATGAACTCCACACATCTGCTATTGATAGTCCTCCCACACTGGCACACTTGGCAGAAATACGATTGTATATGTAAAATTGTAGGGATCAATTTTTTACTGGTGATTGCCATGGTTTTGCAAAGATCGGACATCAGCCTTCAAGGAAACATAAGATTTAGATATCGAAGGGCAACTTCAGCAGAAAAGATACATACGTGTCCTGAAATAGACACATGAGCTACAGAACCTTCGAGTATACCCGGTGTCTCATTCTTCACTAAATTTATCAAAGACTAGAAACAAAATCACTTGAGAATCCCTTAGTGCAAGGAATCACACACTAGGAAGCCTGACGCCTCAAAAATGTGATTTTTTCCACCATTTCTCTGAAAATGTGGCCAGAGATTGTGGTGATGAGAATCCTTAATGTTTATGTGTTATGTACCTAAACCACACACATATGTATATAATACTAACATGTAACGTTAATATTATATTTGATATATGGTATATGATACACGATACGCAGCATATAAATGCAGTGAACATGATATTGCATTATATAATGTATACAATATTATGTATATGTATAATGTTCTACTACATTATGGTATATTGCTTTAGTATATTTCTTAGCTTGAGGGTGATTCAGATTAACATCTTTTACCTTGCTGAAAATATCCTCCCAGGCAGTAATGGTTTCATGCGCGTGTCCGTTTACACTCCACTAAAATGAAACAAAGCAGCATGGCAATGAAGAATCATTCCTATTTGGACGCGTTCCGACAGAGGCCAAATTATTTAAGAGGACAATTCAGGCTCCTTAGCCAAAATGGATTTCTGGGAAAGATCATCATCCTGTAGCACCCCCTCCCTCCTGAGCACTGAGGGCTGCAGTGTCTGCTGCCGTTTGCAGGACAACAGTACAGCCCAGTGTCTGCTCAACACTTCCATCGCATTCCAGGAGCATTCACCCTGCACAAATTCTCACCCATTAAAAGATGATATTGAATTGAAACAGACCAGACAGTGGGTTCACAACACAAACTTAATCTTCACATGCAGTTTACTACTATCACCATCTTTTCTACAAAGTTAAAAAACCTTACGTTTGCTTGAAGTTCTTCAAGGCAAAAGGCACGAGAATGCTGTAAAAGCGGATGGTTTCTTGGTGAGGGTGACGCTTTACGTTGGTCTAAAGCAACTCTCTCCTGCTGATGTTTGGACAGAATCCTAGCAAGAGCTTCATTTGTCACTTGCTGGTGAGTAAAACACTGCTCTGATTCCTGCAGTGAGTCTAAAACATCATCATTTTTGTTCTGCGTTTGCAACCAACACACTGCCATGAGGAAGGCTCTGAGCATTAATAAATAATGCTAATGATTAGCAGTAGTATGTTCCTTTTCTAAAATTCCCTAATACGAGGAAACTAAAATTATATATCCTCTCCCATAATAATATAGGTTGTCAGAAAAATAAGAATGCAACTTTATTGCTATGCGGAGGATATTTTGTTGGCCATCGGACTGAATCCACAGAGTACTTCAACAAGAAACAAAAGATTTTGTTGGTGTTTGGTCAAACATCTTTCTTCAGCCCATATTACTGGGCATAATAGCTTCGGCATCCTCTAGCCATCTACAGTACATGGGCTTCCAACCCCATGGTTGTGTCTCCATAAATAGCTTCTTTGGATTTGCTGAATTGCAGACAGCTGCTGTTTACACAATATTTGGAAAATAAGATAATTTATTTTAGAGGTGAAACGAAGAGTTGAAGACTAATTTTTCCGTTTTTTAAAAATGAAAAACAGCAAAGCCAAAGATGAAAACCCTACCATTTGCGGATTTTCTTTCTTCCTAATGGGAGGAAGAAGAGCAAGGAGTGTGAAGGGAATCAGGCAAGGGAAATGCTGAGGCTTTTCGGTTTCCTGTTCTTGTGAGAATCAGGGACCCAATGATGGGGAATCTGCAGCGGGAAGGGGCACTCAGTATCATTTATTTGCAATCTGTAAGTCAGTAAGTCACCCCAAAAGCTTTGAAGAAGCAGATGCTAGGAATCCACATAATCTCATCACAGTCAGCTGCTGGGCAAGTACTTTCGTGGGTAGACAGCACTGCTACGTTTATTTAATTTAAGGTTTATACGCGTTTATTAGCTGAATTACAATTGGAGTTTTTAACATATGCTCAGAAAATATTCTATGATGTGTTAGTGTTGCTTCTGGAAAATATTAAGATGTTGCCTCCTAACACATTAAATAAGAGAACTAGTAGAACAGGATAAAAGAGATCGGTAACTACTTTATGTTTAAAGAAGCTTATGGAGAGAACTCTTATGGGGACTCTGAACACAGATAGAGAGGCAAAAATAGTGCCATAGATTAGAACACAAGGGAGAACAGGCTGGAGGTAAATATCAGGTCCCGTACGGTAAGTGATCAAGATGGGAGAATTGCAAGGATCCATACAAAGACGGCATAATGGATGCCATCCATTATTGATGTGGGAACCCTACTGTCCTTTGGAGTGAAGCATGAGGCTTTATATTCTTCAGGAGAACAGAAAACTAACTGTACACTTCCTTCATAACCTTTATTGAGTCTTACCAAGCTCTTCTCCTCAATATCTTGTGGCAAGAACTCCCAAAGTTAATTTTACTGTGTAAGAAATCTTTTTAACCAACTGCAGAGCACGGCGTTCCGCTCACACCGGAGATCCACTTTTGCTGCATGAGGGCAAGTGATAACAAATATCCCCAGTTATTATTTTCCTCTACATGTCATTCATTTCCTCTATGAATCTTCACCAGGATGCTTTTTTCTATCCTCTTTTGAGAGTAACAACGTGCGGCCCAATCAGTTCCTTTCAGACAGACGTGTCGTCATGGCTTTCGAGACTGCCTCTCTTTCGTGTGTGCCTCTATTTGCTAGGCAGAGAATGGAGGGAAGCACGGTGACCACCCTTCAGTCACAGCTCCAGGGTGACTCTTGTCTAGTCAGAGTGATATTATTGCTGTTGATGCTAAGGCAGTTGTCCCAGGTGAGAGTAAACTGCTCATTTATTTATGGCATGCAGAGGATTTCAGATTTATTGCTTGCTATTGTATTGCTCATACACTCCGTGTGCTGTTTCCCTTTCTGAGCAGAGCTCCTGATGAGATGGGGAAAGGCAGCAAGTGGTCTTTCTTGCTGCAGACTATCAAAACCCCCGGTTTTTTTTGTTTTTTTGTTTTTTTTTTACTGTTTGGTTTTTTTTTTTTTCTCCTCCCCCTCCCCTCCCCTCCCTCCCTCCCCTCCCTCCCCTCTCCTCTCCTCTCCTCTCCTCTCTCTCCTCTCTCTCCTCTCCTCTCCTCTCCTCTCCTCTCCTCTCCTCTCCTCTCCTCTCTCTCCTCTCCTCTCCTCTCCTCTCCTCTCCTCTCTCTCTCCTCTCCTCTCCTCTCTCCTCCTCTCCTCTCCTCTCCTCTCCTCTCCTCTTCTCTCCTCTCCTCTCCTCTCCTCTCCTCTCCTCTCCTCTCCTCTGGATGAGCAGAACAACCAGTCCTCTCGCCTTGCATGCATCCGCATTTGTTTTTTGCCCGCCCTAAAATCATGTTTTTAATGGTAATGACTAATAAGCAAAACACCATTAGGGAGAAAAGAAGTAACACCAAGTGGGCATTTGCAAGGGATACTATTTTGCTGAGATAAGGCCAAGTGGAGTTGTGCTTGAGTTGTCTTAATGCACTTACAAATAGATTGCTCAAAATGAGCTATCCTATGCCATTATGAAATGCTTTGGGCAATTTTTTGGAGCTCAACAGTTTGATTAGCCTTTTCCTTTTATACCTGGAACTAGCGACAGACAAAGAAGTCACATATGGGACTGCTCTTTTTATTTCAGGCGTTGAATCTGGGAGTCTTCTTTCTGACAGCTAAAACCCCTTTTGAAATCAGGGAAAGACAACATGAAAAGTCAGCCAGCATAAGAAGTCATTTATGCTTATTAATCCGGGTAGTTGCCCATCTGCACCCAGCGTCCATAGTAACTCACCTTGAATTTAAAACCTTAAAAGCATCCATTATTTCTTTTGCACAAGCGACGGTATGCTATGGATAATTTCTAAATTAGTATTCCATTAGCATTAGCCTTTGTCCTGTAGTTTGGTGCCAAACCACGTCAATTTTGTGGCCATCCTCCTGTTACTACCAGACTATAAGGAAGGCTGAGGGGATTCGATATCAGCTGAGATGGGGGGATCAGAGACGACTTTTGATAGTTCTAGTCAAAACTGTCTTGGGGAGGGAAAGCTACTGTATGTTTTCAATTAATGGGCAAAGGAAAGAAATGAAAGATAAAGGAGGTGCTGGTCATGGAGGAAGAATGAAGCATAAAGTGAGACTGATCAGCCTCCCTCAGAGAATGGATTAATTGCTTTCTGACACAAATTTTTGGCCCAAGCCTTTTTCTGGGCAAGAATTCAAGAGACACTTGGTATAAATGGGAATATGGGATAATTTTTCTCTCAGCATCTTAAATAGTTTATATAAATCCACCACTTTTCAAATGATGTATTAAAGTGTATTAATATCAATATTCCTCTGAGGTTCTACACATACATCAGCAGCATTAGATGGATGAAATCCAGTCTGCTGGAATTCAGTTGCCCAATGTGGGCAATGCTTCACTGAAAATTTGATTATGCAGCCTGGAGAGCAGGGGAAAAAAAAAAACAAATCTGCCTTAATGTCGCTGCCATACTTGTCCTGAAGCCTGCGATGGGCTGCTCGGGAAGCCTGCAGGGGAAGATGTAGTCTGCTTGTAATCGCGTTTCCTGGTTGTGACTATGGAGGGACCAGAGGCATTTTCCACAGGTGGTCCATTCCCCCACTCCTTCCACTGGTGCTGAGGGGGATGCTGAGCACCCCTGTCCCCCACTCACGATGTCCCCTGGCCCTTTGCAGAGCAGAGGTGCAGCATGTGTTGGTGCCTTGTGCCTGCTTTTTGCACCGTGGTTTCCAAAGATGTGGCAGCCTCTGGGTAGATGGAGCTGCTCAGCCCCTGTGCGGTTAAAACTTTAATGTCCCAGAAGCACCTTAAACCTGATGTGCACCTCTCACCCAGACCATGGGGATAGAAACAAGCATGAGTGCAAGGGTTAGGACAAGGGGCAAGAAGGGGCCTGGCTTGAAACCACAGGATCTCCCATTTCCCAGATAATTGCTGTACCGCCTAGGATTTTTCTCACCAGGTTGTTGATCTTATTCCCTCCCCCTCCCTCATTTAGTTGGTGAGGACTCTCTGCCTTAACACGGGGCGTGACAGAGCAATAAGTACCCACCTTCATGAAACAAAAACTTCCGAGCAAATATGAGTGGCTAAAACTTAAGCCCCCCCAAGAATTTTAAGGTAAACGAGAAAACACTTTACGCCTTTGGGTGCCAAAAGGTAAACTGTGCCAAGGACTTAATCACATTAATTTAGACAGATGAAGACAGGAGTGGAGTTCAAGTTAAGGGAAGATTGGGTTAGACAGTGTCGCTGAGATAAATGTATTCAAGCTGAGTCATTCTGATGAAATTTGACTTAAAATATTTATGGAGCGAATCAAAGCAATAACTTAGGCATAGGGGGTTCTTCAAAGAATGTGAAAAGACAGGGGAGGTCTCTGAAAAGCTGTAAAGGTCAAAGACCACACTCACTTTTAAATGGTGAGATACAGAAAAACACTGGATTATAGACTTGACAGCCTAACTTCAAACCTCAAAAAAAAAATTAAGTACCCAGAAGATAATGTCATGATGAAGAACTGCCAACAGGGATTCAACCCACTCTAATTTCTTTCTTTGAATAAGGGGAAAACAATAGGCGTAAAACAATCTGACTCCACTAGGGCCCCTAATACCCCTCCTCTCATAAGCAAACTGAGGAAAGAGAGCCAGGAGGGGAAACCCATATGAAACATGTCCACTAAGAGGAAGAATCAGCAATCACTTCCCTACCAAGGTGAGAGGTGTTTTGAGAGGGGGAATTTTGATTAGCAGCATGGAGGACGCAGTCTTTTTCAAAAGAACAGAAGTGGCTCGGAAACCTTGGTCTCACTTGCTGAAATAATGGGCCCTCTGGGATTGCCCTAACTGCTGTTGAAAGCATCGCAGAGTGTGCGAGTCATCCTACCTAAAGTCAATTTGCAGCTGTAGCCCAGGCTTTTCCCACAATCAGTGCAACGGCATCTCTTGGGTGATTCCCCATTCAAGGACAGAGGTTAGGGATGAGGGAAATGAATCACTCCCCAGAGTTTCCTCTCCCCGCCATCCCATTGACTGTAGGATAGTATAAAAGGACTACCTTACAGTAGCCACTTAACTTCTAAATAGCTAATGTTAGATGAGGAGGGTCTTTAGTACCACCTAATTACCCAGATTCTCAGAGATAGTTGGGTACTTAGTTTAGTTTAAAGTAGACACTAAGCAGAAATGATAAGTTGACCTGGGATCAGTTGACGAGGGTCCCACATGAAATGGGTTATATGGGGATCTTAAGACCCTTGCCTGTTCCTGTATTTTCCAGGTAAATCACTGGGCTCACTGAGGGCTCTGAGGATACGGTAGAGAGGCAGGATCATGTTATCATCTGATAATTTTAGTTATCAGCCACTCAAAAGGAAGCATGAAACTTCGGGTTTAAGCCTGACTCACAGTCTGTGCAGTATTACTGAGTGGAAAGGAGTACAATTTGCACAAATAAATCAATGTGGTTAATGATGATCCTCTGCCCCGAACATCCTCTTCCCACGTAGGCCACAATGATGTTAATGGAAGCCTTTTTTGTGAAATGAAGACCCACAAATTGTATCTTAACAGACACAGTCCTTGAATGGAAATACTTCTTTATGCCTTTGCAGACATTCAGGAGGGGTAGTGGCTCCACAAATATTGATAATTCTGCTACTGAAGAATTATAAGGATAATTCTCCTTTTAGCATGAAAAAAAAGAGAGAGGAACAGCAAACCTTTCTGCATTAAGAGCCAGGAGAGAGCTCTGCTACCCCACAGGATTTTCCATGCAGACTTTCAATGCATACTCTGTTCCATTTTTTAAAGTTTTTTTTTTAAAAACTTTGCTGTCACATCTCATCTCTGAGCCCAAACTAGCCTAAACCCGCAGCACTCACAGAAGCAGAGTAGGATCATGTGTTCATTTTCTATGGCTTGGTCAGTAAGGTCTGGAATAAATAAAGTCTTTCCTGGTGGTTGGCAGCACAGCTGAGCCTGCTGCACAGCCATAGCCCACACTGGCCACCTGCCCTTGCCTCTGCGAGCCCTTGTGCCTCTGTGACCACAGCCGCTGGTCACTCTTCGCTCCACTCATGGCAGCTGGCCACAGTGAGGGGCTTTTGTCCCACCACACCGTCACCCTGACACCAGCAGGTCTTTCAGCAAAGACGAAGGATGAGTCTTAGGGTTGATGCAATGATCGTGATTTTTAGGCACAAGCAGCTCTCTGAGTTCGGTCAAAGAATCATAGAATCGTTTTGGTCACAAGAGACCTTTAAGATCGTCAAGTCCAACCATTAACCCAACACTGCAAGTTACCACTAACCCATGTCCCTCAGCCTACATCCGCCCGTCTTTTAAATACCTCCTGGAGGGGTGACTCAACCACTTCCCTGGGCAGCCTGTTCCAATGCTTGATAACCCTTTCAATGAAGAAATTTTTCCTTATATCCAATCTAAACCTCCCCTGGCACAACTCGAGGCGATTACCTCTTGTCCTATTGCCTGGATTGGTTTCTCCTCTCTGCTTGGATGGAGATTGAAATCGCAGCGTGTGGCAAGGATCACCGAGACCAGGAGGGTGATTGCACCGCTGAGGTCCAAAGGTGGGACCAAAGTTCATCCCTCTTTTTGCCAGGGAAGGCTCTCTGTGGTGCCTGTGGTGGCTCTGCTCCTCAGCCGAGGCACTGAACCACCCGGCCGAGGCGGCGTCAGGGCTGCTGCCTCCATGCAGCAACCACAGGAGCAGCTACTGCTGAGAAAGACTGGCCCAAAATGTTCCAGCACATAAACCTGTTTACTTCGTGTTATAATGATGGTATGAATAAGGGAACAATCACAAATGTACACAGTCTGAATAAGGATCTTATTAACAGATGCCAATAAGTAAGGCAGATGAAGCAACAGACATTTGCTTACAGGTTTTCTTCCCTAATCCATATTTTAAAGCTTACTCACAGCCTCTCACAGGACAATACATTTTCTTCTGTGTATTTGGCAGCGCGGGGAATGAGGTGCTTGAAAGAAAGAGGAAATTACTTGTTCCCTTACAAAATACTTAAACCCTCTGTGCTGCTGGAATAGGAAGGCAAATGCCTAAACATATTCCTGTATTTATCCAGCTATAGAGAGAAATTGCTCTCTCAGGCAGACAGCCTGCTGCTGGTGAGATCCTCGAAAGACTCCACATCCTGATGGAAGTTGCAGTTAAAATTAGCACACCTGCCCTGTGGCGTCATCCAGGCAGTTCCTGCTGCAGGAAGAAAACAGATTAATATGTTGGAAAATGGTGTTTAATCTTTTACGGGGAATATTTCAACTTGTGAAGGCAGTAAGTGATTCCCAGGGCAGGATATGGAGCGCATCATCTTACCCGAGTCCACTCACACCTGTCTGAGTATTAGGCGATGCTTTGTGAGGCACTGTGAACTTCAGAATTTCATTTTTTCAAAAAACGTATTGCTGTGTTCATTCCCGGGTTGTACAATTATTGCAGGATCAATGGATACCTGCTCGTCCTGAAAGGAGCTTCTTTACATCTTGTAGTTCCATGAGAAAAAAAGTGAATCCTGAGTTTACTTTAGCGGTCACATATACCTTCTTCAGCCCATCAAAAGCCAAAAGTTTCAATATAGCAAACTATCACTGTGCCATGCAGTTTTATGAGTGTATGTGTGCGTGTTCGTGTGCATATACAGTGTGTTTTAGTGCTAAATAAATTAAAACACAGTTTATTGTTTCTCATGGATGCCACTCTGCCTGATCCCCCTTCTTCTCCAAGCCTTCTCACACATTCCTGACTGTCCCATTTTCTTTTTCTTTGCATACCTGCCAGATTCTTCCACTGCCCACAGAAAAATTTCTGGCACGTCTGTCACTCTGTTTATATAGTTGCCAGCACAACTGTTCTCGCTTGCTTCTCACTTTTCTAACAATAATACCAGACTGGATTTGAAAGTACAGTGATGCTTAAAAATAGTGACAAACTTAAAAATACCAAGGTATGAGATACCAAACCCAAATACTTTTATATCTTTCCGTTTCTAAGCAAAAAGTCTCGCTTCTCTTCATTTCCTCTGTTTGCGTGACCCCTTCAGACTCACAGCAGCCAGCAGCTCTCCGCTGAATTGACTGTACATTCATTCACCACCTCTGCATGACCTTGTCACACTGAAGCTCTGAGCGAGGCTGCCTGAGCTGCCATTTATGGCTTCCCCCATCCATTTTGGGAAAGAAACCGAAAGGGAAATACAGAGTGCAGAAGAGCTTCATTTTTTTCTTTTTTCTTTTCTTCTTTTTTTTATTGGTTTTGTTTTCCATTTAGGGATGTCACGCATACTAAGCCAAATAGTTCCTGAAATAAAAGCTCTTAAAGATAAGGTTGGGATTTATTTTCTTTTTGCCAGTTGTTTAAATAGTTAGTCATCTAAAATTAGTCACTTCAGGCTCCCTCTAGGCAGCCATAAAGGGAATTATGCACCTCCAAAGGCCAACGACCCTAAAACTAAGGCAAGTGTCTACAGCTGGTCAGATAAATCCTCTATGGAAGTATCTGTTTTTCACTGTTGACTATAACCATAGCCCAATCTACTCGCTAAAATTAAGGGAAGCACATCCCCCTTGATACAGTGAGAAATGTGGTCCCGCTCTGCTGTGGATGGAGGTTAGCAAAAATAAAACGTTTGATCTTTTGGTGCATAGGGCCGATGTAGAGGGAATGGATTAAAACTAGAGATGGGACGATTCAGACTGGACGTTAGGAAGTTCTTCACCATGAGGGTGGTGAGACACTGGAACAGGGTTCCCAGGGAAGTTGTGGATGCCCCATCCCTGGAAGTGTTCAAGGCCAGGCTGGATGGGGCTTTGAGCAGCCTGGTCTAGTGGGAGGTGTCCCTGCCCACGGCAGGGGGTTGGAATTCGATGATCTTTAAGGTCCCTTCCAACCCTAACAAATCTATGATTCTATGATGTTCTTTGTATCTTAATTTCCTAAGCGGGGCAGTTACACATTCATTTGCAAGGGGCAAAAGTACAGATCTGATCCAAGCAGAATTCTTACTAAATTACATCATGGCAGGTTATGTGGATGTTGAATTCCTTGCTGTAGCGGAGGCCAATTGTGTTGTGCTTCCATTTGCTTGACTGTATTTACTCATTCCGTTTGCCTGAAGGATTGCTCCTAAGGTTTTTAGGCTGCACGTTTGAACTGTATGCTATGTTTGTTGAACAGATGACATAATTTGTGGGTAATACTTATTTTCAAAACAGAATTTTTAGTGTTTTTCTCCCCTCCAACTTAAAAAAAAAAATAAAAGAAAAAAAAAGAAAAGGATTAATCTCCACATAAGACATCTGAGAAGTCTACATTGGCAAACTGCTGGTGGTCCAGGTAAACCGGTGAAAATAAGCTCCTCCAGGGAAGTAGATACATGTTTCAAAATCATTCATTTGTTGGGTTTTTTAAACAAAGAGTAGATTTTTTTTGAAAAAAGGAAATAATGCTAGGAGTAATCTGGATATTAATTATGACCAGTGATCAACAAAGGAACTTAATTTGCTTGAGTTTAAGCACACAATTAGTCTCACTGTCTATTCACATGCTAAATGTAATACTTACGCACCTTGTTAAACATAGATATGCTGCCAGAAAGTGTCAGTGTAATTAACTTGTTACAGCAATGCATATATGAACCTTCAGCAAAATTTCCCTGATTAGCATGATCATTATTAAGGGCACCTTCTTTCAGAGAATGTAATTGGTTTTTACAAGCTGTCTTTAGTAAAAAATAGCTTTTGCAGAGAATGGGAAAGTGACTTTTATGATGTTGGTGATGATCATTCACACTACTATATTTTAGGGAAACACTGCACTCTGCAGGTGAAAACTCTTCCCCATCTTTTAACACGCTGGAAAGGTCTTGGGAAAGCAAGACAGATGCTCTGTGATGATGTTCATCCTTGTCAACCAAGGAAGCGCATTGCTTGCAGCATCCTGATAAACGGGAACAAGCCTTCTTTCTTTCCTTCTCCACTTCTTAATTTCTAAAGAATACCCAAAAGTATATACATATTCTGAACAATTGCTGCAGGAAAGAATATGTAATTATACAATAAGTGCAGGTTGGCTGGTCACGTAGGGCTCAATAGGGCTCAATAGAAACTTCCACGTCAAATCTAAATGCTCTTTGCCGTTTCCTGGTGCTAATCCCACAAACTGAATTTCCAGTTAGAAACAGGGGCAGTCAGGAAGGCTCAGCCCCGAGCCTGCACTTGCCTCTTTACCCTTCCTCATCACTGCCTTGCAGCCACATCACCTCTCCACATCCTCTGTTTTCTGGCCATTAGATGGCAATCATGACCGTGATCTGCCTCCCGCCTTCATGTTCTGCGGTGCCCAACCTGCTCGCGTACGCATACTCCTAAGTAAACCTTTTCTTATCCCTCTCTGCCTCTCCTCATCCCTCTCCGCCTTTCTCATTTCTAGCAGCAGTAGTTATGCAGAGACTGGTTGTTACAGCCGGCGGTGGGTAACGTGGGAGAAGGAATTGCCTGTGCTGAGGGGACAGTGCTGTCCTGGCACACGAAACGTGCGCTCCAGCTGGGAACAGCAGCACCGCGTGTTAAAAGGGAACTGCTGGGAACTCTCCTCGGTTGGATTTTCTTTCCGGTTGCCCTGAATTGCACTAAGGGGCAGTTCTCTGGCCGGCATTTTTCAGGCATACTGTAGCTTTGTGGCTGTGAACTCAGAAATTTCAGGTAAACCTATTCATTCCCAAGAACGGGGTTAAAGCAGATACATGATACTAAGTCTTTTAGTTGAGATTCTCTGTCACCATTCGCCCTTTTGGCAGGGATTTGAAGCTTGCCATGTGAATCACGGTGAGGCCTATTGCTAACTTCGTCCATATTATAGCCCATAAAGAGGTCTACAGTGACAGTAGAGACTGATTAGTGTTTGGCTGCAGCGTTTTCTGCCTCTTCCCTGGCTGCAGAGCTGCCACCAGGCCACAGACGCTCCCTCTGTGGGAGGTGCCCACCAGCATCTCCATGTGCGGTGTGCCCGCACACCTTCTTGGCCATGCAAGCCCATGCTGACATGCATCCTGCTCAGGATCTGTAACTGTGGTGCAAAGCTGTAGGCTTTGAGCAGCTTCTGGATCCAAGCTGGAGGCGGCTGTTGTTACCTGCCTCAGGCCACGAGCAGATTTTCAGTTTGGCTGCAGAGAAGCCACCCTCTGCAGCCATCTGAAGTTCCCCTTGTTGGCAGATCCTCCCTCTCTCCCCTCTCACCACAGGGAAGCTGGACGGTACTTTGTAAGTCCCCATTCAGTGTTGAATCCTCAGTTTTCTCTTCAAGTGGCCCCAGACTTCCAGCACATCCCTGTTCTGCCAATGTACAGGTGGCAGTGGGAAGGCAGAATAACCCATGTTGTTTAAGTAGAGGGAACGCATAACCCACCAGTCATGGGAAAACCCTTCAGTATGAAGCAGAGCCTCTGCCTTTGACTTCTGGGGCCTCCCCTGTAGATGGCATTTGCCAGTGTTAAAATCTACAAGAGATGAGTTCGTAGCCCTTTCCAGGAACACATCTCATCGTCAGGGAGACGATCACACTTGTGTTTTTAGGGCATCATCCATGCCCCGGCACAAACACCAGTGGCTCCAGAGGGTTAAGCCTGGATGCACATTCTCCTTAAGGTGCCATAGCTGGCTGGACACCCTGTGCTCAGACTAGAACAGGTCTTGTTCAGGTATGTATATGCCTTATGGCAACAAGCTGAAAAGCACTTTATAACCCCATCATGAGTATCTATTACCTCTGCTTTCAGCCTTCTTGTTGACAACAACTGCTGCTGGTTACCTCAGGATTTGTAACATATCAAATAGGAAATTTCCGGTTAGCATTGGTAACCCACAGCTACACAGGAAGGAGCTCCATCATTTTTACATGCTGGGTATTGAGTACTGGGCTGAGACACTTCCATAAACATCTCCTCCTTCTCCTGGCAGTTCTGCAGTCCCTGCTAGCCACCTGCTGTCAAAATGTGGCATCCTGCCAGGCTGGGCCAGTTCCCCATCTCCATAGTCCAGGTGCAGACTACATACGCAGGTGAGGAAACAATCACTTTGTCTTCCCAGTCTGAAATGGCTCCGTCTAATACCTTCCAAATCAAAAATTCAGGCACATTTCCCTGAAAATCTTCCATTTTCTTTCTTTTTTTCCCTCTGAATGACCACCTTACCTTAAACTTTTCCATCATCCAGAAGAGGTCGTCTGGTCTGGTCATGGTACTTCCGTGGTCTGGCAGGTACATGCAAAGCTCATGTGTGTGCTTAGCAAAACAGCTGCATGTCCTACATAGTGTCTTCCTCTTGCAGCCCCAACACGGCATGATAAGCTGTCCATAACACCAGGTTGGTCATCTGCAAAAAGCATTTTGCTCTGTTATTTTGCCTGAGTTGAGAAATACTGATAGCTTTCCACTGTCTCCTAGCTTTGTTACCTGGATTACAATACTGATGTGGTTCCAGTACGTGCCTTTTCTCCTTCTCGTGAAAGAAGACCAGAGCTGCAGGGTGTAACCTGCCCAACAAAAGGGCAAGCTACGTGATTCAGGTGAGCCTGGGGGTGGGGATGGGAAAGGAACCTGCGTCCGGGGGGTGTGATGGTGTTTGGTGAAATGGGATGGTTGAACCTGGGTGTCCTGGTTTAACCCCAGCTGGCAATTAGGACCACGCAGCCGCTTACTCACTTATGCCCAGTAGGGTAGGGAGAAGAGGGAGAAAAGGAGGGGCAAAAACTCATGGGTTGAGATAAAAACAGTTTAATAGAACAGTAACGGAAGAGGTAATAATAGTAGTAGTAGTAGTATTAGTGGTGGTGGTGGTGGTGATGGTAGTAGTAGTAGTAATAGTAATAGTAGTAGTAATAGTAAAAGAATATAAAATAAAGTGACACACAAGTTGTTCTCACCACCCAGTGATCGGTTGCCCAGCCCTTCCCAAGCAGTGACCACATATTCCTGCTCCCCAACCAACCCCCATTTATATACAGAGCATAACGTCTATGGTACGGAATATTTCTTTGTCCAGCTTGTCCTCCCTATGCTCCCTCTCATCTTCTATGGGAAGCTGAAAAATTCCTTGACTAATGTAAACATTACTTAGCATCAACTAAAACAATATGTGTTATCAACATTATTCTCATACTAAATCCAAAACACAGCAGCTACTAGGAAGAAAATTAACTCTGTCCCAGCTGAAACCAGGACACTGGGAGGTGTGGAAGAGAAATGGCACCTTGTGGCTTAGCAGCAATGTCGCCTGGTGCAATGAGCAAAGCTGAAACTGTAAAGCCGTTTCTAATTTTGGCATTTTCAAAATCTTGAAGACGTAACCACCACTTTCTAATTTTGTTTCTTTGTGATATTTCTAGCTGTATATTTCTGGCCCGTACTGTGAGGAAATTAGTCAGCTTTTATGCCATATCTAGAGGGCATTTCCCCTGAACGACTTTAAAATTTGTTCTGATGGGAGTCTGTCACATTAAACATAAGTAAAAATAACGCTAGCTCATCAGTTGCTAGCATATTTGAGGGATACTTTTTTTTTTTTACATATTGATGTACTTTACACACTTCTTTTGCACTTGTGATAAAGGATTTATGTTAAATATAAAAACCTGGCAGTCTACATTGTTGGGGAGTATTTCTGGTTTTTGATGGCCTGTTAATATGAAATGCTTTTCTTTTCCTAAGTGGTTGAGGGGGTGATGTGGAATTCACAAAGCAATTATATAGTCAAAACAGCCTTTCAAAGAGGGCGAAGCTCTGCTTCTGGGGCAAGTAAACACAAGGAAGGCAAGTGATATTGCTAAATCCGTATTTTACTTACTTTTCTCTGATGTGAAAAGTATTTTTTAAGTTGCCTGATGTCCTTGTAAATCTCACTGCCTTTAAAGCATGATAAGACAGCAATACAAAATAGGAACAGGGCATAGAAATACGTTATCATTAAGAACCTGAAATCATGAACACATGGTTTTGTACATGAAAACTCCTTCTGCGTGTTTCGAACATCATAATTTTCTGAAGTTGCTGTTCATTAACAAGACTGTTAAAAGCAAACCACAAGTCTGTTTAGCTTTTTAACAAAAATGTATATAAGAGTAACTGCACATTATGACACTGTACCAGTAGATGGTACTGAAGAATATGCAGTAGAGTTCTGGATTTTTAAGGGCTAGCATGACAGTACTGGTGTGTCCAAAAATGGCTTTCTCTGCATAGATCTTTCCATTACCTGTTTCATTAACCTGGTTACTATTAGTGACGCTTATAGAAATAGATTTTACCCTTTTTTAGTGTCACAGGCCTACATTGAGTAGCATGCATTATGAACTGCCCTATAACCATAATTAAAAATAAGAAATGAAAAGAATCAATCACAAAAAGAACTTTCTGCCGGTCAGAGGAGCATGGATTTTGTGACAGAAGCCTTCGTTCCAGACAGTCTACCAGAGGGAAGACATCTGCGCTGAAAAGGGGAACGAACTACTTGGAAGTAAACATACTGCTGATGCGTAGGCTACTGTGACTACCCGGCATCACAGAGGAAATCCTGCTCAAGCATCCCCAATCCAGTGCTCCATTCTAGCTAATAGTTAAAGAAAGATATGCAATCACGTTAGTTTAACTCACTGGGCTGTAAACTTCAACCAATCTCTTTGCAGATTGCAAATGCACCTGGTAACTGCTGGAGAATGTTTTCTTTCTACCGGGTATCAGTAGTGACACCTCACAGCAAACATTAGTCAGAACTTTCTGATTCCTCAAGCTTTCATTAAACATCACCAGAATGAACGATAGAAAGAGTATGTAAATAACGATACTTGGTCTGCTTTTAACCCTCCTTAATAGCAAGGAAACGAAAATAAAATATGAAACTACTTGTGGAAACTCCCTGAATCTGGAAGAGTTAATTTCTCTGTGAAACAGTCTTTTTGTTCAATTTAAATGGATGGTGAAAATAGATAGTGAAAATTGCTGTAGTTTAGACAAATACTTTTACTGACAATGTTTACAAAAAAGCCTTGATGCTGTAGATGCGACACATCTGAAATTTTAAAAACTAAATCATTTCACATTCTGACATCAAACTGAAATTTTATTTTAAATCATACATCAATTTTGTTTTATAAAGACTGAATTTAAAATTAAGCACTTAAATGATAATTATTTCATTAAAATTTGTAATAGTTTTTTCCAGATTTTTCATTTTATAAAAGTTTCAAGATTTGACAAATTTTCCATATTTGGGACTAATTAATGTTTCCTATTTTTTTTGCAATGTAGAAGCCCTGTTTCTGCACTGCTCAAACTATAAGGAGAAAAATAGCAGAACAACCACTTAATTAAGTCTTTAAGAGATTTTTCAATTCAAGTCCAATTGCATGGCTTTAATTCCACATAGCTGAGGGAAGTGGGGATTTAGCTGCCTTATTTCATCACTCTCAAATCACTTTGCAAAGTTATCGTTGTTTTTTTCTAATCTTAATTGAATTTTTCTCCATGCGGCCTGGTTCAGATTTTCCAGGGAGCCTTTGGGAAGCAGGAAACTTTGAAAATCTCTTTCCTTATGAATAGTTTGGGAATGAACTCAGTTGGGATGATGGAGTTGGAAATACAACACCCTTATATAATGTAAGGACATGAAGCAGGCAGCGAGGTGGCAGCAGGAATATTCACACTCACTGGTTTTAAGATCAAGGGTAGCTGCTCAAATGTCAGGCTCTCCTTATAGTCCATGGAGATGGTCGTGCTCCCAAACATTAGGTTCTTGTCCTTTTGGAAAAGCTTGTCTCTCTCTGACTCTAGGGGAGCCAACATAAGCATTTAAAATGCACATGAGAGAATTTTCCGCTTGTGAAAAGAGATACTGGGCTACCTATTCTAATTAGCAGAAAACTAACGTCCCTCTGGAAATGTAATAGTTTATCAGCAGCCTATGTTATATGTATTATTTAATTAAAATAGTCTCCAAACGCACATACCTGTAACTGTCCCAGCTAAGTCCACTTGTGCCTTTGCAATTGCAGGCAGATTTTCCACTAAGTTCGAAGACAAGCCAAAGAAAGTTGATTTTACATGGAAATGATTTTTTCTTGCTTCAATTCAGCTTTGAAGTCTATAAGGTTATCACAAGAAGGGGAAAAAGGAAAAAGAAAGATTAGTTTTAGGAATATTAATATCTCTTTGGGGAAGAGAGAAGTATCGCCTTATGAAAGAAATATTATAGTCCTCTAACACAATTAATATTCTAAGGAGCAAATCCATGTCTGTTGATGAAGCCCCTAAGTGCCCCCTTGTGTGCTTCCTCTGTGTTTCTTGTCTATTATTAAATAGCTCTATTTCAATCACTTTAAATAAATGATACTTAGCTGGTGATATGAGCCATGAAAAGTCTGGACTTCAACCGCTGCTTTTGTGCCCTTCAGGGAATTAAACAAGAGAAAATATAAATCCAGTTTCATTAGTCAGGAAAATGTACTGAAAGACAAGCAGGTGGTTGGTACTTTGGTGGACAGGGAACAATTCTAACTGTAAAAATATTTCAAAATGACTAATGAAAGAGGAAGAATATATTAATTGAATGATAGACAAAGACAAATGCATTTAGGATTTCCACTGGAAAGTGATATCATAACTATTTAAGCTGTGTAAATCTGTAATATTTATTTTTAGCTGAAGAGTGTTGAGAAAACTTTTCCCCCAAATCACCAGTATATTCTAACATTTATGGATACAATCTTCTATTTGTATTATATTATAACACTTCTCATAAAATCAGGCCAAAGCTTTATAGTTTCTGACTCTTCCAAACTTCTGCAGTCTTTTCAATGCAAAGGCTACTTTCCAATGAAATTACAGCTGCCTTCACAATTCAGGCAATTTCTCCATGCTGATAAAGCAGTTTCTAAGGCAAAGGTTGATTTTCTGTTTCATCACTCAATGAAGTCTGTATAAAATCTGCTGTACTAGCTGCTATTTCTCTGTGCCCTGTTGTTTCTAGACTCTGCCAGAAAAGGCCCTCAGCCTGCTTTTCGTCCCAGACCCCGTCCTCCAGGCAGGAACCTGGGCATGGCAGAAAACCTTTCCTCCAGACCAAATTGAAACTTGGTGCTTTCTCTGTTGGTCACCGCTGCCTCTTGGGTGTTCTATGCAGTGTGTGTGTTGTAGGGAGTGTTTTGTGTGGCCATGGATGCAGAGCCAAGGACTTTGTCAGGCAGGGCTATCATAGCAGTCAAAATAATAAGAGGGAAAAGCAGCATACTGCTGAAACCTCTTCCAGGCATGTAGGTCTGTCTTCACTATGCTCTAACCTACGCAATGTTCTGGTATTGCATAGATGAGATCAGTTGCCAGTCATGGAATGCTTACTTTTAATATTTATATACAGCCATTTGAGGAATCAGGATTGCACAGACGCATTCAGAAAGGTTCCCTTTGAAGCCCAGTTACACTAAATAATTTACATTATTAGACAGGAAGGTTGCTTGCTTTATGGAGGTGTCTGTAAAAACAGACATAAATTACACTGCTGCCCACACAAAAAGTCCATCAGTAAGGTGGGGTAACTTGTGTCATGGCTTAGGCTGGGCTGGCCACTAAAAGGAATGACAAATGCTCGCTTTAAACTCTCTCCCCTTCAGAGAAGGCAGGGCATCTCCCTTCAGAGGAAAGGAGAGAAAAATGAGAGAGAGACTTATGAGTTCAAAAGAAACTAACTATTTTAATGAATATTAATAAGAAATTAATAAAAGATAAAGATAATAATATTAATAAGAAAATAATGAAAGATATACTATATGTACAAAACCAGTATCAAGCTCCCAGGATGACAATCACATCACAGGCAGGCACTGGGAAAGTCCCAGACTGGACTCAGCAATGGACAGGAGCTGAACTCAGGAACAGGATTCAGGAACGCACGGATTGGGATCGAAGGCAGAAAAACAGACAGTCCTTCTCAGACGCTTGCCATTGAAGAGGCTGACCCCTTTGATCCTTCAGATTTTATACTGAGCATGATGCAGATGGGATGGAATACCTGTTGGTCAGTTTGGGGTCACCTGTCCTGTCTGCTTCTCCTGCAGGTGCAACTCCTCTACGCTCTTCCACTTCTGACCCTCCAACTTGGTACACAACAAAGTTAGTTGACCTTGGTTGTTATAGCAATAAGTATAAGCGAGAGCCTCTCTGCATCCCATCCCTTGGTATTCACTATAAACATCAGACCTTATCTGCTACAAGCAGACACTGTCTGAAGAATATGCTATTAATTTCAGAGATTTAGTTAGAAGAATCTTAGCTGAAAAGTAAAGTTACTGAACAGAAAATTGGTTCTGTTTTAGCTCAAACTAGGACACTCATATTGACTTGCCTGTTCTCAGCTGGCTCATCATGATTTCACACATAAAGAATAACCACCACCTCACCATCGTGGCCTGTCTTTCCCAAAAAGCCTGTATCCAAGATCACAGCATTCAGTTGTATGAGCTGTCCCCCCACATCTCTATCATCATGATGAGGTTGTAGCCCTTCAACTACACGCAGACGTCTGACTCCTCCTTTTATTCCCCATGCTGTGGGCATTAGTGTATAGCACTTCAGAGGGACATCCACACGTGATTTCCAAAAAGGTGTGTGAGAGCTTCTACCATCATTCTGTCTTCTTGGCACTTCCTTATCGACGTGCATACACTTCAGGTAGACCTCCTTAAATCCTGTTTGTTGCTTCCAAGGTCTTAAAAAAAGAGATAGATAAAACTCAACTTATGTATTATCCCTGCCACTGTAAAGTACTGCTTATTTTCACCACGATCCAATGCCTTTAAACTAGATGGCTCATGAAAGTACAATGAGAAACTAAGCCCAGTTTATGACTGGAGAAATCTAAATATTTCAAATTAGGTTGGAAGATAAATTAGTACCATTCAGAGCTTGGCCTAATGTTAATAAAAGACAAATTCAAACACAATATTCTCGAAACACCTTCAAATTTTCTGTTTGTCAGCAAAGAAAACACTGTTTGAACTTTGAAGGATTTATCAAAAATGTTGCACTGAGTTTTCAGCAAAGATGTATCATTGCTGGGCTTATCTTCTGGCAAGGGCATATTATTTACTCCAGGTCTGTATCTAGTCTTGACTGATTTCCTCCTAATGTACTGTTGTTGCTACCCTGTGATAAAGGTAGTATTCTGCTGCCAGACAAAGAAATTGTACTTAGCTTAGTGAAAGACTGAGATCAACTCGCCTGATAAATAGGACTCCAGAACTGCAGGTGGGAAGATTTTTAAGATTTCTGAAGGGCTTTAGCTGTTCATTATAAGATCCTTGAAGATTAAACCTCTTAAATACAGCTACTGGAGGGGAAGCAGGTTACAGGAGTTGTTAGACATGTTTATACACCTGGGACTGCACTTTTCTGCCGTGATGAAAGATGAGTCAAGAAGCTATCAATGGCACAGAGTAAAAACTCACCCCAGGGCGTATTTTTGAATCAAGAGGGTCAGGTTTTAGCCATAAAGCCAGCTGGGAAGTGTGGTTGGAGGGAGGCTGCAATGCCACCCCTTCGCCAGGTACGGGCGAGAGGCTTTGGGCGGCTGTGCCCGGGCGGCACCTTGGACAGCTCCCGCCGCAGCGGGGGTCCCCCCCAGCCCTGCCCGGGGGTGGCCGGTCCTGGCCCCCGGGCACAGGTCCCCAAGGAGGGTCCGTTTGCTTCAGCCACCCAGGAGGCTCCCCATGGAGAGGTATGGTCATGAGGAGTGGAAGAAGCAGCTGTCTGATGGGATTTTTTTTTGTTTGTTTTCTGGGTTGTTTTTTTTTTTTTTTGGGGGGGGGGGGGGTGGTGGTGGCTTGAAGGGTTTTCTGCAGGCATTAGTGTAAGCTGATTCTCATCCAAGTAGAGCTCTGCCACTGTGCAAGCGCTGAACGAAATGCTGCTGACAGAAAATGCGCAATTATTTCTCAAATTCACAGTGGTTAAAGGAAATGGAAACCCAGCTGGTATTTTACATAAACGTTTTTCATCAGCCAGCAGTTCCCTAGGATGTGCTAAGTTAGCAAAGATTCATCTTCACTTTCCGCCATTTTCTTTGCACAAATCGTGAGGTGTTTCAATTGCCTTTGAATAGTGGTTCTTGTCTAGCTTTATTTTCATCAGCTTATTCAGGCCTGAAAAGAATCTTCTAAAACTTTCTTACGGTTGCCTGAGAGTTTCAGTTCAGCTGCATCTCCATGCTCTCCTTTCAGGTGATGCATACTACAGCCAAGAATGTCAGAGGGGTTGTTCGTTACAACATAAAGTGGTGGCATTTTAGATACTTCGGCTCTGCCACAATTTTGGAAATATCAAAGTACAATTCATAACACACTTGTGAGTGAGGCATTCAAGTTTCTTTAAAAAGAGAATTAAGTTTTGCTGTTAACGGGTACTTAGCACTAGGTTTAAAGATGTCATATCATAAATACATGTAGTCATGGACTGAGATATTTTCTAAGACATTTGTGTACCTCAGTTTTGCTATTCCATACAAACGACTTAAAACAGAGAGGCTAGCAATTGAATTTGAATTCATGGAAGGTTTTTGAAGCACAACATTGCAGAGTTCATCTGAGTTTTCATTGCTACTGTAGAGAAATTAAATGCTGCTCTACATAAATACCAACAGTACAGACAGTAGAGACTACTAAACGGAAGTAGGATTTACTGCTAATGGAAGATGAAAATGCTAGAAATCTTTCATCTCTCTGAAAGGCTGATCAGACTTTTGTTACTTTTATATGTTTGCATATGGGAATGTTTTTTATATTGCTATTATAATGTTCCAAAGCCATCTGAAGACAGTAAAAGACTCATTGAATATGCCAGATCAGGTTTGTAGCACCACAATTCAGACATCTTATTTCCCTGGTCAGCTTTGTTTCATTTCCTTTTTCTGGATGGAAGATTAAGTATCATGGAAAGAGAGATGTACCAGTCTCCAAATTACAATAGTGTTTTGAAGCACAATAATACTTACAAGGAAAGACAAAGCTCCCCAAATTAGGAAATGTTTAAGAACATTACTGTCCAAAATAATACATGCATACTGTTAGAAAGAAGCTACTAAAATCTTGTAGACAGGATTCAGATACAGAAACATACAAAGAAGAAAAAGGGGAAGAATGTGAGATGAAAGAGAGGAAAGGACTATTAAATGGCTATCAAAAGATCACCATTACAACTGTGATTAAGCGGTGATATGATAGCTATTCAACTGGTGTGACCACAGAGAAGATTGTGCTCTTCAACTAGAATGTAATAAACTGGACTTAAAAATATCAATAACAACCAAGCATATAAAATATTTAATAAAAGCATTTTAATTTAGAATAGTCTGAAACAAAGATGAAAAATATTCATAAAGCAAGATTACTATGCCTCAATGGCAGCACTCTATTTGATTAAAATACAGCGTTGTCTAAACAAATACACTTTTACGAAATATTGGAAAGTTCTTACGCTTTTAACCCTGGCAGGGTTACCTGGGAGACTTCATAAGGCAATCCCAGCTTGTGTAATAGTAAAAAGCATACATTTTTATAAAATATTTTTTCCAGAAGAGTAATGATTTTCCAGTCAGGAACTGTGAGCTTGATTCCAATGACACATACACAAGCTATGTGTGAATAAAATTGGTGTTAAGGAAGAGCAGACTCTGTCTCTGGTTCTCAAGTTCTTGGCAGCATTGCATGTGCTTTAAAAAAATGAAAACACTCATCCTCTTCATCTCTACTGCCATAAAAGGTGTCATTCCAATAAAAGTTAGCAAAAGATATATACATCATAACGGCAAAAATGGAAGCTGTCATCTACTGATCAACTGATCCAGAGGGGCCAGTGTGTAGACAGAAGTGATTTGTGGTTTTCTCATGTTTGTCCTGGAGTAACGGAAACCACACTGACTTTAATAGAGTTATTCTGTACTTACCTGGTGTAGGAATATTAGTTCTAATGACAAAATATGGCCAAGTGGGACATAGCGGCACGATGAGCTGTTGTGCCAGGAAAGATCACAAAGCTGGTGACCCATTCAGGAGGTAAAAGCATAAAGGAGAGGAAATGATCTGAGCACTGGGCCCACAAAACTCCACGCTTCTCTGCTCAGTTCCTAAAATATTTATGTACATATATATAAGGTCCAGTGAGCCCCAGCCCCAAGCTTTCCTTATGTCTGTGTAAATTTATGTCTATTGGTATCATAGGTCTTAAAAATAGAGTACACAATGGGCAGCTCTAGAAACTTCACTGATTATTTAAAATACTGTTCTCCAGTGCAATGCTGACAATTTTCCAGTGAAGAGCTAGCAAATAAGCACGACTTTGAAATGCCCATACTAAATATTATAAATAAAAATAGAAATAAATTTTATTTCTTTTATGCAAAAAGCCTGTAGCTTTGTACGTAATTACAGATGCATAATTTATTCCCACCAGCCTCAGAAAGCTTTAACAGCTCCGTTTCTTTTTCTTCCCTTGGACAAGCTATTTAGAGAAAGGAAGTACCCAGATGCTTAAATGGCTGAAACTTGTTCCAGTCTCAGTTTTGGTGGCATTGGGAAATTATATTGCTTATGATTATGTTGGATGTTATGAAGTTATTTTCACAGCATTTACTCTGAAAATGGCTGTATCATAGTGAGTCCATCAGTGAGGATGCAGCTCACGGGTTGTTTATAAAAGCCTTATGCAAGAGACAGAGACACATAAGCTGGGAGACCACAAGAAGCAGATGGGCTTTTAGAGCCCGAGAAGCTGACTGCTTAGCTCTGAGGTGTCAGACAGCGCAAACCATGGGCTTTCTGTCTACTTACCTGAGCAATAACAGACTAAGAGACATCTAAGGGGGATGGAGAAGAAAGAGGGGCTTCACCTTTCTGGGAGCGGGATTGATTTCTGCTGATGTATACTATTTTTCATCTTGCTTTTTTAGTGAAAAGAGCGGGATGTTTCCATCATTGCTGAGATCATGGCATGTTACCCGCAGAGCTGGGAAGGTCACAGATTCAGTGGATTCAAGAAATGGCTATGCCTAAGCAACACTAGACCCAGGACAGCACTAAGAAGAAAGCAGTCTCTAGCTTTCAGGAGGAAGCTTGAAACAGAGAATTTGCACCAAGGAAATGTATTCACATCACTCAAAAAAATGCAAGTCTTTGAATACAGGCCAACCTCCAGAGGTTTAAATAACTCACAACCAAATGCTGGATGCAATACTCCACGACATGACAGTAGGGTGTGGCAAGGTTTTTCTGCTACGAAAGGAAGGTGAATATTTGTTTCCTTCCCTCCCGGATAGTCAGGGCAATAATTTGCTCCTCTGTGAGACAAGCTGTTCCCACAGCATGCAGATTTCAGCATGAATTTGAATGAAAGCTCTGAGTGTCTCTTCCACTCGGCTAGACACGACTGTTCACTTAAGGGCAAATTCACAAGTCATAGGATTTGCAACAGATCCTGAGTAGGGAAAGAAGACCAAGAACTAAGGATGCAAAAAAATAATTCTAAAGTGATTAACTGCAATTCAGTAACCATGCATAATCCCACCCTCTAATCAGAAAAGAAACAAAACAAAATATTTTTCATTGGTTTTGCCACTGGCATGAGGACAGGCATCTATCCTGACCCTGTTGTATTCAGCTCAACAGACATAAACACATGAGTATCTCCTAAGACTGGTGGTTAGATGCATAAATTGCAGAAGGTAGCTAGGATTGCAAGCATGCCTCTCTCCCAAGGCACATCTCCTACTGCTTGGCATAAGGTGCCTTCCTCTGTCCCATGCCCTGTAGGAGAAACTTGGCTGAAGACTGTGAATTCAGCTCCCATAGTTGGCTGCTGCTCTAAAGATCATCTGCTGGGGCACCTTTGATGATTCCCCTCAGCTGGGCTGGAAGTAATTAACTTTATTGTGCCTGGGTGTGTGATAAGCCAACTTCTATGATAGTTTCACATAAGGAAGAGAACCAGACAAAGCCATAGCTGACATGGCTGAATACCAAGGCCCATGGGGAGAGCAAACCTGAGAAAACGGTCCTAATCATTGCTTGCAGCCAATGTGAGAAGGGCAGAATCACCTGAAATGATCAATATCTTGTCAATAATTTTAATAGCTTGAATTTTGACTGGGTCTGTACTGGGATATTCCAACAGATCTCCCCTTGGCAAGATGAGGCTCTTTGTGTCTTTCATCTCGTTATCTCAAAGCACTTTACAGATACAAAATGATTTGCAAAGCAATTCTCATCTGCATTGCACAGATGATTAAGGCAAAGGGTAGAGAGGCTTAGAGAATACTCCTGGGTCACTCAGAATGAGCAAACAAATGTCCTACACACAAGCAATAAACACTCTTAAAAGTAGAAATTTCTTTGAACCTTAAGGTGATGCCTTTCCTTGTATCTCTCTTAAGCAGCAGCTGGTGCATTGTCCCAAACGTGGGGGCAAGCGTTGCCTTTCTACTGCCTGCTCATGCTGTTCCAGCTCCAGGACCTTCCCTCTGGGAACAGCAGAACTGGCTTTTCCCTTTTTCCTCCAGGCCACATCAAAGATCAGTGAAGCTCGGTCACTGCTGCCTCTTGGGTGTCCTATGCAATGTGCGTGCTATGGGGAACGTTTTGTGTGGCCATGGACGTACAGCCAGGCACCTCGCTGGACAGGAGCAGCAGGTGTAGTGAACATCCCAGTAAAATAAGTGTTCTGTGATTGCTGTCACGATGCTAATAACAGCAAACAGAAAATTGAGTGAATCTCTGCAAACCGGCATAGATAGTATCTGTTTGACCCCAGGAGGTGCTGGTTCTTTTTGGATCATGGTAAGAAAGGCACAAGCACTCCCAAGGAAGTTAACCATGTTATTAATATCCCAGAAAAAGTGGTAACAAGTTATAACATCTTATGTCCCTTCTGACACTGGGGACCCCAAAATGGTACAGCATCAGACAGACTTCTGGCCATGGCATGGCACGCTGCCCAGAGTCCGTCCCCATGCGTGGTGAGGTCCACCAGCTTGTTGTCTTTAGAGTTTTTATAGGATTTTCTTATAAGCAAAGCAGCTCTATTCATCATTTTTACTCTGGTGCAAAAGGCTGTTTATATGAAAACACACTGATTTGCTTCAAGATACAATCAAGGATGTGCTGGTGGCATCATTGTGGGTGACAAGTGGGTGCTGCCTACAGGCTCTTCGGTTACAACTAGCCAGCTGCTTTTATCTTACAGCAAGGTTTGTGGGTGGCACAGTACAGTCCTCAAGGCCATCATATGTATAGTACAGCATGGTGCAGCACAAGCCTGCACTGCTCAGCTCAACTGCTACGTGGATCGCTATCTCCTCCACGTACAATGGTCTGCCAGGTAGGACCCCCGCAGGGTTATTGTTTATATGCCTACATGGAGCTGCACAGCGGACTGTGATTGCTGCCTGTGGTACAAAGGTGTTAGCAGGCTGTGTCCACTTGATGAAGTCATTATTTTGTCAGTTTGCCTTTTCACTCTATGTCTTTTCAAGCCTTGCAGATTGACTGACTCTCTTAGCATGACCAAGGCACCGAGGACAGCCTTTTTCAACAGCACACCCCACAAAAATCTCTGAAATCCTGTTAATCCTGTGAGCCAGGAATCTCCGGGTAAAGCATCAGTAATCATGATAAAGCCAAAACTCTGCTCATTTGGCTTCACATGAATAAATGCACTGAAGGGTGTTAAGTCAAAGGTTTTCACTTTGTTGCTTTTCACAACTAGCATAGTAAGTACGCAGCAGTGGGGATTGTTACCTGTTTAATGTGGGATGTACCAAGATGTGTTAGGTTGTTGAGATGCTTTAAAAATGTACGTCTTTCCCTTATCTTTCCGTTGCCCCATAAAACTTTGAAGTGGTTTCCTTTGAATGCTGATTCCTCAGGAGGATTGCTGCTTGGATGGTTGTCTCCACATGTAGAAAATGTGTTCCAAAACTAGTGGAAAACCTTCAGGCGAGGGACGTGTTCCATAAATGCCAGCTGAGATGTGAGTCCTGCCTGTTGTGGCTCGAGTCTAATAATTCTAGATTTCTAGTTTCTTGTAATGCAAAACTACAAGTAAAATCCAATATACGGTTTGACAGACAGATTTAAATATTTGAAATTACAAAGATTGAATTCAGTGCCATTCAAAGCCTGACTAACACAATTTGGAGACAAATTCAATCAGGTATTTTCCCCAAAGCTTATTAACTGATCTGAGTTTAAACTGATCTGAGTTAATGAATGTGAGGCTTTTGAAGCTCAGACCCAGAGCGTTGCAAGTTCAGGCATGCTGCGGTCTAAGAACAGATAAAATAATAGTCCATGTTTTTGTCCTAGCAAGTGCACGGAAGTCTCAACTCGTCACCTTTTCACAAATTTAAATGGATATTTTCCCCAACAAATTCTAACAGACTAGTCTTATCTTGTCACAAAGGTGACATCTTGCAAATTAATTTCTGTGAGATAATTAACACTTTGAAAGAAAATGAAGTTGGGTTGTTTCATAAAGTTGATCCCAGAATAAAAAAGCCTGACTTTTTTTGACTTTTTTATGGAAACAGAGTTTTTGAGTGATGTTCAGACAGATCTTCAAAAACATAACATGGAAGATTTAATAATTTTGAAGATTCTAGAGAAGAAAAAGATCGTGTGAGGTTTAGATGCTGTCAGTATATTTTTTTCTCAAAACTTAAAGATAACTTCATCCAGAAAGGTCAAACTCTGCAAGAATTTTTTCAAAAGCTATTTCATTCCTTAAATAATTAAACGTAAGGCACAGTCCACTGGGGCATGCTATGAGGCCAGATGGCTGGTGCAACAGTTCGAGAAGGGCTGGTAAAAATTCAAGTGTTTAATTTGTTAAAGGTTTTCACAAAGCCAGCAAGTGTTTGGATGGAAGTGTTACCTATGCATGACTCACATACAAAATGAGCATTATAGCACCTCGGATAATGCCTGCTTAGATCAAGAGCCTCCATATTAAACAGTATATTTAAATCCCATCCATGAATGCTCTTTATTTAGTTAAGCAAAGGTAAAGCTCTGTTCCCGAGGAGAGCAGATGGAGGGGTGCTCTGGTAAAGAAAGAATGGTTGAATCAGTGCAATCTGCAAAATCCCCATCTCCTGAACCAAATTTTTTTCCATGGGGATTTTTGTAGTAGCAGCTTTCGCTCATACAGAGCTCCTGTAAGTAGAATTCCCAGAGTAAACTCCTCGTAGTGCAAACAGTGCTGCTGACATTTAGTCCTAGTGCAGCAATGGGAGATGAAAAACCCTTGGGTACTTTGTGCGGATTGCTAGAGATGCAATTTCCCTAATTCTGTTGTTTTTTTTTTTTAAAAAAAAAGGAATAATAGGATAGGAATGACCCAACATATTATGGTTAAGGTTACTCTTTAAGATTTGTGAACTTCTGAAAGATGTAATCAGAAACTGCTTTGATATGAATATAGGCAAGTATCAAAGTGACAGCATTATAATTTATTTCCATTTATTGTTAAAACCTTCAAGCTTCAGTGAAAGACTGTGAAGATGCTGATAATTTCTCCTTCTACAGTACATAGTAATAACAGATTTCTGGTCCATGAGGATCATGAAGAGCAAGCAAAACAGATAGTATTGGATGCAGCCATTTTATTTCAGGGAAAAAACAGTCTGAATAGGTTTTCTCAAGAGAGAACAGCTGGATGAATGGCCCATTAATAATAGCAGTAATATGATAATTCTGTCCTATAGTTCTAATAATCACATTCTAGATCATTTTTAATTACACAAAGCATGCATTTACAAAAAGGTCACAGGAAAAACTGTTAGCTACTTTATAAATATCAGGGATTCTAGTTGTTTACCGGTTTAATAAGTTTTTCCCTCCCAAGGTTAAAAAGATTGCATTAAAAGTATGAATATTATCTTGGGCTGTTTTTGTGGGCAGTATTTAACATTGCTTATACTGACTGATCGGTCACATTGGTACATAGTCTGGCACAAGAGGAATAATTTGGAGAGCAAAACAGTTGGCTGTCCACATTATATGCATTTTAGAGAAGTTTATTTTAGAGAGATGTTGTAGTCTAGTCCTTAGTTGTGCTTCTGCATAATATCTTCCAGCTTTGTTTCAGCTGAGAGGAAACCAGAGGATGTGTTTCAAGAACATTCCACATGGTGAAATGAAGCATAGCAAGGGCAAACAAGTGGGAGAGTTGCTTCCAATTGCATTCACTCCATGTCAAAACAAATATGCTGCTGTAGATACAGTCTGTGACAAGAAATGGGCATATTTGTGGCTTTCTGCCCTAAAAATGTTCAGCTGCATGTAGCATGTCTAATCTGAGAAAACACGTCTGTTTGCTGGACATGAATTGCTGAAGCAGAGAAGTAATGTGGGTATCCTCTCCAGAGGAATATATTCAGCTTGGCCTTATTCGTCTATTTTCAAGGACATGGTATAGCAGTTAGTTGCACTGGACACTAGCCAGAAATAGCTTGTTAGGAGTTTCTCCAAAGCCTGTTTAAGAAAGTGCAAAGCCCTCTGGAACTATATGCACCAAGGGACTTCTACGTCGTGTTACCGGCTCCAGTGGAAACAGGGAAATTGCTCTGTGACAGTTGTTCACACCATGGTTAGAAACCTCTGAAATACTGGGATACAGTCTGAGTCCTTGGGTTTGTCCACACTGAAGTCACAAGTTTAAAAAGTCTTAGTGGTGGGCTTTGAAAATGGATAACACCCCATCTGCAGCAAAACCATCAAAAATCAAGTGTTTTAATCTTGTTATAGAGAATGAACTTTGTTTAGAGCTTTCTGGAACATAAACTGCAACTCTTTCCATGAACAGGTAGGTGAATTGAGTAGTGTTTTAAACACTGTATTCATCTTTGTAGGCACAGCTAAAATATCTTCATGTAAAAAAATTATACGCTTAACCTAGGCTCGCTCAGGACTCAGCAGCAGAAGTTGTTCTCAACTGTTTGCTCATTAAGATGAAGGTTTTCCTAAATATATCCCTGGGGCTGATGCTGATGCCACTTACCCATCAGTAAAATTCATGGTAGGTGTGGTCACTGTCAGGCTCAGTAACGTCTTGAATTCCTGGTGTCACGGAGCACGCTGTTGGAAAATAGACATAGATCCCTTGGACAGCTGCTGCGGGTGATGTCCTTCCTGGGGTGGTGTTTCGAAAGGAGGGGCAGAGGCGCAGGCAGCCTGCCCACGGGCAGCCCAGGGGGATGAGAGACGCAGCTGGCACAGCTCCCCACTGGGGCCAGGCAGTGCCAGCAGCATCTGGCCGTGGTTTAGTGCTACCTGCCCAGGGTGACCCAGCGGTCACATTGGCTCTGGTATCAGCCCTTATTGATTTGTTGCAAGAAGAGACAGGTCGGCTCTAAACCGGGGGAGGTCCTGTCAGAGATGAATATTCTAGTAAACTGCTCAAGAAGATATAGCGTAAAACCACTGTGAAGGCAGACAATTTTGGCACTCACTGCACGCTCCTACTTCTTAGAGTGTCTTTCAACGCATTGGATGTCCATAGCATAAAAAAGCTGCATACCATAGGCTGTGGTTAATATTCAATAGCCACAGACATAAGACTTTGTTGCATATGTACGTGACTTTACTGGCTTGCTCCTAAAGCAGAGGAATCTCAGACTCGATTTAAAGGAGGACTCTTTGGGCTGAAATCCTTAAAAGTACTGAGGTGCATAAATTTACATTTCAGAGGAAGCAGCATACTGAGTGAAATCCAAGAGCTAGTTCTTGGGAACTTAAACTGCAGCTGCGATGTAAGGACCAAATTCAGCAGAGAGATCCAAAATAATCTCTTCCCGCTCCCAAATGCATCTCTAGCACCTCAGGTCTTAAATGGAAGGAACCTTGTGCACTGAGGCACATCGCCTCAGCTGGACAGACCATTTCTGTATCAGACCCCTCCTTGAGGCTACTGGGGAGCCAGAATTTCAGCAGTGTCACATTATGGTCTCTTTGCTTCTGTTCGCTCAGTGCATTTTGACTGCATTTGAGGCAAAAGCTAGGTAGTAGCATTTTCCCTTTATTCCTAGCAGCAGCATCCTCCCCATCTGACAGCTGCAGACCCCGCTTTTAGGGACAAAGTGTTGTTCTGTGCAAATACCTTCTGGCGTGGTGTGTAAGCGGCACTTGGCAACTCCAACCTCCATGTGGATGGCGATGAAAAATTAGGATGTTTCATTTAAAAATTGTCACAACAAAATGTTTTCACTCATTTCGAACATCTAGCTCATTGAGCAGGGTTCATAAACCTGATGTGCAGACAGGTATTCTGAATACTTAACCAAATACTCAGCTGCTACAGTAACCAGGCTCACTCCTGTACCTTTTCAGTTCAGACAATGGGAGGGACGTCACTCTTCTGATTATAAACTGAAGCAGACAATCAGAGCAGCTCCACTGAATTCATGTTCTGATGGGAGGAATGTTAGCACTTACCTGCTTTCTGTGGACATAGGATAGTATTTTCATGCGATTAAAAATATTCTGCTTTGCCGATGTCTTCACACAGGTTTGAATGTGAGCTACGGTTTGATACAGATGGGGTAAAGAATTGCTTTCCGGTGTTTGCTCAGGGTGTGAGGGGAAGGTTTACAGCACCGGGAGTATCTCAGCAGCAGCGCCCTAGCCAAGCAGAAAATAAAAAGGAACATACGAGATTTTTATCTTGAGCTTGGTTTTGTATTTTTTTTTCTGGTTTGAGTTAGTATCACAAATCCTGCTAAAACGTAAGATGTCATTAAATAATATTTCTGAGCTTGTCTTCCATTTCCTATACCGATAAGTGCTCATCGTTTGGGTGGGGAAAGGTATGTGCCAGGGTAACGCAGGAAACGCCTGTGATTTCACACAATCCACCCAACTGCAATTTATAGATGATCCTGGGTTTCATGGAAATGAGCTATGGGATGAAACTTGAAAAGATGCTCCAACCAGTGCAGTCATCATATGCCCTTAAATAGGGCAGGTTTTAAATCCAGAAAAAACTGACAGCAGGTTTTAAATCCAGAAATCATGGAGCCTCGTTCAATTAGAGGCGGATTTCGAAAAATATTTAGAGACTTAAATTTATCTGGGCTTATGGAAGAATTTGACAGCTGGCAGTGCAATTCACTCTGGAACATCTTGAAGGTCTATTGCATGCCAACAAAAATCATGAACCTCATCAAAGTTTTATGCCAAGGTTCTGCTTGAACGGTTAAGGTAAATGGGAACTTGCACAAATGGGTTAATCAAAATTGCCCATCAAACACAGAGTTATTCACTCAAAATCCCTTTGTCAGACATTGACTTTATTACAGAAAGAAAAGCTTAAAATGATATGAAGCAGGCATGGCAAACCAGAAAAGCACTGTACCGGAATATTAAAATGATACTGTCAGCTCAAGCCTTCTAAATTACAGTACAGACAAAAGCCTTAACTGTCTCTCCCCACAAAAATAGACAAAGATACCAATCAGCCAGGGAAAAACATCCTCCAAAAATGGACCTACTGAGCAATTTTGCTGCTCCCACTGTAAGTATTACAGCAGGAGGCAATGCCATGCAAGAGGGGAGTGAACTCTAACTCATAGGAGGATGCCAACCAAGGGTGGCCACCTGAAGAAAAGACTGTCATCAAGTACCAAAGTGGTGCATGGCCTTCAGAAGCTTAAACAAATTTCATCACCAATAATCTAGACCATATGTGTCCCAGGTTGTCTCCACCTATAGTCAGGGGCAGGGGTGCTCCACAGTGTATCATTTACCTTCCCCGCCCAGGTCTGGGGACCTGCTGGAGGGCACCGATCCTCCCTGTCTGGCTGCAGTTCTGGATTTCCTCACAGCGGGAAACCAGTGGTTTGCGGATGTTGTGTATACCCAAATCTTTTCTCCCCCTCTGCAGCCAGGGTATGGCCATGGAGCTTTCACGAAGACCATGCTACAGATCAACGAGTCGCTCTCAGAATAGGTACTGCTTACATATCCCCTGGTCAAATGCATATGTTGAAAACACACCAAAGGCAGAAGCAAGTGTAGAAATGACCTTGAAAGCAAACGCTAATTTCCAGACCAAGAAAAGGTCTGGAAATTAGACAAACTAACTGTATAGAGAACATCAAGACTCAAAGGACATAACAACAACTGATCTCCAAAGTTATTCAGAAAAGAAAAGGGAAGGAAGTGTACTGTATTGCACTTGAAGCCACAGCAGCTGCTAGGAAAGGAACTGACTGAACAAATAAACACTTTACTAGATACTGCATTGGTAAATTGCATGCAATTCCTCTTAATCCAAACAACTAGCCAGAAATTCAAGTTTTGTAGGTTACCCCAGATAAAGGGACAACCTGATGTTTGGCTCAAACATTTTCTTATTCTGATTGTCCTCCAAGCTTTTATTCATAAGAATGGACAAGGTCTTGTTTTCTTGGACACAACAAAGATGGTCCCAGTCACTGTAGGTATTTTCCTTTCCTCAGCACAAGCATCCTCTTGTCCAGGACCTGCAGAGACTCTAACTGGCTCCTTCCCTATCCCACAATGCTGTCCTTCCTGCCTTTGCAGGTTTCTCTTACGAGCTGTCTCACATTGCTCAGCTCTCTCTCTCCCCATCATGCACTCACACATGAGGAGACACCTACCTGCTTAGGACTATACTCAGCAAAGCATCTGTTTCCAAGTAGTTTGAAATTCCTGAGCTGCCTTTACCTTTCTTGTAGAAATCAGTGATGGGTGGCTGGAGAGTACTACTCACCTGCTGACTTTCAGGAAAGAATTTAATGACTTCTCATAATCACTATAAATAAAGTGGTGATGCCCAGCAGCTTCAACAAGGTGTAACACAGACTGCAGCTGCAAACGCATCTGACCTTGCCTGAGACATAAGGATAACTGATAGTGCAGAAATTCACTACTATTCAGCTATCTAAACATGCAGATAGGTATCAAGTGGGATTTGCAAAAATGCTGGCACCTACATTACTTTATAAAGCTGCCCCTCAGGACCTGATTCAAAGCCGTTGTAGTCATGGAGAAATTGCCATTGACTTCATTAGGATTCAGTTTAGATTAATGTTGCACACTCCTTTGCTGCCCTTTACTTTCTCTGTTCCTTGACTTGAATTGTTCTCTCATGGCATTGCAAAAAAAAGGATGGAAATCTTAGCAGCAATGAATGGGAAATTGAATACCAGTCCTTCTGGTTTTGATAGTGTCTGTTCAATTCAGAAAGAAAAATATTATTTTTAAACCCTAATAGAATTATTGTGTTCATGTCATTAAAAGATCATTACGTTCAAAAAAAATTACCTAAACCAAAAGTGAAATATTCCAACTTGTTTGAAGAGGAATAACCGCGTATGCCACTTACTCACAAAAATGGTGAAACCTGACTAATTGGAGGAGACTGACTGAAAAACTATTCCATGTTCCTGCAGTAAACATCATGTCCATGGAAACCATGTGCAAAAATTTGATCTCTACATCACTGTAGAAGATATAAAATCTGCTTTCAGTAAATCTTTTCCAATATATCAAAATGTCTGATGACAAGGAGTTAATGTCAAAATCTCCTTCTTTAGCTGTCCTAGGCATCAAACCAAATACATTCATTAAAACATGCACAGTATCAAGCTACCTGCAGAATAAATAAGGGGACAAGTTTTTTTTAAGAGTAAGTCATTGGATACTGTCTGAATTGGGAAGTGAAAGAAAGATTAAAGGGAAGATGGAATCAAAAACTAAGAAACAGGAACCAGCTATTTTACAATTTTGTAATGTTGGAGAGAGGAGAAGGAAGATAACTTGAAAACAAGTGTAGTGGTGCACGATTGCTCTGCAATGGCTAAGAGATAATTTTGAATTTAAAAAAGCTTGTGATGGTTAAAGAGGAATACTGCGTGCAGAGCTGCTCTGCACCAGACCCAATGTCCATCCCAAGCTCGTTGCTGCAGGCTCTTACCCACAGGGTAATTAGCCTGACTGAAGGGCTATTTCCAGCATCATCTCTACTTGCAGACAGTGGAGAGGAACTGGCCACGGAAAGGCTACTCTCAGGAATGGAGAACTGCTGTTTGCGGGCACGTCCCAGCACAGTGTGGGGAAGGCAGAGGCTGGCCATAAGTGGGGGAGGGATCTCACGACTGGAAAGAAGTAAGGTTGTCAGTCAGATAGGCTTGTACTCTTTGGTCTGCCTCCTCATTTTTAAATATATGGGCACCAAAAATTTTCTATAGCCATGTGGGTGTGCTCTCCCTAGCGAGTCAATCTGGGATGCACATGTGAATTGGTGCAGGGCAATCAGCCAAATCTATAGCACATGTGTACAGCATGTGTCTCACAACCATGCGACAACTCCAACATCACTGGGAAACATCAGATTTCCTGCAAAAAAAACCTCGGTAGCAGATCAGCCCATGAGGAGTAAGCCTGACCCACCCCAGAAGTATTAGTTGGATGGCACACACACTCTGCATGTTTGAGACACTCACCACAAGGCTCCACAGAGTTGGCTTGGCTGAAGATTTACATTACAGATGTTTGCCAGCTGTGTGCTGTGAACAAGCTTAGCAGTTAGCCTTAGGTGCCCATGTAAGAGAGAAGGTTTTGTATTTGGTATTGGTATTGGTATTACATTTGGTAAAACACAGATATCTACATTTGACCTTTTCATGAGTCTCTTTGCAACTGATGGAGACAAAACAGCAGTTCCAAAAGGTAAGTCTTCTCCTTCTAAAGTGAGCGCTGGAACAACGTTAGATGACTACCATGGCCACGCTGCATACGGCAGCCCAACAGGTACATGCCTGAAAATGGCAGCATAAAACTTCAACAAAATGGAAATTTATTACAATTCTGGGTTGGGTGGTTTTTTTTTAACAGCAGTCTGTAGGATTGCGAGTGGCCAATTAAAAAAGCTTTAATAACTCCTTCCTGGCTAGGAACACCTCCGGCAGCTACCACAGGGCCACTACCACAGCACCTTTCACGTGTTTCTTGTGCGTGGAAACACTGCCATTCTGCCATCCAGACATGCTGTGGCCAGCTGCTTGCCGTGGCCATGCCCAGCTCCCAGACTCTTCCCTCTGAGCAAAGAAGGACCCACTTCTCCCCCTTTCCTCCAGGTCAGATCAAAGCTCAGTGCTTTCCTTGTTGGTCACCACTACCTCTTGGGTGTTCTACGCAATGTGTGTGCTTGATTGACTGAATTAATGCAGATGATAAAATTACAACATAGCAATTTTGGTTTTATGGAATGAACAGGTGTAATGGAAACAGTTCCCCTTTGTTTTAAAGGAATGTGTATAATTTCCAATAGGAACAGTGTCTTGTCTAAGGCTTGCAGTTGATTACAAATCAACTCTAAGTATAGTGGACTGCAACTCTGTTAGTTAACTCAAAAGAAATTTTAGCAATTTTGCTCAAAATCAGAGTGTGAAGCAGCTGTGTGTAATTGTATAGTAGTCTTTAACTGTATAGCAATCTGTAATCGGTTATGACTTAAATCAAGCAGCTTCATGGATTTAAAGTAGCTAAGCTTTTCCCAGATGGGAGTGTATAGTCGGTTGTTATTGAGATACAGTTCACTTAAGCTCCTCAGCAGATTTTCAAATGCCATTAGAGGGATATATAAAAGTCCATTATAAGAAAAGTTAAAATATGACAGATATTTGAAGTACTTAAACCATCCTATATAATACATGTCTCCATAGGTCTTATCACTCTAAGAACGAACTGTTTCAGCACAATATGCTGTTAATTTCAGAGAGTTAGAAGAGGCCTATCTAAGAAGTAAAATTACTGAACAGAAAGTTGGTTCTGTTCTACCTCAAACCAGGACATTAAGTGAAAAGATTAATTCAGTGTTATTGAGTCTCACCAAGGATGTTTGAAGACAAATTCAAACAAGCTGTACCCTTACCATCTTTAAATTGATTTGCACAAATGAAGAAAATACTTTTTTAGACCCAAATTCAAGATTTCACAATACGATTTATATAGTACATTTGCTCTTTTTCAGTATCAGAACATGTTAGTGACGCATGTGACATGGTCTTCTACTTCCAGCTGCAAAGGTAATCTGTTAAGTTGCCTTCTTTCTCATATATTTAAGAAAAATACAGTTTCCTTTTTTTTTGTGGGAACACTTTATCTTCTTTCAGGGATAAATCTGTGAGCTTATTACATGTTGCTTTTCTAATAAAGTTTGGACCAAGATCAAGGACATTTAGCTTTTTAAGGGTAAATAGAAGTTTATATGTGCTTTGTTTTGCTCTTTGAAAACACCCTTTAACGTATAATGACTTCAATAACTTCCTCTAACTACAATGATCTTAGAGATGATAAATGTTGAGAAAGGTTTCGATACCACGAGTAGATTTGCTTCTGGTAATTGAAAGATAAATCCTGCTCTCCCAGAGCAGATTAACTCTGTACAAGCTCTCCGGAGGCTATCATCCGTGTGAAGAAATCAGATGCAAAGGGGATGCATTTGCAGCTCTGGCAGTTTCTGAAAGCAGCCAGCAGGTATTCTGGGGGACTCGGAATTTAAGACTGCTTTGTTAAGGATGCATTTGAACAGGAGGATTTCCAGAGCAAGCTTCAAATGGAAAAGTATCGTGGAGGCACTGTGGCCCAGATCAAGGTGCTGTAGAGGTACGGCTAGGCAGGATGGCACCCAGGTCAGGTTACTGCAGGACACTGACAACACGGTCAGGTTGGTGAGCATGGGACAGCCCCAAATTCTGTGGTAAGAGATTTTTTTCCATAGGGGTCACCAAAGCACCAATTCTAATCCCCACCGATTTCCTTCAAGACTGTGGTGCTGAGAAAGCATTGTAATGGAGGAGATGATGCTGGACATGAGCCTTAGCTGGGTAACAGTAGGTGGAAGGCTTCTGGATACTGTCTTCAATAATGACTGCCATTAAGATGCAGTTCCTTTAACTTTTTCAAAGTTGAGAAAATTGCTTTTTATGTATACAAAGGCTGGAGACCTCTCCTGGTTAGATTCTTTGGGCTTAACATGCTAATTCCAGTCCAGTATAAAAATTTGAACGTTCTCAAAATTTCTGAAATCCTCTTGAGAAATCTCTTCGGTACTCTCAAAATGTCATGATTTTAGGATGCAGTGTTTCTCCAGTTCTCCCAAGCCTCACTTAAACTCCAAGCTTGCTGATGCTACTTTTCACATACTAACATAAGGTACGAATCCTGTATTACAGACCAAGCATAGTCTGTATTAAAGTGAACCAAAGTGAAGTTAGATTGCACTCTGGTCATTCACTTGAAAGCAAGCAAACACCTTCACATGAATAAAACACGTAGGCAGCATTGGCATTAGGTATTGCAAGCTTTCAAAGCCTCTCCAGTAAGTTAAGAATTAGCTTGAAGGAAAAACTTTAGTGATGAAAAATATTATGAATTCCTCTACACTGACAATTCAAAAATTATTTACATTAACAGCTGGATCACATGCAGCTGAACATGTGATCAAACCTGAAACATAATGCAATTCTCTAGTATAGCTATTCCTACACAACATTGTCACGCAAAATCACACAAATTAAAAATAACCCAAACCACTTTCATAATTAACAAAAAAAAAAAAAGATTAAATATGGATTTATGCTGAAGGAGATAACTGTTTAGTTGTAGAAATGACAAAGAGATGCTGGCAACTAATCCAGTTGTTTTACTGCAGTGAGATGAAGGAGTGTGTCTGGATATGCAATATAGGCGTGCGTCTTCTGCACCATTGTAAAATGACATGAAGCTGTTTCCTGGATATGCTTTCACTTAATGCATATAAAATGCATATAAACGATGCATATAAAATATCTCATACTGAAGAGTTAGCATGAGCTATTTTGTCATCTGAAATGAGGACAAAACGTAATGACTAGAGAGAATACAGACATTTGGGATTAACGTTAAGTCAATCTGTTTGCTCTGCAGAAAAAGCTCACCCCCCCCCCCCCCCCCCCCGCAAAATAGGAAGTGAACGTGAGATAAGGGAGGAGATCAATAAAAAGTGTTAAGAAAAACAAGAAGCAAAATCATTATGTCCACTTGATGGGTGGGCGGGCATGTGGTGATTAGCAGGAAGAGGAATGTGAGGATTCATTAAGAAGTAACTGTCTCAACGATACTCTCCCCCAAGAACAGAAATATATCGAATTCAAATTCTGGTCGTGCTCCAGTATGCATCGCTTCATTCTGCCAGCGTGCATTCTCCATTCAGTTATACTACAAGAAATTTTACAATTCTGTCCATGAAAAATAACTGCATCGTATAAATAAGGCACAACAGCTATTGTGCTGTGCTGTAGGCTTGACGACATACTGAGAGAGAGAGACAATAAGACACAAGGAGAGAGGGAGTGAAGGAGAGAGAAATTATCAGAAATTCATTACGAGGAATTTATGAACAGGAGTTAGCATAATTTTAGACTTTATTTCCCCCTGCACATTATGCAGTATAAAACAAATCACAACAAATCACAGTTAAGGACACATAGAGGAAGACTTAGAAATGAGAGGGAAAGAAAATAATAAATTTACAAGGCAATGAGGTATTAAGAGCTCTTTGCATGATATCCTGATTAGTTCATCTTTCATTTAGGTGGCCTTTGGGTCTGCAGAATTTCCCTCCTCCTTCAGTCCCTGCCTCTGCTCATTCTTCTCAAGCTTATGCTCAGTGAAATGGCAACACTACATCCAGCCAAAGAGCACTAGCTAGGAGGATTGCCGAAGAGGCTCAGGCTCTGTTGTGCCAAGTTTGCCTTTAAAATCCTAATGAGCCCTCTTCTCAGAATCAGAAAAGTCTATGTAGATAGGTATGAGAAACCAGTTTAGCCTGGTGACCGAAACTGTGAGCTTTATTTTTCCCTGTGAAAGAGTATTAGAGAACACTTGGGAGTCTGCAGGACAGTCTAGACTGAAGAGTTTGACAGGTGGAGGCATTCACATTACCTCTTTTTAACCCCCCAGTGCAGAATCCTACAAGAGGAAGATATCTCCCCTGGGACTCCATGGGGATAGCCTGGCTCCTCCAGGAGGGGGAGCTGCTCAGGGCAGGATTTGGGTTTGGGCACCCCGACCTGCTCTCTCTTAGTTTTGGCACTAAGGCCAGCTGCCCACAGGGAGGGCAAGTGGGGCGTCTGCCCTTTTCCCCTGCTACTCCTCCACTCATGGTATCGTCCCGACTAGTTCCAAGTGCCTTGCCATGAGAAACTACAAAAGGAGAGCTTTTCTTTTGCTTTTTGAAAAGAACTGGCTTATGCAGGAGAAACAACTTTCTCAATATACATCAGTAAGTCATTCATTGCATGCAAAATTACTAATATAAGAAAATACTGGAGAACAGTGCCAGACTCGGACTGTTGGTTAATTATTTTTGCTCCTGAGAATAGAATACTACTTTGAGAAAATACTTTTCTTTTGTGCTCTTAAGTTCCTTTTTCTTTAGAGCTAGTTATATGTTTAGCTTGCCCTAAAAGTTCTCTGAGGGCTTTTTTTTACCTTTCAATATCTAAACCACTTTCTTTCTTTCTTTCTGTGAGATTTATTAACTGATTTTTGTATGCTGTTTACAAAAATAAATGAAACTGGAGTTGTTTGAAGAATCCTTGTTGTGGTCCATGACATAAAAAATTACTCTTTTTTTTTTTCAGATGAAGTTTTTTTGGATATACATATATATACATAAATAAACACACACGCGCGCACACACACACATATATATATAAAACTGCTCTGGGATTAGTGTCTGATCAGAGGGCAGAACCTCAGAAGGTGTTGGCTGCTGCAAAGCTGAGCTCCACCACAGCTACTCTTTGCAGAGGTGGTTGCTCCTCTTTCACTGTCACCTGCAGAGCTGCCCCCCGCCAGCAGGTGCTCTGGGACCAGGGTTAGAGCAAAAGAGGGTGCATGTCACCCCTGGGAGCCCATGCATCCACACACGTACAGCCACATCAGTCTCAAGGAAATTCAAAACCAAAAAAACTCTGTAGTCCAGAGGATTAAATATTCTGCCAGGCACTTTCTATATAACTGGATCTGACTTCAAAGCAGGGTTTCAGTCACAGCCAGCCATGGGAAGCTGAAGTAGAGTTTGGGAAGGAGCAGTTCTAAGAGGGAATCTGTTGTCTTTGATTTAATCCTTAAATGTATGTGGCAATTGTGATTGAGAAGTATCTTAGAGACATCGTTCCTGGTCCTTATGAATGTGTTTAGGAAGCACTGGCCACACTCGTAATGTTGTTCCTTTTCTTAATTGGAACAAGTGGGAAAATAGGACGTGTAGGGTGGAGGATAAGTATTACACAACTAAATTAATGCCATAATTTATTCTTTATTTGTGTCACTTACTCTGGGACATGTTTCACAATGTTTACAAAACGTAGAGTTATCCTTCAAAGTGCAGCGTGTCCCTCTCCCAGCCACTACTGAGATGCCATGCCCACCTACAACCCACGCAGCACCCTCACCCTTCCCTCTCCCTTTCCAGACCCAACTGAGGTGCACATCAAAACCAAAACCCAAGATGGTCATCCACATGAGGGCCTTCATCTTTCGTCATGCCAGAGGCTGGAATAAGCCTCATGTAGAATTACAGGAGATATCCAGGGTGAAATAACATAAAATGTGGTTCCAGTGATATCACAAGGCTGGAAGCTAAAGCCCCTAGCTGCTACTTCCTCTTCACCACACTGGTGTCTAAGTTTCCTGGAGTTAAGTATAGGCTATGCATCACTTCTGCTTCCTCTTCTTGCAGCAGCCCAAATTGCTGGTTGGCTTTCAAAGCTCCAGGATTTTGATGAGCTGATGCCACTGCTGCATGAGGTGAGTTTTAGGACACGATAGCTTCTGGGACGGTGATGCTGTGGAACACCTGAGAAGAACATGTGAGGTGAGAAACCACAGGGAATTATAGAAGGGTTTTGAGATTTGTTTTTCCAAAGGATCAAGGCTCAATACATTTATTTTTTGGAAGTTCTTACTTTTGCATCATGAATGGGAGTTCAGGACAGAGAAACCAGAGCACAGCTTAGTGACTGAGTTTCTCTTAGGTTAATACTAGGACTAAAAATAAGATAAGTCATAGTCCAAGGTAATTAGGTAATTAGGCTAAGAGATTTTATTATGAACAGAATGCAGCATTCAGCTGAAATGTTCAAGAGCATAATCTTGTATGAATATAATTCTTCCATATAGACTTGTGGATCTCAAATATTCTGGGTAACTGATGAGGAAGAATCTCTGCAAACAAGAAAACAAGAATATAAGGTAAAAACCCTCTTGTTTTATATTTTGGGAGTTTTTCCTTTGTTCTTGTATACTGAGAGCAATTTGTCACTGAGGGATGTCAGTTAAAAATCAGATTTCAATTGAGTTCTTCACTTAGCAAAGAAAAACTTAAAAAAAATAGGGCAGGAAAAGAAGACATATTAACAAAGTTCTCATTGATGGTTTCTCTCTTTAATTGAAAGTACTACATCTGTAGGAAAATACAAGATTGGGCATGTGTGTTTTTAAGCAACGCATGCTTCCAGAACCTCTCATTCTTGTGGAATTTTAATAAAATATTGACAAAATATATGATACCAGATTTGCAGATATTACTATGCAGAGTATGACATAGATAAACCTAACAGATAAGACAGTGAGACTGGGACTTAGCTTGTAAAATGAAAGAAAATATTCAGAAAAAGATTTAGAAACCAAAAGTGGAAACCTTCCATGTTACAAGCTTGCCAGATTTTCCATAATTATATAAATCTGTTGTCAGTCCTTCAATAATGCCCTTGCTAGAAAAAGACTGAAACTTTCCTTCCTCAAATGTTTCTGAATTTGTACCAGCAAAGATGGCTTTGATTTTGTGTGTGTTTCTTTTTAAAAAAAGCTCAGTTACTTAGGTCTTCTTTTGCTGAGATTTTTTCCATTAGCCATATGTCTCAGCAACAATACAGGAAGGAAAGTAAAGTGCAGAGAGATCATAGAATCAAAAAATACCAGGTTGGAAGGGACCTCAAGGATCATCTGGTCCAATCTTTCTTGGCAAAAGCACGGTCTGGACAAGATGGCCCAGCACCCTGTCCAACTGAATCTTAAAAGTTTCCAGTGTTGGGGAATCTACCACTTCCCTGGGGAGATTATTCCAATAGCTGATTGTGCTCATTGGGAAAAATTTTCCTCTTGTGCCCAACTGGAATCTTCCTAGGAGTAACTTGTACCCATTACCCCTCATCTTTTCGATGTGACTCTGTAAAAAGGGATTCTCCATATTCTTTGTAGCCACCCTTTAAATACTGGAACATGGTGATAAGGTCTCCCCTAAGCCTTCTTTTTGCAAGGCTGAACAAGCCCAGTTCTCTCAGCCTTTCCTCATATGGCAGCTTCCCAGTTCTTTGATCATCTTTGTGGCCCTTCTCCAGACCCTCTCCAGCCTGTCCACATCTTTTTTGCACAGCAGGGACCAAAATTGAACACAGCATTCCAGGTATGGCCTGACAAGCGCTGAGTAGAGTGGGGTAATGACTTCTTTGTCTCTGCTGGTGATGCCCTTGATGCAACCCAGCATCCTGTTGGCTTTCTCTGCCGCAGCAGCACACTGTTCACTCATATTGAGCTTGTTGGGGAAACCCCCCGGTCCCTTTCCACAGAGCTGCTCCCCAGACAGGTAGATCCCAGCCTGTGCTGCACTCCTGAATTATGTTTTCCCAGGGGCAAAACCTTACACTTGTCCTTGTTGGACTTCATGAGGTTCTTGTTAGCCCATTCTTCCAGCCTATCCAGATCTTCCTGCAGGGTGACTAGACCTTCCAAAATGTCCGCTTCCCCACTCAGTTTGGTATCATTAGCAAATTTCATCAGGGTACACTTGATCCCATCATCCAGATCACTTATGAGGATATTAAACAGCGTTGGGCCGCGTATTGATCCCTGGGGGACCCGACTTGTGACAGGTTGCCAGTTTAAAAAGGAGCTATTTACCACCACCCTCTGGGTGGGGCCTGTCAGCCAGTTCCCCACCCACCGCACAGACCACTTGTCTAGACCGTACCCCATTGGTTTCTGTAGGACAAGTGGGGAGCTGTGTTGAAAACCGTGGAGAGTCCAGCTAGACAATGTCCACCGCTCACACCAAATCAATGCAGCAGGTTACTTTGTTGTAGAAGGTGATCAGGTTTGTCATGCATGATTTGCCCTTGGTGAATCCATGCTGATTTTTCTCAGTCATGTGCTTCATTTGACTTGTGATAGCCCCCAAGAAGATTTGTTCCACGAAGCCAGAAGTTGATTTGCATTATATGCTTATTTCTGGCTGCACCTTTTCCTCTAACTGGTAAAATGGAAGAAAAGATAACTTGGGCACCAATACTTTTCGCTTCCACCCCCAGGGCTCTGTAGTCTTCCTTGATTCTGCCCAGGTTCCAGCTTGCAGTGTCGTTTGTGCCCACATGAAAGAGTAGCAATGTGCATTTGAGAAGTTGTGGCACCCTCTCGGCAACATCTTGGACCTTAGCTCCCAGAAGGCAGCATACCTCCCATGACTCCCTGTCAGGCCAGCAGATGGGCGCCTCAGTGCCCCTTAAGAGAGAGTCACCCACTACAAGCACTCGTTTCTTTATGCAGTATCCACTGTGTGCTGCTGATACAGTTTCTTCTTATAGACCTTGCTGTTGGCTGTGAACAGCTGTTAAAGCTTCATATCTGCTTTTCCTTGTAATGTTGGAGGTTGGGAATTGAAGCAGAGTCCTGCTTTTGTGGGTTATCAGGGTCCAAGGTGCCTCATTATCTGTGGTATCTGCCACAGGAGCATGGTTCTGAAACCACTTATCTATCTCCATCTCGGCCCCTCTAATACTGTGCCGCCTTTTAACTGTTCCCTGCAATTCGGCCACCTGATACAACAGATCATCAACCTGTGCACATCTTTTGCGGGTACTTACCTTTTCTCCAGGTGAATCACAGAATCACTGAATTGTAGGGGTTGAAAGGGACCTCTGGAGATCATCTAGTCCAACCTCCCTGCCAAAGCTGGTTCACCTAGAGCAGGCTGGACAGGAATGCATCCAGGCAGGTTTTTCAGTGTCTCCAGAGAAGGAGACTCCACAACCTCTCTGGGCAGCCTGTTGCAGTGCTCTGTTACCCTCAAAGTACAGAAATTTTTCCTCATGTTGAGATAGAATTTCTTGTGTTCTGGCTTGTGTCCATTGCCCCTTGTCCTGTCACCAGCCACCACTGAAAAGAGTCTGGCCCCATCCTCTTGACACCTGCCCTTTAGATATTTATAAGCATTGATGAGATGCCCTCTGTCTTCTCTTTTCCAGGCTAAACAGACCCAGGTCTCTCAGCCTTTCCTCATACAGGAGGTGCTCCATTCCTTTGATCATCTTTGTAGCCCTCCGCTGGACTCTCTCCAGTAGTTCCCTGTCCTTCTCGAACTGGGGGGGCACAGAACTGGACACAGTACTCCAGATGCAGTCTCACCAGGGCAGAGTAGAGGGAGAGGATGACCTCCCTCAACCATGCTCTTTTTAATGGACCCCAGAAGGGTCTGATCCCAGAAGGGTCTGGGCACTCATTACAACCTTCCATCTGTACTGGACTCTCCTTCCTTACTAGTTCCATCTGGGTGGAAGCATCAGACATCTCAGGGGCTTTCTCTGTAGAAACATTGGTTTTAACTCTGAGGTGAGTGCCCACCATCCTGGCAGAGGCCTCGAGCACTTCCCTGGGCTGTGGGCGTACGAGCAGGGTGCAGGGCTCTTCTCATGCACCCTTCTGTGCAAACTCCTGCACCCTTTCAATCCCTGTTGCCAGCGCTCCTGCTCGCTTGCATTCCCTAGGGCTGTTTCAGTCTCCCATGGTTGCTCCTGGCAAGGTCCAAGCCATATCAGCCTCTCTCGCAAGAGCTGCCAGCTCCTGTCAGGTATCTCTGCTCTTCCTTGGATTTCCATGGCTCCAGGAACCCCCTTGCATGCCTTGATCTAGTGCCACCAGACTTACTGTTGCCGCAGCTGCATGCCTCGTTGAGATAAGGCCATGGATTTAGGTCAGTGGCTCTTCTGATACCGCTTATTTGGCTCAGGACTGTATATCTTGAACAAAGATACTCTCCCACCAAAACAAAAAAATCCACCCCAGTTTTACAGAACTTAGTAGTGTCTCATACTTTGCATACCCAAATTAAGACTTTCTCACCAGGTACACATTTCATTCTCAATTTTGGCTATTTTTCTAATTAAATAATCCCATGTATAAATAACCTCTAACTGCTCATTAAGCAAGGAATGCACGCAGGTTGTTTTTATAAGTTGGATATCCAGTTTCCCTTTTCAGTTTAATCAGCAGCAGATGGACATAGCGGAAATTATTTGACTTCTCTGTCCTTTATTTTTCCCACTTGTACTCCTGGAGATAATGGTGGATTAATGTGTATGTCTTTTGCATTTAGACACACAATTTATCTTCCCAAATTAGGAGGCTAACTTTACTATATATTTAGTGAAGTTGAGCTCCTCTAGAAGCAACTGAGAAGAATTATAACCTAAATGCCCTGAATATCTTGTTCAGAGTAAATGGAGAAATTTGGCTTGCGCCTGATTTTTTCAGATGAACAGCCTATTACAGAGCTTATTTCTGCAAGCAGATACTTTCAGAACAAGACTGAGAAAATGAAAAGGCAGGGATTACTCGGAAGACAAAAAATATGTTCACTGTTTTGGGGGGCCTAGTGCCCCAAAATATGTTCTACCACAGACAAAGGGCTGCTGATCTTCACAGGTTTTTTTTTAAAGATGATGTTATGAAGTTCCTTTACAGGATATCATGTTTGCTACATAGCACCCCAACTTCACTGTAGAAAAAGGGCCTGAGCAAGCTAATGCTATGTTGAAGTTAGACCTGCTTTAACCACCCGAGGTCCCTTCTAACATAAATTATTCTCACAGAGGGACACCTGCAAGTTCTTCATATGTTATTTCTTAAAAACAGGGAGATCAGAGACAGAAGAGGATATTGTATTCATATAAATCTATACTATACGGATGTTTCTTGCCAGTATTCATTGATTATTCTTCTTGTGCGACACTATCATAGTAACATAAACAGCGCATTTTTCTGACGATTCCACAAGAACTATAAAAATTTGAAAATTTCCCAATATTCCACTTCCTTTCTCTTCCTTCTCCTTTTTCTACTCCATGTGTCGTCTTTCCAGGCCACGTAGACTAAATGCCAGGTCCAGCCCTTGTCTGGTACAATTTCTGTAAGAAAACAGCAACTGATGAAGAACAGCTTTGGTAATCACAGTTGCTGTTTACCTGTAGTTCAGATATTTTGATGTCCACATGACATGGCTATTCAAGACCAATTTCCCAGTCTTGCACTGCAACACACATAGGCCCCTCACCATGCTGTAAGCTTGGACTTTTGTATACATACGCATTGCTACTCATGCCATATTCACCCTTTGGATGCTTCTCAATGGAAGAAGAGAAAATACTTCTCCCCTCATCCTTAGAAAGGCCAGGTGAAGTTTACCTTCTAACTCCTTCCAACCCACAGCCTGCAAACCCTTCTGAATTTGTTTCTCACATACCTTCCTATTTTAGCCCATACACATTCTTCAAAGTCTCCTCAGATTTATGAGCTTTTTGACAATGCAACAGCAGGAGAGCTGCCCACTGCCCACACCCAAGTCCCTAAGAGCAGACCCACCCCCTTTCCCCAGCGGTTAGGGCTGTTGCCCACGCAGACGGAAGAGGAAAGCTCAGCAGCTGTAAGCCTGAGATGAAAAGACAATCATTCCTACATTTTCCCCAGTCCTAAAATCAAAGCATGGGCTTTGCTTTGGGTAGTTTCTGAGAGGAATGTGTCACCAAATGCTTTTCTTGCTTTTCATAAATACACCAAATACAGAAACTAGTGTGTTCCGTTAAAATCAGCTTTACTCCAACAGTGATCTGAACAGCAGCAACTTGTCACAGCCAAACTCCTCCTGGCAGTCTGTGTACTAGAGTAAGCTGAGCAAGTGTCTCACCCACACTTGACCCAACCACAGGAGATGCTGGAGGCCTCCAGCGAACTGAAAGCTGGAAGTGGTGATTCTGTTCTAAACCAGGGACTTCCAGTGGGTAGTGCATCTTCTCTTGCTGTGCAGCAATCAGTGCCAAGCAAGGTGCATGTCAGCTAGACATCTGGGCCGGCAACAGTTTCTGTTCAATCTTGTCATAGCAAAACAAGTGAACTATCAGCTTGAGGACTATTTGTGCATTTCCATTGGGGGAACAATAACACAATTACATTTATCCTCTGCATTTTGACAGTTTCTCCAAAAGAAGGTTAGGATCTTTTGCTTGCCGGGCATCGTAACAATATTTACGAGGAACAGGAGAGCTAAACAGTTTCTTGGAGTAGCCTGTTGTAAGCCAGAGTATTGTTGGTAGCTATTGCATTTTTCAGGCACTGCCAGAAGTAGGGCTGAGACCGAGGGTTAGTTGGCCATTCCAGGACAGAACTTCTGCACAGCCTCTTCCTCAGCCGGACGTACCGGGACTTCTGCAAAACCTTCTCAAGAAATATCAAGATGATGACATCCATTTTTTCATCTAGAAGCCGCTGGTGGGCCATGTAGAATGTTGTCTTGAAGCGCCCGCTTTTAATATACTTGTTGGTCAGCACAAAGATGGTCTTTTTGCTCAGCTGAATGCTCTGGGAAAGGTTGTCAAAGACGGGCTGTCCTGGGAGCCAGTCCCTTTCTTCCAGGCATAAATTGAACTGTCTGGCTTTTTGATCTTCCAGCCTTTCAACCAGTTCTGTCAGCACCCACTCATTCACAGCCGGATCTCTATTGTCATAGGCGATAAAAGCATCGTAGCAAGCATCTGGTAAAGATAAGCGCCGATAGCCCTTCAACTTGGCGGCGCAGTAATGGTAACTATACCACACATCCCAGAAATAGAGATGACTCGTCACTGCGAACACCATAAAGACGAGGACAGTTGAAGATGACAGAGCGTACAGGATCAAATACGAGGTGTCCAGCTCACAGGTGTACAGATCCAAGAAAACCACGCTCCTTCCTTTATGTGCCCCTGGGCCCGCACAGGTCACGTCCGTGGCCAGAAGAGGAATAGTCACTTGAGTCTGATTGATCCACCAAACAAACCACACGGCATCACAATTGCACTTGAAAGGATTGCCGTGCAAAAGCAGCATCCTCAGGTTGTTAATGACGTTTTCAGGGAAGCTGGATTTCTTAATTATTTGGATCTTGTTTGCACTGAGGTCCAAGTATTTCAATTTAAAAGCACCCCTGAGAAAGTGTTTGGTTAGTCGTTGAATGCGATTGTTTCGGAGCATCAGTTCTTGGAGCGTTGAAGAGCAATTGGACAGTTCTCGGGGAACAGTAGTCAGAAGGTTATTGCTGAGGTCCAGAGTTACCAGTTTCTTCAGATAGTGGAGGTTTCCCCAGTTGAATCTCTTCATCCGGTTATTGGTTAAGTTGAGGATCTTGAGTTCTGGAGGCATAGCTTGAAAAGCATCTGGAGGGAAAAAACTGAGTGAGTTGAAGGAAATATCCAGTTGTTCCAGGCTGCTCAGATTCTTGAAGAATGACAAGTATCTAGCATTCCCATCCATCCATAAAACATCTAAACGATTTCCTCTGAATTCTAAAACTTGAAGAGACTGGCTTTCCATCCCTGAGTTAATAGAGGTAGAAATCTCATTCTCATTCATCATCAGCTTCTTCAGACGGGACAAGTTTTTCACAAAACTAAGCATGTGAGTTACACCTTCTGCCAAGAAATAATAGTTGTTATTGCTCAGGTCTAGGATTTCTAAAAGTTGTAGCTCTTTGAAAGCAGTTGAGTATAGCAAGTCAATCCTGTTGTTGGAAAAATCCAGATATTTCAATCCAGACAAGTAGGAGAATTCACTTCCATTTAAGGTCTGACTTATTGCGTTACCTGACAAGTTGAGGCATCGGAGGGAACCGAGTCCCTGGAAGTCTGAGGGATTAATGAAAAATATGTTGTTTCTGCTTAAGTCCAGAGTTTCTCCATATTTCAGGCACTCTTCCTTAAGGGAAGATTGGTAGGAAGTAGCCTCTTTGTCTTTGGATCTGCAACTTCGCCCATACACATCATACCTGAAATAATGCATGTCTTGTAATACTCGCCTGTTGTATTGCTCTCCCGAAATCCGAGGATTAGAGCAAAACCCATGAAAGTTGTTTTCACCTGAAGAAGGAGAAATTTTATTCACTGAGAGATCTACGAATTTAAGAGCTGGGAATTTCTTGAACACTTTCAAGTCAGCAATTTTAATAAAATTAGTCCCAAGATCCAACACGGTTAGATTTCTAAGACTGAGCAATGGAGCTAGGTTTCTTTCTCTTAGTTCATTAAAGACATAACCCCTGAGCCTTAGGGTTTCCAGGTTAGAGAGGGAGGAGAATGTCTTAGACAGGTTCAAGAACGGAGAATACATCTTCAGTTCAAAATTAAAGGACAGATCAAGCTCAACAAGGCTGGGGATAAACTGCAAAAACTGAGCATCTCCTATCTCCTTTAAGAGGAAATTTTGGGAGAGGTCAAGCTCTTTGAGATTCTTGATGTTTTTAAACCAGCTGCTTGGTATGCTCCGAAGGGAGTTGCTGTGAAGTCTCAAAATTCTTAAACTTTTCAAGGAATAAAAAGCCTTTGAATGAATCTCAATTGTGCCCTTGGGGCAGGGAACACAAGGATATGGAGCGTTATAGCAACGTGGGCAATTACCACTGAGATCAAGAATTTCCAGGTTGTGAAGGGCACTTAAATCCTGTTCTTGAACTACTTGAATCATGTTGTTGTAAATGTACAATTCCTTTAAAGTAGATGACAAATTGGGTGGAATACGAGTTAAGTTGTTAGACTTCAGGGATAGGATTGTTAATTTTTTCAGCTCCAGAAAGGCTGTTTTTTCAATTTCAAATGAAACATTGCACGGGTTACGGTAGTAACAGTTCTGTCCCAGATACAATACTTCTATGTTACCTAGCTCCGACAAGTTGGCTCTTTGGATAGAAAAGATGCTGTTCGCTTCCAGGCTCAGCAAACTTAAAGCAGTAGGAAGGCTGCGGGGTATTTCCAACAGCTGGTTTGCATCCAAATACAATGACTTCAATCTTGTCAGGGCAGCAAAACTGCCATTCTCGATCTTCAGTCTCTCGGTGCATATATTATCTTTGGGTCCCAGTTTGACAGGCACACAGTTGCATCTGAAGTCAATCTCTACGAGGCTGTGAAGATGAGCAAAAGATGTTCGATAGATATGAGGGATATGGTTAATACTCAGGGTAAGGTTTGTAGCATTTGCTGGAATCCCGCTGGGGATTTCGGTGAGACGGCGATCGGTGCAGTCCACTGTCACAGTACTTTCAAAGGCTTTAACATCACAGGGTAAACTTTTGGGAAACCAAGCTCCTGACAGCAGCATTGGAAATAGGAAGAGCAAGGCAAATGGTGATGCATTTGACATCTTTGCATGAGGTACCTAAAAATAAGGACATAGGGAGGTATTAATTTAGAATCATCATAGAATCATAGAATGGTTCAGTTGGAAGGGACATTAAAGATCATCTAGTTTCAACACCCCTGCCATGGGCAGGGACACCTCCCATGAGATGAGGTTGCTCAAAGCCCCATCCAGCCTGGTCTTGAGCACTTCCAGGGATGGGGCATCCACAGCTTCCCTGGGCAACCTGTTCCACTGCCTCACCACCCTCACAGTAAAGAATTTCGTCCTAATACCTAATCTAAATCTCCCCTCTTTCAGTTTATAACTGTTCCCCCTCATCCTATCACTACATTCCCTGATAAAGAGCTCCTCCCCATCTTTCCTGTAGGCCCCCTTTAGATACTGGAAGGCTTCTATAAGGTCTCCCTGGAGGCTTCTCTTCTCCAGGCTGAACAACCCCAACTCTCTCAGCCTGTCTTCACAGGAGAGGTGCTCCAGCCCTCTGATCATCTTTGTGGCCCTTCTCTGGACCTGCTCCAACAGCTCCATGTGCTTCTTATGCTAGCAGCTCCAGAGCTGGATGCAGTACTCCAGGTAAGGTCTCACAAGAGTGGAGCAGAGGGGTAGAATCACCTCCCTTGACCTGCTTGTCATGCTTCTTTTAATGCAAAGAGAACATGTCATAGGACACCAAATCAAGCATGTACTGGGTCAGACTAAATACGCAGCTGACTCTCACACTGGATAGAAGTGGATAGGCAGGTAGGATTGTAAGTTTGGGGAAGACATATATTGGTATGGTTTACTTTCGTATCACTAAGTATTGTAGTGACAAGAGAAAGATCACTCTAAATAATGAACCATTAAAAAAAATTTACTGAAAAAACAACAAGGCAGGTGATTATAGTCTACATCTCTATGAATTTTCTTTTTTTGGGGGGGAAACAAGCAGTTTTAAACATCCAGCAGATTGCCATTGTATAATAGCGTAAATGAGGAAAGTTAATTTTTTGAAGCATATGATAGAGAAGATCTCTTGTCACTTAAAAGTTAGTGTAAATTTTCTAAACCACACTGACAAACAGGTGAGCGCCTAATTCGAATTTCACATTATCATAAGGATTTTTCCTCTAGTGAGTGTTAGAATGGATGAATGGTTGACCTAAGCCAGTCAATGGCTTTAGAATCATAGAATCATTTATGTTGGAAAAGACCCTTGGGATCATCAAGTCCAACAATCAACCCCACTCTACAAAGTTCTCCCTTACACCATATCCCTTAACACCACATCTAAACGAGTCTTAAACACATTCAGGGATGGTGACTCTACCACCTCCCTGGGCAGCCTATTCCAGTGTCTGACCACTCTTTCTGTGAAGCATTTTTTCCTAATGTCCAGCCTAAACCTACCCTGCTGCAGCTGGAAGCCGTTCCCACTTGTTCTATCGCTAATTAATTGTGAGAAGAGACCAGCACCAAGCTCTCTACAATGTCCTTTCAAGTAGTTGTAGAGAGTGATGAGGTCTCCCCTCAGCCTCCTCTTCCTCAAACTAAACAGTCCCAGCTCCTTCAATCGTTCCTCATAAGATTTATTCTCCAGGCCCTTCACCAGCTTCATTGCCCTCCTCTGCACTTGCTCCAGCACCTCGATATCTCTCTCGTATTGAGGTGACCAAAACTGGACACAATACTCAAGGTGTGGCCTCACCAGTGCTGAGTACAGGGAGACAATCACCTCCCTACTTCTGCTGGTCACATTATTTCTAATACAAGCCAGGATGCCATTGGCTTTCTTGGCCATCTGGGCACACTGCTGGTTCATGTTCAGCCGCTTGTCAATTAGAACCCCCAGGTCCTTTTCTGCCAGGCAGCTCTCCAGCCACACTTCCCCAAGCCTGTAGCGATGCAGGCGGTTGTTGTGGCCCAAGTGCAGGACCTGGCACTTGGCCTTGTTGAAGCTTATTCCATTAGCGTTGGCCCATTGATCCAATCTATCCAAGTCTCTCTGTAGAGCCTCCCTATGCTCATGTAGATCAACACTCCTGCTTAACTTGGTGTCCTCTGCAAACTTACTGATGATACACTCTATGTCCTTATCAAGATCATCAGTAAAGATGTTAAACAGAAATGGTCCCAACACCAAGCCCTGAGGTACACCACTTGTGACCGGCCGCCAGCTGGATTTAACTCCATTGACCACCACTCTTTGGGACCGTCCATCCAGCCAGTGCTTGATCCAGCAGATCATATGCTCATCCAGGCCATGAGCAGCCAGTTTTTCCATGAGAATTCTATGGGGAACGGTGTCAAATGCTTTTTGAAAGTCTAGGCAGATAATATCCACAGCCTTTTCCTCGTCCAATAATCAGGTCATCTTGTCATAGAAGGAGATCAGGTTCGTCAGGCAGGACCTGCCTTTCATGAACCCATGCTGACTAGGCCTGATCCCCTGGTTGTCCATTAAATGACTTGTAATGGCACTCAAGATTATCTGCTCCATGGCCTTCCCTGGTACCGAGGTCAGACTGACAGGTCTGTAGTTTCCCAGATCCTCCTTTCTGCCTTTCTTGTAGATGGGTGCTACATTTGCTACCCTCCAGTCCATTGGGACCTCCCCAGTTAGCCATGACTTCAGGTAAATAACAGAAAGTGGCTTGGTGAGCACGTCTACCACTTCCGTATGGTTTTACTTCCATTACTTCCCTATGGTTTAATAACAACTTGCATTTTCCCTGTCCAATAAGGACAGAGAGCCAAGAGTGCACTGTATCAATGCGAAGCGTAAAAATGAAAATCAATTTAAGATCAAGCATGTCCCATATAAGACTCATACTCGGTAAAGAGTCAGAGCCAAAATCCTACAGACATTTAAAGAACCTTCCAAAACACACTTTCTATCTGTCAAGTTTTTGTGGTCTTCCCTGCTTTATAGATTTGTGTGTGTTGTGGGAAGACCAATAAACTTTTAATATTTTACACCTTACTAGTTACTTCCTCAGCAGCAGGCAGTGTCAAAGAAAGCCTGTCCCTCTGTCCAGAGGCAGCCAGCCAGGTAAGCAGGCTGCCAGCCTTGGCTTGCCTTGCACAGGAAGAGGGGCCATGACCATTTTGCTGCCTTGTACAGCTTCTTAACTGTCTGTGTCTAGTGCTAGTCAAGAGATTTAAGTATAATAAACCCCACAATAATCAACATCGTCATTTCTCCCTGGAAAACTCAGTGTTGAAGACTTGGAGATGCATGGCACACAGAGTGCTCTTGAATAATTGGAATTAGTTGTGCATGGAACAACATTGACTAAATGTGCATACCCAGTTAGGCAGCTGAAAATCAGATTATCAGGTGAACTGTTCAAGCTACACAGAAATGTTTTTTCTCTTTAGCTGGGACACAAGAACATATAAAGATTTGCTCAAACAGTATGTGAAACCCCTGTGGAGTGTTGCCTAAGACATTCCTTGGCAGGTGACATAGACTCTGAGATTAATTGAGGCTTCCTGTTGTACACTCTGTTTACTTAGACCACTGTGTCCCTCATAGAACTTTGCATTTCTGCGTTACCATAGATAACAGCGCTAAATCTACCTGTGCATCTGTGTATCTGGAGGGGTGGTCTAGTGACTTAGCAGGGCAGCACATGTGAGAGAAGCCAGATCAAGTCTCACACAGCATCACACTCCTGCTATCTGGATTCAACAGCCAAAAGGAGTCACTCTGTGGATTCCTTCAGTCAGCCTTTTAATACAAAGCTTCAATATGGAAGGAAAAAATGTAAAAGTCCACGGCAGACCTTGAATTTAGTGTAACCTGGTACTGTACTCCACCACAGTTTTCCCTCTACCATGATTTCCCTTCCGACTGTCAGGAAGTGCTACGGTGCTCTCTTCATCTGGACTGACCAGGCCATGCCTGGGAACTCACATTTCATTATTTTCAACTCTTGTGAAGACGTTTGTTGAGAATTGAAATAACCTTCCTTTGGTTTAGAGAAATGCACTTTGGAAACTCACCCAGACGGAGCCTACGGGGTAAGACAGTTCACCAGTGTCTTCAGTACGGTCTAGCCAATCAACTGAAGAGGGCGATTAACTTTTCTGATTTCCTGATATAGAAGAGCACTTGGATGAAAACGTTGAATAAGAATAACCTGAGTAAGTGGGCAGCCAAGTTGGAGAAGATAAAATGCATTCATTTCCTCCCACCATCCTGGCTTTTTTTTTAGAACTCTTTTTCCTCCACTACTATCAGCAGGGATGTGGGAGGGAGAAGGAAGGGCTCCACCATTGATATTAATCACATGGAAAACTGAAGGTCTTTCTTTGAATGAAAAGGGACATTGCCAAAGAAAAATCTGGATATGCTCTTGTAAATATTGTAAATATGTCCCTTCCTCCTTTCCCAAGGGACACACTATATTATGCATGTAAAAGACTTTATTAGATGAATGAAAAACCAGAGAGTGCCTACCCAAACTGAGTGGCCCGTGGTGCCCCAGCTCCTGCCTATCTCCGTCTCTTCTTTTACCAGACCAACATGCCCCAGGGGCCCGGGTCGTTAACCAAGGCAGGTGCCCATGGAGCATGGCAGAGAGGTGGCAGGGAAACAGCAGAGACTCTCTGTGCTACGGGACATGTCACTCCATCACAGGGATGCCATTTATTTTATCCGTCGATGTGCACCACAGCAGACCATGAAGTGCCGACCCTCGCCAGCCATGGTCACGGTACCTGCAGCCACCGAGGGAATAGTGACAACCACCAAGGGTCAAACTCCAGCAGCATGCCTTCCTTTAAAAGAAGGAAGGTAAACCTCTGCTGCTGACTGGGGCTCAGGCCACAGATTTCCTGCTCTTGGGGAAACGTTCATCACAACCAACCTTTAAGGATTTGCTAAACCAAAGTAAACCCCTCTGTCCAAGCACTGGAGCAGGACTTGGGCAAGGGGAGACTGCAATCTAGATTGCCACAAACTGTCTGTGTGAACTCATACTTGGCCGCTGCACTCAGGCACTCGATTTTAGGAGCTTACCCAAGTTCCTCAATTCGTTGCCATGAACGTGGGCCACACTGACATTCAAGAGAGAGCGGGAGAGAGAGGCCCCTCTGCAGGCGCTGCTCAGCTCTGAACATGGAGGGAGCTCTGCCTGACTGCACGCCAAACAGGGTCTAACACTGCAGCTTTAGGTGCCCAAAATTAGGTGCGAGGAATCTGGGCCTTAAAGGTCTTCATGAAGATGTTTGTAGGTGCCTTAAGAAGTCAAAAAAGGCTTTTTGAGATGCTTGCCATGTTCAGATTTCGAACTCTCACGTACTGCAGTATTTTTAGGAACCTAAGTGTTGTTGCAGAGCCAGCCTAGCTCCTGCCATCTTTGTGCTTCGTTTCTTTGTATATCCTTCTGTTTCCCAACACCCTTTTATTGCATTTGCTATTTTAACTGTAAACTGTTACATTCTGGTGCTGCGTCTAACTATTTGCATGCATACCACTTTGTGTCTGTTACAGACACATGCACAAACCCATAAGGATTTGGGCTATTCTTCAAATATTCAGCAACGATACAGCTAGAGGTTTCTGAAGGAAGTTTTTCCCGAGGTGTTCCATATGTATTTTTAAAGGTGAAAGGGGGAATGTTTAGAGAAAAAAGAACATCTCAGAAGTTATAGCAATTAGAAAAGACATTACGGTACTCGTTCTGTAGCACACTGGTACAATTAACTGCTAGCCAGTTAGTATTAGCACAAAGAAATGCTTTCCTTTCCTGTCATTACGCATTGCAGCTTCTAACCACAATAGTAAGTTTGGCCATTTAGGAAGCAGAAAAGGAGAATATTTTCTTGAAAGTCTTCCACAACAGTTGCAGTCAAAGAGACCTAAGAGCAAATTTAAAAAGAAAGCTTAACCTACCATTTTCTGTGTGCTTCCAGGTGTGGCAAATTTGTCGCTGGAGGAGACTGTAAATCAGAGCAGAAGACAACAGCATAAAAGAGGTCCCCAGTGTTTCAGCCCAGGCGCAGAGGAGAGTATAACATGACATAGCTCACTCAAGACAACAGCAGTAATCAGTGCTCTATCTTCTTTCTCTTTATCTGAACTCTAAAGGAGGGGAACTGCAAAATACTTGTTGAGAAGTGGGAGATTTATCAGCTAGGAAACAATGTGTTACATAAGGGTAACATTCACATAGGCAACTAAGATTTGCAGAAGCTCAAGTTCCTTCTTTTTATCTCCCTTTTTTATTGTAAGCTGCAGGAACAGAGAAAGAAATTGTTAATTGTCATTAAAAATATTTTATATTTCAAAGTTTAGTAACATTATTATTATTATCATTATCATTATTTGGGGTTCATTTCTGCTGCTAATAGCTTCAAGCAGTTGTATCTTACTAAGAATCACTTGTGTGCTAATAGAAGCAGACAAATATTTTATGCTGAATGGTTTGCAGAAGAAATTACTGTATAAGCTAATGGGATTTCAGGGAAGGGAACCAAAACCAAGAAAAAAAGGATGGTGGTAAGGGCATAGGGAACAGCATACAAAAAACTCAAAACTCCGTGAGAGAGTGTAGAAGGGACCAAGTTAAAGATGACATGGATAGACTTAAGCTGGTGATAATCAGGCATTTCACGGAACACTGTGTCAGAGAGTTTCTAATTTAGAAGTTTCTATGCTTAGCAGGACAGACTAGTTCAATGGTTAGGCTACTTATTAGGTTGGGCTTTTTTTTCATATCTTGTTTCCCTACATATTTTTCTTTACATTTCAAATAGCAGTTCATAATTTCTCTGACTGTGGCGGAGACGAGGAACTCATTTTGGAAGACTGGAAGCTGAAGAATGAACAGGGAAAGAATTTGCAGTCCTACTTTCAGTTCTCTGGGTTTAGTGGCTGAGTCCTATAGACATAAAAAAAAAAACAAGAAAGCGTACAGCATCATTACCTTTTCAATCAAGGCCTAGGAACGGGTTCATTAATTCACTATAGGTTTAGGACTATATTGTTCACCTTTGTGCCTCATTACTAAAAGTACAATAATAAAGTATGATTCCTCTGCTATTTACTGGTAACTGGATTTTTCTTTTCACGCAGTATGCACTGAGGGTTTTTTGGGGAGTTATTATAACTGATGCAGACATCCCACTAAAATCCTGCTGCATTCTGCAAGGCCATTCAACACATTTCTGGTAGGAGGAAAACCTTCATTGCAAGCACCCTACACAGGTGATTCCACTCTGACTATTTCACAGATCATATGTCACCAGAAGGGAAAGTTAGCTGCCACTCATTTGTAGTTATTCACCTGATTGTAAAGCAAATGTGCTTACTTACTTGTCAAATAGGAGAATGACTTGCCACAAGCTGGATTGTGAAAGTTGATTTCTTCAAGCACCTAACCACGTCCCTGGCATAGGACACTGGAACATCACTTAAACATGAGATGCTTAATGCCCATGTCATGGTCTAAGCCCAGCCGGCAAGTAAGCCCCACGCAGCCCTTCACTCACTCCTCACTGATGGGATGGGGGAGAGAATGGGAAGTGTAAACGTGAGAAAATTCATGAGCTGAGATAAAGATAGTATAATAGGTAAGGCAAAAGCCGTGTGCACAAGCAAAGCAAAACAAGGAATTCATTCACTACTTCCCATGGGCAGGCAGGTGTTCAGCCATCTCCAGGAAAGCCAGGCTCCATCATGCTTAATGGTTACTTGGGAAGACAAATGCCATCACTCCAAACATCCCTCCTCCCTTCTTCCCCCAGCTTTATATGCTGAACATGTTGTGATGTGGCATAGAATGTCCCTTTGGTCAGTTGGGGTCAGCTGTCCCAGCTGTGTCCCCTCCCAGCTTCTTGTGTAGCCCCCACCCGCTCACTGGTGGGGTGGTGTGAGGAGCAGAAAAGGCCTTGACTGTGTAAGCACTGCTCAGCAACAAAACGCCTGCGCATTATCAATACTTTTTTTCAGCACAAATCCAAAACATAGCCCTTTGCTAGCTACTTTGAAAACAATTAATTTTATCCCAGCCAAAACCAGCACAACCCACTCACTTTTGTTGTAAGTAGGTTTTCTAATGCACAGTGTCCAGTCACCCAACCCTGTAATTTTCAACAGGTCCTCAGTGTCTTTGGAGATCTTCCTTGCATTCTATACCTACAGACTTTGGAAATTTTAATAGCTATACCAATGCTTTGCCTTCTCAACTGACGCTAATTTTATTTTTTTCAAATTATGAACTATATCACCCAGCCAAGAGCACTTGAGTTTCAATTCCGTGCAGAGTGAAACTGCACCTTTAGCTGATAGCTATTTAGCTGCACTATTTAGCTAATAGAAATGCAGAGCGCTTTTTTGTTTGTTTGTTTTGGGTTTTTTTTTAACCTGAGAATGTGGGAAGCAAAATACAGCAATATTTCCCTTCAAAAAGTGGGGGGCAAATGTTGGGGAGATCAGCAGTCCAGAACTTCAAAGCTATAATTTGATTTTTAGAGGAACAGGGAGTCACTGATTTACGGATTTTAAAAGTTCGGGTTTCCCCCAGATGTTGAGCAAAATCTGGTTTGCCTCCTGTGAAAGACAAAGCAACTGAAAGCAGAAAAGTACTTCCTACTGTGCCACGTGCTAGGGGAGGACCCACTGGTAACAACACATGTAATTTGCCACCTCTGTGAGTGAAGAATGTAATCTAGAATAAAGCAGGAGTCTTCAGTTGCTTTAATCCTTCATCTACAGGTTTGGTTTTCAGTTCGACTGAAATCACTCGTGAACATTACATTTTCTTTTTTTCTCTCCTCAATGAAAATTTACAGCAAGTTGCTTTACTTTATTTATCAAAATCAGGATTCTACCATGTTCATCTTAAAGCTGGGCAGTTTACCTAAAGTCTTAAAGTCTTGCAGTAATGTCTTCTCTCTATTGTGCTAACCCTCATACCAATAATTACGATACAGCCTCAAGTATTCATGGTTAATACAACATTTAGTGTAACATTGCATAATTTACCCAGGAAATTATCAAAGACATGAGCTAAGTTGCTCAATTTTTGAAATACATAAATTGACTCTTCAGGCTGATGTAGACAGATGTACAAAAAGACCCACAAAGAGAAATGGATAGCAAAATTGAGGAAATGATAACAAAATTGCTTGCAGAAGCCTCAAGGCATGTAAAAACGCAGGATCCCTGCTGATAGCAGTTGTGGAAATGTGTTTGCAGGCACTAAAACTAACCAAAACAATAAACAGAAGACAACAGTAGAGAAGAGTGGCCTACATCAAGGGCTGAGGAAGCTCTCAGAGCCCTGGTGAGGGAGGAGACCCTCACAGATCTGCGCTAAGAGCTGACCCAAACTGCTCTGACATCTGACCGAGGGAGCCCCCAGCGCCACAGAAACGGACTTTCCAGTTTCTGAAATCTGCATTTACCCCAGGCTACCACAGTGCCAAGGCTGACCATTTGGTGTTTGCAACAGATTAAAACTCTTTGCTGAAAGCAAAAGTGCCTGGCATTCCTGTTATTGAAAGAGAGTTACCCTCAAGGGAGGCAGCAGGCATCCAGACATACCTGAAATAAGGTGCAGTTAGTTTCCAAGCTCTCCAGGGTCAACAATGCAACTACAGCTCTCCTGTTCGCCCCTTCCTAAGGGGTCGATAAGAGAGGGTAGCCAGCGAGGGCATTGCTGCCTTCTTCTGGGGGATAATGAGGAGGAGAAGTGCTAAGGCAGTAATGCTGGAATTGGTGGTGCACGCTACTGCAGGAACTGCGGGCAAGTCATGCAGTGGGCAGGTTCAGAGGAGTCCGGGCACTTGTGAATTGGATATCCTCTAGTCCTCTTTCTTAGTGATGAAATGACTAACCTGCAGGACCATGCTGATTTGAAAAGTTTCACGTAGGTAATCCTGCCATGGTTTACAAAGTCATTCTCAGGCAAGAGCACTGAGGGAGCACTGGAACAGCCTCTACAGAACAATGCGGTATCCAGAGACTAACAGACTCGACCAAATCACATAGCAGGAAAGCAACTCCATACAAAATAAAGCTTAAGATGAGGCCAAGCAAGGAACTTTAATGAGGGTCATATTAAACATGCAAGTGTGTTGATTTATGGACTTCTAGACATCATGAAACATGATATCATCCTTTATTATAGGACTTGATATTGCCTTTTAAAAAACTGTGAATGACATTCTTATGGGAGAAGGCTACTACGCAACAGAAGTCATTCTGATCCTAATTTCATGGACTTCAATTGGTATGGATTGATTTCCTTTCTCCCTCTGTGTATATTTTTACACATATAAATTATCTATATGATATAGATATGTATATTATATAGTATATATATTGTATATATCTAGATATCATCGCACACTGCACATACATCTTTGCACAATGTCCTAAGTTTCTTGACTTGTGTAACCGAGGTCGAAGGCCTCTCACTTGCAGTGGTGCAGCCTTTCACTGGCAGCCCCATGCCCTTCTTCCCAGGCTGCCCTGGAGCCTGTCCTGGGACCACAGGGGCAGGATTTTCCCTTTGTCCTCCCACCGCTCTTCTCTGGGCCTTGCCCCTGCAAGCGTCAGTGGGACCAAGGGTCTTCTCAGAGCTGAGGGGCAGGGGCATATGCCCCACTCCCACCTTCCCCAAAAAAGTAATTTAGAGGTGAAGAGCTGATGCATACCACTGTGACTGGTACCTCCTGCTCCCAGCCCCTGGTAATGTGGTTAACTTAGCTAACACAATTTTATGAAGCAAGCAGCCATTCCCTGTGACTGAACAGGTCGCATATTCATTCCTTTTCCCCTCATTCTCAGGCCCTAAAGGTTCTGTGAACCAAGTAGACAAACCAAACAGATTTCTCCTTCCCCTCCCTACCGGCCTCAAGGTTCCTGGGTGCCAGGCTGACTGCTCCCCTCTTTACTGGCCTTGAAGGTCCCAGGCACCCGGCCCACCAGGTAGTGGTGATGGCCCCACCACAGAACAAGGAGGCATAGCAGCGCACAGAGCACTGTCTATAAAACCAAGCGGTTACAAGGCCTAAGTGGGGAACTTGGACCAGAGCTGCTGCTGGACAAGGAGACCTGTGACCCTCCGGTGGCAGGGATGCCTCCACCACGATCTGCACCCTCTGAGGACTGAGGCAGTGAGCCTCATTCTTTTTTATGTTTTTGAGTCTAGATTATGATTGTTATATTGATACAGCAAACCACGTATTAAAATTTGACCCAAACTGCAGAGTCCAGATGATAAGAAATCATAAGTTAGCATTTAGGTGATTAGAAACTGTAAGTTAAATTGCATTATAAATTCTGTATTATGTTACTTATATATTGTACTACATTGATTTTGCTTGTAGAAATCCTGTGCCATTCTAATCATAACTTCTGTACTATACTAATCCTAATATCTTGCTAAGAAAAATTGCTTTAATTGTAACTATGATTTAACCCTGTCATCATCCAAGCATCCCTAAAAGAACCTGTCTGTCCCCTCAGTGTCAGGTGACAACCACCCACTATGGTCCCTGCTAATAGGTACAGATATATACGTGTATGTACGTGCATGTGTGCACAACTCCTAATTTGAGCAAGGAACGCAGTAAGTCCCCATGCTTTACCTGCTCTCTGCAGTGTCTTTTGTTCTTTCCCCTCATTTACCTTTTCTTACAAGTACAGCGCAACACTGGCCTGGAGAAGAGCGCCATGAGTGTCCACAGTCACACCTCATTTCTCACTCACAACAACTCTACTGGGTCTTGCTGGCGTGGAGTTCATTTTCTCCAAAGCAGCCCCTGTGGTGCTGTGTTTTAGACTGGAGACCAGAACAGTGTTGATAACACACCCGTGGCATGGCTACCGGGGAACTTGCACAGCCTCATGGTCTGCTCCGCTTCTCACACTGCCCCCCTGGGGAGCAGGCTGGGGGTGGGCAAGGGGCTGGGAGTGGACACAGCTGGGACAGCAGACCCCAACTGACCAAAGGGGTACCCCTTGTCACATGGTGCCGTGCCCAGCAAGAAAACTTGGGCAGGGGGAGGATTTCACCAAAGTAGCCCCCACTTTGGAGCTGGCTGGGCATTGGTCAGTAGCAGGAGGTGGTGAGTGACTGCTTTTGCACCAATTTTCACCATTGCTTTTGCACCTTTTCTTTTTTCTTCATTTATTAACCTGTCTTCATCTCCACCCACGAGGTGTTCTCACTCCTGCCCTCCCAATCCTCGCCCCCACCCAAGCTGGGCAGGGGCTTGGCTGCCAGCCGGGGTCAGCCACCACACAACAGAACACCCACATTGGCAACAGACACCCGACGAACAACTCGGAGAGGGACTTGCACAGTGAAAACACGCTCAGGTTTCACTCCCAGTAGTCCACACACTGCCTCAGCAACAGGCTCTGAGCTTCTGACGCTTTAAAACCCCTGGCGTCCATGGCAGGAGCTTCCAGAAAGGCTGCAAAATGCAAGTACTTTTACTGAGAAAGGCAAAAATTTGTACTTCCACTGGGGCAGTAGAATAAGGTTTGAAGACAAATATGAGCTAAACCCTCTGACTTCTGCTACGCAATGCGGTACTTTTTCCTTTATTTCAAAATCAAGCTGCTGAGAGAAGAAAGTTTCCCACCAGGCTGAACTCTCATCTCACCTTCAGACCAGAATCCCAGCATGGGCCAGGGACCGTAGAGCGTTAAACACCAAACTCCTCACCGTTGTTTGTTTCCACACCTTGTAATTCTGTCAAAATGGATGGGAATTTCACAGACCTGTTGCAATTCACCTAGAAATCTTCCTAAGCATTTCAAGGGCGCAAACTGCGTCAGACACAGTAAGCTTAAATCTCTACTTTCCTTCTGCTCTTTCCCCCATCTCATCCTGTTAAATACTATTGAGGGGGTTTGCTTACAGCACTGTGAAAAATAACAACTTCAGCTGCTCATAAAGTGTTAACTCAAACTCCCAATGAAATTTAAACATTGTGTCCCTTCTGTCAGACCATAAAAAGCAGGAGAAGGATGATCTTATTATAAAGATGTGCACCAGTCTGGTGTGATTAACAGTTCATCCTTACGTCCAAGGCAGCTGGAGCATGATTTATGAGCAAGGTTTGCATGAGAATCAATGCCTGCATTCTTCCCTATTTGACCCGCGCAGGGTATGGTCTTAAAAAAAAGAAAAAAAACAGAGTATCAAAACAATAAAACCACAAGCAATCTCTTGGCACAAGTAATTTTCAAATTTTATTTATAATACATGTGTGCACAGTAAAGGCAAACAATTCAGCATCTTGTTTCTAACAAAAATCTCATCTATATGTGGTGAGTTGACCTTGTCTTGATGCCAGGTGCCCACCAAGGCCTCTATCACTCCCCTCCTCAGCAGGAGAAGTAGGGGAGAAGATCAGATGGAAAAAACCTCATGGGTGAAGATAAAGCCAGTTGAATAAAGCAAAAGCAAAGGCAGTACAGAAGTAAAGGAAAACAAAAGATTTATTCTCTACTTCCCATAAGCAGGTGATGTCCAGCCACTTCCCAGGAAGCAGGGTTCAGTACATGTAGCAGTTTCTCTCGAAGATAAACATCATAATAACGAATGCACACACCCTCCTTTCTCTTAGCTTTTATTGTTGAGAGATATCATAGGGTATGGAATATACCTTCGGACAGCCTGGCTCAGCTGTCCTGGTTATGTCCCATCCCAAGATCTTGCCCACCCCCAGCCTACTGGTGAGGGGAGAATGTTGGAGAGGCAGCCTTGATGCTGTGCTAGCACTGCTCAGCAGTAGGCAAAACACTGGTGTGTTATCAACACCTTTCTGGCTACTAATACAAAGCACACCACTATGAGGGCTGCTATCAGGAAAATTAACTCCATCTCAGACAGACCAATCTTCACCCCTTTTTCCATACCATTTGTGTCATGCTCTGGTCCCTCATAATTTAATACATATATATATCTTCTAACCATCCTGCTGTATTTAATTCTAATTACTGAACTATCTTACCAACACTTAAAACTTAAACTACGTACTTAAACCATCTTTATACTTAACATACAGATTTATATATTCTCATTGACTATTATACCCTGTCCTTTAACAGATAGATATCACTTTCCTATATCATGGGCTTCCTCTAGTCCTCCAGATGTCCATAAGAATAGGCTATGATTTGGGCCCGATCTGTCAAGGTGGGTGCTCTGGACTGGAGAAGCAGTATGTATGATTCTTCGGCACCAACACCGGCTTGGTTTGGGTCATCATTGCACTCACCTGGTTCCTTGCAAAGTTCACTCCTCATAAAGTCAGATCATTCCTGCTACATTACTTCCTACAACATATAACTCACATCACAGATTATTTTTCCCCCAAGGTTAAATCTTCTTGAGGCACACACTGGGTGTCCCCATCCTTCTGCCTTACCCACCAAGTACACCCAGGTCCTTGAGTGAAGACAATCTCATGAATGACTTTGCCTTTTCCCATGGGAGAAGCAATCTACACCACCTTTCTCAGCAACTTCCCTATGTGCACTCTGGGGACCTTATCTCCTGCCACAATATGTAGGGGTTTTGTTTGGGCGGGACCAGAATGGTTAGCAGATCCTCTAGTGTTAACCAGCCAAGTGTCTTCTGCTAAATTTGTCTCCCAGTGCTTCCATGCCCCATTGCCCAATACTCTCAACATAGTCTTTAACAGTCCATTATATGTCTCAGTCTTTCCAGAGGCTTGTGGGTGATAGGGGATGTGATACACCCAGTCAATGCCATGTTTCCTTGTCCAGGAGTTTATAAGGTTATTTTGGAAATGAATCCCATTGTCTTATTCAATTCTTTCTGGGATACCATGTCACCACAAAATTTGCCTTTCAAGGCCTAAAATGGTGTTTCGGGCAGTGGCATCGTTTATAGGGTATGTTTCTAGCCAACCAGTAGTTGCTTCCACCATGGTGAGTATGTAATGCTTGCTTTGGCATGTTCGTGGCAGTGGTCTGATACAGTCAATTTTCCAGGTCTTGCCATATGGAATACCCAGCCACCACCCTCTATTACAGGGAGATTTTACTCATGTGGCTTACGATTGCAGCACGTTTCACATTCATGAGTGACCTGTGTGATAGCCGCCACGGTCAAGTCCACTCCTCGATCACAAGCCCTGTGTGTTGCATCCTTTCCTAGGTGTCGTGATGTTTTGTGGGCCCATCAAGCTACAAATAGCTCACCCTTATGCTCCCAGTCCAGGTCCACCTGATCTGCTTCAATTTTGACAGACTTGTCTACCTGTTCATTGTTTTGATGTTCTTCAGTGGTGCAGTTTTTGGGCATGTGAGCATCTACGTGATGTACCTTTAGAGCCATGTTTTCTACCCGGACAGTGATGTTCTGCCACAGTGCAGCAGCCCAGATGAATTTACCCCTGCACTGCCAATTGGTCCTCTTCCACTGCTATACCCACCCCCATAGGGCATTAGCCACCATCCAGGAGCCAGTATAAAAATAGAGTACTGGCCATTTATCTTGTTCAGCCATCTCTAGCGCTAGTTGGATGCCTTTCAGTACTGGAACTGACTTGGCTAACCTTCTCCTTCAGTGGCTCCAACAACTTGTCATGTGGGACTCCACACAGCAGCTTTCCACTTCTGATGGTTTCCTACCACATGACAGGATCCATCAGTAAACAAAGCATAATGCCTTTCATCTTCTGATAATTCATTACATGGTGGTGCCTCTTGGGCATGAACCACCTCCTCAGGCAACGCTCCAAAATCTCTGCCTTCTGGCCAGTCCATGATCTCTTCCAGGATTCCTGGGTTTCCCCAGTCAAGCTTGTGTGATCAGCACCACCCATTTACTCCATGTAGTGCTGGTTGCATCACGTGTAGAGGGGATGTTTCATTTGAACACTGCGCTCTGCTGCCAAAGGAATTGAAAAAAATTAAAATATAATTGGCATTACCAATTGTAACATACCACTCGGCTGCCTTTGACTCCAGTTCATATTGGAGCTCTAACATGTCTGGTACACTCAGTGGTGGCATCGATTCAGGTCACGATAGCCTTCTGTTAACCTCCACCCTCTGTCAGACTTTTGCACTGGCCATATGGGACTACTAAAAGCTGAGTGAGTCTTGCTGATCACTCCTTGGCTCTCCAGTTGATGAATCAGCTCATGCATGCGAGCCAGGGAGTCCCAGTTTGTGCGAGATTGCTGCCAGTGCCCCATCCTGGTTGCAATCAGCACCTGCCATTCTTCAACTCACAGCAATCCCACAAGAAAGGGATCTTCCAAGAGGCCAGGCAGGGTAGACAGCTGTTTGATCTTCTCTTTGTTCACAGTGACTACATCAAAAGCCTGTCAGTACCTCTTTGGGTCTTTGAGTTACCCTCTCCTGAGGTAGTCTACAACAAGGATACAGGGGGCTTCTGGGCTGGTCACAATGGAATGCTTTTCCCACTTGTTCCCTGTTAAGTTCACCTCAGTCTCCAATACAGACATTCTTGGCATCCTCCTGTCACTCTAGAGATCCAAATGGGTTTGTGCTTCTATATCCTGATGGCACCAGTGTACACTCTGCACCAGTGTCTACCAAAGCTTTATGCTTCTGTGAGTCTGATGTGCCAGGCCATCAAATCCACACAGTCCAGTATTCCCAGCCATCCCTTTTCTCCTCCTAGCTAAAGGCAACGACCCTCTATTCCTGTTCCAGCTCAGAGTACTTACTGTCTGATCCTTGCAGTGGGGCTTGCAGTGCCAGACCAGAAGCCCCCTCACCAGAATCAGTTCTTCTATGTCTGAGACACAAGATTCCTTCCTTATGTCTCTACAGCAACTATGCTTCAGCCTTCTTGGGTGGCCCCTCCTTAACAGCTGTCTTCCGTCTCAGTTCACATAGATGGACTTCCAGCTTAAAGGGGGGTTCACCATCCCACTTCCTCATGTCCTCCCGCTGGTCACTCAGGAAGAACCAGAGTGTGCCAGGAGGCATGCACCTGGGGCTCCCTTTCCCTCTGGGACAGGAGACAACTGATTTCTTGGAGCATCCCTGACAGCCAAGGCACTGGCCAATAGGGATGAGGATGTACAGAGATTTTCTTCAAAGTTTTGGAGCCAAGAAGACATTCCCTCCACAGTTGGTGTATCCATATCTGGGCAATACATCGCTGCCAAGCTGTTAGAATTTGACACGAGGGCACTTTGAATCACCTTCCTCCACATGGCCCATGTGCACAGGATATCCTCTGGACCTTTGGAGACCTCATAATTGTCTAGATCACTATAGATGACTTCCAGCACCGCTAATTCTCTCAGGTACTGGATGCCTTCATCTGCTGTAGACCACTTTCCTGGGGAGTTGACATGTTCCTTGAATGGATATCTTGCCCTTACACTTCAGAGGAGCTGTCTCCAGAGACTGCAAATTTCTGCCTCTTTTCCAATTCCTCTCCATTCCGAGGTTTCTAGCAAGGGATCCCAGTGGTTGGGCTTTCTTACCTTCCAGTTTCTTACTGTCAGCCCCATTCTCCCAGCATCAGAGCAGCCAGGCAGCAATCCTCTTACCTGGCTGGAGGCTGTAATCTTTTCATATGTCTCAAAGTTCTGATGAGGTCAGGGACCTCATAGTTTCCACTTCCTTTCTGAATTCTCTCACTCCTTCCTCCAATTTCTTTGTCAAAGGACTGGCTTCTTGAACAAACCTTTCCTCTTCTTCCTCATCCCTTACTAATCGATGATATGAACATGTTGTTTTCCTTGTCCACTGCTTCTTTTCCACTAGCGGGGCAATTACTGTAGTTGTTGTTGTTTGGGTCCCTGCCTCAACCACAGTCTTCTGAGAGTACTGAACTGTGGTGCAATCGGCACAGGGCTAGAAGCTGCTGGGTTTCATTGGAGTAGGCAAGGCACCCTGCTATCAGGTGGCATGTCAGTTTGTCAGGGTTGGTTGCCTGTTCAGGTGTAAAGTCCCAAGTTATGGGAGGTGATAACTGCCCTAGGAACCTGCCCAAATCCTTCCACACACCCTGCTACCCAGGGACTGGCCACTTCAGGGCACATTTCAGTATTGACTCACCCAAAATTTCTCTTCTCTTACACCAGGATGACACCGGGTTCCACAAACCCCATAATATGCTAATTATTAGTTGTTAAAGTGTTAATTAGTGATATTAAACAGCTCACATAAGGGTGAACAAGGTCCTCGGCAAACTGCATAATCAAACCACATCAATCCCAGGTAGGAAGAGGGAGATGTATTCCCTCATCCTCCCCATAAAATAACTCCCCCAGCACAGTAAGGCCATCAATGCAAGTGCAAAGCACATAGTCATTAGAGAGACCCCACCTGGAGTACTGTGTCTAACTTTGGAGTATTTAGCACACGAAAGACATAGACCTGTTGGAACGGATCCAGCGGAGGGCCACAAAGATGATCAGAGGGCTGGAGCACCTCTCCTGTAAAGACAGGCTGAGAGAGTTGGGGTTGTTCAGCCTGGAGAAATGAGGGCTCCAAGGAGACCTTATAGCGGTCTTCCAGTACCTAAAGGGGTCCTACAGGAAAGATGGGGAGGGACTCTTTATTAGGGAGTGTAGCGATAAGATGAGGGGTAACGGTTTTAAAGAAAAAGAGGGGAAATTTAGATAGATATTAGGAAGAAATTCTTTACTGTGAGGGTGGTGAGGCACTGGAACAGGTTGCCCAGGGAAGCTGTCAATGCCCCATCCCTGGAAGCGTTCAAGGCCAGGCTGGATGGGGCTTTGAGCAGCCTGGTCTAGTGGGAGGTGTCCCTGCCTGTGGTAGGGGGCTTGGAACTAGATTATCTTCCAACCCAAACCATTCTATGATTCTATGATTATTTGTATTAAATGCTACAAATAGAAAGCACAGCACTTTGAGGGCTGCTATCGGGAAAATTAACTCCATCTCAGCCAGACCAAATACACTATTAAACAACTGAATTGATGCATTAAAAGTATTGTATACCTTTTGCGTAGTAATAAGGTCTAAATTGTGCTATAATTATGTGGCCAGACTTGGGATTAACAGCTTAACTGTGAAGTAATATTTTCAAGACAATAGGTTAAGTAATCTTACATTTAAAAAATTGCTTTACCGAATAAAGTGATAAACCACAGGACGGCATGACAAAGTTTGAGGGACATTGTGCTAGCGAGGTCCTTCCATCTGCTCCACGATGTGCTGAGTACACTGGAGCACATCTGAAATGTTTCTGTACTTATGCGCACAGCATGAGGAATAAATGAGAGGAGCTAGAAGCTTTGACCCAGTCCCAGAGCTACATCATCATTGGCATAAGTGAATCTTAGTGGAATGAGTCCTGTGACTGGGCTGCCATGATGGACGGTTGTAGACTCTGCAGGAAGGATAGGCAGGGTAGGCAAGGCGGTGGCAGGGGTTGGATTGTATGGCACTTGCAGTTGGTGATGAAAAGGTTGAGACCCTCTGGGTAAGAATGAAGGGGAAAGCAAATAAAGTGGATGTTGTTGTGAGAGCCTACTATCCACCACTCAGCCAGGATGATGATTTATTCTATAAGGAATTCAGGAATATCGCTAGATCAGCTGCCCTTGTCCTTATGGGTGATTTTAACTTCCCAGATGTCAACTGGCAATATCATACAGTGGACACAAGCAGGTCCAGGAAATTCCTGAAGCACGTTGAAGATAACTTCTTGATGCAGCTACAAAGGGAGCCAACTAGGAAAGATGTCCGCCTAGATTTGTTGTTTGTAAACAGAGAGGGACTCATGGGTGAAGTGGTGATTGATGACTGTCTTGATCACAGTGACCACGTAGTAGCTGAGTTTCAAATGGTTGGTGATAGGTGAAAAACTACCAGCAAAACTTTGACGTTGTATATGGGGAGAGCAGAATTTGGGCTGCTGAAGGAGCTAGTTAGTAAGGCCCCCTGGGAGGCTGCTTTTGAAGGTATGGTGGTCCATGAATGCTGGTCATTTTTTAAGATCCATCTCTTAAGAGCGCAGGTGCAGGCAATTTCAAAGTGTTGGAAGTCAAGCAAGCAGGGCAGATCCAAGACCAGCTTGGGTCTTCTAAAACTTGGGGTGGAAAAGGAAAGTGTATGGACATTGGAAGCAATGACAGGTGACACAGGAGGACTACAGAGATGCTGTTTGCCACTATAGGGGGGAAATTTGTGTGGTCAAAGCTTGATTAGAGTTTAATCTGGCCAATACTTGAAGGACAACAAAAAGGGTTTTTTAAAATATGTTAACAGCAAAAAGAGAATCCGAGATAACATTGGTTCGTTACTTGATGAGGGTGGTCACCTTATAAATAGGGATACAGACAAAGTGGAGATGTTTAATGCCACCTTCTCCTCTTCCTTCAGCACCAATGATGGGCCCTGAGATCCCTGGAGCCCTGTGTTGAAAGAGCATGACTGGGGAATGATAAACTCCCAGCTGAATCTGAACTTGTTTGAGACATGCTGCTACAGCTGGCTGTGCATAAGATTCATCCCAGGATGCTGAAAGAGCTGCTTGATGTTATCGTGGGACCTCTCTCCGTTATTTTTCAAGAGTCTTGGGAGTCTGGAGAGGTCCCAGTTGACTGGAAGCAGGCAAATGTTCCAATTTTCAAGAAGGGTAAGAAGGAAGACCCTGGTAACTGTAGGCCTGCCAGTCTCACTTCAGTGCCTGGTAAAACTATGGAGAAGGTTATATTGGGAATTGTTGAAAAACACTTGAGAGACAACGCAGTCTCTGCTCTTAGCCAGCATGGGTTCATGAGGGGAAAGCCCTGTTTAATTAATTTAATTTCCTTTTATGAGAAGGTCACACATCTAGTTGACCAAGGGAAGCAAGTAAATGTGGTTTTGTTTTTTTTTATTTTAGCAAAGCATTTGTTACTGTCTCTCATAGTATTCTTCCGGACAAAATATTCAGCAATACAGGTAGACAAGTCCATAATATGATGGATGAACAACTGGCTGACAGTCTGGGCTCCAAGAGTTATAGAAAATGGAGTTACATCAGGCTGGTGGCCAGTCACCAGTGGGTTCCCCAGGGCTCAGTTTTAGGGCCAGTGCTCTTAAATGATTTTAGAAATTATCTGGATGCAGGAATCAAATGTACATTAAGTAAGTTTGCCAATGATACTAAATTAAGAGGAGCTGTGGACTCTCTCGAGGGTAAAAGAGGCCTTACAGAGAGATCTGGATAAACTAGAGAGCTGGGCAATCACCAACTGTATGAAATTTAACAAGAGCAAGCGTGGGATTCTGCACCTGGGATGGGGTAATCTTGGTTATACATACAAATTTGGGGGCTAGAAGCTGGAGAGCAGCCCCACAGAAAGAGATCTGGGGGTTTAGGTTGATGGCAAGTTGAATATGAGTCAACAGTCTGCCCTGGCAACCAAAAGGGCCAACTGTGTCCTGGGTTGCATCAAGCACAGCATAGCTAGGCAGTCAATGGAGGTGATTATCCCACTCTACACTGCACTCTTGTGGCTCCACCTCAAGTACTGTGTGCAGTTCTGGGCACCTCGATATAAGCACATCAGACTATTAGACTGTGTCCAGAGGAGGGCAATCAAGATGGTGAAAGGCCTCGAGGGCAAGACTTATGAAGAGAGGCAGAAGTCACTTGTTTTTTCAGCTTGGAGAAGAGAAGGCTGAGGAGTGACCTTATTGCAGTCTACAGCTTCCCCAAGGTGGGCAGCAGAGGAGGAGGTGCTAATCTCTTTCTGGTGACCAGTAACAAGACACAAGGAAACAGTATGAAGCTGCACCAGGGAAAGTTCAGACTGGACATTAGAATCATAGAATCTTCATGGTTGGAAAGGACCTTTGAGATTATCGAGTCCAACCATACACACACAAAAAAAACCCCAAAACTACAATCTCTGTCATGTTCTTCACTGAGAAATTGGTCTGTCATTGGAACAGGGGAAGTGGTCAGAGCACCAAGCCTGTAAGAGTTCAAGGAGTGTCAGGATGATGCTCTTAGTCATATGGTTAAGTTTTAGATGGTCCAGCAAGGAGGAGGGAGTTGGACTCAATGATCCTTATGGCTCCCTTCCGACTTGAGATATGCTATGATTCTATGATTCTACCTTATGAAGAGAGACGTAGTACATCTCATGTTATTCTATATAAAGGTACAGACACAATTATCAGAAAGACATTCGTTAAAATATAACTATAAAACACCTGCTCTTCCAACCAGGCCCTCCTCTTTCTCCTGCTTCTGTTGTTAATCAATAAAACTGCTGAGATAAATCGGGAGGAAAAAAACCTTATTATCTGTAATATTATTATATGAACCTTGGTTTTCTTGTTTGTGTTTGTGTACTTGTCTGTCTGGATGCCTACAACTAAATCAAAAAAGAGGTATTTAAAGAAAAGACCAGGTAGAATGGGTAGGTGAGGAAACACAAGAGGTGGCTGAGATCATAGAAGCATAGTATGGTTTGAGTTGGAAGAGACCTTAAAGATCATCTAGTTCCAACCCCCCTGCCATGGGCAGGGACACCTCCCACTAGACCAGGCTGCTCAAAGCCCCATCCAGCCTGGCCTTGAACACTTCCAGGGATGGGGCATTGACAGCTTCCCTGGGCAACCTGTTCCAGTGCCTCACCACCCTCACAGTAAAGAATTTCTTCCTAATATCTATCTAAATTTCCCCTCTTTCAGTTTATAACTGTTCCCCCTCATCCTATCACTACATTCCCTGATAAAGAGCCCCTCACCATATTTCCTGTAGCACCTTTAGGTACCGGAAGGCCACTGTAAGGTCTCCCCGGAGCCTTCTCTTCTCCAGGCTGAACAACCCTAACTCTCTCAGCTAGTCCTCATAGGAGAGGTGCTCCAGTAGACCGATCATCTTCATGGCTCTCCTCTGGACCTGCTCGAGCAGGTCCATGTCTTTCTTATGTTGGGGGCCCCAGAGCTGAACTCCAGGTGGGGATCTCACAAGAGTGGAGTAGAGAGAGAGAATTACCTCCCTTGACCTTCTGGCCACACTTCTTTTGATGCAGCCCAGGATGCAATTGGTTTTTTTGGTCTGCGAGCACACATGGCCAGCTCATATTCAGTTTTTCATCCACCAATACCCCCAAGTTCTTCTCCGCAGGGCTGGTCTCAATCCACTCATCACCCAGCCTATATCCATGTTTGGGATTGCCTCCACCCAGGCGCAGGACTTTGTACTTGGCCTTGTTGAACTTAATGAGGTTCGCACAGGCGCACCTCTCTAGCCTACCAAGGTCCCTCTGGATTGCATTGCTTCCCTACAGATTATCAGCCACACCACTTAGCTTGGTGTCATCTGCAAACTTGCTGAGGGTGCACTTAATACCGCTGTCCATGTCACCAACAAAGACGTTAAATAATAATCGTCCCAATAGGGACCCCTGAGGGACACCACTCGTCACTGGTTTCCACAAGGAGATCAAGCCGTTGACCACAACTCTTTGAGTGTGACCATCCAGCCAATTCCTTATCCACCAAGTGGTCCACCCATCAAGTCCATGTCTCTCCAATTTAGAGACAAGGATGTTTTGTGAGACAGTATCAAATGCTTTGCGAGTCACTCTTCCCTGGGCCATACGCCTATAATCTCCCCAGGATGTGTATCCCTGCCTCCACATCCTGCATTTTGGTTTTGTGTTTTAGTTTGGCTAAGAGATCATGGCTTCCTGACTTCTTGCACATCATGACTGAAAGCTCTGGCACCCTAAGAAAAATGTCTTTAAGTATCTCCCAGCTCTCATTGCTCCTTTATCTCTGGGGGCAGTTTCCCAAGACATCCCCCACACTAGCACCCTGAATAGGCAAAATTTTACCTTTCTGAGGATTAGCGTCCTGATTTTACTTTTTACCTGTCCTGTACCCCTCAAGATTGAGAATTCTACCAAGGCGTGATTGCTGCAGCTGGATCAAAGCAGTTAGAGTGTCAGTACCCCATCAGCCAGAGCTGTCACCGAGACTAATTGCCAGAAAAGCAAAAGGGCTTTGAAAGGGGAGGAAGAAGCTCCCTGGACTGCACTGTGGATAGGAACACTGGCAAGGTGAGAGCACGATGCTCCTCCTGAAACAGAGATCATCACAGCAAGGAGAGAGCCCACATATGCCACACACGGAAGTTTAGGCTGCCATTACAAAACTCCTCAGCTGAAATACTGTCACATGTTTGATGAGGCTGTGCTGTGAACTAGAGCGGGAAATTGGCCCAAGTGTTTATGTTTCTGAGCAGTGTTTCTTCCCTTTTTCAAGATGTCTCTAAAGTCAGACCTCTTCCCAGCTCAGGTTTTAGTGCTGCCCCAGCAGCCACTGTGGGAGATGGACCTGCTTGGGGAACAAAGAGGCAAAGGAGGGCTGGAGGCTGCTCTGGAGCACCACAGCATGGATAAAGAAATGGTGGGATGGACACTTTCCTTGTATGACTTGGTCTTACATGTTTTGCACTTAGAGTGACTGTGTTTTGTTCTGGAGAAAGTCTGGGCAGGCGGAGGCGAGTCAGTCACTTTAGCATGTCCTCAGGCCCCAGCCCTGGCCGGACCTGCTATCTTCATCCCAGTTGATACACTAGGGGTCGTAACACAGAACCTGGGTGGAAACAGGGAAGCCAAGATCCTAAAGCTGCCGGCGCAATGCTGGAGGGGAGTCCTCAGGGAAGAGCCAGCTCAACCAGCAGCCAAGGAGGCAGAAGAAAGGCAGAGAGAAGCGGTTACTTGGAAATCAGCAGTAAATGCTTCTTAGATTATATCATGCCCTAGTTTACCTGTCATTTTCTCCATTCTTTCCACCTCTTCCACTATGTCTTTTTTCTTTTTACTTTCCTTTCTTTGTCTCTTCCCACTTCCTGTTTGGTTTACTTGATTTCCTCCATCTGCCTTGTGCAAAGGATTCCCTCAGCCTATCTGCTGTCCTGCTCCCCCTCCTCAGTCCCAGGCAGCACGTCCAGGTAAAAGGACTCCCTTTATCTTGTAACTCCTTCCAACCCACAGCCTGCAAACCCTTCTGAATTTGTTTCTCACATACTTTCCCATTTTAGCCCATACACATTCTTCAAAGTCTCTTCAGATTTATGAGCTTTTTGACAATGCAACAGCAGGAGAGCTGCCCACTGCCCACACCCAAGTCCCTAAGAGCAGACCCACCCCCTTTCCCCAGCGGTTAGGGCTGTTGCCCACGCAGACGGAAGCAGAAAGCTCAGCAGCTGTAAGCCTGAGATGAAAAGACAATCATTCCTACATTTTCCCCAGTCCTAAAATCAAAGCATGGGCTTTGCTTTGGGTAGTTTCTGAGAGGAATGTGTCACCAAATGCTTTTCTTGCTTTTCATAAATACACCAAATACAGAAACTAGTGTGTTCCGTTAAAATCAGCTTTACTCCAACAGTGATCTGAACAGCAGCAACTTGTCACAGCCAAACTCCTCCTGGCAGTCTGTGTACTAGAGTAAGCTGAGCAAGTGTCTCACCCACACTTGACCCAACCACAGGAGATGCTGGAGGCCTCCAGCGAACTGAAAGCTGGAAGTGGTGATTCTGTTCTAAACCAGGGACTTCCAGTGGGTAGTGCATCTTCTCTTGCTGTGCAGCAATCAGTGCCAAGCAAGGTGCATGTCAGCTAGACATCTGGGCCGGCAACAGTTTCTGTTCAATCTTGTCATAGCAAAACAAGTGAACTATCAGCTTGAGGACTATTTGTGCATTTCCATTGGGGGAACAATAACACAATTACATTTATCCTCTGCATTTTGACAGTTTCTCCAAAAGAAGGTTAGGATCTTTTGCTTGCCGGGCATCGTAACAATATTTACGAGGAACAGGAGAGCTAAACAGTTTCTTGGAGTAGCCTGTTGTAAGCCAGAGTATTGTTGGTAGCTATTGCATTTTTCAGGCACTGCCAGAAGTAGGGCTGAGACCGAGGGTTAGTTGGCCATTCCAGGACAGAACTTCTGCACAGCCTCTTCCTCAGCCGGACGTACCGGGACTTCTGCAAAACCTTCTCAAGAAATATCAAGATGATGACATCCATTTTTTCATCTAGAAGCCGCTGGTGGGCCATGTAGAATGTTGTCTTGAAGCGCCCGCTTTTAATATACTTGTTGGTCAGCACAAAGATGGTCTTTTTGCTCAGCTGAATGCTCTGGGAAAGGTTGTCAAAGACGGGCTGTCCTGGGAGCCAGTCCCTTTCTTCCAGGCATAAATTGAACTGTCTGGCTTTTTGATCTTCCAGCCTTTCAACCAGTTCTGTCAGCACCCACTCATTCACAGCCGGATCTCTATTGTCATAGGCGATAAAAGCATCGTAGCAAGCATCTGGTAAAGATAAGCGCCGATAGCCCTTCAACTTGGCGGCGCAGTAATGGTAACTATACCACACATCCCAGAAATAGAGATGACTCGTCACTGCGAACACCATAAAGACGAGGACAGTTGAAGATGACAGAGCATACAGGATCAAATACGAGGTGTCCAGCTCACAGGTGTACAGATCCAAGAAAACCACGCTCCTTCCTTTATGTGCCCCTGGGCCCGCACAGGTCACGTCCGTGGCCAGAAGAGGAATAGTCACTTGAGTCTGATTGATCCACCAAACAAACCACACGGCATCACAATTGCACTTGAAAGGATTGCCGTGCAAAAGCAGCATCCTCAGGTTGTTAATGACGTTTTCAGGGAAGCTGGATTTCTTAATTATTTGGATCTTGTTTGCACTGAGGTCCAAGTATTTCAATTTAAAAGCACCCCTGAGAAAGTGTTTGGTTAGTCGTTGAATGAGATTGTTTCGGAGCATCAGTTCTTGGAGCGTTGAAGAGCAATTGGACAGTTCTCGGGGAACAGTAGTCAGAAGGTTATTGCTGAGGTCCAGAGTTACCAGTTTCTTCAGATAGTGGAGGTTTCCCCAGTTGAATCTCTTCATCCGGTTATTGGTTAAGTTGAGGATCTTGAGTTCTGGAGGCATAGCTTGAAAAGCATCTGGAGGGAAAAAACTGAGTGAGTTGAAGGAAATATCCAGTTGTTCCAGGCTGCTCAGATTCTTGAAGAATGACAAGTATCTAGCATTCCCATCCATCCATAAAACATCTAAACGATTTCCTCTGAATTCTAAAACTTGAAGAGACTGGCTTTCCATCCCTGTGTTAGTAGACGTAGAAATCTCATTCTCATTCATCATCAGCTTCTTCAGACGGGACAAGTTTTTCACAAAACTAAGCATGTGAGTTACACCTTCTGCCAAGAAATAATAGTTGTTATTGCTCAGGTCTAGGATTTCTAAAAGTTGTAGCTCTTTGAAAGCAGTTGAGTATAGCAAGTCAATCCTGTTGTTGGAAAAATCCAGATATTTCAATCCAGACAAGTAGGAGAATTCACTTCCATTTAAGGTCTGACTTATTGCGTTACCTGACAAGTTGAGGCATCGGAGGGAACCGAGTCCCTGGAAGTCTGAGGGATTAATGAAAAATATGTTGTTTCTGCTTAAGTCCAGAGTTTCTCCATATTTCAGGCACTCTTCCTTAAGGGAAGATTGGTAGGAAGTAGCCTCTTTGTCTTTGGATCTGCAACTTCGCCCATACACATCATACCTGAAATAGTGCATGTCTTGTAATACTCGCCTGTTGTATTGCTCTCCTGAAATCCGAGGATTAGAGCAAAACCCATGAAAGTTGTTTTCACCTGAAGAAGGAGAAATTTTATTCACTGAAAGGTCGACGAATTTAAGAGCTGGGAATTTCTTGAACACTTTCAAGTCAGCAATTTTAATAAAATTAGTCCCAAGATCCAACACGGTTAGATTTCTAAGACTGAGCAATGGAGCTAGGTTTCTTTCTCTTAGTTCATTAAAGACATAACCCCTGAGCCTTAGGGTTTCCAGGTTAGAGAGGGAGGAAAATGTCTTAGACAGGTTCAAGAACGGAGAATACATCTTCAGTTCAAAATTAAAGGACAGATCAAGCTCAACAAGGCTGGGGATAAACTGCAAAAACTGAGCATCTCCTATCTCCTTTAAGAGGAAATTTTGGGAGAGGTCAAGCTCTTTGAGATTCTTGATGTTTTTAAACCAGCTGCTTGGTATGCTCCGAAGGGAGTTGCTGTGAAGTCTCAAAATTCTTAAACTTTTCAAGGAATAAAAAGCCTTTGAATGAATCTCAATTGTGCCCTTGGGGCAGGGAACACAAGGATACGGAGCGTTATAGCAACGTGGGCAATTACCACTGAGATCAAGAATTTCCAGGTTGTGAAGGGCACTTAAATCCTGTTCTTGAACTACTTGAATCATGTTGTTGTAAATGTACAATTCCTTTAAAGTAGATGACAAATTGGGTGGAATACGAGTTAAGTTGTTAGACTTCAGGGATAGGATTGTTAATTTTTTCAGCTCCAGAAAGGCTGTTTTTTCAATTTCAAATGAAACATTGCACGGGTTACGGTAGTAACAGTTCTGTCCCAGATACAATACTTCTATGTTACCTAGCTCCGACAAGTTGGCTCTTTGGATAGAAAAGATGCTGTTCGCTTCCAGGCTCAGCAAACTTAAAGCAGTAGGAAGGCTGCGGGGTATTTCCAACAGCTGGTTTGCATCCAAATACAATGACTTCAATCTTGTCAGGGCAGCAAAACTGCCATTCTCGATCTTCGGTCTCTCGGTGCATATATTATCTTTGGGTCCCATTCTGACAGGCACACAGTTGCATCTGAAGTCAATCTCTATGAGGCTGTGAAGATGAGCAAAAGATGTTCGATAGATATGAGGGATATGGTTAATGCTCAGGGTAAGGTTTGTAGCATTTGCTGGAATCCCGCTGGGGATTTCGGTGAGACGGCGATCGGTGCAGTCCACTGTCACAGTACTTTCAAAGGCTTTAACATCACAGGGTAAACTTTTGGGAAACCAAGCTCCTGACAGCAGCATTGGAAATAGGAAGAGCAAGGCAAATGGTGATGCATTTGACATCTTTGCATGAGGTACCTAAACATAAGGACATAGAGAAGTATTAACTTAACGCAATGAGAACATGTCATAGGATATCAAATTAAGCATGTACTGAGTCAGACCGAATATATGGCTAACCTGGGGTCCTGAGTCTCATACTAGATAGAAGTGGATAGGCTGGTAGGATTATAAGTTTGGGGAAGGCATATATTGGTATTTCCTCAAATGATTTACTTTCTTATCACTAAGTATTGTAGTAGCAAGATACAGATCACTCTCTAAATAATGAATCATTAAAAAAAAATTACGGAAAAAATGACAAGGTAGGTGATTATGAGCTACATCCCTGTGAATTTTCTTTTTTTGAGGGGAAACAAGCAGTTTTAAACATCCAGCAGATTGCCAATGTATAATAAAGTAAATGAGGAAAGTTAATTTTTCAAAGCATATAAGAGGTAGAGAAAATCTCTAGTCATTTAAAAGCTAGTGTAAATTTTCCAAACCACTCTGACAAGCAGGTGAGTGCCTAATTCAAATTTCACATTATCATAAGGGTTCTGAGAAGCCTAGAATATAATCAATGCATCATTTATGTTGGAAAAGACTTTTAAGATCATTGAGTCCGTCCATTAAACTGACACTGCCAAGTCCACCACCAAATCATGTCCCATAGTGCCACATCTACATGTCTTTTAAATACCTCCAGGGATGGGTACAAAACCACTTCCCTGGGCAGCCTGTTCCAATGCTTGATAGCCCTTTTGGTGATGAAATTTTTCCTAATATCCAACCTAAACCTCCCCTGGAGCAACTTGAGGCCTCAAGTTTCCTCTCATCCTATTGCTTGTTACTTGGGAGTAGAGACCAGCCCCTACCACACTACAACCTCCTTTCAGGTAGTTGTAGAGAGTGATAAGGTCCCTCCTCACCCTCCTTTTCTCCAGGCTAAACAACCCCAGTGCCCTTAGACGCTTCTCATGAGTCTTGTTCTCTAGATCCTTCACCACTTTTGTTGTGCTTCTTTGGACATGCTCCAGCACCTCAGTGTCCCTCCTGTAGTGAGGGGCCCAAAACTGAACACAATATTCAACGTGCGGCCTCACCAGTGCCGAGTACAGGCGGAAGATCGCTTCCCTAGTCTTGCTGGCCACACTGTTTCTGATCAATCCGGGATGCCACAGGCCTGTTTGGCCACCTGGGCACACTGCCGGCTCGTATTCAGCTGGCTGTCAACCAACACCCCCAGGTTCTTTTCCACCGGGCAGCTTTCCAGCCACTCTTCCCCAAGCCTGTAACGCTGCATGGGGTTGTTGTGACCCCAGTGCAGGAAACGGCACTAGGCCTTGTTGAACCTCATACTGGTGGCCTCAGCCCATTGACCCAGCCTGTCCACATCCCTCTACAGAGCTGTCCTACCATCAAGCACATCAACGCTTCTGCCCAACTTGGTGTCATCTGCAAATTTACTGAGGGTGCTCCCAAGCCCCTCATCCAGAACATTGAGAAACATAGTAAAGAGAACTGGCCTCAGTACCGAGCCCTGGGGCACACCACCTGTGACTGAACACCAAATGGATTTAACTCCCTTCACCACTACTCTTTGGGCTTGGCCACTCAGACAGTTTTTTACCCAGCAAAGAGTACACCTGTCCAAGGCATCAGCAGCCAGTTTCTCCTGGAGAATGCTGTGGGTAACAGTGTCAAAGGCTTTACTAAAGTTCAGGTGGACAACATCCACAGCCTTGCCTTCATCTGCTAAGTGGCTCATCTTGTCACAGAAGGAGATCAGGTTACTCAAGCAGGACCTGCCTTTCATAAACCCATGCAGGCTGGGCCTGATCACCTGGCAGTCCTGGACGTGCCACATGATGGTACTTGAGATGATCTACTCTGCAACCTTCCCCAGCACCGAGGTCACACTGACAGGCCTGTACTTCCCTGCATGCTCCTTCCGGCCCTTCTTGTGGATGGACGTAACATTTGCTACCCTTCGGTCAACTGGGACCTCACCACATTGCCAGGAGCACTGACAAATGATTGAAAGTGGCTTCATGAGCTTTTCTGTCAGCTGCCTCAGTACTCTTGGGTGGATCCTAACCAGTGCCATAGACTTGTGTGTGTCCAAGTGGTGTAGCAGGTTGCTAACCATGTTTCCTGGGATGATGGGGCTTCATTCCGCTCCCTGACTCTGTCTTCCAGCTCAGCAACCCGGGTACCCCCGATAAGAACAATTGGTCTTGCTATTAAAGACTGAGGCAAAGGAGGCACTTTGTACTGCACCCTTTTCCTCAGGCTTTGTCACTATGTTTTCCCCTGTATCCAATAAAGGATGGAGGTTCTCCTTAGCCCTCCTTTTGTCAATGTATTTATAGAAACATTTTTAATTGTCTTTTACAGCAGTAGCGAAATTGTGTTCTAGTTGGGCCTTGGTCCTTCTAATTTTCTGCCTGCATAGCCTCACAACACAGCTTTGTAGTCCTCCTGAGTACCTGCCCCTTCTTTCAAAGGTCATAAACTCTTTTTTTCCTGAGTTCCAGCAGAAGCGCTCTGTTCAGCCAGGCTGCCCTTCTTCCCTGGTGGCTCATCTTTTGGCATATGGAGATGGCCTACTCGTGTGCCTTGAAGATTTTCTTCTTGAAGAACATCCAGCCTTCTTGGACAACTTTGCCCTTCAGGACTGCCTCCCAAGGGACTCCATCAACCAGGCCCCTAAACAGGCCAAAGTCTGCCCTCTGGAAGTCCAAGGTCGCAGTTCTGCTAACCTCCCTCCTTACTTCTCCGAGAACTGAAAACTCTTTCATTTCATGATCACTATGCCTGAGAGGGCCTCCAAACATCAAATCACCAAGTCTTAATCTGCTCGCAAACAACAAGTCCAGCAGGGCACCTTCCCTAGTTGGCTCACTCACAAGCTGTATCAGGAAGTTATCTTCCACACACTCCAGGAAACTCCTAGACTGGTTCTTCTCCACTGCATTGTATTTCCAGCAGACATCTGGTAAGTTGAAGTCCTCCATAAGGATAAGTCCTAGCGATCATGAGACTTCTCCCAGCTGCTTATAGAATATTTCACCCGCCTCTTCATCCTGGTTGGGTGGTCTATAACAGACTGCCACCATGATAGCTGCCTTGTTAGCCTTCCCCTTGATTCTTATGTGTAAACACTCGACCCTTTCATCACCATCATCAAACTCTAGTCAGTCAAAACCCTCCTTCTAATGTACAGGGCTACCCCACCGCCTCTCATTCCTTGCCCATCCTTTCTGAAGAGTTTATAGCCATCCATTGCAGCACTCCAGTTTTGTGGGGCATCCCACCATGTTTCTGTGATTGTAACTATATCACAGTCTTCCAGCTGCACAGTGGCTTCCAATTCCTCCTTTTTGTTGCCTTTGCTGCATGCATTGCTATGAATGTATTTCAGTTGGGCTGTTGATCCTGCCACATTTTCTTGGGGAGAGGCCTTAATTCTTATGTGACTGTTCTGCTTCTGTAGTTTCTAATGCATCAATAACCCTTGCATCTTTTCTGCTGTATGGATCTCCATCCTCTACCAGCACTGAGATAGCTAAGCAGCATTCATTACTGCTCTGACTGGCTTGGCTTTTTACCCTTTTGCATTCAACTTCACAGGTGTCACCCTTATGGACCCCAGTCCTCCAAGCTTGGCAGTTTAAAGCCCATTTCATCAAGTTTGCAAGCCTGATGGCAAAGATTTACTTTGCCTTTTCTAGTCAGGTGGATCCCCTTTCTCCCTAGCAGGTTATAGTCATTAGTGAGTGTCCCATTATCATGAAAGCCACAACCCTGATGAAAGCACCAGCCATGTTGCCAAGTCTAGATTTGTATGATGCATCTTTTCATGCCTGCACCCTTTCCTGTAGCTGTTAAGATAGAGAAAAAGAAAACCTGAGCACCAATCTCTTTACTTTTTCTGATTTCCTGATGTGGAAAAGCTGGGACACAAGAACATATAAAGATTTGCTCAAACAGTATGTGAAACCCCTGTGGAGTGTTGCCTAAGACATTCCTTGGCAGGTGACACAGACTCTGAGATTAATTGAGGCTTCCTGTTGTACACTCTGTTTACTTAGACCACTGTGTCCCTCATAGAACTTTGCATTTCTGCGTTACCATAGATAACAGCGCTAAATCTACCTGTGCATCTGTGTATCTGGAGGGGTGGTCTAGTGACTTAGCAGGGCAGCACATGTGAGAGAAGCCAGATCAAGTCTCACACAGCATCACACTCCTGCTATCTGGATTCAACAGCCAAAAGGAGTCACTCTGTGGATTCCTTCAGTCAGCCTTTTAATACAAAGCTTCAATATGGAAGGAAAAAATGTAAAAGTCCACGGCAGACCTTGAATTTAGTGTAACCTGGTACTGTACTCCACCACAGTTTTCCCTCTACCATGATTTCCCTTCCCACTGTCAGGAAGTGCTACGGTGCTCTCTTCATCTGGACTGACCAGGCCATGCCTGGGAACTCACATTTCATTATTTTCAACTCTTGTGAAGACGTTTGTTGAGAATTGAAATAACCTTCCTTTGGTTTAGAGAAATGCACTTTGGAAACTCACCCAGACGGAGCCTACGGGGTAAGACAGTTCACCAGTGTCTTCAGTACGGTCTAGCCAATCAACTGAAGAGGGTGATTAACTTTTCTGATTTCCTGATATAGAAGAGCACTTGGATGAAAATGTTGAATAAGAATAACCTGAGTAAGTGGGCAGCCAAGTTGGAGAAGATAAAATGCATTCATTTCCTCCCACCATCCTGGCTTTTTTTTTAGAACTCTTTTTCCTCCACTACTATCAGCAGGGATGTGGGAGGGAGAAGGAAGGGCTCCACCATTGATATTAATCACATGGAAAACTGAAGGTCTTTCTTTGAATGAAAAGGGACATTGCCAAAGAAAAATCTGGATATGCTCTTGTAAATATTGTAAATATGTCCCTTCCTCCTTTGCCAAGGGACACACTATATTATGCATGTAACAGACTTTACTAGATGAATGAAAAACCAGAGAGTGCCTACCCAAACTGAGTGGCCCGTGGTGCCCCAGCTCCTGCCTATCTCCGTCTCTTCTTTTACCAGACCAACATGCCCCAGGGGCCCAGGTCGTTAACCAAGGCAGGTGCCCATGGAGCATGGCAGAGAGGTGGCAGGGAAACAGCAGAGACTCTCTGTGCTACGGGACATGTCACTCCATCACAGGGATGCCATTTATTTTATCCGTCGATGTGCACCACAGCAGACCATGAAGTGCCGACCCTCGCCAGCCATGGTCACGGTACCTGCAGCCACCGAGGGAATAGTGACAACCACCAAGGGTCAAACTCCAGCAGCACGCCTTCCTTTAAAAGAAGGAAGGTAAACCTCTGCTGCTGACTGGGGCTCAGGCCACAGATTTCCTGCTCTTGGGGAAACGTTCATCACAACCAACCTTTAAGGATTTGCTAAACCAAAGTAAACCCCTCTGTCCAAGCACTGGAGCAGGACTTGGGCAAGGGGAGACTGCAATCTAGATTGCCACAAACTGTCTGTGTGAACTCATACTTGGCCGCTGCACTCAGGCACTCGATTTTAGGAGCTTACCCAAGTTCCTCAATTCGTTGCCATGAACGTGGGCCACACTGACATTCAAGAGAGAGCGGGAGAGAGAGGCCCCTCTGCAGGCGCTGCTCAGCTCTGAACATGGAGGGAGCTCTGCCTGACTGCACGCCAAACAGGGTCTAACACTGCAGCTTTAGGTGCCCAAAATTAGGTGCGAGGAATCTGGGCCTTAAAGGTCTTCATGAAGATGTTTGTAGGTGCCTTAAGAAGTCAAAAAAGGCTTTTTGAGATGCTTGCCATGTTCAGATTTCGAACTCTCACGTACTGCAGTATTTTTAGGAACCTAAGTGTTGTTGCAGAGCCAGCCTAGCTCCTGCCATCTTTGTGCTTCGTTTCTTTGTATATCCTTCTGTTTCCCAACACCCTTTTATTGCATTTGCTATTTTAACTGTAAACTGTTACATTCTGGTGCTGCGTCTAACTATTTGCATGCATACCACTTTGTGTCTGTTACAGACACATGCACAAACCCATAAGGATTTGGGCTATTCTTCAAATATTCAGCAACGATACAGCTAGAGGTTTCTGAAGGAAGTTTTTCCCGAGGTGTTCCATATGTTTTTTTAAAGGTGAAAGGGGGAATGTTTAGAGAAAAAAGAACATCTCAGAAGTTATAGCAATTAGAAAAGACATTACGGTACTCGTTCTGTAGCACACTGGTACAATTAACTGCTAGCCAGTTAGTATTAGCACAAAGAAATGCTTTCCTTTCCTGTCATTACGCATTGCAGCTTCTAACCACAATAGTAAGTTTGGCCATTTAGGAAGCAGAAAAGGAGAATATTTTCTTGAAAGTCTTCCACAACAGTTGCAGTCAAAGAGACCTAAGAGCAAATTTAAAAAGAAAGCTTAACCTACCATTTTCTGTGTGCTTCCAGGTGTGGCAAATTTGTCGCTGGAGGAGACTGTAAATCAGAGCAGAAGACAACAGCATAAAAGAGGTCCCCAGTGTTTCAGCCCAGGCGCAGAGGAGAGTATAACATGACATAGCTCACTCAAGACAACAGCAGTAATCAGTGCTCTATCTTCTTTCTCTTTATCTGAACTCTAAAGGAGGGGAACTGCAAAATACTTGTTGAGAAGTGGGAGATTTATCAGCTAGGAAACAATGTGTTACATAAGGGTAACATTCACATAGGCAACTAAGATTTGCAGAAGCTCAAGTTCCTTCTTTTATCTCCCTTTTTTATTGTAAGCTGCAGGAACAGAGAAAGAAATTGTTAATTGTCATTAAAAATATTTTATATTTCAAAGTTTAGTAACATTATTATTATTATCATTATCATTATTTGGGGTTCATTTCTGCTGCTAATAGCTTCAAGCAGTTGTATCTTACTAAGAATCACTTGTGTGCTAATAGAAGCAGACAAATATTTTATGCTGAATGGTTTGCAGAAGAAATTACTGTATAAGCTAATGGGATTTCAGGGAAGGGAACCAAAACCAAGAAAAAAAGGATGGTGGTAAGGGCATAGGGAACAGCATACAAAAAACTCAAAACTCCGTGAGAGAGTGTAGAAGGGACCAAGTTAAAGATGACATGGATAGACTTAAGCTGGTGATAATCAGGCATTTCACGGAACACTGTGTCAGAGAGTTTCTAATTTAGAAGTTTCTATGCTTAGCAGGACAGACTAGTTCAATGGTTAGGCTACTTATTAGGTTGGGCTTTTTTTTCATATCTTGTTTCCCTACATATTTTTCTTTACATTTCAAATAGCAGTTCATAATTTCTCTGACTGTGGCGGAGACGAGGAACTCATTTTGGAAGACTGGAAGCTGAAGAATGAACAGGGAAAGAATTTGCAGTCCTACTTTCAGTTCTCTGGGTTTAGTGGCTGAGTCCTATAGACATAAAAAAAAAAACAAGAAAGCGTACAGCATCATTACCTTTTCAATCAAGGCCTAGGAACGGGTTCATTAATTCACTATAGGTTTAGGACTATATTGTTCACCTTTGTGCCTCATTACTAAAAGTACAATAATAAAGTATGATTCCTCTGCTATTTACTGGTAACTGGATTTTTCTTTTCACGCAGTATGCACTGAGGGTTTTTTGGGGAGTTATTATAACTGATGCAGACATCCCACTAAAATCCTGCTGCATTCTGCAAGGCCATTCAACACATTTCTGGTAGGAGGAAAACCTTCATTGCAAGCACCCTACACAGGTGATTCCACTCTGACTATTTCACAGATCATATGTCACCAGAAGGGAAAGTTAGCTGCCACTCATTTGTAGTTATTCACCTGATTGTAAAGCAAATGTGCTTACTTACTTGTCAAATAGGAGAATGACTTGCCACAAGCTGGATTGTGAAAGTTGATTTCTTCAAGCACCTAACCACGTCCCTGGCATAGGACACTGGAACATCACTTAAACATGAGATGCTTAATGCCCATGTCATGGTCTAAGCCCAGCCGGCAAGTAAGCCCCACGCAGCCCTTCACTCACTCCTCACTGATGGGATGGGGGAGAGAATGGGAAGTGTAAACGTGAGAAAATTCATGAGTTGAGATAAAGATAGTATAATAGGTAAGGCAAAAGCCGTGTGCACAAGCAAAGCAAAACAAGGAATTCATTCACTACTTCCCATGGGCAGGCAGGTGTTCAGCCATCTCCAGGAAAGCCAGGCTCCATCATGCTTAATGGTTACTTGGGAAGACAAATGCCATCACTCCAAACATCCCTCCTCCCTTCTTCCCCCAGCTTTATATGCTGAACATGTTGTGATGTGGCATAGAATGTCCCTTTGGTCAGTTGGGGTCAGCTGTCCCAGCTGTGTCCCCTCCCAGCTTCTTGTGTAGCCCCCACCCGCTCACTGGTGGGGTGGTGTGAGGAGCAGAAAAGGCCTTGACTGTGTAAGCACTGCTCAGCAACAAAACGCCTGCGCATTATCAATACTTTTTTTCAGCACAAATCCAAAACATAGCCCTTTGCTAGCTACTTTGAAAACAATTAATTTTATCCCAGCCAAAACCAGCACAACCCACTCACTTTTGTTGTAAGTAGGTTTTCTAATGCACAGTGTCCAGTCACCCAACCCTGTAATTTTCAACAGGTCCTCAGTGTCTTTGGAGATCTTCCTTGCATTCTATACCTACAGACTTTGGAAATTTTAATAGCTATACCAATGCTTTGCCTTCTCAACTGACGCTAATTTTATTTTTTTCAAATTATGAACTATATCACCCAGCCAAGAGCACTTGAGTTTCAATTCCGTGCAGAGTGAAACTGCACCTTTAGCTGATAGCTATTTAGCTGCACTATTTAGCTAATAGAAATGCAGAGCGCTTTTTTGTTTGTTTGTTTTGGGTTTTTTTTTTAACCTGAGAATGTGGGAAGCAAAATACAGCAATATTTCCCTTCAAAAAGTGGGGGGTAAATGTTGGGGAGATCAGCAGTCCAGAACTTCAAAGCTATAATTTGATTTTTAGAGGAACAGGGAGTCACTGATTTACGGATTTTAAAAGTTCGGGTTTCCCCCAGATGTTGAGCAAAATCTGGTTTGCCTCCTGTGAAAGACAAAGCAACTGAAAGCAGAAAAGTACTTCCTACTGTGCCACGTGCTAGGGGAGGACCCACTGGTAACAACACATGTAATTTGCCACCTCTGTGAGTGAAGAATGTAATCTAGAATAAAGCAGGAGTCTTCAGTTGCTTTAATCCTTCATCTACAGGTTTGGTTTTCAGTTCGACTGAAATCACTCGTGAACATTACATTTTCTTTTTTTCTCTCCTCAATGAAAATTTACAGCAAGTTGCTTTATTTATCAAAATCAGGATTCTACCATGTTCATCTTAAAGCTGGGCAGTTTACCTAAAGTCTTAAAGTCTTGCAGTAATGTCTTCTCTCTATTGTGCTAACCCTCATACCAATAATTACGATACAGCCTCAAGTATTCATGGTTAATACAACATTTAGTGTAACATTGCATAATTTACCCAGGAAATTATCAAAGACATGAGCTAAGTTGCTCAATTTTTGAAATACATAAATTGACTCTTCAGGCTGATGTAGACAGATGTACAAAAAGACCCACAAAGAGAAATGGATAGCAAAATTGAGGAAATGATAACAAAATTGCTTGCAGAAGCCTTAAGGCATGTAAAAACGCAGGATCCCTGCTGATAGCAGTTGTGGAAATGTGTTTGCAGGCACTAAAACTAACCAAAACAATAAACAGAAGACAACAGTAGAGAAGAGTGGCCTACATCAAGGGCTGAGGAAGCTCTCAGAGCCCTGGTGAGGGAGGAGACCCTCACAGATCTGCGCTAAGAGCTGACCCAAACTGCTCTGACATCTGACCGAGGGAGCCCCCAGCGCCACAGAAACGGACTTTCCAGTTTCTGAAATCTGCATTTACCCCAGGCTACCACAGTGCCAAGGCTGACCATTTGGTGTTTGCAACAGATTAAAACTCTTTGCTGAAAGCAAAAGTGCCTGGCATTCCTGTTATTGAAAGAGAGTTACCCTCAAGGGAGGCAGCAGGCATCCAGACATACCTGAAATAAGGTGCAGTTAGTTTCCAAGCTCTCCAGGGTCAACAATGCAACTACAGCTCTCCTGTTCGCCCCTTCCTAAGGGGTCGATAAGAGAGGGTAGCCAGCGAGGGCATTGCTGCCTTCTTCTGGGGGATAATGAGGAGGAGAAGTGCTAAGGCAGTAATGCTGGAATTGGTGGTGCACGCTACTGCAAGAACTGCGGGCAAGTCATGCAGTGGGCAGGTTCAGAGGAGTCCGGGCACTTGTGAATTGGATATCCTCTAGTCCTCTTTCTTAGTGATGAAATGACTAACCTGCAGGACCATGCTGATTTGAAAAGTTTCACGTAGGTAATCCTGCCATGGTTTACAAAGTCATTCTCAGGCAAGAGCACTGAGGGAGCACTGGAACAGCCTCTACAGAACAATGCGGTATCCAGAGACTAACAGACTCGACCAAATCACATAGCAGGAAAGCAACTCCATACAAAATAAAGCTTAAGATGAGGCCAAGCAAGGAACTTTAATGAGGGTCATATTAAACATGCAAGTGTGTTGATTTATGGACTTCTAGACATCATGAAACATGATATCATCCTTTATTATAGGACTTGATATTGCCTTTTAAAAAACTGTGAATGACATTCTTATGGGAGAAGGCTACTACGCAACAGAAGTCATTCTGATCCTAATTTCATGGACTTCAATTGGTATGGATTGATTTCCTTTCTCCCTCTGTGTATATTTTTACACATATAAATTATCTATATGATATAGATATGTATATTATATAGTATATATATTGTATATATCTAGATATCATCGCACACTGCACATACATCTTTGCACAATGTCCTAAGTTTCTTGACTTGTGTAACCGAGGTCGAAGGCCTCTCACTTGCAGTGGTGCAGCCTTTCACTGGCAGCCCCATGCCCTTCTTCCCAGGCTGCCCTGGAGCCTGTCCTGGGACCACAGGGGCAGGATTTTCCCTTTGTCCTCCCACCGCTCTTCTCTGGGCCTTGCCCCTGCAAGCGTCAGTGGGACCAAGGGTCTTCTCAGAGCTGAGGGGCAGGGGCATATGCCCCACTCCCACCTTCCCCAAAAAAGTAATTTAGAGGTGAAGAGCTGATGCATACCACTGTGACTGGTACCTCCTGCTCCCAGCCCCTGGTAATGTGGTTAACTTAGCTAACACAATTTTATGAAGCAAGCAGCCATTCCCTGTGACTGAACAGGTCGCATATTCATTCCTTTTCCCCTCATTCTCAGGCCCTAAAGGTTCTGTGAACCAAGTAGACAAACCAAACAGATTTCTCCTTCCCCTCCCTACCGGCCTCAAGGTTCCTGGGTGCCAGGCTGACTGCTCCCCTCTTTACTGGCCTTGAAGGTCCCAGGCACCCGGCCCACCAGGTAGTGGTGATGGCCCCACCACAGAACAAGGAGGCATAGCAGCGCACAGAGCACTGTCTATAAAACCAAGCGGTTACAAGGCCTAAGTGGGGAACTTGGACCAGAGCTGCTGCTGGACAAGGAGACCTGTGACCCTCCGGTGGCAGGGATGCCTCCACCACGATCTGCACCCTCTGAGGACTGAGGCAGTGAGCCTCATTCTTTTTTATGTTTTTGAGTCTAGATTATGATTGTTATATTGATACAGCAAACCACGTATTAAAATTTGACCCAAACTGCAGAGTCCAGATGATAAGAAATCATAAGTTAGCATTTAGGTGATTAGAAACTGTAAGTTAAATTGCATTATAAATTCTGTATTATGTTACTTATATATTGTACTACATTGATTTTGCTTGTAGAAATCCTGTGCCATTCTAATCATAACTTCTGTACTATACTAATCCTAATATCTTGCTAAGAAAAATTGCTTTAATTGTAACTATGATTTAACCCTGTCATCATCCAAGCATCCCTAAAAGAACCTGTCTGTCCCCTCAGTGTCAGGTGACAACCACCCACTATGGTCCCTGCTAATAGGTACAGATATATACGTGTATGTACGTGCATGTGTGCACAACTCCTAATTTGAGCAAGGAACGCAGTAAGTCCCCATGCTTTACCTGCTCTCTGCAGTGTCTTTGTTCTTTCCCCTCATTTACCTTTTCTTACAAGTACAGCGCAACACTGGCCTGGAGAAGAGCGCCATGAGTGTCCACAGTCACACCTCATTTCTCACTCACAACAACTCTACTGGGTCTTGCTGGCGTGGAGTTCATTTTCTCCAAAGCAGCCCCTGTGGTGCTGTGTTTTAGACTGGAGACCAGAACAGTGTTGATAACACACCCGTGGCATGGCTACCGGGGAACTTGCACAGCCTCATGGTCTGCTCCGCTTCTCACACTGCCCCCCTGGGGAGCAGGCTGGGGGTGGGCAAGGGGCTGGGAGGGGACACAGCTGGGACAGCAGACCCCAACTGACCAAAGGGGTACCCCTTGTCACATGGTGCCGTGCCCAGCAAGAAAACTTGGGCAGGGGGAGGATTTCACCAAAGTAGCCCCCACTTTGGAGCTGGCTGGGCATTGGTCAGTAGCAGGAGGTGGTGAGTGACTGCTTTTGCACCAATTTTCACCATTGCTTTTGCACCTTTTCTTTTTTCTTCATTTATTAACCTGTCTTCATCTCCACCCACGAGGTGTTCTCACTCCTGCCCTCCCAATCCTCGCCCCCACCCAAGCTGGGCAGGGGCTTGGCTGCCAGCCGGGGTCAGCCACCACACAACAGAACACCCACATTGGCAACAGACACCCGACGAACAACTCGGAGAGGGACTTGCACAGTGAAAACACGCTCAGGTTTCACTCCCAGTAGTCCACACACTGCCTCAGCAACAGGCTCTGAGCTTCTGATGCTTTAAAACCCCTGGCGTCCATGGCAGGAGCTTCCAGAAAGGCTGCAAAATGCAAGTACTTTTACTGAGAAAGGCAAAAATTTGTACTTCCACTGGGGCAGTAGAATAAGGTTTGAAGACAAATATGAGCTAAACCCTCTGACTTCTGCTACGCAATGCGGTACTTTTTCCTTTATTTCAAAATCAAGCTGCTGAGAGAAGAAAGTTTCCCACCAGGCTGAACTCTCATCTCACCTTCAGACCAGAATCCCAGCATGGGCCAGGGACCGTAGAGCGTTAAACACCAAACTCCTCACCGTTGTTTGTTTCCACACCTTGTAATTCTGTCAAAATGGATGGGAATTTCACAGACCTGTTGCAATTCACCTAGAAATCTTCCTAAGCATTTCAAGGGCGCAAACTGCGTCAGACACAGTAAGCTTAAATCTCTACTTTCCTTCTGCTCTTTCCCCCATCTCATCCTGTTAAATACTATTGAGGGGGTTTGCTTACAGCACTGTGAAAAATAACAACTTCAGCTGCTCATAAAGTGTTAACTCAAACTCCCAATGAAATTTAAACATTGTGTCCCTTCTGTCAGACCATAAAAAGCAGGAGAAGGATGATCTTATTATAAAGATGTGCACCAGTCTGGTGTGATTAACAGTTCATCCTTACGTCCAAGGCAGCTGGAGCATGATTTATGAGCAAGGTTTGCATGAGAATCAATGCCTGCATTCTTCCCTATTTGACCCGCGCAGGGTATGGTCTTAAAAAAAAGAAAAAAAAACAGAGTATCAAAACAATAAAACCACAAGCAATCTCTTGGCACAAGTAATTTTCAAATTTTATTTATAATACATGTGTGCACAGTAAAGGCAAACAATTCAGCATCTTGTTTCTAACAAAATCTCATCTATATGTGGTGAGTTGACCTTGTCTTGATGCCAGGTGCCCACCAAGGCCTCTATCACTCCCCTCCTCAGCAGGAGAAGTAGGGGAGAAGATCAGATGGAAAAAACCTCATGGGTGAAGATAAAGCCAGTTGAATAAAGCAAAAGCAAAGGCAGTACAGAAGTAAAGGAAAACAAAAGATTTATTCTCTACTTCCCATAAGCAGGTGATGTCCAGCCACTTCCCAGGAAGCAGGGTTCAGTACATGTAGCAGTTTCTCTCGAAGATAAACATCATAATAACGAATGCACACACCCTCCTTTCTCTTAGCTTTTATTGTTGAGAGATATCATAGGGTATGGAATATACCTTCGGACAGCCTGGCTCAGCTGTCCTGGTTATGTCCCATCCCAAGATCTTGCCCACCCCCAGCCTACTGGTGAGGGGAGAATGTTGGAGAGGCAGCCTTGATGCTGTGCTAGCACTGCTCAGCAGTAGGCAAAACACTGGTGTGTTATCAACACCTTTCTGGCTACTAATACAAAGCACACCACTATGAGGGCTGCTATCAGGAAAATTAACTCCATCTCAGACAGACCAATCTTCACCCCTTTTTCCATACCATTTGTGTCATGCTCTGGTCCCTCATAATTTAATACATATATATATCTTCTAACCATCCTGCTGTATTTAATTCTAATTACTGAACTATCTTACCAACACTTAAAACTTAAACTACGTACTTAAACCATCTTTATACTTAACATACAGATTTATATATTCTCATTGACTATTATACCCTGTCCTTTAACAGATAGATATCACTTTCCTATATCATGGGCTTCCTCTAGTCCTCCAGATGTCCATAAGAATAGGCTATGATTTGGGCCCGATCTGTCAAGGTGGGTGCTCTGGACTGGAGAAGCAGTATGTATGATTCTTCGGCACCAACACCGGCTTGGTTTGGGTCATCATTGCACTCACCTGGTTCTTGCAAAGTTCACTCCTCATAAAGTCAGATCATTCCTGCTACATTACTTCCTACAACATATAACTCACATCACAGATTATTTTTCCCCCAAGGTTAAATCTTCTTGAGGCACACACTGGGTGTCCCCATCCTTCTGCCTTACCCACCAAGTACACCCAGGTCCTTGAGTGAAGACAATCTCATGAATGACTTTGCCTTTTCCCATGGGAGAAGCAATCTACACCACCTTTCTCAGCAACTTCCCTATGTGCACTCTGGGGACCTTATCTCCTGCCACAATATGTAGGGGTTTTGTTTGGGCGGGACCAGAATGGTTAGCAGATCCTCTAGTGTTAACCAGCCAAGTGTCTTCTGCTAAATTTGTCTCCCAGTGCTTCCATGCCCCATTGCCCAATACTCTCAACATAGTCTTTAACAGTCCATTATATGTCTCAGTCTTTCCAGAGGCTTGTGGGTGATAGGGGATGTGATACACCCAGTCAATGCCATGTTTCCTTGTCCAGGAGTTTATAAGGTTATTTTGGAAATGAATCCCATTGTCTTATTCAATTCTTTCTGGGATACCATGTCACCACAAAATTTGCCTTTCAAGGCCTAAAATGGTGTTTCGGGCAGTGGCATCGTTTATAGGGTATGTTTCTAGCCAACCAGTAGTTGCTTCCACCATGGTGAGTATGTAATGCTTGCTTTGGCATGTTCGTGGCAGTGGTCTGATACAGTCAATTTTCCAGGTCTTGCCATATGGAATACCCAGCCACCACCCTCTATTACAGGGAGATTTTACTCATGTGGCTTACGATTGCAGCACGTTTCACATTCATGAGTGACCTGTGTGATAGCCGCCACGGTCAAGTCCACTCCTCGATCACAAGCCCTGTGTGTTGCATCCTTTCCTAGGTGTCGTGATGTTTTGTGGGCCCATCAAGCTACAAATAGCTCACCCTTATGCTCCCAGTCCAGGTCCACCTGATCTGCTTCAATTTTGACAGACTTGTCTACCTGTTCATTGTTTTGATGTTCTTCAGTGGTGCAGTTTTTGGGCATGTGAGCATCTACGTGATGTACCTTTAGAGCCATGTTTTCTACCCGGACAGTGATGTTCTGCCACAGTGCAGCAGCCCAGATGAATTTACCCCTGCACTGCCAATTGGTCCTCTTCCACTGCTATACCCACCCCCATAGGGCATTAGCCACCATCCAGGAGCCAGTATAAAAATAGAGTACTGGCCATTTATCTTGTTCAGCCATCTCTAGCGCTAGTTGGATGCCTTTCAGTACTGGAACTGACTTGGCTAACCTTCTCCTTCAGTGGCTCCAACAACTTGTCATGTGGGACTCCACACAGCAGCTTTCCACTTCTGATGGTTTCCTACCACATGACAGGATCCATCAGTAAACAAAGCATAATGCCTTTCATCTTCTGATAATTCATTACATGGTGGTGCCTCTTGGGCATGAACCACCTCCTCAGGCAACGCTCCAAAATCTCTGCCTTCTGGCCAGTCCATGATCTCTTCCAGGATTCCTGGGTTTCCCCAGTCAAGCTTGTGTGATCAGCACCACCCATTTACTCCATGTAGTGCTGGTTGCATCACGTGTAGAGGGGATGTTTCATTTGAACACTGCGCTCTGCTGCCAAAGGAATTGAAAAAAATTAAAATATAATTGGCATTACCAATTGTAACATACCACTCGGCTGCCTTTGACTCCAGTTCATATTGGAGCTCTAACATGTCTGGTACACTCAGTGGTGGCATCGATTCAGGTCACGATAGCCTTCTGTTAACCTCCACCCTCTGTCAGACTTTTGCACTGGCCATATGGGACTACTAAAAGCTGAGTGAGTCTTGCTGATCACTCCTTGGCTCTCCAGTTGATGAATCAGCTCATGCATGCGAGCCAGGGAGTCCCAGTTTGTGCGAGATTGCTGCCAGTGCCCCATCCTGGTTGCAATCAGCACCTGCCATTCTTCAACTCACAGCAATCCCACAAGAAAGGGATCTTCCAAGAGGCCAGGCAGGGTAGACAGCTGTTTGATCTTCTCTTTGTTCACAGTGACTACATCAAAAGCCTGTCAGTACCTCTTTGGGTCTTTGAGTTACCCTCTCCTGAGGTAGTCTACAACAAGGATACAGGGGGCTTCTGGGCTGGTCACAATGGAATGCTTTTCCCACTTGTTCCCTGTTAAGTTCACCTCAGTCTCCAATACAGACATTCTTGGCATCCTCCTGTCACTCTAGAGATCCAAATGGGTTTGTGCTTCTATATCCTGATGGCACCAGTGTACACTCTGCACCAGTGTCTACCAAAGCTTTATGCTTCTGTGAGTCTGATGTGCCAGGCCATCAAATCCACACAGTCCAGTATTCCCAGCCATCCCTTTCTCCTCCTAGCTAAAGGCAACGACCCTCTATTCCTGTTCCAGCTCAGAGTACTTACTGTCTGATCCTTGCAGTGGGGCTTGCAGTGCCAGACCAGAAGCCCCCTCACCAGAATCAGTTCTTCTATGTCTGAGACACAAGATTCCCTCCTTATGTCTCTACAGCAACTATGCTTCAGCCTTCTTGGGTGGCCCCTCCTTAACAGCTGTCTTCCGTCTCAGTTCACATAGATGGACTTCCAGCTTAAAGGGGGGTTCACCATCCCACTTCCTCATGTCCTCCCGCTGGTCACTCAGGAAGAACCAGAGTGTGCCAGGAGGCATGCACCTGGGGCTCCCTTTCCCTCTGGGACAGGAGACAACTGATTTCTTGGAGCATCCCTGACAGCCAAGGCACTGGCCAATAGGGATGAGGATGTACAGAGATTTTCTTCAAAGTTTTGGAGCCAAGAAGACATTCCCTCCACAGTTGGTGTATCCATATCTGGGCAATACATCGCTGCCAAGCTGTTAGAATTTGACACGAGGGCACTTTGAATCACCTTCCTCCACATGGCCCATGTGCACAGGATATCCTCTGGACCTTTGGAGACCTCATAATTGTCTAGATCACTATAGATGACTTCCAGCACCGCTAATTCTCTCAGGTACTGGATGCCTTCATCTGCTGTAGACCACTTTCCTGGGGAGCTGACATGTTCCTTGAATGGATATCTTGCCCTTACACTTCAGAGGAGCTGTCTCCAGAGACTGCAAATTTCTGCCTCTTTTCCAATTCCTCTCCATTCCGAGGTTTCTAGCAAGGGATCCCAGTGGTTGGGCTTTCTTACCTTCCAGTTTCTTACTGTCAGCCCCATTCTCCCAGCATCAGAGCAGCCAGGCAGCAATCCTCTTACCTGGCTGGAGGCTGTAATCTTTTCATATGTCTCAAAGTTCTGATGAGGTCAGGGACCTCATAGTTTCCACTTCCTTTCTGAATTCTCTCACTCCTTCCTCCAATTTCTTTGTCAAAGGACTGGCTTCTTGAACAAACCTTTCCTCTTCTTCCTCATCCCTTACTAATCGATGATATGAACATGTTGTTTTCCTTGTCCACTGCTTCTTTTCCACTAGCGGGGCAATTACTGTAGTTGTTGTTGTTTGGGTCCCTGCCTCAACCACAGTCTTCTGAGAGTACTGAACTGTGGTGCAATCGGCACAGGGCTAGAAGCTGCTGGGTTTCATTGGAGTAGGCAAGGCACCCTGCTATCAGGTGGCATGTCAGTTTGTCAGGGTTGGTTGCCTGTTCAGGTGTAAAGTCCCAGGTTATGGGAGGTGATAACTGCCCTAGGAACCTGCCCAAATCCTTCCACACACCCTGCTACCCAGGGACTGGCCACTTCAGGGCACATTTCAGTATTGACTCACCCAAAAGTTCTCTTCTCTTACACCAGGATGACACCAGGTTCCACAAACCCCATAATATGCTAATTATTAGTTGTTAAAGTGTTAATTAGTGATATTAAACAGCTCACATAAGGGTGAACAAGGTCCTCGGCAAACTGCATAATCAAACCACATCAATCCCAGGTAGGAAGAGGGAGATGTATTCCCTCATCCTCCCCATAAAATAACTCCCCCAGCACAGTAAGGCCATCAATGCAAGTGCAAAGCACATAGTCATTAGAGAGACCCCACCTGGAGTACTGTGTCTAACTTTGGAGTATTTAGCACACGAAAGACATAGACCTGTTGGAACGGATCCAGCGGAGGGCCACAAAGATGATCAGAGGGCTGGAGCACCTCTCCTGTAAAGACAGGCTGAGAGAGTTGGGGTTGTTCAGCCTGGAGAAATGAGGGCTCCAAGGAGACCTTATAGCGGTCTTCCAGTACCTAAAGGGGTCCTACAGGAAAGATGGGGAGGGACTCTTTATTAGGGAGTGTAGCGATAAGATGAGGGGTAATGGTTTTAAAGAAAAAGAGGGGAAATTTAGATAGATATTAGGAAGAAATTCTTTACTGTGAGGGTGGTGAGGCACTGGAACAGGTTGCCCAGGGAAGCTGTCAATGCCCCATCCCTGGAAGTGTTCAAGGCCAGGCTGGATGGGCTTTGAGCAGCCTGGTCTAGTGGGAGGTGTCCCTGCCTGTGGTAGGGGGCTTGGAACTAGATTATCTTCCAACCCAAACCATTCTATGATTCTATGATTATTTGTATTAAATGCTACAAATAGAAAGCACAGCACTTTGAGGGCTGCTATCAGGAAAATTAACTCCATCTCAGCCAGACCAAATACACTATTAAACAACTGAATTGATGCATTAAAAGTATTGTATACCTTTTGCGTAGTAATAAGGTCTAAATTGTGCTATAATTATGTGGCCAGACTTGGGGTTAACAGCTTAACTGTGAAGTAATATTTTCAAGACAATAGGTTAAGTAATCTTACATTTAAAAAATTGCTTTACCGAATAAAGTGATAAACCACAGGACGGCATGACAAAGTTTGAGGGACATTGTGCTAGCGAGGTCCTTCCATCTGCTCCACGATGTGCTGAGTACACTGGAGCACATCTGAAATGTTTCTGTACTTATGCGCACAGCATGAGGAATAAATGAGAGGAGCTAGAAGCTTTGACCCAGGCCCAGAGCTACATCATCATTGGCATAAGTGAATCTTAGTGGAATGAGTCCTGTGACTGGGCTGCCATGATGGACGGTTGTAGACTCTGCAGGAAGGATAGGCAGGGTAGGCAAGGCGGTGGCAGGGGTTGGATTGTATGGCACTTGCAGTTGGTGATGAAAAGGTTGAGACCCTCTGGGTAAGAATGAAGGGGAAAGCAAATAAAGTGGATGTTGTTGTGAGAGCCTACTATCCACCACTCAGCCAGGATGATGATTTATTCTATAAGGAATTCAGGAATATCGCTAGATCAGCTGCCCTTGTCCTTATGGGTGATTTTAACTTCCCAGATGTCAACTGGCAATATCATACAGTGGACACAAGCAGGTCCAGGAAATTCCTGAAGCACGTTGAAGATAACTTCTTGATGCAGCTACAAAGGGAGCCAACTAGGAAAGATGTCCGCCTAGATTTGTTGTTTGTAAACAGAGAGGGACTCATGGGTGAAGTGGTGATTGATGACTGTCTTGATCACAGTGACCACGTAGTAGCTGAGTTTCAAATGGTTGGTGATAGGTGAAAAACTACCAGCAAAACTTTGACGTTGTATATGGGGGAGCAGAATTTGGGCTGCTGAAGGAGCTAGTTAGTAAGGCCCCCTGGGAGGCTGCTTTTGAAGGTATGGTGGTCCATGAATGCTGGTCATTTTTTAAGAATCCATCTCTTAAGAGCGCAGGTGCAGGCAATTTCAAAGTGTTGGAAGTCAAGCAAGCAGGGCAGATCCAAGACCAGCTTGGGTCTTCTAAACTTGGGGTGGAAAAGGAAAGTGTAATGGACATTGGAAGCAATGACAGGTGACACAGGAGGACTACAGAGATGCTGTTTGCCACTATAGGGGGGAATTTGTGTGGTCAAAGCTTGATTAGAGTTTAATCTGGCCATACTTGAAGGACAACAAAAAGGGTTTTTTAAAATGTTAACAGCAAAAGAGAATCCGAGATAACATTGGTTCGTTACTTGATGAGGGTGGTCACCTTATAAATAGGGATACAGACAAAGTGGAGATGTTTAATGCCACCTTCTCCTCTTCCTTCAGCACCAATGATGGGCCCTGAGATCCCTGGAGCCCTGTGTTGAAAGAGCATGACTGGGGAATGATAAACTCCCAGCTGAATCTGAACTTGTTTGAGACATGCTGCTACAGCTGGCTGTGCATAAGATTCATCCCAGGATGCTGAAAGAGCTGCTTGATGTTATCGTGGGACCTCTCTCCGTTATTTTCAAGAGTCTTGGGAGTCTGGAGAGGTCCCAGTTGACTGGAAGCAGGCAAATGTTCCAATTTTCAAGAAGGGTAAGAAGGAAGACCCTGGTAACTGTAGGCCTGCCAGTCTCACTTCAGTGCCTGGTAAACTATGGAGAAGGTTATATTGGGAATTGTTGAAAAACACTTGAGAGACAACGCAGTCTCTGCTCTTAGCCAGCATGGGTTCATGAGGGGAAAGGCCCTGTTTAATTAATTTAATTTCCTTTTATGAGAAGGTCACACATCTAGTTGACCAAGGGAAGCAAGTAAATGTGGTTTTGTTTTTTTTTATTTTAGCAAAGCATTTGTTACTGTCTCTCATAGTATTCTTCCGGACAAAATATTCAGCAATACAGGTAGACAAGTCCATAATATGATGGATGAACAACTGGCTGACAGTCTGGGCTCCAAGAGTTATAGAAAATGGAGTTACATCAGGCTGGTGGCCAGTCACCAGTGGGTTCCCCAGGGCTCAGTTTTAGGGCCAGTGCTCTTAAATGATTTTAGAAATTATCTGGATGCAGGAATCAAATGTACATTAAGTAAGTTTGCCAATGATACTAAATTAAGAGGAGCTGTGGACTCTCTCGAGGGTAAAAGAGGCCTTACAGAGAGATCTGGATAAACTAGAGAGCTGGGCAATCACCAACTGTATGAAATTTAACAAGAGCAAGCGTGGGATTCTGCACCTGGGATGGGGTAATCTTGGTTATACATACAAATTTGGGGGCTAGAAGCTGGAGAGCAGCCCCACAGAAAGAGATCTGGGGGTTTAGGTTGATGGCAAGTTGAATATGAGTCAACAGTCTGCCCTGGCAACCAAAAGGGCCAACTGTGTCCTGGGTTGCATCAAGCACAGCATAGCTAGGCAGTCAATGGAGGTGATTATCCCACTCTACACTGCACTCTTGTGGCTCCACCTCAAGTACTGTGTGCAGTTCTGGGCACCTCGATATAAGCACATCAGACTATTAGACTGTGTCCAGAGGAGGGCAATCAAGATGGTGAAAGGCCTCGAGGGCAAGACTTATGAAGAGAGGCAGAAGTCACTTGTTTTTTCAGCTTGGAGAAGAGAAGGCTGAGGAGTGACCTTATTGCAGTCTACAGCTTCCCCAAGGTGGGCAGCAGAGGAGGAGGTGCTAATCTCTTTCTGGTGACCAGTAACAAGACACAAGGAAACAGTATGAAGCTGCACCAGGGAAAGTTCAGACTGGACATTAGAATCATAGAATCTTCATGGTTGGAAAGGACCTTTGAGATTATCGAGTCCAACCATACACACACAAAAAAAACCCCAAAACTACAATCTCTGTCATGTTCTTCACTGAGAAATTGGTCTGTCATTGGAACAGGGGAAGTGGTCAGAGCACCAAGCCTGTAAGAGTTCAAGGAGTGTCAGGATGATGCTCTTAGTCATATGGTTAAGTTTTAGATGGTCCAGCAAGGAGGAGGGAGTTGGACTCAATGATCCTTATGGCTCCCTTCCGACTTGAGATATGCTATGATTCTATGATTCTACCTTATGAAGAGAGACGTAGTACATCTCATGTTATTCTATATAAAGGTACAGACACAATTATCAGAAAGACATTCGTTAAAATATAACTATAAAACACCTGCTCTTCCAACCAGGCCCTCCTCTTTCTCCTGCTTCTGTTGTTAATCAATAAAACTGCTGAGATAAATCGGGAGGAAAAAACCTTATTATCTGTAATATTATTATATGAACCTTGGTTTTCTTGTTTGTGTTTGTGTACTTGTCTGTCTGGATGCCTACAACTAAATCAAAAAAGAGGTATTTAAAGAAAAGACCAGGTAGAATGGGTAGGTGAGGAAACACAAGAGGTGGCTGAGATCATAGAAGCATAGTATGGTTTGAGTTGGAAGAGACCTTAAAGATCATCTAGTTCCAACCCCCCTGCCATGGGCAGGGACACCTCCCACTAGACCAGGCTGCTCAAAGCCCCATCCAGCCTGGCCTTGAACACTTCCAGGGATGGGGCATTGACAGCTTCCCTGGGCAACCTGTTCCAGTGCCTCACCACCCTCACAGTAAAGAATTTCTTCCTAATATCTATCTAAATTTCCCCTCTTTCAGTTTATAACTGTTCCCCCTCATCCTATCACTACATTCCCTGATAAAGAGCCCCTCACCATATTTCCTGTAGCACCTTTAGGTACCGGAAGGCCACTGTAAGGTCTCCCCCGGAGCCTTCTCTTCTCCAGGCTGAACAACCCTAACTCTCTCAGCTAGTCCTCATAGGAGAGGTGCTCCAGTAGACCGATCATCTTCATGGCTCTCCTCTGGACCTGCTCGAGCAGGTCCATGTCTTTCTTATGTTGGGGGCCCCAGAGCTGAACTCCAGGTGGGGATCTCACAAGAGTGGAGTAGAGAGAGAGAATTACCTCCCTTGACCTTCTGGCCACACTTCTTTTGATGCAGCCCAGGATGCAATTGGTTTTTTTGGTCTGCGAGCACACATGGCCAGCTCATATTCAGTTTTTCATCCACCAATACCCCAAGTTCTTCTCCGCAGGGCTGGTCTCAATCCACTCATCACCCAGCCTATATCCATGTTTGGGATTGCCTCCACCCAGGCGCAGGACTTTGTACTTGGCCTTGTTGAACTTAATGAGGTTCGCACAGGCGCACCTCTCTAGCCTACCAAGGTCCCTCTGGATTGCATTGCTTCCCTACAGATTATCAGCCACACCACTTAGCTTGGTGTCATCTGCAAACTTGCTGAGGGTGCACTTAATACCGCTGTCCATGTCACCAACAAAGACGTTAAATAATAATCGTCCCAATAGGGACCCCTGAGGGACACCACTCGTCACTGGTTTCCACAAGGAGATCAAGCCGTTGACCACAACTCTTTGAGTGTGACCATCCAGCCAATTCCTTATCCACCAAGTGGTCCACCCATCAAGTCCATGTCTCTCCAATTTAGAGACAAGGATGTTTTGTGAGACAGTATCAAATGCTTTGCGAGTCACTCTTCCCTGGGCCATACGCCTATAATCTCCCCAGGATGTGTATCCCTGCCTCCACATCCTGCATTTTGGTTTTGTGTTTTAGTTTGGCTAAGAGATCATGGCTTCCTGACTTCTTGCACATCATGACTGAAGCTCTGGCACCCTAAGAAAAATGTCTTTAAGTATCTCCCAGCTCTCATTGCTCCTTTATCTCTGGGGGCAGTTTCCCAAGACATCCCCCACACTAGCACCCTGAATAGGCAAAATTTTACCTTTCTGAGGATTAGCGTCCTGATTTTACTTTTTACCTGTCCTGTACCCCTCAAGATTGAGAATTCTACCAAGGCGTGATTGCTGCAGCTGGATCAAAGCAGTTAGAGTGTCAGTACCCCATCAGCCAGAGCTGTCACCGAGACTAATTGCCAGAAAAGCAAAAGGGCTTTGAAAGGGGAGGAAGAAGCTCCCTGGACTGCACTGTGGATAGGAACACTGGCAAGGTGAGAGCACGATGCTCCTCCTGAAACAGAGATCATCACAGCAAGGAGAGAGCCCACATATGCCACACACGGAAGTTTAGGCTGCCATTACAAAACTCCTCAGCTGAAATACTGTCACATGTTTGATGAGGCTGTGCTGTGAACTAGAGCGGGAAATTGGCCCAAGTGTTTATGTTTCTGAGCAGTGTTTCTTCCTTTTTCAAGATGTCTCTAAAGTCAGACCTCTTCCCAGCTCAGGTTTTAGTGCTGCCCAGCAGCCACTGTGGGAGATGGACCTGCTTGGGGAACAAAGAGGCAAAGGAGGGCTGGAGGCTGCTCTGGAGCACCACAGCATGGATAAAGAAATGGTGGGATGGACACTTTCCTTGTATGACTTGGTCTTACATGTTTTGCACTTAGAGTGACTGTGTTTTGTTCTGGAGAAAGTCTGGGCAGGCGGAGGCGAGTCAGTCACTTTAGCATGTCCTCAGGCCCCAGCCCTGGCCGGACCTGCTATCTTCATCCCAGTTGATACACTAGGGGTCATAACACAGAACCTGGGTGGAAACAGGGAAGCCAAGATCCTAAAGCTGCCGGCGCAATGCTGGAGGGGAGTCCTCAGGGAAGAGCCAGCTCAACCAGCAGCCAAGGAGGCAGAAGAAAGGCAGAGAGAAGCGGTTACTTGGAAATCAGCAGTAAATGCTTCTTAGATTATATCATGCCCTAGTTTACCTGTCATTTTCTCCATTCTTTCCACCTCTTCCACTATGTCTTTTTTCTTTTTACTTTCCTTTCTTTGTCTCTTCCCACTTCCTGTTTGGTTTACTTGATTTCCTCCATCTGCCTTGTGCAAAGGATTCCCTCAGCCTATCTGCTGTCCTGCTCCCCCTCCTCAGTCCCAGGCAGCACGTCCAGGTAAAAGGACTCCCTTTATCTTGTAACTCCTTCCAACCCACAGCCTGCAAACCCTTCTGAATTTGTTTCTCACATACTTTCCCATTTTAGCCCATACACATTCTTCAAAGTCTCCTCAGATTTATGAGCTTTTTGACAATGCAACAGCAGGAGAGCTGCCCACTGCCCACACCCAAGTCCCTAAGAGCAGACCCACCCCCTTTCCCCAGCGGTTAGGGCTGTTGCCCACGCAGACGGAAGCAGAAAGCTCAGCAGCTGTAAGCCTGAGATGAAAAGACAATCATTCCTACATTTTCCCCAGTCCTAAAATCAAAGCATGGGCTTTGCTTTGGGTAGTTTCTGAGAGGAATGTGTCACCAAATGCTTTTCTTGCTTTTCATAAATACACCAAATACAGAAACTAGCGTGTTCCGTTTAAAATCAGCTTTACTCCAACAGTGATCTGAACAGCAGCAACTTGTCACAGCCAAACTCCTCCTGGCAGTCTGTGTACTAGAGTAAGCTGAGCAAGTGTCTCACCCACACTTGACCCAACCACAGGAGATGCTGGAGGCCTCCAGCGAACTGAAAGCTGGAAGTGGTGATTCTGTTCTAAACCAGGGACTTCCAGTGGGTAGTGCATCTTCTCTTGCTGTGCAGCAATCAGTGCCAAGCAAGGTGCATGTCAGCTAGACATCTGGGCCGGCAACAGTTTCTGTTCAATCTTGTCATAGCAAAACAAGTGAACTATCAGCTTGAGGACTATTTGTGCATTTCCATTGGGGGAACAATAACACAATTACATTTATCCTCTGCATTTTGACAGTTTCTCCAAAAGAAGGTTAGGATCTTTGCTTGCCGGGCATCGTAACAATATTTACGAGGAACAGGAGAGCTAAACAGTTTCTTGGAGTAGCCTGTTGTAAGCCAGAGTATTGTTGGTAGCTATTGCATTTTTCAGGCACTGCCAGAAGTAGGGCTGAGACCGAGGGTTAGTTGGCCATTCCAGGACAGAACTTCTGCACAGCCTCTTCCTCAGCCGGACGTACCGGGACTTCTGCAAAACCTTCTCAAGAAATATCAAGATGATGACATCCATTTTTTCATCTAGAAGCCGCTGGTGGGCCATGTAGAATGTTGTCTTGAAGCGCCCGCTTTTAATATACTTGTTGGTCAGCACAAAGATGGTCTTTTGCTCAGCTGAATGCTCTGGGAAAGGTTGTCAAAGACGGGCTGTCCTGGGAGCCAGTCCCTTTCTTCCAGGCATAAATTGAACTGTCTGGCTTTTTGATCTTCCAGCCTTTCAACCAGTTCTGTCAGCACCCACTCATTCACAGCCGGATCTCTATTGTCATAGGCGATAAAAGCATCGTAGCAAGCATCTGGTAAAGATAAGCGCCGATAGCCCTTCAACTTGGCGGCGCAGTAATGGTAACTATACCACACATCCCAGAAATAGAGATGACTCGTCACTGCGAACACCATAAAGACGAGGACAGTTGAAGATGACAGAGCATACAGGATCAAATACGAGGTGTCCAGCTCACAGGTGTACAGATCCAAGAAAACCACGCTCCTTCCTTTATGTGCCCCTGGGCCCGCACAGGTCACGTCCGTGGCCAGAAGAGGAATAGTCACTTGAGTCTGATTGATCCACCAAACAAACCACACGGCATCACAATTGCACTTGAAAGGATTGCCGTGCAAAAGCAGCATCCTCAGGTTGTTAATGACGTTTTCAGGGAAGCTGGATTTCTTAATTATTTGGATCTTGTTTGCACTGAGGTCCAAGTATTTCAATTTAAAAGCACCCCTGAGAAAGTATTTGGTTAGTCGTTGAATGCGATTGTTTCGGAGCATCAGTTCTTGGAGCGTTGAAGAGCAATTGGACAGTTCTCGGGGAACAGTAGTCAGAAGGTTATTGCTGAGGTCCAGAGTTACCAGTTTCTTCAGATAGTGGAGGTTTCCCCAGTTGAATCTCTTCATCCGGTTATTGGTTAAGTTGAGGATCTTGAGTTCTGGAGGCATAGCTTGAAAAGCATCTGGAGGGAAAAAACTGAGTGAGTTGAAGGAAATATCCAGTTGTTCCAGGCTGCTCAGATTCTTGAAGAATGACAAGTATCTAGCATTCCCATCCATCCATAAAACATCTAAACGATTTCCTCTGAATTCTAAAACTTGAAGAGACTGGCTTTCCATCCCTGTGTTAGTAGACGTAGAAATCTCATTCTCATTCATCATCAGCTTCTTCAGATGGGACAAGTTTTTCACAAAACTAAGCATGTGAGTTACACCTTCTGCCAAGAAATAATAGTTGTTATTGCTCAGGTCTAGGATTTCTAAAAGTTGTAGCTCTTTGAAAGCAGTTGAGTATAGCAAGTCAATCCTGTTGTTGGAAAAATCCAGATATTTCAATCCAGACAAGTAGGAGAATTCACTTCCATTTAAGGTCTGACTTATTGCGTTACCTGACAAGTTGAGGCATCGGAGGGAACCGAGTCCCTGGAAGTCTGAGGGATTAATGAAAAATATGTTGTTTCTGCTTAAGTCCAGAGTTTCTCCATATTTCAGGCACTCTTCCTTAAGGGAAGATTGGTAGGAAGTAGCCTCTTTGTCTTTGGATCTGCAACTTCGCCCATACACATCATACCTGAAATAGTGCATGTCTTGTAATACTCGCCTGTTGTATTGCTCTCCTGAAATCCGAGGATTAGAGCAAAACCCATGAAAGTTGTTTTCACCTGAAGAAGGAGAAATTTTATTCACTGAGAGGTCGACGAATTTAAGAGCTGGGAATTTCTTGAACACTTTCAAGTCAGCAATTTTAATAAAATTAGTCCCAAGATCCAACACGGTTAGATTTCTAAGACTGAGCAATGGAGCTAGGTTTCTTTCTCTTAGTTCATTAAAGACATAACCCCTGAGCCTTAGGGTTTCCAGGTTAGAGAGGGAGGAAAATGTCTTAGACAGGTTCAAGAACGGAGAATACATCTTCAGTTCAAAATTAAAGGACAGATCAAGCTCAACAAGGCTGGGGATAAACTGCAAAAACTGAGCATCTCCTATCTCCTTTAAGAGGAAATTTTGGGAGAGGTCAAGCTCTTTGAGATTCTTGATGTTTTTAAACCAGCTGCTTGGTATGCTCCGAAGGGAGTTGCTGTGAAGTCTCAAAATTCTTAAACTTTTCAAGGAATAAAAAGCCTTTGAATGAATCTCAATTGTGCCCTTGGGGCAGGGAACACAAGGATACGGAGCGTTATAGCAACGTGGGCAATTACCACTGAGATCAAGAATTTCCAGGTTGTGAAGGGCACTTAAATCCTGTTCTTGAACTACTTGAATCATGTTGTTGTAAATGTACAATTCCTTTAAAGTAGATGACAAATTGGGTGGAATACGAGTTAAGTTGTTAGACTTCAGGGATAGGATTGTTAATTTTTTCAGCTCCAGAAAGGCTGTTTTTTCAATTTCAAATGAAACATTGCACGGGTTACGGTAGTAACAGTTCTGTCCCAGATACAATACTTCTATGTTACCTAGCTCCGACAAGTTGGCTCTTTGGATAGAAAAGATGCTGTTCGCTTCCAGGCTCAGCAAACTTAAAGCAGTAGGAAGGCTGCGGGGTATTTCCAACAGCTGGTTTGCATCCAAATACAATGACTTCAATCTTGTCAGGGCAGCAAAACTGCCATTCTCGATCTTCGGTCTCTCGGTGCATATATTATCTTTGGGTCCCATTCTGACAGGCACACAGTTGCATCTGAAGTCAATCTCTATGAGGCTGTGAAGATGAGCAAAAGATGTTCGATAGATATGAGGGATATGGTTAATGCTCAGGGTAAGGTTTGTAGCATTTGCTGGAATCCCGCTGGGGATTTCGGTGAGACGGCGATCGGTGCAGTCCACTGTCACAGTACTTTCAAAGGCTTTAACATCACAGGGTAAACTTTTGGGAAACCAAGCTCCTGACAGCAGCATTGGAAATAGGAAGAGCAAGGCAAATGGTGATGCATTTGACATCTTTGCATGAGGTACCTAAACATAAGGACATAGAGAAGTATTAACTTAACGCAATGAGAACATGTCATAGGATATCAAATTAAGCATGTACTGAGTCAGACCGAATATATGGCTAACCTGGGGTCCTGAGTCTCATACTAGATAGAAGTGGATAGGCTGGTAGGATTATAAGTTTGGGGAAGGCATATATTGGTATTTCCTCAAATGATTTACTTTCTTATCACTAAGTATTGTAGTAGCAAGATACAGATCACTCTCTAAATAATGAATCATTAAAAAAAATTTACGGAAAAAATGACAAGGTAGGTGATTATGAGCTACATCCCTGTGAATTTTCTTTTTTTGAGGGGAAACAAGCAGTTTTAAACATCCAGCAGATTGCCAATGTATAATAAAGTAAATGAGGAAAGTTAATTTTTCAAAGCATATAAGAGGTAGAGAAAATCTCTAGTCATTTAAAAGCTAGTGTAAATTTTCCAAACCACTCTGACAAGCAGGTGAGTGCCTAATTCAAATTTCACATTATCATAAGGGTTCTGAGAAGCCTAGAATATAATCAATGCATCATTTATGTTGGAAAAGACTTTTAAGATCATTGAGTCCGTCCATTAAACTGACACTGCCAAGTCCACCACCAAATCATGTCCCATAGTGCCACATCTACACGTCTTTTAAATACCTCCAGGGATGGGTACAAAACCACTTCCCTGGGCAGCCTGTTCCAATGCTTGATAGCCCTTTTGGTGATGAAATTTTTCTTAATATCCAACCTAAACCTCCCCTGGAGCAACTTGAGGCCTCAAGTTTCCTCTCATCCTATTGCTTGTTACTTGGGAGTAGAGACCAGCCCCTACCACACTACAACCTCCTTTCAGGTAGTTGTAGAGAGTGATAAGGTCCCTCCTCACCCTCCTTTTCTCCAGGCTAAACAACCCCAGTGCCCTTAGACGCTTCTCATGAGTCTTGTTCTCTAGATCCTTCACCACTTTTGTTGTGCTTCTTTGGACATGCTCCAGCACCTCAGTGTCCCTCCTGTAGTGAGGGGCCCAAAACTGAACACAATATTCAACGTGCGGCCTCACCAGTGCCGAGTACAGGCGGAAGATCGCTTCCCTAGTCTTGCTGGCCACACTGTTTCTGATCAATCCGGGATGCCACAGGCCTGTTTGGCCACCTGGGCACACTGCCGGCTCATATTCAGCTGGCTGTCAACCAACACCCCCAGGTTCTTTTCCACCGGGCAGCTTTCCAGCCACTCTTCCCCAAGCCTGTAACGCTGCATGGGGTTGTTGTGACCCCAGTGCAGGAAACGGCACTAGGCCTTGTTGAACCTCATACTGGTGGCCTCAGCCCATTGACCCAGCCTGTCCACATCCCTCTACAGAGCTGTCCTACCATCAAGCACATCAACGCTTCTGCCCAACTTGGTGTCATCTGCAAATTTACTGAGGGTGCTCCCAAGCCCCTCATCCAGAACATTGAGAAACATAGTAAAGAGAACTGGCCTCAGTACCGAGCCCTGGGGCACACCACCTGTGACTGAACACCAAATGGATTTAACTCCCTTCACCACTACTCTTTGGGCTTGGCCACTCAGACAGTTTTTTACCCAGCAAAGAGTACACCTGTCCAAGGCATCAGCAGACAGTTTCTCCTGGAGAGTGCTGTGGGTAACAGTGTCAAAGGCTTTACTAAAGTTCAGGTGGACAACATCCACAGCCTTGCCTTCATCTGCTAAGTGGCTCATCTTGTCACAGAAGGAGATCAGGTTACTCAAGCAGGACCTGCCTTTCATAAACCCATGCAGGCTGGGCCTGATCACCTGGCAGTCCTGGACGTGCCACATGATGGTACTTGAGATGATCTACTCTGCAACCTTCCCCAGCACCGAGGTCACACTGACAGGCCTGTACTTCCCTGCATGCTCCTTCCGGCCCTTCTTGTGGATGGACGTAACATTTGCTACCCTTCGGTCAACTGGGACCTCACCACATTGCCAGGAGCACTGACAAATGATTGAAAGTGGCTTCATGAGCTTTTCTGTCAGCTGCCTCAGTACTCTTGGGTGGATCCTAACCAGTGCCATAGACTTGTGTGTGTCCAAGTGGTGTAGCAGGTTGCTAACCATGTTTCCTGGGATGATGGGGCTTCATTCCGCTCCCTGACTCTGTCTTCCAGCTCAGCAACCCGGGTACCCCCGATAAGAACAATTGGTCTTGCTATTAAAGACTGAGGCAAAGGAGGCACTTTGTACTGCACCCTTTTCCTCAGGCTTTGTCACTATGTTTTCCCCTGTATCCAATAAAGGATGGAGGTTCTCCTTAGCCCTCCTTTTGTCAATGTATTTATAGAAACATTTTTAATTGTCTTTTACAGCAGTAGCGAAATTGTGTTCTAGTTGGGCCTTGGTCCTTCTAATTTTCTGCCTGCATAGCCTCACAACACAGCTTTGTAGTCCTCCTGAGTACCTGCCCCTTCTTTCAAAGGTCATAAACTCTTTTTTTCCTGAGTTCCAGCAGAAGCGCTCTGTTCAGCCAGGCTGCCCTTCTTCCCTGGTGGCTCATCTTTTGGCATATGGAGATGGCCTACTCGTGTGCCTTGAAGATTTTCTTCTTGAAGAACATCCAGCCTTCTTGGACAACTTTGCCCTTCAGGACTGCCTCCCAAGGGACTCCATCAACCAGGCCCCTAAACAGGCCAAAGTCTGCCCTCTGGAAGTCCAAGGTCGCAGTTCTGCTAACCTCCCTCCTTACTTCTCCGAGAACTGAAAACTCTTTCATTTCATGATCACTATGCCTGAGAGGGCCTCCAAACATTAAATCACCAAGTCTTAATCTGCTCGCAAACAACAAGTCCAGCAGGGCACCTTCCCTAGTTGGCTCACTCACAAGCTGTATCAGGAAGTTATCTTCCACACACTCCAGGAAACTCCTAGACTGGTTCTTCTCCACTGCATTGTATTTCCAGCAGACATCTGGTAAGTTGAAGTCCTCCATAAGGATAAGTCCTAGCGATCATGAGACTTCTCCCAGCTGCTTATAGAATATTTCACCCGCCTCTTCATCCTGGTTGGGTGGTCTATAACAGACTGCCACCATGATAGCTGCCTTGTTAGCCTTCCCCTTGATTCTTATGTGTAAACACTCGACCCTTTCATCACCATCATCAAACTCTAGTCAGTCAAACCCTCCTTCTAATGTACAGGGCTACCCCACCGCCTCTCATTCCTTGCCCATCCTTTCTGAAGAGTTTATAGCCATCCATTGCAGCACTCCAGTTTTGTGGGGCATCCCACCATGTTTCTGTGATTGTAACTATATCACAGTCTTCCAGCTGCACAGTGGCTTCCAATTCCTCCTTTTTGTTGCCTTTGCTGCATGCATTGCTATGAATGTATTTCAGTTGGGCTGTTGATCCTGCCACATTTTCTTGGGGAGAGGCCTTAATTCTTATGTGACTGTTCTGCTTCTGTAGTTTCTAATGCATCAATAACCCTTGCATCTTTTCTGCTGTATGGATCTCCATCCTCTACCAGCACTGAGATAGCTAAGCAGCATTCATTACTGCTCTGACTGGCTTGGCTTTTTACCCTTTTGCATTCAACTTCACAGGTGTCACCCTTATGGACCCCAGTCCTCCAAGCTTGGCAGTTTAAAGCCCATTTCATCAAGTTTGCAAGCCTGATGGCAAAGATTTACTTTGCCTTTTCTAGTCAGGTGGATCCCCTTTCTCCCTAGCAGGTTATAGTCATTAGTGAGTGTCCCATTATCATGAAAGCCACAACCCTGATGAAAGCACCAGCCATGTTGCCAAGTCTAGATTTGTATGATGCATCTTTTCATGCCTGCACCCTTTCCTGTAGCTGTTAAGATAGAGAAAAAGAAAACCTGAGCACCAATCTCTTTACTTTTTCTGATTTCCTGATGTGGAAAAGCTGGGACACAAGAACATATAAAGATTTGCTCAAACAGTATGTGAAACCCCTGTGGAGTGTTGCCTAAGACATTCCTTGGCAGGTGACACAGACTCTGAGATTAATTGAGGCTTCCTGTTGTACACTCTGTTTACTTAGACCACTGTGTCCCTCATAGAACTTTGCATTTCTGCGTTACCATAGATAACAGCGCTAAATCTACCTGTGCATCTGTGTATCTGGAGGGGTGGTCTAGTGACTTAGCAGGGCAGCACATGTGAGAGAAGCCAGATCAAGTCTCACACAGCATCACACTCCTGCTATCTGGATTCAACAGCCAAAAGGAGTCACTCTGTGGATTCCTTCAGTCAGCCTTTTAATACAAAGCTTCAATATGGAAGGAAAAATGTAAAAGTCCACGGCAGACCTTGAATTTAGTGTAACCTGGTACTGTACTCCACCACAGTTTTCCCTCTACCATGATTTCCCTTCCCACTGTCAGGAAGTGCTACGGTGCTCTCTTCATCTGGACTGACCAGGCCATGCCTGGGAACTCACATTTCATTATTTTCAACTCTTGTGAAGACGTTGTTGAGAATTGAAATAACCTTCCTTTGGTTTAGAGAAATGCACTTTGGAAACTCACCCAGACGGAGCCTACGGGGTAAGACAGTTCACCAGTGTCTTCAGTACGGTCTAGCCAATCAACTGAAGAGGGCGATTAACTTTTCTGATTTCCTGATATAGAAGAGCACTTGGATGAAAACGTTGAATAAGAATAACCTGAGTAAGTGGGCAGCCAAGTTGGAGAAGATAAAATGCATTCATTTCCTCCCACCATCCTGGCTTTTTTTTTAGAACTCTTTTTCCTCCACTACTATCAGCAGGGATGTGGGAGGGAGAAGGAAGGGCTCCACCATTGATATTAATCACATGGAAAACTGAAGGTCTTTCTTTGAATGAAAAGGGACATTGCCAAAGAAAAATCTGGATATGCTCTTGTAAATATTGTAAATATGTCCCTTCCTCCTTTCCCAAGGGACACACTATGTTATGCATGTAACAGACTTTACTAGATGAATGAAAAACCAGAGAGTGCCTACCCAAACTGAGTGGCCCGTGGTGCCCCAGCTCCTGCCTATCTCCGTCTCTTCTTTTACCAGACCAACATGCCCCAGGGGCCCGGGTCGTTAACCAAGGCAGGTGCCCATGGAGCATGGCAGAGAGGTGGCAGGGAAACAGCAGAGACTCTCTGTGCTACGGGACATGTCACTCCATCACAGGGATGCCATTTATTTTATCCGTCGGTGTGCACCACAGCAGACCATGAAGTGCCGACCCTCGCCAGCCATGGTCACGGTACCTGCAGCCACCGAGGGAATAGTGACAACCACCAAGGGTCAAACTCCAGCAGCATGCCTTCCTTTAAAAGAAGGAAGGTAAACCTCTGCTGCTGACTGGGGCTCAGGCCACAGATTTCCTGCTCTTGGGGAAACGTTCATCACAACCAACCTTTAAGGATTTGCTAAACCAAAGTAAACCCCTCTGTCCAAGCACTGGAGCAGGACTTGGGCAAGGGGAGACTGCAATCTAGATTGCCACAAACTGTCTGTGTGAACTCATACTTGGCCGCTGCACTCAGGCACTCGATTTTAGGAGCTTACCCAAGTTCCTCAATTCGTTGCCATGAACGTGGGCCACACTGACATTCAAGAGAGAGCGGGAGAGAGAGGCCCCTCTGCAGGCGCTGCTCAGCTCTGAACATGGAGGGAGCTCTGCCTGACTGCACGCCAAACAGGGTCTAACACTGCAGCTTTAGGTGCCCAAAATTAGGTGCAAGGAATCTGGGCCTTAAAGGTCTTCATGAAGATGTTTGTAGGTGCCTTAAGAAGTCAAAAAAGGCTTTTTGAGATGCTTGCCATGTTCAGATTTCGAACTCTCGTGTACTGCAGTATTTTTAGGAACCTAAGTGTTGTTGCAGAGCCAGCCTAGCTCCTGCCATCTTTGTGCTTCGTTTCTTTGTATATCCTTCTGTTTCCCAACACCCTTTTATTGCATTTGCTATTTTAACTGTAAACTGTTACATTCTGGTGCTGCGTCTAACTATTTGCATGCATACCACTTTGTGTCTGTTACAGACACATGCACAAACCCATAAGGATTTGGGCTATTCTTCAAATATTCAGCAACGATACAGCTAGAGGTTTCTGAAGGAAGTTTTTCCCGAGGTGTTCCATATGTATTTTTAAAGGTGAAAGGGGGAATGTTTAGAGAAAAAAGAACATCCCAGAAGTTATAGCAATTAGAAAAGACATTACGGTACTCATTCTGTAGCACACCGGTACAATTAACTGCTAGCCAGTTAGTATTAGCACAAAGAAATGCTTTCCTTTCCTGTCATTACGCATTGCAGCTTCTAACCACAATAGTAAGTTTGGCCATTTAGGAAGCAGAAAAGGAGAATATTTTCTTGAAAGTCTTCCACAACAGTTGCAGTCAAAGAGACCTAAGAGCAAATTTAAAAAGAAAGCTTAACCTACCATTTTCTGTGTGCTTCCAGGTGTGGCAAATTTGTCGCTGGAGGAGACTGTAAATCAGAGCAGAAGACAACAGCATAAAAGAGGTCCCCAGTGTTTCAGCTCAGGCGCAGAGGAGAGCATAACATGACATAGCTCACTCAAGACAACAGCAGTAATCACTACTCTATCACTACTATTCAGCTGGACTGCGACTTGAGAAATAATGAAATGTGAAACAACCGCTTCAAACCACTTCCTCAAACATTTGTACTTAAAATTAAAACAGCAGTACCTCATTACTGCTCCACTCCCCCATAAAAAAAAAACAAGGACTGTTATTTTTTCCCTTTTAAACAAATTCTCAAATTACTCATACATCCATGTGACAAAAGTTTTTGAGTTTTTTTTCCCTTTTGTTCCTCTATGCTGCAGTTTGCTCTCTTCTTTGCTACTTTTGAACACTGTTTTCATTTCATACTGTGTATTTTTCCTAGCTACAGTGTCATACCATGGGGAGCTATAATTAGACCTGCTCCAAGAAAACGAATGTCCAAGCCATGGGGAACCCCAAAGGAGGGAAACTGCAAAATACTGAAAAGAGAGTTTAAGATCAATTAGCTAGAAGACAAACGCATTACATAAGGGTAACATTCACATCAGACAACTAAGATTTGCAGAAGCTCAAGTTCCCTCTTTTCTCCCTCCCCCCTGTTTTAGTGTAAGCTGCGTGAACAGAGAAACAGAAATTGTTACTTGACATTAAAAATATTTTATATTTCAAAGTTTAGTAATTTTACTATTTTGGATCCCTTCCCCAAAGTCCCACTCACTTAACAGACATTTCTTCCAAAAGTGATGATGATGATGATGATGATGATGATGTGTTCATTTCTGCTGCTAAAAGCTTCAAGGACTGTGACAAATAGCTTAAGCTGAATATTTTGTGGAAGAAATGTCTACTAGGTGAATGGGACTTTGGGGAAGGGAACCAAAATAAACCAGTCAAAAAAGGATGGCAGTAAAGACATAGGAAAGCGCATACAAAAAGGTAAAAACTGCATGAGGGAGTGTAGAAGGGACAAAGGTAAAGGTAACATGGATAGACATAAGCTGGTGATAATCAGGCATTTCACGGAACACCATGTCTGTTTGAGAGTTATTTATTTAGAAGTTTCTGTGCTTAGCAGGACAGACTAGTTCAATGGTTAGGCTACTTATTAGGTTGGGCTTTTTTTTCATATCTTGTTTCCCTACATATTTTTCTTTACATTTCAAATAGCAGTTCATAATTTCTCTGACTGTGGCGGAGACGAGGAACTCATTTTGGAAGACTGGAAGCTGAAGAATGAACAGGGAAAGAATTTGCAATCCTACTTTCAGTTCCCTGGGTTTAGTGGCTGAGTCCTATAGACTTAAAAAAAAAGAACAAGAAAGCGTACAGCATCATTACCTTTTCAATCAAGGCCTAGGAACGGGTTCATTAATTCACTATAGGTTTAGGACTATATTTATCATCTTTGGCGCTTGATTACTAAAAGTACTATAATAAAGTATGATTCCTCTGCTATTTACTGGTAACTGGATTTTTCTTTTCACGCAGTATGCACTGAGGGTTTTTTGGGGAGTTATTATAACTGATGCAGACATCTCACTAAAATCCTGCTGCATTCTGCAAGGCCATTCAACACATTTCTGGTAGGAGGAAAACCTTCATTGCAAGCACCCTACACAGGTGATTCCACTCTGACTATTTCACAGATCATATGTCACCAGAAGGGAAAGTTAGCTGCCACTCATTTATAGTTATTCACCTGATTGTAAAGCAAATGTGCTTGCTTACTTACTTGTCAAATAGGAGAATGACTTGCCACAAGCTGGATTGTGAAAGTTGATTTCTTCAAGCACCTAACCACGTCCCTGGCATAGGACACTGGAACATCACTTAAACATGAGATGCTTAATGCCCATGTCATGGTCTAAGCCCAGCCGGCAAGTAAGCCCCACGCAGCCCTTCACTCACTCCTCACTGATGGGATGGGGGAGAGAATGGGAAGTGTAAACGTGAGAAAATTCATGAGCTGAGATAAAGATAGTATAATAGGTAAGGCAAAAGCCGTGTGCACAAGCAAAGCAAAACAAGGAATTCATTCACTACTTCCCATGGGCAGGCAGGTGTTCAGCCATCTCCAGGAAAGCCAGGCTCCATCATGCTTAATGGTTACTTGGGAAGACAAATGCCATCACTCCAAACATCCCTCCTCCCTTCTTCCCCCAGCTTTATATGCTGAACATGTTGTGATGTGGCATAGAATGTCCCTTTGGTCAGTTGAGGTCAGCTGTCCCAGCTGTGTCCCCTCCCAGCTTCTTGTGTAGCCCCCACCCGCTCACTGGTGGCGTGGTATGAGGAGATTTGCCTTCTCAACTGAGGCTGATTTTATTTTTTTCATATTATAAACTGTCTCACCCAGCCAAGAGCACTTGAGTTTCAGTTCCGTGCAGAGTGAAACTGCGACTTTAGCTGAACATTAATAGAAATACAGACTGCTTTTTTGCTTTTTTTTTTTAAGCTAAGAAATGTGGGAAGCAAAATACAGCAATATTTCCCTTCAAAAGGTGGGGGGCAAATGTTGGGGAGATCAGCAGTCCAGAACTTCAAAGCTATAATTTGATTTTTAGAGGAACAGGGAGTCACTGATTTACGGATTTTAAAAGTTTGGGTTTCCCCCAGATGTTGAGCAAAATCTGGTTTGCCTCCTGTGAAAGACAAAGCAACTGAAAGCAGAAAAGTACTTCCTACTGTGCCACGTGCTAGGGGAGGACCCACTGGTAACAACACATGTAATTTGCCACCTCTGTGAGTGAAGAATGTAATCTAGAATAAAGCAGGAGTCTTCAGTTGCTTTAATCCTTCATCTACAGGTTTGGTTTTCAGTTCGACTGAAATCACTCGTGAACATTACATTTTCTTTTTTTCTCTCCTCAATGAAAATTTACAGCAAGTTGCTTTACTTTATTTATCAAAATCAGGATTCTACCATGTTCATCTTAAAGCTGGGCAGTTTACCTAAAGTCTTAAAGTCTTGCAGTAATGTCTTCTCTCTATTGTGCTAACCCTCATACCAATAATTACGATACAGCCTCAAGTATTCATGGTTAATACAACATTTAGTGTAACATTGCATAATTTACCCAGGAAATTATCAAAGACATGAGCTAAGTTGCTCAATTTTTGAAATACATAAATTGACTCTTCAGGCTGATGTAGACAGATGTACAAAAAGACCCACAAAGAGAAATGGATAGCAAAATTGAGGAAATGATAACAAAATTGCTTGCAGAAGCCTCAAGGCATGTAAAAACGCAGGATCCCTGCTGATAGCAGTTGTGGAAATGTGTTTGCAGGCACTAAAACTAGCCAAAACAATAAACAGAAGACAACAGTAGAGAAGAGTGGCCTACATCAAGGGCTGAGGAAGCTCTCAGAGCCCTGGTGAGGGAGGAGACCCTCACAGATCTGCGCTAAGAGCTGACCCGAACTGCTCTGACATCTGACCGAGGGAGCCCCCAGCGCCACAGAAACGGACTTTCCAATTTCTGAAATCTGCATTTACCCCAGGCTACCACAGTGCCAAGGCTGACCATTTGGTGTTTGCAACAGATTATATCCTTTATTGAATTCAGGGCAAACACAGTGACAAAGGCTGAGGAAAAGGATGCATTATGAAGTGCCTCCTTTGCCTCAGTCTTTAATAGCAAGACCAATTGTTCTTATCGGGGGTACCCGGGTTGCTGAGCTGGAAGACAGAGTCAGGGAGCGGAATGAAGCCCCATCATCCCAGGAAACATGGTTAGCAACCTGCTACACCACTTGGACACACACAAGTCTATGGCACTGGTTAGGATCCACCCAAGAGTACTGAGGCAGCTGACAGAAAAGCTCATGAAGCCACTTTCAATCATTTGTCAGTGCTCCTGGCAATGTGGTGAGGTCCCAGTTGACCGAAGGGTAGCAAATGTTACGTCCATCCACAAGAAGGGCCGAAAGGAGCATGCAGGGAAGTACAGGCCTGTCAGTGTGACCTCGGTGCTGGGGAAGGTTGCAGAGCAGATCACCTCAGCCTCCTGAGCTGGAAGATAAGGATGGAGAGCAGAACAACCCACCCATAATCCAGGAGGAAGTAGTCAATGATCTGCTTCTGCACCTAGACACACATAAGTCTATGGGGCCGGATGGGATTCCCCCAAGAGTACTCAGGGAGGTGGCGGGAGGGCTCACCAAGCCGCTCTCCGCCATTTATCAACAACCCTGGTCAACAGGGGAGGTACCAGATGACTGGAGGATGGCTAATGTGATGCCCATCTACAAGAAGGATAGGAAAGAGGATCTGGGGAACTACAGGCCTGTCAGCCTGACCTCGATATCAGGAAAGATCATGGAGAGAATCACTTTGAGTGAGCTCTCACGGCAAGTGTAAGCAGCCAAGGGATCAGGGCCAGCCAGCAGGGGTTTAGGAAAGGGAGGTCCTGCTTAACCAACTTGATCTCTTTCTATGACCATGTGACCCACCTTCTGGACGTGGGGAAGGCTGTGGACGTTGTCTATCTGGACTTTGGTAAGGCCTTTGACACCCTCCCCCACAGCATTCTCCTGGAGAAGCTGGCGAATCATGGCATAAACAAGTGTACTCTTTGCTGGGTAAAAAACTGGCTGGATGGCTGTGCCCAGAGAATTGTGATTAATGGCATGAAATCTTCTTGGTGGCCGGTCACCAGCGGTGTCCCTCAGGGCTCAGTTTTGAGACCAGGTACTTTATCAATGATCTGGATGAGGTGATTGAGTGCACCCTCAGTAAGTTCGCAGATGACACCAAACTAGGTGGGAGTATTGATCTGCTTGAGGGTAGGAAGGCTCTACAGAGGGACCTGGACAGGCTGGATCGATGGGCCAAGCCAATGGTATGAGGTTTAATAGGGCCAAGTGCCGGGTCCTGCATTTTGGTCACAACAACCCCAAGCAACGCTACAGGCTTGGGGAAGAGTGGCTAGAAAGCCGCCCAGCAGAAAAGGACCTGGGGATGCTGGTGGACATGAGCCAGCAGTGTGCCCAGGTAGCCAAGAAGGCCAACAGCATTCTGGCTTGTATCAGGAATAGCGTGGCCAGCAGGAGTAGGGAAGTGATCGTGCCTCTGTACTCGGCACTGGTGAGGCCTCACCTCGAGTACTGTGTTCAGTTCTGGGCCCCTCTGTACAAGAGGGACATCGAAGTGCTGGAGCGTGTCCAGAGGAGAGCTACCAAGCTGGTGAGGGGTCTGGAGACCAAGCCATGTGAGGAGATGCTGAGCAACTGGGCATGTTTAGTTTGGAGAAGAGGAGGCTGAGGGGAGACCTCATTGCCCTCTACAGCTACCTGAAAGGAGGTTGTAGAGATCTGGGTGTTGGCCTCTTCTCCCAGGTGAATAATGACAGGACCAGAGGAAATGGTCTGACGCTGCAGCAGGGGAGGTTTAGATTAGGTATTAGGAAGAATTATTTTACTGAAAGAGTGGTCAGGCACTGGAACAGCCTGCCCAGGGAGGTGGTTGAGTCACCACCCCTAGAGGTATTTAAGAAACATCTAGATTTGGCACTTCAGGGTGTGATCTAGTGGCAGAGATTGTAGGGGGGTTTTTGTGTGTGTATGGTTGGACTCGATGATCTCAAAGGTCCTTTCTAACCATGAAGATTCTATGATTCTATGATTCTGTGATCTCAAGTGCCATCATGTGGCACGTCCAGGACTGCCAGGTGATCAGGCCCAGCCTGCATGGGTTTATGAAAGGCAGGTCCTGCTTGAGTAACCTGATCTCCTTCTGTGACAAGATGAGCCACTTAGCAGATGAAGGCAAGGCTGTGGATGTTGTCCACCTGAACTTTAGTAAAGCCTTTGACACTGTTACCCACAGCATTCTCCAGGAGAAACTGGCTGCTGATGCCTCGGACAGGTGTACTCTTTGCTGGGTAAAAAACTGTCTGAGTGGCCAAGCCCAAAGAGTAGTGGTGAAAGGAGTTAAATCCATTTGGTGTCCAGTCACAGGTGGTGTGCCCCAGGGCTCGGTACTGAGGCCAGTTCTCTTTACTATGTTTCTCAGTGTTCTGGATGAGGGGACTGAGAGCACCCTCAGTAAATTTGCAGACACCAAGTTGGGCAGAAGCGTTGATGTGCTTGATGGTAGGACAGCTCTGTAGAGGGATGTGGACAGGCTGGGTCAATGGGCTGAGGCCACCAGTATGAGGTTCAACAAGGCCTAGTGCCGTTTCCTGCACTGGGGTCACAACAACCCCATGCAGCGTTACAAGCTTGGGGAAGAGTGGCTGGAAAGCTGCCCGGTGGAAAAGAACCTGGGGGTGTTGGTTGACAGCCAGCTGAATATGAGCCGGCAGTGTGCCCAGGTGGCCAAACAGGCCTGTGGCATCCCGGATTGATCAGAAACAGTGTGGCCAGCAAGACTAGGGAAGCGATCTTCCGCCTGTACTCGGCACTGGTGAGGCCGCACGTTGAATATTGTGTTCAGTTTTGGGCCCCTCACTACAGGAGGGACACTGAGGTGCTGGAGCATGTCCAAAGAAGCACAACAAAAGTGGTGAAGGATCTAGAGAACAAGACTCATGAGAAGCGTCTAAGGGCACTGGGGTTGTTTAGCCTGGAGAAAAGGAGGGTGAGGAGGGACCTTATCACTCTCTACAACTACCTGAAAGGAAGTTGTAGCGTGGTGGGGGCTGGTCTCTTTTCCCAAGTAATAAGCAATAAAATGAGAGGAAAGCTCGCTCCCGAGCTCAGTTCCTTGGTCTCCACAATGCCTTTTGTTTTCTTCCCTTCATTTACTATTTCTTACAAGTACAGTATAACACGGGCCTGGAGAAGAATGCCATGAGTGTCCACAGTCACACCTCATTTAGAATCATAGAATTGTTAGGTTTGGAAGGGACCTTAAGGTCATCTAGTTCCAACCCCCCTGCCATGGGCAGGGACACCTCCCACTAGATCCGGTTGCTCAGAGCCCCATCCAGCCTGGCCTTAAAAACTTCCAGGGATGGGGCTTCCACCACCTCTCTGGGCAACCTGTTCCAGTGCCTCACCACCCTCATGGTGAAGAACTTCTTCCTAACGTCCAGTCTGAATCGTCCCATCTCTAGTTTTAATCCATTCCGTCTAGTCCTACCATTACCCGACATCCTAAAAAGACCCTCATCAGCTTTCTTAAGATACTGGTAGGCCACTATAAGGTCTCCTCGGAGCCTTCTTTTCTCCAGACTGAACAACCCCAACTCTCTCAGTCTGTCCTCATAGGAGAGGTGCTCCGGCCCTCTCATCATCCTCGTGGTCCTTCTCTGGACATGTTCCAGCACATCCATATCTCTCTTGTAGTAGGGGCTCCAGAATTGGACGCGGTACTCCAGGTGGGGTCTCATGAGAGTGCAGTAGAGGGGGAGAATCACCTCCCTCGGCCTGCTGGTCACGCTTCTCCTGATGCAGCCCAGGATACGATTGGCTTTCTGGGCTGCTAGTGTGCACTGATGGCTCATGTTGAGCCTCTCGTCCACCAGCACCCCCAAGTCCTTTTCTTCAGGGCTGCTCTCAAGGCAGTCACTGCCCAGCCTATATCGGTGCTTGGGATTGCCCCGACCCAGATGGAGGACCTTGCATTTGGTCTTGTTGAAGTTCATGAAGTCGGCATGGGCCCACCTCTCCAGCCTGTCAAGGTCCCTCTGGATGGCATCCCTTCCCTCCAGCCTGTCAGCCACCCCACACAGCTTGGTGTCATCGGCAAACTTGCTGAGGGTGCACTCTATGCCACTGTCCATGTCACTGACGAAGATGTTAAACAAGACCAGTCCCAGTAGTGATCCTTGAGGGACTCCACTTGCCACTGGCCTCCACTTGGACATGGACCCATTGACAGCCACTCTTTGGGTGCAGCCGTCAAGCCAGTTCTTTATCCACTGAATTGTCAGTCCATCAAACCCATATTTTATCAGCTTGGAGACCAGGATGTCATGCGGGACAGTGTCAAAGGCTTTGCTCAGGTCCAGGTAAAGGCTTTGCTCAGGTCCAGGTAAATGACGTCAGTTCCTCTCCCCTTGTCTATTGATGTTGTGACCTTCTCAGAGAAGGCCACCAGGTTTGTCAGGCACGATTTGCCCTTGGTGAAGCTGTGTTGATTTTACCCAGTCACCTCTTCATTATTCTTCTGCCTCAGCAGCGCCTCCAGGAGGATCTGCTCCATAATCTTACCGGGCACGGAGGTGAGACTGAGTGGCCTATAGTTCCCTGGTTCATCCTTCTTTCTCATTTTGAAAATGGGGATTATGTTTCCCCTTTTCCAGTCAGTGGGGACTTCACCAGACCGCCATGACTTTTGGAATATAATGGAGAGCGGCTTAGCAACCTCATCTGCCAGTTCCTTCAGTACCCGTGGGTGTATCCCATTGGGTCCCATGGACTTCTGCACTTTCAGTTTCATCAGATGGTCACGAACCTGATCTTCACTTACGATGGGCAGTTCTGTCCAGCCCCTGCCATTGTCTTTTGTGGCTCCGGGAGTGTGGCTGGAGCCCTTGCCAGTGAAGACTGAGGAAAAGAAGTCGTTGAGAACCTCAGCCTTCTCCATGTCACTTGTCACCAGCTCCCCCGTTTCCTTTCTGAGAGGGCCCACACCCTCCCTAGTCTTCTTCTTACCATTAATGTACCTATAGAAATTTTTGCTGTTTCCCTTTTGATCTCCTTGGCTAGATTTAATTCTAACTAACTGAGCTTTCTTACTCACAACAACTCTACTGGGTCTGGCTGGGCATTCATTTTCTCCACAGCAGACCCTGTGGTGCTGTGTTTTAGACTGGAGACCAGAACAGTGTTGATAACACACCCGTGGCATGGCTACCGGGGAACTTGCACAGCCTCATGGTCTTCTCTGCTTCTCATACTGCCCCCCTGGGGAGCAGGCTGGGGGTGGGCAAGGGGCTGGGAGTGGACACAGCTGGGACAGCAGACCCCAACTGACCAAAGGGGTACCCCTTGTCACATGGTGCCGTGCCCAGCAAGAAAATTTGGGCAGGGGGAGGATTTCACCAAAGTAGCCCCCACTTTGGAGCTGGCTGGGCATTATTCAGTAGCAGGAGGTGGTGAGTGACTGCTTTTGCACCAATTTTCACCATTGCTTTTGCACCTTTTTTTTTTTCTTCATTTATTAACCTGTCTTCATCTCCACCCACGAGGTGTTCTCACTCCTGCCCTCCCAATCCTCGCCCCCACCCAAGCTGGGCAGGGGCTTGGCTGCCAGCCGGGGTCAGCCACCACACAACAGAACACCCACATTGGCAACAGACACCCGACGAACAACTCGGAGAGGGACTTGCACAGTGAAAACACGCTCAGGTTTCACTCCCAGTAGTCCACACACTGCCTCAGCAACAGGCTCTGAGCTTCTGATGCTTTAAAACCCCTGGCGTCCATGGCAGGAGCTTCCAGAAAAGCTGCAAAATGCAAGTACTTTTACTGAGAAAGGCAAAAATTTGTACTTCCACTGGGGCAGTAGAATAAGTTTTGGAGACAAATATGAGATAAACCCTCTGACTTCTGCTACGCAATGCGGTACTTTTTCCTTTATTTCAAAATCAAGCTGCTGAGAGAAGAAAGTTTCCCACCAGGCTGAACTCTCATCTCACCTTCAGACCAGAATCCCAGCATGGGCCAGGGACCGTAGAGCGTTAAACACCAAACTCCTCACCGTTGTTTGTTTCCACACCTTGTAATTCTGTCAAAATGGATGGGAATTTCACAGACCTGTTGCAATTCACCTAGAAATCTTCCTAAGCATTTCAAGGGCGCAAACTGCGTCAGACACAGTAAGCTTAAATCTGTACTTTCCTTCTGCTCTTTCCCCCATCTCATCCTGTTAAATACTATTGAGGGGGTTTGCTTACAGCACTGTGAAAAATAACAACTTCAGCTGCTCATAAAGTGTTAACTCAAACTCCCAATGAAATTTAAACATTGTGTCCCTTCTGTCAGACCATAAAAAGCAGGAGAAGGATGATCTTATTATAAAGATGTGCACCAGTCTGGTGTGATTAACAGTTCATCCTTACGTCCAAGGCAGCTGGAGCATGATTTATGAGCAAGGTTTGCATGAGAATCAATGCCTGCATTCTTCCCTATTTGACCCGCGCAGGGTATGGTCTTAAAAAAAAGAAAAAAAAACAGAGTATCAAAATAATAAAACCACAAGCAATCTCTTGGCACAAGTAATTTCCAAGTTTTATTTATAATACGTGTGTGCACAGTAAAGGCAAACAATTCAGCATCTTGTTTCTAAAAAAGATCTCATCTATAAAGCAACTGAATTATTACCATGCATTAAGAGTATTTTATACCTTTTGCATAGTAATGAGGTCTAAACATTGGTATAATTATGTGGCCATAGACTTAGGGTTAAGAACTTAACTGTGAAGTAATATTTTCAGGACAACAGGTTACATAATCTTACATTTAAAAACTGCTTTACCAAATAAAATAATAATGTAAATTATTTTCCTTTGTTTATAAAGTATTTTTGAAAATTAACCTGTAATGAGGAATTCCGCCGAGAACTGGTCGCTGAATTGAATTCTCATCACAATATCTTACATGTCTGTTTTTGTATTCATAACTGAAAGTAGTACAGGCGAAATTCTGTATTACTCATCTTAATATAGAAAAAAAGAAACACACAGAATAAATAGAAAATTACTGGAAAATCTGTAAAGACAAAATAGATTTATTCTCAGAGAAACCAAAAGAATAGTCTGTCTGAGGACTGTCTTAAATGGAATGGAAAAATCCATTTTATAATACAGCATTTTTTCAATATACATATATGCCAGAATAAGCAAGGTAGGATGAAATAAGGCTATTTTTTATGTAGCTCCACAGTAAAGAAGCATCTCTCAAGCATGGCAAATGTTTTTGTAATTAACAACTGCGTTTTCCCATGATCTAAGTGCAGGAACATTATCTTAATACTCATAAAGTTTTCCTTTCTAGCAGGAAGACTGAAAACACTCCACAGAAGGATTCAAAGACCTAAAATTACAATGTTAGATTTGGGGATTTCCACACTACCCCCGACTCCCAACCTGTTTTTATAATGATTTTAATTCTCTAATGTTAAAGTATTCAAGACTAGTGAGTGTACCATAGTTCTCTGGCTGTACAGTAAAGTACTGCAATACTTTGGAGTAGAAACATGAAGCTCTATTGACTGTGCAGTTTTAAAAATAAAAAAAAAAAAAAACCAAGCAGACACCAAAAAGTATTTTCAGATACTTTTAAAATCAAGTAACTGGGGATAGAGACCAACTTGTATAAATACGTGTGTTTAAATTTGCTGTTTGGAATTTGCATAGTGAAACATTACAATATTAACAGGAAAACTGCTATGAAATGATTCATATGATCACAATCAAGCAATGTCAAAAGTGAAAATTAAATTTAAACCAAACTGCTCGTGATTAAAGATTGCTCCTTATTGTTGAAACACATGAAATGAATCATGCTGGGAATACCGAAACATTAATTTTACAACTGAAGACAATAACTGCACAGAATAGATGTTAAGCAAACGATTTAATGTAATGAGGGCTTTACAAAAGAAAACAGCAGCCACATGTTCTTTTTTCCACAAGATACATGAAGTGCATAGAACACAATTAATACTATGGATGTGTCAACAGTTCCTCAAAATTAACATGAAGTTTACATTCTGTTAGGGCTCACTATTCATGGTAGTTAAACATAACAAAACAAAAGACAACCGCTGCTTGCTTGACCGATTAATAGATACAAGATACCCGAGCTTGCAGCATTTAGCTTAACACAGAAAGTGATCTTATATGAATACATCCCATTAAGTTCTACGAACAGACAGTTAGTAGTTCTGTAAGGAAAAATGGATCCGAAGCAGCAGTTTAGCAGAAAGTGAGGATGGGTGCAGAAAAGAGAAGTTACACAAGACAAGACTTCCAGACTGTCAAGGGAATTCATCAAGTTTTGCCATACAGACATTTATTGCCCATTTACAAAGAACAAATGGTAATTACAAGACAAATATAGCAATTAAACATACAAGCTCTAGACTTGTAAAAAGACGCTAACTTCTTGTGGTTGAGATGCATTGTTAAAAACAACAGTGCTAGCTGAAGGGACCATTGCAAAGATGCAACGTAACTTCCCGCAGTTACAAGGGGACGTGACTGAACAGGTAAGACACAGATTCACCATTGTGTGTTCTTCGAATTGCCTCAGCCAGGATCATGGAAATGTCGATAAACTGAAAGAAAAAAAAAAAATCAAGAAGAGAATTTTTATGGGATACCAAGAACAATCAACTATACAGTTTATAAACACATATACAAACATTCAATTTATCATTGTGCTCTCTTACCTCTTCTAGGAATTAAAATAACATTAAAGCATTAGGTACTTAACATAAGAACTGCATTAATACAAAGTACGAACTCAAAAAATTCAACAAGAAAGCATCGAATAAGATCGCTGCACAGGCGTACTGCTGAAGAATTCTGGCACAGGGCATGCTGTCAAAAAGAAATTATTCTAACCATCAGATGGCAGTGTCTACTTGACACAAACACAGTTTAAGGGAAGCACACCTTTTAAGTGCTTGACTTGTTTCAATAAATACCAAGTAAATTTTAAGCTTTTTAAAATTCAATGTTGCATTACAAAAAAAAATCTTTTAGCATTTCCTCTACACTGTACAAAACTCCAGAAGGGACACATGACTTCCCAGAACAACCTCACGTAAAAACTACTGATGTAAGTCAGCTTCATATTCTCACTTTGGTTTTTGGAAAGAAATATGTCATTATTATGTCAACATTGTTATCTTGAGCATTTTCATTAGTGTGTTTTCAAAAGAAAAAAAAAGAAGTCATCACCTAAGGTTTCTGTGGCATCCACAATAAGATAACTAACTTAAGTTCCTACATACAAATATTGTATGATTAATATTGACTAAAAAACCACCCCAGTTTTAAGGTTACCGCTTTCAGTCAGGCATACTCAAATCTGTTGCAAATACCAAATATCTTGCAACATATTGTGCTACCTGAAGCTCCTTAAAACAGTTCTTTGGCATGTTTTAGCAAGATGTTCTGCAAACAGCAAAGCTGCACAAGACCATTATTTTCTTCTCAAGGCACAAATTCTAGCATCAGTGAACAGTAAAATAGAAATCCAGAGTTTAAACAGATGACACAAACCCGCCACTGTACCTGGATTTTTGGGCAGTGTTTCATTTTCTCTTCTTGGGGGATTGTATTAGTTACCACAACAGCCTCAAATGCTGCATTATTAATCCGAGAAATAGCAGGACCAGAAAAGATGCCATGAGTTAGAATGGCATAAACTTTAGTAGCTCCAGCAGATATTAACCTGTAGAAAACAAAGGAAAAGTATACTGTGATGCACGTTTACATACGTGGCTATAGACAGAGCCAGGTAGAAATCTCTAAAATACATTTTACACATAAATTCCTCCTGGAAGCTAAAGAAAAATACAAATATCTACAAAATAATCCAGAAATTTTTCAGGTTATACGAATAAGTCTCACAAAAAATTAATAAATAACTGCTGATGAAATAAAAAATGTTCTTCTCAGTAGCAGTGATACTAGTCTAAAATGCTGCACTTTTGACCATATCAGCACAGCATATAATTGAATTCCAGTACAAGCTCTCTATTTAATGAGGCAAAAATGAAGTAGGTTGGATGGCAGTATTCACAATCCTATTGTGCCTCCATTATTGTCCACCTTTATTTTCATTTACAATTCAAACTCTTTTGCTTAGAAAGAGTTTCGAGGAAGAAGAAATGTTAACGATTTAAAGCCTAGCTTACTGCAAGATTGTGGGAAGACATGCTGCTGATCTAAGCACACAGTGAAATGATGCAGCACAGGAGGAAAAAAAAAAAAAAGAAGTATAAATCAAAGAACTAGAACACCTTGTGAATGAGTCAGAATCTCTTAATTTGGTTTTAACACTCGGCTATGTCCTAGCTGCTTGTCTAGTCTTACAAAGGGAGGCCCTGAAGAGTGGTATTTTATCAGATCATAGCGTAAGCACAGTAAAATAGGGAAAAAAAGACAAAAACCACAGAAACATCATCTCATTTTGAATGACTAAACAGAATCAAAGTTTTCTGGTCATTTTCAGCATTATATTTAGTAGCTGCATCCTACAAGGAGAATGCACAGGGTGAATGTGTACCAAGTGTGTGTACTTAAGTTTGTACTTAAACAAGTCGACCTGCCGTATCTGGAAATCCATTTCTTAGTTCATCTGCTTGGTATCCATCTAGGTTGCTGAGATAAGAGGCTTAAAGTATTTTGGTGTGCAAGTCTAATTAAGCACAAAGTACATCTCACATAGATTTGGCATTAACAAAAAGCACTACTTCACACCAAGAACAGGCTATAAGACAGCATTACTCCAGCAAAAGCATCTTTCTTATAAACACTGCAGAAACATTGATGGTTTCTGATGGTTTTAGACTTTCCTTTATAGAAATCTACTGTAGGTAAATAGCGAGCTGGAGGCTCGTCTCTTCTCCCTAGTAACAAGCAATAGGATGAGAGGAAACGACCTCAAGTTGTGCCAGGGAAGTTTAGATTGGATATTAGGAAAAATTTCTTCACCAAAAAGGTTGTCAAGCAAGCGAACAGGCTGCCCAGGAAAGTGTTTGAGTCACCATCCCTGGGGGTATTTAAAAGATGTGTAGGTGTGGCACTTAGGGACATGGTTTAGTGGTGGACTTGGTAGTGTTAGGTTAAGAGTTGGACTTGATGATCTTAAACGTCTTTTCCAACCTAAATGATTCTATGATTCAAAATAGAGTCAGACAGGAAGTACCACATGGACCCTTTTTGGATACAAGAGTATTTGATACTGTCATAGTATCTACAAATATATTGGACAGGAATATAAATTCAAAATGCTCTTAACTGAGACATATTAGCTTTAGAGAGGTTTACATCCAAGAGTAGCAATGCTACAGTAAATGTTCAGCAACATCAATTTAAAATATTCCCCTGTCTTGCTCCTCAGCAGTTCCTTCCCGCTTTCAGTATGTGCTATTTACAGTCATATGGGGGTGGGCTTTGCTATACACAATACCAAAATACAAGATCTTCAAATGGAAGATTTTAAACCTCAAGTTTTAAATCCAAGTTTAGATTGCAGCCCTTGACCTCCCAAGCCAAAGTTGGTAGCACATATCTGGATATGAATGGAGCACTTTAGTATTACTTAACTGTAATACCTCACATTTGGTCTTAATGAATTTCAGTCCATTTCTCCAATTTGTCAACATGATTGGAAGCTAGAGTTACTGCCGTACATCTTGAGTTGTGAAATTACAGCAATAGGAAGAATTAATCATTTGAGGAAACAGCAGGTTTTTTAAAAAGCTACAGACATTACCAAGTTCAGTGCAGTCAACAACACCAACTTATGTGGAAAAAAAACCATACTGCTACCCTGAAATATACCAGCATAAAGCCAGCTGCAAAACCATAAAGTAATCCTTTCTACTTAGCACTGCTAAGGCCTCAGTTAAGAAAGTGGGTCTACATTCACATGCTCCACTTCAAGAAGTGGACTGACTGGAAAGAACCCGGAGGGCATCAACAACAGGGCAGAAGTCTAGAAACCATGTGGAAGGACTGAACAAACTGAAGTTACTTAGTCTAGAGGGGAATGAGAACACTCTTCAACTAACTTCCTGACAAAACACAGGAAAACTTATTCTTACCTCCACAGATGAAAAGGACAAGTAGTTTTAGACTAAAAATGTACATTGGAGATTAATATTAAACACGCATTGAAACACTAGGGAGAAAATACTTTCCAATATTAAATCTAGTAAAGCTTTGTGAAAGCTTGTCTAAGGACAGTGGAAAGGCTCCATGATGAGGTTTAAGAAGAGAATGATTTTCTAACTGTTGTTCTGCCTTGGAACTAAAAAAATACACTAGATGGCCCAAGTCCCTTCCAAGTTATATGATTTTTTTATTTATTCTTTCCTCTTTCTAAATACTGATAATATATCTCTGCAAATATTTGCTCAATTCCACGTTCTAAAGAAGGACACAGCTCGATCACGGGACCATGACCTATAGACTCAAAGATCAGAGTGACTTCATGCTACAGAGGTCAGGTTGGGTTATAAGCACGCAGGACACAGCAACTGTGTTCATCACCTATCTGCAGGTTACAGTACAGGGAGACAGGGGGCCGGTTCATAATAATACTTACTTGTCTGCTGCATGACATATTGTGCCACATGTGTCAGCCATGTCATCAACAAGAATTGCTACTCTGTCTTTCACGTCACCAACCAAGACCATTCTGTCCACTTCATTTGCCTTCTTTCTCTCCTTATGAATGAGAGCAAATTCCACATTCAGTCTGTCAGCAATTGAAGTAACCCTGTTACAGGAAGAAATAAAACACAGTTAGAAGACTATTTTAAAAGAACAAGCAGAGGCATGCACGTGTATTTTTCATAAAACACAGTTTTATGTTTCCTTACTTTCAAATTACTGCAGCACAAACTTTTGCTAGTAATGACACAGGTTAGAAACAATCTTAATTCACTGCTAATGGACACAACCAGAGAGTCTCAAGCTATACTCCAGAAGCAGATTTTTTTTTTTTAAATTTAATTAACTTTTTTTTCTGTCATTAAGTGATTGGCCTTGAAAAAATTTCAGCAATTCACAAGCTTTTATTAAGCTGCTGCAATACCTAGTCGCACTAGATAATTTAAAGTAGAGGTAGCCTCAATTCTAAGCCTACAGCAGCACGCACTTTAACATCCTAACTGATAATATCAATGCAGAAATGTGAAAACAAACCAATGGAAAAAACCAAACAAGTTAATAGTGATTAATAATTCTTTTAGCACTACTTGACTAGTAATCAAGTAGCTTACTTCATTAGCAATTCCCTTAGCAATACATCTGCTTGACAAAGAACTTTTAAAACTATTCAGGGTGACCTCTGGTGGCCAGACAAACCTCCAATAACAAACTTAATTTGTTACAGACTTCTGATTGCTTTCTTCAGGTTTGGGGTTTTTTTTATATATATCAGAACTGGAAGGTATAAAGACACAGGAATAAACATCTTTCCTATGCCAGTTCAATCTTGTAGTCTGTCTTTTAGAATACCTTTAGAATGTTGTTAACAAGGTTATTAAATGCACAGTTAATAGAGAATACAGTTTTGTTTCTTTACCACTTAGATACGAAGGATTTGTTCATTACTGCATTTCAACAACTGGGTGATAAACAAAAACCCCAAAGGTTTTGGCATTTTTTTTGAACAATAGTATAATTTCATAGCGAGTCTCAATACCTCAGAGGCATTAAGATATCAATAGAATTTGCATGCCTTATTTCAGTCACAAAAATTAATAAGCTGGGAAAAAAACAAGCCAGTGATAAGAAGCAAAAAAAAAGAAGTCAGACATTTGAAATAAGTGCAAGAGAATGGTTGGTTTTTTTTTTTTTAATTTCTTTAACATTTACAGATACAAATTTTAAAGACAAACTTTCTTCACATTCTATTCACTTTTCATTAACTCAGGTATTATTTTGAAGGTCTACACGTTTTAAATGGAAAGACCAAACCATTTTCTTTACATTATATTACTGGAGGTGAAGGAGAAGCTGTGAAAAGCAACATCTTTCCTACTACAACTTCTTGGTTGCATTACAACAGAAAGGTATCAAAAATAAGCTGTATCTACCTACAGTGGTCCTCAAGAAATAAACTCTCATGATCAACTTGATCATATACAAATATTTGTTAGGGGGGAAAAGAATGCTGTCTTCTGACTTGAATTCTAAAGAAAGGCTGTTTTTTTTTTTTAAAAAAAACCAACAACTGTGAAAACAACAGTATTTAGATAGGAACAAGCAAAATTGACTGAGTCATCTGAATTTTAGCATGCTTTCTATAGTTTATATTCTTCAGATCTTTAACTTGATTAATCTACACAGAAACAACTCCTGAGTTCTAATCAGTCTTATTTCCCTATTAATTATTGGAACATGAACACTCACAACAGACACAAGGACTTAAATTAAAATCGAATTATGACAGTCTTTCACATTTTTCCCCATACTACCTTCCAAACATTTAAATTGCTGTGGGCTTACAGGGTTCTTACTTCATTTGTCTTTGTTCCCACTGAATTTTGTAGCAGCAGCATGACCAAGAAAACTGAGAATAAGCATTTCACCTCAACGGCATGCTTTATCACCTTGCCAGTTGGCGTGTTTCTGTGCTTTTACATTAGTTTATACTCCATAGATAGCAAATATAAGTCTGCTAAACGAGTATCACATGCTGCGAATGAAGAAACACTCCAATGAACTAACTTTTCTGTTTTCACCTTTTGCCACTGAAAATAAAACTTCACTTCCTTTTTTTCCAGTATTTACAGTGTACAACTTTGGGTCAATAGGTTTACAGCTGGAATGGAATAACATAAAGAAAAAAGAAACACGACTCAAGCAAGCTCTTACCTAAATGCCAGCAGGTACAGCGGGGATAGGCCATATGCTTTGACAGAGAAGGGAAACTTAGGCAATTCCAGAGCGAAGCAGGAAGAGGTGCAGCAACTGGACTAAAGAAGCAAGCAGCAGGAAAAATCTCTTCCCTCCTGCGGAGGGATTCAGCTAATGAGGCCATATCCAGGGAGAGAGAAAAAGATATTCTTTAGAGTATAGAAAGCTCCTGAATGTTTTCAAGCATGAACAACATTGAAAGAACTATTCTGTTTTAACAATGCAGTTGGATTCATCAGTGACGTACCCTATATCTTGCACAATTCATAGAGGAAAGAGAAGACTAGGCAAACTAGTTCATTAACCACTAACTATATGAAAAACCAAGAGTTTTAGGCTTGTATAGTACCTTTTTGCACCACCTGCATCAGGTGAGACTATGATACAGTTTCTCCACTCCAAAATGTTCTCTTTAATCCACTGCAGCACTGCAGGTTCTGCGTACAGGTTATCTACTGGAATGTCAAAGAAACCCTAATCCAAAAGAGAAAAAGAGTTTCATCAGTGTATGTTGATGTGTTGCCTGGAACAAAGACACAAGGAAAGAATCAAGCTTTTCATATATGGTAGAAATTTATTAGTATTTTACACTAGCCTAATTCTGCCCTCTGATATTCATATCAAATGCAGCAGAAATTGGGCAAATATTAAGGTCTCTAAAAATCTCACCCAAGAGTAGTGAAATAAAAAACATCTGTTCTCAAATGATATAAAATTCAGAAAAGATCACCTTCAGGCATTCAAGTAAATTTATGCTTGTGAAAAGCTCTCAAAAAAATAATGCAGTAATACTCAACTTCCATAAATTTCAACTGTTTGACATTAACAGTAGTATTTCAATATGGGGAAGATTCAAGTTAGTATTGCTTGAACAACAGAAACGGAATTTTTCTTTTTCTGTAATTTGTAATGACAAGAAATCTGTGTTAGACCACACATGAAACTGCTTTCTATTTGCATGACAGTCATCTGGCGTAATAGGAAATTCCGATTAAACAGCATACCAGAAATGGAAGAGAAGGTATTTTCTAGAAAAAACCAAGGTATCTTGAAAAGAGGTATACATGAAAATGACGAATTATGACTGCTCTGTCTGAGTAAAGAGTTTTGTGATTTGCTGGATTCAGCAGTAAGCCAGCTAGGGGTTGCCAGCCTCCATCTCCACGTCTCTTAAGAGAATATTGTCCCCTTGACTGTAACAACAAAACTCTACCTAGGGCAATACTATAATCTCTGATCTGGGCAAGATTAAAAGAACTTGCCCCAACCAGTATATTTTATGTTCTGGGTGTTCTTACACTAGACTTGGCAAATTCCACAGAAGACTCCAATGCATAAGTGTTCAAAGTCAAAATCACACCATAAAATCAATGCCAGTCTCTTTCAGAAAGGGAATTTAATTAGAAACTGGTAGTGAGACTTTCTCTGAACCCTGAGAATTATTACACTTCTGTACATAGCCTTTCAAAACAATGAGAAAAAAAAAACCAGAGAATTAATATTAGCCTTTCACATTAATTCAGTAGATCCCCTAGTCACAGTTAGTAAGAACCGAGAGTTACCTGGATCTGAGAGGCGTGCAAGTCCATGGTGATGATGTGGTCAGCCCCTGCAACTGACAGCATGTTGGCAACAAGTTTTGCAGAGATTGGAGCACGACTCTGAGGAATGAAGCACAAGTGTTTAAATTTTAAGAAGATTTCAATGAGATGCAAGGAGTCAGAAAATTAGCTAATTCTCTTGACTTTTCCTTTAGAATATTTGGAATCTAGATATGAAGAGCTCCAGAACTTTAGCCAAACTAGCCTGTCAATAGCTAATCTTGCTACTAGGGTTTTGAAACTCAGCAAAACATTTAGGAATATCTAAATCAGTTTGCACAGTCTGCCTAATCATATGTTGTGGTAATTAGGCTGACTAACAAGCAGATAAAATTGGGATATAATTTTCCAGTTCTTCTATTTAAAACTTTCAGTTAGCTTTTCTATTGCAGAAAGACAATCTCCATTTCTCTAAGCCACTACCCTACATTAACATCCAACTCTCAAGCAGCTATCCTGTTCTAAAAAACATTGCCAAAAAAAAAACAGATTTAAGGCAGAGTGAACCTGACTTTTGAAGACCAAAGTTATTATCAGGCATTTCTTCATGATACTGTATAGCTTGTAACAGATCCATGTCAGCAGGGATCTTCTACCCTGGCCTATTTATTTATTCTTTTTTGCTAATTCTGGCTTAATTGTTGGATGCAATTAAGAGTCTGGAATTCCCAAAAGGGACAGAAGGCCTGGGGAAAAAAAAACCAAACAAAAAAACCCAGAAGCATAGAGAACAAAAGAAGAGTAAAAATCTCATTATCTAATTAGAAAAGTTAATGCAATGTCAAAAGCTTTTTAAAAGTGACAAGGATGCAGAACAAACAGCAATATAAAAAAGAGAAGATGGAAAATAATGACTGGAAGGTACCTTGAGCAATGCCAAAGTTTTTTCAGATTTTTTTAAGCTCTGAAAAAAAGCTATGTTGCCCTAGACAGCTTTCTCTGTAACAGAAATACTAAACAAAACCTCCTGTTTTCTTTTGCGAATCTTTAAATAAGGCTAATAGCTGGCAATAACATCAGCATGAAGGCAGAACTGCAATTCAGAGATTCCATCTCACTGTCAGACTGATTTTTGCTGGCACAGTATTCTCTCCTGCACAGTTTTTTATCAAACAGCCTCATTTAGCCTCCTAGGAAACCCCTCTCCCTCCACCCCCATACACACAATTACAGAGTATCTCTGCTCTCCTTCCTGGTGCTCAAGGGCATAACCTAAAATAAGCTGAAGCACTGCCGCTTTAACCTGGATGCTTTTCTGTCTGTCTCATATCAAGGAGCCAGTATTTTCCTCAAAACTTTTGCTAATATAGGTGGAAATTTGGCATCCCTCTGTTTTAACCTGCAGAGTGTTAACATACTTCCAGAAAAGAAACTGAGATATTGCAGTTTTTCTTATGGCTGGATCAAGTTTATCATCATCATTACATAAATTCTTCATTTTGAAAACCATTCCTCTTGGGTTTAGTGGTGATGTTCTATGAAACACAATTTAGTCTGTATAAGACACACAGAAGATATACGCAACAGCTATCACTTCCCTAGATCTCTGCAATTCAGATGCATATAGCTTCCGTAAGAGTTTGCTATCATTAGCACTTCAGCACACATGATTTTCTGATTACTGACAACTATGCTGCTCCTCATTTAACGCCATTTCTGTAAGGTCCAAGTTGTCCAAAGCTTTCTGTACATTTCTATTATTAATAGTAAAGTTTTGGTTAATGCCATTCAAATTCCTGATCACTTCAGCTCATCTTAGCAGTACAAACTGACAGTTTTAAGCTGGGCTTCAATTCTCAAACCTTTGGCAACATCTAATAAAACAAATCTAACAAAATCTAACAAATCTAATAAAACAAATCTACTCTTTTGACTCTACCACAATGTTCTCTTATCAGCTATTTGCAAAGATCTGGTTTGATGCTACAGTAAGCTGGACTAACAGGTGATACTGAAACCAGAGGTTGGCTCCCCTGCTTGTCTCATTCCTTCTTCCCAGGCTATACATTTCCATCACTTCCCTTGTGCTGCACAGCGGGACTTGTCTGAACACACAGGAGCCAGATGAGGCAGCTAAATGGAAAAGAAGGGAAAAGAAGATGGCAAACCAGGACCACCCCCTCTGGCAGAAACAAGTAAGTAGTTCAGGCTAGCTGCTAAAGGCAAATTACATTCTTCCCAGAACATGGTTTGCTATTTCCACTCCATCCGGCATACTGAATTTGGCTTTTATTTTTTTCCATTTCTGTTCAATGTGTATACCACTGAGCTTGTCTCACGTATCAATACCATGAGTATCACCATCACAAAAGAACAAACAATCCAAAATACTTTCCTCCATCAAATACTAATGTATACATTACCAGTTGGTACTTCTTTCAGCTGCTGGCCTTGCAGGCTACCTTCCCAGAAGGAAGAACTTGCAGGTTTTACCACTAGGTAACTTGTTTTAGCAGACATGCACACATCACAGATTGCCTACGTGTTGGTGGACAGAGGGTCTTGGAAGGAAAGATAGCCAGACACCAATACCTGTTTCTCAAGAACGGGCTAATAGGAGATTAAGACAAATGAAGCTCGAAGCTATCTGACAGTTTCCTTTACACAAAATTGTGCATTAAAGAAAACACACATGACATGTTCAAAAGGTTTTAAGATTTGATTACTTGCATAGAAAATAAGTTTTGCGCTACAATATGATCCAAATGGAAGATTATTTGAAAAATCAAAGAGAGTATATGCATGGGAACCTCAGATAACCTGGCCTCATTATTCAGAAACCTGGATGAAAAAGGTAGATGAGAACTCAAGATTTTCTTTATCTTGGAGTTTGTAAGGTTTGCTTCTGATCAGAGAGGCAAGAACACAAAGAAATCTACAGTATTCATTGTTCCATTCTTTGACAGAATTTGAGATTAGTTTCAGAATTATTAGTGTGAAACGCAACATTACATTATGTACAGAAACTAAATTGAAAAAAAAAAGAAATCACTATGGTTTTAGTTCCTAAGCAAATTCCCTGCTTAAGTGTAACAAGTTATATAAAAGATTTCTTCCTTTGTGATGCATTACAAATTTATTCACAATTCTTAAAGTTACCGGTGGCAGGGGGGAATCCAAAAAGCTAGTATAAGCAACCTTACAAGAGTAATTTTGCAAAGGACACAAAGCTGAAAATATAAGCTATCCATCAAGATTAAAGCTCTGTTGTCTTTAAGCATCTTATTACATTGCCTTGCTAAAAAATGCATCACATGCATACTGAACAAAACAAAAATCCAAGAAATTCCAAAGATTTATAACTGGAACTTTCACTTCCAAGAAAGCCAGTTGTGAACTGTATGGATACTGAATGTTCACTAATGTATTACCTAAATTTATCGTTTCAAAAGTGAGATATGCTTTGAAACTTAAGAAGTTGACAGCCATTGTCTTGAATGTCCATATTAATTTTTAACTGGAAGCTAGGAGTTTTCTAGTAGCAAATTATTCCACAGGATTACTGTCATGGCCTAGGTGAAACACAACTGAAATCAAGAAGTGAAACTGAAAATGTTCCCAGTTATACATAATGTAACCCAGTAAGTTTCACCATTTAAGGCCATATTAATGGAAATGCATAGCGTTAGATTAAAAAAAAAAAAGGATACCTACCCAACGCTCCACGGACCCCTTCTACAAATCAAAAAAACAAAGTTACATGAGCTGTAGAACACCAAACTCACCTGTCACTCTACTTCTAACTTATCTCAAAGGCATCTCTCCAGCATCCTACATGAATGTGTCCTGCCCACTTCTTGGAAGGTTAGTATAATTAGAGGATGCATAAATGCAACTGTGGCCAAAGCACAAATACACCTGAGCTAATTTTGAATTAGCTAGTTTGTGTATCAGAAGTATTCTAGTTTACGGCAGAGCTTGACTGCGACTAAATTAATTTAACAACTTTTCTACTGTTCTCAGCAGGCTTTTTTTTTTTTAAAAAAAACCTCTGTTTCTCATGTAAAGCTAGTCCAGGCTTAATGCTAAAATTTCCAGAGTAGATTACATACACAGGCCTTGTTCAGAATATGATTTTTTTTTATTGCAAGGTGGTTTCCTTAAATAAATAAATGAAGAGCACTTCACCTTCATCGTTCTCAGTAATCATAACTGCAACAGAAGCATGAAGAATAAAGGGTTATTTCAAGCAGTGAGAATTCAGTCTGTTTAGCTCTTCATGGATTAAAGTCAACGACTTAAATTCAAACCGGAAAAGAGCATCCAGCTAGTGAAGATTATACTGCTTCAGTTCATAGTCAAGCAAACTACAGCAGTTTCTTTCACCAGAGCGAGGAAAATCTGTGTACAATCATAGGAAGAAAATGGCTGGCACTTTGCTGACACTTCAGACAGCACACAAAGCTTGTGCATTCAACATGGGTCAAAGACCAAGTGATGTGATGCAATCCAACTGTGGGAGGAAAGATCTCCCTGTCAATAAGCTGCCCAATGTTGACAGCTATATTATAGCTTATTTTGCAACATGGAGGTCAACTACCAAGGTTAATTTCCAAAGATGGCAAACATTTTCTCAATTGCAAAACAGAGGTTTAAAAAAAAAAAAAAAAAAAAGAGAAAGAAAAAAAGAAATGGCTTGCCTAGAACTATAGGAGAACTCAGTGGCACCCAGAGAACAGTCTGGAACAGTGCTCAAAATCTGTTAATCAAAACTACTTTCTTAGGCTATCCATCTTCAGATGGCATTTCCAAAAGACAATATGCTCCTGGGTGGCATGATAGGCCACCACACTATGGGTTTTAAGTGTCTCTTGGAAGTCGGCCACATGGATTTTGGGTACCCTTGGCAAGGCATAACCTAGATGCATGGAAAACTTGGCACATACTCATCCTTTTCTCACACCAAAAACTCACAGGATAGTCCAGCACAGTCTTCCAATATGAGTCTGGACATCAAAACCTAGTGAGATCCTTTCCTTCCCTTTCAATACAATGTTTATTGCTCCCCTTTCAAGTTCTTTTGATAAAAAGAAGTCTTTCAACTTTCCTGATTGCAGGAGAGCATTATTCAGTACAAAACACAGCAAAAATGAAGTTCCAATAGATGTAGGCAAAGGGTAGGGAGCTAATATTTAACTCCCGAGTTCCGTTTTTGCAAGTATGACAAGTAGGTCTTCATAATATTAGTGTGGTGTTAGAGAGCTTGCACTTAAAGAATGACTATACCAGAAAATAACTTTTCTGTATTTAGTTTTGTTCTCAGACATCAGGCTCAGGCATCAGCTCAGGCTGAGCATTACATATTTTGTAATATCTGCTATTATTTTTAGCTTCTGCATTACTTCTCAGTCCTGCTATGTTTTATATTAAAGAATGTAAAGAACAATAGAAGCCTTTCAGGATGGGTTTTCTTGATACCCAAAGTGAAAGGGAGGGAGCAGTCCATTTATGAGAAGTATCAGAGAGGGGCAATTTTCCAAAGAGACAACCATTGCAATCCAATCTTAAAAGCCAAATTCACATTTATTCTTGTTAGTTCTTTTCAAGTGAGTTTAGGTAAAAGTAACATTCACATAATATATTAGAGGGTTTTGATATATATAGTAGAGCTAGGAAAGTTTAGTTCCATTTTTTTAAATATCAAACTCATTTGTCACAAAGAGTTTGTTACTGTATTATCAACTTGGCTGAACTCGTATATTTATCAGTTATCAATTTCAAGAAAAGGTCCCTAGGATCAGAAGAGTATTTAGGGGGTTTCCATACAATTTTTGGTCTGCATCAATAATAATAATAATTACAGACATACCCCCCCCCCTTTTTTTTTTTTAAATCTGCCTTGCAGCATAAAATAATGTTTTTATTAATTATGGTTATGCATTGCAGATTTACTCAGTTCCTTCCATTTGTCTCTCTGTTTAACTATATAGGGTAAAACCCACCTACATAATGGTTACATCACTTCAAATTTAGGATTTAATTACATGCAATTAAAAGGTTTAAAAGGGCGTACTCTCTTCATATATAGAGGTTAAAAAAAAAACAACTAGAAAAAACAGGAAAACAGTCCCATAAGGTAAGATTTGCTAGCAGAGTACTCAGCAACACACCAAACACAGGATGTACCTTCTTTTTCAAACTCAAGGCATGTCAATTATGTTTTGACAAGCAAAAACTAATTTATTGTCTCACTTCATTCACCTATAGATGATATAACTGAACTTTTTAGCAAGAAAGGATAAAAAAGTGCAAATCTTTCAAATCACTTAGATGTTTATGAAAATAATTTTAATCTCCAAAAATTTCAAGTGAACAAGATGAAAAACAAGCCTTCCATAATTACATAGTTCTTACCTACCTTGTCTTTCTTATCTTGCCTGGCATATGGAAAACATGGAATTACAGCAGTCACTCTGGAGGATGATGCAATCTTGCAAGCATTGATCATGATGAGCAGTTCCATTAAGTTGTCATTTATTTCACCACAGCCACTCTGGATGATATATACATCTTCTCCTCTCACACTTTCACCAATCTCTACACTGAAAGAGCAGGAGATGACCATTTAAACACTTGAATTACTGGAAAAGCATTATTAAAGAATACAAAAACCAGTTTTGTTTTAACAAACTTCCATAGGTTTATCCCCATTTAGAATAAGATTTTTTTTACAGCAATTTGGATAACTGTCCTCTTGATACAACGTCTATTTCAATGTAAGCCAGTCTAAAATTTACTTCAGCCTAAATATGGTCTTTGGAAGGTCAGCACCAACCAACACATAATTATGGCTATAGCACTGATGCAGCTGACATGGTTATTAAAGTTGGTACTGCTTTTTGTGGTTTAGTCTGTATATTCTGTGTCCTTGCCATCTCCCAAGGAGATGACCATTTAAAGAATAACTTAGACGTTATGTACAGAAACGACAGAGACAACTTCAGAACATTAAATACTACCTGCATCAAAATACCTCCTTACAAAGGACAATTATTTTTCTATGATAATTGTTACTAAATTTGAGAAACTACTGCATTTTAGAAGAGGGAAGTATCAAACCACACCCCAAAGGCAGACGTCTGGTTAAAATCCACACCAAGTAGCGTAATTTACACTTATGTCCAAGTAAAGTATTTCCTTAAAAAAATAAAATCTTAGAGAAAAGCTAAGAGAGCTGCTCATCAACAGCTCACCATGCATCAACAACTCCCATGTTGCATGAGCTGTTGTTTGCTGTAACTGTGCTTACATACTTTGGTTTCTTATCATGGTATCTAAGAGTTATTTTATTCTTCCACAGATTTCAAGGCAAATTCTGGTACTGATCACTGCTCACACCATAGAATTCAAGAATTAAATAGAGCTTATAAATAAACAGGGAAATTAAAATAAATTAGTTGAATGCGGATTCTTTTTCAATTCTAGACCCAAGCAAGAGAAATCTACCATTAAGCCACAGTAACTTTTCACACCTGTTACTCCAAAACTTACACATAAAAGCAGTAGACTAACCTTAATTTTTCTCTGAATCCATCCACAATGTACAAGAAATAAAGATACGTTCCTAAATAATGAGGAGATCGGACCTTTCAAGCCCATGCTCTACTAAGTTAGTCTTAATTATTAAATGCTAAAATATTCTGGGCCCTTATTTAAAAGGTTGCATCTTTACCCAAGACACAAATAAGCAAAAGCTTCCAGCATAAAACCATCCAAATGGTCCAGATGTGGGTAGAATATTTTCTCTGATGGATCCTTCGACGCTCAGGCTTGTTCTAGTGAAACACAGCCCGAACAACTTTTGTTTATTGGCTTTCAGGCTGCTGTGTAAGACTCATTAGCTTTCTGTAGCTACAAAACACAGAAAGGAATTTACTGCTTCAAAACATCTTAATGACATGCAAACATTTGATTTATTACCCTTGAGATAGTTGAGTCCATGCTCTCAGCTCCCCTGTTTGACTCCTCTGCAGTGCCAAACAAGCTATAAAAAAAGATTCTGTCTTAATTTTTCTCCCTAACTGAAAACATTTTTTACCTAAGAGTGCTACCAGCAGGATTTCTTAAGGTCAAAAGAAAGCAAACCAGCTATCACCAGCATCTCTGTAAGGACAGAGGTGGTCAGGGACAGTGTCATCTGCAGGTATGTCAGTGTTAATCCAGGAAACCTTTTGGAGGCTTTCATCATGGCACAAAACCACAATTTTTTGGTCATAAAACTGTTACTTCCTTGACCAAATTTTTGATCCACAGAATAGTGCTGTTCAGAGAAAACGGTTTTGACCAAAATATTTTTAGGTTTTTTTCCTGCTTGGAGATAAGAGTTTTGGTCAAAATAACTTAAAGTTCAGCAAGACACTAAGCATATTCCATAATTGGAGGAACTAGTCAGGCTTAACTATAAGCCCTACCAAAACCAGAGTTCCATTTCCCAGAAGAATAAATAAAACCAAATAAAGAAAGCAAGAAACCTGTCATTGCTTCTGAACACAGAAATCCAGCTTCGAGTAAAGCATCTACCCACTAGCATATGGATGCAGCCTCAGTCATCATTACAGATTCATGGTTGTTATCATGAGGGCTCTGAAAAATGATAATTGCCCCTTGACACGGCACTTAGACAGACCTGCTTAATAACAAGTGTTGTTACATACCACAACTTTGGAATAGGTTCAAAGAACACCACCTGCAAAAGCTCTATGGCACCTCTTTCAACCCAAGACTGTGAAGTTACAGTACAGTTCTGAAAATTAACCTAGGAGCCATTACAACAAAGAAAGTAGAAAAAGACTGAGAAAAAAACACTGCCAATTTTCAGGGGAGAATGTTATTGGAGTGACAAAGGAGGGCAGAATAAGAATTTAGTACTTGGGAAAAAAAAAAGTAACCACATCTTTCATAGACAAATTATGTAATAGGAAAAAAAACTTTGCTGAATGACAAAAATAGATGATCTTAATGTTCATTATATACACAAAGAACACTGAATTATAACACTCTGAGTTGTTTTGCTCCTTTAAAAAACAGTAATTTCTAACACTCTGCTAACAACTAATAGGTTTCAAAAGATCAGGGAATATACTTTGAGATAAATATAGATCTGGTTAATACAACGGACCTGAAGTGATGCTTCTTCCGTTGCCATTAACTACTATATTTTCAATGACCTTGGGCTAGCAATAACTTTTTCATCTTGTAAACAACTTAGAAAACAAAAATGCTTCTATTTTCTCTCTTGGAGCATTTGAAAAACTTTTGGTTACACTTTTCAGGCTAGAATGAATGACATGCTTATTTGGCCCATGGAAATGTGAAAGTATGTGTAGTATATAGAAATACCTCTTCTAGTGGACACATAAATTATGGGAAGATTAAAATAAATAAAGTTTAAATTAATACTTGCATAACACTCAGGAGTAACCCAGCTAAAGGTGCCAGAGAATAGCATAATGTGATTATTGCACAAAGGTCTTCTCCCAATCAACTGGAGACACCTGTGCAACATATCAGTATCTGTTATTGTTTGCCTTCTCATAGATTGCTATTAAGAGATATTATGTAGACTCAACCAACAGACACACAGCTGCCTATTTTACCTTCATCGAGCTGCACAGTCATTGTGTTGCAACTCTTCCGTCAGACATAGCCTGGACTAACCACATTAGGGGTTTTTATTTTTGTTGGGTTTGTGGGGGTGTGTCGGTAGTTTGGGGTTTTTTGCTTGGGGCTTTTTTTTTTTTTTTTGCCTTTTTTGTTTTGTTTGTTTTACACATTCAGTTATAAAGAGGCAAACAGTAAGAGACTATAAACTCTAGTATCAGATACCTGCCAATATCTATTGGACAACATTAAGCTAACAGCAGTCAAACTTTGTGACGGTTATCTTATTAACAGTACTACTGAATTTAATTTAGACCATCTATATCATGACCTATTTAACTGTTTGGGGGGCTATTTGAACAATTTCAACAGTGAGGACACAGAGGAAGGACACAAGAACAAGCTCTTGCCTCAAGATTACAAGATCTGTTTGTTTTATGCAATTTAATCAAATTCAGCTATTTGGTAACAGTTTAAATAAACTTCTTGTTCAAGAAGAGTCAACAAAACCTGTACATTAAAAGCCCTGACACGACACAATTGTGTTTTAAAGTAAAAATTATAGAAATTGATACCCCATGAAATTAATTAACTATTTGAGACAGTTGCTTGGAATCCACAAGCACAAGGCTCTAGCTGGGAAAGAAAGGCATAATTCAGGACATGAAGAAAAACAAGTTTGAGTGTTGGTATCTGCCTTCATCTTGCAAAGGCTGATTTGAGAGTTCAATTTAGTAAGTAGAAACTTGGATAGACTAATTACCATGAATTAAGGATAAGGCTCAAAACCCACTTATGTTACAAACATATTTAAATGGCTGAAGCATCCATTAAGCAAAATTCAAAATCAGGAGTAACAGCAGGCCGAGCTCCTTCTGAGCTAGATTTATAGTACGCTCCCAACAGAACTTAGAGCGATGGGAATTTTGAATTTGTACATCCTAACTAAAAGAAACAGTTGTGGGGAAGCAGAGGAATAAGTATGGAGAGCCAGATTAAAATGGTAAATAATGTAAATCTGGAACCAGGATCCTGTTCAAATCATGCACTTAAAATGGCTCTAAGTACCTTTTTAAATAATTACAACAGATTAAGTTTCTAGCCATGCTTACAATAAGTAAGATTCCTCAGGCAATTTACATGCCAATAAAGTAGATATGTTCTTCAGGCACTTTTAATAACCAGAGAAGAGGCCAGAGTTTAAAGGTTAGAGTCCTCATACAGTGTGCAAAAAGAATCAATATTTCGGAATTGACAAAAAAATCCACATGCTGAATTTGCAATTCATTGAAAGCCAACCAATGGAAAGCACTACACAGAGAGGTGTGTTTGACCTCTTACCTTTGGGAACGCATTTTGCAGCCTAAAGTCTTTTAATGCAAGACCTCCAACTTAACTGGGCAAATATTTTGACTGCCATGATGTTATATAACAGAGTAGGTACCAGCAAAGCCCAAAGCAACAATAAAAATGCCAGAGTTGTTTTTAAGTCTATAGGTATCCCATAACTCCTGGCACTCATGATCTTCCCTCAACTCTGGGCTCTTCTACTTTGATTAACACCTCCAAGACCAACCCCCACCTAAATCTTAATGGACAACTGCCTCGTCCTGATGGTGGGCACTGGCATGGTGAGTACCACAAGACAGGAAATGTCTTCTTTATCTCCACTCTGGCACACAACCTGTCACAGCAAGAGAAAAACCACCTTCACTTGAGCAGCTCTGGGTTGAGCCACATACAGTCCAAAAGGAACCCTCAGAAATTTAGAAACAAAGGTCTAACAAGCCTGAGCATGTGCAAAGAATCTTCAAAGGCTGAGTGCCAAACACTACAGCTGACATGTGGGATTGTCAGCCGTTATTTACATGGGTCATTCTTTGTTTTTAAATTTCAAGCATTTAGCAGCTACTTAAAGATACGCACTGTATCCAGCAAGGTCAATAAAGTGGAAGTCTCAAACCAAAAACTTTGAAGGGCGCCTACAAGAAAGCAAGCCAGAGAGGGACTTTTTACAAGGACACATAGTGATAGGATGAGGGGTAATGGCTTCAAACTGGAAGAGGCTAGATTTAGATTGGATATCAGGAAGAAATTTTTCACTCTAAGGATGGTGAGGCACCGAAACAGGTTGCCCAGGGAAGTTGTCAATGCCCTGTCCCTGGAAGCGTTCAAGACCAGGCTGGATGGGGCTTTGAGCAGCCTGGTCTAGTGGGAGGTGTCCCTGCCCATGGCAGGGGGGTTGGAACTAGATGATCTTTAAGGTCCCTTCCAACCTAAACCATTCGACGATTTTTGGGCCTTTTGAGATTGAGAGCAATGAACAATGTGATAAATGGCCATATTTTCTGCATCTTCAGTTCCCTATATAAACAAAACCTACACAATGTGCAATCTGGAAACAATTTTTATCTAACTCAACCAAGCTGGTAAAATGTTTCTCCAGCCTCCCCTTTCTCATGACAGCATAAGCAAGCGGGGAGTGAGGGGAACAGCCACCACTGCTGATGCAGACAGAGCACAGCCCTGGTTGCGAATCACTCTCTCAGTGGCTGAGTGGTATGAAGAGACACTTCACATCTCAGCACATCCCTGATCCCTACCACCGTCATCTGATTTAATACCAGCTTAACATCTGAGCTTTCTTACTCCACGATTAGGGGTCTGCAAACACCATAACCATTTACTCCAGTGAGGCTGATACAGCTCATGGCCCCCACAGCAGCTGAGCCCAAAGGAACCAGGATACAGGAGATGTAGCGAGGTCATGTCTCATCTGAGACAACTGCAGTAGAAGAGCTGGAGGACGCTGAAGGGGAGATGGGAGAGAAATGTTACAGTCCAGCGCTGAATTGTGCATCCCTGGTATATAGCAATGATATGAAAGTTTCCAGGTTTGATCCTGATTTTATTCAATTATTTACTTCATAGAACAAACGGTTTTCATTACCCTACTTTGTGTGAAATACAAACTCACATCCATCCTTGTAAGAATTTTCCAAGGAAACATCACCTATTTTTTTCCTATCTTCCCAGATTAAATTTCAGTCCAAGTCCTTTCAGTTAAGTCCTTCCTTATGGATCAGTTGAGAAGATCTGCAAGAAGATTCACTTCAGCCAGTGAATCTGAGAGGAATAAGCAAAGGTGGTCACGGAAATGGGCAGGAGCACTAACTACTTTCTCTGGGAGACATGTGTGTAAGAGGGTGCCGTCTATGACTCCAGTTTCTCCATTTTGAGAGTAACAAGTATTTCAAGGACAGAGTTAAAATAAATAGTCTTTAGAGAAGCAAACATACCATATATTGTAAGAAAATATATTTAAGTGATGTATATTCAATGATTTTTTTTTTTGTCAGCCGACTCATGAAAAATACCTGCACTAGGATTTAATTGTGTACCAACTATAATTAAATGCCACCTCAATGTATTTGGAGACAATTTTGTGAAAAACTTCAGAGCATTTAACATATGTATGCTTCTGTTACATGTCTCTCAAATAGAGTTTCACAATGCTGAGGCTGCAACAGCCATGCCTGTTTAAGGACTTCAGTTCCTTTCCTCTTCCTCCAGCCTGCCAAACTCCACTGGTGACAGTTGCGTGTGGGGTTTGAAGATGATAAACTGACTGAGCCCCCACTGCAGCCCTGACATTTTGCCAGATAAGTGAGAAGGTGGTGCCACCTAAGCTCCTACCCCAACACTGTGGCTGGCACTTAATTGACACACAAGCTTTGAATACTAAACAGAGTTATCTTCTACAACCAGGTATTATCGAGGAGCTCTCTCACTGCTTTAGTTCAGGTTGCTTGACTTTGGTAGTCAGCTGAAGGAAAACATTTCCATACAATTTAGATGGAAGGAGCAAAAAAATGGAGCAGTAGTTGAAACTACCAGCAATTTCCCTCTCTTTTCTAGCACAGACGTTTCTCAGTTACAGACCTGCAAGAATACTGAATGCCAGTATCCAGAGAACTGAGATATTGCCAGATACGCTAGTCTCAGCATAAATTAAGAAGGGAAGCCTTTCCCCTTTTAAAGGTCCTGGAGTTGGGAGTGTACCTGCCCATTTAGACACAGCGATGGTCAGTGGTGGTCCTGTCCCTGGCTAACCTCAGGGTACAGCTTTAGTTCCTCAAACCCACTTACATGTGCTGAGGATTGGGACTGAGACCTATAGCCCGTCTGAGTTGAAATATAATGCAAAATATTTAATGACTTCCCTCCATTATATTCTGCAAGCCAGACTAACTGCAGTTCTCAAGTAACGGCTTGCCACCTAGGACCCTTTGGCAAGGATTTAAGCCTGGGGCTGCATGCTTTTATCGATTTTCACGTAATTTACCTTGAAGTTTAAGAAACTACAGCAAAACAGGCTTTTTAACAAAAGGTGAATCTTCTCTGCAACTTGCTAACTTAACAGATCTGACAAAGCAAGAGTTCGTTGACCGTCAGGCCCAGGCTTATCTGTTTGCACAGGGGTTTGCCCGAATGCCATTGGGAAGGTTTAAGGTTCTTTGAGCATTTTAACACTCAGGTTCTAGTATTCTGCAATACTGAAAATGTATTTTGTAATGCCAATACACTTGTTTATAAATTTAAAAAAGCAACAAAAAGAAGGGAAAAAAAAAAAAAAGGCTGTGCCGGATTATCTTTATATAGGAAGAAACTTTGCTATGCAGACAGACTGAAAATCCAGGTGCCTCAGGAAAGGACCACTACAGCATAAGTATCTTAACTTTAGCTGTAGTTTAATTTCCAATACATTATTGAGGAATTTTCTTATTACTACTGCTGATTTTTTTTATTAAGAACATCAGTCTACAAAACTGGAAGGCCAACATTCTAAAATAAGTCATTAAGGATATTGAAAAGATTACCCACTTAAAACATTATATAGAGGGTACAAACTGTACTTGCTGAAAGGGAAACATGAACTTCAATTTAGAATCTCAAAGTATGAAGTTGTAAAAAAAAAAAAAAAAGAAACCAAAAATAAACACTTAAGTATTTAAAGTGTTAAGGCATTTTAAGTTCAGGGGAAAAAAGAAAGGAAGAAAAAAAAAAAAGACAATGCCAGCCTCGCAGTGTCACAGCAGAAGCAGCCAGAAATAATGTTTAGATTAGATACATACCTCATATCTATACCACACTACATCCCTACTTGCCTAAGAAAATTAACTGGCACCGCTAGATTACCCAAACCACTGACATGCTGCAGTCACCACTACCTACTTGTTTAGTGGCAGAGGCCAATATTGCACACCTGGAAAAATAGGTGGAATGATAGACTAGAAATTATAGTATCCTGAAGCCTAGAATTAATTTACCTCATAAAATAAATATGCAAAATGTAGAGATAAATTTCTACCTTGGATGAAATCCAAATCAATTAATTGCTGCTTAAAATGTAGCAAAGAGCAGAACTAAAGGTAAGTGTCCCTGGAGAACAAACATTTTAAAAAATAGACGTAAGTTAGCAAGGAAGTCATGCAACCAAACACACAAATTAAGTTTTATCATGCAGAAAAGAGATCAAAGAGCAATAAAGTGAGTATAGGGCTGGAAAGACTTGAGAGAAGATTTAAACCTTCATTTAATCAGGAATGAATAGAAGAATAAACACCAATGGAAGAGGGTTTATAGTAATGCCAGTGAGCGTAACTAGAACAAGAACAATTAAACTGAGAATGCAAAAACATAGACAGAATAGAAGGACAAGCTTTGAGAGAGCAATTTTAGAATACACCATGTTAATCTTTCAAAGGAAGCGATGACAACACGCTTGTTCAGGAGATTCAGAACAAGAACAGATAAAAACAAACATACAATAACCTGAGAGGATAGGCAGCAGTTGGGAACTTGTGTTTTGGAACCAGCTAGTATACACCTGTATAGAAAAACAGCTCATGGGAGCTCATACACCTATACAGAAAATATAGGTGTATATTTCATACACCTATACAGAAAAGCATCTGCACAGTCTTACCAGCTCATGGGATGATCATACAGCTGTCCCCTCAATTTAAAACTCTTCAATGAAAAAGAGTAAATAAAACACACGGGTCAGGAAGCTAAGATGAGAAACTAAGCTAAGAGAGGCAATATTGGTAGAAAAAGCCCTGGCAAGTGCATTCTCAGAGTTGAGGTGAGCAAGCTATCCTGATGGTTTCACGCAGGCTTTTTTGCACCGTTATCAGAGTCACCCTCTGCACTTGGCTGGCCAGGAACCTAACACACCTGCGCTTTCAGTAGTAAGCCAGGGCCATCATACAAACTGTATTATCCTCATGCAGGACCGAGATCCGGGACTAAGGAGGGGAGCCACGCAGGAGCTGTGACTGGTGTCACACACACCCAGCTGGCTGCTGATGCAAAATAAAGACCATAAAATAAAGCATGATTTGACCCAGGCTCTTTTTCAAGCACCCGATCCATCCTCACCACCCTGTTCTTACATCCATTCACATACAGACCTACTTACAAAAGCGGCATAATATACCATAACCCATAAAATCAAGACGATTCCATCTTTAGGGAGATAAAGCTGCTGAACCGTTTCATTAACTATGTGTGAAGGGTGGGATGAACCTCAGGCTGCAGACAGGCCAGTTCCGCCCTCACCCCACAGGAGGATGCTCTTCACCTGCTCAAGGGGACGTTGTCACCCCCTCCTAGGGCGCCAGAGCTGCCCAGGGCATCGCTCCCTACCGGGGACAGCCCAAGCGACCCGGGACAGGTCCGCTGCGGCTCTTGTGCCCCGCCAGGCTCCTTCTGCCACCAGCGGGAGGGGAAGGGGGGACATCCATGACCACCTACCTGGTCTCCTGGTTGCTGAACTTCTTGGTGACCACCTTGCCCAGCTCCAGCCCGAGCCGGTCCGCCACTCGCTGGGACAGGTCGTGGTGGGAGCTGCCGCTGAAGAGCACGATGTTCGGCATGGCGGGACCGAGAGCGGAGCGACAATGGCGATGGAGGGGGACACACACGAAAGAGACCGCGCCGACCACGGCGCCGGGTCAAATAAGCGGCGCGGCCGGCCCGCCCCCGCCCGGAGCGGAGGGGCGGAGCGAGGCGGGGGGCGCGGGGCACCGGTAGCGGCGGCGGCCGTTAGCCGGCGGCCGTTAACCGACGGCCGGGGGGTGACGGTAAGCTGCGCCCTCCTTCTCCTCGTTCTTCTCCTCTTCCTCCTCCTGCTCCTCCTCCTCCTCTCCGAGCCCCCCCTTGCCCAGGTGCACCCCTTGGCAGGCAGCGGGGTGCCGGCCTGCCTCTGAAGCGGGGTTGGGCCGGGCTTTCCCTCAGGCAGAGAGCAGAGCTCGGGCCTCCGCTTCTCCTCCGTCCGTTGGGAGAGGGACGAGCCGAAGACTTGACGCGGGGGAAGGGGTTGGGGGGGGGGGGGGTTGGTCTACCTGGGCGGTTGGGTACCGTATGGTTCAGGCGACGCTCTCGCCAAATAAAAAGCACTCGCCAAACACAGGTATAGCTAGATGTGTGTTTCGTTAGGTAGGTGGCTAATTAGTTATAGCTACCAGAGCTGTCCTTGAATAACCTGCGGCCGATTCTATATATACCCCATTCATTTTCCATTAACGTGTTTGTTTTTCTCGATCGTTGCTTAGAAATAGGCTCACATACAAACTAGTGTCAGAAAACTGAACAAAGACAAAAAGGTCGTAGCTTTCCACTGTAGCAATTTTAGCTTGTATATATAAAATAAATAAATTGCATTGAACACATGAATTCCAGCCTTCCTTCATTCCCACCTAGGCAATTCTATGCTTCTATCAACTACCTGAAAGGAGGCTGTAGCGAGGTGGGGGTCGGTCTCTTCTCCCAAGTAACAGGTGATAGGACAAGAGGAAACAGCCTCAAGTTGCACCAGGGGAGGTTTAGACTGGATATTAGGAAAAAATTTTACACTGAAAAGGTTATTAAGCATTGGAACAGGCTGCCCAGGGAAGCGGTTGAGCCACCATCCCTGGAGGTATTTAAAAGATGGGCAGACATAGTGCTTGGAGATATGGTTTAGTGATGGTTTTTGTCAGTGTTAGGTTGATGGTTGGACTAGATGATCTGAAAGGTCCCTTCCAACCTAGGCAATTCCATGATTCTACTTGAGAACCACTTCAGTTTTCCTGCCTTAAGCAAACCTTTCCTTTGAGGAGCAGGATCTTGAACATATGTTTAATCATACTCTAGCAGCAGGATAATTCATGACCAGGTAAACCACAGTGTTGCATAGTTCACCTCTACAGACAGTTTTGGAGATGGTCAAAACATCCTAGCAAAGTAATTTTTAAACTGAATACCGGGTTTTCAATGAAATCTTAATTTCTGCAAAGAAAATTTTTTTTTTTTCCACTAAGGAACTTTCTCCATCAAAAAATCAAATCCAAAAAGAACAAGTGTATGTCCCAAACTGAACATTTTAATCAATCAGCAGCTGAATAATAAATGGTTTGGGTTGGTGAGTTAGAGGTGAATAGTTTCGCTTGCCAGCATTCCCATTCTCTGTGGCCTAAACCATACAGCCAGATACTTCCACAGATCAGGGACACTTCTTGCTAAGTATTGCCTCATTGCAGAAGCAGTATAAACAAGGGACACACACTATGGACAAGAATGGGAACAATAAGTATTGTGACTTACCATAGCATAATTTCAGAATCTCTTTCAGTGTTTGATACATTGCCAATACCTCAACACATGAGGGCTGTTTTATGACCCACTCATTCTTTTGCCCTCTTTGTATTTTTTCCTTATGCAATTAAAAAGAAATAGGTTTAACTGTCAGGAGTGTAGGCTTATAATAGCATCTGAAAGTCAGGCCTGTGTTTCTTCCAGTTCATATGTCTTCTTCAACAACTAATTTTGTAGGCCACGTTTTGTTCTGAGTTACTTGAAACTCCAAGTTTTGCAACCTGTCCTGAATTCACTGTGACTTTTAATACTGGTTATTCTAAAATCTTTAGCTTCTGTGACAGGAGATCTCATCTTCCATTAAGACTGCAGGTTTCAAATCTGTGAAAAAGAAAACTTGCCGATATGACCTCAGGATAATCAGAACTAAAAGCAGTGCTACACAGAAAAGGGTAATTTAACTTCAAAATAATGTAATAAAGGAAAACCATACTTCACTGTAGACTCAAAACATCACCAGAACTTTTGAAATAGTCTGCAGAAGACGAGAAAACAACTTGGGCTGACAAGAGTTTTTATGTATGTTTGTCAGCACTGAACCCTACAATGAACTAGCTCACTTGGTGAATGTCTTGACCAGCTCTCTTTTTTCCCCAAGGTATCCAGTTAAAACTCTTGTCTTCACATGCAATCTGGTATATATTCCTCTATTTGCCGGCTTAGCGGGATACCCAGACAATTCTTTTCAGCCCATTAAGACTTTTGTGCCCAACAGCTAATTAGTGTTTATCCTGCAGCTACAATATAGAAACTGCAGTCATTAAAACTAGTTGCAGAGGCTGACATACAAAAGAAATAGTGGTGATTGACATGCAAAGTACCATTATCTTTCCTTTGGTTGTGGTAGACTAAAATAGCAGACCAGATTTCAAAAGTTTGTGTCATCACCACTTGAAGCTTTGCACTTTTCTGTAGGAAAAAAATAAATCACTGTTTTCCCTCTTTCTCTTTTGATTAAATGAGAATAAGGGAATTACCTGCCTAACACCAGAAAGTAAAACTTTCATAGGAGATTTGCTTTCTTCCTTTTATCATCACATTGTGGGTAGAAAGAGTCTTGCCTGATGTAGGATGTAATAATCAGCAAAGAACAGCAAAATGCTGTTTCCCAGTAAGTAGATGTCAGTAAGTATTGGTCAGTTTAGCCAGGACAAAGACTGCAACAATTACTAGTCAACTGGACCTGACAAAGCATATGTAGTTCTGCTTCTGCAACAGAAAACCCTTCCAGCAAAGGCATGAGAGCAAAGACAAGAGACTTTAAAATATCAGAAGCAGAAATTGGACTAGCAAGAAACTCTGATTTACATAAAACTGAAAAATTTTCACCCATCGTTGGATGTGCACAGTTTGGCAAATCTTGCCATATAGCTCAATCTATGACTCTCCTTACAGTTCCCACACTAAAAATTATTACACTCTGAAAAAAAGACACTCAGTTAACCCAGGGCTTTTGTAGTTTTTGTATCACAATGACTTCTGGCCTTTTTTTTTTCTTCCAAATTACAAAATATCTTTATGGGGGAATATCTATTGGGGAAAAACCCCCAGCCTTTTAAAAGAACCGATAAAATGGGTCTTTGGAAATACAATCTGAATATCAAGCTATTCCATTCCTTCCTCTCACAGTCATAACTTGCTAAAGACTCCATTGATCAATTTCTGCCCTCAGTTACAGCGTTTAATTGTCATATGTTAGCAAATCACGGCTCTCGTCTCAAAAGAGCTGATCATGAAAAATCTGAGATTTAAAATAAACAGTTGAAGGCTATTTTTATTTGTTGTGTGTATTTTTAACTGTTAGTGTACATTCAGGTCATTATTTCAAGACTTTCTCAGAATTTCCCTTAAAAATAATGAAAGCTAATATTTGCCTCTAATCACTTGTCTCTAAGGGCTTTGGCTTGAAGAATAAAGAGCAAATACTGGAGGCCTTGATATGGAATAGCAGCAGCTGACAGTATTACAGTCACATCTGTCCAAACATATTATCTCTGCATTTTGAGACCTGTGATTCTATTGTCTTCAAATGCTGATCTGGTTCTTCCAAAGCTTGTTCTATCCTGCAAGTATAAAAACATAAAATGTTAAATGAGTAATCCTACTGAGAAAGCATAAAGTTTTGTCATAAGACCCCTATAGTTGTTCCTACCACCCAATAACTTAGCATGTTCTTCATGATTTTGGCCACCCACTGCTCCCAAATTACCCTCAATGTTCTCAACTTCCACATAGCTCCAGTCATCTCTCTCCCAGCTGTCTTCTACATCCCCATTGCTTCCCTGCTTTGCTCTGTGGCTTCCAATTTCTGTGATTGTTTCTAATGTTACCTCTGGATATTTTCTGAATACTGAATATTTCAGCTGCTGCTTCTTTTTCAGATCCACAGCTCTGTGAAGTACTTACTATTCAGCTGCTCTTGAAAGCTCTTTGATCACTTAGCTCCACTTTTCTTTGTCAGCAGATACAGCTCCTACTGCTTCACCTGCTTTATTCTGTAAAAAAGCTTACTGCCCTTCTTACATTTATTCTAAGGAAAGATGCTAAGCCAAACAGCTTTCATAAATTTCTCCTAATGCATATCATAACACACCTTTCTCAGCTCTAATCATCATCTAACAAGTGGCACCTTATACAATGCATGATCAATGGACAAAAAAGAAAGAATTTTCAAACTGCAAGTTATATAAACTTACCTGTTCACTTTCTGTTTTGTTATCAGGACATCTTCACATCAATGGCCTAGACTGTTCTTAGCCCCTTACTTATCCCCATAGTGATGTTCTCTTCTTCTGTAACAGATTTTGTCTTAAACTACTTTTAATTGAGCAACAGAAAATGTCTTTTGGTGCTGAGAAACCTGGAAAACTTGTCACTATTTTTCCAGTCTGAGCTTCAATGGCTATGTTTCAACTGCAGTAAGCAATCATTTTGCTATTCTTGTAGTTATGACAGGTTACCAAACTTCTGTGTATATTTCACCTCATAATGCTGCAGTTTTACCAGACAGCTTACAAAGTACCCTTCAGGATTCTCATATCTAAAAAGGTACTATCTGGAAATGTGGCTTATCCTGAGCATGAATTTTCTGCCACATAGCAGTAGCGAAAATGATCTACTGAAAGCATTTTTGTAGGTACTGTAGGTATTGCTATGGAGGAAAGGGCCAGACTAGGTGATTTCTTAAGATCCTTTATAAATCTTATTTTCTGTAATGCTACTATTATTCTAGATTTTGTCACTGCCAGGAGTTTCTTATGGGTTTCACAACAGTATAATGCTTCTTTACCTAGACTTTTTTCTATATTAAGTCATCATACAGTCATGACTTGTCTTCCCACATCAACACTTCTTTTGGACTATAAGTACTAGCATTTATGTTCATTATGGAAATGTTCTGAAGATCGGGTAAGTTAAAACATCTTTTTTCATTTGTGATTTTTTCTTCTGTAGTAAATGATAAATTGACCTTGACTGATCAGTAATGGATTCTCATGGAGAAAAAAAAAATTCTAAACCCTCAAGAATTTTCACATATTAAAATCTTGCTTGTCCAGCCAGCCTTTTTATACATTTGATTCCTTCTCAAGATGAGGTCTCAGTTCCTTAAGCTTCTGTTGCAGCTTATCCCTGTTAGGAAGCTCCAAGTTGAAGGAGGTAATTTACTTAGTAGGAAGCAGTCTGATTCCCTTTGTTTTGTCCTAACAGTTTAGATCGGGATCCTTCAATTTGGGTTTCCCAGTGACTAATGAAACATTTGAATTTTTGCACACAGATTTAGTTCCTACTACTAGGTCATTTCTCAACTTTTTCTAGGAAAACAATCATATTCTGATTTAATTCCTTAGTTGTTTCAGACTTTTTTTCAAGTGTTTACAGAACTCCCAGTTTCCACAATACCTCTTATTTTAATTCCTTTTCACTGTTCTTTTCCTTTCTGCCATGATTTTGCCCACTTGAGCGCCAAAGGAACATTAGCTCATAAACTTCATTCTTGAAAATTGCATCTCACCTCTAGTACCAGGGCTTTCACCTCTGATTCCTCCAGTTAGTCAACCACCAGTCTTCAGCATCATCTGTGTTACCACTTGCATGAGTAGATAATGGCAAGACAGCAGACTAATCTTGCAATTAAATATTATTCCTAAGTATGTATATAAACAAGATTGCTGTCGCTTCACAGAACACAAGCTCTAGGGACTGCACTATTGGAGGAAGAAGCATATGAGTGCCAAACTAAGGTGGAAGGAGAGAGCAGATCAATCAATGTTTATCATCCATTCAGATATCAGAGGCAAAAGACCAAAACCGTCCAGAAATCCATTTCCTACCCCTTTAAAAACAGCCTAGTTCAAAATAAAAGATCAAAGATTTCAGTCTGTTTTGCAAGACTAAAGCTTCTGCTTCAGGCTAATTTAGAAAGTTTTAGCTTGTCTTTCATGCGTCTTGGTTCTAAGTCTGGGCAGCCACAGGGCTCCAGCTTAGCCTGCAAGCCTGTCTGCTTCTTCTCTACTCTGATCTTCTACTAAATCAACACATCACCATACTGTGTCTCAATTCTGTCAAATAACATTTTCCAAAAGAAAACCATTCTGCATGGACATTTTTGACCAGCAAAAGATAAGGAAAAAGAAGCAAACAAGAGAAGAAAAGAGATCATGATCTGAGACTGCAGTCTTTCATGCCATACTTTCACAACCACAGGCATCTGCTTTTGGTGTTGTCGGAGGCGGAATGTCAGATATCTCTGTTAGATTTGGTCTGACCCAGAATAGCCTTTCTCATGTGATTACATTCCTATGTTCTGACAGCGTAGAAATCCAGGGTGTCAAGTCAAAGTAAAGGAAAGTCTCCCCTAAAGCAGGCAGCCCCTAGCCTATTTTGAAAATCACAGGGTAGATTGCTGTGATGTCTGTGATGCTCATTCTCCTAATATTATTGCACTACTGCTAATTCAAAAGCAAGATAATGTATTCAATTACATAGACTTTCCATCAGCTTTGGGTAAAACTCCCTAAAGGAAGCTTTCACGAGCTGTTCTTGTTGTTTCTCTTGCTGTGGTTATGCAGTGAGACTCAGGAAGACTTCCTCGCTTCCACGTCTTAGTGAATACTCCATGTCAGGACAAGATCTACACATGGACCATTAAGTATCAACTACCTCTTGGTAGCCCAAGCACACCAAAAGGAAGAGATCTGAAATACACTCTAATAGCAACCCAAGACTGCAAAAGAGCCCACCTATTACTGAGTCAAAGCTTCCTTTCTCCTTCCTGTTCCCACAGTATAATTGCTATAAATGCTGCTAGTTATTTAATAGCATAGCATTTAATAGCATTTAGCATTTAATAAAATGCTGCTATTTAAGAAATGGGCACAGAATCTTCTTGTAACACCAGACAAAAATATAAAAAGATTAACAAAGTAGAGCGGAAATAAAAATGAGAAAAATATTTTTTTTTCCGAATATGAAATATATTAAGTATCCCTACAACTTTGCTATACTCACAAACAAAAATGATAGAGATACACCAAATCCAAATTAAGTTATTTTCTTTGATATTCAAAAAAGTTCTCCGTGGCAGCTTCTTTAAACCTTTTTTGCAATATCTGGGGAAAAAAACTCCAAATCCAACAGAAAATACTTTTTACCTACCTATGTATTCTTCCCAATTGATAAGTATTAGATTTATTATTGAAATTCTAACTAGAGATTCGGCAAAGAGGGGAAAAATATTTTTCCATAAATATTTTGAAGAACATGGAATCAACTTCACCGTAGTGTTATTATTTGAGACAGCTGTAAAAGGTGTGTGTTTTATTCAAAACTGATGTGAGAAATATTTTCTTCACTAGATAAAGACAGGCATGCAAATCAAGTTTCACTAACACCGGCATAACAAGTACTGAGAAATAAAAATTACATGAAACACAACAAGACTCAGTACCCCTAATCCACCATAAATGACTCCACCTTCAAAACATTTCTTCATGTTGCCTGTCTTCATATATAAATCAAACGAAATGAAAGCTACATCACTAATATTTCGTTCTTTTTGATTTTTCCAGTCTATCATTTCAATGATAGCTCCATTAGTTATGTTCAGGGTTGGACACATTGGGTTTTATTTCATTCTTACTCCAGGGAGAAATTACAGTGGCTTGTGTTTATTAGCTGCGTTCTCATTAAAAATAAATTCTTTCATCCCACATGATCAGGTGCAGACTTACCATGGAGTGGAAGGAAGAAGAGTGACAGATCAATACTGACTGCTCTGGTGCTTGCATTCCCAAGTTTTGTAAAGTAGGAACTGCCATGGGCCCACTGAAACTGCCAGTTGGACCACTAACCTTCTCAGTGAAAGGATCATTGACTTGTAAGGGTGAAATATACATTGAAAACATCTCTATTTTAAAGTAGACCTACTTAAGTGTTGCATGTGATATCACAACTGTTATGAGATGCGGTTTGTTTAAAAAAAAAAATACATGATCAAAAAGAAATTACTAAAACAGACTTAAAAATACAGCAGCTTTTCCCACACAGCTTGGCAATTGTACAACTGAGTACAGTTGCGTCACACTGAAGTTTTCCCACAAGATTAGAAGGAGCTAGAAAATTTCAAGTTTATATATGTAAATCTGACTTTTCAAAAGCTGAAAGCATTGGTCATACAGGTCCAAAAAGCACATCTGCATCAATGAGGTCTTGCATAGATTTTGGATACTTTAACATACTAAAAAATCTGGAGCCTTTACCAGGAAAAAAAAAAAAAAGTTATAAATGGGAAAAAAAGAGTGTATGTATACAAACCTGCTTCCAACCAGCCACACACTAATGTTCACTTCTTCTATGAGGCTAAGCAGAGAGGAATAAATATTGAAGTAGTACCACATGTTGGTGCATATTTCTGAAATTATTTTAAAACATTTTAAATTTCTCAGTAGTTTTGTTTCAACATAATGGTGTAATAATAGCAGATCCTAAAACTACTACACGAGTTTGCTTTCTGATCTTGTTTTGTATTCTAACTTCAAACTACTCATGAAGCTCTGCTCTAATATTCTATGAAGCATATCAATGAATAAAATTACTCATAAATAAAATGCATAATAATGCATCAGTTGAGGAACTTTATGATTTGGATGAAGGTTAGAGCTGTGCATGTGTGTGTATATGCTTATTGCCTTGTGTTTAAGGTCTATTTTCATCAAATCATTCTCCAGGGTTCATGTATTATTAATATCAAAACAGGACACCATCTTTTCAAATCTTCTTTAAAATCTTTAAATCTTTTAAGAGTCTTCAAATCTTTTAATTTTTCCCTCTGCACGTCCTATAAGCTTGTTTCATGTTTCTACTCTAGGTGAACCTGCTTTGTCCAGGGGGTTGGACTAGATGATCTCCAGATGCCCCTTCCAACCCCTATCATTCTGTGATTCTGTGATTCTGTTTCCTGCTCATCTTTATGGAGCCATCTCTCAAAGGAAAAGAAAAATAAGGTACGTATGTGGTTAAAAAGAAATGAATGATAAATCTCAAGCCATTTCTTGCCAATATGAAATTCACAGAAACAGAGATCTTCTGGGTTCTTAAAGAAGTAAAATGTAAAATATCCATGTTCTGCCCCTTTATCTATCTTGTTCCTATATTTCTCTTGAGTAGCCATGTTGGAACCTCCACAGATTTCCATAAATTCTACCATTATACCCATGGACACAATCACAGCACAGCTTTTGCCAGTGGATACTCCAGCGCTAACAAAGGGGCAAGGTTTCTCTCTCCCTATGAAAGGTGAAGTTAAATTGTTGCCACAAGCAAATATTCTGTATCAGGAAAGGTGAAGTTAAATTATTTCCATGAGCAAATACTCTGTACCAGTAGCCTTGGGAATCTAGTGTCAACGACATAACATTTAGCTTTGTTAGAAAAGCAAAAAGTACATTTGCTGCTTAAAATGTGCAATTGAATAGTACAGACAGCTGTTACAGCAGCATATATAGCCTGAATCCTCACCTCCAGCTTGTCCCTGCTGTTCTGGGGGTACTGGTGAATACCAGGGGACTGAGAAAAAAGGAAGGGGTCACCAGAGCAAGGGAACAGCTGAAAATAGGGTGCGGGAAAGAGAGAGGGTTTCCTCCCCATGCTTCTTCACAGGCCTTCTGAAGCCTCTACAACATTCTGACATCCCACTTATCTTCACCTAAATCTTCTCCTCTGTCCGTCCCCCAGCACATTAACACCTCAAAACTTCCTAAATCCCATGGCCTGACCAGCTTTCCCAGACTCCAGAACATCACTGACATTTGCCAGCCTTGCCCATATGCTTCCTTTTAGCACTCCAAACCCTTTCTGCCAGCTCTCTCAAAACTGCCTTTCACCTACTTGCTGTGAAAGAAACTGTGAGCCAGCTCCTGATCTGACTCGCTCTGTGGAGGAATAAGACCCATACTCAGTACAGTGCTATAAAATCCTTCTGTGCCAAAGTTTGAAGAAGATCTTTATTTGGTGATAAAGTTTAGTTGCATCTGTTTAACCTGGTATGTCTCTCTGTAGAACTCCGTTCACAGCTTTACCACGTCCTAAACACTGTAACATTTAAAAGTACTATTTTCAATAACTTCTTTTCCCAGTGAAAAGTCAACAAGATCTATATTTAAAGCTGCACAGAATGCATAATTTCAAATACTTAAACCATTAACCATTAATCAAGTGCTATTCAACTAAGCTCTGAGGTGTGGTGAACTCTCAGTCCCCCTTTGAGATATCAATATTGTAATCATCAGAAGATCTTAAGTTACTTCCAGTGTTGTGTCTTGGAACCTGTTTTGATCATTGGTTATCCAAGGCTTCTTAGCTATGAGTAGGAAGAAATAAACTTCAATAAGCCTGGTCAAATCATGGCCATCCATTACCACTAGGAAGAGTTAAGGGCAGAAATCAGGGCTGTAAGGTTAAAAGGTCCTTTTGACTGGGACAGGTAAACAGATGTGCTCTTGTTGACTAAGGAGAAAAAATGCAAGATAATGGAAATACTGTTAAAGTTCATGTCAAGAATGTATATACTGTCTGCAAAGCTCGAAAAGAAATGAGATGCAGATTTGTTTGACCACAAAAATCTGCAAAAATCAGTAGGAGGAGGGATTTTTCAAACTGTCATCAGAAGCCTATGAAAGACTTGTAATGCTACACGGAGTCTTCAAATCTATTGGAAAAGCAAAGGTGCAGGATACAGCAATCTTATATGCCAGTGAATGAAACACGTCCAAGAATTTTCCTTTGCACCAAGATAAAGTAGCGTGTGATTAAGTAAAATCTTTTAGCTTCCAAATCTGTGTCTGCATGCAAACCGCCTACTGGTAATGACCCCCAGAATGATGATCCAAGAAGTATTTGGAGAAAGCGCTATCTGGAAGGGCCAAGCTCACACCAGGGCACAGTTTGACAGTTTGTTAGCATAAAGGATTATGCTCTAAAGGTCAGCAGTACTCTCAGCCATGCTGAGATCGCCTAGCATAGCCACAGTTATTCCAGGAAGTTATGGCAATGATTTCTCCCCTGCCCTGTCCCCCTCCAACCCCCCCACCCCCAACCAAGCAAACGAGACAGCCACCAGTGAAGTGACTATTTTCAATTTGATTTTCACCAGAAAATGTCTGAAAACATAAAGGTGGGAAGCAAGCTTGGTGAAAGTGAATGAGAAGAGTTTATTAATGTACGGAGAGGAAGGAGTCAAAGGATTAGAAGAAAAATAAACCAAACTGTACCACACACAAGGATCTGGAGATGGAGTCTTCTGGAAACTTAATTTAAATGACAGAAGACTGCCAGGAAGATAGCAGTAACTGAAAAGGTCTATAAATGGGGAACAGCAAACCTGTCTGATGCAAGACAGAAAGCAAAGATAAGAAATCACTGTGGCTTTACCAAGAGTTTTTCAACAACATGAGAATTAAAGAGAAATCACACAAGGCACAAAGACATCCCTCCATAAGTATGAAGGAATCAACATAAAGGATTAACACACAGGGATAAAATCAGAAGGGTTAAGCGACACATCAAGGGTAAAAAAAAGAACAAACGAAAGAAAGAAAACCGAATACAAGTCTATTTGCATACCAGGGAAGGAAAACTCTCTTGGAGTTAATTCTGATTTTGACAAACTGATTTATGTCTGGAAGTGCCTATATCCACTGACTCTCAAGTAAACAAAGGGCAAAATTAGGTATTTATGTTTACTGCCAGGACTCTGATACAGTTCATTTTCAGTGGTTAAAAGGGATTGTTCTACACAGAAAGAATAGATAAGAGAGCTGAGAGGTAGAACAGAAAATCCAAATAGTCAAATACAAACATTCCTAGAAAGTAAAATATTTTTGACAGAGTCATCCTTATAGCCAAAACAGTGAGATGTGTACTACTAAGATTGATGATAAGGTGGGTGGAATATTGGCTTGTTCATCAGGCTCAGAGGGTTGTAGTCAGCTGTACAAAGTTGAACTGGCAGCTCGCTACCTGCTGCATGCCTGAGGGATCAATGCTAGAGCTAATACTGTTTAATTTCTTTATTAATAACCTGAAAAATAGGACAGAAGTGCACACTCAGAATGTTAATGAACAATAGCAAATTGGGAAAAGTGGTTGATACACTGGAGGGCAGGCCGGCTATTCTAAGGAACCTCAACAGGCTGTAGAAATGGGCTACCAGGAACCTCATGAACCTCAACAAAGGCAAATGGATGGCACATGGAGAGCAATAAGCCCAGGCACCAGTACATGCTGGGGACTGACCAGATACAATGCAGCTTTGCAGAACAGGACCTGGTGTTCCTGGTGGACAACAAGTTGAATATAAGCCAGGAATGCACCTGGAATGCATATAAGCCAGGAATGCATCCAGTGGCATCCTGGGCTGCATTAGCAAGAGGGTGGCCAGCAAGCCAAGGCAAATGTTTTCCTCCTCCTCTGCTCAGCACTCATGAGACCCCTTCTGGGGTGCCGTGACCAGCTTTGAACTCCCCAGTACAAGAAAGACACTGACACCCTGGACTGCATCCAGCAGAGAGCCACCAGGATGGTCAGAGGGACAGCACACATGAGGGAAGGGGAGAGGATGAGAGAACTGGGCTGGTTCAGCCTGAAGAAAAGACAGAGGGATATTGCTGCTCTCTCCAACCACCTGCTCAGATGTCATAGAGATGGTGGAGCCAGACTCTTTTCAAGGGTGCACAATGATAGGACGAGAGGCAACGGATACAAGCTGGGATGTGGGGAATTCTGATTAGCGGCAGGAAAACCTGTTTCACCTTGGGGTGGTCCAACACTGAAACAGGTTGCCCAGAGAGGCTGTGAAATCTTCATCCTTGGAGAGACTCAAAACTCAACAAGACCCTGAGCAACTCAACCTACTTTGATCTACTTTGAAAAGGAGACTGGACTAGACAACCCCCAAAGGTCTCTTAAAACATATGATTATGAAAATGCAGACTGCTTTTTAAGGCAATCAAGAGTTGGATCTGCTGGATACCCGAGAGGAAGCATCCCTTTCCTTTCTCAGAAACTGTTTCCTCTGATAACTATTAACCTGCCTGTGCTAGAAACTGTTCCAAATTCTAAGTAGATTTCACATCAAATCATAACATAAAAATATTCCTTCAAGGCAGTAAAACCTTGGTATGCCTGTGTCCTGACTCCTCCCTACCCGTCAAAACATAATGGCAACCAAAGTGAAGCCATGACAAGCCTAACATGCACGAGAGGCAAAATCACCATTTCCAGCAGCCTGAAAATTAGAGATCTTCATCGTCACCGCTTGAAATGACTCTTGTTCTAACAGCATCTAGAGAAGTCTCTCTGCTTAAGCAGCAAACCTTTTCCCCACTTTTTACACTTCATTAGGAAACTTTTACCTATTCCCAACAGTTCCAATCATCTGTGCAGCATGGAAGGGTCTCTGTGCTTAGAACTGGTCCATTAATTTAGATTTTCTAGTTATAGAATTAATGTTCTGCACATAAGTGCTTTGTCAGTGACAGGTGCTTCAGAATTATTAATAATAAGCACCTCTAATGAGTGCCATACTAAACTACAGTACTCCGAAGATGACACTGAGGACTGGGGGAGAACTCAATATTTGTTTGTTCCCTACATGCTTGTCCAGTATAAAAAAAAAAAAAATCAGACACTTTTGTCCAGCAAACCAAAGGCCATTAAGGCAAACCAAACCTGCTGCTAAGGCTGGTCTGTTTTCTGTAGGTATAAAAATTCTGAATTTCACCCAGTGCTGAAAATCTACCGTAAGCCTGCAGACAAAAGGACAGATTTTCTTTTCTGTAGACCTGAGTGTAATTGCTTGGGTACAACAAAATTTCACTTCCTGCTATCAGGTCTTACACAATTCCAAAAACTAGTTTCAATTTGTCATTCTTTGTCCTGTTTTTAATGATCAGAACAAAAATAATCTATACATGGTTTCCTTCAGTGTAAGGCTGTATATTCTAATCTGGTTCTGATCACAGCTGCATTCATATTCCATTTCAATAGCACTGCAGAAGAGAGACAGAGAAGTGAGGAAATATGCAATCTTTTTTCATTAAATAAACAAATTGCAACCTGATGTAATATTTCAGTAATATTTCCATTTTTTTCACAGCTTTAGAGTTAAACCCTTGACTGCATGGTCTATGGGAGAAGGCTACTTTTCCACCCTTATTTATAGTAAAAAAGTCATACATTATGGACATTATCTGTTAATTGATGTCTTAGTCCCTTTCACTTAAGTAGGAAGCCATTAAATTATAAAAACATACTAGCTGGGCCACATTCCACTACAAAAAAAAAAATTCACATCGTGTAGTTTCATGATCAAACTTTTTAGATTCATAATACACAGAATAATACACAGATAGAATAGTACACAGATACCCTGACCTGGATTTCATTATTTTCTTCTGGAGTAACTATGGAATTTCATGCAAAAGGTTATGTGGTATAGCTAAACTCTTTAAATCACCCCTCCCTCTAGAAAGGAAATCAAATGCAACAGTTCCACAAATGGACAAGGACAGAACAATAATCTCAATACAGGGAGCGCTCTGTGTTCTACTGAGAAGGAAACATGCCTGTGTTCTTTTAGTGTTTTAGCTGAGGCCAGTATGTGCCTTGCCTTTCTACAGGAGGAACTGGTGGAAGATCACCACCACCACGTAGCTTTATAAATCTGCTTGCTTTTCCTTCAAGTTTGGTTTTGTTTTTTTTCTCCTTGAAAAACAGAATAATCCTTAGGGTGCTGAAGAAGAGCTGTAGCTCCAAACAATATTACTTTATTTTCCCCAATATCCTTAAAAGCATGGGAAGGTGATGCATCCCTTCTCCTGCACAACCTGTTTGCTCCACCTCCAGTCACCAGACAACTCAGCAAAAGGGCACTGGACAAAGACTATACAGAGATGTTGCCACTTGTCCCACCTCTACAGACATGAAGGATACAGGGGCTAAGCATGAACTGTGAGATGTGGCAAGGGACCTACCAAGAAGGGAATGCAACTTTTATTTCTGTTTTTACCCTTTGCAAAAACATTCTCCTATTATTAAAATAAACATTCATAAAGCCTTCAAAATTGTCTGGAATACATAGGAACAAAATTTTATTGCATTTTATTATTTTGCAGGCAGGCCTAAGGCCTGTACCTGGAAGTAGCATCAGATTAAGATATAAAAATGTCAATCCAATTTTATTGCTGGGAGTGTCTTAATTTTGTTTGTTGGGAACACGGAAAAAGTCCTACAGTGGTTTTCCAAAGGCAGTTTCGGCACTGTATTGTCCTACCTACTTATTTTTTTAATGCAAATATTTACATTTTATTTTATGTATGTAATCATACCGCAGTCAGATTAGAATGGTCCAATTACTTTTTACCTCATTGTCATTCTATGATGACACTGGTACTGTAGCTTGTGATACTGTAAGTGAAGCAGTATTTAGGATTCAGATGATAAAACTCTGGATCATATCCAGGAGGATCCTTTTAGGCCCATTTCAAACCTACTGGCTTGTTATTCCTGAAAGGTCATTTCAGATTCAAGTAGTAGTCAGTTCACAACATGTTTAACGAAAGAGTAACATTAAAGTAATTCTGTTATCCATGAAACACAGTGCAGAGACTGAGGAAGGAATGAAAAAAAAAATGAAAGGAAAAGAGACTGTCTTAAAATACAGGAAGAGAAAAAGGGAACCAAAATGGAAAGAGAAACCCTGCTGAAAACTCCATTTGTAGGTTTCAAGAAAAAAAGATTATCTCTAATTCTCAACAATGACTTCCAGACTGCTTGCTTGGATGGCAATATAGCAGAAAGCCCTACACGACTAAGCCCTTTAAACTTGCCTCTATTATTTACCTTCTCTAGTCACAGAGATTCAGCAGGTCAAATGTCTGTTTTTGAGAGCCTAAAGGGATCGTTAAAAGCAAAATTAGTCAGCAAGCTTATTTATTGCAGCAAGTTAAAAATTAGCTACTTTGTGGCTCAAATTGCAAGACAAGCAGAAAAAAGGGCGCAAATTTTACCTATAACCCATGATTTTTTAAATGGACTCACTGAGACACAAATGCAGAATGCCCACTGCTCCTCTGTGGAACCCAGAACTCTTCTTGCAGGTATCAACATGCTGATAGAAGTCTAGCTTGATTATCTCACAAGTTTCCTCATATTTATTAATTTCAGATCCAACAAATTGCATTTTAGATCCAACAAATTGCAACTAAGCCCTGGAAACTAAATTAGGTTCTTTCCAACTCTGTAATATTGCTTCTGAAGCCCTCACATGTGCCCTTATCTACACCCAAAATGTTTTTAGATGACCCAAGCAGCTTTATGAACATTGATAAAGTGAGAGAAGAACACAGTATTCCAGAATGCTATTCATTTAGGGTATTTTGTCCAAGGGACATATCCTATGGGACTGGAGGGAGGGAAATTACACGCAAACAGAACAAATTCATCTTGTAAATGAAGTTATTACGTATGGATGGAGCTGATGTAATGTCCCATTCACTGTGCTAGGGACTCCTACTCAAGCCTGCAGTGTAAAATAAAACTCCTGTCACAGGGGGCAATGGTGGGATGCATATTGTGGTGATACCCAAAATGGGTTCAAAATCATCGAAAACACAAGAAACCATGAACCTGAATTTCATCTCATGATGGCTCTGACCACTGGATGACAAAATATAAACACAAGTCTGCTTTCTTCCCAGTCAATGGTGCTTGATGTTTCTAAACTTGAACACTTTTCTTCACATAATTATTTAGAGAATGTGACCCTTATTCACAAATTGGTTTAAGATGGTGCAGACAATGAATTTACTACTTCTTACAAATACTCAGTCTTACACATACTGATGCATGCCTCTGCTTGTTTTTACTGTTAGAGCAAAGAAAACATGTACACTTCTTTGAATTTCAAAATCAGAAAACAAACCTTCACACCCTCCCATCGCCAAAAAGAAATGTATCATCTCTTCTGATTCATTCTATTCCTCCAAGGAAAAAGGTATGTGTCAGGGGACAGACGTTGTCTGTCTTGTTCTTTCTGTGTTTTGTGTTTTGCTTGGTTTTTTGTGTTTTTGGGTTTGGTCTTTTTTTCAATGTAATTCTGGTCATAGTTACACCAAAGGAAAAAAACAAAAAGCCTCGGAATATCAGGAGGGAGAGGACCTTTCAAAGGTCAGAATTAAATGATTTTCATAAAACAGTATTTTTAAGAGTGACATTTTAACAGCAGAAAATATCAGCATAATGGAACTGACAGTTCTAAAACACGAAATAGTGAAGGACAGGGATTTGCCCGTAAAGCTCCTTTCTTGGCCAGGCGTGGGGCCACCTACTGAATTGTCTGCACTTCCCAGGCCCAGAGAGCAATGGAATCTCTCAGGGAATGCATGCTAAAATGGTTTTACTGTATAAATTCCTATCTGAGATGCTCTGCTGATGTATTAAATGATCACCCACAGCTTTTATACCTGTACAGATTTTACGGTAGATGGAGAACTTTAATGAAAAAAGCATGAATCACACAAAACAATTTAAATCTAATTTCCCTCTAGGTGTTACAGGCAGTAATTCCTATTGACCTTCTATTTTTTTTAAATTATTAAATGAACAGAATTAATAAAATGTTAGTCATTAATGTTTTCCCATTATTCTGCAGAGAATAACTAGCAATTCACAAGCGCTACAGGCTTCTGTGATTTGATCCAGTCTCACAGACTTAATGGATGTGACTAAATTATTTTATGCAGGGTAAACATTTGCAGTGTTTCTCTTCTTGCTCCTGTCCCAACCTAAGCAAATAAATTCACTGCCAGCATCAGTCTCATGCTTCTCATGTGAAACCTATTGTGAACTTTCAAAGCCCAGTACTGTAAGAGAGAACCTGATGTACTTCTAAATAAATTCACAGATTAATTTGCTTAAGAGTTTTGAACAATTAAGGTTATGGCCCCCGTCATTTGTCTACAAAGTATTCTGTGGGAAACCAAATGCAACTAGAAGAAAATCATTCTTCCCTTTTTCTTTCACATTGCTTAAACTGGCTCTCCAGAATAAAGTATTTTTCCCACATCCATTTTCGCTACACAAATAGTTTTTCTTTCTTGGAATTTGAAGGGAATTTTCAGGAAATAAAATTACATCACTTTTATGTTGTACTTTTGTAATAAAAGGTTGGCTTTCTGGAATAAGGAAATAATCCAGCATAACTGAATGTGGATTGGTGGCAGAACTATTTATTTAGCATTGCTTTCCTTCACATGCATCTCCTCTGGCACTGCCAGATCCCTGATGAGACTTCAGTTTGGATGTGTATGCACCGACTGAAAATTTCCTTCAAAGGATTATTAAAAGCCTTTACCTATCAATCCTTAAAACCCATAAATCCTTAAAAACTTTCTAATTTGTTACAATTACATGAATTATTAAAGATCATACAACCAGTCACTGGCAAAATCAGGAACGGACACCAATAGTATTTGGATTTGGCTTCCTATCCTAGTATCTCAGATAACAAGCTCCTGCCCTGTGCACACACTCACTCTGTGCCCTTGTGTGCTACTGTGCAGCTTTAAAATAATTGAGATTTGACTGGGTTGGAGAAAGCTGGAGGGCAAGTTGTGAAAGAATCTCTTTCAAGACTACCTCTGCACTTTCAGAGTTTGGTGTCTGCTCAGATCCAATTTTTACCCAGAATATTTTGAACAAGTTCCATTAACTGCTTCCAAGTCAGACAGTGGTAAAAGAAACACTTTCACTGTTACAAAATACGAGCACTTCCTCCCAGTTCTCAAGCGAAAATGTTTACACTTTGTAACTTGAAATTTGTCACATAATTATTGCCACACAATGCACTGCAGAATAATACATTTTTTTTTCTAAACCAGTTATTCAGTTGAAATTTGAATTTCAAATTAGTTTGTGAAAAACATATACCAGAATTCTCAACAGATTTTCAAATTTCAGATATGACATACTACATTCATTGCTGGAGACATGTTTAAAAGCAGATAGAGATCAAAGGTGAAGTCCTGCACTTCTCTAATCAATAGCAGAGTTTCCAAAGAGCCTGGGCTCTGTGCTTTCTGCTGCTGTTGATGTTGTAAAATGCACGCCCTATTTTCAGTAACAGTGGTGAGATGGCAATATCTTGCCTGTGGCTGCAGCAGGGGGATACACGGGGGTCAGCATTTTTCTTCCTGAGTGTTTCCAAAGGGCAGCTGTTTCTTACTCCCAGATCACCCATCAGAAAGACCTGATGAGAGTCATGAGAAACCTGGGGCCTGGTGCTAATGATCCCTGCTGTAAATCTCTTGCTTCTTACAATGACTTCCATTACACATTCTCTTATATTGGAATATGAACAAATTTTCTGAAATAGGCCTGTCCTGCCTAATCAAGTTAGCAACCGGAGGGTAGAGTAAGATCCTCCTTTTTTCCAGGGTTATTTGTTTGAGGGTTTTTTTTCTCTTTAATTCAGTTCCCAGTTGGTGACCTTCAGCTGTTACGAAATACAGATGGTAGCAATAGTAACCAGGACAATTGCCTTTTCTAGACGTGCGGTTTCAACACTTTTTTATACAGTCTCTAGATGGTTCTCATTCAGCGTGTCCCTCAAAACCATGGGTCAAGGCAGCTGATGCAAACTGTGGCATCCTCCTAATTAAGGGGCATTAGGTGACCGTCTTGGTGACGCCAGGGCTTCACAGTTTTCCTTGGCTACCTGGGACTTTGCAAATAGAATTTAGGATGTTGCTCTTGACCTAGAAATGCATTTAGGGCTAGTTATTTGACTATCCATATCTCTCCTTTCACAATATCAGTCAATCTTAGCAAAGGTATCCAGCTTCTACATGTTAAAAAAGGAGATATTTTTTTTCTCTCTCTGAAATTCACTCTCAGATGCCATTTTAAAAATGGTTACTCCTATTATTTTGAACTTTTAGGGCATATCGTGAAGATGATGTTTCTCTGTGCTTTCATTTAAGCACAGAGTAGGTGTTTAAGTAGGAGTTAATTGAATTCTTTGGTGGTTTGGTTCTTTTTTCTTTCCTTGGGGATGAGAACATACCACCACTTTTGTTCTCAGTTGGGTTCCAAATTTTCACACCTGTCAAAGAGCACAGATTGGGGCAGGCCACACAAAGAATAGTGCTCTGATTACCAGCCCCCAGACGGAGTGGACAGAAATATTTTTCCAGTGTTAGATACATCTAAAGAACCGAACTAACCAGAGCAGCAAAGCCCCTCCACCTAAAAAGTCTGGGCTTACACAAATGCCCTCCACCTAACTGAGACAATCCTGCTGAAGAGGAACATTCAGGGAAAGAAAGTGTGATAGAGCTGGGCTTGATGGAGGCAGATAGTTGTGTTAACAAAGCTGCTGATGTTCGTGCTAAATGAGGTTCAGTGAGTGAGATATTACCAAGGCTGACAAGAAATATTTCCATGAGCACGTTGGCAGTGAGTGGGGTAGGACAATACTGGAACGTGTCTCACAGAGAGGGAAAGCTATTGGTAGGTAATGGCTGGAAAGCCAAGAGTGCTTTTTTTTTTCTGTCACAACTTTCACTAATAAAGACCTGTGATGAGGTGTTTAGCACAGCTAATGATGGATGCCACTTCTGACTAAAATATTAGAGAACAGGCTGGAAAGTTCTTAGTGATTTTCTGTTGAAAAGAGCCTCATGAACTTATGCCAGGGCACTTAAAAATAGGAGCTGAAATGCTGCTAGAAAAATGAGAACCGAAAGAGGTGAGGCACTGAAATCAGAGGATTACATTGAGTACTTGAAGTCAGTAGAAGTATTCAAGGGTTGTATCTAACTACGCTTAAGTCTGCGTAACTTCAGGACTTAACCTCAAATATGTAATATAAGCTGAACACAGGAAGCAGCACTTGTATAATGGCCTGTAACAACACAGAAAACTTTACTCATGAATCCTGCTTTCCTGTTTTCTTTTGCTTGATTTTCATGCTTTCTCTCCTTTTAAAGTCATCCAGTAAAATTTCTCCTCTTAAATGTAATATAAGATTTTTCCCTGTCTTCCTAGATCTGAAAATTCTCCAAAATCTGGGATGCAGCCAAATATTTCAAGAATGTGCCCATTCAAATAAAGCTGGGCTACAAAGCAAAGAAATTCCTGCAAATGAGAAGCAAACTGCCATTAGTGGTAGGATGCATCTCATCAACATTTACACATTTACAAACTAGACTTCTATAACTGCACTAGCCTTCCTGAGCCCCTACACAGCTCCCATTTAGAGTCAGTGGAGAAAAAGCCCAGCACTTCTTGGGGACAGATAATTTGGCTTCTTTTAGATATCTTCATTAGGATGAAAGAAATACTGTTGCAGAATTGCCCCTTGTTTTTCTGTTGCCTATGAAGCAAAGGTGGAATGATTAGTATTTGTCTGATAAATGCCACCCTGAGTGTTAATGCAAAAACATCGTAGTTGGAGTTCTGTCTGATTATTAATAAACAGATGCAACAACCAACTCTCCTTGCCTTTCACTGGGCCAAAAGATGCATCTATGAATTTAGAATGAAGCCTTTCTGGTCCAAAAGCAGCAGCAGCATAAGTAACAAAATGAATACGCAGCAGAGACAGTTCATCCCACATTTTCAAAGGTAAACTCAGTTAAAATAATCTGTACCAAACTTTTTTATTTTATGGTGATATTCAGAGGCTCATATTAAATATTTATTTTCCACTTCGTCTCCATTTAGGCTAATACGAAACAGATGCTAAGATCTGTTTCTGAACACCTATGAGCTTTGAGAAAGTTCAGGTCTGCCCATTACATAATTTGCATGCACAATATTATTTCTAGGATTTTCCTTAAGTGATTTCTGTGCTTTTTCTCTTGATTGTTCTAGCTCTTGTAAGAAAGATAAATATGCCCCTTCTGATTTGCTTGTTTAACCTGATAAGGGTCCACTAAGATTAATTTTCCTTTCATACATTTGCTAATAAGGAGACATTAGCAATCAGAAGACAGTCCCATTAAGCATTTGATTCACGCCGGATAGAGATGTAGCGTTACAGCCCTCTAGCAGCATTGGCCTTGTTCAACAGATCTTAATGAAGGATTGATTTTGATGCCATCTTTAACGAATACATGAACAAAAAGATTAAGTCTTTCAGTCAAGCTTATCTGAGACTCTGAAAATAATTGAAAAGCTTAAGGTGACAGACTGAGACAAGACTACTCTAATGTAACCAAGCCGCTAAAAATGCCAAGCTGCCAATACAGCTATCAAATATTGATTGAGTGTTTGCACAGAAGAAACAGAAGTGAATATTTGTTTCAAAATTAATTAGGATATATTCCAGAATGATCGGTTGTTCTCTCTCACACTTTGTACATACTCAAGAGATCTCAATAAAGCCACAAAATACATCTAACGAGTGCAGATGCTGCTGCTTACATGATAACCTGTTCAAACTGGGGCAGCATCTACTTGTCCTGGGTAGCTTTAGACAATGTGGAATGAGAAAAGACAATGGAAAGCGGCACCACAATTTAACTAGATTTTTGAGTCTTTTAAGAACATCATCTCTATCTTCTAATCTTCTATCACCAGAGATTTTTTTTTACGTAACTAAAACCAATATAATTTTAAAACATCACTTTTCTTAGGTTCTGTGTGCTTTTTGTTAAAAGTCATGTCATGATTTAAGTATCAAGCCTGACAGTACCAGAGATAAAATGTATTTGCCAGTTTGAGTGAACTTTCCTTCTATAATAAAAAGTCTTCATAAAACTAAATTTGCAAATTTTGTGTCTATGACTATTTCTTTGACATGTACCGTGACTTAAAAAATTCTTCTACTGACCTGATGGAGTTTTATCTTTTGAGGTCTGTCTTTCAATGTCAGAGAGTGATATTGCAGCAATCCATGAGGGTGAGCCGCATACAGAGAAAATAATAACAATAGAGCTTAAATGGTTTCCCTTGCTGTGAACCGGGTAGGTCTAACCTAGCATGGAAGCAGTGAAACAAATATTTAAGTAAAGAATCAACTTTTCTTTTTACTTCATATTGAAGTGTTTTTTCCTTCTCTTTCTCCCTCCCTTCTTGAGTCCAATGGACCCAATGGACCTACACAATTACTGAAACTGGAGAATAGCACACTTGAAATCACAGTCTTGGAAAAACTTATTTGCAACTATATACATACACAAGCACTTTGGAAATCCATGCAAATATCTATTCATTTTTACAGTAAAGAGTATAGAATATTTCAAGTTGGATAAAAGACAATTTATTCTTTGCTGCTTTTTTTCTGTTGATCATGTTATACTTTGTATTATCTTTCATTCAACTGAAATCTAAAGATAGTAGACTGACTATAATAAGAAGCTATCTAGTGTTCATACTACCTGATCTAGCAGACAAAAAGAAAACAAATGTTTCATTTAATGCTTTGACCCATGCCTTGCTTAAATGCATGACCATAAAGGAGTTTTATTTCTCTTGTGTAGAATTGTCACACACAGTCTCTTCCCAGTTCCTCTTGGTCAGGTATTTAATGTATAAGGGAACTAAAACTAAGAGTTTGGCTATGAAAATCAAAAACTCAGTATTGCTGTAAAATAACTTGATTTCTCCTGGTGAAATCAGAAACCTTTTAATGAGAAGAAAGAAAAAAAAAAAAAAGTATTGCCTCTCTTCAAAGATACTTTTTTCTGAGAATCACCGTGCAGCAGCCCATGCTTGCTGGTGACACTGCTGTAATACAGCAGAGATCTTGAAGTTCCCCAAACCCCTCAATCTGAACACCTTGGCTGTCCCTGCCTCTACCCATCCCCCAGCCCTAGTTCACACCTTTTCATGAAAAAATGGCATGAGCTTTTATGTAATACTGGAATCATTTCTAGTCGCTTTCTTTCCCATCCTGCTTGGAAAAAGGGCTGTTCTACTTGGATAGGTCACACAATTCAATGCTGCAAAGAGTCCTCATCCTCAAGTCTGAGCCTCTCATCCTACTTTTTAGTTCTGTCTGCTTTCCCCCACCTTTGAGCTTTGCCAGTGTTTCATCTGCTTGAAAAAAAGTCATCTTTGTATTCAATACTTCAGGACTGGCACGCTCACTGAGGCTCCTAGTCTGTGCTATTTTTAAGAATGAAAGGCGACAACAGCTTGCTTTCCTAGTACAATGCTAGTCATCTTTTTCCACTTCCTCTGGGAACTCTCTCCTTGGGATTTCAGTATCTTCTAATGTATGTCACCGTTCCTTCCCTGTCTCTGCTTGCTCAACTGGGCTTTGACACATTTCAGGCAAAGTCCAATTCTTTGAGAACTGCCTAAACTCTGTGCCTTTGTTTTCCTTTGAAACATTGAAATAGCCTGAAAGCTATTCATGTATGTCTGATGGGGTTTTGGTTTATGGGTTTCATTGTTCTGTTGCTTTGCCATTTGTGAAACAGAAATGTCCCAGCTTAAAAATACTACCAATATTACTGTCATGAAAACTTTCATCTACAGTTATGTGACTTTCTCATTTGACCTAGCACAGTTGTTTGGCATACCTGTTGTTAAAAGCACACTGAATTAAAGATAATTGCAAGGCATCTGCTCTCTCTTCACGCAGCTCCAGATGCCCTTATAATAAGATTTTTTTTCTACAGTCTGATGAGATATTCTGGAATTTCAGCCCAGTCTTAATTTAAGACCCTATCTTAAATAAAATCATCCAAGATAAAATCTTCCAGATAAAACCTTCCATGTCAAAACTGAAAAAATGATACAAAACATTAAAAAGAACATAACTATGAAAACCGACTACAAATATTAGCACTAAAAGTGCTCACATACTCCGTAAACTGTTCCACAAGGATATGTGAAAGTGCTAGGCTTTAGCACTTCTGGGCTAGGAGCAGCAGACTCACTCTCTCGGTGTACTGGATCCAGTACAGAGGCAAAGCCCTGTATGTGGGGAGGAATAAACCCAGGTACCAGTACAAGCCAGAGGACAACTGGCTGGAAGACAGCTTTGTAGAAAAGGGGGTGCTGGTAGGCAACAAGCTGAATGTGAACAGCATCCTGGGCTGCATTAGCAAGAGGGTGGCCAGCAAGCCAAGGCAAATGTTTTCCTCCTCCTCTGCTCAGCACTCATGAGACCCCTTCTGGGGTGCTGTGACCAGCTTTGAACTCCCCAGTACAAGAAAGACACTGACACCCTGGACTGCATCCAGCAGAGAGCCACCAGGATGGTCAGAGGGACAGCACACATGAGGGAAGGGGAGAGGATGAGAGAACTGGGCTGGTTCAGCCTGAAGAAAAGACAGAGGGATATTGCTGCTCTCTCCAACCACCTGCTCAGATGTCATAGAGATGGTGGAGCCAGACTCTTTTCAAGGGTGCACAATGATAGGACGAGAGGCAACGGATACAAGCTGGGATGTGGGGAATTCTGATTAGCGGCAGGAAAACCTGTTTCACCTTGGGGTGGTCCAACACTGAAAGAGGTTGCCCAGAGAGGCTGTGAAATCTTCATCCTTGGCGATACTAAAAAATCAGCTGGTCCCAGATCAACTTGACCTTCCAAACTGAGTAACTCTGAGTGATCACTTGTGACTCTGCATCTCAGATGTTGCAGAAGTAAGGCCCTATGTCTGAGCTTCTGTATTCTCTCCTTCATGGGGTTCAGAAGACATAATACCTGTCAATCTGTAGCACATGTATTTTGAGTGACAATCTCATGTGACTGGGAAAGAACCTCCTGTGACACCCATTGCTTTTTATGAGCATTGCTTTAAACAAGGGAATTCCGTGCCCCATTTTCACAGTAGAAAATTATATCAATCGTTACTTTTCCCTGTCTTTTCTGTCTTCTATTCTACTGCAAGTCTCCAGTGTTACCAAAAGAAGTTTAGAAAAGTGTGAAAATATCTTGGTCAGCTAAATTAAACAATATTGTTCATTCAGTGATATAGCCATGCTGAGAAACATGGATCTCAATTGTAACTCTTCAAAACTTCATTTAGTGAAATTTTCACTCTTAAATTCTTTACACTAAGTGAACTTACTTCTGAGTTCCTTAATATGGATTCCACAACCTTTTTATAGCAGTGTTATTTTGTTGGGGGTTTTTTTCCTGTTTTGTTTGGTTTGGTTTTTTTTTAGAGAGGAAGATCAGGATAAAATTTTGGAAAAATCAAATGTCCTTAGGGACTAGAAGTAACAGAATTGGGATAAATGTGCAGTCTCAACAGATAATGGTAACAATCTTAACTGCTGGCACTAATCCATGCCAGAATGATTAGGAGCTACTGATATGCTGATACTGAAAAATGTAAATGAGATCGTATTACGCACATATGAGGTACTGTCAGTAGAGATAGATGACTATCAATGGCCTGATTAAGAAGATTCTGAAGAATCTCCTATATCAAAATGTTAAAAGAGCATGTTTCATTTAGCTAAAGAAAACGAGAGGGAACCTGACTCTACGTGAAGTGGAAAGATGCTATCAGAGGTTGAAGAGAACTGATTAAAAGGCCCCAGTTGCAAAAAAAGATGAGCATTATTTTAACCTGGAAATAGAAATGAAGTTTCTAGCTACAGGAGGAGTGAGGTTGCAGAACTGCTATCCAGGAGGAGCAGGTACAAAACCAGTGTGAACATCAATACAGCATGTAAAGGAATTTGTTGGTTTTTTTTTTTAACTCCAGAAAATTGCTTTAAAAATTATATTAAAAAAATCAGGGGAGGTCCTAAGTCAAGCACTCAAAAGTGAGGACATTTCAAAATTAAATCTGCCTGCCTCTCCAAAATTTATATAGCCCTTTCCCACATGCATGATTTCTGCAGAACTCTTGTTCAGTGCACAGGCAGCGTGATGGCATGTGAAGCAGGACATGTAGACAGAAAAGATACACGAAGAAAGCAGTAACTAGATATGGCTGTACAGAATGGGATTCTACTCTTTTCTCTGTCGAAGAAATTTGACATGTTGCTGTTTCTAGGATGGCTCACAGAATTCTCTTTTCCCCTTGGAGAACACAAGAAGTTCAAAAAGCCTCTGTTTTTTCCTGATGTGAAGCAAATCTCAGTTCTGACTCTTCAACATTTTTCACTAAGTGAAATGAGCAAATGGGGAAATCAAAACAGGTAAGTGGTGGCCATTGTTTTAAATTAAAGGAACAATTATTCACACACAAAGGAACTGGCCTTAATAAATTAAGGATATTGAAATAATATCTATTTTTCAATATTTATTCCATACAGGTTTCTTCTAAATATGAAAAGAACAATAAGGGGTTTTAGGTTTGGGTTTTTTAGGGTCTGTTTTGCTTTCCGATCTTCATATAAGAACCACCATTAGGTTCTGATTGTTTATTTGCAGGAGAGCTCATAAAACAACTTTAAAGAATTAGAATTAATTTCATTTTACGTTTGCAGCCTCTGTCTTTTCTGTTTGCAAAGGTATAATTCAAAAGGACACCGTCACTCTCAGACGCCAGCCAAAACTGAACTCGTGCTACATCAAGAAGCATTTGCAGGAGGAAGCCTTAGAGTAACTCTTGTATCATAATGATCCGGATGGAGCAAGATTAATGGGGTCTGGTCCTAGAAATGTTGCCACAGGTTGGGAGAATTTGATAACTTTAAAATATCTTTAACATTTCTAGATAAATTATTAATAAAGAAACAAACAAACTAATGTTTGCTCTTCGGGTTGCTCCTACAACATTTTGTGCTTTTATTCTGCAGTGCCAAAAGAAGGGACATAAGTTAATTAACAACTGTTTTACTAGAGTCCCACTGACATCACTGATGATGCACATTCAAAGCAAAGAGTGAACGTGTCTGGATTGCTTTTCATGTAGTTCTTTTCTGAAGTGCTGGCAGAATATTTTAAAACCATCAAAATGTACTTTGCTCTTTGTCAACAAACTCACAGCTTTTAAAAAAGTTTAACCTTCAGGTAGATACCATACTTGGCCATTTTGAACCGAGAAAGAGATTTAATGAAAGCTGTGAGTATGCAACATGAGTAGTTTCATGGAAATTGATGTGCATCCTGAACAATAAACATAAACAAACAGCTGTTACAATCCCATAAAATGGCCCATCTGAGATTGTGAGATTCATTTGTAAAAAATCTCAGCCTTTGAATCAGAACGTAAGAACTACGTGAAGGTTTTGTGAACCTCTGCCAAATTATCAACATATGTTCTAAGAAAAAGCATGGCATTTGCCTAAGGAAAGGAAAATAGTCTTTTGACTTCTCATTTAAAACTACAACATTATTCCTGAAATAATGTTTTGCATTCTCCATCTGCCTTTTTTCTACCATTTATTACTGGTATTATTTACTAATAATGATCTGCAGTTTACTTGATCCTGGATTTAGAAACATGGAAAAGATGTAGTGAGGAATCCCGCCCACTCTATATTTTGCAAAATATAATTTATGTAATTTCTATACAAATACCAATGAGGATTCAGAAAGATCTATTGTTAAACTGTGAACAATTAGGAAGTGCTGTTAATCACTCCTGTTTAAGTTTGGTGCTAGATAAAATATTGAGATTTATACAGAGCCTAAACACTCCCTTTCAGGCTACCAAAGCTCATTGCTCTCTCTCCAGCGGTGACGGTAGGCAGTGCTTAGGGAGGCAGCGTGTTGCATTTGTACAAGGAGCTCTGGCAGACAGGGCTGGGGCTCACTCAGAGAGACAGGGAAGGCTGGTACATCCCAACTCGAATGAGTTACAGGCATGACAGTGACAAAATAAAATCAATACCAAGTTGTGGAGTACTATCAAAGTTATTCATCCATGCTGTCCTCTACTGGCTTGATTATGCTTTTCAGAAGGGGTAATGGGATACCATGTCATAAAAGTCGGAAGGGAAAACACCATGAAAATAATGATAGATGTTAAAAAAACAGAAAAATGTAGAAAGCTTCATAGAATCAATAAATTTCAATACCCTTATAATTTCCCAGTTGAGTTCTTTCATTTGCTGGCATTAAGAACATACAACTTTAAACATCTACAAGTGAAGCATGAACATTTGGAGCTGGTTATCTATGGCTCCCTTAATAATTCAGCGGAGAAATGGGCATTTACAAGATGTGAATCCACTTACCTGCTTTTGATGTTTACTTTCACATGATGTGAGTAACATCTAGCAGTGCCTGCCTCTCTCCAGTTTGAAGGGAGCCCAGCATGACTAGCTCACATTTCTCTCTCTGATAGAAACATCTGCAGTTGTTTAAACGAATCCTAAATTTTCCTGTTTTACTATCCATATTTCACTAACTATCCAGTAAAAGAAATTTATGAGATTCAAGAACCTCAAATGCATTTAAGCAAGCAATATTCAGCCCTAGCAACTCAAAGTAAGTTTCATATTGTGAAACTCAAAGCCTTTCCTATTACTAGGAGTTCTGGAAATGTCCCTTACTGTTTGTCATTAAATTGAGCTGTGGCTTCGTTCTTCAGCACCGTTGGTGGAATTCATATACTGTTCAGTCTTAAATCAGCACAAAGATCAAACAAAAGAAACCAAGTTCAGAATTATTCAGCGTGAAAAATCTGAAAAGCGACCACATACATTTATGCAGTCACAGGAACTTTGACAAAACTTTCCTATAAATTCTCACAGCACATTAAAACTTTGTAAGCAAAATATTCAGAAACGTGAGTACGAATAAGGGAAACAATTAGACAAAGTCTAAAAAGCTGGGATATGTGGTCTAATTGGCCAAATAACATCCTCAAACAGACACTGGAAACAGCCACACATCACTTGATTTGAATTAATTTCTTTTGGAGAAACAACGTGGCTCTTTCCTTTCAAGGCACTTGATTGACTCAAAGAGAGTAGGCATCATCACTTCGGTGATGATCAGATGTCACCAGCAAAAGTGAAGAGTAGATGACCTTGACAAATACTAACTGATGTGAATTAAAATTCAAAACAGCACAGTGAAAAATGGGGGTCAGAGTGGGGGATATTAATCTCCCTATATTCATCACTGAGACTGAGCTGGTTGTCTAGGCTCTCTACATTGTCAACAGAAAGAGAGAAAAAAGCATATCCAGGAAGTGATTTATCCCAGACACCTTTGAATGTGCCTCTGGAGATGTCTCTCTCTCTTTCTGCAGTGACTGTAGAGAGTGTTTAGGTGATTTATACCTGATACCGCATTTAGACAACTAAAGTCAAGCAAGATGAATTCTACCCTGGGGGCAGAAAAAAGGTCCACCATAATTTAGGAGTTCATCAGTTTTAATTGACTGAGAAAGACCTGAGCATACTAGTAATTCACAGAATGACTTCAAGCCACCAGTGTGCTTCAGGCATGAAAGGCAAACGGGATCCTGTGACGTGCCAGACCAGAAATTTTCCAAAGATAGAGATGTAATAATATCGCTATATACAGATGGGGCAGATCTCATCTGGAATTTGATGTACAAGCATCAGTGACCAAACAGAACTATTTAAATCAAAAAATGTAGTATTAGAACTAGCCTTTTTATCCTAGGCTTCAGTTAGAAATTAAAAACAGGTCCCTAAACCTTGCATCAGTGATATTCTGGAGCAGCCTTCTACAAAAAAAGACCATCAAAAACCCAGGTGCTTTTATGATGGGCCTTGATGCTGCCTGTCTGCACTGAGAACACACAACTAGACTCAGTGAAAAGAAGGCACCCTTTCAATCCAAAGGTCCTGTGGACATAAGAGAAACAAATGTGCAAATCATTCTGCAAGAACAAAGACTCCCAGCATATTTATGTTTAACTTGCCAAGTACAAATACAGACATTCAGGAAGAATAATGTCATTTTAAATGAAGTTCCTTTTCAACAAGCTTTGCAAAGAAAACTGAATTTTCCTGAATTTCAGAATAAACAGGGAAGGAAAAATAAAGTGTAAAAAATTAGTCAATAAAAAAAATATAGACCACAGTATCTTCAAATATTGTTTAAATAAGTTGTCAGTGGGTAACTCAGTTACACAAAACTAAGTTTCTTTTAACAATTTTTACTCATAATAGGATCCCTCAAACCTATACTGACTGTACTGATGTATTGTTTTACATGCAAAACAAGCCTTTGTGTAGAATCAGTTTTCTTTTTATCATCCAGCAGTTAATTTACTCATTTATGTCTTTCATACAGCATGAGAGGAGAGAAAAAACGCTCAAACCTATTCTTTTTATTTTTTTTTAAATCAGTAAGACTGGCAGGAGAAACTCAGTCAGGAGGAAGAATAGCAGCATTGGAAATGACTTTACAAAACATGAAAAGGAATTTGATTTGCAATCTTACCTTCATGCCACGAGCAGAGCCATGTGTGCTGAGCAGGCTGCCTCCACAGAGACGCTTCACTTGTCCAAGACTCCTCAGGACATTCTCCGAGTTTTGGTGGAGGTCACTGAACCTTTCCATCAGATGCAACTTTCTCCTTCTGGCGGGCATGCTGGCAGGAATCTCCACAGAAGCATCTCCAAGGCAAAGACTGGGGTTTTTTTTCTTGACACCGTATTTTACCTGAAGTCCAATCACTGTACAAATGGAGCAGCTGGAAGGCATGTCCTCGTTTGTTTTGGTGAGTACTTATCCTTCCTGACTCCTCAGGGAATGCACTGCTACCTTGCTCTTGTAGTTCTTCCATATAGTTAAAGAAGATTTTCTTTTTAATATTCTGTTTCAGTGATTTAAAGAGAAGATGCTGCAGTAAACATTTTCCTTTTTAGAAGGCAGGAACTACTTCTAAAAGCAAAAGCCTGTGAAGCACCCTTGATGAGAAATGTACCCAATACATCTCTTTTTGAGACACTGTTTTCAAGTGTAAAAAAGTTAACAGTGAAAGGAAGGAGGAATAAAATAGGAAATAACAAGGTCTGGTGAAAAAAAAAAAGTGTAAACCAAGAAGAATTAAATATAATTATTTGCAATGTATGAAAGAAAACTGAAATCACAGTTATAAAAAGCCGAAAATTAGTATTATAAATAGCTTGTATGTAAGTGTCTAATCCAAGTAGTGTCCAGTGTAGATACCTATGTTTCAGAGACATTACATTTGTTGAAACTGCACTAAGTTATAAGATACATCTGGCTGCTTCAGGCAGTGATGGTTCAGCATTTTTAAGGAGAAAGTCAGCTGTACAATTAGCTGTACTACATTTGTGCCTGTAATTTATTTGCTTGTACAACTGACCTGTAGCAGAAGCCCTAAAATAAGTATTCGATGGGGCTGCAAAGCTTTAAAGCTTTCCACTGAAACATGCTGACCTCGGACTAGAACTAAGAGAGAGAGTTTTCTGCTCTTGCTGCAGAAGGCAGTTGAAGAGAAACTGGAGCACTAAGCATGGGTTTATGTACCAGGAAAAGTTTGATGTTGGGACTGTTCTTTCTGAAGGCTGTCAGTTCTTTGGGCCATCCATGAAGATTCGAGAGGTATCAGAAATTGCAGAGAGGATGACAGGGTGATCAGTCTCAGCAAAACTACAGACCAGGAAATTCTTCAGGCATCCATGACGTCTGCACTGCCGACTCAGGGACACGCTAGATCCTCAGCTGCATCTGTGGCCACTTCACGGGCAATAGGAGAATCAAAGTAAAACTGGATCCTTTGGCATCTCTTTCAGCAAAAACAGTCCTGGCCATCTGGAAAATGGGATTCCCATGAGGTAGCGCTAAGATCACATCTTCCCATGGACACTGGAAGAGCTCCTAATTTATATTAAGGAACTCAACGCTTCTACTGAAACCAAAGCCGGCAGCACTGGCTGAAGCCTTCAGTTTGTCACCATCGACATCTAAATACACCACTTTCAAACCTATCCTACATACAAACTTACAGTTTAGCACATGAAAAAGAACATTGAAAGTTACTGATGACACTTACCATGACCCCATGCTGTCATTTTAAAGACACAAGCAATATGGAGGAATCCTGAAATGCATTGCCAAAAAGGATTTAGAAAACATCTTTTCTCTCTGAAGAGCAACTTGAAAAACACTGTAAAAACCGTTGTGTAACATCGCAGTGTCTCCTATATCAAATCATGATATAAAAATGGTTTTTATATTTGTTGTTGCCAGTTGTCTTCATACACTGTACTAGAGGCAACTATCTTATTTTGGCCCTTTGCTTACAGTAAGAAACAACAATAATACTGTTTATCATTAGAAGCTTAATTCCTTCTTTGTTGATATAGACTGCTGTCCCATTATCCTTCAATGGTAATTCGCAGGTGGAATAGAGATCGATCTTTGAGAAAGAAACATAACTAACCAGTAATTAGTCTTCTTTAGGATGCATGGTCCATAAATAAATCTGTTCTCAGGGTACACCTACACCTTATCACTCCAGATTGCAGAGATTTTCCTTTTGCAGTAACCATGGAGGATGTATTCACACTGTTGTCATCACCTTTGGCACAATGGCATAAAAAACATAGCATGCCATAAACCATTTTAATTCTTTCTTGGTCACAGAGACGCTGTCTAAAACATTGAAGGAAACCCTGCTAATAGAGCTCAGGATGTTTTCTTTCTTTTTTTGCTCTTAAATTAATATCCACATGTTTGTTCACACTGTGCAACTTTATACAATTACCTGCCATAAATTATCTAGCAGAGGTTCTTGATGTCCCTCATGCAAACAGCATTTCTAGATTGACTCTACCAAGTGCTGTGGCAGCTCTTGAGGCAGCTCATCAGAGATGGCACAGTGCCTGGGGAAAGAATGGTAGATATATAGCAGTTCAGTAACTCAACAGTCTCACAGAAGCTGTATACTCAGTTGGAAGTATCAATTCCTAAGTTTTATAGCAAATACTGAAACACAAAGCATCCATCTAGATAACTACTGGGTCTGTCAGAGATATACACGGTCTGTATGTTCAGAGAAAGTCTGGACTGCAAATATAAAGGGAGCTCTTTTGATACTAAAGATACAAAACAAAGCATGTTTCTTAGAAGCAAAAAGGAAGGTGAAGGAAAACATAAATCAAAGTGATGTTAAGACACCACCTTCAGCAAAAATGATGGTCTGTCTTTGAAGTATAAGGTCAAAGGAGGAACACAGGGTTATGAATTTCTCTCCTTTATCTAACAGAGAAGATGACAACAAAGCAAGCCACCTTTTTTTTGAGAAGGAGAATCCATGAGAACATGAAATGCCAAATTCAAATTCCCATAACTCACTTGCCTGGTGGAGGGAAACATCTTGATCGTCTTAGAGCTTAAGGCTGAGATGGATGTTAAATTGACTTCAGTAAAGGTAAGGAACTTACAACAAAGGACCAGACTACTTCAGTTTGAGCAGGTAACTCAGAACAGTTTGAACTGATGGGAAGGGGAGGAAGATCAACAAACACATCAACCCCAAAGCCTAACCTAATTGATAACATGAATTCCCTTCCATTACTTATAAGGCTGTCTCTGAAGGAGTGAGCCTTTCTGCATCTGCAACATGGAGAAAAGCATTTCAAGACCGAGATGAGCCCAACAGCCCACATTCTGCAATAACAGGTACAGGAGTAGCAGCAAAAGTCTCTTTGAGAAAGGGAGGAGGCCTTGATATTAAAATTCTGCCCCACCACTGCAGTGGGCATCTCTTGCCCTGCTCAGACAGACGTTTTGAGAAAGTTGGGGAGGGCCTGGTAGATGAACTACTAAATGAGTCTAGTTCTCTGTGACCCTCTGACAAGGACTAATCAAATTCTGGAAGAGAGAAAGAAAACCTGTGCACATCCTCTCCATGTTAATGAGTTTGAAAAAGGATAGTTGGGTGGTGAAATCCTCACTTAACACCTTTAGATATGATGGAAAGCCTTGCATGCAGGTCAGCTGAAGCGGAACTCCATGATACTGATGTGAAGCTTCCAGTCCTTTGGCCAGTCCCTGTTTGATCCTCTTGCCCAAACGGACTGACAAACCCGGAGGGAACACATCTAATGCTACTTCTTGGAAAGGTGGAGAAAACTTAAGGGTCATTCCCCAGTGGAAATTGCCTTGATGCTGCCACCACAAGAGAAAGCTCTCATACTTCAAGGAACAGCAGTGCTGACTTAGGGACTTTGTCTGTGCAGTAAACCCTTGGTCACTTAGATTAAGGGGTCCTGCCTTCATCTTCTCATGATGGAAAATTTAGGGGGAAGTGTCTCCTTGAGCACGAGTCTTAGGACAACCATTTCTAGTCACATCAGGACAAAAGCCCCCTTCACTGGTGCCAAGGATGGTGGCAAGCATTCCAACTTGGCCAATATTAGCGTTTTGCAGTTTTGGCCTCATGGATGAGAAGAGGCTTTTGTGGCTTCTCAGGCTACTATCTAAGCTCCTGATGCCCCCCCATTCCACTTTTAAAAGTATGGCAAAGGGATCACACAAGAGCATGCCTTATTCTGAGTCAGTAAAGGCATCTCTTACACAGCTAGCAAGATATAATTCAAATCTCACAGATCAGACAAGGCAAAAAGGTTATCCTGAAATAAGACGCTGATGAAGATTAAATGAACAAAAAATAGCTTGGTTGGCAGCTGAGACAAAATGAAATAGCTCTAGGTAACCTGTGTCAAATATAATGTGCTGAGAATAAGAGAAGATGGTTGCAAATGCAGGTACCATAAAAAGCAAATATCCCCCAAACATGAGCAATAAGGTTCACATAAACATCTTCAACTAGATCAGGCTGCTCAGAGGCCCGTCCAACTCGACCTTGAATACTTCCAGGCATCTACCATCTCTCTGGGAAACCTGTGACAGTGTTTCACCACCCTCATTGTAAAAAATTTCTTCCTTATATCTAGTCTAAATCTTCCCTCTTTTAGTGTAAAGCCATTACACCCTGCCCTATCAGAACAGGCCCTGCTAAAAAGTTTGTCCCCATCTTTCCTGTAGGCCCCCTTTAAGTATTGAAAGGCCACAATAACGTCTCCCCAGAGCCCAGAAGGAAGATGACAATAATTACTGACAAAGAATGATTGTAAGACATCAACCTAATATGCATGTCTATACATGTGATTCTAGATTTTTACATAAACTCACAAAGCAGTGAAGGAATACATACCAATACAACAATTCAGCATGTTTTTTCCCCAGTATGAAATACTCAAAAACCACGGAAATAACTTCACTGGCACTTGCAGCAAAAGAGCAGCGCACACAACCCCGCTCCCAGGGCTGCCAGAACAAGAGCACTGAGGGTTAGCACCACATGGGACAGGCTGTTGTCACCCACCACTGACATAATTCATCCTGCAGCCTACCTCTGAGCTGCCCTGGAGAGCAGCTCCACATGCTATCGGTCTTGGAAACCAGATTTTTCTCCTATGGACAACAGATTAAGCTTCTGATACTGTGTGAAGATGCTTCTCTGCAGTTGGAGGAAAAAGCACATCTGGGTTTCACAGTGAAGTGCATCACTCTATGCAAGAAAATATTTCCTTGGCAAAAACTTCATTTTGTTGGTTTAGTCTTTCTAGTTCAGCACACGTGCTTCAGCTGAATGGGTAAGTTTTCAAAAGAAAGCGGTTATACTCTTTGCATGTGACACCATGAGAAGAAGATGAAAATTACCTATATCAGTTTGGAGAATGGTATTCTGAACTTCCCACATGGGCTGCTGCTCCTTGGTGACTGAAAAGTTTAACAGATGCTCTTCTGAAAGCCTATTTGCCAGGTGAAACTGAGAGCTTTTGCTTTGGCTGTCTCTCAAACACAAGACTAACAAAATGTTTTCCAGAAAGGTTCAGATGGGAGAGAGATTATTCACAAATTGCCTCTGTCATCACTCAGAGAAGAACTGTCTCTAGCTGGAAATATTTCAGAGATATTTATTGTATTCTGAAAACTTCATTTTATTTCTAACTTATTTACAGTTAAACATTCAGAATCATAAAATATGAAGTATAAAATATTTAACAAAATAGATGCAGTTCATGTTGTTCAGATGCACCATAGATATATGATGAAAACAGTAAACAGCATAGGAATTTCCTGACAGTCCTCTCTCTCATTTACCAGGGAAAGGAGCGTGTAGACCTGCGCTATACATTCTGGTCTGACCAGCATGACATCAGCCTTTCGTGTCAGAGAGAACACCACCACCGCTCTGGTTTATGTGTCCTCAGTCTTCCACAGTTACCTTCACTATCTGAAATGCCAACACTAATGTTCAATACATCAGATACTCTCTGAAGTTGGTATTTTCGATACTTTTTTTTTTTTTTTTTTAAATACAGAATTTCCTAGAAAAGAAGAACCAGGTAATTCAGGCCATATGAACAAAAGAGTCATTTATTATATATATATTCTCTAGTAAGTTATAATAGTCTCTTGGATTTTAAATGTCTTTTTGCTATTTTCAATGCTTAAAAATTATAATTTTAAAACATTAAATATTGTGTTATATACATTATGATTTAATTTCTCATTTCTAAACATGGAGCATTCTCCAAGTGAAAACTTGGATGAAACAGAAGACAACTTCATTGACATAACAGGCTTTAAAAGTTCACTTCATACAACCAGAGATTTGACTATATGAAAAATAGCCAAACATCAATTTGCTCCTATATGGGACTTTTTTCTGTTTGTTTTTCTGGTCTTGGGGAGAGAGTTTTTTTGGCTTTTGTTTTTGTATAAACAGAAGGACAGATCTGGTCATTACTTTTGTCAGTGTTCAGTACTTTCAACTTTTTTTTTTTTTAATCTCATACCTATTTTATATAAAATAACAAAATATACAGAGAAAGCTGAGTTTGTTACATTAGTTCATACACATACAGTAAATAAAAGTTTTTTATGTATGGCTTTGCAAAGGTAGATTATGAAGTGACTTTCTTATTTTATTTGTTTAAAAGCATTTTAAGAGAACGTGTTAGTGTGCTTACAATAGCAGCCATGGTAGTCGAATGTCGAGCCAAGAGTTTAACGCTAGGATCACTGGAGGTCTTGCCTGATACTGCTTCTGCAGCCTTCAGAAGACAAATGTAGTTTATTACAACCTCGTCTATCTTAGCTATAATTTCCTGCTGCTGTGTTTCAGAGTTCATGACTTTAACTAAACGCATGCAGGCTTCTGTTAAGCAACAGAGTACTTGAAAGCTGGAAGTCATAGCTAAAAGCATTTCCTCAGGGCTTTTATCAGCCATGGCCATTTTCCTGCAGGCACTTCCCAACTGTCTCGATTCCATAGATAACAGTTGTTTGTACTTAGAAAGTTTAAGGTCATATGTTTCTGGGTGTAAATCTTCTCTCTTGCCCATACTTGCTCGGACCAGTGAGAGTAGCTCATTGGCATCCTTTTGTGCTGCAATAAATCCATCAGGCATTGCATACGTCTTCTCTTTCATCACATTTATTCGCGTGATTCGTGCATCGAAGGCCACATCGTTGAGATTCACATCAATTTGGCCACCTTGGATGTCAGCACTGCTCTTCTCATGCGCGTTGACTGCCTCATCTTGTGGGGGCTCAGCAGCTTTCGGGGACTCCAAGACTTTCTGCTCATTTTCACTGGAAAACGACTCACCGACCGGTTCTGCGAGCTCACACGGGACCTGAGGTTCGAAGAGACATGAGAGCTGATGGCTGTCTCCATCATCTTCATCATCATTGTCATCGTTTCCTCTGCCTAGGAAACAATAGCTAAAGGGGCCACGACACCTCCAGGCGCTGGTGTCCAGCTTCCGCAAGGGCAACGTTCGACACTGCTTGGAGTCCTTCTGACTGGAGCCTGTGCCCGAACACCTCTTACTGTCCTTTCTATCAGTGCTGACGTACACACAACTCTGGGAATAACTTTTTGACAGCTTTTTGCCCAGGGGGAGTTCCACCCTTTTCTCTGATTTGGGTTCATCCCTTCGGGTGATGTCCAGGCATTTCAAGCTGGCTGCAGCTGCCTTCTTTTCAAACAGCATCTCAATGCCTGCAGATCCTCCAATGATGCTGCTGCTGCGTCTCAGCACTTTCCTGTTGTGCGGCATCCTGAGGCTTCCTCCGATCATGTCATATGGCCGTAAACTAACTGTTGCCCCACAAGCCTGATTTACTTTGGGAATGTCACAAGAGTCTTGATTTTGACTTGGCACCTTTGATTCTGATAGCATGGATGATAGCATGATGGAGTCAGCTAGAGGCTGTCTAGGAAAAGCTGTAGGCATGCCTCCTTGTCTTCCCTTTTCAGGCTCTGTGAAAGCTACACTAGGGGTAGTAGAAGAGCAGACAGAATAATTAAGCATCACCCTGATAATATTCAGAGACTGAACTTTTAAATATCTTTAAGAGTCAGGACAACTGGATTCCTGATATTTCCCAGTGGTCTCTGTTCCTCAAAATATTTCACAAAGCATTCATTGCTAGTTTCTCATGCCTTTTGTATCTCATTAAGATGCCTCTTAAAATCTATCAACAAATTATAATCTAGGAATAATTAGTTGTTCATTCCACTACAGCAGACTCATTTCAAAAAAGGAATAGAAAATCATCCATAAAACATCCTAAATCTCCCCTAATATATGGATTGCATGTTTTCTATTAACTAATGAGATTAATATTTTCAGGTTAAAATACCTTATTTAACTATACCTGAGAAGGTATGGAAAGATGTACCTGTGGCAATTTTGTTTGGTTATGTGTTTTTTTTTGGCAGAGAAATAACATTTCTCATTTTATCTCCTAGTCTGTTCCACTTTTGGATATTCATGCATTCACACACTACTGCTACATTCGGGTTGCAACCCAGGAAGAGGGAAATATTCAAAACCCAACTAAAAAATTTTCCAATGTTATCTCTGAAAAGCTGCATTTTTTTATAACAGTAAATTCATAAAATCTCTTGAAATTGGAACTTAAAAATGCGGTAATAGTTCTGTATGTAAATTATTCTTTAAGGAAACACCTACTGTCAGATGGTGAAGTAAATACATGCTTAATAAGATAGTGACATTTTCTTGTCCTTATATTTAGAGCTTTTTCTTCATACTGGCATGGTTTTGATAATCTGCTAAAATAGCATGTAAGATACACACTAAATGAATCACAGTTTTTTCTCTCCTACATTAATACACCTTGTGAAGTCATCTTATAATCTAACGAGTATCCTGGATCTCAAGTGACTATGGATTTTGGAGAGGCTTCCAAAGAGTGGAAGAGAGGCCTCTCCATCAGTATCCCCCCAGATATTTTCAACTGTAATGAGAGGTTTTTTAAAAAATTGAACTTTGTAAGCAGCTCATATGAACATCTCAACACATACAACTAAAATGAACAGATACATCAAAGGTCTAATCCCCCTGCCCACTACAGCTTGATGATGTAGTTTCAGGTAAAGATAATGTAAATATCACAGCTAGTCCTCAACCTTTACACGGAGCTTTAAAATAAAAACAACAAACATAAGAAACGCTTTATTACTGCTGTACCTGTAGTTTCTTTTATCTTGGGGATCCGATGACATCCTTCTCTCAAAGTGCCGAACAGTGGCTCAGCATTAATTGCTGAATGCACAACAGGCACCGTCATTCTGTGACACACAGCTTCAGGCTGCTGGTGCAGGTCCTTGTATGTTGTTCCATGGTTTGGAAGAATGGCAGCTCTTTCATCTGCTGGAATATAGGCAATGCCCTTCATTGATGGGTCAGAGATAATGTGCTTAACATCAGAGGTACAAAGAGGAGATTCAACGGGGGTAGCACAGGTGCTACTGCCTGTGCTGCATCCTGCATCCACTGAAGAGCACTGAGAGCTTTGCAGTGAGAAATGGCCTTCACTTTGCAGAGATGACATGCGCTTAGCCAAGTGATATTCACAAAGTCTAGCCACGCTCTGCTCAGCTTCTGGAAGCTTTGAAGGATGGTCATCTGCAGATAAATCGGTATCTTCTGTGTCGTTTAGGTCTTTGGCTGAAGACACGGGAGTCATATCTGACAGAAAGTTTTCACCTTGGCTAAGCCCTGAGGTATCATCCTGATCCACCTCAGGATTCACTTCATCCTTACAGTCAGTTTCTGTTTTACCAACGACAGGACCCCTTGGAAAAGTCTTCCCGTTCACTGTTTCTGGGCTTGGCTTATCTGCTGCCCCATCATCGGCAGCGTACCATCTTTGGCGAAAGGCAGTTCTCTCCACATTAAAAGTGCTTAGGCGTTGACTGTCTCTTGCTGAAAGAGTTCCAAATTTAGCTTTTAGATCTTCATCAGTCTCTGCTTTTTTAGCTCCCTGTTGCTTTTTCACAGTAGCATTGCCATCAGAGGGTGCTTTGACTTCGCTGTCTGTCATCTTATTTTTCCTTTTACTAGTGCAAGAATATACCAAGGATCCCATGTGCAATTTGCTAAAATAATCAGTGACAGATTTTGTTTCCATGGTCTCTGGCTCCATTTCCATGTTATCCGAATGAAGAATCTGCTTTGAAGGCACAACTTTTGACTGTAGCTCTGCAGCCTGACGACCAGCCAAAGGCTGTGAGGGCTTCGTGCCTGGCCCTCCAGCCTGATTCTTAGCGATGGGAAATTCAGTCTGCTCTTCCACAAGGGGTTGGTAGCCTTCACTTGTGGTCAAAAACATACGTGCAGTGTTTTCTGATTGTTTCTGTGCCGCGGCTAGTTCAGAGCTTTCAGTCATTTCAGAGGAATTTGTTTCATTGCCAGAATCTGAAGATGACTCAGGGCTATATGCTCGCAGGATAGCTACACCTGCAAGCCACAGAAAATAAAAGTCAATTAAATGACAGCAGCTGAAGCACCTGGACAAGTGACAAGCAAAGGGTGTGTGTTAAAGACAAAAATATGCTTTGTAAGAATACTCAGACTTTATTGCACAGTTCCCGGGACAGGTAGTTTAGTAACATAATGGTAGGTCCATTAAATAATATGGAATATGATGTATGCAAAATGATGGCAAAAAAAAAAAAGGAAAATAAAAAAAAAACCACCAACCAACCCTCATGAAATGGAATATTTCCAAAGCTAAATGGATGAGATGGAATGATTTTCAATGGATAAATGTAACTATGGTGAAAGAACCTGAATTGTCATTCGTCTGCTGTTCCTCTGAAGCAGCCAAAGCTTCTAGTGCTTGAAGTGTAGAGACTACAGCATCATCTAGCCCCTTCTCACACTTCCCCTCTGTATTAGTAGGGACAGCATCGATAAGCGACACTGGAATGTCATCATTGCCTAGATTACTGGCTTGCTCCTTGTTGTCTCTAGGCTGCGTTGCTTGATTCTGAGAGTCTTCCTCATCTGAACTGTCCCTGAAGCCAGGCGGAGGAGCAGCAATGGCCATGTTTAAGGTATGCAATAGGAAATCATCTTCATTATCATCACCTTCTGGAGGTGGAAGTGAAGTCAAATCAATAATGTCATCACTAGAACCAGAAAGGCTGAGAAGAGCAGGCCTATTGATTTCTCCTACCATAATGTCTTCTTCACAGCTTACTTCATCTTCATCTTCGGCATCATCTGTGTTTTCTGCGTAACAAATATCATGCAGCAAAGGCTCTTCTATCCCTTCGGCAGCTCCAAATATTTTACCATCGTTTATAGTTGCGTAAACAGAATTTGTAGCAAACTGAATGCTTTCAGCATCTGGTGACAACTCCAGGCCTTTAATGTCATTGGCATTATTAATATAAATGGCTCTTTGTTTTTCTAGTACTTCTGGACTTTCATCCAAAAGCCTTTCATAGCCAAGAGTCTGAGGATTGATACCATCCAAGTTGTGATCTCCAAATATAAAGGAAACTTTTGCTCCCCTGGGGGAATCCTGTGCTTTCTTGCTAGATTCCAAACCTGAGAGTGACAGCAGTGAAGGCTGATTAAAATTTCTGCTTTCTTCTGCTTCAGTGGGGTCACTTTGTTTGGCCAGATGCTGATCAAATCCACCTGAATTATAAGTATTTTCTATGTACAGATGTCTGTGTTCTTTTTGACATAACAGACTTTCAGAAACATCTACAGTCTTCTGTTTTGGATCAGCAAAGGACATTTGAGTCTCTTGATCTCCTTCAGCCAGGAAAGTGGTAGTTTTTGGTATACAATTCCACTCAGAAGCAAGGAGATTATGCTTCCCTCTATTTTCAGTTCCTATAGCACGGTGAAATAAAATCAACATTGTGAAATCAAAGAGCAAAGTCATGTAATTTTTGAACAATAACTTGTTAATGCTGAGCAATAAACACTCTGAATAGGACAGCTGGGCCATCAAACACTTCAGAAAAGCACTTACAAATTCACCTCTGCTCTAAGTTAAATACCTGCTGAATTAATGACCTAAAATTTAACTGGTACTTTTGTACTTTAGTACAAAACTAAAGCTCAGCTAGGTACAAATGCTATTCCAGGAACAGTAACACAAAACCAAATCCCCAGGTGGTTTCTCCAGCACCATATGTGTTCTTACAAAAGATATACGCATATAAAATAATAACACTCACAGCGAGCATGTATCTGTTTTACTACAGTATGAAAGACATTAACCTGCTGCTTTATTTTACCATTAAGATGCTATCATAGGCTGAATATTAGTACATTATAAAGCTGAACTGATATAATGTGGTGCTAGGTCTGAGCCAGCAATCAGATCTCATTTGGCATAGCCTTGTATTTATCTGGAGGTGCACTGGCTTAAGCTGGCTTCTGCTTTATACATTGGCCCATCATTAACATACTGTGCAATTAATACCTGTTTCTCGGCTCCCTGTATTTTTCTTGTTGGCCATGTTAAATATTGAGCGCCTTGAGTCAACCAGCAGTCTATAGTATCCAGCTGTTAGGCAAGCAAGATTCATTGCATCTGATGACTCCATCAGTAGAGTAATAGGCTAAGAAGAATACAACCAAGTCTTGGTTAAGGCTTTTCCTTCTCAATCTGTTTACCTGCTGACAATACTACTACATGGAAGCAAAGGGAATTACAATCGCAAACACCACATTGAAAAATACACAAGAACTTCTTTTCCTCACTAAAAATATCAAACAGTATCACAAATTTAGAAAAGACTGGAGTTGCAGTAAGGTAGAAGTGCAACTGGAAATTTTAACAGCTGATTTTGCTCTCTTTCTGAACGAAGCTAACCATTTTAAGACTCTTGCTCCATCCTTTTTCTTGCATAGGTATATTATTCTCGCCAAAGCACTGTTTACTGTTACTCTGAAACTGCCAACAGCTAAGAACACGGTACATTAGGCACTGGAGTCTTGCAGTAGTACGGGAATCTGCAGCTTCCCAGAAAGTGAGGTGCCCTAAGCACATGTAAAGAAGCAAAACACAGGAAGCAAAGAAGAGTCAGGGAAAGTTCAGGTTCAGAAAATATAGCCGTGAGGTTAGAGCTATCATTACACAGCAGTGACAGTGAATATTACAATGACAGCTTAAAAGATTTCAGTGGTTGTGGCCTGGCATTACCGAAAAGACAAATGATGAAAAAATAAGCAGATAAACAGAGAGAAAGAGAATGGATAAAGAGCCTCAGAAGGGAGATCAACAAGGAAAACAAATGGAAAGCATTTAGATAAAACAGTCAGACCTAACAGAAAAATGAGAGACCTCAGAGATTTGAAAAACTATGGCTGCCAGGCCAGCGAGCACTGAACCTGAGAAATCCATGTGAAACATACTTTCTTTAATTCCATTTTCTTTTGCCACAATATATAAGTTTCTTTGCCTATACCTTATGTTCATGTCTCTTTAGCTTTTAACACCAAAAGGTGCTTTTCTCAAATTCATTTTAAGTTGGCTAGCCTCGACAGCTCCTAGAGAGCAAATAAAAATGAAGTCCTTACCATGATACATCGATAGAAATTATACTGTAGACAATCCATCTTATCACTCGCAGTTTGTAGTCACTCACAGATACGTGAACATTTGCGACAATTTATCATATTTTAGCATGCAGAGCTCACTGTCACAAGATAGATACGGGGACCTGCATAATTTTTTCCAGGTGGAACATGACATTACGTGGGTGGCTCTCCAACTTACTCAACCCCTTACTAGTGAAAAGACAACTGATTCTGATGGAGGTTGTGGCCAAAAGGTAATTTAGGATCATAGCTTACTACCAAACCCACAATAGGTCTGATGATCTTTTAAATGCCTGTGCTGCAGCATCTTAAGCCAAAATACTTTGGGGCCCTGAATGTTGTACGGAGAATTTTCAGCAACGTGGAGAAATCTATGCTTTTTTTTTTTTCCCCTTTAAAGTATTTTGGGCCCCAGTTTGAGGTTTTATGCAATACATGCTTCTTTCAAAGCATTCAACTATAGCTATAAAAGTTAACTATAAATTATTAAGCCTACAGTGGGCGAATTAATCTTTGTTCTTTCGAGTGACTACTAAAACTGGTTTTAACATTTGAAATGTTGACCTCAAATTTTCTGCAGGGATTGACAGAAATGGATGATCTCCACAGAAATCTCAGATCGCTGAAAACAGTGCTATGAACTACTGTTCATCTGCTGAACAGTCCTGTGACAGCTAAACTTTTACTGCCTGCTTCTGCCAAGTGATGCATATTTGAGAAGACATTAAAAAGAACCAAAACCAGAATAAAAATACAAACTGTTTATTCATTCATTCATCAAGAAAATACATGACATATATTGTCATATTCGAAATCTGGATACATGAACCTGCTAGCCACAGGATGAGAGGATCAGTTGAGAATACCTACCCACGTGTGCCTGCACCTCCTACACAGGACAGAGTGACAACCCCTACTTGTGCTCCACAGAGAGGCAATTTTTTTGTCAAATTCCACTCAGAGCCTCCTAGATTTGTAATTTTAATGTTAGGCCAGTCTCTCTGGGTTTAAGATTGCACGCGTCAAAATGCAAGGAGGTGAGGATATGCATGGCTTGCAATAAGACAGTAACAGTGTTCTAATACAAAACCACACATACCATGGTAATATATAATACCGTGCCATACAGTGCTGCATTTTACATACAAGCAGATGGGAAGATTTTCATTTCTATATTACTTTCTCCATCTGCAAAAAAGGGATAACAGCTTTCTCACAAGAGGGCTACAGGTTTAGCACAGTAATGCAGGTAAAGTAGCCTGAGATCCTCAGATGTTATCATTGCTAAGTAAGGAGAAAGAGACGTTGTGTTCACCAACCTGAACATTTCTCTTAAGCTACTGTAGAGAGCATCTAGATTAATGTACAACATTTTTTTTTTCACTAACTTAAATACAGGGAAACAGTTCCAGGTCAATAAACCTAAAGCATTCAAAGGAAAAGCTTAGTAAAATATTCCTTGTGTATGCTTTTGTGTATAACTGGCTAAGCAAAAAGAACTGTTAGACTTTTTTTACTTTAATGGCATATTTAAGTTTCAAGTGTAATAAGAACTCTTCCTTAGATCTCAGATTATCCTGATTAATCCAGTAGACAATCTATGAAGCCTTTAACTTCAAAACCAAATAGTAAACACACCAAGAAGAACGAGGCCAATATAATATATAAAACTCCACTCATTGCCACTAGATGCCACAGATGCTAAGAAAATAAATGACTATAGGTAGATGAAAAGCATCTATGAATACATTATGTAAAGCAAAGCAATGAACTGGAATTATAAGGGCTAAGAAAAAAAACTTGCCTTTTTACAGTTTATTTCACTGGTAACCGCTATGTGGTTACTTGTAGTGAACTTTGCAGATAAAACACTGCATTGATTATATGGGACACAGCTGATGCAGCTGGCGATTCTCTAAGAGTGATAATATTGTCTGTCACCCTAGGAGGAGCTTCTAGGGGCTCAAGGAGCTTCAAAAGAAGGACAGTTTCATCTTCACCTTTTCGCACCACAGAAATCAAGGAAGACAACAACAAAGTGTGTTGCTCGGGGTCAGCAACGAGAAAAATCAGAATAGAACACAAGTGCTCCAAAGCACCAGTCTGGTACACCATAGGCCCCTCAAATGCCCAAGGCGTACTCTATGTGCACTCTGACCAAAAAAAAAAGCTAAAAACGCACCCTCAGAATATTATTGGCATGAAAATGCTCAGAACAGTATAGTTTGATAAAATACAAATAAAGACAAAAATGTTATTTAAAGATAACAACACAATTCAACAGCAAACTTACTTTCACATCTAAGACGTGCAGTTCAACTCTAACACTGCTTTCGTCTTCTGTAAACATCTCAATCCTGTTGACGTGGCTGAAGTCTGCCAGGAGAGCCACCAGGTTTGTTTTGGTGTTTATCACATGACTGATTCCGTACCGTGGCCCTACTAACAGAGTCACTTCTGAACGCTTTTCTCCCTGCTTTAGCAGAAAAGGAAATAAAGCAAAAGTAAAAAACATCATAGGTACTGCGCAGTGACAGAAATCGCCACTGCTTGCTTTCATTTTCATGGAGCTACATTTGCGTGGCACTTCTACATTAAAGATTATTACGTTTTTCTAAGAAGATACGATACAGAAGAGCATACTTGATTCATAATTAAAAACAAACAGTAAAGGAATCTACTCCTGGATATTGACTGTACTGTAGTTTTTAAATGGATAATAAGAAGGACAGACAGATGGATGGATGGAATCTGCTTCTGTTAAAAGAAAATCTTCGTCATCCAGAGCTTTTCAGACTAATAATAATAGTATTCTATAGTTAATTGGATGGTGCTATTTGCCAAAAGGGTGCTAACCTATCTCCAAATCCCCATCAAAAATTCCAATTATAATAGGAATGTTATTTTCTAGATTAAAAGAAAAAAAGTGATTTGGTTCAATTTAACAATTATATAACTTCTGAAGAAAATTATATGGTCCGGCTTTTGCAAAAAGATATTTGGATAAAATAATCAAGAGAAGAGAGAGACTATTTCAAGAGAAATGTTACCACTAGTGTTGCCTTGAAAACACGCCCTCCATATAATCGCAGATCACTGAGGAACTTCAGATAATGCACCTTGGCTTGCAGAGCAGAGAGCTAAGGAAGAAGAAAAAGGGGTAAGAGGTAGTGGCGGAAATCATCACATTACCAAATTCAGAAAGAAAATGTATTTGTATAGTCTAAGGAGAACGGACTGTAATAACAGCTCTTCAGAGCCTGAAACTAAATCATTAGATGCTTGAGTTTCAGATGAGGAGAAACAGTTTCATTCTCAAAATTAAGATCTTGCTCATTTAGTTAAAATGCACTGAGGGCTTGGGTATGGGCCGATTAGAGCACCGCAAGAACATCGTAACTGCTCCAATGAAGGGAAAACGTTCAACTACTCAGATTAAACATCTGTTCATTGAGGGATTTCAAGGGTAGACAGCAGCTTCCCATTCATAATCACCCTCACTTCCTAAACATTTATGTACCTACACAGAGAAAGAGAAAAAAGAATTTGCTTCTGTCAGCTCTGTGTATTACATTTTGCTAGGCACTTGTGGCATATGGCATATTTTTCCACCTCATTACTGCCTTCCCTATATTTTAAAATAAAACTCTTCCGCTATATTTAGTAGGGAATAAATCTGAAAGCTAAATACAGTACACCAATACATATGATCATATCATACAATACACATCATAATTTGTCTCTTTTTTTCTCCTCTGAGCTTAAATTACCTACTTAAAAGGGGACAACATGGAAATATTTTATGAGACTGAATGGAAACAAGAAACAGATCATTTCACCCAAACCGTCTGGACCCAAACCTTATACCTCCCTGGTGTAAATCCTTACAGCTGGACTTTTAAAAGAGAAGATAAAACAAGCTCATCTCATTTCCCATTCTCATTTCAGCCACTAGATTTCTAATTCAAAATCTTATTTGAACAGTATTTTAAGAGCCCCCATCCTAAGGCTTTTCTGGACACCAAGGAGGAAATGAATGCAGAGCAGAGCAATTAGTGGGAATGCTTTCCCCTTCCCTTCACTAGGTGTTCAGTTGGTGGAGAAATACACAGGGGTTATAAAAAATGTGAGAATCCCAAGAACGACAGGCTTCCCTTCACGCAGAGGGAGAGAAGACCCCAGAAGGAAATCAGTTCCTGCGTTAGTACCTACAAGTGAGACAGAAGGTGATGATGAGCTCAGATGCTTTGTTTCTGAGACCTAACTGCTAAAAAAGCAGGTGGGTATACAACATATTTCCAAAACTCAAATTAGAAAAGAATGAAGCAAAACCAACCAAGTCTGCTTGCTGCGGGAAGGGACTGTTGCAACCTCTCTTCCAACCAAGAACTGATACTGCATGCCACCGTCATCACCTGCAATGCCTGCAGCAGTGATGGCTTCCAAAATAAACCCAAACTTACACTACCAGGATAAACAATAAGTAATCGGCATTGTTCAGCTTTAGCCTCAGCAGTACAGGAGACATACAATGCTTCTGTCAAAGAGGTGGCCTTTCTCCCTGAGCATCCCTGGTCAAACACATAGACCTACGTTCACAGCCATGATGTGGTCTGAAACCTCCAAGCGGGATTTCTGCTGATCATAATGAACCTGAGCTCAGGCACCAGATGTTTTGGGGTTTTTTTGTTCAGAAACAAAGTGTCACGGAGCAGGATTCAACTCATTTTATGTCTCAACTAGTCACTCCTAGATTCTTTTTATAGTCCATGGAGAGAAACAGGCATTTCTAGGACACAAGTCATCTGACCTATTTTTGGTTCCTAATGTGGGATGGGATGAATCGCTCCCTAGAAGCGCCTGTTTCTCTCCATTAACTACAAAGACAGACTAGGTGACTTGCATAAAGAAACCTCATTATGGTGTCTAAAACCAGGCTCAGCTCTACGCATGTAACAAAGGCATTTCTCAGAGACGTTGTCTTCTACATGTGTTTTTCCAGCTGAAGTGAAAGCTTAGTGCTAAGCAAAGCATTTTACAACAGCAAGGAGGGTCATTTACTGTAAGGAGCATCATCTATCCAGTTAGATCCTGGCCAGAGAAAAGAATCTATCTACAGCATAACGGAAAACAACTCTGAAAAACAGCATTTCTGTCAAGCCCATAGGTTAATGTGGTTCAGATGAGAGCATTAGAGAGAGAACAATAACTTTCCTAACAAGTCTGCTGTTAACAGGATAAATGAATTAAAAATATATATCTTTATCATAAATGAAGTATTAATAACCAGTTTTCTAGCATTCTCAAGATAAGAAGATAGTTTAGTTGGGGTATAATTAATTATTTTTAATTGTTCTTGGCTATGTTGTACTGAGCACCAGAAGTTATATCTCTGCAAATATAATGGCTAGGTGTTTCTCCAAAGGATTAATTTTAAATGTTTCCCATGCACTCCACCCTTTCTGTTCTTTAAAACATATTTTCCATTAAGATGCAAATGTAATACCTTTTTACCCGGAGGAACCAGGTTTTGATTTGCTTTGACAAGGTGTGAAAGTGCTTTCTTTATGTTCTTTTCTTTCATGCTTTGCAGCACAGCAGACGGAAGAAAAGTCTCTAATCCCCATTCTTTTCTGCAATAAAAGGCATATATTTAATTTCACATTCCTGTGATGATTATTTACCTAAAGACTGGTGACTATGATGCCAAGTGAATGAACACCTGAAAACAGGAGAGTTGATCAAGTCCAGAGTTTTGCAATAACGCGTTACTTTCTATATTCAAACTATATATTGCTTCTGAAAAATATGCTTTAAAATTATATATAATCTCTCTTCTATCCCTTCCATCATGCCATTCAGAAAAGAATTTTTAAGTTTTTATGTTTAAAGTCTACGCGGTATTGTTAAACACCATTTAATTACACAGGCAAGTACCTTTATAGAATTAAAATCACAGATTTAACAACATAATATCAGATTTAATTTTATTTTTTAGGCTCTTTTTAAGAACATGCGAACCAGCCAGCCATTGACTTTGTCACTTATATTTTGTGGGGTTCTTTTCCCCCTCAGAAACAACCAGCCCCCCTCCTTTCACTGGATTTTCTTTCTGCTTGAAGCACCCCTTTTGACAGGAGAGCGACTCTTCACTTGTAAGTAATTATTTCTGCTGATTCATTAATAAGATACAATATAACATGACCTTCAGTAAGGCGGATAAAGTCCACAAGATTGAGTGTGCAACAGTTATTATTTCCATCCTGAAAGTAAACTAAGCAACAACAAACGTTTGGGTTTTGTTTTGTTTTTTTAAAACCCAAGCAGATGTACACACAGTTGCATTTTGGAAATTTTCTTTTTCTTTATAGTTACATATACATGTTGTCTAACATAAAACAGGTGCCTACTGGGATACTTCTGTATCTGAGAAATCTTACAAATGGAATCTAAGACCCTACAGCCTTTTGAGCCAAGAAATCATCTGAATCCTACTATAATAATCTCTGCTACAACCTTGGCATTTAGACCATATAAGCTTAGATCTGACCATTAAGTCATTGAAAGCAAATGAGTTAATCTTATTTACATTTATAGGCTATTTCACGTGCCTAAACAGATGGCCAAAAGGTACATGGACCAAAAGGTCTATATGTACAACACACCTGAATCAATTTCAGAGACAACAAATGAACTTAAAATTGGTGCATGCATATAGACATAGTAAAGAAACAACCTTAAAGAATCTACGAGTTACTCCTAATGTTTCACTTTCAAAGAACACACTGCATTCTCAACTCACTCTATGTATTTGAGAGAGATTTTCTGAGTTTGCTTGGTGGTCACAGTTGCAATATACATTTGTAATGCAGCCAACCGCAGGGCAATGTCATACTTCAGTTCTGGTCCAAATCTTTCCTGAACCACGTCGTTACAGCTCTGCCAAAGAACCAGTAGAGGGAGCATCAAGTTCAAAAATCTTGCACTAAAAATAAATTATAGCCTTTTTTTTTTTTTTTTTTAATTAACATTGCATGAAGAGTAATCCTGAACTCAGGAGCAGGACCATGCTTAAGGTAGGACTGTTGCTCTCAGAGGTGTCAGATGTTCACCAGGGTATGGGCACTTCTGAAGAACACAAGGACTTCTGCCAAAGAGCAGAAGGCGTGAGTATTTTGATCTAAGCTCTATTCATCCTTCCTGGGGGGAACAGCAATCATCTTTCACAAAGAGTGCTGGGAGAGTATCAGTGTATCTGGACTCAAGATAGCAAGTGGGATACCCAGGAGAACCACATTGCTTGTACATTAGTTTTCTCATCCATTTTACTGGAAGTTCCTTTTCAGACATCATTTCTGTCTGCTATGACAGTACCAGAAATAAGTATTAGCAATTACTTCAGCTTCACTCTTTTCTAAAGCCAAATATATTTTGGAAAGGTATCAAAGCATTACTGTTTGGAGAGACTTATGAAGGAAGGGGACTTTGCAGATGATAAAGATTTGCACATTCCCCAAGTGCATTCATTGGCTTTACGCAGCAGAAATAAAACCCAGGATTTACTGCAGTCACTCTTTTCTACGTGAAGATATAAATCCATATATACACTGAGTGCATCTGTCTTTTTATTCTCCTTTATGCTAACAATGGCCGTTCCTTCACGTACCTGTACATAGAGATATTCAAAAGCAACTGGATCTCTTCTTAAAAGATCAATGGGATCCTTTGGGACAAAGCTAATCCTGAAAAGACATCTCATCTTATGCGAGCTTGGCCTCTGGGTCACCTAGGACAGTGCAATAAACATATCAGAGCTTGGCAACTCTGGTCATGCAACGCGGTCTGTAGTCTCAGGCACCGTGACACTGCTCCAGAGCCACGTGGTAGCAAGAAAAATAATTCTATCCAACAAAGGCCTTTACCACGGGCTCCTTATTAAGTTCTTCACATAAAAACATCATCTATATAGTCTTGTGGAGAGACATTTAGACTCATATAGGCATGACTGCCCAATACAACCCAACCTCAAAGCAACAGAATTCACTCATTCAAAACCAGAGCGAAAGGAGAGAGAAAACAGACCCTAATGAAAACCACCCAAGTGAAATACAAACTGAGATGTATTGGACCAAAACACTCATAAACGAGAAGGGCTAAAAGTTTTTTTGGGAGTGGTCACATTTTATTTCTTAGACTGACTGAGAATACAGGTGAAGTACATCTTAGCAGCTACTATTCTCAGTTTCTCTAGCTTGATTTAATCCACTAGACAATTTGTAAGAAATTGGGTCTTTTGAATTTTTCTGGGTTGTTCTGGATTAAGAGACTTACCCCTAGACTTCTAACCAAGACAAACCTCTCCCAATACATTAAAAATGAAAAAAAAAAACCCAAACAAAAACACTTTCCTTGTTGGTCAGCAAAACTTTGTTAAGTATGTAACACTGGGTATATCTGGGTATATTCACAGGGGACCACTGCATAGCCAATGAAAAATTGGATGAAAGGGTAACAATCCAATAACGCCATTGGAAGTCGTGGTCAGCAGCAACATTGAAATGGTAAATTAAAATACTGCTGATTTTACAGGAACTTCAAAGAAGAAACCCTCAGAATTAATGTAGTTATGTAGTTTATTTAATTAGGCTAATGCAGTTAGAGAGTTAGTGTACTTTATAATCAACATCTCTGCTTGATAAAACTATACTTTTAAAAATTTCCAGTGAAGTCCCTGTCTTGCCCTAACATTTTTCAAAACCCGTGTTTATCTCTCATTGTCTCTGACCTCATTCCTAACTATCTAGGCATACTCCGTACGTACAAATAAAAGCTCTGGATGGGATTTTAGAAAGCTCAATGAGTTGGTTTACTCTGAGCCTTCTGATTTCAGTGGGAATTTTAGCAATTACTTCAAAGAGAGACAGCTAGGCCAGGAGAGCTAGTATTGAGTACTTCTGGATATTGTGCATTCATTAGGTAGCTTATACCCACGAGAAAAGATTGTTAACATGGCAAAGTCAAGTGCTTAAAGGTTAGAAAATGCCAGAAAGACTGGTAGCTGGTAACCTAAGCTCCTTCAGGCCACTACATGGACTCTAGTTATATGATCAAGGGAATTCTGGGATTTAAGTTAAATATTTTGCCCCTAAGAATCCATTTATCTTTTTTTAATTTTTTTGGCAGATTTAGGTGAGATTTTAAAAATACCAATGTTCTCCCGAAACACAGAAATATCATGGAAAATTTCAGGCTAAACAGTTGGGCAAAATGATAAGAAGCTAAAATCAAGAGCCCTCTGCTGGGAACTGTGAAGTGACTTTACCTCTGGTCACACCTGCATGATCTAAGGAAGAAAGTCACACCAGCATTTTCTAGGTCACAATTCATCATCACTGAAGTGACATAATGCATCGCTGCATAAACAAGCCAAACTTGGCTTCATCAGAAAGAGTATTATTTCCTGTCACCCAGATACAGATCTGTATAATCAGATGAGAACCAAAGATCAAAATAAGGTTTTTAAAGGAATTTGAGCAGACTGTGGTTCTCAGAAATGTTACCATCAATTTCCCAGCTGTGGAGAACATTTATTAGCTGGGCCACATACAATATGAAAAAGCTTTGATAAATATTGTCTAGCTTTTGGTCTGATCTTTAATGAAGTTTTTAATGCTTTTTAATGGCCCAATGAAGCAATGAAATATGACGCCTATATAATAGAAAAATATTTTTTTTGCTGTGAGAACTTGATTCTTACAACCACATCTAAATACTGCTGCTATTTGATAGACTGTATCGAACTATAAACCTTGCAGTTAACTCATCTGAGTAATTAAAAAGATGGATAATTTACTGATTAACCCATCCCATTAATATCTGTTTTCACATATCATTACACAAACCTGAGTTAAAGTCTCCTGTTCATGCAGCAAAAGGAGTTTTGTTCCAGATCCTTCAACTCTCTGCTCCAGCATCAGGGAAAAGTGTTCAATACACTTGATGGAAAGCTTTTCTTGGAGTGTTAAGATGACATCCTAATTAACAAAGGATTTATAAAATGTGCTTAAATTCATGAAGCGCTTGGGACCCGGTTCTTCACTGCTGTGCACCCTGCGTGTACCCAGCACAGGGTGGAAGCCCAGATGTTAAACAGGAGGACAGTTGTGTTTTCGTGCCTGTTCTGCACGAGTATACTGGACATCGCACGCATTCACCCAGCAAGAAATCAGCACCTTTATATTTGCACATCTCTGAGATGGTATCAGACATACATGTGAAAAACATATACACGGAATTGCTGTGAGCGGACAACTTTCTGTGCAGTTTAACATGCAAATTATACTTGAATGGCCCATATCTCTCTGTCTCCCTGGAAATAAAACCTCTCCATCAGAAAAGGCAAGACCGTCTTGCTGCTCTTCACTTACTGTTGGGGCCAGGCACCCAGGCAGTACAAACCGAATTTATATGTTCAGCAAAAAATTAAATGAATAGCCTCTATTTGTTCTAATGCCAAGGACTTTTTTTGAAGTCCACTTCTTGATACTTGTGTTTAATGGACATTCTTGAGTTTTAAATGCTGACAGAAAATTCAACTGTGATGATGATACCTGTGCAGAACAATAGCTCTAAATTCAGGGACCACGTTAATTTATAGTAATTATTTTTAGAGACTTTTAATTGTTTTTTTTCCACATTGGATTATATCTAAGGGTAATTAATTTGAGAACAATTGTTTCTGAAATAACAGCTAAACAAACCTCCTCACAAAAACGTTCAACCAACCCCTACTTTAGTTTCATATATTGCTTCATAAATACATGCAGAATATTAATATAATCTGTCAAGGTATCTTTTGCTTTAGTGAATGCAGTAGAAAAAAGAAATATATAATAACCCATCATTTAAAAATAGTTTCACATTTTGTTGGTGAAAAGATTAAAACATTTCTATCCATACAAAAGATTTTTAGATATACGTAAGTAACCAGATGGATAGGACTCACTAAGGAGATAGTGACGAATTGTAATCCAAGCTTTTTAATATCATTTAGGAAGATTAATTGATCAATTACAGTGTGTTTATGGAAATTCAACACCAAATTTGTGGAAGGATGAAAAATGTATGTAGGAGGATGGAGACAACTCTGTAAAATGTGAAGAATATAAGACAGTATTAATGGATTGCAAGCAACCACTCTAAATAACGGAGGTTCATATTATACTGTTCTGACTAATGGAGAGTTTATTGCTTACACGTTAAATCTACTTTTATTTACAGTCCTGCTCAAAGACAAGGGGTATAACAGTAACATGAAGAGACATAATACTAAATGTAAATTTTTAAGAGGGAGTAATAATGGCACTGTTTTCCACTACCTGTCTTAGGCCTTTTAAAATATGATGCTAAGGCACACAGGCATTGAGTTACTGAACAAAATTTTCTGCTGGCCGATCCTTTCCTCGGACAACTTAGAGCCAGCTCAGGTGCTGTCTCCCAGCAATAAGGAAAGCAAGGACCGCAGGCAAGGCACTGGTTGCACCCTTGTTGTTAAACGGTGAGTTACTGGACTGCTAAGGGCGCAAAAAACCTGCATTTGCCTTGAATCAACTGGGGCACGTCTGCTTCACCAGAGTTTAAGGAAAGAAGCACCAATCCACACCCAGCCATCCACAATGAGGAATATACACACACAGACATGCATGTAATATGTAGCTGTGCAGCCTATGGAATATATAATTGCCTGAGCTAGATGCAAAGGAAATTATTCCTACAAAAAGTCAGAATGACTAAGGTCAAAGCAGGCTTACAACATCAATAGACCTAGGTCGCTGAGCCTACATGGGCTTCAGATTAGATATATGGTCTTACACTACATGACATACCCATGAGAGAATTACTCAAAACTAATGTAATGTGATGGCCAAAGACTGGTCTTCAGGGGCAAAATATCCTGGAACAGGTTGGTTGTTTTTATGCTTATAAAAGAAAATACTGGAAAGTAGGCTTGTGAGCCTTAGAAGGGTACGGAGACCTCGCTATCTACGTGAAACATGTCTCCTAATTCTTCACGCAAGCAAATTCTCAAATGGACTGAAGGAATTCAGTATCCCATGGCTGTAGAGTGGAGGCTTGCATCCATTGCCTGCACTCAATTTACGCCTAAAGTATATATGCGAACTATAAACAGATATTGCAGCCCATTTTTAAGTATAACTTCAATATCTATTTTAGAATCATAGAATCGTAGAACGGTTCGTGTTAGAAAGGACCTTAAAGATCATCTAGGTCCAACCCCCCTGCCATGGGCAGGGACACCTCCCACTAGACCAGGCTGCTCAAAGCCCCATCCAGCCTGGCCTTGAACACTTCCAGGGATGGGGCATCCACAGCTTCCCTGGGAAACCTGTTCCAGTGCCTCACCACCCTCAGAGTAAAGAATTTCTTCCTAATATCTAACCTAAATCTCCCCTCTTTCAGTTTAAAACCATTACCCCTCATTTTGCCTTCAGACCGGAGTAGATTTCCTGTTGTTTACCTTAATAAATCACTCTTCTTGCTTGTCTGATTGAGCATACTGCTGAATCACAGTGAGCAGAAAAGTAGTCTTTCTTCAAATAAGCCTTACATATTAAAGCTTAAAGCCAGCAAAAGCTGGCTAGTGCAGCTGAAAATGGCATCCCCAGCCTTCACTGATCATCTCCACCTATGCATATCTCTTGTCTCAGTGTCCCAAGCATGCACGCTACCATACGGTGAACTAGATTTGGTAGCCAATGTGTGTTAAAACTAGCTCACCCAAACAAAAATGCCTGAAGAGTAGCAGCATGCCCAGCAGTGCTAGTCATGCCGCTTACTACACTACTCCACGGCACTCACAGACAGACACCGCCACCGCCTCTGGTTCAGGAACCTACATGGAACAGTGTCAGAGACACTCTCCAGCAGCCTCAGTTGTGTGCCAGGGCTTCACCTCTTTATTTCTCTATGTGAAATGTATTATGGAAAGCGTAGAGGGCATTACACTGGGACGAGCAATTTATCACCAGCGTAACCCTAAAATATCCCATCCCAAGTTCACTGGATGACAAGCTAGATGATATTCAATTAGCAACCAACATCTTAATCTTCTTAGCTCCTGACTTCTGCTGACAAATCATCCTAGTAGTTGGCAGCATATCAAAATGATAGGAACACGTAATTTTAATTGCACGCCAGGCACATTAAAATGATCACTTCTACTTCTTCCTTCATTGACAATACAATACATTTTTAGCAGCAGAAGTATGGACCAAAACCTCATTATTGCTGAACTATGAGTCCAGTCCCAACTGAACACACTAGTAATTTTATTCTTAATGCATTCCAAGTAAATTATAATTACTGAAGGTCTTGGAAAAGAGGTAACTGGTATTCTTGGCATTGCATACCGAAGTATATCTAGCCTACCTTTATTGAAGTGCTGCAGTCAAACCGGAAAGATTTGGTTTGTCCATTTTCGAGATACACTTTCAGAACATTTGGCATGAAAAGAAGTGAATTGTCCTTAACTGTTTCCTGCCAAGCAAATCAGTGAATCAGATTACAACATGTAACAAGGGAAATGTAAATGTTGTTCTATAAAGAAGGACATCATTCAGTTGGAAAGGTAACACCTGAAAAGGAGTGTGTTGGCTCAAACTGAAAGCAGAATTAGCAATGCCCTGTAAGCGTTCAGCCGTGCTCATTACAGCCGCACTCTATAGGGCTCTTTCCTGGAAAAATATAACTGTTCACATACATTTTATGTCTGGCTTGGAGTATTTTCTTTCCCTAAATACTACCTCTCTGACAATACATGCTACCTCTAAAGTTGAAATATTTTCGATAAAACAGAAAAATAGACTACTGTTTCTCTGAATATAGCAAGCTATATAGTGTCTTCAATCTACAAAACGGGAACTGCAGATTGATTCGTAAGAATTACAGTCAAGATGTTTTACATTCTCTTTATAGCTGGATATTAAATGCTAATATCTGTCATCATTAAGAAGAGTAACATATAATATTGCTACTTAACTGTGATGATTTGTAACAAGGATAGTAAAATAAACAGGAAAAAGGAAGGTGAACAAGGCTTTTTTTTAAGAAAAAAAAAAGAGCAAATATTGCTTTTCACAAAATGCAGTATCAATTTATCTTTGGAAGACAGTTGGATAAAGACATCAGTGTGGAACAATGTTCTGGCAAATTATGAAAATGAGCCAGGAGTTCATGTTTAAGGAGGAGTTCCGTGCCTCTCAAAGGAAGGATGACTTTGCCCGAAGGCCGGAAACAACAAGTTCAAGTAGACAAAACAAATTTTAAAGAGGTCTGTAAGGTAATGTTAATCTGTTTTCCTGACATGCTACTTCTCTTGAGTTTATGCGATTTCCTGTTACAAAATTGCCCCGAAAAAACCCAAGCAAGCATTATCAAGATTATAAAGAAATACATGCATGTGCTATCACCACAAAAGGCATTCACGAGCATTTCAATTTTATTTTAAGAAGGGACAATTTTTTCACAATATTATGGGTCCAACGGACTTTAAAAGTGGATCTCTTAAAAACTTTACAAACAGAAAACCCCTGCCCTTCACAAGCCTATCACTTTTGTTCTAACCGTATAATTCCCTCACTTTCCATCCTTGAGGCATACCTTTGGATGAAACGCTCAGTCCTTCCCGAGGTTAAATAGTTGAATACTCACCGACACCTGGCCATTGATAATTACTTCTTCCGAGAAGCGCACTTTGACAGGATTGGACTTCAATCTTGCCTTTTTTGCAGCACTAATAAAAGCTGATTTAGGAGACTGGAAGGAAAAATGATGACAAGATATATCACATAATTTCAAGTTAAAACCTATCTTTACTTTTTCAGTTATTTCCCCTGTTTCTCACACAGTGGGAGCTCCACGTATACAGCAACACTTTGCAAACCAGTCACCGAAGAATGGAAATACAGTCGAACCGTGATGCTTCCCGAGATAATACGTATGCACAAACACATAAAGAATCACTGATGCACACTGCGCATACTGCAAGTTATCCCACTGTCAGACTGGTGCGACGAGAAGGGCTCTCGGTATACATACAAATTCCTTGTAGTGCCTCCCCAACGACTGCTGTCCACCAAACTTGTTTTCATGAACGGACACCGACCACTGACCAGCCAGTGACCCCTCCAAACATTGAACGGAAAATTTTTGCATAATCTCTAATCCACTAGATACAGACACACACAACTTTTGCAAGAAAAAGTGTCAGAGCTCCCCAAGCGCAGTGGTGTCTCACTGTATTAGCCCACTCCAAAACACAGATTAGAGCCACCAAAAGGCACCTGTGGGCTAGCAGGCTTCCCGCTATACAAGCCCCATGAAAGGCTTGGCTACAAGAGATGAGACATGTTTTGGGACTTCACGGATTAGAATTTTCTTCTGGGACCTAACTGACTTTTACCTACTACATTATTCAACGGATTCACCTGTGATCAAGTGTTCAGCCCTTGGAAAAAAATTCTCTCTCCATTTGAGGAGTGTGACTAAGAACTCATTTTCAGTAACAAATTAAATATTTACAATCAACAGGATTTCCATTTTAAGCACCAGAAGCAAGGCAGTTTTATCCTGAGGTCAGTTACAGAGCTTCTGGCACTGCCTAACTCCATAACCATGGTAATGGGCAATGGAAGAAATCCCAGCTTTGGATGAAAATCACTGGGCTTCTTTGGGCTGGGTTTTGGTCCATTGGTTTCAGTAAAATGTGAATTAATTAAGAATCTTATGCTAACTCCTGAACATATAAATTGGTTTTGGATACTGCAAAGACTAAGTCATGTTGCTTTGCCTGTGAGAAATTAATGCAGACATCAGTGATGATGATCCTGAAATAACTTCTTATTATCAATGTGGCACGACAGCAGTCCGTGTAAACACAGAAACTCTTGTCACCATCACTCAAATCTTGACTCAACTAAAAATCTGCAGGAAGGATTGAGTAGTCCAAGTCCACGTGCTCTTTTCGTCTCTGACTTCTGTTGAAACTGTTTAAGAAGTGGTGTTTTGTTGTTTTGGGTTGGTTTTTTTGTTGGTTTTTTTTGTTGTTGTTGTTTTGTTTTTTGTTTGTTTTGCTTTTTTGTTTGTTTGTTTGTTTGTTTGTGATGCAGAAGCCTTGTTTCTAGAAACTGGCAGGAAGAAGTCTTTAGGTCATTTCTGTATGCCACTGATTTATTATCACACCGAAAACGTGGTAACTATTACCATAGGCTCAGCATCAACCCGTGAACAAGGAATGAAAGATGCTACATTCTCCCAGGAAATATCAGAGCCATTTGGTAATTCCTGGAGCACGAAACAGAACCAAGAAATAAAAATTAATGCTTCTTCACTTTTACAGTTAATTCTTTCTTACGTCTTCTCTAGCAGCTATGACCATACAAATCTTTAATCGGTAACAGTAAATGACAGGAAATTCAACCACATTATCAAACCAAGCTCAGATTCCGAAGCCAGTGCTGAAAAATGCAGAAGGTCCCCCAGAAGATTTGAAACAACCACCAAAAAGAAAGAAAGGGAAAAAAATTAAAAAAAACCCAAAGTTAATGTCTCAGGGTGGTGGACCCAAAATACTTCTTCATCAAGAAGGGACAACATGGAAACACTGAAGAAGCATGCTTACATATTATCCTCTAGAGATGGATTCCTAGGAAGACACAGTATACAAGAATACCATGATTAACATCATAAATCTGCACATGCCTTTTCCAATTTCCCTCCTCCCCACGTAGTCCCTGTGGGCAGTGTGCAAGGGGGCAGTCTATAAGGCAACCAATTAACGGACTGGAACCTGTTGATCCCCACTGCCACGGGGCAGCACAGCTATAGGAGTAGGCTACTGGCTCTTGTAAGGGCAAGGGGAAAAGAGTGGCTTTCCCTTACTCTTCTTGCCGGAAGAGGCTTTTTACAGTTGTTTGCTCTTAGTGCAGCTGAGTCACCAGTCTGGCCTCTCTCTACAGGCAGACTGCCAAGTTTTCTTCCGGATTCTAGCAAGGTTATTCCCATACGGCAAATCTGGCAAACCGCTATGTGGCTCTGTCGCACTCTATAACCTCTCTTTTCCTCTCTACAACCTCAAAAGTCACTTGTGGGGGGCATAAACACGTGAATTATGTCGTTGCAAAAATGTGATAGAGGAGTCCAACACAACTGAAAGATCTGAACGTATGCGAGTTCCCAAGAACCCCTCCGGGACGTGGGGTTTAACATACATATTGCACAGCCAGGGGAGCACACCATGGTCTGCCATAAAACGTGGGGCTTCCTTCCCTCCCCACTTCTGCTATGGCAACGTGGTCAGGACTCCAGCCCCTTGCCAGACACTCTGGATGAGCCTGGAAGCAGGCTGCTTTCCAAAAAGCTTCAATCTATAAAACAGGGGTGTAAGAAAAACCAGAACAGCTGCGCCAGGTATTTGGGGAAGCGTTCTCTGCTGGTTAAAGGTTTGAGTAATAGCACAGCTCTTGCATTTAATTGCACTCTCTCATTGTTTCTACCTCTGCATCAACTTGGCACTTGACGTTTTCTCTTTGAGAAAGGAACCGTTTCAAAAGAGTGCAGCAAATACCTAGGAAAACAGTTGGGTTTGATTGTCGAAACTTGCTTGACTAACAAAGCATCAGCAAGATGATGTGCTGCTCTATTCTAATGTCCTCAGGTTTGTAGGCCAAGAATGCTATCAATTAATGATTCTCAGAGTACCAGGTTTATTTGTTTCTGATAGTCGGCCTTTTAGCCAAATGGAAGACATTATCCTCAGTTAATGACCTTAAGCAGGGAGTGTTTACACTAATGCAGAACATTTATCACTGCAAGTAAAGTATTTGCATTGTCACAGATAAAAACAGCTTAATTAGAGTGACTTTTGCAAAACAAGGGAACACATTTTAACAAGGAGTCAAAATACTTCAAAAACCCACAAACTTCACACTGTGTGACCTAAGCATTGTTTCCTGCTAAAAGTTCAAATTTATCAGGACTTTAATTAATTTTTACTTGTTTACGCAGAATTCAGTAAAAATTCAGGTGATCATTTCAACACTACCCAGAGAAACTGCCAACAAGAGAAATGAAGCATTGCACAGAGATTGGCTTGGAGTAAATCATAGTAAAGACTGAGACCCTTCTTTGAATGCTACTTACTAGGGACTGCAATCAATGGGCATCCCATCAGCAGGGTCAAAACATGAGAAATTGCTATAACAAGAGGAGGCTTTCTGGAAAATGTTATTTTTCTCATTTTCTGGACTTTTCAAAATTAGATTTTTGTCAGTGGCATTATAGCAGGTCATTTTCGGATAGCTCTTAGAAACAATATCCTTCATTTTGAGGGAAACTGGTTTTTGATGAAAATAAGAATGTCTGGTACTTTGTCCGCTTTTGCAGGTAAACTGTAATCTGGGGGAGATTCCAAGTGAAATGGTGTTTATTTGCTGCAAAAGCCCCTTTGAGCGCTCTTGCCAGTAGAGGTGCGGCAACAACAAAACCTTTACTCATGCTCAAGGAAAAGAAGGATTTAGCATGTAGAAGAGGATAGTGTAGTACTGAGCTACCATAAAGCAATGAAACAAGGCAGCAGTACAGGACAGTCGCAAGGTGAAAAGAAAACCTGCTTTGTGATAATGACTGAAAATCTGACAGATATACCAAAGTTTTAAATAGCCACAAACTGTATATATGCAATCAATTTTAAGTTTGTTACTTAAAATTAGTCATTAGTTTAATATGAAATATTATGTTTGTTAGGAAATAAGGAAAAATTGCATGACCGCAAAAATGTGTTGAATTTTTGGTCCATCCCTGAAGGCCATTATAATGGCAGAGACAAAATTTAGCAAGCAAATAAAACGTGAATAATAGGGAGAATTAAATTTATTAAGTGGAACAGTACATAATGCCCAAAGGCACACTAAATACTGCCATTCATAGCTGTGAGCAAGGCGGAAAAAACTACACTGGCTCACAAGAGCACTGTAGAAGAGCAGGTAGGGACACGGAAGCAATAATGTCGAGAAGTTTTACCATGCAGTAATTTGTTATAACCACAGGGCACTGGCAGATCATCATCAGGAGTATTTCTTTGTTAAACTCTTGGCATAAATTTAATTGCTGAAATAGTGGTCAGATTTGGGTTCTCTCTTAAAAGCTGGTGATCTATCATCATAGACAATTATATTTGACCATTTATATTTTCCTATTTTTAGATGGTAATCGCAGTTTGATCATTAGTCCCATGCACGTATAACATGCACCTGTAAGGCAGGGAATAGCCAAACCTTATTTTAATGCAGGCACTGAGAAAATCCAATCCATTCCATCTACAGTAAACGACAGCCTAGTTTACTGTGATTGTCCCAAGAACCATGAGTGAAACCACAGGTCAGCTTCAGACTTTGTGGAACGTGCAGCCATTGCAGCTCATCTCGTGACTAGCTGGGCCTGGGTCATCTGTCTCAGTGTTTATTAAATGTGGAGGTCCTCCATAAAATCCCCTCCCCTGGCCTTTTGGGATTCTGCCTCTCCAAAGTTCCTCCGTTTACATTTGTGGATTACTCCTTCACATTCGTGATTACCTCTCATACACAGGTGACTGCTCTTAATCAAGTGCAGGAAAGTGCAAAACAAGACGGCCATTCCGCACTACTTTCAGCCCTACAGCTCTGCAAGGATGAGGACCTTTGGGAATTAAAAGAAACCTTCACCCTGTACAAACCCCGGCTAAAATGAACAAATGAAGGACTAGATGAATGATAATGCACCTGCGATGGGAGAAAGGGCTAATGAAGAGGGAAAAGAGACCTAATGGAAACTGGTGGGGGACAGTGAGGGAGAACTACAAGGAGAAAATGATGGACAGGGTGAAGGGGCTCTTTTCCACTTTGATGAAACAATTAACGTGGAAGTTCAAGCTGCATTTTCTCAGTCTTCACTGCTGAAAAAGTCATGGGTTTTGTACAACTACATTCCAGAAATATCCATATAGCCTAAGAGGAGGCCTCCAGGAAGACAGGTCGGGAGCCGCAGTGCTTACTGAGATTTGCACCACACACAGATGGAAGAAGAAAGGCTGCGCAGCACAGTTCTGACACGAGAGGAGGCTGCTTCAAACAGCAAAGAGTGGTTGGACAGTGGCCACGGATCAGCCCGCACTTCCAGGAGGCAACACAGTGATATCAGGTTTGCCATTAACCACACCGTGATCCTCTCCGATGTAGGATTAAAGCTATGTATGGAACTGACCACATGAAAAAGCTGATGTGGAAGTTATGCAGTGGGAAAGGTTCTCAGGATGACTGCAAAAAAATATGCCCATTCAAAGAACAAAAGCCATCATTTCTACATCAACTTCACAACTTCTAGCAGTCAAAAATCATCTTGTTCATAATGCTCACATGTCTGACTTCCAAATGATTTCTAAAGCTATACCTTGGTAGTCTTTTTCACTTTAGATTTTGAAGTCTTTGTGACAAACCTGTTTCTTTTTTATAACCACAAGTCTAGAGATGGTAGTTGCTGCTCTTACACGACTCCAGAAAGCAACACAGCTTGAAAAATACTGTGAGACCCTCAGTAAGACTGTGGCCACAATCATTACGATCCATAAATAAGTGTTATTTATCGCAGCTTTTTCTGCAAATGTTGTGTCTTGGACATATAACTGTGTTATAATAAGAAGCACCTCCTTCAAAACAGAAAAAGATCTTATCCTTTTCCCGTTGCAAAACTTACGCGCAGCAAAATCACCACAGATCTCAGCTAGGCCTGGACTATGTCCAAGGAGCTTAAGAGACTAATCATGAAGGCAACCTATCAAATGATTTCTACACATGAAATCTGAACAGATATCAAAACAGGCAAGTTATTTCATTTGAGTAATGCTTAAAACTTAATAAGGCAACAATCAGAATGATAGTCCATTTACAGAATAAAATGGTCAGAAATGATAATCAAATGCCATACTTCCAGAAATCAAAACTTTGAACTGCTTCCACTGCTTTAGCTATTCAGTGACCTCCTCACGAGCAGTGGTGATATGAATGTAGCAGAGATTTGTAGATTGAAGGAAAGAAAAAGACAGCCTAATGTTTTGGTTTGGTTGTAATTAAAATGAAATTTTAATGAGTTTAAGCATTAAACAAAACTGAATGCACTTGAGCAAAAATGATCTGCAAAAGCTTTCAAAAACTACTAAGTGAACAACAGAGTACTATAAATCTGGATTACGTCTACTTTCACCTGCAATCATAAAGGATGGTTACTTGAAAGCATAAAAACAAACACATTCTAAATAGCGCAAATAAAAACAATTAAGAAACAGCACTCTTGTAATCCATCTTGGCAGATATTTTTCATGCAATGATAGAAAGAAAAAGGTTCACCATCAAGAAGAGAGATTGATGAAATGTTTGTAAAGATGTATTTCTGCCAAGAATGGGGAAAAAATTCAGTCTTTATTTAAAAGCTCTTACTTTTCCTTTGTCTGGTTTCTACTTCATCTTTCCAGTTTTATTGGCAAAATAGTAAAAGGAAAAATGGAGGAGGCAAAATTAAAGAAAAGGGGAAAACACATGTGCATCGCAATTTTTGAATACATTAATATTGTTTCCAAACTGTAAGACAACATATATTTGCCACAGGACCCCCTGCACAGGTGACCAGGACAGGTACACAGCTGGAGTGCAGCAACACGCAGGGTGGCAGAGCGGAGGGGGATGTCACCTAAGAAACAGGCTCAGGCACTCCTGACAGCAACGTTGCGGCAGTATGAGGGCCAGCATGGGCCAGGTGTTCAAGGCGACTCAGGAGTCCCCGGGAGATTTCACAGCCCAGGGTTTGCATAAACTGAGGGACCCTGCACTGCTTCGGGGCTCAAAGTGGGCTGCACACACGGACACCATCCCAACTGCTCCCCATCCTTACGCACATCTTCATTTCCACTGCAGGAAAACTTGGGTTTGAAAGTGATGAGGGAAGGACGCTATGAATCAACACAACCCTGGTCTGGACAGGTAGGGAGATACAGTAAGAGTGCACAAACTGGAGGAGATCTGCAGGGTGCAACAGTCCTGCAGGTGAGGCTCTCCCAACTAAGCTCATGCCACTGAAGCATCCTGACTTTGAGATAAAAATTGGTCAAGTAAAGCTAGCACCGCTATGCATAGATCAATTGCATCTTCTGACTGCTCTGTGGACATTCCTGGGGAGACATTCTTCATGCCTATGTGAGATAAAACATCCATCATCCCGAAAACACGTGTGTTTTGTCTGATGAGGTAGAGTTGAGGGACGACAGACATGCCAGAGTGGGGCAACACAAAAACATGTATAAGATGAGTACATCAGCCCAAATGACTGACAGGACAGCAAAGTGTTTCAGTGCCATTCCTAGCCCAGTGACATCTAGAGGTAGTTCAGTTATCAATTAGCCTTTGGTGCAATGTAATGAGAGGAGCAGATTCTGCCTTGTCTGGTCTCAAACAGGGACTGGACCCAAAGAGCTGGGAAGATGCCAGGTCATGACTTTCCTTCTTCTCCAGGTTAAAGGCTGGAGGAGGACCCAACGTGTGCTGTAAGGTCTCCAGTTGAACATGGAGTGCACAGCTCATTTGGGTTTCAGCTTCCCTTATGTTCAGTACATACAGGCTTGCTCTCATACCAGCAGCACAGTGGTAACAGGCCCCATCACCTCACACACATGTAGTACTACACTTTACTGTCCACTTATAAGGGCTACGCATACCTGCACTAAAGCACATGCCCTTTCCTCACCTGACATTTAAAGAAAAGCCTGTCAATGGATGAAATAAGGCAACCTGCACAAAAAAGACAAGTGGGTGAGGATTTCTTTTCCCCCGTATTATATGTATTCCCTGTGATCAAAACCACTGGCTGCAATCCAGCAAGCTTTAAATGTGGTTAGCTTTCTTTATTGGGTCAGATCATGCCTGGGTTTTCGTTTAAGAAGGCTGATATTGACCAGGTCCCTGCTCACCTTCCTGCCAGTGGTCTTCCTGCAGCGCAGCAGCCCCTGCCTTGTTTTGCTGGGAAATACATGCTTTTCCCCCACGATTTAGCTGCTGTGCAGACAGGTTTCTAGAAAGGGTACAGGAGCAGCATAACTGCACAGCCACCTCTAAACTAGCCAGAAAGGCTAGCAAGTGGTACGAAGCGATACAGCCCTGACCAAATTGCATTTGCAAGATGTATATTTTGGCAGCTTCATCAGATAAACTCATTTTCACATCTTTGTGTCAAACCCATCTCATCTCTTATTCTTGGGTGAAAAGGATGCAATTGTCCCTTGTTAATCAAAACTGCTGTGTATCAGGCTGGCCAACAGGGAGGTGAATGGACTTGTTGAATCTGAAATCACTGCTGATGCATGGCTGTGCATGGATGTATGGGAAGAGAGAGATGTGCTTCCTCCCTGGCTTGGCTTCTCTCCATTTTCACCCATCCCTCTTCAAGGATGGGTTCGAGCAGACAGGTCATGGACCTGCTCCCACAAACCGCTAGGCTCTGAGGTGGGCTGCAGTTTCTCCCTGTCCCTTCGAGCCAGCCTCACGCAATCACCTGTCTGTCTCTTCTCTGCCCTCACCTCCACACGCCCCGCACTGGAGATGCAGGCAGAGCCCTCCCTTGCATAAGGTCCAGCCGGTTTGATACAGCAGCGAAACTCTGTGGGACCGAGGCAGAATTAAGAAAAACCCAGGAGCTGCGACAGATCAGGAACTGAAGGAGAACTCAGCCTCCTGCTCCATTCTCCTGGTATGAGTTTAAAGATACTATTATTATTTAACTTGCTAACGCAGTCTTTGAGTGCAGGACGCAGTAACGCAGTCTTAAACATCACCTTTAGGAGACACAGCCCTTATCTCACTTATTTCTTTTACTGCACAGATAAGGTAGAGACACAGACAGAATATAGGCAGAAAAAAGCACCCTGCTATGTTGCTAGGAAACTAATTCAGAAAACACTGACAATACTTACAGGGTAAGGTTGGACAACAGTAAGGAGGATTGATTCTTTGCAGCTTCTATAAAAAGAAAAAAAAAGTAAGATCAAGTAAAGATTCATACTTTTATTCACTACAGATAACCAGATTTTCTTCTTAATGGAGAAAACTGCAGTAATATGGCAAAATGTTTATTACAATCACATAGCAGAGAATTACTGAGATGAAAAATACGCCAAAATAACAATGGATATTAAAAAATAAGTTTTTTCCAATCTAACAAATTGAAGTGACTTAACTTTACAGTTTATACTATGAAATATTTGCTTCATCAGAGACACCCGCATGCTGCAATAATGCTTTTCTCCAGCAAGAATGGAATATTTGATTAATCCTACCAGTTCAGCATCTATAGACTACGAATTTCTTTCACCTACTTTATAAATACAAGTTACTTTTTATTCCATCTAGCTCTTGCACACTTAATGCCAAATTTACCTGAAGACAGCAGTGTTTTGAAAACAAAAATGAGTACAAAATTTAGCCCCCGTTTCTTTTCTAGCTTGCCTTTTTAAATGGGTGGAAAAAGATTAATATTTGGTGAACATCCCCATTAGAATTTTTATGTTTTTACAAAATTGCCGAAGACAGGTTTTTCTTTAAAATTAAACAGCTCTTCTTTAGGATGAAACTAGTAAATGGAAAACATATCATCAGCTCTAAAAAAACCCAACTGATTTACATGATAAAGATAATAAAGTATTAGGAAAATTGATATGATCAAAGTGGTCTAGACAAATGGCAAATGTATATTTTGACTATTGGTGGGCAGTTGGGGGTGGTGGACAACTGGGGAAAAGTAAGGGTCAAGCGGAAGAAGAAGGAAGAGAAGCCAATCAGGGTCAATATCCCTTGTATTACATCGTTGGTCAGATGGCTGCTGAGGGCAATATGAGCTAAGAAAAGGTCAGTTGCCATTTTGTTGAGATGGAGTTGATTTTCTGTTGGTTTTACTACTTTCAAACACAATTCATTGTTTATTTATGTGATTTATTGCCTTGCTAACAGGAGTGCAACTCATCTGGGATGCCTGACCTGTTCAGCAGAACTAATTAAAATAAATCACACTGTATTGGGCTTATACAGTGTCACCTTATGTGCATATTTACACCACAGATACGCAACTTAAAAAGCCAAAAAGCAAAGAAAATAGCGGAGAGACTTAAGGCCTGGTCAGAAAACTGGTCTGGAAAGTCAGGCTATACTTGATGAAGCCAACACATCTCTGAGGGCCAACTGGGATAACAATTTCTACCTCTGTCAAAGCCATCAGTCATGCAAGGGGCAAGGTCTGACCAAATATCCCCTAACTAAATAAAAAATTGTTAAGCTTCGATTTTTACTCTTCTTATTAGATATTTGTATCATTACACTAAAAGAGTATAGGTAGACTTTTCGAAAGAAGGGATTGAAGGCTTTGGTCACATCTCTGTGCTTGGAATAACAGAAATCAAACAAGTTAGAAATCAAACAACAAGGAGCTACATGTAGTGAAAATTAAATATTCTGCCACAAACCAGCACAATTTTATCCCTATTAGATATGACTACTTTAAGGAATTTCCTACAATTATTTTTCATTTCAATAAACATGTTCCAAAGTTAAACTCCAGGAATCATTTATTCAGTCATGAAACAGCCTTTATTTACAGTGTTCATATTTCTGAAAATTTATAGCTCATTTTAAAGGTCTGTAAGCTACAGTTTTGGAAATCTCCACAATTATTCTTTTTTATTCTCCACTGTTATTCTTGAAGATTTTATAGTGTATAGTTTAAAAAAAAGCAACTTCCATTCTTTTTTGGCTAACAGGATTCCTTCTACTTTTTTTTTTCCTGTTCTATATACCACATTTTTGGGAATCTGAAAATGCATTATAAGAAATGCAATTTATTTCAAGAATCTCAAAGTCCCATCTATGCTATCCACATCTACCCAGTTTGTCACTGCTTTATTAATCTAGGCATTCCGCAGGCATTCTTTTCTGTAGACAGAAAAGCCCACAGTGTTTTTTAGCTACGGGATAAACTGCAGCCCTGGGATAACTACTCCATGCCCAACTGACCCCTTCAATTACTTTCAACCCACTAATTTATGTTTCTCATGAAACATAAGATTACAACCACCCCTGCCTCCTGCAGTCCAGCTACCTTAGAGACTGGCCTTTAAAAAAGAAAATCAGCTTTTCCTGAAAATGTTTTTCAGTGCTTCGTTATTCTTGTATTGAACTTGTCCAAATGCCAGCCTAGGTGAGATTCATTCCAGACTAACAAGAGCTTTTTTAAACCAAAAGGTCATCAGTGCTAAAATTTATTTTGGGGACAAGACTTTCTTACAGGATAATCACTTGCGTTGGAAGCATGCTAGACCTTGGACCATTCATTCAACATTTGAGGCTATAATAAGGCCATTTGGAGTATCCAGACCCAAGCATGTTACACACACATAAAGAAGGTGTCAAGCACCACGTACAGTCCCCTCATCATTAGAGAAAACATTTTCTATAAAATACATGCTACGTACAGAACACAGCACAGTTACAAGAGAAATAAAAATTTAATCATCAGCTTTTTGATCTGCAGCACTCAGTCACGACTCCACTGCTCGTTTTAAAACCTTCTCAACTCATGATGACAAAACTCCGAACCGGAACACATCGCTTTCTACTTCCAATACTGTTAGCAAATCCTATATATCTAAATGATAACCCTTGCACAGCACTGGAGACTGTCAATCGCACCAAGTATTGTACGTATCACAGTAATGGAAAAACAATGGAATCGCTGTGTACTGTAATCTATAAATTTTGTAGCTTAAATGTATGTGTACAGATGTATGTCCACGTGTGACAGTAGAATATATAAACAGTTTAGATTACATAAACTAGGTAAGTCACCACACTTGAACATGAGCTACTTCTTTCAAAGAACTTCTGATAGTGGCAAAGAACAACAGTCTTACTTTCTCCTGAAATGTCTTTCCTCCTTTAAGAATGTTACTACAGTAAAGAAAAAAAAAGATTATATATTACAGATATTTTATTACCTTTCATACTTAACTGCAACCAAATTATTTCTCTTTTAGATCTACATACTCTTTTAGAGTCAGTCAAGACTTAATATCTGCAACTCCAAGCTTGGACTTTTTGGGTGCTCCGCCCCCTGACCGGCTAACACCGACATCACAATAAGATATCATCATGTTTCTCTCATTTCCTGACATTAGAATCAAGCGGTGAGAACAAGGCTAAAACCTGAAAACTGCAATGGGAATTTCAATGATTCATCTCTTTGTCCTTCCCTGTGCCCCAGGTGGTGATTACAGTCCTCCGTTCTCCCTCCTCCTTACAGCTACTTAGGCTGTAACAAGGAGAGAATATAGATGGTTCGAGAATCAAATTATGGCGCATTATAAAGGTTAAAGTTGTATTACTAAGTATCGTGCATCTCAGGCTACATGAGGCGTTAACATTCAGCTACAATGCCAGCCATTGACTTTGTCTGTGAACTTGTGGCTGGAAATTACTGTCTCTCTTCTGCTTCCTTCTAGCTGGAAGAGAGGAAGGGATGCGGGGGCAGACGAGGGAGGTGGGGACACCGCCAGTATCTGAGACATATGGGATAAGTGGCTCTGTTCTTCGTATCAGTCCTGCAGCAAATATAACACATGAATAAAGACAAAAGAGATATGTTACCTGTACTCTTAAGAACCGAGAATGGAAAATCATTGTTTATGCTAATTTAAAAGCTTTTAGCAATTTTACACGCTAGAGGAGTACTGGGTTTCTCTCCCAGTGAAGATGAATGAATTAGGAATTGACATATAATAAATAATTTTATGTACAGGGAATGTAATTAAGAAAAATCTTTCTCTTAGCCATAACTTATCTACGTTTCACTCACACCAAACATCAAATTCTGAAACTCTTGTTTTGAAATGCTACTTCAGGATCCTCTGTTTCACTTTGGGTCTCACTATTGATGAGAAAGTCTGAATTCCAAAATTATGAGGTGCGATGCCATGATATGCAGTATGCTTCACACTACATTTTTGAAGTAAGGAAACGAAAATCAGTGGGTCAAAAACTAATTACAAAATGTAACAAGTTACCTCAAACGCCCTATTCAAATCTAAGGAAAGTGGAACTCATCTTCAAATTCTAGCATTTAGGCTAGAGAAAAATCATTCAGCATTTGAATGTCTTTCATTATTATGAAGATGAAGGCACTTATAATGAACGAAGAGTTTGCAAAGTTGCTCTGTTGTAGTACATTTCGAATTATTTCAAAAGGATCATTTTGATTTGAGCTGTATATACATTTTTTACATAAAACCTGTTCTACAGTACTTATCTTCACTTAGGGAAGCTTCAAATTTCACTTCTCCAGACTTTTATCATGAGCAACAGTTCCTGCGGAAAAGAACAGTTTGCCCAGAGATCCACCTAAATTTATTTCCAGGGCCGGAGGTAGCTTCTGGAGGGAACTTGATGGGACAGAGTAGAACCATCTTAACCCAGTGTTGACTCATCCTTTGCTCTTATCACACAGCCCCCCCTCAATGTGCCTCCAGGTCCTGCAATGATGCCAACCTGCCTGAGTGGACTAGGGGAACCTTGATAAGCCAGTGAACAAACTCAGTATTCACTGACACCCATGAAACAGTGCAGAGGGACAGGGGGAGAGGGAGGCTTTAAGAAGATTATGCCTTTGCCCAGGGCTATTTTTGTCACAAGAGAAGCAGCGCTGTGCAAACACAAACACACAAGCTAAAAGCCCATGCAGTCCAGCTCCCCTGTACTGGAGAACTCCTCCAGCAAGAGCCATGGTGTGTGGGGCTCTTCCCACTCTGTTTCCAAAGGCAACACTGCAGCACACAAACTACAGGCAACATTTCCATGACTCAGCAGCTTGTAACTGAGAAGTACATTAGATTAAACTAGGCTGGAAGCCATGCTACTCTGGGCAGATCACTTCTGGTCTCTTGATTACATCTACCCATAGATGAACACTGTTTTAGCAGCAGGTGAAGAATCTGACCTCTCCAAGCCCAGAAGGAGCATATTTTACAGACAGTTTTTAGGGGAATACACAAAAATATACTTTCTCAAGACGTTGACAGTACACAGCACAAGAACTGCTTGAAGGACGACAGTGGGATTTCAGTTTCTGCCTGTCCAGCTGGCTGCACTGACCTCTGGGAAGTCTCTGGAGATTGTGTACACAGCTAGATATGGGCTATCCCGCCATCTCGCTATGCATGCAAGGCAGGGTATGCCACGCATGGCATTACTTCCCCAACTCCATCTCAGAAGACAGTTGCAGGAGCGCAGCAGGCAAGAAATGTAGGCTCATGAAATAAGGTACACTACCACCAAGGTGAGGTGGGGGGGTCCCAGTTTGGGGAGGAGGAGTAAGGTTGCATGGTCTGTGGGTAGAGGAGATGGGACATGAGGCCAAGGTCTTGCTTTAGGGGTGGACACATGAGGAACAACTTAAGAGAAGAATGGGAGCATCAGGTTAGTTGCTGTTTTTTCCTGGGATGACAGAGCACAGAATGCAAAGACCATGGTGTTCATGTCTTACTTTTGGAGATAGAGAGGGTGTGTTGGAATCCTTGGTATAAGAAGGCAGAGGGATCACACTCATGTTTGGAAAGCTGGTGGCTGCTTCTTCCACCACTGCCCTTACCCTCACTGCCCTTACCTGCCCTTAGCCTCACTGTCAATACAGTGAAATACTCTTGACACCCAAGCAACTTCAACTTGTGAACTCCTGAACCCCACAGTTTCATTTAAATAGCCCTGCTGCTTCACAAGGTCTTTAAGTCTGCCATTAAATATGTGAGGACTTGGAGCGTCAGAAGCAATCTGCACAAGAATCTGGGTATTTTACAGGATTCCTGTTCAAATGTATGAGCCCTAAAAACTGTATGAGTAATGGATGCTTGAAATGACCACTGCCACATAAAGAATAAAAGATATAAGCACGGGATTATTACTGCACTGCAGGATCAAACAGCAGCAGAAACACAGCTGAGAGAAAAGATACTCTGATTCAAACATAAATAACTTCAATAATAGCATACAGAAAATTACTGTCAAAGCAAATTGCGTTTTATATAAATGCTCTTCTTTCTTTTAAAGGTCTGGCATGGTGTGAAAGTCAATCTTTAAAATTGTCACAGTCTGCAGCTGGCACTAATTGGAACCCTTGTTGGCAGTCTCCATAAGGGGCCAAGAAGCAAGTGTGTCTGCAGGCTGAATTACGCTCGCTTCCTCCCATAGAAGCGGTCCCTTCAGATCAGGGCTGTGGCACACTGGCGGGTTTTCATACAGGAGATGCCATTTCAGATGCCTCTGCAGTAAGGGCTTTTAGAATAAAAAAGCCTCCCATTCTCTAAGGCTGTCCATCTGTCAAGCTTTCACATGCACCAAATTCACTCCATTTTTCTCCTTTACTAACAAGGTGAGCCCTATAAAGAAGCTGTTCTTGAATTTCAATGCTTTATAAAGACCTATATTTACCTCTAGCCAAACTAATCCTCCTCTCCACAAACACACAAAGTTGTCCGTCTGCTTTTATTCTCAACTATAAGGCTATAATCTTTGTAGCTGAATTACCAAAATATTAGTCAAACAGTAAATACCTGTGTGCACTGTATGAGAGCCCCTTGATAAGGCTGTCTGAATATCAACAACAGCATTACACTCCTATCTAACTGCTGAGCAATGTTACCTGCAATCCTCTACCAGACGGTGTCTTACCAGCTCCTTCTTACTCCATTTCTACAATCAATTCTCGAGCCCAACTCTAAATCAGCAATATGCAGAAAACTCTGCATTGACTGGGACACCTTCCTTAGGAAACCACTTTTCTGCTTACACAAATCCATGGCAGTCTCCCTCAGCCCCCGAGAGAACTTGGAGATAAAACTCAAGATGGAGCAGAGGACATATTAGGAGTTACTAACACTGGAGTTGTCTACTCCAAGAGAATCAGTATTTGCTCGTTTTGGCCACTCTAAAAACCGAGAGCCAGATGGTCATGCATGTATATCTGATGGACTGAGACTTTCACCAAGTCCGACTGTTAGCATGCTACTGCCACATGATCACAGCATAAATTACTTCACGCTGCATGAAGATGCCACACTGCCAAGGAGAAAAATGTAGCGCTTACTCCCCTATTAATTAATTGTTCAGCTGTCCTCTTCTAATTAGACTTTCTACACATTAGTTTTAAGGGATCAAAGACAGATAAAGCGGGATAATATTGGTCTCTCAGGTCACTCATCCAAGCCAATGTTTCCCTGTCATTAACTGCCAAAGCCTCAGAAGCTCTGAGGAAAAGTTAATTCTCAAAGTGTAATGAACAAAGTGCAATATAAGCCAGTCCCAAGATGTCTATTGTTGAGATATCTTTAGGAATGGTGCTATGGAGCTACTATACAATACTACCAAACCAAAATATTTACAGAACAGGGTGGTCTCACCATGGAAAGGGCAGTTCCACTCCCCCGAAAATTTCCCATCTTTATTTGTCAGACTATGTTGTTTCCATCAGACTGCAATGACTTTTAAAGGGCACTTCCGTGGGCATTTTGAGCGAGCCCTTTCAGACAGGGTTTCGAAGTGAGCTAAGTGCAATTCCATTTCCCCATTCTGCAGCTGCCCACGTGCAGAAGCTGCAGGCATCCAACAGCTGCCCACCGCACACACTATTCGGCTACGTTAAACCCTTGCAATTAACTTGGGATCACTTATCTTTTCCACTAACACACTTACTGAGGACTTCCAGGAACTTGGACTGTCCTGAAACACCAGGGTTGCAGAACAAAATGCCCAACATGGTGAATTCTAACTGTTCCACAAAATCCAACCCAATGCTGACATGAAAGATTATGCTTTAAAGCAGTGGCATGAACCAGTTCTCTGGTGCAGCCACCAGTGACCTAGCAATGATTATGAAATTTGTTCCGATTACTCTGTCATTTCTTAACGTCAACTTTCAAAAACGGAGCCATCATGACTCTGTTACAGTTGCATAGGTGGCCACAGGAAAATCTAATTTGAAAAATGTGAAAGGTAATTACAATATTCTTCTAATTCTCTAAATGTTTGTAAATACATCTGGATGTTCCAACTGGATTCAGAGTTCATTTACCTGGGAGAGGGAAAGAAAAGGACTAAAACACCTTGAGTGCTTTTCTGCACAGGCCCCAGATTATCACATTATCTGAATTAGATTGAGAGGTTTTTTTATGCTCTACTGAATTTTCAGCAGTTGCTTAGACTTCTTGATGCAGTCACAAAATAATTTGAATTTTTACCTCAACAGTGGAAACAGACAAAATAATGAAGCTTAAAGGACTCAAGGAAATGAGGACGCAACTTTCCAAATCCCCAAAATTGGTGTTATTCCATTCACTTATCTCAGTATCACAATACATACCACAATACGATCTAGCAATTGAAAAGGATGTTTCAGAGAGCAAATATAACTCTAATATTCACATGATGAACCTTCGTTGGTGTCTTATTTTTTTTCTTTCAAAGTGACACAACATAAATTTTCACTTAGGAAAGAAATTCTCTCTTCTAATGGTTTATTTTTAATGTCTGTTTTTGCTGACACTGTGTTAGAAAGTAAGAATCATTCCTTTACATAATAATGGTTTTCTCTACCCTGGCTGCAGCAGATCTCTCATGCCTGGCGGGAAGCGAAAGTTTTGATTTCGTCAATACTGGGCTACTTCTTTTCATTATAAGTGGCAGAGCAGCATGCTTAAGATGAGGACATCTTGACAACGGGGGAAAAAAGAATAAAAGAGAAATAATAATTCTTTGAATAGTCACACAGTATAAGGGAAAAAGTCAGCAGTAAAAGACCAACAGCTACGGTCATGGTTTGACAATACACTAAATCAGGCTTCCCGTACCGGATTGAAAAATCTGCGGCTGTGTGCTGCACGGCTCTGGAGCAGTGTGTGAACAGTGTCTACCACAGTACCAGCATGCTCAGAAACATCATTAAATCAGATCTTATACAGCATCAGGTATTGTCGTTCATTCAGCAGATGCCATAATGTTCGCAAAGAAGCCAACAAGAACTTCATGGCACGTCTACTGCCTAATTTCACAGAAATGTAACTCCGTGCCCAGGCCAAAACTGCACTGGTGACTGAACAAGCAAGGTGCAGCACGAAACCCAAGCTGGAGTGACAAGTGACTGCTTATGGCCACAATGGCATGAAAGGGTGTGAAGGGAAGTGCACTTGCTGTGATGGTCACGGCATCTTCTGTCAGTAGGCAAAGTGATGCTGCTGCCTTGGACAATGAAACCCTGCCTCCAGCGGAGCTCTCCTTTGCTACCAAGTCTTGACAAAAGTTAGGCAGCTGATATACTGATATTAATATAATGCAAATATCGCTTCATTAGTGTTTCTACTCTCCCAACAGCCTCCCCCTACTCTGATTTTTGTCATTGGTGGACGTACTTTGAACGCAGAGTAGATTTACTGTATGTGCTGGTGCAGCATTTTGCACTGTGAGGTTGGGTCAATCTAGATAGTACGTCAGCTAAGAGATCAATAAGAAGAGTAATTCAATAAAATGCATTATCTAATGCCAAAGACTTTGAATAAATAATCATGGCAATGAATTAAAATAAACTTTGATAGAAAATTGTTGTTCCTTGCTGAGAAAGAAGGAGACCACATGCTCTAAAATCACATTTCAAACTGGAAATAAGGAAGTGAAATAAAAGACAGCTGAAGATGTCAGGAACTGCAGAGGAATGACACCTGTATCAATAAGACTGCAAAAGAGATCTATGGGAATTACATATTAAAGAGGAGGAAAGATTACTAAAAATGAGAAAATCTTAAAGATATTTTTACTATGTGTAAATCTTAATCTTGTAAACTGTAGTCTTTTACGATCAGAGCTTCATTTCCATCTGTACTGAAGCAACAGAAATCATTACGGCTGCTATTCATAATCTGTACGGCACTGGCATTTTCACTTTCAGGTTAGGGTATTGTGTATGTAGTAATGAAAGGTCAGGCCTCCACATACATCCTTCATTCCTGCAGCTATTCAATTTTTTCTTTTCCTTAATGCTTTTCAAAAAGCAGAACATCAGATAAATTTTGCTGATTAAATGCTAAATGCTTTAGGAGCATCTTGTTTTAGAGAGTTATCTGAGTTTTTATTAATAATGCATAACGTTCACATAGGGCTATTTCATGTCGGAAGTCCTTCATACACATTACCTTAGCTCTAAGTAATCCAGCCAATAAAGAAAAAGAAATTAAGAGGAGGAAGATTCATTCAGAAATGAGATAAAGCTCTTGAATTCTGAAGAATACTGTATTTGCGAGCACTATGTTATATACTGTTCTCAGTTCAATATTATTGGCTTTATTATTGTTCCTTAAGAAAAACACATTCAAAGAGTAAATGTTTTTTTTTTCTTTCAGATGCCTGAACATTATTATTTTTGCTTTTAAGTGTTATCTGCTTTTTTGAAGCAGACTATCTGATCCAATCTAAGAGCATCTCTACTCTTTGTTATAGATCACATTGCTATTATAGTGTTTTAAATAATTGAAGACTGAAGGAAATAGTTTTAAGAAATAAATGTTCCAACAAAACAAGATTCATTCAATTCCTCATTAAGAAAAGTTTCAGTGGTCCGTGGCTTCAGTTTTGTGGGCATTCTTCTTCTGGTATCTGCAAGGTTAGACAATTGATGGATACTGAGCTGCAGAGACTAACGCAGAATGATTTTTGCTTACTGAGTCTGGAATAGAAAACTGGTTGATCGGATGCCAAAGACGTATCCATGTGCCACTGAAGCAGTGTAAGTGACGGCAAATGTGATTTCATAATGATTTGAATGGGCGGCCAAAGAGGCTACGCTTCTTAAGCCACCATGCACGTGGCACAGTAATTCAGACAGCAGCAGTCCCGACGCGCAACCTGTTTGCCTGTATTTGTGTCCCCACGTTACTTGGTATATTTAAGATGCAGACTGATGTGAGGAGAAATTGAGTCAGAATTGTTGCCAGCCAATTAACCACTTGCTTCTGTTAAATTGCATTAGTTATTAAAAAGTCCTGCCATGAATATATACCATATATCCAGAATGTTTACAATTCAAAGGTTCACCCCACTCTTTTTTTTTTTTTAAAGGATGTATTTATTTGTTGTGCTAAAATCAGTAAGATACGGCTTTAAAAATCTATTCTCTTTTAAGCTCTGTCCAACCTTTCAAATTCATATTGTTAATTTTCATTTAATACATCTAAATATTTATGCTGGTTAACTTCATAATCTATTTTTGCTGTTATACCCTTTCTTTTTTCCCCCTTTTGTATCACTAGAACTACATGATTTGTTTTACATTTTCCTTGTGACAAAGAATCACTAATGCAAGTCTCACTGAAAAGTTACTAAGCAAATGTACGCTGCACGTAAACCTGGTCCTTAAGATAAAACTTAAATTACACTTAAGCTGAAGTTCTTCCTTGATAAATGCAAAAATAATTGCAAAACATAGGGGGTGGAAGGCATGTTTGAAAAGGGGAGAAGAAAATTACCCTGAAGACACAAATCAGGCATAAAATGCTGAACAGTTGTGTTCCTCTATCCACACAGAACACGAAGACATAATTGCAGTGCAGTTGGACGCACCAGTGTGAGATTTAATCTAGGCAGGATGGGCAACAGCAGCGGTAAAAATACGATGCCGCCCTCTTCACTATCAGTTATACCCCCCAGAAAACACCCACGCTTGCAGAGCCAAGCCGGCGCTTCGTTATCCGTACCAGCCAAATTAAAAGTTCACTCGGGGATAGGATTCGCACACGTGCTGCATCCAGGCCAGCCCCAGCCCACCGCCTCCGCGGCACCGCAGAAAAAAACACCCCTGAAAATTAACCAGTTTCATCACTGTCCTCTCCTGCTCCTTCCAAGCTGTGGGTAACGGTCAGGACTGAAGAGGACGGCGGTAAAACATCTCTCTGCTCTTTAAGAAAATGGTGAGGGGGAGGAGGGAAGCTGTTCGTGGAGGAGGCAAATACGTAACTCACCATATAGCTGCAGCCAGAAGGTGGTAGGAGGGAAGATGGATATTGGTATAGGGAAAAAAAGAAGAAAGGACTGACTTCATGCAACTTGCTAAATTAAGTTTATAGGCATTTTCTAAATAATTTATCTGGTATACTTGTGGGTTTTTTTTTTTCCCAGCTAGATCTACATCCCCTGTGGCTTGACAGGGAGCTTCTGTTTCCCTGGCAGCGGCTGAGCCCCTCTGCTGCAGGACCACGGCCCCAGGCACAGAGACCAGCATCACTGCTCTACTGTATGGAGACATGATTTGACACAAAACGCTTAAGCGAGCGGAGTTGTCTTATATATTACACCACAGGGGCGAGGGCACACCGCTGCTGCAGCTCTGAATCAGCCGGTCAATAAGCATCTCCTCTGGGCAGGAGCCAGGGCTGCCAGCGTGGGCTGCGCGGGCTGCCAGCAGGTTTCTGGGATGGAGCAGGGAGACACTCGCTTGTGAATGGCAAATGGTGAAAAGGTGGGAGACAGCAGCCGAGACGCTCCGTTGATCCAGCACAGCCAACCACCCCCGGCACCCCTCCTAACAGGATTTCGCCGGCAAGATTCACGTCGAGCTGTCTAATGGCATGAGGTACCACTTAGAGAACTTCTCTAGCCGCTTTTTGTAATCAGACGGACAGCTGCAAATAGTTTCTCCCACCTTCAGCATGGCTACAGGAGACCACTTCGGGCTAAAGGCCCAACTTTAAACAGCTGGAGCTCATAGAGGTGAATTGTTGATCAGGTATGGGAACAGCTTTGCTGTTCAAAAATCACAGGCACAAACCGAGTAACAGGCTACTCTGTGGGCTGCACACTGGGCTGTAGGCAACTCAGCTCCACCTGCCTGGCTTTGGCCACTGCAGGGCTGGCTCTTGTAGTCTGAGCCAACTCAAGTATGCTGCATAAAAGTGACTCCCATATAAGCAGATGAAACAACTTCAACGAGTCAAAAAACTATGCGATATTAAGGTTTTCCTTCTACATAATAACTCCTACAAAGAAGAACCTTAGGGGTTTGCAGTTTTCTTCTCTTGGTCAAACACTCCATTCTTCTCTTCAACAGCTGATACTTCTGTTTCATCATTAGTATGTTGAGGACTTTCATTTAAAGGTAGTCGATGAAGTCGTTAGGCACCACAGATATCCCTCACTTCAGCTGCAATCATGAGATTAGCATCAAAAAAAAAAGCTTCAAAAGTCTTACCTTCTTCATTTGTGCACAGAGACAATGATCTATCTGCTCAAGAATAAATTCCTTGTTTCAAGGACGTGCATTAAAATTCAGTTCTCAAAGGGGACATAACAGAGGATTTAGCATGCAAAGGATACATGTTCTTTAAAGGCTATATGTCAAACTGCAAGATTAAAAATAGACTTGTCAAAATTGAGTCTGACAGAAACCACCGTAACATCTCCTGTGTTCCAATGGACATAATACTCTTCATTATGTAGTCACATAGTAATTTTTCTGGGCAACCTGGCGAGTTCTCTGGAGTCTAATTAGACTGCAAATGTGATTCTAAAAAAGCAAATTAAAATATTATTTTAAAATTACATTTACTGCTGATGCAAAGTGCTAGATTACAAGTACTGGCTCACAGTTTCTTCACAGCTACAGGTCAGTATATTTTTGCATACATGTAAGCGAGGAGAACAGAGCCCATCCTCATGCATAATTTCGGCCTTTTGGTTGAATCTGTCAGCAAAAAGTGGGTGAGAGGAAGAACAAAATCTAAACAGACAGGTCAGAGAACACCAATAATGCATTTTTATCACCTGCAAACCAAAGTAGATACAAAACTGACCAGGTGCATTTCATGAACTCCTCATGTCATATATGGCAAGAGAAGGATAAAAAATAAAAAAGTTCAAAATTATTAATCTGTGATTCTACAGAAAAGGATCCAGCTATTAAAAGTTTTTTAAACCTTGCAAATCCTTTTATTTTCAAGGTATTTTTCATTCCCTAATTCCATCCTATCCTGACTTTTTGCATTTCAGTGATGCTAAAGATAACCTCAGGGCATGAGCTCTTAGTCTACAAAGGATCAACAGCCACAAAATCATACAAAGAAAAGAGGCAGGGGAGAGAAGTATCCTTATAGAATCAGATTCTCAAAGCTAATCATTAAAAAGAAAAGTGGAGGAGGGAGATCAGAGAGCTTTGAGAGGATTTATTTTGTTTGCTTTCCTCCCGCTACCCTCCCCCCAGACACAGCTTCCCGAGAAACGTTCAAAGTTCATACCTTCCCTGTGGCTCTTCTGAAGATTCGATCTCCAGGAGGGAAGTTTCAGGAAGGTCACCTATGAAGGGGATCTTTGCCCCTCAAAATCCAGAAGTTCAGCATTTGAACGATGTATGATTAGCATTTTTAAAGGCAATTAGAAACAATACACTCTCCTAGTTCTTTGCTTCATCCTGTGAGACCAAATGTCTAACTTTTGCTTTGCTGCTCTGCATGCTGCTGTTGCCAATATCATTAACCTATTTATTCAGCCTGATGCACCTCAACGTTTTGCAAAACGCGGCGGTGACTTTGTGCTTCATGTGCAGTGCTGTGTAGTTGGGGCAGTGGAACGTCGGGGAAGTATCCCCATCTGTGCAGAGGCCTGAAGACCACCTCCTTTTCTGCCCATGAGCAAAAAATTCCAGGTGTCCCAAAGGCCACACATGTTTTGGTGGCCTGCACAACAAAGCCATTGGTTACACAAAGCCAGCCACTGGAGATGCTTACGGATGCCTACAGCTATATTATGCTGACTTTAGGCCTGCCGCCCCTTTTATCTGGCTGGCTCTTGGGGAAGGAGATGGAAGGAGTGGTAGGCTACCTCCCCCCCGAGCTCACCGTGAGGAGCAAGGGCGGAAGGGATGGCTCCTCTCCAGCCTGCAGTCTTTTCTTCCCGTGTTCTAGGCTGGGAAATATTACGGCTCCTTCAGATGCCACCTACCGCCTGTCGGTCTACAAACTACTAACAAGTAATTTAGAAAATTATATTGCTCTGGAAACATATGAGTCCTTTCCCTTTGCAGAATAAGGGTAAGATCTGCACAGAGTCACTCCCATGCACTACAGTGGGGAAGGTGGAAGGGAAAGGGTAAGACAATGGTAAGTTTATGGCTTCCACTTGAAGAATCCATATTATATATATTCATTAAGGAGGTCTTTGATTACTTGTGCAGCCAATGAAGGGAAGATAATGTTGTAGGTTACAATGTGTTGAAAGAAGACAGGAAAACAGTAACCTATAGGCTCCTCTTGTGCTGCTTTTTAAGGGGAAAAAAAAACCAAAACAGACATTACCATGAGTATTCAGGACTGTTAGGAGACGTGCAGAAAAATGAAGGGAGGAAAAAAATGTTTATGCTTTTTCTAATTAAAAGGGTTGTAGAAAGAAATCTCCCCCAGGAGAGAATATTCTGTAAACAAGTCATGGTGTAGCCTCTCTGACCTTTCTCTGAAACAACTGGAACCAGTCCTATCAGATACAAAATGCTGGAATAAATGGACTTTGGATCTGATTTGGTCTGGCGGTTCCTAAATTGTTGCATTCCCCTTCCAAGTGATTAATTTGTTTCATAAAAGCTTGTGATAATGCTCACATTCAGAGGTTACCCAGTACACACAGTACTGACACTTTTGGTTGACATTTCCTTTTCATCAAAGTTGTCCTGAACTTCAGCAATCGCCACTGAAGTATCTGTTATATGGAATGCAACTGTAAGTTCTAAATCTAATGAATTTTCTCTGCACAAATTGCTTAGCTCAGGAAGGCAGATGATTTAACTGAAAAGTGCGTTACTATATATGTTGTAAAGAAGGGTGCTATCAATTAACCACATATTTTGTTTTACTTATTTAAACTCGATTTTAGTAGGTCAGAATTTGAAATAGGGAGGCATTTCTGGTTCAGCCTCCTTTGGGTTTCCATCTCTAACACTGTACCGAGGACTGGAGAACTAAACCAATTAGCATAAGGAAAATAAAAACAGAAACATGAAAAGCAACGAAATTTGATTTCAAAAACTTCCCCATTATTACAATAACTGTAAAGATGGTAGTGAAGATGCATATAAAGGTACTGCTACAAGCCATCAGATAAATGGCTAAACTACATGCAACACTTGTGAGGAAGAGCATGAAGACAGAAGTAGCAGAGGAGATGTGGCAAAGGCAGCTCTCCTGGGCACGGTCTCCCTTTCCTCCCCCTCTAACCTCTTTTCATAGTAAAACAGCCTCAGGAAAAAGAAGACGAACCGATTTATATCAGAAACTTTATCTCAGTACTGTCAAACTCACACATTAAATAATGGTGTATCAAAGCTTACCATGACTTAAAAGCCACGACGCCAGCTATGATAACCTTGTATCTTCTGGTTTTGCATTTCTGGTCTTTCAGAGCTTACGATTTTATGCTCTTTCTGCAGTCTACAGGACTGGGCTCTTCCACCTAAACAAGACTGGGACTTTCACCCATTCACATAAATGCCACAACTCATAACAAAATTACTTAATGGTTTAATTCAGACTCATGAGAGAAATACAGGGAAAGGACTTCCAACTGCCTGCTATTGTTTGGTAACTACATAAAAAATACCCACTGTTTTTTTCTCTTGTAGCTAGAAATTGAAGGCTGCTATTGCAAGCTATGATAGCCCTCCACTGCGCCCCACACACATCTGCACCCTGCCCCAGAGACGCTGGTGTGAAATTGGTACAAACAGAGGATGATGCAGGGAAAAAATGGTAGTAAAGCCAGTGCATAGACCGTCCTACTGAGGCACAAAGCAACCGTAAAAATTTTAAACCTCTACATGTTTCATTTATTTACAACTGTCATTTATTGTCATTTGTACAGCCGTAAAACCTAACACACTAAAAACTCCTCCAGTGTCTCGCTCCTCTATGGTTTTGTTTTGTAACATATAGCATTACCTTAAAAATGGCTTTAGCAAACTTGAAATATCTAATTTTCACCTCGTGTTTTTTGAAGCCCTTGGTAGGCACCCAGTTTCAGAGAAGGGAGAGTGATGGGAAAAGGGAGGGAGACAATTAGGGAGAGTTATGGGAAAGGGATCTGCAGTAGCCGGCATGGGTAGCCACTGGGAATGGCATGTCACAAAACCACTCCTTGAATTACCCTAGATCAAATAGGTAAATGCTTTCTTAAAGTGTGTTATTCCACCATTTAACAGCTATATCTTAAATAAAATGGCAGGCTACAAGTAGAGCCACTACAAGCAATCCATGGGGTAATCCATAAACAGCCTCATCCAAATCACCCCGAAATCCATCAAAAGACTTCCCCCGTCTTCAGCAGGCTTTGGATCAGACACATTTTGCTGGAGAATGAGCATTGCTCCGTAGTTCCCAAGAGAACAAAGCACAGGTGGCAAGGCAACACCTTTCCTGTCGCTTCTAAGAAATCTTTGTCAAATGTTTCCCTTAAGAAAGCGTGAAACAAGCAGGCACTTCTTCCCAGAAAGCAAAAGGTAAGTATTTCTAGAAGCAGGCAGTATACATTTTAGCATTTATAGTTATGGACACATCATTTATAGATTCAACATACAGAATATTAATCATGTTCATTGCTGTCCCTAAACAAAAAAGAAAATGGGCATTATTCTCTGTGCCTGCAAAAACAAATCCATCATCTATCTCAGGTAAATAAAAAATAATTAATTCGCAAAGCTGTTATTTGCACTTGACTGTTTAATGGGCAGGAGTTTTAATTTATCTGGCTCTGGCAGGATAGGGGGGAAAACCACTGTAACTACCACTGTGTCATGTTTAATAATTGTGAAATGCTATGTTTTGTTGCTCTATTTACAATAATAACAGCATTGTTAAACAGCTACCATAACAAATGTTTTTTTGACCAAAGAGCCACTGACATCTGTCTTTATAAATTAAGCTAGACATAAAAATCCATGTTTATAATGATATCACCTTCTTTGAAATAACAAAACAGTGTATCGGTGGTGCACCGTGAGCAACAACCTGTAGCCTACTGGAAAATTCATATTATCGTGCCTCATGCACCAGATATCTAAATGAACAGCCTTGACAAGGGCTTTTTTTCCCCCTCATTGTTAATGACATATATGCAAAAGCACTGTAATTATTCTAAAGCAGCAGCTGAAGGAAAAACTCTCGCAGAGATATTGGTAATCTGTCACCAAGAGAGTATTACGAAGACAGAAGGCAATTCAAAAATCCCAATATTTTTTGCTTGAGACAATTTAACTGTTCAGAAGCATTTATCAAACACTTGCACAGGCACATATTGGAATAGTTTTTTAAAATTTACTATTTACTCAATAGACTACGACTTCTGTGAAATACATGAAGTGTAACATGTGAATACATTTTAAAAATGTGCAGTAAAGTAGCTACTCAAAGTAGCTACCGCATGCTGCCCTTTGGTAAAATGTCGTCTTTCTAATCAAGCCATTAGGAGTAATTAATCCCTACTGTAAATAAACCATTGCTCAAAAAAACCCCTAAATCTTAGATCAGTAAATCCTATCAGATTAGGGCACTTATGCCATAATCTTCACCACAGTACGACCAAACCAAATTATTATTTCTCCCTCCTGTTTCTGACATTCAGAGCTATAATTGCCAAAACAGAACTTTTCCAAGCATTCAGCACAGAAAAAAAAAAAAAAAATTAGTACTAAAAGCTGAAGGAAACATACTGTAAACTGTCTATGTTCAGAACCGTGTACCAGAAAAGTAACTGCTTATCATGCTGCATTGGACTTCCACTCAAAAAACAGCTCACTAGCTCCAGTGAAATAACACACACATAGAAAAAAAAAAAAAAGAAAAGAAAAAAAGAAAAAAAGAAGTCATGTCCTGCATAACGTGAGTATCTGGTGAGGCTGCAAGGCAGGAGAACACATCCAGCTGCGGGCAAGCCTTTGAAAGACACTCTGTGTGATGATAAGTGGAGGTAGACAGACCGTGGGCATGGGTGATACTGAGCAAGAGTCCAAGAGCAGAAAGTTACTGCTGTAAGATTTGCCGCCTTCCCAGAAAAGTCACACCTTCCCGATAAGGGCTGATAATCCCACAGGGACTGAGCACAGCTTTTTGAGCTGCTCATAGTCAGAATTCAGGTATGAGATAGGCCAGTCTCAGTACTCCCATGCATTCGAAGATCCTAAGAACAACATAAAACTTACATCTGACTTCCTGCAAAACACAATTTTCCCCGCCAACCATAGTTGGTAGATGTTCTGTGAAGGCCTTAACTTCTGCTTGAGCTGCAGCGCATCTTTCCAAAAAATACAAGATTCTCATTTAAAGAATTGAAATGACAGAGAATGAGGCACAGCACTCTCCCTCGCATCTCTCTGGGTGTTACTATCTGCAGTTTCTTAGGGCTGGACTGTACTTTTCTACCAAGATGAAGAGGTGCCTGCTATCCAAGTTCTTCCTTGTTCAGATGTCCACAGGCAGATAAAGCCGTCTTGATCTCTCCTGCAATAACCTAAGTAGGCTGAGCTTCTTATGTCTCTCATAAAAGGGACAACTTCTGGCTCATTTTTGCTGCTCTTCCCAAACTATGTCCAATTACCGGCACACTTTGAAGAACAGACAGCATCGCTGACCTTCTGTGGTTATGTATAAAGTTTATATTGCCTCCCTACTCCCACTTGATATTCGTTTCCTTTTTATATCCTTTTTATATTAATTCCGTTAGCTACAATGTACTACTCTGAAAGGTCAGATTCAATGAATTATTTAATGCAATGGCAAGCTAAGGTACGAAATGCTGCCTCTTAACAGCCTCTGGTAGTCTCACCCTAGGCTGAGATTCGGTTCTGCAAGCCAAGGGGATCAAGACAGGCATGCTCACAATAATGGCTTTAATTTATTTGCTCCGAGCAACAGGCACATCCTCCCTGTGCTTCACCTTGGCCAGACTTCTGGAGCAAAGCTTTTACTACCAGAGGCCATATTCAACACACTGTGCTGGGAAATAGCACCTGCCTTGGAATGCCAGCACACGACTTTCAAAGCTCCTTTCCCTAAATTTCTGAACTTCTGGAATTTGGCCAGCTATTGCCACATGACAGTGGTGCCATCAGCGAGAGGTTACTGCAACGCCATGCTGCACAGTTAACTACAAGATGGCAGGCACCACAGGATTTCTTTGAGGCTGCTCTACCAAATGCTATGCATCATCAACAGCTTGCAGGGAAGTCTGACAACAAAGACTGGACCGTGAAGGACTGCCATCCCCAGCCAAAACGCACAACAGATAGCAGGACTGCCTCTGAGAGGAAGGCACCATGTATGTTAACCTTCATATCCTATATGTAACCTTCTCCCACGGTCTCTTCAGTCACCTCCCTTTTCCCACAGTTGGTCTTTCTTCCTTGATCTGACAGTCATGTTCCCCAAAGGTCCCTCTGCACCCTGCCCATGCAGCCTCTCAGCACAGGGGTTGGAAAGCATGATCTTGCAGGTCCTGGGCTCCACCGCTCTCTTGGCCAAGGCATGTTTCTGCCTGCTTGGGAGCTGAACGCTGCTCTTTCAATGCACGGTGCCATGGGCTGGAGTGAGATGAGGATGAGTACATGCCTCCTATCAGAGTGCAGACATGCTATTTGGTCCACAGCCCCAGTGGGTGGACACCTGGGCTTCATAACCCACCAGCAGAAATTTTCTGATGATACAGCCCTGCAAATTCTTCCCTAGTAAACTCCTGGAAGTAAAAGAATCTGCCGCACCCCAATGGACAGCACCATAAAGACAGGAAAAGTTGAGAGGTTTTGCTTCGGGATAGTGAGGGCAGCTCAGTATCCTCAGCAGATTTTTGCTCCATCTAGTACAATGTAAGGCACATGGAGGACACAGAGATGATTCGAGACAGCCAGTATGGTTTCACCAAAGGCAAGTCCTGCCTGACCGACCTAGTGGGCCTTCTATGATGGAGCGACTACATCAGTGGACAAGGGAAGAGCTATGGATGTCATCTATCTGGACTTCTGTAAGGTCTTTGACATGGTCCCCCACAACATCCTTCTCTCTAAATTGAGGATATGGATTTGACAGGTGGACTGTTCGGTGTGGATGGTCTCATCCAGAGGGTAGTGGTCAACGGTTCAATGTCCAGATGGAGACTGGGGACAACTGGTGTTCCTCAGGGGTCCGTACCAGGACCAGTAATGCTTAATATCTTCACCAGTGACACAGTGACTCAGTGGGACTGAGTGCACCCTCAGCAAGTTTATGGACAACACCAAGCTGAGTGGTGTGGTTGACATGCCTGAGGATCATCCAGAGGGACCTGTACAAGCTCGAAAAGTGGGCCCATGTCAAAGTTCAACATGGCCAAGTACAGGGTCCTGCACCTAGGTTGGGGCAACCCCCAGTATCAGTACAGGCTGGGGGATTAAGGGATTGAGAGCAGCCCTGCAGAGAAGGACTTGGGGGTACTGGTGGATGAAAAGATGGACATGAGCCAATAATGTGCGCTCGCAGCCCAGAAAGCCAACTGTATCCTGGGCTGCATCCAAAGAAGTGTGGCCAGGATGTCAGAGAGGTGATTCTGCCCCCTACTCTGCTCTGGGGAGACCCCACCTGGAGTACTGCATCCAGCTCTGGAGCCCTCAGCACAGGAAATTCATGGACCTGTTGGAGCGGGTCCAGAGGAGGGCCACAAAAAAGATCAGAGGGCTGGAGCACCTCTCCTATGAGGACAGGCTGAGAGAGTTGGGGTTGTTCAGCCTGGAGAAGAGACGGCCCCAGGGAGACCGTATTGTGGCCTTTCAGTACTTAAAGGGGACTTACAAGAAAGATGGGGACAAACTTTTTAGCAGGGCCTGTTGCGATAGGACAAGGGGTAAGGGTTTTAAGCTAAGAGAGGGAAGATTTTGACTAGACAGAAGGAAGAAATTTTTTACACTGAGGGTGATGAAACACTGGCACAGGTTGCCCAGAGAGGTGGTACATGCCCCATCCCTGGAAATGTTCCAGGTCAAGTTGGACGGGGCTCTGAGCAACCTGATCTAGTTGAAGATGTCCCTGCTCATTGCAGAGGGGGTTGGACTAGATGACCTTTAAAGGTCCCTTCCAACCCAAACTATTCTATGATTCTGTTATAAAATACCGACATGCTTGGTTTGGCAGCCTGAAGCACCAGCTTTGCCTTGGATAACACTGACCTCCAGCTCTCCCCTCCTGAACTCCTCAGCATCTCACAGGAGCTGTAGCTCCAGCTGTTGCTGCCTGACTTACAAAAGCCTCACGACACCCACAGCCTCTCCTGTAGGTGAGGCAATCCCCAAAGGGATTAAATTAACTGTATTAGGTATCTTTAGAAAAACGTAAGCAACGTATATACATACATCCATAGCTAGCCTGTATATGCTATGAACACTAATATTCTAGCCCTCCCTCCCCCTAAAACTAGTAATACTCACAAAATGATAAGGGTTATAAAAAAAACCCCTGTGTTCACATAATTCTCTATTTTAACATGCATTTTCCTAGTAAAACAGAAATGACACATGAGTTTTTAATACTGGAGAGGATCACAATGACAGGTCAGAATTGGCGCCTTTTATTTATCACTTTTAGGTAGAGATACAGGAAATATTCAAATAAATATTTTAAAATTCTCTAATACAACTCTCCTTGTAACAGATTGTGTGTACAAACCACATATAACGTCATGATAAGGTTTTAGATTAAATCAGCTGCAGAACCTCAGGTTCTTGTTTCTAAGTAACGCACACATCCCAAATCCATTATAATAAAAGCTTTATGAATCACATTCCTCTCCCTCTCTGCACATACATGCAAACATATGCAAATGCATACACACATATGCAGAAGATATACTGTGCAGAAGACATACTGCATGCATATCCAATAAACAGCTCTAAGACTTACATTACCAAAGTGCATCCTCAGTGTACGCACCTCAGAGCATAAAAACGTTTGCAAAAGACCGTGTTGAATTTTCTTGCACTCCCATATGTCAATATGTAGTATAGTTCCTTCCTTAAACCCATGGCAGTTTGTATGAATTATTAGTCAACTCAACAAGCCTGCTGGACACTGTAACATGACTATAATTGGCGTAGAACGCTAAGAAATTGTTTCAATACTTTTCAAGGAGCAAAAAGCGGTATCTTTACTAACACATTTGTCCTAATATTTAATTAAAGGCTTTGAACACAAACAGAATTTCAGATAAAATGCAGAACAAAAGGGTATTTCTAGTCACAAAAGTATAATTTCCATGTAAAACTGAGCCATAAGGAGAATGACTCAAGATAAAGAATTAAAAGAAACTGGAATGCTAACTCAATTAACGAATAGTTTTAATTTTTGCTGTCTTTCAAAATTGAGAGTTGTTGCTATTATTCTCGATAAACTCTTAGGCAGATGATATTTTCCTTTTAAGTCTCAGGCACACTAATGACGCATAGAAAAGAACATTGAGCAGAAAGACAATGTATGGAACAAAGATTTCAGTGCAACAATTAAACATCATGACTCCTACAGTTTTTATGAAATACAGATAACCTCAAGGATTTTAAACTGCTATAGCAACCAATTTCCTTCTCTAGAAGAACTGCCTTTTGCGTATTCCTTTCTGAGTAACAGACCTGCTGAAAAGCTGAAGTGATTATCATAAAATAGGTAAGCTCTATGATATAAGATGACAAGACCTTTGCCTCTCCGGGAGTCTTGTTTGATTCAGAAGCTGAACAAATTTGGTTTTAACTAAACCTCCAACCGCGCTGACTTAACTTTATTTAACAATATAGACAGTGGACTGCAGGGATTTTCCCTTGTGCAGTTAAGTAAAATACATTAAGCTTTAGTCTGCATGAAGACGGATAAGAGTTAACAGAACAATTAACATTTCAGCACATACTAGGTGAGAAATATGCCTTTGGGGCAGTGGAGGTTGATGGCAATCTGGGTTTATCTCTGCAGTCTCTGTTTTGGTATTTGCTGTCTCTGTTTTGCTATTTCTTACTTCTTGCTTTCTCAGAACCAGTTTCTCTCGGTATCTCAGATGAAGACACAGTAAGACTAAGACCAGAATCCTTTGGAAGTTACCTGCTGTGACATACACATGATTCATCTTTCCCCTATTACTGTTGCTGCTTCCAGGAGGTCTGCAAAGACTTGGATGTTTCAAGTCAAGCAAAAAGTCAAATAGAGAATTGTATCTTTGGGAAAAAGCCTAAAAAAAAGCTAAAGCAGAAGCTAAAATGCTTCTCTTACACTATTTTTCATGTGTTGACCAGAAAGAGCTAATAAATCCCACAAAAATCTACTGCGCTAAGCTGCCTTTTGAAGCATTCAATAATTTTTAAACGTGAATTTATTTTTAGACATTTTTATTTTCTACTAGTTTTTGTCTCAGATCCTTCATTTAATAAGAAACTGGTTTTGTTCTTTGACCTTCCACTGTGACCCACAGTCATCCCAGTCAACGGTAATATTTATCTGAAGAATCTCACTTTGGGGACTAATGAGTAAGAATATGTAAAACCATTCTCCTTACCTTTTAACTAACCTTCTGGTTGGGCATATCAGATAAAGTTAGCTGGATATACTCAATCTCTTGGCAATTTTGGGAGTTCTTGTTGGCTGTACTATTGCTAAATTAAAAGTATGATCTAATCCTGTGTTCTAAGTTTTCTCGTCCATCAATCAACACAGAAGTCCCTACAACATTTCTATTCCAATTACATTATACTATCAACTGCTAAGAGACACTGAGTCACAAAATTATTCTTATTGGAGGGAAGCAGAAAAGAGAAAGGACTTGCTAATGACAAATTTAAGCCTTTTGATCTTATTTCTCAATATTTTTGAAAAAGCTTAAAAAAAAAAAAATTAGGCATTGCCAACCAACACAAAAAGAGTCATAAAGATTTAAAGTCAACTGCCCTGAGAGACAGATCCAATTTTTTTACAACACAGTTAAATCTAGACAGCTCTGAATCAAAAAGAAGTTTGGATTGAGAGAGTTTTATCAGACTAGTATTCAGCCAGGTACTTCTCATCTCTACTATTTTTACGATTTTCCAGCTCCATAGGCCAACTACAATTTACTGGTGTCAAGCACCGTCACTCCCCCCGTGCCTTTGGCTGACTGCAAGGCAACATTGCTGTCAGAGCAGGGATATGCAATGGAAGTGTAGAGACAGCCATGGTAACTGGACCCCAATGTTACGAGGGACAGCCACCTTTATGGGCACACACAGCTTCAGGAGGCATCACTATTCATTTTAGTTTACTGTAATGTATGTAGGGGATTGTATGTAGGCAACTGTACTGTAATGTAATTGGGGAAGTAAATAGGATTATGATAATAAGAACTAACTCTGAGAGTCAGGAAGCCAGAAAGACAAAGCATCAGCACACCAAAGAGCCAGAGAAAGGTCTTGCCATCTTCAGGAACGCCTCAGTCAGCTTTCCATTACACAATTCATTAAAATCACACCATTATACCAATGGGCCACGAGCTAACAAGACCTCTCCATGACACTTTGCTGTGAGTAGGGTTTTACCCATTTCCCAGTCGCTCTCCTTATCTCCTTCCCACCCCAGGGAGTGCTGATTCCACCTTGACAGGGAAAAAAAGTGCTCCCTTAACTGCAAACACAGGATTACACCACCACTCAACATGCCAGCTGCCCATAGTATCTAAGCAGCCCCAAGGAGAAGGGCTTAAGACCTCCATTTATTCATATTTTCCAATTACATGGTTCGAGATTTTTTAAAAGCTATTCATTTTTGCTTCCCCCCCCCCCCCCCCCCTCCAATCTCACTGTGCTACAAAAAAGACATATAGAGCCACCACACTAACAGTTATGCTAGCTTTATTTTCTCCAGTTTCACAAACAGATGAGTTTTTGTAAAATGCACAAAACCCCTTCAAATACAGACACTGCCAGGAGCTTCTACAGAACTAACAGCTAAAGACTAACGGCATTTCAAATTCATGAATCTACACAAGACATTGCAAATTGGTCACAGTCTTTCCACCCTTCTCTCTCAACAGTTTGAATTATCTTTTACATTTCCTGTGAGCACTGGCGCATATATAAAACTGCCACCCCCAAAACAGCATTCCTTAAAAACAGGAGATTAAAATCTTTCTGCCTTTCACTGATACAAGGCGCTTGTAGCAAACACAACCCTCCAAGGGTCAACTTACAAAACCATAAAAATACCGTGTTTGCCTCCCAGCTCTTGACATCACCTTTGCTGTCTTTCTATCAAAATACAGCATTTGGGTATAATTCATAGTAACTACAAGCCTTTTGCTCGATACTGCCATCTACCTTTCAGTATTTTAAAGAAGTATTTCTCTGTCATCCTGAAGCTATTTTGTCCGCAGACAAAACCCATTTAATTTCTATGATCCAAATGTCCACCACTGTCTCGGGATAAAAGGGAATACTGATGTGACCAATGTCCACGTAGTGTGTAACACAAGCCTTCACAAAGTATCACAGGCCTTATACCATGCAACTATCGTGTATTCTCAAAAATGGCTACATTTTCCATTACAATAGCTTCATTAGCTGATGGGTACGCGCTGAACCAGTCGGCAACTGACTGGCAGGATGAGGGAGTTGTAAACTTCCCAGTGAGGGCAGCCACACACTTCTGGAAGGGCAGAGTTGCTCTGTGAGTTCTGTGCATGCGGTGGTGAAGGCATCTCTGCCATCTTCATACTTCACAGTCACTCCTTGCTGGCAGCCCCAGATGCACAGCATAATCCTGTCCTCTTAGCCCACACTGCTTCTCCAAAACCAAGCAAGCTCCTGAAGCTGTCTCTGTCTTGTCTTCCTCCGTGCCTTCTGCTTTCTGCTGGTTAAACTGCTCCATATCAAAGTGCTTGTCTCGTGTAAGTGTAGCTGTCCTGCAGCGATGTCCTCAAGGCATCTGCACAAGCCACAGAATATTCAAGTACCAACAGCACGATGTGAAGGGCTGGCTTGCCCAACGTAATCTTTTAAGATTTGGAAATGTCATCCCAAAAGAGAATGATAATGGGGTCAGGAAAGAGAAATCATGAGATTTCTGTAGTCTGACACCTCCTCTCTAATCCTCCCTGCCCCAAACACAGGACATGAGATTTGTAGGTACCTCCTGCTACCTATTCCAACAGGAAGTAATCCTTTGATGCACAGGGCGTGCAGCGACAGCACAAAGAAGGATAAATATCTATTGCGGGGCACGCAATATAGAGAAAATCCATCACGTGGAAGGGTTAATTCATAATAAACTCAAAGCTGGGTAACCATTTGTATGACTTTACATGGAAACAATTACTCTGAAACATTCACATCAGTGCATCTGGCTTCAAAGTAAATCCTCCATGCAGACAAGCCAACGCTTTTGTTGAGTTGTACGAGAAGCGGTAAGCCTGCTTGTCAGAACAAGCTAATGAGAGCAACGTTTGCTGGTTCACATCTGAAGGAGGCATTTTGTACAGTCGCTTTGTACAGTGTTTTGGGCACAGCTGTTCCACATCTCTGTCCATACCTTGCATTCAGTTACCATAAAGCAATTTGTTATGGACCAACTGACCTGAAATTTATCATGGCTGACTCCTCTTTCTAGAAGATAACAGAATAAGATGATGTCACAACACTTCAACCGGATGACACATCAAGCCTTGGAATTTCAAAAAGACCCTAGACTTGCAAACTCCAGGGGACATCCACCATGGTGAACATGAAAAGAAACTTAAAAATTAAGTTCTCAGCATATAATTATTGAGCCCAAAGCTGTCTAAACCATGTCAGCCAACTTTCTGCTAAGAACAGAGCAAGGATATGAGACTGCATGCTTTCATAGATACAATGGATTTAAAAGATAACAATTTCCACAGTTGGTATTGACAAGTAATATCTCTATACAGCTTTCAACACAGCTTAACTCTAAGATGCCTTTGAGAAGGCAGGCAAGCATTTCTGAAACCATATTACAGATTAATAATTAAAATCTAGAGAGATCTGAATTAGATCTTAATATATTAGGTTAAGTACCAGAAGCACATCACCACGGCAGCCAAGAAAGAAGGTAGACAATACTAAATCTGTGCTTTCACAGTTAGATTGCGGCAGATGATTTAAACTACTTAAGTTATCTCTGTATTATGTTGCAGAAGCACCTCAAAAGGTAGAAGATCTACCTATATATCTAGCAACACCTCTGAAGTCAGACAGGAACTGAGTTCTCATATCCTCAGCTTGGGCCGGCTGATTAGAGGTAGCTAATTAAATGCCCTGGCAGAAAGCTTAGCTCCATTGTTGTCACTTGTAAAACTCCTACAGATAATTTGGTCCAACATTTTGCCCCTTTGCTCAGCATTATGTATCTAAAACCCAAACCACTACCAATTCATAGATCAAGGCCTGACACAAAGTAGGTATAGCCTCTGGATTTATATACCAAACTGGGAGTATAATGGAGTACCTTCAGATTAAAACGTCTGCATGACTCGTTTTTCAGGAAAAGCAGGTTTCAAGATTCTTGGTTGCTAAGCAGTATCATAGCTAATAGCTTAATATGCTTGATTTTTTCTCTATGATGTTGATGAAGAAAGAATTTCTTTAATATTAACTCTACCAAAATTGCTTGATCCAATAGATGAAACAATTTAAGCCTAGAGACAGAAATTACATTTGAAAAGTGGTATTTTCAGCTGCTGTGAGAAGACAATGATGACAGGCACTGCCACTGAGCTCCCTTTTGCACGTGCATTTGGCTATGATGACGCAGAGAAGGCAAACTGGTCCCCTGACACACACGGAGTGAAATGGCAGTGACAGAATCCTCATCCCCTCCATGATGATGGTGAGAAGGGTCAGTATTGATTAAATTCATGTTAGCACTTAAAATGCAACACGCAGCCTGAAATCCTGGAGGGTTCCGTCTCTCCACTCTTATGGTTATATAAAATTAAAACAGAAATTCCACTGCAGGATTGAAAGAATCCTCCAGATCCTCTTGATGAAAACTTGCCATGACATTAACTTGCCAAAGCAAGAGTTATTTCAGAAAGGTTTTTGACTCATTCCTCTTAAATAGAAAACAGACCCAACAAGAAAGAAAAGCCCTTAATGAATTTCACCTTTTTCGGTTCTTGCTTTGCAATTAAAGTCTTTTAGTGGAATTCCACAGGACGTCAAATACTAATTTACTGCTGTTACAGTTTCAAGGAATGGACTAATTGAGCCTAATTTAGCAACCTAGAAGTCAGGTTTCTATTCTAAGGTAGTTTTCCATGCTCCTTCTTTGGTCAATGCATAAATTAAGCTTTCTGCAACAGGGTAGTTAATTCCAAAACAGGTATCTCGGATGGATCACCCTCTTCAGGTGCATCCCTCCTCACAGGCTACCTAGACAACTATTTTATTTGAAGTACGAACAAAATACTACTGCTGTGCCTGACTCAAAGTTTGCTTTATGAGTAAGCAGTACATCTGTATGTCGCTTAAAATTTCAGTAAAATATCTTGCTAAATAAAAAGACACTTTACATATGTTGGGATCCTTGTAGACTAATGCATACTCAATACAATCTAAGATAATCAAGTCATTCATTCACCTTATAGAAATTACCTATAAACATATTATAAGTCAAATTATTTGTTAGATGTATTTCTTTAAGTGTTTTAGAAGAAGTTTTGGTTGGTTAAACTGAATCTTAAAATGATACAAATTTAACATTAACCAATGATAATGAAATACATGCACCTCTGAACAACCAATTAATTGATACAGTGCATTAATACACCTTCTAATACGTTAGTTTTGCATTGCTGCTCACCTTCAAATATGGAAAAAACCCCTACATTGTGCAGTGACTTTAATGTTATCTCAAAGTACTTATTGTTAAGTATGTGTGGAAAGCTTTAAGTCCCAGAATCTGTATCAGCAGTAAAAGAAAACCAAGACAAGTAGCTCCTACTACAATTTTGAAGCAACTGCGCTTCAAATACATCTTCTTTCTTTAGTATTCTATTCACTTGCTCCTTGCCTGGACTGTAACCATACATTTAGGGCTTGTTTCTTCCTCTTTTTCCAACTTCAATAACGTTCTGTCTTGAATGGAATACATCTAGACTGCAGCCGTAAGTGACACTCACAAAGGTGACCTCTCTTTGTAAGGGAAACCATAAACATGACTTCTGGGTTTGTGCTTGAAAATAGCTCAGAAGAACATAATATGGTGGAAAAGCCATTGAACGTTACCCAGAAATAATGAGTCCTTATGTATTTTGTCTGCAAACAGACATATTTCTGCAACCTTGGCTTTCAAAGGACAACTTGAACACTAACTAAATGTTGCCAGTAAAGCAGATCCAAAAGAATTAGATGGATGAGAATAACCTACGGGGGTATTTATAATGAATATACTCAATAATCTCCAGACCTGAGACCTCCTAGGATACAACAGCATCCCTCAATTCTTAAAAAATAAACCAAAATCGTTCACCAGGTTCCTGCTCAGTACCCCCTGGAGTCAGCAGAGGTGGCTTTAATACAGTTTTCTACTTAAGGAAGCTTATTTTCATAATGAATGTTTAGAAAGCACACACATAATTAAAATGTTAAAATGCAACAGAGAGAATGTGAAAATTTTTGTATTATGTGCTCCCTTTATCTTCTTGCATTTTCCTGTAGTAAAATCATCACACAAGAGGGACTTTCTTAAAAGATGGGTCTAACAATTTCTAACCCTGTAAGAGTAAAAAGTACACAATGAATTTGGAGCTGATAGGAAAAGGGCTGAAGTAAAAGAAATGATCTGAAAAAAAAATGCTCTAGCTTATTTTGTGGAAAATTTAGAAACAAATCTGCTTACGGACATGCTTTTTCCTAATTAAAAAAGATGTAATTGACATTTTTCAGATACCATTCTTGGTGGACATTCTGAAACCTTTTTTATTTAAGATAGACTGTAGCAGAGATTATATTTTCCATTTTATTTTCCTTCAAAAGTATAACTCTTTTCCTAAGTAAATGTCCTGACAATGTTTTCTTGGAATACAATTAAATATTGCATTACACTAAAAACTCTGTTTACCATTCAAGGTTCACTTAACATGTAACATTTGAGTATACTTTTCCTTGGAAGTTTTGAGTCTTGCTAAGCTTGTTAAAGCATGATGCTCATCTGGTTATGAAATATGCCTATTTTTTTCTCATGCAGTTTAGGATTTTTCTGTTTGGCATACTATGATCTTTATGTCTCTATTTTTCAAGGAGATTAATTTTTTCTACACTCTGCAATTATAAAGACAAATTGTTTCTTGACTTTTCAAAAAACTTTGAGGGAAAGCTGCATAAAAATAGCCACAGAATTTCACATCATGAATATAAAATACACCTTGTTATACCTAATCAGCAAGAGACCATGCAATCACAGAAAAAAATACAGTGTTGGAATATCAATTTTTCATTGATGTGCTGCAGTGACCACAAGATGGTACAGTGCAAGATCCTGAGGGAAAGGAGGAAGAGGAGTCCAATCTCAAGAGGAGACTTCAACTTGTCCAGGACACTGGTGGGCAGGGTCCTGTGGGATGCAGCTCTGAACGGCCAGTGCCCAGTAGAGCTGGGTGATCTTCATGGAGAGCCTCCTCCAAGTTGCAGAACCGTCTACTCCGATCTGCAAGGAAGCGGGCAGGAACAGCAGGATACCAGTGTGTCTCCACAGGGAACGCCTGACTGAGATCCGGTGCAAAATGGAAGTCATCCAGAGATGGAAATGGAGAGAGGATACCCAGGAGAAACAGAGAGGCTCTACCTGGCCAGGCAGGGATGGAGTTTGCAAAGCTCAGCTGGCACCGAAACTGGTACAGGATGTGAAGGGTAACAAGAAGGGCCTCTACAGCTTCATCAGCAGCGAAAGCCAAGGGAAACATGAGCTTGCTGCTAAATGGGGTGGGCAACCAGACGAAAGACACTGAAAAGGCTGAGGTACTCAATGCTTTCTTGGTTTTCGTCTTCAGTGGCAAGGTCTGTCACCCTGGTGCCTGAGCTTAGTGGCAGAACTTAGGGAACGGAGGTAGACAAAGATTGAATTAGGGATTGCTTAGGCAAGAGGGACACTCAAAAGTCCATGGGCCTAGGTGGGATACATCTAAGGCTGCTGAGGGAGTTGGCTCATGTCTTGTAAAAGCTGCTCTCTATCTTTGAAAAGCCATTGGTTAATAACTGAAACATAGAACATCTGTACAGTGTGGTTGTGAAATCTCCATCTTTGGAGACATTAAAAACTTGACATGTGCTGAGCAGCCACATCTAACTTTGACACTAGCTTGCTTTGAGCGAGAGGGTAGACTGGATGACCTCCAGAAACGCTATCTCATTTATTCTGTGATTTTGTGATTATGCCCATTACCTAACCTATGCATCTAAAACATACTAATTGCTGACCACAGATACACTGCTACCAGCTGGAAAACAAGATTTCAAATTGCTTCCATGCACATTGAAAACTGAAAGCACACGTTTTCAAAGTTGCAGATGTATCAACCCATATGAAAACCTTCTACTACACAGAAGGGATTCATTATTTCCTCGTTGTAAAGAGCTGCTTCTGCTGTGGTGTCAGGACTGTGCAGTGACAGCATCTAATGCTTCCAGGTGTCCCCACTAGCATGAAAAGAAAGCTCTTAATTTCAAATGCTGTAATATACAACCCCAATACATTTCGCTCTGAGGCTCATCAAAGAATGAGTCTCTGTCAAAATCTCAATGGCAGATAGATTTTCAGAGTAGAGGTAGAATTACAGTGTAGGAAAAGTGTCACCAAAAGCTTCCCCTGGAATGCAACAACACTTAATTTAAGACACTACCTATGGAGTCAACATAATTGGGAAGGGTGACATTCTTATTCAATTTCTCATTTGAAGGCAGACAGAGAATCAACCACAGAATAAACTAAGTTTGTCTCAGGCCTAATCAATCTATTTTCCCTGTTGTTATTACTACATATTGCTGGCAGCAGGGAAATGAGATAGAGATCCTAATTCTGATTACTTGCATATCAAAGAATCAGGGAAAGAACGAAGACTGCTTTATCGCTTTATGAAGAGACAAAGACATCAAAAATGAGTTTAAAACCCATTTGTGAGGCTTATGCTGATGGTCGATCCAGAGTATAGGACAGAAATTTATTAGGAACAGGACAATTCCTGCAGTTCACGGTGTCTCTGTCACAAAACCCGAGAGTGTCAAAGTCTCTTCCTAATGTGCTGTGGTTCTGTTAGTTGACGTGCAAGTTAACACTTTTTTTTTTTTTTTTTAAATCTGAAAATGTATTGTATTTTGTCTAAATACACCTAACACAGACAAAGGCAGCAGCGTTGCTAGCATCTTTATACCATTTCCGTATCTCCTTTAGAAGTTTGCTTCACAGCTGAACCCCCAGCAAATGAGCAATCATTTGCTCAAATTGTGATCTGCAAGAGGAGTACAACTATCATGGCACCTGCTGCCCAAATTCCTGGAAGCAAATGTGACATTTCAAAATAACATGGGTAACACTGACAACACTGACAGCTACCAGTTCTGAGAAGAGGTACTTGCACAGTTAAAACCTGAGTATCTCCCAGGAACTGACTAGACCCACCAATTCAGAATTTACACCAATGAGAAGGAAAATACAGAAAAAAAACCCCTGGTGCCCAGTGACCAGGCTACTGGAATTTAAAATAATCAGGTTTATATTTAATTTTTTAATTCCAAGTCATTTTTCTATGCAGTGCACTAACATTTCTTGTTACACAAAATGCAAAACTTATGTGAACCACACCACATTTTTTTCTACATCCTGAGCATTTGTCAGTCCCTGTCCTTTCTTTCCTTCTGCAACTCTCTACAAATACTGACATTTCTCCTTTCCTGCACTCTCCACGGTCACATTTTTGTCTTGTTTTCTGACTCCTATCTACACAGCTCTGACTGCTCTTTTCACACAAACTACCTACCTGCAATACACTCAAAACACTCTTTGAGCTTTCTAAAGTATTCCCATCTGGTCTCAAAAATCACCCCACCACTTTTTCTTTCCTCTTCACATAAGACGGACCTGCCTCAATTTTCTTCATGTAAAAAAAAAGCAATAGAGCAACAGTGACGGCAGCTGCCTTGCTCCAGGAATTATCTTTTCAACAACCCATACCAAAAATAAGTAACAGGAGAACACTATTCCTCTTTTGATACCCGAGTATTTTGGAGCTGTTTCAATATCTTATTATATTTTTTCAGCTACTCATAGGACATTTAAGAAGACACTTCATTTCAATACTAAAATACTTCACCATTTTTCATTATGACTAAAGTAACATTATTTTCTCTTTTCTTAGTCATGAGAAGGCAAGACTTGTATTATCAATACGCAATAAGCCACTGGGTTCATAGTTTAAATGAGAGGACATCAACTACCTGACAAGGTCGATGACTCTCTCCCTTGGAGCAGTGCTGACTGGCTCATCATTAATCATTATGATCTGATCCCCTGGTATAAGCTTTCCTTCAGAGGGGCCGCCTGGAGACAGATGGGAAAAAAAGCACAGGTTAGCAGACCATCGTAAATGCACACACTCTGTTGTTCACACACTATGAGTGCCTTTTTCTTCAACTAACAGCATGTTTAACACTATTTCTGACGTTACCAGTACTTCCTCATCCGGAAAATCTTGAAAGTCAGTGGATTAGCAGCTTCTACTGAAGTTCTTCAAGTTAAGTTCCAAGCCCACATCTAGCCGCCTGAAAATAAGGGCTTAATTTTCTGGAGGGCCAAAAGGACCCATACAAGGTGGCCTAATTCACCCTTTAAGGTGTGATCAACCATACCTTACTCATCCCTGATCAATGTTTTTCTGATATTCGGGTAAGACCACCCTGAGGATGACTCCTTTTCCTGTAAATAAATGATCCTATTTAACTACTGTTAAGATCAGGAAGTTTTTTTCCCTGGTATCTACACCAGATGTTGCTTTTTGCAACGCATTGTTTCCTGTCCCAGGGAAAGTAACACTGGAGGAATGTCTTATTCCTCTTTCCTACGAAACATCACTTACACATTTGAAAGTCATTTCACAGGTCTCTCCTCTGACTTCTCTGCTCTGGGCAAAATGAACCTTTTCCTTCAATCTGAAGACAGTAAGTTTCTATACCTCCAGCCTCTGAGTCTCTTTTCTTCTGGATTCCTACTACTTGGTGAACACAAGTTTTACATACATCCAAAAGCACTGTCACTTTCAGTTCAACACAGGTATTTAGCATTAGTCTGAGTAGACAATCAGTGTCTACTCAGTGCTCTGGATTCTGACACTGCTGACATTCATATTGAGTTTATGCTTTATAAAATGCGCATAATACTTTGCTTCTCAGCATGATTACATGCCCAGAAGAGGGTGTGACATTGCAACTGCTAGTGAAAAGATATATCCTCTCTAGTCTTCTGTATTCAAACTCTGCAATGATGATACATAAACACCCCAATAATATTACCAGTTTGAAGATAAAGTCTTAAAAGAAAATGTTACGTTATCAAACCCAATTCATTTAATAATTGAGCTAATGCCGTTCTTTTCCTCTGTTTGGGTTGAAAACTTCACTTCCGGCATAAATGGATATAAATCCATATATGAGAATGTTGTCCTGAGCTCATCTTTCCTCCTATTCACTTGGAGCAGAATATAGTAAACAACTTTTCCAAACATTTTCAACATAAAACTACATTAATAACGCTAACTTGGGAAAAAAGAACTGTCTGGATCTAGTTCAAATACTAGTTACACTGCTCGCTTCATCTGAAAGAAATACAAATATAATCAATGCACACACGTGGGTAAATGAGATCAGAACTTCATAAAGTCGATTTCGCCTCTCCTCTGCTCTCTGCGGGGGTTCTGGAGAACATATTGAACAAGAGCAAAGTCAAATCTCTGCCCTTGGCTCCAAGGCAATTTTACGTAACAAGTGAACTTTTAAGCATAGAGAATAGGAGCCCGCTATTCAGGAGCCTGATTAGTCTCAGGTCTGGTCCCCCACAAGTTCAAAAATACCACAAAACTCATTAATTTTCACTTCAGGTAAGACGGTTAGGCATCTATTTTGACCTGGCTTTTTGCACATAGTTAAACAGAAGTATCCATTAAAAAAAAAAAAAAAAAAAAAAAAACGGCCAGCAATAACATCCTCTTTTCAAAAACAAATATTATAGCTAGAACCAAGTATTATAGTTCGAAACCTAGTTCTCCTTGGGAAGCTGATGATAAAAAGAATGAAAAATATGCAAGGTTTAATTTCGCAACTCAACATACCTCTTGAAAACACTGATTCAATGGCAATGAAGGTGACATCAAACCAATATAAACGTAACAGGGAGGAGACCTTCTTTCCTTGAATGAAGTGGGTCAACTTTTTTCAGGCAAACAATAGTAATGGCTCAGAGCAATAACCTAAAACTGGCTTTTTGTTAACACATTTACATAATGTTCAAAAGTGAGTGCAAGGAGGGAAACTACTGGGAAATACATGGCTTAAAATCCTACCTAGTACTTGCAATTACTTCGTCTGCCTGAATATTTTAACAGTACTCAAATTTGTAACTGTAGTTCACCTCAGAGATTAAGTCCAAGTTTCCTTCTGGGGTCAGGTGGGGAAAACATACCTGGTGTTACTGAGCGTACAACAACTGGCTTTTCACTACCAGCCACAAACCCAAATCCTAGCACAGGATCCCTCCTCATTTCCACTTTCCGAGGGGCTGGAGGGGTTATTTGGCAGCTGTCTATTCGAGGGTCTTCAAATGTGGCTGATTGTGTCATGTGACTGTGAAAAAAAATAAAAGATGGAAAAAGGAAAAAAATCATTAAAACATGATTTTGTGGTACCTACTTGAGCCAAACAATTTCTGCAACGATATGAGATGAATACCTGAAGCATTCTCACTGTAGGGACTACAACATCAACTTAATAATTTTCTATTAGATTTTCTTATACATAAAGTAACAATGCTCCTCGCAGGTTTCAAATACTAATCAATAGTATCAACCTACAAAGAGGTCTCTCTTTGACAGCATACATTTAATCATACCCCATATATGAAAGAAAAATAACCCAACCTTGCCATCCTTGCTCGTCTTTGTCACCTGTGCTTGAATTTTTCATCCTTCATTTTTTTTTTTTTGGAAGGGAAAAATAATAGAGTGACCTACTCATAATGTAAAACGTAACAATTAAGAGTCTGCCAGCCTTTTGCAAGAAGAGAGGACACACATTTAAATTTGGTTTTCTAAAATATTAAGCAAGTTTCCAAGCTGCATCCCCTCAGACTACCTAAGGAACAGGTAACAGCTCTATATTTACTACTCGGGTAAATTCTCTGAAGTCACTCCAAACTGTTGCGGGGCAAAAAAAAGAAAAAAAGAAAAAAAGAAAATATATTTATCAGCAATTACTAAAATACTGTACGTTCAGCTACAGTGTTATGATGAAGCTTACTTATTGTACCTAGAAGAAAAAATTCTCACAGCTGGAGGGAAAGATCTTGATTTTTCAAGCAGAAAATCAAAAGGATGAGAGCTATCCAACATCACATATCCATGAAAGAGGTCATGGTTTAAAAGCATAGAGACTTCTAAATTAACATTAATAAGCACTGAAATGTGACTGATGCTGTACGCAGACTGAACTGGCACATACTTTGTGTTTCCCACCTAATGCCTGGAGCTCCCTGACGAGTCACAGCTACCAATTCCCAGTGCCGATAAGACAAAAAGACCACTCCAGTGTCATCCCCTTCCAAATGCCATTAACGGAACTCATGTCCTTCAGGAAACCTAGTCACCATTGCAGACAAGCAACACCAGGTAGCATAAAGACAGACTACAGCTCATGGCATCAGGTTATTGCAGTCTTGACAGAGATCAGATAGTATTTGTTTAAAGCTGCCTGGCCAAGAGTTAACTCTTTTTTTTATCTTCAAGTAACTGTAAACCTGCAGGTGCTGAACTAATTCCAGCTGTCGGTGGATAAATGCAGTAGACAAATAGAGCCAAGTCCCAGCCCCGTCTGCAGGGAGGGCACAGGCTCCTGCGCAGAGAAAAGTAACAGCCAGGTGCCCAAACCAAGAACACCGCAAAGGACATCAGAGAGGCAGATATCCCTACAGCAGTTGGCAGTATCATCAGTTTGAAAGGTGGTCTCCTCATAAACAATGCAAAAACCAAGTCATTTTCCCATATCCTTGATAATCTTACATATCACATGTTATAACACGAGAGTTAGGGGACATCCCATGCAACCAGAATTGTTGCTCTCACCTCTGGTCCCTTTTCCACCTTCAAATACAATTCCTGGAAGAACTCCAGACAGGTGGTGCGTAAGGAGAAAGGCATCATTCAGAGATCTCTTTTCAGCATCAATGACATGCAAAAACTTCTCTGATCCTTCCCCAACACATACACTTTGGCCATGACATCAGTTTCTATTCTCTCCATGGTCTGCTTCTATTACTGATACACAGAAAAGCAGCAAAATCTCAGTAAACTCTCAGCGGGAGTTTATTCCTGTGACTGGGTTTTTCTAGGGCTTTTCTTCAAAGAAACTCTCTATCCCTGTCACTAAACTCAGTCTGCCTAAGAGTAATGTGCTGCCTTTTTACGCATACGATCACAGGTAGCAGAAGCTACTTCATCATACAAATAGGAGAGAGAAAGAGAGTATCTCTGTGCTCTCCTAGTATCTGCATCAGGTGAAGTCACCAAAGAAAACATATTTTCTTTTACTAGGTACGGCACCACATCTGATACTTCATACTCCTCCTGTTCCTCCAGCTTTTGTCAATTAATTTCAGATATTTTTCTAGTATGTTTATTCAAAAGAACTGTTAGAAAATCCAGAGAGTTTTATGCAGGCTCTTTATGAAATCTATCTTCAAGACCTCCCAGCCCCCCTCCTCCCCATCAACGCCTATTATGATAGATATCCGAACATTTTGTCTTTCAAATGGGATACTTTCTGAGCTGTCACCGGTATTTCAAAAACTATCTATTTCAACTGGTGAACTTTGCTTTGGTAGAGAATACAAAACTCTGCATTTGTCACCTCATTTAGGTGACAGCCTTACCAAACTTCCCACAAAGTTAAAACGTTCTATTTAATCATTTCTTCCTAATAGCTGTTTCCATTTTTGTAATTGGGGCACTACAAGCTGATGTGGTCTCCAAGGAGGAAATGCCATATTTACAAGCAACTTGAAAATACCGCTCAAGCCTTTGAGAACTACTTTCCTGCCATTGTACATCCTCTCTCTTTTGTAGTCTGGTTTGAAAACTAAATCATGAAGAAAAAAACCACCACAAAACAACCCCCGAAAAACCCCACTAACAGCTGCACTTCAGATAACAGATTCCAAGAGCAGACATAGAGATTTGCTCAAATGAGGAGCTCTGCTCGTGGACGCCTCGCTCCAGCTATTGCAGGGGCTTGTGCTGGGAATCTGCAGCAGCACAGCATCACTTATTCAAAGTCTAAGCCAGAGGATCAGTGAGAACAGTCCATCATGATTCTGAGTGGTGCGGCAGGTTTTATTGATTTTTAAGGCTATCCACCTTCAAATACATCAACTAAAAAGACTCAGCATCTCACGCTTCCACAGCTTGCTGCATCAGATATTCTTGTATCATTCAGTACATTGGAAGTGTATTTCAAGAGAGCAGCAAGATATATGAATGTGATCCCAGATGAGATTAGATGAATACTCAAAGCTTCGTGTGATGTACGTTGACAAAGCGGCTTCCTCCTATGGCTAGTCCATTATTGAGATGCCAGTTGTAGTACCATAGTTCAAGGCTAATTTGAATTTTTGCATTAATCGGAGGTATTTGATCTCCATCTCATGGAAAATATTGACTCCTGAAGAATAACTATGCTAAGAGTTCTAAACCAGAATCTAATAAACTTGGACTCAAAACAGCCACCTTGGGGAATCTTACACAGAGCATCACTTAAAACAGTGAAACATAACTCCAACACTGCCAACTTCCAATTTGCTTCAAACATAGTAAAAAATGTGTTTAGATGGTACTGTGCCTAGATTATACCTAAATATTTTTTTTCTCTGAAGGAAAAATGGAAGAAAAGGAAATTGGCTAGGATTTTAAGTATGAACTGTTCTTTCCATATACGCAAACACAAGCTGCCCTTGGATCACCTTTTCAAAAAGAGATACTTATTTCCTACTGTTTTCAATGACTGAGATGAGTCTCTGCTTTACAAAAGGCTGTCTTCTCTGATGTACTCTTATCGTGAGCAGTGTGAGAGAGATACCATTATTAAGGAGAGTAATTGTTAAGAGAATTTCTTGAACAGAGATTTTTATATACCAGCCTCTTCCAAGAGGTAAACCACCAGCTATGGAAAATCATGGAAGTGTAATTCCAAGTACTCGTGCTCAAAAGCTCTCTGTGGTAACTACTCTACTCAAAAGAGAGGGCAACAGGGGAAACGAAAGAGCAGGCATCTGAGTGTGAATGCACTGACATACGGAGCAGAACGGAGGCATGACAGGGCAGCATAAGATTGGTGTGCACACTCATCCCCAGAGGGGCCTGCAGTGAGTGAAGGAGGAAGAAAACTAGGAAAGGAAAGTGACTCGGGGAACGCTAACCAGCTGCGACAAGGCAGCCAGCACCTGCAAACACAATTCAGCTGCCCAGGACATTATGGGGAGCCAAACATAACAAGTGCATGCCTGAATTCACGCTCGGGAAACTCGGAGGTATGGCGTGAAGCTGGCACTTTGAATCTTCAGATCATTAGCTTCATAATGATTAACTTGGTAATACTTTCTGTGGAAACCTTCTTAGTATTTTCCTCATTCAAACCACATGCTGAACAACCCAAGGAATATCTAAACAAAGGCCGTAATTAAAAGGAGAGCTTGATTTAATAATGCATATTAGTAATTAAAAGCAAAGTATCCGAGCACAACGCTTTTTCAGCCTTTGGATTTTGACGTGTCGTTCCCTGACAGTTAGGGATTAGTGGGCTAATTCTGAGAGGTTTGTCTATGGCAGCTAAGAAAAGCCTGTCCTCAGCAGGCTGAAATTTGGTATGCAGGAGTTTGCATTTCCACAGAGAACGCTTAGGAGCCCAGCTCTCCTAAGAAACTGAAAACTACGGCATGAATCCAGTGACCCTTGTTATGATAAACATTATTTTGGAAATATGTAACAAAGGCACCCGAACAAACTTAGCTCCATTCTGTTACGACAGCCAAAAAAAGAGCAGAAAAGGTGACACCTCAAGGTGAGTTTAATGCAGCTGCACGCCCACAAACACTATAAAAACCTTAACCATAATCAAATGGCTGTTGCATCATATCATGACAGGGTGGAGACAGGCTGCATTTTTGGTGTTTCATTTTGTACTTCCATATTACAGCTTGTTTCATTTACTTCAAAGGTTAACACCAATTCTCAATTTTGAGGGTTTTAATCCTTAGCTTTTAAATAGTCACAATGTCTCTGGTATACAGATTGATTTAACTACAAAATAGACTCTGTTTTGACTTGAGACACGGCAGGGGTAATCCTGGTCAGTGACAGAGAAGAGCCTGTGGAAATGTCAAACCACTCATGGGCTGATGAGTGAAAGTGGGCGAGGAGGATGGAGATAAGGACTTTTTATGAAAGGTTTAATTCAGAAATAACAAAACCACTTCAAATTGTTGAGCACTGTTAAAATCCTGTCTCATTAACTCGGAGAAGGTGGAGGATCTGCTTTGTTGATAGCAGTTGTGGTTTTCAAAAAGACCCATGCAAGCTGAAGACACCGAACAAACCTTCATTTGCAATCGTCCGTCTGAACCCCTGAGACCAGGAGACTCTGCCCATCCTGCCCCGAAACTACACCTTGGTTGATACTCTATTAGGAGTCTCGGGTTGTGCACTCAAAATTTCCTTTGCAACTGGAAGTGGTAGAAGCTACTTCAGCAGCAAAAGAAAGTAGATTTGATTCTCACTCTATCACCTGTCTTCAGGAATTAGCTGTAAGTAAAATGGCTTGAGACTCAAGACACATTATGGAAATTGGTAACAACAGGAGGGTATTTTATACTTTTCCTCTTGATAATCTGGAAAGACTATCAAAACAACGATGACAGAAGGAAACTGTCATAGGTGAGAACAAATACGCAAACTCTCCAAAAGACGAAAAACTGACCTTCATTTATTTATGTTAACTAGTAGCTAAATATGAAAAATAATCTTCCTTCCTTCTCTTCTCAAGTTCCTGGCACCTCTCAGTATACCCCAACTTAATTTATTTTCTCCAAGAAATCCCACAAGAATTATTAAGAACTAGGACACAAGTGTCAAAATCACGCATCAACTGTATCTGTCTTCTACTTGGAAATGACATTTCAGAATAAAAAGCGCCCAAATAGTCATTACATTGCTAAGTAAAATTGCTGCTTTTACAGAGAATCTGGTTGCTTGACAAACTCTTTTTTGCTCCATTTTGCAGCAAACCAGAGAATCGCTCACAGCTCCAGAGTTCTTTTTAGACATATTCAACACAGAAAAGTTTTATTTTCAGCTGTTCAAAAAGGAGGCAACTTTTAACACTTCCACAAAATATTCTCCACATTTTCACTATTTTCATGCAGGTGTGTATGCTGAGAATTCAGTATCACAGGCACAAAATATAACTGGGAAGATTTATCAGATTTTTTTTTTTTTTTTTTCTTTCTAGGACTATTTTTCTGCCCCGGTGTCAATTCTATTTTTTTCATAAGCTTCTTCAGCAGTTAAATGCTCTGAAGTCAGGTCATTTTATAGCACCCTAGAAAATGTTTGGCATATGCCATCTGGATGAACATATGGTAAAAATGTAATTAGAAAGAAAAAGGTTTGCTGGTTTCAGAAGAAGTTGGTGACAGCTTTTTGATAAAATTGGATGCAGGGAAATCTAACACGTAAAAAATTTGAAAATCCACTCTTCCTCCACTGCTGGGCATGATGTGCAATCTAAAGCAAGAAAAAATGAAGCAAAATCGCAGTGAATAAAACTGACATGAATACAAATTTAGAGGAATAAAAAGATTTATGCTCAGCGTAATACGTGAATGCTTCTGCAATCTGCATCTATTGTGTACAAATGCTATATATTGTGAAGAAAACTGTCCTGGTTTGAGGTAAAACAGAACCAATTTCTTCTTTCTGTACTTGAATCCTACAAAGATCCCGTGGAAATAAGCCTCAAGTACCAGCTGCAGACTCGCAGTTGTTTGGTTTGAATTTTGTATCTATATATTGCCAGAGAGGTTTCCTTTTATTTTCCTTCTCTCAGGATGGCCACAAGCATTTCTGGAGCTCTGTGTGTGATGAACATTGAGTTTCCTGCCTGCCATATTGAGATGGGGCTTTTCAGGCACCAGCCAAGTAGCAGCAATTGCATAGAAACACCTTGTTGAAAATTGGCCCTGGCAAAGAAAGGGCCCCAGAGGATGGGAAGGAAAGACATGAAGGGACCCTGCAGAGAGGAGTTATGAATATCACAACATAAGTTACAGAACAATAAAAGTGAAAATATGGGGGGAAAAAATGGTTTTCAAGGCTTGACTATTTTAGAAATAAAATCTCAAAGGAGAATCCTTCCCAAAGGAAGAAAATACGAGCTCCCAGCAACACGGGCCACCTGAATGCTGGAACTGCCTCCTGTGTAAGCAGAGCGTGATGCCAGCCTCTGCCTTCCTTACTGCCTCCAACGTACAGCCAACACTGGCGCACTGACGATGACTATGTCTTAACTGCACCCGTACACATATGGCACATAATGCATGCTGACAGCCCCCCCCCCCTTAATGTGCAATTATGCTGCTACACACTGTTCTGAATGGCATTTCTGCATCCAGTATTTTTTCCTGGCAACCTCTTCCCACCAGGATGACGCTGGCTTCAGCAGAGATGCTCCCAGTTTGGAAGCCTGTATGTGGAAGGAGATTCAGTGGCCCACTGTGCTGGCTTGAGCAGGTTTTCATAGCCAAAGGAAGCTCACAAATTATTCATATGTACTAGACTGTGAATGAAGAGCCAACTGCCTCCCACATGCGATTCCAGGGCAAACCCTGTGCTGGGGCTTTGTGGACACAGGGCAACCTCACCATCGGAGGGAGCAAGGCAGCAGAAAACGCTGGGACTAACATCTGCAGGTTATTCCAAGGGTCCCAAACACACCACCAACTGGGCCTTGCCTTTTACTGGAATAGAGATTTAGGATCCCACCAAGTCACTGCCATTTCCTTCCTGGAAGGAGCCTTTCAGCAAGTTGGCTCTCGTGTGTGCAGCCCAGGCTGGTTGTACAGCTCAGGGAGGCAGGGTGTTCGGCCACCTGCCTGGCCCAGGTCCTTCAAGAAGGAAATCATGCAAGTTGTTTTTGTTAGAAATCAGAATTACTGGCTCTCCTCCAAAGCAGGAATTTCTCACATTTACTGGGGTTGGATCTGAAGCACACCTTGTCTTTTTCCCACAAAAGGCATTTTTCTTTATGTGATCTGAGCAGCTCCATTTAGGATGGTGAACTACATTGAGGGCTTTAAAGATGAGCTGAAATGCAGCTTTTCGTTATCTTCTATACATGCACCAATAAACCCTGTTGCAACTAAAGACATGGCAAGGGAAAAAAAGAAGATTACTAAACTGCAAGTACACAATAAATTCATTTGGGCCCAAAAGGTCCTCTGGGAAACAGAACGAACAATTCCTATTTATCCTGCTTTAGAGAGGTTTCACGCTAACCCCACCAACAGCGACCTGTCAGCTCCTGCCCAGCCGGACTCTGCAGCAAACAGCAGGGATCTAGGCTGAGGGCCACCAGTGTTTCTCATCCAGCGAGGAAAAGGAGGTGCCATCTCCAACTCAACATCAACGATTTGTCCAAATGAAATGTTAAAAAAAGAGAAAGGGGGAGGAGAAAGACCATAGCAATAGCTTCTGAGGTGCTGATTAGATTAGGAAGGCTCCTGACTAAAAAAAGATCTGGTCTGGTGCAATGCTGGAGGCATGTGTCATTCTCTGTAAATGCTGAGTGTGGGTACCCTGATAACATGGTAATACAAGAGAATCCAGATTTAACGTGCCCACTGTAACCCCCTTGGTACAGCTGGGTTTAGCATGAACAAACAGCTGAAATACCAAAGCCCCTGCTTCAGCATCTCTGTATCTGCCTAACTCCTGGTAGCGCAGTACAGTTATGAGCATAGGGAGATAAGCACTTACAACAGAAGTAAAACGCATTTGTTTCTTTTGAACTTAATCTTCCCCATTCCTTCAGCAACTGAATGGATGAGCAGGTCCCCAAAGGGCTCCGAATTATTTACTGATTTCCTTCCTTTCCACAGTTTACATTGGAGGGTTCCTGAACCAAAGCCAGCCCTTCATCAACCCCGCGTTTCACCTCTCATCTCTTCAAAAAAACACAGCTTTTCTCAGGTGAAAATAAACATCAGGTGAAAGTAGCAACATACAGGTTAGCATATACAAAGTGGGTACTCAATACTGCAGTTGCCTAGTTTATCCACAATCACATATTTAAAGCTTCAGGGATATAAACTACTATATCATTCTGGTGGGTACAGCTGTCAGCACTCGGAAGCAGGTTGGAGAACTGACTTCAGCAAAGGGCAGCGCAGGAACCCAGTTAAAAACTCAGTTAGAAGTGTGAGTTTCTCTGGGTTCAGGGGCACATGGAGAAGCAATCAGTACGTCGGTACAATAAGCTGTCTCCAGTTTCCCATGTCAGGCATCAATTCTCTTCCCTGGAGACTTAAGCACAGGGAAGCCTAGAAAGGTGCTGTGCTTTTACAAAGAGGTCCAACTTCTGCACTGAAGCAAAAAGTGCGAGAAAAAGCTTTTCCTTCTCCAGCCAGCCAACAGAAGTGGGTTTACATAAAGTGAAAGTGATCTACAAGCAACCAAGGTGTACAGAATGACTTTAAAAGGTTTTCATAACAACTCATAAAAGCCCTAAAATCAAACCTTCACGTTCTGTAAGTGAGTCTTCACCGTCAGTCTTCAAAGCAAACCTTCTAATTCTCTAACAACTCTGGAGAAAGCTTGCAGGAGAGAGGGAAAAGAGAAACCATCTCTTTCTTTCCCCTTTCTTTTAACAACATACAAATAGAGAGGATCAGTCTTCTTGACTGCTGATTTGGGAGCATGCCACTACGACTCCTCAGCAAATGCAAAATGAGAAAGAGAACTTAATTGAAATAATCCAGAATGACAGATTGCACTGATGGGAGGTGAGGCTGCCAGATAGAGCTGTCATGTGAAAATTAAACTTGGGATATAGAAAGAAGAAAAAAAAATCAGGTATGTTTGATCTTCTTTTTTTTTTCCCTGATAGATTATTTGCTCTACTTCAGCACAACACGGCTGAATGATTTTTCTGGGCCTACTATTTCATTTCAAAGTAAGTTGCTAATCTTTCTAAGTGAGAGCACTTCTAGTAACCACGGGGTATTTTATATACCTCAAAATTAGAGGTGCTGGTGATCATATTTCAGCTTCATTACATCCAAAAGGCTTTCGCTAAAGCCTGTGGGTCATTTCCACTTACCTATATATGAAAAAAACGCTCAACTACTAATCCATTATGTTTGACAGTATTTATATAAATATTATTAAAGACAGTATGCATAGTAATGATGTACAAGAACATTACCTCCTTGCATTTCTAACTGCCAGCAAGCTTTCTCAAGAGGTAAAGGAGCTAAAAGGCAATAATCAACATTTCAAAACAGACTCCTTGGGGTTAAACCGGGTTGACAGCTGCTCTAGGGAAGCCTATTCAGACAGAGATCCTCTACTTACAGGTAAAGAAAAAAGTCAAACACAAGGGTCATTTACAGTAACCTTAAAAAAAAAAAAAATTGATAATGGAAGTTGCAGCCAGGCTGATCAGCACATCAAATCTCCCTGTTCACCTCGAGAAGTCCCAATTCACTGTAAACAGACAGGGGAAGCTCTTAACAAGGCAGGCAAACAAAATGTGCCAGAACGGGAGTTCAGACACCACGGAATGAAGGTCATGGGTTTTAGTGAAACACTCTGATTTCGAAGTGTAAGAAAGTGAAAGAAAATGTTATGTTAGGGACTCGAAAAGGAGAAGGGTGTATACCCAGGTGAAGCTGGGATGCTTTGTCCCACAGCAGTGGCTGAGTCAGTACAACAAAATAACAAATACTGATCACAAAGTCCTACGTGCAAAACACAGGAATTTATTGAGCCCGTTAATAATCAGCCAATGTCTAACCCAACTTTAGAATATTACTAATCTACCAAATATATACAAGATTATTGATACATCTTAATATAAAAGTTTATTCTATAATCTGCCAACATAGCCAAACTTTTTGTTCACTTTAGGAGTTTCTAACAGGAATCATAGTTTTAGGTGAAGCTCCCGTGAAATTTAAGACACTGAGAAAAACAAACCTTTGCGACTTCTGAAATAAAACAAGAAACAAATAGGCAGAGCGAGCTGGGTAACTCTTGTCTACATAGCAACAGTCACAGACCAGTGTCTCATCAGCAGAACAAAATGATAAAACCAGAGAAGAAAGCTATTTGGAGATATTTTCTCTTTTAATACTGCATGTTGCTCTTCTACTATTCTTCACCTACCACAAATATTCTTTTAAGACAAATTTACCATTTTATGAAATATGTAACAGATGACTGAATTAAGGAATGAAATTTCTTCTGCAACATATGCAGCACATACTGTATTTCTCTTTTTCCTATTGTAAATAATACAGTAGAGCTTTGCAAGGTTTCTAAATAGGCATTTAATTTTGATGAGGCAGAAATATGACGATTTTAATACAGCCTTTTTGCATTTTAAAAAGAGCACATAAAACTCAAGTTTAATTATCATCGCATCATAATTGTCACAATCTTATGAAAAATGCAGTCCTTATACATGTAATAAACTCTTAACAAAGAACGTGAGACAGTTAATTGGCATAAACATGCGTAATGTCTGAACTTTCTAAAAATTAATTCTAGTGATAGATGATTAAGTTCTACAAACTTCACCTTTGAACTCCAATTAACATCTTTGAGACATTTATAAAAATAACAATTCTGCAATAGCAATTCTGCAAGGTCTTGAGAGCTCACTTTTCCCTTTAATGTCCACGGAGGGCATCAAAAAAGAGAGAGTTATTGTCACAACCAGCCCCATCAGATCTGACAGGACCATACATACGGAGCGCACCCACAGCCAGGGTTACTGACACCTGCAACAGCTCCAGCGGTCTAGAAGAGCTGCCCCTCCTGCGTATCAGGGAGAATTTATTGTAAGCTTCTGTATTTATCATTAACTTCTATCAGACTTACAGTTTTCAGTTAATTCCGAACTATGACAATCCTTACGTTGGAGTTCAGAACAATGCTACAGATGGTTTGGCTTTTTGGTTAAACCACAAACACAGCACTCTCTCCTGAAATCTTAAAGACGATAAACTCTGCAAAGCCCTATCTCATGAAAAACATAATTAAAGGCCTTTAAAGTTTCAGAACTGAAAACATACAAAAAGTATTTTTTAATATTGATTTTTTTTGATGAAAAACAACACTGGTGCATTTCTAACTTTAAATACAGTGCTGAAAAAGACTTTAGAGACTCAGACTTTCAGACAGGCAAGTACAATTAAAACCAAATCTTGGTCACTGCTCCTTCACATATTTGCAGCCTACTGTAATACAGGATACAAACGGTAGCCTCTCTTTCTGTACATACACTGTTCAGATTCACAGAACAGTTCAAATTTGAAGAAAATAAGCCCTAATGTTCTGAAATATGTTCATTTCTTATCTTCTTAAACTTAAGAACAAGGATGGATTTGAACCACTGGCAGTGAATGTAAATCGGTTTACCTTGTAAGTGCCGAAAGGAGCACTATTGGGTGGCCATACTATATTCAGCAAGGCTTTTTTTTTTTTTTTTTGTTTTTACAAAAAAAACTCAAAACCAAAATAGAACAGAAAATAACAGAGTGCTGAAATACACACTTGTTAAAACATCATTTGTGACATGCTCTGACTACATAGCAGTAGCTAAATTTAGGCCAATAGTATCCCCCATTAAGCTGCAGTCTCTACCATCAGGATAAATCAATTTTGTAGGAAACGTTCCAGTGAAGAAGTCCCCAATTTACTATGTCTCAATTAAGCAGGATATTCTATAATAACGTTTTATAGTTAGATCACACTTCCTGGCCCAAAGCACTTTAATTTTCACATAACATCACTGAACCACAGTGGCCTTTAAAACATAGGGCAGAATTTAAACTGTGTGGCATAGCAAAAGAGGGAAACCTCTGCACAATTATATCCATTAAACCCTCGACACTTTACCATATATATTGTGGCCTCATTTTAGTGTCCACACAAAGCATACTGAACTTTGGGTTTAAATGTCTGCTATAAAAGTAAAGAGCATTTGCACCAAGGAATGAAAAGTTGAGCCAAACCTGATGTCTTAGGTCTGCTGCTCCAGAGGGACTGGAGGCCTGTATTTTAATTTACGTGGCATATAAAGTGATGTCAGAGCAGCCTAACACACTTTGGCTGAAACGGGAGTCCAGCCCCCAGTATTTCCAAGCAGCAGTTTAAACCATGCATGTCCAGAAGAGCTGCTCTAAGCCTGCCACCTCTGATGGACCCCTCCACTAGAGCATCTGTACAACCAGGAGCCCCAGGGCAACGCTGACCCCAGCCCAGAAGGACATCCCCTATTTTCAGAGTTCAGCCACCAGCTGGAGGTCATAATGCCTCCACGCCACCCTGAGCCCTAACTCTGGGGACGTGTCCCCCCTGCTCTGCCATCCCCCCGCATCCCCTACAGGCCAACACCTTCCCACCAAACCACACCGGCTTCACAGTGGTCATTGCCTCCTTCACCTTCGGTACATTAAACACCACAAATGTACATACACACACACATATAGTATCTTTTCTGACATCTCCAGAAACTAGGCACCTTCTTGGTCATGTCACAGCCTACAAAGTGAAAGTAGGAAATAATTTGTTGGACATTTAGTAGACCCTTTTTTTAATAGACTAAGAGGTCAGCATATGTAGGAAGCACGTATTCCTCAAAAGAAAAACACTCCTTGACATCTTTACTTACTCAGACAACCAACCTTTGTATTTTCAGATCACATATACTCTAGTCTATAAATGGAACCAATTTTCATCATTTAATCATATAACATTTTTATTTAACAAAATATGCAAATCAAATCATTATTTTTCCAGAAATCAAGAACGCAGACTAATTAGGGAAGTTTTACTCAGTTCTGACAAGTAGTTTAACTTCAAAACCGATACAATTCACATTTGGGGGCAGGAGAGAAAACATCTATCACATCCAGAAATAAAATTACTCTCCAAGTTCTGTTTTGAAACAGGAGTCATACATTCTTACAATTGGTTTAAAACAACTGGAACTAAAAAAGGCAAAGCTCACTCTACCATTTCCTAAAATCTGTCAAGAGAAAACAACAAGTCTTCGCCAGTGATGGATAGGTAACCTACTCACTATTTTATCAAAATCTCTATAAACATACGGAACTGATGCTGGAAAAGTTTTAACACTTTCAATCAGATTGACAGACTTGTAGAACATGGTTTACAAGTTATTCTCTGGTTTGGAAAAAATAAGATCCATTAAAACATCAGCAATTCAGGGGACATTATGTCTGACCATTATAGTTTTCCAAAACCCAAGCACCAACCAAACCATAGGCCATATATACAATCTTTGAAGACTGATGGGAGAGGAAAAAAACCTCAAGGAATATGAGCACACCAAGTCTGGAGTGACTTTTTTAACAGTCAAATCACGCAACAGAAGGAGGAATGGGAAGGAAAGGAGAGTTGGTAGAGATGAAATCAGAGGAGAAGCCACTCATCAGCAAACCCCTCAATTCCTTTTAATTGTGTGTAGCGTGGGAAAAGTGCCACCACTGCCAAGAGGAAATGCACAGACTTCTGGACTACTGGGAACACTCCACGTTATACCCATGACATTACAGACTCGCAGTGCAGGAAAAATTACAAGGAAAACTTTCTAGAAATCTCCATAACTTCCATAACCTCCTTCCAGCCTCCTCCCAGTGAGTGACAAAAAAATAACTTTCTTCTACTACCAGGATGCTTTCTTACAGCTTAGTGGAAACATCAATCAACTTTTAATTCCTTTCTGAGTCCACTGCAGCCTGACTTATAGTAACACCTGAGTGAAACTCAGCCCAGGCAAGACAAAGGCGGTGTTTGTGGGAAGCAGAGAAACATCATGAGGCCTTGGAAATAGTTATTATCTCACCATCCATCAAACACTGCTGTCTTCAGTGTGCTCGATCAATCTGCATTCCCCGTACTTCTGGTCACACTGAAAGGACATTTCCCACTAAAATGTAGGTGAGACACTGTAAACTCACTGTAACAAGATCAAAATAACTTGTAACTTTAAAGGGATCTAATAACTTCAGCACACTCAAGCCCAGGTACAGCCCCTGTGTACAGATTCCAGTGTACAGCCACCGGCATCCTCTTTTCTCACGGCTGCTTGGGAAGTCTTCTACAATAGAGCCCAGATCCTTGGAGGAAAAGCTGTCACTAATCCAATCCTAAAGCTGCGTACTTGTTGCCAGATGAAATAAAACATGAGCACAAACTGAACGCTTTCTGCAAGAACAAAACCTGTCTCTCCCTCTTAGATCTCCTCATAGCTGCAACTAAGGGCAATCAGAAGACTGGGTTCTCATTCCCATTTTGCACAGCTCTGGTTAAACTGAGGCAGCAATGCAGCTTCCGTATTGAACAGCTGGGCATAAACCTGCATTTTACATGCTGTTAGGGTCAAATCAATCCCTTAGAGCAAAACAATGCGGCACAATCCAGTTGGGAAAATCTGCATCTCCAGGTTCTCTGCTGGTGCTTGCCTTCCTTTGCCTTTGCATGAGCTTTCCTTTCTGGTTCTTCAGGCAAGACCACGCTTCCAGTGTAATCCTTTAAAGAAATTTAAGTCAGCCATGCTGGAAGTATTTAATTTGCTTTCCAAATCATGGTTCAGATTCTCTTTTACTGAAAGTTGGGGTGTGGGGAGAAAGAAAAGGAAGTTTGGAACAATTAACCCCTTCTACCAGTGGAAGGCTGCCACAGTGGTTTGCTCAGGCTCTTGGAGTTACAAAATATGGAGCATTTGGGATTCAGAGCAGACAACTCTCTGCAGCAAAATTAGCTATTCATCTCCATTCTTCTGTATATAAATGAGCAAACAAGTTACAGCCAAAGTGTCTGCCTGCTTGGTCTGCTTAGTAATTCTGAAGGAGGACTATCCAGTACACAGACACCCGGAATTAGTGTTGAAAATACCCTGGCAGTCAGTTATTACTACTGATAAATATTAAATTGGATGACAGACTGTACTATAAAAACTGTGAAACTAAAGAAATAAAATGGCTGGGGTTTGAGCCAGAAAGACATGTCCTTTAAAACATAAAACCAGAATTCTTCAGTAGGCATAGATATGGGAATAGCTAATGATTGATCAGAAGCAACTTCAAAGCAGATGAGTCTACAAAGCAAGGAGACCCATCATATAAATGTGAAATCGTTAATAAAGCTTATCTTGTATAATTATTGTCATATGGATGATGCTGGTGGATTGAGCACAAAGCAACATGAGCAATATTAACTAAATATGGTGTCCTCCATTCAATAGAACTCTATATTCAAAAAAAAAAAAGAAAAGGTTATATTTGGGGTTTTTTGCATATTGATTATCTTGTGTAAGCACACTCCATGCTTGGATTGGAAAACAACAAGGTTTGATACAGCGTTTTGTCCTTCCTAATTTTGGACCAGACTCTGAAAGTTCAACTTTGATACAAGTAAGAGCTAAGTGTTGCGCTACATGTTTCTGAGCCAAAAAAGTGATATCACAGATAAATGACCTGATCTCAGGAAAGAAAATTACCTCCATCCCAAATTATTTACAGTCTTAGAAGAATATAGAGAAGACTTATTTCATGGTGTCCACAAAGGCCATAAACAGCAAATGACGATCCAACGTGCTGCTCTCATTGTCACCTGCTGTGACATTTCTCAGTTACACCACGATCAGACAGACTGTACTGCAGTGGTCTTGCAGGACGGAATGAACTCATGCTGATGAATTCAGAGCACCATGCCAGTGTTTAAATCCAGCTGGCCAGGAGATGATGAGGTAGCCACCTCCCCTGAAGGCTGCCTTCATCAGTTTGAAGGCCTGGGTGCTGCATGTAGAGTTTGATCCCACAGTGAATGGTGTCCTCCAAGCCTGAGCAGTAAGGCTGGTATGGCAGGTATTTGATGTCCTTGGATCTAGCAGCAAGCTCTCAGAGTCTTTTCAAATTAGCCCTGAGATCTTAATGACTGGGAGCTAGGTCCTCAAGTTGTGGGGAAGCACATCCACCGAGAAGAAGCTGTAAGACAAGCAGCTTCTGACTCGCCTCTGTCTTCTACTGGTGGAAACCTCTAAAATGACTTTTGTCTCCATCTGAATGATGAAATGGGTTCCTAGTCCAGCCAGCTCAAGGAGCAAAGCTCATCTGCACCAGTGGCAACCCCAGCAGCACACTCCCCGGTGTGCTCCTGTCCCCCGAGCCAGTACGTAGGAAGACAGACCCAAAGTCCAACAGCAATCGCCTAATGCGCTTCTGGGGAGTGCTCAGATCCTTACGAGCAAATCTCTTTATGGATGCTTTATAAAGAATGACATTACCTGTAACAAATTCATCACCCTCTAACCAAGCTGCAGGTATACTGGAACGCACACTGCTTCACAGCAAGGCTATATTGTACCTATTTATTTAGGCAGGAATGGTATCTTTTGTAAGAATGGCAGTAAATGAAAAAAGATAATCTTCTAGGCACAAAAAAAAATCCTCTGAGTACCAGTTTGCCTACTAACAAGTTACTAGAGCAGTTTATGAAGCTGGAAAAACAGGCAAGCTTTTAACCAGAAAATCCTGTTGCCCAAAAGCATGTTTTTGGTTTTGTTTTTTTTCCAAGCTACCTCTGTCGCCCCAGTAAAAGATACTACCTCTGCTAAAAAGCACTGCCTGACTTCTATTTCTAGACCCATCACAGTTAGAAAAACAACTACTGGCACAAATTTATTCCCTGTTTCTCAGGGAGGGCTTTTTCTGACTCACTGTTTTTAATGTACTGGATAGTGGATAATATACTGGATATAGGCTTATCCTGCCTTATCTTAGATCAGATTAAATTCAACCATAAATATCAGAACATATCAGCTGGAAAGTACTTCTTGGCTGCTCTGTTCAGTAAGTCAGCTACAGATCATGATAAATCATATACAGAAAGCAAATGAAGCTTTCCTTTGAAGCTTCTGGATGGATGAAGCTTCTACACCCCTTTGCTTTGCAACCCGTGGTGCTACAAATGATTTGGTTACTTTCACATACCAAAAGGGTTAAATGCCACAACCTTGCTCACAACAATCAAAAGCAGGCAGCCATATTTTGGATCTCCTCTTTAATACGATTGATATGTAACCAGAAGGCATTTTCTGCCTCAATGACAAGGGTTAATTTCCACAGAAAAGTCCTGCAGATTTGCTCACGTTTAACAGAAGTATGGTATAACTAACTAATTGTGAGACTAAATACAGAGCCCACACCTGCCTGTGTATCTTAAAGGAATTTCTAAGGTCTTCTAAGCAGCTTTAAAGGAATAATTCATTACAACAATAAGGTGCCAAGCAAGATACAATGGCACATAAATCAAGCTTGAAAACAAACCATTCACTGTCTCTCTCTGCCATTCAGATGATAAATCTTTCCTTTAAGTATACCTACCCCTGTCAGGAGGTATGACACCAAAGTAGGTATTGACAGGCATCGCCTTTGTGGATGGCCACAGTGGCTGTGGGCTGCCATGCAATTTTTAACCAATGCAAAGCCTCAAAAGCAGTTCAGTAATAACATTACACACGGCACACTTTGTAAGATCCAATGACAATATAGTGCAACTTTTCAAGTTTACACAGCATGTGTTTAAAGTACCCGTCATCAGGCCTTGAAAGGAAATAATTTCTTTAACGTGGATTCTCTAGGAAATAGAAACTCTCCTTTGGCAAAAAATAGCTTCAGCCAGCTGGATTACTGACAAAAATGGATATTCACACATAGTGAAAACTGAAAATGGAGTTTAACTAAGACAGACGTGTTCTCCAAGTACTTACACATTTTTCATTCCCCAGGTATTTCTCAACAGATAACCGGTCTTGTTCTGGAAATGGACTAAAAGACTCCCAGTATCCACCACCTCCCTGATACGTATTTCCAAATAATATGCAAGCAATATTGGCCTGAGAACATTTCTGTCACTATGGCAATACTAATAAATTAATTATGCCAGAGGCTGTTCGCTGGCACTGAGAGCAAGCAGCACAGAACAGCCTGTGCCAACATTATTACTGCACTGTAGCTCTCACTGTAGTTATTCTCTTAGCGTCCACAACAGAAGGTGCTGTGACCAAAAAAACCTTCTGGGGAGAGACCATGGCCTATGCCAAACCCCAACCTATGGCCAGGATTTATTTGGGAAAGTGTTAAGTGGCACATGCAAAAGCATGCCAAGGACCATTCTAACAATTCATCCGTAAGGCCCCGTCAAGTTCTCGTCCCTGGAAAGATCACGCAGTACTGCTTAATTTACATGGGCTTCCAAATCAACATTGTCTAAAACAATAGGATCTTCTTGACAAAGTCTGTAGTAGCTTTAGTGCAAATTAATTGATAAGAGCAATGAAAGCTTCAATAACAGAAGTTTTGGGGCGTTAAGTCTACCATCATCCTGTGTCTCATTCGACATGCAACATCAGTAGAAGTATCATGTGTAGAAAGATCTATAAACACGACCCTTTAAATACACTTAAAAACAGCCAACCAATTTCTTGTCAAAATGCAAACACATCCTTTAGATACAACTTCTGCACAGGAGGCCTCACACTAACAGACTGCTGCAAGACGGGAAAACGCATCAGTGAAGTTACAGAATCACAGAGTAATTAAAGCTGGAAAGGACTTTTTAAGATCATCTAGTCCAACCTCCTTCTCAAGCAGGGTAACCTATAGCAGGTTGTCCAGGACAGTGTCCAGCTGGGTTTTGAATACCTCTGAGGGTGAAGACTTCCCAACCTCCCTAGGCAACCTGTTCCAGTGTTTGATCACCTTCACAGAAAGTAAGTTTTTTCTTGTGTTTGGATGGAATTCTATGTGCTTTAATTTGTGCCCATTTCCTCTTTCCGTGCCTGGGTTCCTCTTCTTCATTGCCTCCCATCAGGTGTTTATAAATATTGATAAGATCCCCCTTAGCCTTCTCTTCTCCAGGCTGAAGAGTCACAGCTCTCTCAGCCTCTCCTCATACTCCAGTCTCTTAATCATCCACTCAGTACTCACTCCAGTACGTCCATGTCTCTCTTGTACTGGGGAGCCCTGAGCCAGACCCAGTGTTCTGGATGTGGCCTCACCAGTGCTGAGCAGAGAGGAAGAATCACCTCCCTCGACCTGCTGGCAATATTGGTCATAATGCAGCCCCGGATGCTGTTGGCCTTTGACATGATAACACCTTTCTGCCTTATTGTCATCTTGGTGTCCAGCAGGATCCCTGGGTCCTCTTCTGCCAAGCAGCTTTCCAGTTGGTCAGCCCTCAGCCTGTACTGGTGCGCAGGGTTGTCTACATGCAGGACCTTGCATTTTCTGCCTCTTGAACTTCAGGAGGCTCCTGTCAGCCCATTTCTCCAGTCTGTCAAGGTCCCTCTAAATAGCATGACACCCAACTAGCGTATCAACTACTCCTCCCAGGTTTTTTTATCTTATGCAAACTTGCTGAGAGTGCACCCTGCCTCACCCTCCAGGTCATTAATGCAGATGTTATACAATACTGGACTCAGTATCGACCCCTGGGGTACTACACTAGTGACTGGCCTCCAACCGAATTTCGGTCACTGATTGCAACCCACTGGGCTTAGCCATTCAGCCATTTTTCCACCCTCCTCATTTATCTAACCCTTACTTCATCTGCTTGTCTATAAGGATATTATGAGAGATTGTCAAAAGCCTCACTAAAGTCAAAGTAAACAACATCCACTGCTCTCCACCCATCAAGCCAGTCACATCATTGTAGATGGATGTCAGGTTGGTTAAGCATGATTTCCCCTCCATAAATCCATGCTGACTACTCTGGATCACCTTCTTGTCCTTTGTGTGTGGGAATGATTTCCAGGATTAGTTGCTCCATCACCTTCCCCAGGATCAAGGTGAGGCTGACCAGCCTGTAGTTCCCCAGATTCTCCTCCTTGCCCTTCTGGAAGACAGGAGTGACATTTGTTTTTCTCTCACTGTCAGGAACCTTCCCCAGTTCCTATGATCTTCCAAAGACAACCAAATGGCCTCACAATGATGTAAGCCAGTTCCCTCAGCACTCATGGGTGCAAACTATCAGGCCCCATAGATTTGTTCACGTCCAAGTTTAAGTGTTGCCTAACCTGATCATCCCCCACTAAGTACAAGTCATCTTTGCTCCAGACTTTCCCACTGGCCTCAAGGACCTGGGATTCCTAAAGGCCAGACCTACTAGAAAAGACTGAGCCGAAGAAGGCATTGAGTATCTCGGTCCTTCCCACGTCTTCTGTCAGCAGTGGCCCTCTAGCACTTAGCAGTGGGCCCACATTTTCCTTAAGTCTTTCTTTTACTGCTGGTGCACTTTCAAAAAACATTTCTTGTTGGCCTTCCAATCCCTAGCCAGATTCAACTCCAGGTGGACTTCAGCTTTCCTGACCCAACCCTGCACAATTGGACAGTGTCTCTTACTCTTTCTGGATCACCTGTCCCTGCTTCCAGCTCTTGTATATTCTTTTTTTATGTCTGAGTTTAGTCCAGAGCTCCTTATTCACCTCCATGCAGGCTGCCAGCTTGTTGGGATGAATCAAATCAGAGCTGGGAGAAGGTGATCCTTGAAGATCAACCAGCTCTCTTGGATTGCTGCTCTCTACAGGGCCATGGGATACCATCTAATTCTTCCAAGCAAATCCCTAAACAGGCCAAAGCCTGCCTACCTGAAGTCTAAGGCTTCAGGTTTTTGCCATTTCTTGCCCTGCTCCCTCCCTTCAGGCTCCTGAGCTCCACCATCTCATGGTCCCTGCAGTCAAGGCTCCTCCTGACCTTCACATCCTTAACTGGCCTTTCTTTCTTTGTAAGTATGACAACCAGCGAAGCATGTCCTCTTGTTGGCTCCCGGATCACCTGTGCCACAAAACTGTTGCTTCGTGTTGCACACCAGCAGGTATCAACGTGCTTCACATCCCTCACGAGGACCAGTGCATGTGAATGTGAGGCTACCTCTGGTTGTCTGAAGGTCTCATCTACTTCTTCCTGATGAGGCGGCCTATAGCAGACACTCACTACAGCATCACCCATGTTGGTTTACCTACCAATCCTGACTCACAAGCTCTAAACTGGCGCACACCCCCATCCCCACAGCAGAGCTCCTTGCTCCCCGGCTGCTGTTTCACATGAAGGACAAGTCCCCTTCCTTGCCTGCAGCACTCCAGTTGTGTGAGCTATCCCAACATGTCTCCGTGACACCAGTCAGGTTATAGCCCTCTAACTGCACACACATACACACACATTCCTTCTGTTTGTTTCCCATGCTGAGGGAATTAGTGGGGAGGCATTTTTAGAGAGGCACTTGAGCATGCTGCTTCCCCAGAAAGGGCATGAGAGCTTTCCACAAAAGGGCTGTCCCACAGGCACTTTCTTTTTTTACATGCCTACACTCCAGCTGATTCTACTTCAGCCCTGTTGTTGATTCAGTGTTGTTGACGGCCAGGGCCTTTCTGTTCCCACCACCCCAGACCCTTGGCATGCCTGCCATGTCCACCACTCCAACTGCTGAGGAATCTCCCTCATCTTTCCTATGTTAAAGCTTTTATTACCAGGTTGGCCAGCCAAGTTTTCTTTGACTCCTTCCCTAAGCATCTGCTGCTGGCCACTGTCTGGTGTCAGGTGCAAGCAGATGGGCTGGACGGAATTCTGGTCTGAGCAGCGAAGTTGTACTTACAGTCTCACCTAGATGCACAGATGAGCATTATAAAGAAATAATTATTTTCCTTGGCAAAACCCGAAGCTTATATTGCAAAAATCTGTTGCATACCAAATTAAAAAATGACTAATTTATAAATCTGATTGATTACATTTTCCTACAAGGCTTTACCACGTATATGCTAAACGGGGGAACAAGCAGATAAAGAATACTCTCTGCTGTTCTGTAAAATGCCTTTGAGCAATCTATAATGAAAGGATAGAGATTTCACGCATCTGCTCACAGGTGTTGGGTAATAAAAGTACTGAGGTTAAACAAAAAAATCTACTCATTATTTCTGAATACAGCTTTACTGCAAATGCAAAGGATTATAGTATCTAATAATGTTTTCATCTCTAACCTTAGATACACATTTTTAAAACAGTTTGCATTACTCTGTATATACCAAACAACAGAGCCCAAAGTACTTTTATAAAATAAATGGAACGGAGTGGAACAAGCCACGTAACACAGATTAAATACAAGACAGTGTATGAGCAAAGTGCTGCTGCTCGTTATAGGCCAAACAATAATAAGTTAGTTTTATAGTCAGCTTCCTCAAAGAAAGGCCACGCTTTCTGTATATATACAAATATATATATATAAATATATATATATAAAAAGATAAATCAGATATAGGATATATTACTGCATTTCCCAAAGACTGTATCCTCTCAGGAAAGCCACGATGCTGGCAACAAAAAGTAATAGTGTGTGTAAGCTGTTTAGCCACTAGCTATTTACTCTTGGACCCAGAACAAGAAAAAATAATAACTATTATTACTATTATTCATGTTTACCTTAAGATATGCTTGACCACAGGTCAAGATTCTTCAGATAAATGCTAAACATCTCACAGTTTCACAAGTTCTGAACTGCCGTCTTTAAGGCTTTATAGCACACACGCAAGATTAGTGGTTACTTTAAAAAAATCTTATAAAATGTGAAAAATGAAGAAATAATAAAGTGTTTGGGGTAAAAAAGACTCATACAACATTAATTCCAAAAAAATGTTTTAGAGGTATAAGTGGAACAAATAATTGAATTTTAAGCAATTTTGCATAAGAAATTAAAAACAAGATCTTTTAATGCAACTCAGTAGAAGGTTTATTAAAATAAACTATGGTCTGCTGCAAGGTAGTTTATTTTTATAACTTTGTTTTAATCATTTCACACTCCTCTCTTGCCTTCAGTCTAAAAGGTGGGGTTTGTTCTACTTCACTGAATGGAAAAATAACTATCTAATCTCCAGAAAGAATTTTCAAAGAAATATGTTGAAGACCAAATGCGTATTCTGTAGCAAATAAGGTTTCTCTAGAGGACAGAACCGATCTTACTGCATTTTTATATTTGTTACATGTGAACAACACTGATTTTTCTTGATTTATCAGCATCCATCAAAAGTGACGCAGCTGCTCTCTGCCTCCTAATACTCCCCAGAGGAGAGTACAAAAGAGAGGACGGCCAAGATGCGATCCCTCAGTTCCCCCATAAACCTGAAGTCCTGGAAAGCAATGAGCCAGTCCTGCTTCATCTGCTGTGGGTTTTGGTACAGATTTTTGATCTTGGTAAAATGTTGTCCTGAGGATCACCAGGTGAGGAGCTAAAAACTCAAGATCACCAGAGAAGAAAGGTACCTGGGACTCAGACTGGACTCGCCCCTGCCCAGGAGAAGTCATCTCAAGGACTGGAAAAAAATGGCTTTTTCCTTAGTTTCCCAGCATCTGGGCACCAAGCAAGCTCCCACAGTACTGGAGGAAGACTGACTGTTACCTGCTTAGCATAAGGCTGCACTGTAAAGGCCATCAGTTGTCTCATCAACCACAGGCAAGCTGAAGCAAGGCCAAATGACTCATCTGACAAGTCTCATACTTGGTCCCACCTCTGCTTTGGTGAACATTTCATTCATGTTCATGCGATGTGAAACAGTGCCATCACAACCAGCAAAGCCGAGTGCTGGGTGATCTTTCACTGGGAACAGGAATCATGGGCTTACCTCACCAGGCAAAGGACAAAACTGGCCAACATGAAGGCACGAATCACTTTGAAAAGCAAACACAGTTTCCCATCTTCAGACAGTTTTGTGAATTTAGCTCTGGACGGGCTATTTTGTGTAGAAGAACGTGAATTTTGGAGTACTTCTTGTTCCAGTCAGGGAACAAGCAGGAAGAGACGAAACAGTAACACACACGTTATATCTTATCTCATCCAAAATAGCAGCCAAGCTGAAAAAAACAATTATTCACAGAATATAGCCACAACTTCTCATGGAGCCTGTTAACTGGAACAAAATCTATAAGACTCTCCCATGCAGAAAAGACTACTACATCCCTAGAGAGTATTTCCATCAGAAGGTAGGTCAGGCTAAAAATTGGTGTCCATCATTAAGGACAACTATCTCTAAAAGTGAAGACCTGAGTAGTGAGCTGTGAGAAGCCTGAAACCTGTACCATTTTCAGCCAGCGTGCTCGGCTGCCGTGGGAAGCCCGGCTGCTGCATTGCAGAGTAGAGCACAGCACAGGTTTAATCTGCCCGGCTTCACATGAGCCGGAGCTTGGTGCTGCCATAGCAAGATCTGTGCTGGTACCCGAGCCAGCTCATTTAAGGCTGACTGGGATTCGCTGACCACAGGATTCACAGCAACTATTGCTGTGACTGCAGTGCAGGCAGATCCCTGTTTTTTAACCAGGTCTTTTTTCTTCCTGAGTCACAACTGAGACCCCGGTCCAGCAAAATGACCCCATAACACACTTAGTTAAGAGAAGTGCATCAAGGTCCCCATAATGAACTCAGCAGGCCTAATTAAGCAAAGTAGGTGCTCAATTATTTGCAATTTGGGTTCTGTTATGGGGCTGACAGGACATCCGTTCACATCCATAAACATTTAAGCGTGGTTGATCACAGAACAAAGTCGGAAAGGCTACAGGCAGTCAGCTTACCATTCACAAAAACCCAAAACACACTTTGACTAATATCTCTGATTAAAAAGTAAAAGTTAAAATGCCTCAGCGACAGCTACGGAAAAAACATCACAATACCAAACCCTTTTCTACACTTACGCTAGGCAAGGATATTTTCAAGCTCAAGTGGCTGACAAAACAATGAAAGCAGAAACAGGAAAAGATGGTGAAAAAAAAAAATAAAATCGACTGTTATTCTAGAAGTCAAGAAACACTGCAATAGTGCAACTCATGGGAGAGGCAGTAAAATATAACAAGTGCTTTCGTGCCATCTCTGTTGGTGTAAATCAGTGGGACTCTGCTGACATTAATGAAGCCAAGCTGATTTATGGCAGAGAATCCGGCTCCTTATTTGCTACGATGATGACTGATGTCTAAATTCAAGAACAGATATTTTACAATTATAATTAAAGGTCTATAATAACATACAACACGAATGTAGTCTGTGCAGGAGAGTTGTATTGTTGTATTCATCTTGCAGCCTCATATTGCCAGTGGCACTGGTATACATAATTAAAATATTAATAACACCTCTGTGAAAGGTAGCAACACAGCACGAAATGAATACATTAGAACTAACTATTAGCAGTCACATTTCAAGACAACTAAATAATATAATTTTATAGGACAAATTTTGATTCAGTTATCAAGAACTGCAATATTTAACTCACCTCATGCCACTCCTGATCGCCCATAATGTTTTAATAATGTAGACTATATATCTGCTTATAACACATCGGTATGTGTTTTGGGCATTTGACAAGGTAAAATATTAATGTTGCAAGGTAAAACATTAATGTTGCAGACCCAATGCTCCTATCCATTTGACAGACATAAATACAGAGAATTTATAAGCAAAGAATTTATAATAAAACCAGACAGCATCCAGACCAACATTTAAGGAAAGAAATTCTGCAGAACTCTAGCAGGGATTATCACAGGTCATAACCAGATCATGAGTCAATGCCACTGTGTTACAAAAAAATTACAGATGTCATTTGTTACTTCCTCTGTCCTCCATCTTTACATATCCCGACTCTTTGTCAGATCAATCCTTCTCCATCTAATCCTCCTCCTCTCCTGTTTCCTAATGACTCTCTGCTACTCAGGTAATCCAAGTGTTGCCATTCACACTAGGTTCCTCCTTAGATTGTATTGGCCCTGCACTTCCCTAAGCTTCCTCGTCAGTTCTCCATTCCAATGCCTAGCAGTCATTACTGACATACTTCTTTTTGGCCATGCAATTTTTGGACAGGTTGAATGAATTCCGTTTCTGCATTCTACTCAGCATGGCAACTTCTAAAATTTTCAGAAGTCTCTTAACATGGGAGAACTTCACAGCAACATCAGAAATGACATCCCTGGCTGAAAGGCGATACATGGGTCATCTTTCGAACATCTGTCTCAAAGACTGGGAAGCAAGCTTTGTAACGACCTTTGTCAAAACAACTTCTATTTTTCCAGGAAAGGGATGATGTTTTTCAAAATACCAATTAGGTCTCGGAAAAGCAAGGGGAACAAAAAAATTCAGCTCAGTCATGGAAAGCGTGGTAAAGTTACAAATAGCTAAAAAGGGTCTGTAGATGACAGGTATTCAGCAGACCTTGTAAAGGGAATGAGACCAAGCAGAGCCTGGTAATTTCATTCCAGTTTTTCTTAGATTTTGTAACACGAATAAAGCAGTGTATCTTTTCAAAAACCTACATTATCTGGTTTCAATAGCAATCCTCATTTGCTGGAGAGAAAGCACATATAAATAAAAATATTAGACTTCCTGAAGTACTGTTAGAAAGATTCAAATACAATAGTTTAGTTAGACTCTAAAATTTGAACCAAAGCTTCACTGAAAAAAGGAGACCAAAAGCCTTCTTCTAACTTATGACAGATTGTGCCACCTTTTCCTTCTCCAGAGTTTGATGGTTATTGACAGTATTTAGAATTGACGCCTCCTGGGACTACACAGTAAACACAGTAACTTCAGTTTTCATAGTGGATCATTTTCATTTTCTTTTTTTAATGGGCAGAGAGATTGAGGTTCAGCTAATTGACCATGAAAAACTACTGGGCACGTCAAGAGAAACAGCTGGCTATAACACATAGTAGAGTGAGAAGTGCCAAAAGTTAGAGAGAGACCGCAGGGAGGGCTGGCTGGGTTTCATGGGCAGGCAAGGGGGAGCCATGTGGCTAATGGTGTCTAGGTGACAGTCTCACAAATGCCAAATTTAGGTGCAGATGTCACAGAAGTGGAACCAATAGGGAAAAGTAACCAGGGGTACAACACGGGAGAGACCAGGGCCAAGAGTCTGCTGTGGGGAAGACCACAAGTGTGGAGCAGCTACTGGAGATACCCATTTCTGCACATATATGGGGAGGTTGTGTGTCCACGCATATGCAGGACCTGACAGCAAGTACCCTGATTTGCAGATGCATAAGAACAGGATCAGGCCCGTTTGAGCTGGTCTTGTTCATGTGCGTGCAGTTTGTGTCGATGTGGCAATAAAAGCACTGGTTGCCTGTACGTGTCACTCTGGTGGTTGGAGGTGTCTGTACAGAGGGTGTGCACATGTACACGGGGACTGCATGCTCAGCCTCCCCGTGAGCTGGACTTGGGGACGGGGAACCGCAGCAGCCTGGTGCTATCACATCGGGACAGGAGGAATCCCCCTTGGTCTAGATGGCCACCAACTTGTGCTCTCTCTTAAAGCATCTTCTACATGTGACTAGCATTATTTCAGTTGTGCTACTTTAACTGAAACAATAACATATAAAACATATGGGATAAGAATGAAAAGGTCTGAAAACTCATGAAGAGCATTAGTATTCTATACATCAGGACAAGGAGGGAAAGAAGACATGGGCCCAATTAGAAAGGAGCTCTGGTGCAACATGTAAAATATATACCAGAACATGCTGACCATACGTAGCCTGTTGGCTTGCTCCAATACCAACACTTGTTTGACACTACTTAACATCTACATGTCCTTGAAATGTGCTCTAAGTGCAGCTTTTCCTTGTGTAGTTGTGGTAGGTACCGTAGGGCCTGCGCTGCAACATCCCCAGTTGTTGATGGGCCTGTTTTAAGGAAACTGTTGTCTGTAACTGCCAAGAAAAGTATGTTATTGATACTGAACACTGAAAATAAAAGTCAGTCTTTAAAACAAACAAGCAAACCCACCAAAATCCAAAATCAACAACCTGCGTGAAGGTAATGTGCAGCATTAGATTAAAGAACTTTATTATTACACAGGACACCTGAACTACGGAGGCTTTGGCAACTTGTGCCATATGCACGTCAAATAAATTGAAATTTTTGGTTTTCGAGTCTCTGAAGAGCTGTCAAAGTAGCACATTTCCAAACCACTACCATTTATATTACTGGCAGTAAAAGTCTACTCACTCAAAAATGTCACAGCCCTAATATCTTTTAATATTTTTACCATAGTTATGCAGAAGTTCACAGAAGCAACTGGATTCCCTAAATGGCACTTCAAACAAATGGTATCAGATACTAGCAATTACTTTTTCATATAGGTGGGGGCAGAAGAGGACAGCCAACATATCCTGATGAAATTAATAACTCATCCCGGTTATTACCAGACAACAGTATAAAACTTCAAACTGCCAGCAAGAAATATTGCTGATTCATTGAACTTGTCCTTGTATTTGCAGCCCACTTCAGTGTTCTTCACTTTAATAAGATTGATGATAACACCCCTTTTCCAAAAAAAGAAAAACATTTTGTTGACACTATGTATAAACACTTAAGGAAAAATATTTCCTCTCCTATCTTTCAATGAAAGCATTTTTTTTAAATAGAGCTATAATTCATGATTCTGTGACAGCATTTCAGAAAGAGCATTTATACAGTTATCTAAAAGCCTGGTCAAATCGTATCATCTCCCTGAGTATCATTCCATTTAAGTACTTTTATTACCCATACGCTTACTGAAAACACTGATCTTTATTCCACTTTTTATGTGGTAATCTAAATTGCCTTGAGTAATCTGTCTAACAGACATAATTAAATGTATTTCATTAATATCTGCAAAAGGTTCCAAGGGCATGCCGTGGATTAAAGTCTGGTTTGCAAACGTGTTGCTCAGATTTCATGATCTACATGCTAAAGGAACAAGTAAAATGCCATTTGACTTACAGGAAAATAGGAATGGAAAGGATCTGGTTTGCCACCATCTCCAATCCCTTGCTATTTCACACCGTATCATATAAACAGTATCATATAACCTCCTTTAAATATTTATCAATGATCAGTGTAAACCCATTTTGGATTATTCAATCCACTGCTATGACTGAAAGCCTGGGAATGAACTCTGTTCCTCTAATCTTTAAGTGTCTTCTCCCTTGTGATCTAACTGTAGCTTCCCTTTAGTTCTTTGCCACAAATTATTTTTTATTTTAAACATTTCTCATTTCTTCCCGGTGTTTATTCCCTCTTGATCTTAGTTTTGCTGTATTAGGCAAATCTATGTCTTTTAGTCTCCCCTCATATGATGATTTTTTCCCTCCCCTAATCACCCTAACAGCATTTTCTGCATTTGTCACAGTTTGAATCCCCCCTCTGAAACACGTCTAGCCACAACTAATAATACTTCCCTACCTCCACAATGGCATTTGCCAGTGACGTACCCAAATGACAACCCTTGGATGTCTCTCAGCAATTCAGCTGATAAATCAAGACTCCTCTCCTCAGTCATATTGAACACATACTTCTAGATGACTGGGAAGATTTGGTTATTAATCCTCAATCGCTACTTTGAATTTTACTGCATTTCTCTATGTTCTTTACACAGAAGTCCCCATTCCTCTTTTATATGGATAAGGAGCCACTTGCAAGGTGTTCAAGGTGTTTTAACATTTTCTTGTAAGAACTATCTCAGGCTGAATTTGTGCAATTCTCACTTCACCCCTCTAGTTTCTGCTTTTCAAGATGCTTTCTATGTTAGTCAGTCCTTTTAACCCTTGCACATTCGTTGCTTTTTTGCAATGTCTTTACTGACGTGGTTATTCAGCTAATTATGCCTCTCTTACCCCAGTTTTCAGGTGCATGCACATCACTGTAAGATTTGAGACTTTATAAACTAGAATATAAACCCAGATGATTAAAAATGGCTTCTTTAAAAATGTCACTTACTTTCAAAAATTCTTTTCTTATTATGAGCAAGAATAATTGTACAAATGGGGGAGATATACATATGCGTGTGCATATATATATATATATATATGTGTATCTCTCTCTCTCTCATACTCACACACAATTCTATACCATCATGCTGAATCTTGGAACTGGTACTTTCATAAGGAATGAAACACTCTTGACTTTCTCTGCCTGTCTCTTCCCTCCCTCTGAGTTTCTTCCTTGAGAATTCCCCTTAGTCTCATATACATCCACACTTAGTTCTCCAGTAAAAACAACAATTTTCAGATTTATTGAAAGTGGTAGCCTGTCTATAATGCAGCCATTAGATCACTTGCACCTGCTGTCTTGTACAGATATACCAAGCCAGATGCCCAGTAGCAGTTTAGCTGTTGCAGCAGAGATCAGCCCGAGTTGTAAAACCTGCTCGAGAAGCCCAATACATTTTCAGATAGTCCATGCTGAGCTTTATGATAGCCTGAGAATGGCAAGCAGTCCAAGTAACTTAGAAACTCAGTAGGGAATATTACACAGGTTGGTCAGTGCAAACATATATTAGTTTTCTCTTCCATGTAGCAGAAGCATTTGTGCTGTATTCTATGTAAATCTAGCCAAAGACTCTACAGAAAATCACTTTTCTACCATTAATATTTACATGAAAACATCATTATGACTTTCAAATGTGGCACAGCACAGCCTGGCAACATATGGATTGATTAGCTTTTTAATTTGTCACTGAATGGCAGTTACAAATAAAAATCACACGCAATTCTTACGTTTTGACACAGATTTGGGGAGGAGAGGGTAGCAGTAAATCCCTCCTTGGAAAAGTCACTTAATCTTACCATATTCCAGCATTGCAATCAAAAATGAGAATAAAGCCAATGTCTTTCTAGCATCTGCTAATTAAAATACAACCATCAAGCACATGAGGATCCCAATTTTATGTGGCAGACTTCATGTGCTCCTGTAGCATAAAAACAAAGAAACCACACAAAAAACCACAAGCACCAAACCCATGATTTTTTGAGCAAACTTGTCTGGAGGTTCACCTCAGCTGGTCCATTCTTTAAATTTGAGCACAAAATCAAATAACAGCAACAGTAAGCTAAGCGCTACGTGGCCAACTTGTTTTAGGCTGCCAGATCCTGAGCACGTGGAGTCGTGACATCCCTTCTCTCTCAGGATGTCATGAAAATGCCAGCTGAGTATAACCTTGCCGCAGCTTATAGAAAAGGAACAAGCCAACCCAACCAAGCTTCCTGCTCCGAGCAGCTCTACAGAAAGTCTTGCCCTGCCACTCTTCCTCTAACGGTGCCCGGGCTTTCGGCGACGGGCTCCATTGCCTATGCAAGTCACAGAGGCAAGGCTGAAAAAGCAGCTGTGCAGCTATTACACATTATGTTCAGGTGATAGGGTTCCTCCTTCAGGAACCGTATTCCTGAATGCTCACGCCAGGAAAGCAGCTGGTCCTATGATCTGCCCATTAGCTTGCACTTGCTTTAATTAATTCTAGTTGGGGAAACCAGCAGGATTGTTTTTAAATGGAGTTTGAGGATACTGATGTTTGGATGCCTCTGACCGGGCATCGTTCGATGCCTTTTGGAAACTTCTGGCTAGCGACAGCGTGACACTCTGGGGAACCAAATCCTTTTCAAGACTTACCCACAATCCTGGCTCATGTCTGAAGGCATGGAAACCCCTATTTTTTATTCATATGTTTTAACCGGAAAGTTGCAACTTTTAATGGTTTTATGGTTTCCTTTTCAAAGGTAGACCATTAGCTCATCATTCCCTACTACACTGTTAAAATGGTGGAACTGCATTTTAATAGGATGCTGGCAACAGGAATCATGCGACAAAATCTCTAAATGTCATTACTATGAGCTGCCAGAATCAGCCCCTCATGGCCCAAATCAAAATGCCTTTTATCAGCATGACTTTTTGCCAAGTCTCTGTTGTCCAGCTCAAGGCACTAACTGGATTAAACAAAAACAATAAAAACAGCAGCAAAAAGAAAACGCGGTACAAAAGGGATTATAAGCAGGAAGAGAAGCATGAAGTGCCTCTTTAGACTCCAGGTAAACCTCTGTTGTTCCCACCTGATCAAGTCCAGGGACAGCACTGTCTAATACAGCACTCCTAATAAACTGTCTCCTGTATCTCATAAGCCGTTTCTTAAGAAACTTCTCCCGTGTATCCCTGACTTTCTGATTTTACCTTACGTTTCATCAATATTTCACTACTATTTCCGTCTGCATTTGCTGGATGCTTATGCCAGGAGTTAACTTTAACAGGGCTTCTGCATTTTTGCATAGCGAAAGAGTGCCACCATAAGCAGATACTTTCTACGGTCATTCCCACAAAATGTGCTCAGTATTCATCTCCTCCTTTAGGAACTCACCAGGTGCAATGATTTTGGGATATAACTGCAGTATTTATCACAAATCTTTAACAAAAGCTTTTCATCCCAAGATGCGAAAAAACAAACTGCATCTCAATGTGCAAGGAAAGACATTTTAACTTAAAGCTGACAAAACTGGATGTCAGACACCTAGTAAAATTGAAGCAAGCATTTTCGTAAGAGCAGAGCTAAAAATCCTGTCTGTTTACACACAGAGACCTAAGCTTATGCTTGAAATGAGTAGGGAACCAAAGATATCAAAGACTGTATAGACTCCCATAATCAAAACCAGACACCAAAATGCGCTCTGACAGGTTTGGAAAGTTCTGGTTCTCACAGAAAAAGCACTGTTGTGGGCCCATCTACTACCACGTCTCTTAAAACATTTTCCAAACAGCAGATCAGCTCTGCAAGGGTGGAAAGTCCATCCTACCACAAAGAATGAGAACAGCATGATCCCAAGACCAACCTCAGACCAGTAAGCACTGGTGGCAAGCATTCACCTCGATCTCAACATCTCGTGAGCTCGAAACATTATCTAATATTCAGGAAGCAGAGGCGCTACAGAGTCTAGACCTGCCTAATACAGGATTAACAGCTGTAGATCTTCAATGTTTGCACAAGGCAGGCAGCTCACTTCCACTTCTCACAGGCTGACAGAAAGGCGTGACAGAAGACGTCCTCATAAACCTGATCTCATGGAAAAATCAGGACAATCCAAAACCATCAGCAGGCATTTCTTGGACAGAAGAGCCCGTGACCACAACATCCCCCAATCACACTGAACACTTGCTGATGAACTAAAGGTAGGGATTAATTCTCCCAATTTAGACCAGGTATTTCAGCTTTATGCAGCAATAAGAGACCATAACACTGTGATCAGAATAGCTCTCCTACACCCGAATCAAAAGCCAATCTGAAAAAAGAAAAACAAACCAACCCTACACCACACCACTAAAAGGTGAAAAATCCACATGCCACCAGATTTGCATCTCCAGTATTTTTTGTAAGTACACACAAAAAAGCTAGAAATAGAGCCAGAGACAAGCAGAAATACATTGGGACTGATTAAAGCATCATCCTATGGCTTCACGGGATATCAGCACATCTACCTGCACTGTAACTTTATGTGTATCACACATTAGAAATGTTACTTTACAGCAGAGCTGAAAATAACCATCTTTCCTGCTCGATTTCTCAAACTATGGCAAAGTTTCTCCGTGCTATTTGTATCCTAAACAATATGCCTCTCCAGGTTTTAATTATGAAACGCTAAACCAATCCCATGAGCAAATACTTATTCATATCTGTCTGCTGAGTTCCTATTTGTAATTCCAGCTAACTACTTCCCCTGTCAGGAAAATATTCTCTGAAGTCCCAAGATGCCACACAAGTACCTCAGTCTCTTTCATTTTACGTCTCCCAGTGTTTGATACAGAAAATGTAAATTCATTTGGCTACTGCTGAAAGAGTAAGAAACTTGAAATAATCTTTGCACTGTCAGCAGGTCTTTACCTTGTGTGCTTAATCCCTGTTACCATGGTGATATTTAATTGCGCAGCCACACAGTTTGATTGGTTTATTTTAAATTGAAGTTCTTCTGTGGAACGGCACAGGATCCTAGCGGACATTAGATAGATGGCTTTCAAAATCTTGCAGTGAGTCATATTAATGTCAGTGACTAGATTAATTTGAGTTCAGTTAAACTATTTCTTCACCTTAATCTTATACATATATGACAACATACATAACACAAGGATTTTTAGCATTATATTTGGGAACTGAGCATTTTGAGTCTAATTAAGCAGCATTTTATTGTAAGAAGGGCAATTAAAACTTAAATGAGAATTATAATTCAGTAAGCTTTTGTTGGTAGTATCAGCTTGTCTTTCTAAAACAAATTACCTTGCTGTTCTACAATAACAATCCAGATAAGAACCTTTTACAGTAGGCTTATACTTGATTTTCTTTATAGAAAACTGTAAATATATTAATATGACAGAAATGAAGCCAAAAGGATAAATACAGTTTCTTCATTGCTGGCTTTCATATACCTCAGCATGCAGTTCCTCTGTATATGAATGACTGCTGGAAATGCATCACCAATATGGTATTTCCTGGCACAGCATAACATATTAGAGAACTTGTTTTAAATTCTGTACATACACTATGAGGAACTGGTGTACTTCAGCTGTGCTATTCAAACAGCAGCAATATACTCTGCTAATTCTCACCCCTTTTTCCCTGCTCTAAACCCAGCTCTAGCACATTTTCTTTTTCCTTAATGCCGTAACTGAAGCTCTGGGGGAAATTTTCACCTCGCCTTTGCTGTGAAAGGTCCCAGTTCCATCACCAAGTATCAGACAGGTTTGCCTTATTTATTTTTTCAAGCTCGTGGTCACTAAGGCCCCAGTGTACAGCCTGCAGGACCACTTTACCTTTTTGGTGTTTCAGGGGCTGTCTTCCCCTCTTTATTTTTAAGTACTATCAGCTGGCCTGGGTCTATTTCATATGCAGAGCCTCTGTGTTCGCATCATTGGGGATACCAGCACATGACCCGAGATAAAACTTACAGCTTCTTACAAACCACTACCACTCTCACAACCACCTGCACGGCTTTGCAGAACCAGAACTTGACGCTTTTAATCCTGATTCTGTAGGGACTGCACTGTGTTTACAAGAGGGATGTTTGAAAAAGCACACTCCAACTGGGGCTATCATTCTTACATAAACTGTTTAAAATAATTAATTTGTTTGATGCTCCTGAGAAGGGTAACTTGGTGTACCAAAGCAATGCTTCTTTCTACAGATGCATTTACATGTTGTAATGCACAGGTGAGATGCTGTTATGCCATATGAAGCATCTACCCAGAAGCATGTGAACTCCAAGAGTAATGAGTATTTCATCTTCTCACCTCCGTACATTGTGACCCTGGGTCACATCAAAGATACCTTGATTTTTTTTTTTCTATACTGGTTCTGCTCCAGAAGTTTTATTCTGCTTCCTAATCCACCTTCAAACACACAAGAATACCAGTTTCCAGGATGCAATAGTTCTCTGAATTTCATGGCGTTCCCATCCGGTTTGTGTTTGGAGAAAACATGGGAATAGATCAGAAACACTGACTTTACTGTAGCAGAGGCCCGAAGTACATGATTTCCCTGTACTTGGCTTAGGTACAATTACATCCAAGCAACCCAAGGGTAATGACTGAGCAAAAGCTTCTTCTCTTCCGAGTAGTCTCACCCACATTCATACCTTCTTGTATAACTCCCCTCACCTTTCCAGTGTGAGGGATCCTCTTGGCTCAGCAAGTGATGGTTGCACATGTGTTCAGAGAGGACTCGGAAAGGGCAAGCCAGGAGACAGGGAAGGAGCCACGCTGCTGTGGCTAGCTCCTGAGTTACTGCACATCAACTAGCTTAGGTACAGCTGTCTTACAATGCAATGGACTCTCCATTTTTCCATGCTCTAGTTAAAATAAAATAACCCCACAAGCCAGCATCTCCTTGCTATTAATCCCTCCATTATAACAATGATTTATCCCAGTCGATATTAACATCATTTTTGCCTGTCGTATTTCTGCCTGCCATCTTTATGGCTAGAGCAACAGTTCTCTGTGAAGGAAGGATGACTGTTAAATCATCTTCTCTTTTCAGGAGGCTGAGCTGATTTAGCAATACTTTCTTTTTCACCATATGCCCGAGTTGTCTCTAGGCAGACCACCAACACAAACAGTTTGCTCTATAATTTTCCTTCTTCTCCTTTCTAATTATTCAGGTTTGCTTTAAACAGTCACTCGTGTTTGTGCTTCCCTGCCACTGCTCGCCTCTTCTAGCCCCACTCCCCCTTCCACAATACAATCCTGTCCTTGAGCAGGTCAAACCCTTAGCAACAGAAAGCAAATTTGTATGCGGTCTGAAAGGAGCACAGTAGCACTCTTTCTCTAATAGCACGCTATTCATATCAAGAGTCGGTATTAGTGACAAGGGAATTTAAAAAAAAAAAAAGAAAAGAGAGAAAAAACAAGAATTGCCATACCAATCAGACCTGTTGTCCGCCTGGTCCAGTATCCTTTCTCTGACAGCACTCAGTACCCGCTTCAGAGGAAGGTGCAAGAAACCTTGTAATTATAGAATAACCTGATTAATACAGGAAGTTTCGTCCTAGCCCTAGGCAGTCAGCAGCTGACTCACCCGCCTGTCTGAAACATAAGATTTTATACCTGCTCTAATTTTTTTTTTTGAATCCTATATAATTGAATAGTGGAAGTCTCATTGCAAATGTACATTGCAAATGTACATTTTAATCCTATGAAGCATTTTAGGCTTTACTGTAACCTGTAGCTGAGAGTTATGTTTGCTAATTATATAGGTTGTACTATTTTTATCACTGTTAAACTGCCTGCCATTCAATCTCATTGGATGTCCCTTTCAGGGACGTGGGAATAAGTGGGCCAGAGAGTGTGATTCCACCTCCTGTTCCCTCGGCGTCTCACCTGGGAGCGGAGACACCCGAAGAGGCGTACCACAGTCAGCCTTTGGCTTGAGGCATTATCCTGGCGTGCAGCCTGCCTTTGTTCACATCCCCAACCTGAATCGGAAGGAGAAGGAAATGAACCCTCTCTTCGACACCCTGCATAAGTTCAAGCGCTCCCACGGAGGACGGAGCAGCAGCAGCGCTGCTCATATTTTTGTGAACGCCACACAAATCCTCCAGTCAATCTAGTCAACATAGTTTCTGTACTTAGAGATGAAGGAATGTAACACATTCAGTAAAGTGCTATGTAACATCATACCCACAGGGCAGAAGGTGGCTCTTGTGGCTTCAAACTTTCATTACGGCCTTATGTACTAAAGTCGTCCTAAGTTACAAACAACTGGAGCCTCTTCAAAATCCAGGAAGATGAACACCACAGTAACAACCATCAAGGCTTTCACTATATTTTATATCCTTTGATTGTTTTCAGAACCTTCCAACAGAGCAAACTCCAGAGAAATATTTTGAGAAGGACTAAACTACCAACAGGCGTGTACAACCTGCAGAACACATAGACGAAAAGGTTGAGGCAGGGTTAGACGTATCAAGACAAATTGAAGAAAAAAAAAAGCTGAATGGTCTGATCCTGTTCTGTGCTTATTTATTTTGAAGTAAACTGATTAGCCGGCCGTGAGCCTCAGTTTTGCATCTGGTATAAATTAGTGACCCTTAATAAGCAGGATGCTTGATTGATATGTCATTAATATCACCAATGATTGTGTTCTGTCACTCCACACAGCTGGCCAGCTCTGAGAAGTGGGTGTACGAGGAGGACCACACCGGCCAGACGCACAGAGGCACTCCACCTTCCACAAAACATGAATGAGTTTCCTCTTCTAAGCACAACAAGCACTGAAAGAATAAGATGAAGACTAATAAAGAAAATGTAGGTATTTGAGTACAGAAGAATATAATGGCATTGCTGTATTGTAAAGAAATATTGTACTGTGTATGCTTTGAGAATTTCAGATGTTGTGAGCTGCACTAGCTACCAAAGAACACAAACAAGGTGCCTTTGCTTTATGTATGGGTCAAAAGCTGACATTCAAGACTTTCATATTTCAGGAATAGCACAGTTACTAAGCCAAGCAGGGACAGCCAGAACATAATGATTTCACAAGCCAAAAATCACAAAGCTGATATATGCAGGATAGCATACCTTAGAAGAAAAAAGACTTGTTTGCCAGAAGAAGTCTGGAAGAATTTAATGTTACTAAATAAAAAAAAAAAAAAAAACAATCGGCGAAAAATAACAGCAGGCGCTCCAGATAACAAAATACGTTGTGACATGTTTCAACTGGTGTAGCAACCACGTCATACTAACATAACAAGATTTGGAAAGACTTACGATGAGCAGGTCTCCCCCAGCTCTGCGGGGACAGACCTGTGGTTTCAAGCCACGCGGTAATGCTGCAGGCTTTGATCTCTGGGTGCGCTGCCTTTTATTTCACGCCTGGGGTTCCAGCTGTTTGCTCAGTTTGTTCCAGACGGGAGCACAGAAGCAAGCTAATATGCACGAAGTACAGATGGTCAGGGTCCTTAGAGTAAAACAGGGAGCAAACGCAGACAGACCCTGTCCTCCTCGCTGAGGCAATGACAAGAGTTAAAGGAAGCATAATGAATAGCATCTCTTGCAAATAAGGATATGGCAACATGGTGATCTAAAAGACCCCTCTAAAAATTTATTTTAAGAGTGTAGTAACTAACTGCACCTTACTGAGACAACTGTGCTTTGAGTCCACATCGGAAGGGCTACACTTCCTTTCACTAAATCTGATTTCAGACTCTGGTGTTTTATTTGAACGATAGAAGCCAGATCCAGAAAAATACCAAAGTACCTTATTACCTTAGGAATTAAATAGGAATAGGAACCAAAAGGGTATGATTTTCCATGGCAGCAAACGTTACTTCAACTTGCACCTTAGAGTGCACCTGCAGGGCAGCTTACAGCCAACACAAGCCTGTTGCAGCCTTGTTCCCGCATCGGTCAGGTATTTCGGTGTGTCAGCAATGCTGCTCATCACCGGGCATTAGCCTGCTCTGAGCAGGAGGTTGGACCAGCTGACCTTCAGAGGTTTCTTCCATCCTAAACTATTCTGCAACTCTATCAGACCATGTGGATGACTGGGCTCAGGACTAAACTGACATAAAATTAATGACTCTTTCTGTAGAATTGATTTTTTATTAGCTTTTGCCAGTTTATTTCCCTCTATCAACTCCCCGCCAGGTCTGACAAGCAGCAAGACTAATACAAGGGAAAGGGTGAAAACATACAGGTCTGAAAATCAGTAAGATTGTAGTAGTGGCGACTTAAGTGAGCCAAAACTGCCATGAGGCTAAACCCTTTGTGGACCAAATCAGCCAAAACCTTCCTGCTTTGCATGCTATCTTCCTGAAACCCTGCACTCACACCAAATACATTTTTAAAACGTTTCATGTTTGTATTCAAATTAGTGTTACAGAAATTTCTCATAATCGTATACTACACAGCGTATATAATAAATGCAAAGAAAACAGGCCTTTAAAATGGTTAAATATACACTGCAAGCTATTTCATATTAAAGACCCAGCTTAATACAGAAACACACTGGAAGAATACCAGATGATTGCCATCCTCCCATACTGAAATGTATTACTTATCTCATGAGGCTATTTCAAGTAAAAGTAGCAAGTTAAAAGGGAATGGGTGAAGTTCTGAAACTTTAATTTACCGTGGCCTAAACTTAAGGAAAAGTATTCTAGAGGTTTGCAAAATGACCCTGGTTGCACCATCTGTACAGAAGAGATAATGAATCGATAGCGACATCTCATAACATTTTGATAAAAGGCTCTTCTTGGACTTTTACAAAAGTGCTGCCTGGTGATGGAAGCTGCCCGTGATTAGCTCAGGCCATAGGGGCTTTCAGAAATTTCAAAGAAACCAAATTTGCTTCAGCAGAAAGAATAAACATCGCTTCCCATTCATACCTTAAAGCATTTGCACTGACACTATATAATTGCTTTTCATTTCACCAAAAGATTCTCCTGGATGCTCTGTTCCTCCCACAGTTTCAAAATGACAATATGTCTGCTTCCAGTTGAATGGATATGTACATATGGCACTAAGTAAATTATTTAACTAAAAAGCAGTTAATGTTGCTATGAATTATGTTATTTGCTTGTACAGAACTCATGTACGCATTTCATTGTGATAATACCTGGTTTATACATCTTTAATCAAAACCAAGCAGAAGATTTGAATTGCTTTTTCTCCTTCAGTGTGATGCAATTTGTTAATCTGTATGGCTATAAAAAGCCTTGGAGACAATATGAGATGCCGTCTCACTGATCTCTCTCCTGCATTTGTTGACATCACTGTCAACAACCATCTCACTATTTCATTCCTAAAATCCAGGGGTGAACAGTGAAGGAAAGAATATTAAGTAGTGTTTTCATTTATGTTTCACATAGTATTCGCAAAAGCAGTTGTTCTGAAAGCCAGAGAGGGTTTCTGCTTGGCCAAATAACAGGCTCTGTAAGCACAGCTACTATGTACCTCCACAGAGGAATCGCTGCCGAAGTCACTAGGTGTATTCAGTCTTCGGTCATTCTTCTAAAATGAAGATATATGTTGTGACTACTCAGTCACATCATAGTAACTAGTGGGGCTGACGTTCACGAGTAACGGCAGATAGATGGTGATCCGGTACAGCAGTACGTGGTTCCAAACGGTTTCCCGGTTTCATTCAGTTTCTGAAGGCCCTGGGGTTTAATGCGTCCTGGAGGGCTGTCATTTCACGTGAGATGCATTACCGCTCTGGAGACGTGGCTGGTGCGTGCGTTAGAGCCAATGCTGTTGCTTTAAAACACCTGATACAAGAATATGTCCTATAACCGCAGTGTGTACATACAGAGCATTGCTCAACTTGTGCCTAAGACTGCTCAGAGATATCAACGGGTAAGAAAGTCTGGCACAAAATATCAAAGGCTTCTGCGGACCAGCTTCCTCAGAGGTCTCATTCTCTCCATCCCTTAAAGCGGTTTATTTTTTTTCCACACAGCCTGCTATCTACATGCAGAGAAAAATGGTAGAAAGGCCAGGGCCCCAAAGAGAACGGAGAGCAAGCACCTTATAAGAACACGGGAAAAAAAAAAAAAAACCAAACCAACTACCACAACAACAAAACAACAACAACCCTAACATTACTTAAGGCATAATTGGCACTGCCTGTTATGGATTTTTGTTCCTAGATGCAGTTTTCTGCATTTAAGAGAGGGATATGGCACTTTAAGGTACTAAAAGGCAATCCAAAAAATAAACAAAATAATCATTAGCTACTGAGAGTTAGAAAATGTTCCCAAATTGCAAAATTAATGAGTACTAATGCACTGCATTTTATAAGCCACAGCTGTTTATAGCTACACAACAAGTGCAGCATCCCATTATGTGACCAGTGAGAAAAGAGGAGGAATCAAACGTGGTGCCTGTCCACAGAAGCAGGGTATTAAATGTTCAAATGAATTTCAAGTCACGCAGAGGAGAACATACCAACAGTCCGCAGAAAAAAAGGACACCCAACGCATGCAGGTCCCTTGGCCATCTCGAGTAACAGAAGCAGCAGAGTCACATCTGCACAGTACTTCGGAGGCTCACCTATACTTCTGGACAAGCCGAATCGGTTCAGGCAGAAAACCTATGCTAATACAGTTACATTGTGCCTGGCATTCAGCTCCACATTGTCCAGCCCTGCACCTGGTGTCTTACAGACATGCAAAGCATGACAAATGCTTGTTCAACGAAGAAAAAAACGGCATTTCAAAGTCAGCTTTTGAGCCCTCACTAACGCAGACAACTTGGTCCAATTCGGACAGGTCTGAAATCGCTCTAAATCTTGAAAGCCTGCAGGACCACCACACTGCTACAAATTTTGTTTTGGCTCCAAAAGGAAATGCCTCCCAGGAAGCCAAGGCACGCACCCCGGGCAAAGCGGGGAGGAAGAGAAAGCAGAGGAATGGGGATCCTCGTCCTTACGCTGTACAATTCTGGTTTTGCAGATGAAGGATCTTGAGTGAATTAAGGGCTTTTAATGGTCAATTTTAAGTCTGGACTTATTTTAAGTCTGATCCTTCTACTCTGTATTAAAAGAAAGAATTGTAATTCTGATCCAGGACTTTTTTAAGCACCTGTAAGTTTCTAAACAGAATGATAAACATAAAAATGAAATAATAATTAAAAAAACCCAACACTTCACATAACAGAATCAAAATGCTAGCCTTAAAAATGGGATGTTAGCTAAAGCAACTAATGCTGCAAAATCAGGAGATGGTTCTGCTAACTCACCACCATCACCCCTTTTTCATGAAGAAGTTCTAAAGCCACGTAAGAGTGCATTTGCTAGAACAGCACTCTGTATTTTATCCAAGCCACTTAAGAGATTTTAAAGAATAATTATGCACAGTTTTCACCAGGAAAAGAAAAGCCAATTTTGTTTACGATCACATCATCCACATTGACATTTACTTTGCAAGCCTTTAAATTCAGACCTAAAGGACTATGGGAAATCTAAGAATTAGAATATTTATACATGATCAAAATAAACACTTTCTCATTACCAGTATAATGAATGTATTAGACAATCTAAAAGAGCTCACGTGGCAGAGACAGAAGAGAATTGTTAGTCTCAGTCAGAGCTGACCTTTTGCCTCTTTCTTTAAACATGGCATTTTTATTTTTATTTTTTTGTTAACGACATTTATTATAATTCCTTGACTAATTACGTGCCCTTATATTATCAGCATTTTCTTGGGTAAATGAAATAACCAAGTACCAAAACAAGGAGCAGTAACGTGCAGTCAGAGCTACCTCTGTGCAAGAAATCAAAACAGCTGAACATTAATTGTGTAGGGCAGAAGCAGGAATTGGTATTCCAAGGAGATACAGTAAGAGCCGGGCTACAGCGCTGCGCTACAGACTGCACATCTCACACTGCCCACTTACTTGATGAAGTAGTCTCTTCCATCTCTGTTTGCCGTCATCTCCCATCCATAAGGTGTCCCCTGGGTCAAGCTCCAGGTCCCTGAAGGATGAGGCCACCCTGAAGACTTGTTCCTGTGGCTGCAATTTTGGGAGGGGTGGGGGGAAAGAGAGAAGAGGGAAAGAAACACAACAAGAGTTATTTGTCTGTTGTATTTATTCTTCCAATTTACTTATTTCACATCGTTCACTTGGCATCCAAATACTTTCACAGTTGTGAAATATACAGCCAAAACCCAGGCAAGGGAAAACAGGTTTGCAGGCCTACTTACATTTGTAATATTTTCCCAGTAAGTGGAAAGATACACTGCCACTTCTAATGGTCTTTGAGCCCAAGCTTTGGCAGGTGAATCAGTCCCACACCCACAAACTCATTTTCAATAGTTTTCAGTACAAGAGATGGAGAGCACTTTCATTCACTGCCATCCCCTGGTCAAATGCCAGTTCTCAATAGAGTTTAATCCAAAAAAAAACCCATGAACCAAACCAAGCCAAACCAAAGAACCCACCACATGGCTGCACATCACACAGGCGGTGCAGTGCCTGACACGAGAAGAAACATCAATAACAACTCTCGTTGCTAGCAAACCAAACCATTTTTTGCTTCATATGTTGGAACAAAGGAGGATTGTAACACTTCTTTATACGGATGCTAAATTGATTCACCGTGCAGATGTTGCTGCACTTGATCGTTATCCATTAAGCTCTTCCTCCAAATAACTTTTGAAAGGCTGGAGTATCTCTGAGCACAGACTTACATATCACTGCTCGAGCACTCTCTGGTAGTATTCCCACCCCTGAGCAAGGGCCAAGTCATACTGTCTTAAATAAAGGAGTAGCTTACACAGCTCACCTAACTAAGGGAAATTGAGCAGTGCTCCCAAGTAACAGTATTTCCCCACTAGATCTGAAACATTTTGTGAGGTGCTTCACACACAAAAAAGATACAGTTAGCAAAAATCCCCCCAGTTTACCACAGGAAGCCCCAGCTTTTGCACTGCTGCTTTACCCCTCACTTGCAGGAATTAAGCTAGATGCCACTGCACATTCCCACTTTCTGCTGTGGGACTTAGAGGTATACAAGGCAACAAATAGGTCTTTCAGCAAAATTAACCAGGTCATGAATACCTATGTACAATCTGAAAAAGAGAAAGAGCAGGAAAAGGAGGCAGGGCAACCAAAGATGCTGAAGACCGGCTGAGAGCGCATCCCAGAGAGGCAAAGGTGAATCGGCACACAACACTGAACACCATCTGAAATTTAGACCAAACCCATATAAAATAAGAACATGTTTTTAATGAGTTGCCTTCTCCCTCTCTGCCTTTTCTCTACCAATCAAACATATTACAGTTTAGTTTTACTTGCTAGATTTATTTAAGTTCAAATGCTAGCAAGGAACTTGATATCTCTTGCCTTAGAGATGTTAGAACTTACTTTAAAGAAAGAGCAGTGTAACTTGGCGAACATTCTTCTGAAAGAACAGAATGGATCTCTATGGACAACTCAACGATTCATTGCAAATTGCTAAACTCAACAAAGTTGTACACCATTAATCTTTCCCAAAGGGGGAACGCATCATTAAAAACAAACTAGCTACTTCCCCCTCTCCCTTTATTTCAAGGATTAATCACTACTGAGAAAAGATATGGTGCTTCAAAATATAATTTACATGTAAAGTAGAGCATTACAATGGAGTGCTAGATATCATCTGATTTACCAATTACATTAAGTACTCTATCTTCAAGGAGTAGAAAAACGATTCTGTTAGCACAATCAAACACTGGTATTTGCCATAAGTCGGGGCTTAAGTCTAATATTTGAACCTGCTAGAAATCTTAATAAAATTACAGTTACTCATGGCTAACAAAACACATAACTGTCAGATATGCTACATTACTGCAAATAAACGCAACTAACCCATTCCTGATCAAAGGAATGAATTAAAACCCAGGCATCTGAGGAAAGAAAACAAATGCTTTAAACAGTCTCTCATGCAGTTTCACATAAAGTTGAACTTAAAACATCCCTGTTTCTCCACATGCTTGACAGAGGGAGAAAGGGTGGTCTCCATCTTTTAGATGAGAGCCACCCTACGATCTAAGAATGACAGCTTAATTCATCTATAGACTTCACATTATGCTTTAGGAGTATTTGGGGTCCTGAACACTGCAGTTAACTAAATAAAGTAGAAAGTAACCTATTTTATCTGGACTATAAAGGGATACCCGTGCATTTAACACTTTTCACTTGTAATTAAATGTGTTTCACAACCTCTGTGCTATAGTTCCTCCATCTGTGAAATGGGTACAGAGACATATAAATTCCCACATAACGCACATCAAGCTTCTATTATCAGATAATTTGTAGGAGCACAGGATGGTGATAATGATCAATACTATTCCTCTCTGCATTCAAACTAAGGGCTCATCTTTGTATCGATTATAACATTAGTGGATTTTAAGGTAAATTTAATTCTCCTGAAAGCTTTCTTTGAGCCCTTAAAACATGAATGGTGTCAGAACTTATCATATATGATGGGTAATAACTGCCCTACTTAACTATGGATATGTCTATATCTGATCTAGTCCTCCAGACTTTCTTATAATCAGTGTGACAGAAATTAGCACTTGAGGCACTGTATACACCTACATTAGATGTGTGCAAATTCGAGGAGGTGGCTCCAGACATGGGAAAAACCAAACCAAATATGCACAGAATGTTTCCTATAGTCATTGTGCAATTCAATAATAAACACTGATGGCATAACAACAAAACAAGGTTTTTACCCTCAAAGGTCATTAGTGCTGGTGATTCCCAGCTGCCTGTACAGTCTGATAAAATGAAAGAATAAACGGAATTATCTCCTTTTATACACCTCCATCCACTTGTTGAATATTATTCTGCTTGCCTGCAAGGATTCTGTTCAATAGCCACTGCAAGGGACAAAAGATGGCAAAGGTGAGACAAATGCCAGAAGGAATATCAAAGTCTCTGGAGGAAACCATAAGCAGGTCAGGCATTTTACCTGGGGGAAGGACAAAGCCATCCTAGCAGGCTTTAAGTCAAGAGGATACCTCAGTGGTGAGGAAGACCATCAGGCTGGGAGAAGCTGGTCCAAATCCTGCCTCCCTGCAGGTGATCTTGGATAAATCCCTCAGCGCTCTGATCACCATTTGCCACATCCTTCCCTCACAGACAAAGGAGAAGGAGCACACTAAAAATGCTTACATTTCTGGAAGACCCGCACGCTTCCAAAGACCGGAAAGATAAAGAAAAAACACCTTCTACCCCAGCAAGCCTGCCCACGGAGGAAGTGCTGGCACCACCGTAACTCACTGCTTGGTCTCCATCACCACCCTTGCTTGCTCAACAGGAATCATACCTGTTGCTGGAGTGCACGTCACGGCACAGGTCTTCGGTGACAAACTTCATCATGAAAGCCTAAGCCAGCATCATGCCAGCAGAGCTCTGAAAGCAAGGCAACATTAGCTAGCTACGATATCCCATCAACCTGCTTTTGACATTCTTGATGCAGAAGTAGAAAACCTGATCCCTCCCATTGAACAATCCTTCACATTGAACAATCAGTTCATTAAATCACGGAGGCAGCATGCAAAGAACCAATGTGCACTACGGAAGGACCTTTTGACTAAGAATATAGTAGCTGAGCCACAGCGAACATTTTCAGGTCAGCCTTTTTTCTGGGCTGTGCCTGAGGCATGACTGAAACATGAGCTCATATGTAAAGTCTCCTGTACTTGACATCAGCCGTATGCCACTTACACGATATGCAGAATATACTCAGCAGAAACCATGGTACAAACAAGAAGTGAAAGTCTGTCATAGTATCCACCTCTTTTTCAAAGATCAAAACATCCAGAGCAGTTTAGATAGTGCTAATGCTGAAAGCATGAAGCAACACTATGCATTTTTTAAAACACTGAAAAATAAAATGTATATATTTTCTGGAAAAATTCAATAGGAAAAAAAAAGCACCTACAGATTCAGAAAATAAGCATGTGATATTGCCTAAAACTTATTTTTTTAACCAGCAACTGAAGATTCCTCACAATAGGTCTTTGCTATAGAAATCTTGATAGACTCTTTAACTGTATCACCTCTATAGTCCAAGCCTGTAAATTTTGTTATAAATTTAGTGCTTCCCTGAACTGGCGGAAATGAAGCTCTCGGGCTGCAATTTTAAAACAGCAGAAACTGGCACTGACACAAAAGCAGCATTCCCATCCTCCCGGCATCAGACAGTCCTACTTCACAGCTGCTCTTGTGCCAATGCAAGTAAACTGGATCACCTTAAACCTAGCAGCTAGTCCATCCAGACTCATGTCTGAGCACTCCGTTGCCTCACAGATGGCCACATGGCAGGAAAAATGAAGGGCAGGACAAAAACTGCCTGCTTCAGATAGTCCTCAGGCAAAGACAAGACAGAAAGCACTCAACTAAAATGGAACACCCCAACTTTACTTAGAAAATTCAGCGCCTACTGGGGCATGACACTCAGTATATAGGATTAGGGTGCCTACCCACCCCAAAGACGGACATCATGTTTATATCTACCATTCTCCATGGACAGGGGATACAAAAATCCTTGTTTCCTTAGGAATGAAGTTGAACAAACAGTTAGGAGGTCTGCTTTATCACTGGAGTAGTCTTCACTCCCTTTCCCAACTTGCACTCTGCTTACAGATTTAAAAGAGCAATAAAAAGTAGCAGCAACCTTGAAATCCTCCATTTTTCTTTTTTTTTTTTTTTTTAATAATGATTTGAAAAAGGCAGAAACCTGGTTAGCTTTGGTCATAGTGACTTTCATTCCCGCTCCCTGCAACCTCAGGGAGATGGCTCTCCTTGCAGAACGATCATCTTCATAGGCCTGGATTGATGAGTGCTTATAGGGATAGGTTGCTTCTTTGGTAGAAATCCAGAAGGTATCTCAAGAAGGAGTTGAAAACCATCTTGGGCATTTAGGGTCTCAGTGAAGAGTTAGAGATTCAGCTCTATTCTAAAGTAGACATCTGAATTTGCAAGCTTTCTACCTGTATTCACTAGCTCTCCGCTGAATCTATTTTGGAGTTTCGACATCTCACTCTGTGTAAATGCCAAAATTTTAATTTCAAGCATATGAATCTGGAGGTGAATTCTACACCACCCTCAGAAGAACACTTTGCAACAAATGGTGAGCCCTTATGTTTAAATTCCTGTATAATGTAATAAAATTGGAATTTTTACGACGTTATTATTTATTCCCCTCTCTATACCCCCTTCTAAAACATCTAACAGCAGCAGCAAACCAAGTGCAAACACCTTCCAAGCTCCTGGTACCATTAGTTTTAAGTAAGTGAGAAATTTTACACTACATTTATCAAATAAGCTTTTTTAATCTCAAGAGCTTCAGGATTTTGGGGTAGATAACACCTCTGTATTTGTTACCGTTTGCTTCAGTGATCTGATCTCTAAGATCACCTACTAATTTATCAAGTTGGGACATACCTTCAAAAAAGTCTCCAGTAAAGAAGTTCCCCTTGGAAACGCCCTGTCTAACACATGGCTGCAAAAAATACTTATCTTTCTTTATCCTGTGGCCTTCTTTTCTCCAAGTGTTGTTTTTATTAATGAGTATCTGTTAGCTCACAGACTCTAGCAAAGGCTGAAATTATCCGCAGAGTTTCTGATAGAAATATTCATAATTGTGTAAAGTCTCTCTATGTGGAGCCACGTATAATTTCCCTAAGTATAAATAATTTGAAATATTAATATTCTATGCATGTTTCCTCTTTAGTTATTAGTAACTTTTTAAGCATCTACCTTGGATTTTCGCTGCTGGATTAAAATAGTGGAAAGATTATATTCTAATCTTCTTTTAAAGCAATCCCTTGAAGAACACAGCTGTATCTGCAGTGCATGACTGAAGTTACAGAACTTGTACTACGAAAATTCACAGTATAATGCCGTGTTTACCACTTCTGTATTTGATATTTTGGATTCATCTCATTTAACATCTTGGTAATTTCCCTTATTTATAGCACTTCTTCATTCCTGAAAGCACTGTCTCCAGGAGGGTCGGTCACTCACTCAAGGCTGACCATCCAACACAACTCAGCATTGCTGATGGACTAACAGCATTGATAACACTGGCTTCCTTGATGTTACCATACTGAGTAAAACTTCTGCATTTTGAGTCCTGGCATGTACCCTGGCTTCATTTCACCTCTCTGCTTGTACAAAAGCCAGTTCTCTGCCTTCCACACACCAATACTGAAGTCAGTCCCTCTCCAACCCACCATAAAAGGAAGACATCCTGAACGAAAGCCACAATTACGAGGGGAATGGTGCCCCGCAGCACCCCTGGGGAGGTAAATCCAGCCACAATAATCCCTAGGAGTTACCTAGAGGAACACCAGAGTCACAATATTTCTTATTATTAATTTTTAAAAGTAAGCGCACCACACCTGAAGTATCTGCAGGGTATGCCTACCTGGGAGTAAGAGACATGCTTGCAACACAAGTGGAGTTCAATAATGGTCTCTCTATGGTATTTAATCTTCCACTGCCTCCGGAATAGAAACCTGCTTTCTCAATCCAGTTCTCACCCACTCCTGTCCCAGAAGACTACCGCACTAAGCTTACCTCCATCCTATCATTTTAACTTGAAAAAAATGAGAAAATGAAAGTTTTAAAGACTTTGTAGCTATACTATCAAGATCAATCATCATACCCTGCTACTGAAACTCTCCTGAGGGGCACTGTACAATAGGACAGACGTGATGGACAATAATTTCTGGATCCAAGATCAAGGACACTGAAAGGCTTGTTGTATCTGCCCATACAAGTACTACAAACCCCCCAGAAGTAGTCCTATCAGAAGCACAAAAGAAGAAAATTAACAGCCCCAGACACACTCCACTGTACTAAAAAAATTCATACCAGGGCTCCTATTACTAAATCACATAAGTACAGGAGGGAACCCTAATGACTTCAGATACCCACAGAATCAGACACCCTTCAGATTCTATAGCCTGCATGCTTTCAAGTCTTTTCCTGGATAAGCAAGCAAAACGGGTTTTGTCCTCATATAAATGTGTACTATTTTTGAACTCCTGGAAGTTCTGTATCAGTTAAAAGAAACCTGAGAACTATCACCCCACAAGTGAGCTTGGGCTTTCAAGTTTGTAATTAAGACAAGCATGAAAGGTAGAATCATCGTCCAAGACTGTTTTTCCTATTTAACCATAAGAACAAAATGCTAGAAAAATATTTTTCCCCTGTGACACCTGTCCATCTCAATAATGTTGCAACACAGAGTCATGCTCTGGGCAAAGATCGAGCACTGTTGCAACACCTTTCAGGCTTGTCCTGAATTTTCTCCCTGGATCATGCATCATCAGATAAACACAAATGCTACTCGGAAAATACATCCATCCATCCCTCTTCCCATCCCTTCCCTCCCCTTTCAATCTGGTCTTAGTACTTTCTCTTAGTTTTTTTCTATGTTTCTAGTAAGGACAATGACTAAAGCCAGACCGCCTTTGGCCAGCTGTTCAGAAACTGTCTCCAGCTGTGTTACGTTCTTAGCAGGAGCACCTAGGCAGTAACTACTCCCCAAACTCCGGATGGAGCAGATAACTCCACGCTTTTTTTCCTGCCCTTCCCACCTTCCACCGCAGACACTCTCAATTATTCACAATTTCACAAAGTAACACTCATTCTTACTCCAAGCCGACAACGATACTGAAGGCTCCACTCAAGCTTTAAATCCCTTGGTGAAGCAGAAAATAACCCAAGGAAGTACAACTCAAAACTTCATACTGAACTCCTCTAAGCCAGTTTTTACAATACAGTGGAGGAGATACGTTTCTAGAAAATCCCACCAGCCTATTTTCGTCACAGATTACATTATCTTCCATCTCCTCAATGCCTAAAATTGAGATTTCTAAATGACAGGGATGCCTATGTCTGGGATGAGTATAGGAGACACTCGAATGAATTCCTGCTCCACCAGTCATTATCACTGCTGCCAATCATGAGATAACAAGGGCCCATGGCCATGTAGCTGATCAGAAAGGTAAGAGATCCTTTTCATTAGGGATCTCCCATCCGCCACAAGAAACACTCTGACACTCTGCTACTGCTCCCCTGCCAGATAAGCGGGGAAATACAGCGCCAGCTGCCCATCACTTGGCAGAGGGAAAAGAGGCAATTCCACGTGACCAGGAAAGTCTCCTCACAGCCTCTCATCACTTCAGCATCAATTCCAGACTCCTGTCTCTATCACAGGCAGGGCAGAGCGATGCAGAACAAAACCACAGGCTGTTCGAAATGTGCCCATTATGCCACTGGCTATACGAGGAAAGGCTCTTCTTAATTTGAAACTGCAACGACATAATGTTACTTCCTCACAGCCTTTGTGCTAATGGTTTACACGTAGACCATTTTTCATCACGTATCATCCACAATTGCTCCTTTGCTTTCCTCCCTGTGCTCTACTTTATGTAGATGCGGGTACCCAAACAGTGCAGTGAAGAAGTACCTACAGCACAAGTTTTTGCCATCAGCTAGGTAGAGAGCTCCTCAGCATTGAGTGGTGGCTCCCCAAAGAGCCAATGTCGTCCACTATGGTCCCAGAACTAAAATCCATATGAAACAAGGTAACAGAAGTAAAGGCAGTACATTGGGAAGAGGGATGAAAGAAACCATGTGAGGCAATGCTGATTTGTTCCAGGCACTAACAACCTCCTTGCTGCCTTGGAAAGGGGACAAAGTGCAGGTCTTGTCACTCCCTGAGGCACCCTGCCTGTCCTGGGACGCTTCCTTTCTTGTCTTTCATTCCACAATAAGTTTTAAACTCTTGAACATTGGTATAGTTGTTTGCACCGTTCTGTTCAGCAGCAGCTGAGTTTTTCTTTTTAGCAAAAAACGTTCTTGCATTCAGATTCTCTACAGTCACTGCTGTCCAGTAAACACACTTTCATGTCTGTTCCTTGTTTTGTTCTGGTTTTTGTTTTGTTTGGGTTTGTGGTTTTTTTTATTATTATCTCATTTAGGTCACATCTTCCATTCCCCCGTCCTCATCTCCCTCTATATTATACTTCCATTATTATTAAAGATGTGCCCCCATTACATAGAAAACAATAATCTCCACTATATTTCCTTTTAGACTGCCAGGACTTTTCATTTAAAGCACAGTGACTTCATTAGAGATTCAAAGTCCTGAAGGAATTACTTGCTCTTTCAGAATCTTGTATTGCAAAAGCCAGAAACTACCCAAAGCGGCAAATAGCGGTTGGGACTTGGATGCCTGTAAAAGGCTTTTTGACTTTCTGTTGTCTGCAATGCTTTAGCTTCATGCTGATGTGAGCTAGAAAGTAAAGGTCCCTAAAAACCGATGTGTGCAAGGTGTTTTTTTTCCTGTTTTAATGGGGCTTTTGACCTTAGGCTTTCTCAGCTTTACTCAGTATTTCGGGAAAAAATAAATAAAGAAAAAAGTATATGAAGTATATTTGGCTCTTTCTCATTTAGTGAATGGATTATCGGTATTTCTTTCTGAATTTTTTAGAAAAATACGTTGTTTTTTTCTCTCAAACTAGTACATGTTGGAAAACCTTGCCGTGTCATAGCTAGCATCCCCCTATAGCAGGCAACAAGCTCATTTTTCATGCAATGCAATCTTCAGCATTTATGTATGACAAAATGGCAACTGTTTTCAGATGCTGAATTTTACCCTACATAAGACTTTTATGGTGTTTTTTGCTTTAAAGTGTTGTTACCTCTATGCTCATTGAATGTTTTTCCTCTTAATGGTTTTCCGATAAAACGCGGACATGATTCACTATTAAGTTTCAGTTAATAGTACAGGATTTTTTTCATTTCTGCCTTATGGAAAAAAAAGTCCCGTAATACCTGTGATAGAGATGCTGTCTAGCTCACTGACTGCATTGTTACTAATAATGAGGGTTTATGATAGTATAGAGCAGAACGCTGGAAATGCAATGCTGTAAAGTTTAATCATATTTTAGATAAAAGTAACAATACATCGTATACTCTCTTACCACCTATTACAGAGCTGTTCACTGTATGCCATAAAAATTTGAGGTGTATGTATTCATTAAATTTTGACTGTGCACACCACATTCAGAAAAGCAAAAGGGAATCTCATTTTTATACATAGCAAATTTTGTATTTTTTCAGTAGCCTGATATGAATACAACCTGCCTGCTGTGAGCTGACTGATTTTCTATAATCATACACTAGAAAAAGCAGCTCAGAAAATTTTCAAGCACTTCTTGGGAGACAATATCTACAGGAGCTTCCTCTTTCTATAAAGATACCAGCCACATTTCAGGCCTGCAGTCACCTGAAAATTCTTCATGGTGTGCTCTTGCTATAAGGTGACGTTTTAGCCTGTAGGAGGGTGAAGTTGAACAAGAATGATGCAGTGAACAAGGACCAAATTGCCACAAAGGAAACAAAATTGCTTTTCTAACCTTGAATTAAAGTCTAAATTCCTACTGCTAGATTTTGGTAGCAACTCTTAGTATGTCTCCGGATGAGCTCCAGCACCAAAACAGTAGAACAAAAAATATGACTGGATCTTAATTAAGAAGCGAGTACTGCAGAGAAGAGAGAAGAGGAAAAACATCCTCATACAGTTACTAGTTCTTCAGACTTAACTATGAAGAATTCTCCCCTTCTCCATTTCAATTTCTGGGGAAATGAACAAAAAAATGGTGGAAAAATTAACTAATGGCAGGCCATCTTAAGCCTATTCTGTAAATTAAATGAAATTAATAGTATCCTCTTAGTTTTTTGGGCGAAAAAAAACCCCAGAACTATTTAAATTATTTTCCCTACTCAGAAATCGGTAGATAATAAGATTTACTATTTAATCACTGCCCAATGACTCCAGGAGCAGCCCCAAAAGCCCAGGAGTCTTTTCCTTAAAAGATACATTTTATTACCTTGAAATGAGACATAGCCACCGATTACTATCCTACCTTGCTTTCCATAAACTCTTGAAATCATTATTTAGAAAAACTATGTAAATATTTTCACAAGAGAACAATAAAACATTCTGATAGATTTAAGTCTATTTCAAACATTATATATAAGCACATAATTGTGGTTTAAGGTATTTTGTTCTGATTTCAAGATGAAAGAAGTCTCAATATTTCACTTGGTTTTAAACCAAAATTCTCAAAACTCGGAATATATGAACGAATATTCATCCCTCTATTAAAAGCCTAACTACTACCATGTACTTTTCTAGACTTCAATCCCAGAGTAAAGTTACAACAAACTTCAGAAAAGGGCCACATAAAATCTGTGCCTGGCAATCTGTTTACATTCTTAAAATATCTGCAGAGACGCCTGTGTTTCTACTGCTATCATGCTAGAAGGTTGGGGGTTTTTTTTCTTTCTTTTCTTTTGAGCTCCTTTGTATTTTTCCATTAAGGAAATTATGGTTTATATGGTAACTTACTGAGAAATAATGTAAGTAAAGGGCATTTGGCATAATAGAAGTTTTCACCAGTGGTAAGAAGCCTTCATCCAGATATGAGGTTATTTAAAGCACTCTGAACATAAACCCACTCACGAAGCCAAACAGATTTGAAGCAGTTGCATTCTTAGGAAACCACCAACACTTTGCACGTTCTGTCTCAGAATTATGCTGCAAACCAAGGCGCATGTAAAACCTTAACAAATGAGAAAGCGATTCTTATTTTTCTAAGTTTTCTTCCTTAACCTTAATGAGTCCACAAAGTGCAAGCTAACAAAACTGAGTCAAAATGTCATGTTTCGAATGTAATTTAACGACTTACATATTTAAGGGCCAAGTGCAATATTTAACTATGTTTACCAACAGAATATAAGGTGCCTTAAAAACTAAGTCATGTAACTTATTGAACATTTGCATGGAAGTTACACAGATAGAGTTCAAAACTGGAGATTTGTGATCTCAGAGCACTAATCCATCCAACACATCCCAGGCCATACACAGAGGAGCTTAGAGCCAGGTGGGTAATACATCCATCCGTAGCTGACAGACCTGGTTTCCATGCCATTTAATCTAGACACAAGCCCAGGAAAGATGTACAAGATCTTTTTTCTCCTGCATGCTCTACTGGTTAACAACAGAAGCTGTAGTACCCTGAAACTCCAAGGAAATCACAGATTTCCACACAAGGAGCTAAAAAAGGGAAAAGTTGCAAAGGAAAGACAGTATGCAAGGGAAGAAAAACAAAAGGCGGGGAAAGCTGTAACGTTTTACAAGAACTTCATCTCCCTAAGAATGCCACCACAACGACCAGCAGCAACACTAACCTTCTCTTAAGCTCACTAACCACCTTCTCAGAATCACTTTTTCTCGGTATTTATGGTTTACAATATACTGCAGCCAGAAACAACACTGATTTTTTTTTTTACTTTCAAAATTTGCACCTGAAAAACCTCAGCAGAGCACAGAATTAACAGTCTTCTCCCAAGCTCCTGCCGGTGCCCCTTCTATCATTACCTGACCTCACTTTTTCTCGGCAGGCAAACTACACGGTGCGATGTCAAACTGGTTCTTGTTCCCATTGCACAGCATGTAACTTGACAGCAATGTTGCTACAGAACCAGGAAGTCAAGCATCACATCAGGTCACCATTTCCTCAGATTGTCAACTTTGAATTAAAAACTGCTTGTAGGTTCTTCAGCAACCCAAATATTCAGATATTTCTTGGCTTACCAGGAACTCATCCTTTTCAGCTCTCGGGGAGAATGTTGTTCTGGATAAGAATCAGAAAAGGCAGCTTTTAAAGTTACTGTGGGTTCACAACAGCGGGACTGCGCAACTTGGAAAAGATAGAATTCAAATATTTTATCACTTCCCATTACATTTTTTAAAGCATTACACCATAATATATCATAAAATAGTGTGTAGCTGCAACAGAAATGCTAGAGATATTTTAATAATTATCTATGAATACAGCTACTTTTCTGGAGTACAGTATTTTATGATTGCAAAGTCACATTTAAGAAGCTGAACCTTTCTGCCTCTTTATGGTAATAGCCTGCAATTTACATAAAATGTCACATTTTCTTCAATAAATAATGTGAAAGTTGAAGGTATTAGAATTGACAATTCATTATTTCCCTTCCCAAATGGGTTAAAATACACTTTTGTACCCTCTAGATTCCAAAGACTCAGAAAATCTAGACTTCTGTCAAAGCTTTTGTTCCCAGGCTACCAGGAGTAACCAAGCAGTGCTTTATCCATGCCCTGATGAGCCAACAATCAAAGATGTAAGTAATTCCAGTACATGGCAATATATGCTTTACTTCCTCCTTCCCTCCTTTATCCTGCCAGCCCTTGGATCCAAGAGACACAGCTCACTGGCATTGAAAACAAACCAAGAAAATGAATAGTATTTCATTGTTATTCCACTGAAGAGGAAGCAGATTTAATCTCTAATCATCATTTGTATCCCTCGTGCTCTTTTTACTTGCTGCATTCCTCACTGCAGCCTCCAGGTTACTATCTCTCTCCCATATCTATCCATCCCACCATGTTGTTTTGATTTTGCGATCACCCAGTCATGTACGGCAGCAGAGCATCCAAAGCAGCTATGTGCAGAACCGCAGAAACATAGCTGTTAAAGCACCGGTGAAGGCTTCACTAAAGAGAAACAAAAAGGTGTATTTTTAAGTGAATTCACATGGCTGCGCCATTTCCTTTTGTTTGCCTTTAAGATTAGCAGCAAGGCTTGGAGTTTAACTTGAATGTCGTTTCTAATACCAGTTGCCCAGAACAAGTGGGCCCACTGCCCATTTTCATCTCACACAATCAACAGCAAAAGCTCTTGCTGAAGGCAGCAGTGTTCGTGCTCCATCAGCAGGCCGCCAACTTGCACGTGTCACAGCATCACAGGACAACTCCGTTGGGAAGGGACCTCAGGAGGTCATCTACTCCGACCTCCCGCTCAAAGCATTTCAGCATGCTTCACGTGAAACAATGTGAAAAACGGGTACTACACTGCAAACTAAGTTGCCTGCAGTTAATCTTATATACTTAAACACTATTACTCTAATTCTATTAATCATTAACCAAAAGACAGAAAGAGAGAAAATTGCTTATTCTATTCTCTGTTGTTCTTTGGCCTATGTCTTTGTTCTTGTCATATCAGTATTTCCTAACCCAGTGATTTTTAAAGATAAAATCTGTGAAACGGAAACCTGTAATGTAAAATGTATTTTTTTCTTTAATTTGATTTATCACCTGAAAAGCACTCTGAAGGTAGACAGAACCTTTACATCCAGAAGAGAAAATCTAAGTGTAAGATCCTGTTGCATAAAAACCTCTTGGAATACTAAGGCTCCAGCCATCTAAAACCCTAATACCTTATGATATTAAGCTGTCAGTCAATGGACTCAAAAATTTCTTGTAATAACAAGTTCTTAAAAATGAAACAACACAAAAACCCCCATAACCAAATCTTTCCTCTTCCCATTTACAGCAATCCTTGGTTATATACCGTGGCAGGAGTATGGGTATATGTGCTTGCGTACATCCTGGCAACCTGCAACTGCATCGCCACTGTGACAGCTACTAATAAGTATCAAGCTCTCTCAGCTACCTGCAAGTGATAGCTAAGGAAAAGGATACAGGCAGAAGTACAACAGGTTCAGCTAACCTACTTACAGGCACCGACAAGCAGCTTCCTAAAGATCACGCAGCAGAAAATGAAAGTTTCCCTGCAGTCAGAAAATTAGGACTCTGGGACTTACACAGGTTTAATACTGTTCTCTGACACTAGGTTGTAGCGCTTCTGGATGTTTTCCGAGAGCAATAAAGATGAACCTGGTTGCAGCTTGTAACTGCATGTTCCAACCGAGGAGTGCACCTACACACATATTTAGATGCAATTCAGCTCTTTAAAATGATGTATTCTCTACATTTGCAGTTCTTAGAACTTGCTAATAATTGCATTGCTAACAGGAATTAAATTAGGCATAGTATCAATAGAAGAAAATGTGAGCAAGAGCATGTAGAAACACTGAAGTTTAATAGCCAGTGCAATTCCGAGATAAACTTCAGTGTTTTCAGGGCAGAAACTGCTATTGCAAAGCTTGGAGTGACCCAGCCAGCTCTACCCTCCACTGTATTTCCTTTTCACTGTTAAAAAAGCGCCACACACGTAGGCTTAATCCATTTAACAAGTGATACATGCATTGTCCCAGCTACTACTGTATTGACCCCCAATAACTTCACAACACAGTCTGTACCCTGGGTCCCCTCACACCAACAGCGTAGGCCAGGGACACTGTTTCACTGAACTGGTCCCAGCCTCACCATCACCTGTATCACGTCTGGCTTTCACAGGATGTTCTCAGCACAAAAGATATTCTGGAACTAGTGAGCTATAGGTTTAAAGATTATTCAGTGAGAATATGTGATTTGCAAAATAAAACTATGCGTCATCTTCCTGAGGTGAAAGAAAGAAAGGGGGGTGGGGGGGGGGGGACAACCAAAAAGATAAAGTGGCAAATGTACAAATTAAGAAATACAATGAATACAAAACCCAGGATGCTTTTGTGAAGAGGAAGTAAACAAAATTGCTCTTCTCCTGCTGCCCTGTGCACAGAGCAAAGAGTGAAGCCCTGACAGAAGAAGGGCCAGAAGAAGGGATGGTCCGTGCCAAGCTAGAGGAATCTCAGGGTGCAGGAGCCTCTTTCAGCCAGGGAAGAAGGAAAAAAGACCTCAAGAACAGACACTGATGGTCAGACCCAGGTTGGCTGGAGCTCAGCCTCCTCGTCATGTCCCTTACAGCGGGGAGCAGCAGAACTTAGGGAAGAAGTAACTATCATTGCAAATCAGCTTTTCCCCTAGCTGTGGTTATTAAATTACTTAATCTCTTCTTTCACAGAAGCCATTAGATTGCAGATCATCCTTGTCATCCTTTCATTTTTTTTCTTGCACAAATATATTTCACTTGAGACAGCAACTATAGACAGAAGCAACCGGGAAAACCCTTACCATGTCCTATTTGAGAGTCACACAGGCATTACCTTTTATCTTTTCGCACTCCTGCAAATCTATTTCTAATCCTTTTCTTGACGGAATAAAGCAAGCCCCTTTTGCTAGCCTGAAGGCTTGGCTGGCAGTAACACTGAGCTCCATGCTGCTTTGGCCGCAGGGGTGCACTAGGGGTGCAGTAGCCAGCCCCCAGGTTTTCAGTCACCCACACCCCATGGGGCAAGTCCAGGAGGATGCCGGAGCCTGCCTGGGATGGGTACCAAGCACTGCCGTTTCACGAAGAGCAGCCCTTGCTGGCCAGGGTTAGCCCAAGCATCAGGTCAGCAGGCTGATTTTATCACCCGCAACTCTATTATGCTTCATGGAGCTATTTTTATTTCTTCAATGTATTAATTCTCCCACCCATTTTCTGAAGCACAGAGCCAGAAGTTGACAGCTTGCTTACTGTAAAGACATTCAGAAACGTTACACGTGTTCATAAGGACTTAGTTATTTATAAAACAGGCAAAAAAGTGCCTGGTAACAAGAGTCATTCACTGTGGCATTTTTTACATTCCTATTGAAGCCCACCTGAACCTTCAGATGCTTCAATATCCTTAAAAATTTGCTTGCAGTGAATTAGAAAGATAAATCTAAGTTTAAAATTGCCTAGGTCCAGGTTTCATAAACCTGTTGCTAAGTCTAAGTAACTTGAGACTCAGTTGGGCATTTTTAAAATAAACTAGCATGTCAGCAAATACACTATTGCTGAATCAAGTAGTTAATTTTATTTTAAAGGTCATACCTTAACGCATTTAAATCTTCAATTTATCACCAACCCCACCAAAAGAAGGAATTTAGGTATGCCTAGCTTTTTAAAATTAAATTTGTCATTCAATGTGACAATATACTGTTTTTTAAAAAATCACTTCGGAGGACAGTACTTGCACGTAAGAATTACAACTTCACAACACTATTATTAAAGGTAAAGGAAAAACCTAATTCTATCTAAGTTGGAAATTTTACTACCGACTTCCATGGGGTCAGGTTTTTATCCCTGGCGTATGATCGATGACAAACCCCATAACCTGTGTAAAACCTCAGTGGAGCTGCTGACCTCCACGGCACGACTGGTCTTCTCATTCTCCCCAGCAGGAAGGTTTCTGAAGCTCGCGACAGGTATGTGCTGAGACGGCAGGCACTGGAGAGAAGCACGTGCCCACAAATGTTGCTGTCTACATTAGCATCTCACCCGGCGTAAAATTAGCTCCACAGAACTGACAGCACAAAGCAACAATACAGGGTGGTTTGGGTGGTAAATATTTACAGACTGTCAAATTGAATTGCAACAGCATTAACTCTGCTGCTGGGTTAAGTACAGTTGATTCAGAGCCCTGAAGCCATGAAGTTGATTTACTTTACGTATAAAAAGAATGTTCATTCCTGAACAGGTAAACAGATATATCTAACAGGATATACCTTTTTTTATTCCCCCCCCCCCCAAAGTAAATATTTAAGACAGAGTTCAGAGAATAAACTTGTTTTCTTAAAAGTCACCACCAGGCAATTTTTCCCTTTCATCAGCTCTGTCAGGGCAGGCAGACAGTTTGGCATATTTGAAATCCATGTAGGCAGCAAGCAATGTTTTTCAAAGCGGTCTTAGTGATCTACTGTGGCATTAATAGGAACATTTTGATATCTACAAGATTACAGGACACTATATGAGATTATACTCCTGCCAAAATATGTAAACATGATTTATTTACCTCTTTTTCTGTCTAATACTAAGTTTCTGTCAAATACTAATTTTAAATTCTTTAAGCATCTTACAACCAACTGATGAATAAACGTATCTAGCTGCATGTAAAAAGGAGAAAAGGGAGACATGCAAATACATGCAATGCGTGCATGAAGTATTTCAAATACGCATCTTGCAAAGTCCTTTGCTTTCCCACCACACTTCAATTCACCTATTTGTTTGTAGCTTTCCACTATTGGCATTCTTGTTCCCAATTTCATCTCTTTAGAGCCATGGCCTTTGATTTTATTACAATTTTCATGATTTTGTCTTTTAATTAAACTTCCTCGAATCTTGCTTTTTTGTTATAACTTCTATTCTGATATAAAAAGACGTTTCCAAGACTCAAAGCATAGATGGAAATTTTTTAACTATGAAGTGCCATGGCAGAAGAGGACTTGCATAATAAGATTTCAACGAGTCCTACTAACGAGAGATCTGACAAACTTTTAATTGCCCTTCTATATTTATTCTTAACCATATTTAAAAAAAAAAAAAATCTACTTCTACTGCCCCAAATCACAAACTTTAAAAAAAAAAAATATCTTTCTAAGTTTTGTTTACCAAGGGACAGAAAACAAAACTTGTTGCTCCTTTTCCTAAAAGCTGCAAGGGGTCTAGCAACAATTTTAGCAAAAGGCGTACAATTTCAAGTATATAGTAGAAAGGCATCGGAAAGTCCAATTACTGCATCACTTACCCTGAAATGGAAAAATATAGAGACAGAATCAAATTGAAAGGGAAATAAGACATATTAGTAAGTCTGCACAGGCTCTTTTTAGCATGTGTTGCTCAAGGCTCCACTTCTTCCAACACGCACATTAAGCCAGTGTGTAACTGAGTACCTCACTGCCAAAGAGTCCTTGCTGGTGTTATACATCAATCTTCTCTACTACGTGATGGCAAAATACAAGCTACCTTGAAAGACAAGCAAGCTCTACATACTAACCATATCCCTGCCCCTCTCAAGTTGTGACTTTTTTCCTGTATCTTACGCTTTAAAGTGTAACTTTTTAAAGAAACTATTTGTGACTACTTCTTTTGTAAATCTCCATGGACTCTCCTTCTTTCCCCTGTAGCAGGCTTCTTTGCAGCTGCTCCCTTTGGTTCCTATTCAAAGCAACACCTTGATTTCTTTTCAGATGCCAAGGAGACTTTCAAGTTTCTTCCTTCTGGATGAACTACACACAACAGAGTAAAGCAGATCAGCTCTTGAACTATGGGACAGTGGAAACTTGATGTGATCCTCCCCCAGATAGATTTTAAAATCTAGATCTTAAAATTTGTCATCTAGATTAATTTCTCTCTTCTGGATCCAGACATAATTTTTTTTTTTTTTTAATATCTTTTGCCAACCAATCTCACTGGTAATGCCAAAGGATTTTTAAAAGATATTGTTTATAATGAGAGTACAATTAAATTGTTAAAATGTAAGGGACATGAATGTCCTTCATTAAGGACATAGGAACATCATCGTTTTGTAGCCAGGCCCTGTTTAGCAACAACTTGTATTACTCCTGCATCCCACTGCCGCATCAAGAGGCAACGGAGACTCAAAGAGCCCTGGTGACAAAAAGCCACCACCATTCTGAAACAGGTAACCTTTGCAATCACGACTTTAAGAAGTAACTCAATCCTCAAAACACACTCTTTGCTGGTGGTTTTGAATGGCTGCAGAGCTGCACGGTTTTGCTGCTGTAATTTCTCCGCATCCTGACCCCCACTTCCATGAAACACGGCACAGCTGGCGACAGCCTTCCTTCAGCTCCATCCTTCTGATGCAGCCATGAGAAACTCTGACTCCCAACGCCTGCTGCCAGGGAAAGAAAACCACGACTGTCCTCCGAACCTGTCCCCTCATCGGTCAACAGGCCAAGCAAAAGCCTCCTTCCCTGCCACAAGCCCTGTGGGGTGACAAGAGCCATGGTGGGCATGGGCTGAGCTCCAACTGGGAGCAGGAAGGAAGTGGAGTGGGGCATGACTGGGAAGCTTTAGCCTTGCTCTGCAAGTGCAAGAACTTAAGTGACCTGAATTTTCCTCCACACAAAAGCCAAACGTGAGTTTGCGTTTGGCCATGTTGGGTTTTAACTAAACTAAAATGCCTCCCACCCAGTTCAGGTCTCTGGGTCACCATTCTCTGTTGAGGACTTCTGGGTTCAGCATTTGTCCTTAAGCATGGGGCAGCCAGTGAACTGAAATGTTTGTTGTCCTTGACATCCAACCCTGAGCCTCATTAGTAAGTTTTGAACTGTCTTTACCACAGCAAAAGCTGTTCCCCTGCTGCCAGCCCTCAGGCCTGCTTCCCTAGAGCAGCCGTAAGATGCCGTAGTTAGACCTAGCAGGGCCTGTTACAGCCTCCGCATAGGGACTGCCCTAAATCAATCATGAAAATGTCACCAGCGAAGAGATCAAGCCTCCATATTGCTTGTTACCGCACATTCCCTTTTATCTGTTAAAAAGAGGATGCTGCTCACTTCCCTTCAGTATCGTCTCCCAGCTCCTCAGCAGTTTATAAAACCCTGTTGTGATTTTCTTTTGTTGTTGCTGCTGTTGCATTTTCCTCCACCTTTCCCCTGCCAAAAACCTCCGGGAAGGCAGCCATCACACTCTTCCGGGGTTCGCTTTTTATAACTGCTCTACTTCCTTTTATATTTTCTTCTGTGTGTGTGTGTGTCTGCGCACGCCACCTGTATCTTCATTAATATTTACTGCCTGTTGAGGAGGAAAGTGCTTCTCAATTTACTGGCATATTTACCTCGTGTGCTTTGCTGCACACGGAGCCATAGAACAGTGTCCTTCTCCATTCAAACAATGCAGACTTCATCTGACGCCAGATTTCCCTTGCCACCCCCTCTACGTTTTTCGTTACTTGCTCAGTGCACAAAACAATTTGCGACTGCAGAGATGCGTAACACGATGATCCTTTAATACATTTCTTGGCTCCCGCGCCCACCTTCCTCCTCCCTCCCCTTCACCCTGTAGCTTCACTACCACAAACCCTGAAGGGCTGGGGAGCTCAGAGCTCCTTCCCCGCTTGGCACAGTGTCAGCGAGGAGCTGGGGAGCGATGGCAGCCTCCCTGACTGCCCGCCCTCCCTCCCTCCATCCCTCTGTGCGGAAGTGCGCTCCCTTCCCTTGAGAGCCGGTGGCAAAGGGGCACAAGCAGGGAAAAGGCACATTAGTTGGAAGGCACAACTCTTCCCCTAACACAGCCCAAGGCACTGAAGCTAAACACTTCCACTAAATACAGGCACAGTCTTGCCTGTTTATGTGCTTTATGAAACGTTTTTTTTTTTCCCCCCAACCGCCGTCTTGGCTTCTTTGATAATTTTCTTAGTTAGTTTTATTCAAAACGATCTCTTCCCTCTTGCCACACTAATCATATTTGAGTCTCGATCTCCTCTCCTACTGAATCCTCACGCATTGATTTATTTCACTACGCTCTGCTTGCTTGGGCAGCTTCCCACGGACACTGTCCATCATCCTTCTCTGCTGCTCCATTCCCAATTCACTCACACACTGCACTGCTCTCGCCAGCCTGAACCCCTCACCAGCTTCCGCACCTGCTTCCATGATCTGTGATTCCCTCTCTTGAATGAAGCTCATGACTCACAAACCAATTCAGTATCTGTCCTCCAAGCTAGAGCCTTCTCTGAGAAGTGCTCCCCTTCACAGAGGTGCCGGAGCTGTTCCAGGTGGGATGAAGATGGCTATAGACTGCTTCCTCTCTTAACAGGGAATTGAACTGCAGGAGCTTCCTTCTCAAATCAGACTTTATCAAATTATTCCAGGTCCTGAGTCATCTCAGGATGAGTTCATCAGAGTCTGCCTCATCGTCTAGAAGGGATAAAATGTGATTTCAGAGATTCCAAACAGGCTTTTAGAGAGAAACTGGCAGTGTCCTTCGGTCTTTGACTGGGAGAAATGGCGAATCCAGTTTACTTTATCACCTCCTTCTCCTACCTCTCCCAAACACATGAAAGTGTGCACATACACACATTATCAGAGCCCTTTCCATAAGAAATCTGCCTTTTTTGTTTCCGTAAGAGGACTGCAGGACCAAGTGCTGAGTGGGATAGGGCGGAGGGCTGAGAAATACTATAATTCGGGGCTTGTCCTCCCAACAAACTGAAGGGAAAACCAGAATTTGAAAGCCAATTAAACTCCAGAATTAGAAAAAGAAGAAAATCCATGGTTGAAAACGGCTTCATGAGTTACTACTTAGTTCCCAAATAACATCAGCTGTTCCTGGCTCCCCTTCTCCCTTCCCAGGATGATTAAACTTTATTCCAACACCACTTAAATAGACAAAATACACCTTAAATATGACAGTAACATATTCCATATGAACAGCCTGTTAAGCTGAATTTCACCATAAAAATCACACACCATAGTTACCAAGTGGTACCTGAAAGATTAAACCACAGGAAATATTCAAATAATTTCAAAGTATTGTAAATTAAATAAAGATCAAGGTTTGAAAGAATTTACATGCCTTATTGATCCGGAGATTTTACCTATATAAACTTTCCAAAGCCATCTATTACTTTAATACGTATGTCTGCTGTAGAACCACATGCAGGCAACCACCAGAGAAAACTCTCTAATCACTACGTGCTTTGGGAAGACCTGCCAGCACCCCAAGAGAAATGTGGCCGCATCTTCCAGCGACAAAGCAACCAGACACCTAATTTTCACTTCTCTAAACAGAGCAAATTTATTGAACTTGATGGGAGTGAGAATGTCCATGAGTTACCGTTAAGTTGTTGCATGCCTCCTTTTAGTTACATCCAGCTGGCAAATGCTGCTGCTTATTTAGTCTCAGTATTCATGTAGGAAGCAAAAATAGGACACCAGTTTAATCTATAGTTGAGAAACAAGCAAAACAGGGCAAAAAAATTATTGTAAGGGAGCCAGTTAACAAGGCTAACTGTGCTCACTTTTTATTATAACACATTGAGACCGGTAGCTTTTTTTTTTAAGCTTGTAAGTAAACATGAGCTGCATAAGCAAAGCAAATATCAGGAATGAAAACGCACTGCTTTGGGAATATAACAACCAGCCTGAGTCCCAGAAGGGTCAGTGGGGTGAAATCCCAACTCTCGTTCAAAGTATGTGTCCTGGTTTGAGCAACACAGGACTAATTTCTTTTCTAATGCCTGGGAAAACTGCACTTTTAGAAGACTCCAGTGTCTGAATTTGTCAAAGTATGTATTTTATAGCAACCCATGGTATGCAGGTTTCAAGGTCTCAGTGTTTTCGAGCCTTGCCAGGTGCAGGGATGAGGAGGAGCGAGACCCGGGCACTTGACCCAGGCTGGCCAACAGGATCGTTTCATACCATGAACGTCACATCCAATATAAATTAGAAAGTTTGCTAAGGAGTTCACTCCCTCTCCCATGATGCCTGCGACCCTGAGAATGTCCTGCCGCAGTGCCAGACCCCCTGAGCCCTTCCCTTCCTCCCAAAGCCATAGCGCTCGCAGTGTCCGACATTTGCTGTCCACTGCTGGGAGTGCACAGCTTCCTGCTGATGTAAGTGGCTGAGTATAATCCTTGTACATTTTATATTGGTATCAGAATCAATATTGATTCTTTAGTGTTATTAATGTTAATTACCTAGTCCTATTCTATTAAATCTGTTTATATTTCAACCCTCGTATTTCCTTGTTTTTTCCCTGATTCCCCTTCCCAGGTGGGGAGGCGTCACCAGGTGACAGAATAACTGTCTGAATGACAATAAATTGTTGTGGGTTCCTCAAACCGTAACAGTATGCCATTAACTGTCATATCACCAGGCCACATTTCATCCCATATATTCTTAAGAAAAAAACTGAGTATTATCAGCTGTTAAGATATCTGAGTGCATATTGCATCTACCAAGGCCAGCCCAGTTCAAATGTTTTTAACTCATTTACCTGGAAGCACTGGGCAGAGGAGAGATACCAAATCCTCTATTAGCATACGAAAAAGTAGGAAAACAGCTTCTGCCAGAGAAATATCCAATTTGTACCTTCACTGAATTCAACACATAAGCAACGTCTCCCTGCGTCCTCAGCACCAACTCAGATGATCTAATTAGTTTAAAGTCATTGGACCAAAGTTAATTAGGGAGAAAGAAAGAGGGGGGGTGGGGATACACAGGTGTATCCTTTCACTGCTCCATTTGCATAGGAAGGGATCTAAAGCAAAATCCAAGAAAATTAATCCAAAATCTGGGAAGCCCCAAGCTCAGCCACGATCCCTGTTATGAAACGGCATGTTAATAGTTAGTGTCCTAATGACTGTGAGACACTCGGGTCCATTTTTAAAGGCATTATCATGAGGGTTATGAATTCACTCCCAAACCCAGTAGTCCAGCAAAATCCTGGGACAAGGGGCAGACTGGCCAAGCCATGCGCTGGCAGGTGAGACACTGTCCCGTGAAGCAGTCCCCCCAAGGCAAAGTGCCACTGGCTGTCCCTAGAGCTTACTAGACACCAGTAAGCCCCACGATGCCGGATCAAGAATCACTGCTTAGATTCAGAGAAACCTCAAGAAGAAGCCTGAAGCTGCTGATCGTAAAAGTATCAGGAAAGATTATTTTAGAATTTATTTCAGCTATTGCTAAGTGCCATTTTTTCAGGGTTCATTTTCTTGTACCCTGAAACTGCGTGCTATAATAGAACAGATGAATTATCCATTTTTTAATCTTGCTTGGCAATAAGGAGCAACAAATGATACTTGGATCCCACAAGGACAAAGACTTTACAGAGGCTAGTCAGTCATATTTTTGATTGTCATGCAGTTTTGAAAGCTCCCTGAAGCTGAAGAACATATTTTATTTACATCTAGCAAGAAGAGCTAGCACAGGCCCTGGTGACAGCAGAATGGCACCAACAGTCCAACAGTGACCTCCCTTCGTGGTGGCCACATACCCGTAGCCTCTGGCAAGCCATGAGAGGTGTGAGGAACACAACAGGGGATGTGGCATGGCCTGGACACGTAATCTCTAGGGGTGGAAAGTAAATAACTAGGTGCAAAGGTTTTAATTCTTCATCAAAACAAAACACACACACAAATAAAAAACCACCCCAAACACTTCCCATGGGGCACAGAACTATTCTTCCCTGACTGCCCACAAAGATGTTTTCCCAAATACAAGAGCACTACTGAAGTACAATGTTGCATTTGTAATTTTCTCTCCAATAGTCTGTCTTAAGATAATTTATCTCATACTGGATAAAACGTTTATATTTCCAGATACGTCTTTTGATGCTTTTATCCTTCAGTTTGCTGGGTAGAAGGTCAGAAGTCCAGTTATAACGATACCAAGCCATATCAAATATGGCAATATCAACTCTATTACCTTCCAAAAAGGTACCAGCCTGAAGCCCTTGAATCAATTATCTGTTGATTACTTACAAAAGAAGTGCTTTATTATAAAAGCACTTCGGAGAGTCTTTATTTTTCTCTAAAAAGATATAGACTTTCCTAATTGAGATTTTTAAAACCTTCTCTTCCAAAACTCATTTTTCCTCTGAAAATGATACCTAAAAGCATACCTAAGACACATCAAACGCCACCCCCCTGCCAGCCTGCAGCCCCACATTTAGCCGCTGTCCTGAGTTGCATGAAGTCACGCAGAGATGCTGCGCAGAAAAGCAGCAGTGCAAGCATGAAATCCATCAGCAACATTTTTATTTCTAAGTTAAGGGAAATGGTTGAATGATGCACCAGAAGAGATATTAATCTTGGGCATTCTGTATTCTTCTCCTTTCTTGGAGTAGTAGTAAAGCAAAGAGACATTTTTCCTTGGAAAGGAATGACAAGCTGAAATATTCCTTCAGGCACTGCATTCCTCATTTCTCTTTTTATCAGGCAGCAGGATTTATTTGGTTTAGCTGGGACTAAACTTGTTACAGTGGCAGCAATGACAGAAATGAGAAGTAGACAGTGGAAGTGAAACTGTGGAACCCCTCTGCATAATAGAATAATTTGACTTATAATGCACCCTGTGGAATAATTACTAAAATGGCCAAAAATACAAGGGGGTTTATTTTCTGCCCAAACCGCTTTGCCCCTTTCACGCAACACACCCCTGACACCTGGCAGAGGGATTTAGGGGGGCAGGTGCTGTGACCTTAAACAAAGTCACAGAAGGCTTTGGCAGGGACTGGGAAAATTAAGAACTGCCCACTGTAGGAGAAGATCAGGTTTGACACCATCTAAGGAACTTGAACTTGCACAAATCCATTGGACCTGACGAGATTCATCTGCGGGTCCTGAGGCAACTGGCAGACGAAGTTGCTAAGCCACTACCCATCATATTTGAGAAGTTGTGGCAGTCCAGTGAAGTTCCTCATTGACTGAAAAAGGAGAAACATAACCCCCACTTTTAAAAAGCAGAAAAAAGAAGACCCGTGGAACTACAGGCCAGCCAGCCAACATGGCTTCACTCAGGTCAAATAGTGTCTCACAAATTTGGTGGCCTTCTACAATGGGGTTACAGCATTGGTGGATAAGAAAAGAGCAACTGACATCATCTACCTGGACTTGTGCAAACCATTTGACGCTGTTCCACACAACATCCTTATCTCTAAATTGGAAAGACACGGATTTGAATGAATGGACCACTCAGTGGATAAAAATAGGTTGCATGGTTGCACTCGAAGAGTTTTGGTCAACAGCTCGATGTCCACGTGGAGACCAGCGACGCATGGAGTTCCTCGGGGGTTGGTATTGGGCCCAGTGCTGTTTAACATTTTGTCAGCAACATGGACAGTGGGATTGAGTGCACCGTCAACAAGTTTGCCAAAGACACCAAGCTGTGTGGTGTGGTCAACACGCTGGAGGGAAGGGTTGCCGTCCAGAGGGACCTGGACAGGCTTGAGAGGTGGGCCTGTGCAAACCTCATGAAGTTCAACCAGGCCAAGTGCAAGGTCCTGCACCTGGGTTGGAGCAATACCAAGCACAAATACAGGCTGGGTGGAGAATGGATTGAGAGCAGCCCTGAGAAGAAGGACTTGGGGGTGTTGGTGGATGAAAAGCTCACCATGAGCCATCAATGTGCGCTTGCAGCCCAGAAAGACAATCATATCCTGGGCTGCATCAAAAAAAGCATGGCCAGCAGGTTGAGGGAGGTGATTCTGCCCCTCTACTCTGCTCTCCTGAGACCCCACTTGGAGTACTGCATCCAGCTGTGGGGGTCCCAACATAAGAATGACATGGACCTGTTGGAATGGGTCCAGAGGAGGACCACAAAGATGATCAGAGGGCTGGAGCACCTCTCCTGTAAAGACAGGCTGAGAGAGTTGGGGTTGTTCAGCCTGGAGAAGAGAAGTCTCGGCGGAAAACTTATAGCTGCCTTCCAGTACCTAAAGGGGGCCTACAGGAAGGATGGGGAGGGACTCTTTATCAGGGAGCGTAGTGATAGGACAAGGCATAACGGTTTTAAACTGAAGGAGGGTAGATTTAGATTAGATATTAGGAAGAAATCCTTTACTGTGAGGGTGGTGAGGCACTGGAACAGGTTGCCCAGGGAAGTTGTGGATGCCCCATCCCTGGAAGAGTTCAAGGCCAGGCTGGATGGGGCTTTGAGCAGCCTGGTCTAGCGGGAGGTGTCCCTGCCCATGGCAGGGGGGTTGGAACTAGATGGTCTTTAAGGTCCTTCCCAACCCAAACTATTCTCTGATTCTGTGTTTTCTATGATGATGATGATGATAGTTAAGTAATCACTTATAAGAACTGCAGAAGTTCTAAAGCACCTCATTATTTCGCATCCTACCAGCTAACTTCTTATGTTTAAAATGAAAAGCAAAAGGAGATAGATTTAAGCAGAGATAATGCAGTATTAGAACCCATAGCTTTCCCTCCCCTCTTCCTTTTTTAATTTAAAGTTCAAATGTATTCCTGAAGAAAGTTCTGATGGTAGATCTCTATCTACTCAGAAAACAGCGTAATGAGAGTCAGCGGCTAGAAATGATAGCTAGACGAATTAAAATGAAAAATGGGGGACATATTTTTATCATTATAGAACAGGTAATTAGCCAGGGGAATCACTTCAAGATATAAAATCAAACCTGGAGGTCATTAAAAAAACATAGGAAAACCAGAAAATACAGGCTTAATGAAGAAATCAGTAAGTGCAAATTTTTTAACTGAGCAAGAAGTCAAATCAAAAGATCAAATTAGTTCACAAACTTTACCAGGTAATCCATGACAGCTTAAACAAAAAGAAAAGATAAGATGATTTAAGACATTCTTAAGGTAGGTCAGCATGGATCTGTGGGAAAGAGGCCAGTCTGCTTCAGATCTAATCTGAGTTAAAATTTAACACCTGCACATCTGAGAAATAGTGCGGCTCCAGGGGAAGCATGGAGAAAAACAGGGAAGAGAAGGAAGGATGGTTATTTCCCAATTAGAAAATGGACCAGTCAAAAGGGAATAAAGCAGAGTAATGGAAGAAAAATTCAAGTTACACTATACCACCGAAAAGTCTTTGCTAAATAAACACTTAGAAAAGGAATGTATAGAGAAGATACGATGGTGGAACAGGAAGAAAATCCTAGTCCAGTGAGTTTTCATATCTCAAAAATATTTATATATCGTAAATCCTGATAAGCAACACTACAAACATTTCAGTTCAGATTCCTCCTCCTTCTAGGCACCGAGTTACAGAATGGTTGCAAATATAAACACCTTACTCAAAGACTATAAATTTTTCTCTCCATACAATGAGCAACCCAATTTTAGAGGCTGCAGTGAAGAATCCCAATATTGTTTGTCCCCACAATTGCTGAAGTTTATCCAAGGCTACCAACAGCCTGCTCTGTCTGCAGGACAGAACAGCCCTTGCCCATGTCCTTCTGATGCCACCTGAAAATAATCATCCAAACACTCACATCAGAGTTTTTTCCCAAACACTTCAGGTCTGCCATGCAAACCCAAACATTTCCAAATTACTTTCTGCCTGGAAATCAGACAAACTGGATTAAACTCTACTTTGTTTCCAGCAAACCAGTTGGAAGCTGAGTTACTTTGAAATTGAGTATATAGCATAACTGAGCCCTTAATACATGAACACTACCCATTACACAGAAAAAACATATGAGCTTCTGAATTCCCTGTCATTTCTTCTAATGTCATCTTATATCCTAAGCAGAGTAACGTTTTCAAGATGGCATTGACAGCAGCAGTGCATTCGGATAAAGAGCATAACTTTACTCTTATTATGTTGCAGAAACAATGTTTGTCAACTCATCAGAAAGCTTTCATAATGTTCCTGTATTAGCTATCCCCGCATGCTGTAAAATTACTGTTAAAATTCAGATAATAGACCTTATGCTTCAGTCTGCACCCTATTTTTCACTAAATTTGAACAGATCGATGTAACATTGCATGAAATCCAAGAACTGTGCTAATCGAGACAATGCAGCATCCTTTAGCTGAATGTTAAGCATTTTTAGATTTCTTTTTTTATCAAAAATGTTCTTTATTCTGATGTTCCCTACCTTACCTCCATTACTCAAGCGTACCACGTTGCATTTTCACCTCATTGAAGCTGCTCAAAGAAACCAGTCAAAAAAATGTTCCAAGCAGAATACTATCATTTCATGCTAAATATTTTTAACTAAAAAAATACAAATATGGAATACAAAGCTCAAATGAAAGAGCAGCCTCTCGCCTAGAGACCGTCTATTGTATGCTGCTGCTCCAGGGAAAGCAGCCGGAACCCAGGCAGACCAAGAGGGGCTGAGGTTGCCAGAGAGCTGCAACTCCCCACTATGGTCAAGCGAATGAACCTTCCTGCTAATCGAGAGCAGCGCGGACAAACCCACCTCGCTTCCTTTCCATCTTCAGCTCTAACATCAGAACTACAACGACAACAAAAACCCCAAACATTAGGGCATCTGGCATTTCAGAGTTTGAAAGCTGGTACATCAGCACTGAATGAAACATGGGGACTTATTGCTAGTGGTTAATCCCCAGCATACTTGGCAATTATCGGGATGAAGAATAACTTGTTCATTATCCAGTTCAGAACAGCGGAAAGAAGAGATTACGTATGTGCTTCACATACACAATTTAGGCTGTTACTCTAATTGGAAGACTAAATTGAAACACATTAGATTTTGTGAAAAGATAATAAATATAATACTTTCTTGGCTTCCACCCACCATCTTTCAAAAACTGCATTAAAATCAAGGTCTTATGAATGCTTATTTACAATATTATACCCATGTAACTCTCCCTAATATATGGGGGAAAAAAAATGAGATAATGGGATTACACTGGGACAAGGGAAAAATATCTGCCTGAAACAAACTGACCTGTACAGAGCAAATTCATGTCTCTTCATCCATGGCATGATGCATTCACAAGCCAGATAAACTTATTCATGTAAATTAATAAACTTCTCCATGACACACGTATTACTTTTTTCATAATAAAATGTAAAAAACATGCTGTAAACTGTTTAATAAGGATTTTGATTACATCGCCTATACTCTGTCAACTAACTCATCATGGCAAGACTACTTCAAGAAGTTCAGGGCTTTCAAACACCTACAATGAAAAGAATACGAATGGAAATATTTTCCCCTGCGTAACCTTCACTTCATGTGCTTGTTTGATGCTATTGTCTTGTATCAACAAGATCTAATTTCTTTTTGGGACAGTTTAATTTTTTTTTTCTGGTTCTAATATCAGTTCTAGCAAAGGCAACAACTTCCTAATTTCTAGAGTTGAGAAACTTTCATTAACATATGTTTTAGATGATCTCCAGGTGCATCGCCACTGAGTAATGCAATTATGCCAAATTAATGCAGTGTGTCATTACACATTCTCTCTCCTTATTAATGAAATGCTACATAAAACCCCCCAGTAATACATAGAAATCTCAAGTTCTTTCTTCAAAACATTATTTGAAACTACATTTTTTGCTTGAGGTGCAGAACCTGGAATACATTGGCACTATTATACGGTTTCATATATGACAGGAACTAAAGGAAAAAAATAATACAATATGAAGCATAACTCTCGGCTGCAAAATGTTGCTTTTTAAAAAAAAAATAAATCAGTAATTATTGAAATTGTATGATGAAAAGCCAACACTCTTCACTGTTTAATATGACCATATGGATAATTCAGCACATATTAAACTACCATACTGATTTTCCTTGGGTTTTTTTAATTTTTTTTTTTTTTTAAAGTAAAGAGGAAGAAAGCATCATAAATTTTTGCAATATAGATTCCCATGTTCTTCTGTTAATATGCAAGATTTGGATATAAGTTCCTCAGATTACAATTAGTTATTCTATTGTGAAGATATTTTAGAGAACTGAAAAACATTGTTCCCTATTTTGCTTTTGATGAAACCTATTCTACAGTGATTATTTCTTAAAATCTTAGTTGAGGCCTGTATAAGAAAAGATAGGGTGGCTGTTCATGTATTGTATTTTTCTAAATTGTAGTAATATTGTTGTTTAACGCACAGCAATTTCTTTTGAAGTATGTTGCATTTACAATACAACAATCAGCATGCAGGTACAGATTCCGCATAATGGTTTGACATTGTGCTATTCAAAATTTTAACTGTTAAGTAACACTTTGAGAAACATCAAAAAAAACTAGCCTTAGGAGGGTAATCTCATGAGGTTTCCTCTACTCTCAGTGGACAGAGACTGAAGTTTCTTCCAGGAGCAAGCCAGCAGAAGAAGGTGGAACACGTTATTTCCCAGAGGAGCTACCACTTTCTCTCCACTCATTATAGAACGACCCTACAAAGACCAGACTGCCAGGGTTAAAATTCATCATGGGAACATGGCGCTCTGTTTTTTTTTTTCACATTAGCAACTCAAGAACCTCATAGTTCAAATCTGAAAGTTAATGGTACCTTGTAGCAAAGCAAACAGGAATCAAAAACAGTGCTAAGTGAGATTCTTCAAAGACCGATGAAGTGCTCTTAAACCTTCTTTCTTGGAGAGCAGACTAAAGCGAAGTGCATTCATAAAGAGATGCTCATTAGCGAGATGAACTGAGGCTGCTCAGCACTGTTGTTTGTGGTCTGAAATCAAGAACAGCAGATCCTGCAGGTCTCATCTGAAAATATATTCAGTTTTTACTGAATAGAAGAATGTAGGAAGGAAGAATGCATCAACATTGGAAATTAGTAATACCTTTTAAGTATCAGCACCTTTAGTCCAAGAAGACTTGTGTCTTGTGACTGTCATAAGAAAAAAATCCCCTACATTAGCTTCTATATAGTAGGAGAAACAGGATTACACTGAAAACTGAAGTAACAAAAGAAAACATCTTCCAGAAATATTTTTCTTGCAATAGAGCAATTATGCAAGACTAACAGATTATCTAAGATCCTTATCTGGTTAAGAAAAAAACAGCTGAAATTCAAAGAAGGCCTTGAGTCATTAGACAGTTTTGAAGGATCATGTGCATTGAGCTTTCAGCTAAATGAATTATTAGTGTTTTTCATGGATGATGTGAAGCCATTTTTAAGCAATTAGCCTGCAAGCATTATCAACTACCTATCTGCTGATAGTTACCCGTGTACTCTTTAAAACTAAAGTTATATATCTAGCTGAGGTTATACAAGTCTTGTTTATGCTTCATAAGGGTGTCGTCATGAAAATGAGAGCCTTAACATTTATACTCTGAAATGGCTTGTTCTGAAAGGGAAGCCATACGGCTCAAATGGGACAAGAATCTTTTGATAGAACCATTTTTCAAACCTCTGGAAAATTTCAGGCATTGATCCCAATCCACACTGGAATATTGTTTGTCATCAACCACTGCCACCCCACCACCTCGAGGAATAAGTATTATTCACCAAATGCATATTGCTTTTTTAGAGCCCCTTTTTTGAAAAATAGGAATAAATCTGCTCCCAAACCACTGAAGACACAGCGTGCTCACAGATGCTTCACAAGTTTCAGCTAAGGCACTCAGCCGATACAATTCCATCTTCAGTTGCAGTAGTTTTGCCAGACTTGAAAAACACGTTTCATGAGGTTTAATTAGCTCTGGGAATTAATCTGTAACACAGATATAGGTCCTATCCATAGAGGTTAAGAGGCAAAACTAACACTAAAGTTCTGACTGTGCCTATCACCATGAAATATAAATACTGCATTATTACAGCAAAAGCTCTGTCAGAGGAAAAATAATGCTGAAAACTTCTTACGGGTACAGCATCACTATCGTCTGTAGGGGATACCAGGAGAGGGCAATGAGCAATAGTCCTGAAAGGCTACAAGACTGCCTTCTTGAGCATCCTCTACGCAAGCAAGGTACGATAGAGATGACAGAATTAATTAAAAGAGAGCTGGCAGCAAAGTCAGAGGCTATAAAATCCAGACAGCTTTTTGTATAATCACATAATAATAATAAGGGAGAAATAGAAAATACATCTGTCTAGCACTAAGGTATAATGTGCAAATATTCAGAAGAGCAGAGGATGCTTAAAGCTCATCTACAGCAAGAGATTAACAATTATTTTCGTGATGTGCACACCACCTAATTTCTTCTTGGAACTATCCATTTAGTTTTTAAATTGGCCAATCATCTAGCATTCAATACTACCTCCACACAATAAGCAATCAATAAAACCTCACTGACTCTTAGTATTTTCATTCTCTTTTGCAGATACAGCCATCTCTAGGGAAAATCCTGTTAAGCGGTACCATAAAATGACATCTACAGTAGTATCGCCAGAAATTCTGTGCCCAGCAGCCAGTCCTCGCAGGCTCTATGCACTTTCCCCCGCCTAAATATTAAGCTAACATGCTGATATCAATACCTTGCTTCTCATTCTTGCACCAGTTTTCAGACAGAAAAGAATATATACGGTAGCCTTCAACTGATTGCTATCCTTACCAGAAACTTGTGTTTACTCATATTGCCACTGAAAAAAAAAACCTACCACCCTGTTAATAAAAGCCGAAGGGAAAGCTATTACGTTCCCCGCACACAGCGCACCCGGCTTTCCTCCAGCACATCGATGAAGAAGCAGGGGCGCACGCTGCAGCTAAACAGCTGATTGAAAAACAATGACCACGCACAGCGTGCCAGAAGATGGTTCCTCGAGCTCTGCTGCACAGCCTTTTTCCTTCTTCCATCTGAAATGAAATCGGAGACTTAATCACCTGTCTCAAACAGGCCAATCTTATATACCGACAGGTTCTAATTAAAGGCTGGGTGGGAAATTTTCCATTGCCAGAAACCCCACATTATTTTCCAGGAAGAGACGGCTCCTTGACTTCCACTACCTTTTTTTAAATAATTTTATTCCTTGCACTGGAGTATTTACTTCCCGCATTTTCATTTTCTACCGTAGGCAGTCCCAGCTAAACACTCAGTCAATATACACCTGCGTATGACCGAGGCAACATCTGGTTAACAACTTGGAGCCTAAACCTCAAAGAATCCTCGAAAAAGCCAAACTTCTCACAGCAGAAATGATTTTAATATGCATGACTGGTAAATCTGTATTTTTATTCTGTTCGTAAAAGGAAAGAGAATAAAATGTGCACATTAAAATTTTTACTCAATTTCATTTTGTGGTATTTTCCACATTGAAAATAATACATTTTCATAACATTTTGGGGCACTAGCTATTTTTCCCATAAAGAAACGTAAGCACCACAAAGGGATTCTTTGGCAAAAATTCTCCTTTTGACACTAATTTCACAATCACTCATGTTTGTAAAGAAGTAATTACAAATGTGACAACACTTTGCCATTACTTCACACTAATTCAGTTAATTCATCACAGCTTGGCTCAATAACCTCCTTAGCTTTCAGCCATCTTTTATTTCCTAGTGACACATCAGCTTTGAAGTTTATTTAGCCTAAAACTAAGTTGCCTTGGAAAACAAAGTGCCCTTTCATTTGCCCTTTATACCATAATTTCACTTCAAGGATCCCAAAACAGCTTAGCAACATTAAAAAAGTTAACCTCATAAAATCCTTGCTAATGCAAGTTTGTACACACCTGCTTTATAGGTGGGAAAATTGCAGCATGGAGAAATTAAGTGGCAAGATGCCCCAAAAGCTTTCAGTGCCACTGGAAGCAGAATCTCACGACAGCTCCCCACCTCTCCATTTCCAGAAGACAAAACAACCCTGTGAACCACAGCAAGGCATCTCCAGCTGCATTTTCTTCTGAGGGCTTAAGTAGATAAGTAAAGCCCAAGTAATTCTCCAACTTCTTTCTATGGCCTAAGCCAACAAATCTGGCAAAGATCAGGAGAGAAAGGAAGAGAAGGAGAAAATTTACTTGGAAGCTTGGCAAGTCTGCGGGCTGTACTCTTGGCACACCACGCGATGAGGGGGTTACCAGGAGTTTGGTACCTGGTGGGTAGAGCAGGAGCCGCTCAAGGGCCGCCCCAAACCCACAGCCAGCTGCGGAGGTTGCTCCTGGCACAGCATCCACGGGGCACCACATCTGCATAGGCCAGGGGGACACACTGGAAGGCAAGAAACCTGTGGGTCTTGAGAGAGAGGATTTGGGACAGGAAAAGAATATGCAGTCCCAGAGATGAGGAGAGAGCAGGGAGAGACCTGCATGCCCTTTGTACAGCTTCCTCACCTCCCTCGCAGCCTCCCCACAGATGCCGAGCCCTTCCCACAACGCATCATGGTGTCACCCTGCCCATCCAGCAAACCCTCTGCCACAGCCATGAAACAGAGATCAACAGCTTATATTCAGTAAATCCCCACGTCATTTATGTATAAAATACCATAGCAGACTTACAATGCATCAAATTTGGGACATATTGCGAATATAAAAGAAAATGTTTACTGATCTAGATGTACATTAAATACTCCACTAGTACTAAAGTACCCTAAAAGGACAAATTAAATTTGATTCACATGAAGAAATGATGGAGTGTGCATCCTTGGTGATACTCAAAACCTGACTGGACACAGTCCTGGGCAAGTAGCTCTAGGTGGCCCTGCCTGAACAGGGGTTTGGACAAGATGACCTCCAGAGGTCCCTTCCAACCTCAGCCATCCTGTGACTCTGAAGTTCAATCCTATGTAACATAAGAAAGTAACAGACACATATTTAGTACATATTTAGAGTAGACATATTTAGTACAAAGGTAGTATAAGATAAATTTGTGTGTGTGCATAAAACTACTCCAGGCTACAGCCACAATTCAAGGACTCCGCAAAAGTACACTGAAGACAGAAGCAGAAGAGGAATTACTCCCCAACAGAAGAGGGAAGCTGCATCTCCAGAGAGTCCCTCAGGAGAAAGGAAGCCTTGATGAGGGAAAGCAAGGTTGACAACTTCTATCTATATAATTCAGTTTTAAGAGGTAACATGCTACCGAGTTGCCCACTTGGCTCCAAGAGCCAAATAAAGCTTCAAAGAGGCTCCAGTCTACAAGGCAGCACTCCAGAAGTACGTTGCTGAGGAAGCTCCTTAGTTTAACCAACATTGAGAGGTATCTCTGAGAACCTCTAAGTGATATCTTATCAGTGACAGTATTTTCTAAGTGTGCGTGAGAGTTTCTAATTTTTTAAACAAGATTCCGTATTTTGTTATGTTAACTTAGAAAGCTGAAAGAGTAAAAATGTTCTACAAGAAAACACGGTAAGGGCAGAGCACATACCTCCCACAGAAGTAGCACAGACAAATAAATTAGCATTAATAGAAAGCCTTTCTTAAATCAGGATTTGATGTACTTCCCAATAAAGTGCAAGAATCAGCTTGAGGGCTGGTATTACCTCGTGTCAATGGTACTTCAGCATGTATCATCTAGCAAGTCTTTGACAGGAGGTACAGTCAGGGGAGACCTCACAAACTGTAAAAATTCATGCTGTGTTTTTGCAAAAATATAAACATCTTAAACTTAACAGTGAAGGATTAAGCACAGGAAAGGCACTTTATTGCAATGGCATTTTGAAACAAACAAACTTAAGCTTGTTGTGCCCTTTGCATTAGTCATACACTTCACACCTCTGAACTTCAAAGTGCCACCAGCAGTGGAAAATGAATGGCACAAGGGCAAAAACCATCCCCTAGAGCATCCCACTCCTTGATATCTCTTTTATTTGCAGCCTTTGTCTTCTGGCCCTGTACATGTGTATTTTGTGGTGCATGCCTCAGAAGCCTGCAAGCGAAGGAAACCTGTATCAGAGACAGGTCTTACTGATGCTTCCCTGCACCATCTCAACTGGCAGAGATCTAACAGCATCTCCACACAGGCGATGGGAGCAAAGAACTACTGCTAAAATAACTCCCAGCAGGGAACTGCTGGTAAAGTAACTCCCCTGCTACCAACTGAATAAATACCCATTGAATCTCATTTGAACGCAAAGACTAAATAAATAACTAAATAACCCCACCTATACTTTACTTAAGGTTTTTGAAGTATCTTATCTAACATGATGTGAAATATCTAGGTTTTCCTACATCTGTAGGTAACAATATAACGTTCATGGGAAGTTAAGATATTTGTTAGCTGTTTTCAAATGACAAGAACCTAAAGCATTTTCTTTAATTTAACTCTTCGTTTTTGGTCTGCTCACTCTTTTTCAGGTTTCAGTGCTCTCCTGGGAAACAGTTTTCACAGTTGAAAGCGTGCTGTGTCATCTGTTATTCCCCATTTCAAAATCTTAGACTCTAGTGCAGGAACACACATTAATCATTTATTACTGTATAAATACATAAAAAATTAATAGCCCAGCTAGAATTCCAAGGCATCCACTTAATGAGCTGGGACTCAAACCTAGGAGCATCATGTCATTACTATTATACATATATAAAACAGTATTTAAAAAGCTTCATCAAATGAGACCTATTACTATAAATTCAGCACATTAGGCCTGTGAATAAACATCCAAGAACCAAATTAGGCATTTCCTTTCTGCAAGAGGGGAAAAGTAACCTTTCTTCTTAATTATGAACTTGTTGCAGAAGTCTGAAAATCCGACCTTAGACTTTTAAAGATAAAAATTCAAAAAGCAAATGCCATAAAATACTTGGTAAACTTCCTTTAAGTTTTAGTTAGTTTGGAAATAAAAAACTCTAAATGAGAGAACGCTTGGCAATTTTCAAAATGTTTGGATACACTTTGCGAATGTCAATTAAAGCCATGCTTACTGCTGCAAGAACCAGTTAATGTGACAAATCCCAACACCACAAGCACAGAAAATGAAAAAATAATAAAAAAAGCAAGAGTCAAATTATGTAATTATTTTGTTCCAGTTCTCTGAATTGCGATCTGCCTTCACAATCAGAAGTATATATAATTGCATCTACTCAGACTAAATGGGCCAATACAACCATGCTATTTCCAGGACAGCTGCAATCATAGCATCTATTGTAGTTTGACCAGAAAGTCTGTGCCAATGCCAACTTTATCTGAATGACATTTTAAAGCACCTAGAGGAATTTCTCAAAGTAGTTTCTTCTTAGAATGAGTAATTTTTCTTCTCATCAGCGGTAATTTAAAAGCTTTTTTTATTGATGCTACGCCACATCCCATCAAGAATAATGGAAAAGCTCAAAACGAATAATAAAAGCAGGCTGACTCATTGCCTTTGGAAAGGGGAGGGCAGACAGGCAAGAAGAGGCTGGTGGAGGACACATCATCATCAAGCTACCAGCAAGACAGTTGCTATAACATAAAACCCTCTGCCACAAAGCAGGAGTTTCTAGAGAAGGAATTAACTTACTTCAAGAAAAAATTAAGATGTAAGATGTAGAGCTGGAATACATCAATAATCAGATGAAACAGTAATTCTGTCTTCAATGTTTTAAAAATGAATTTTCATATTACTTAGGGAGTAATGAGCCATTTGCATCTATGTTGTGCAAGAATACTTGATGATCAGGAACGAGCTCCTCTATGACCTGCAAATGCTTTACAATTATGGGCTATGTATATTTCCTTAAGCTACAATGATAGTTTTAATTTATTCAAAACTCATTTATATTTTCCTCAGAGCAATTCACATAACTACCATAAAAAAAAAATTAAAAAATCTGAACAGCCTGCTGGCAATCTTTTAACTAGAAAACATGGCGTAAGCTTTTACACAGTTCAAAGGAAACGTGTCCGCCCATAAGCCAAACAAAATTCAGCGTACTAGTAGAATCAAAACTATGGCATGAAGACAGCACCATGATCTTCTTAACCAGACTGCAGAAACCTGACGCCCTGTTTTGAAATGCTTCATGTTATGGGAAAACAAAAATTTCTCAGGCCTAATCTCAGTTTGAAGCAGTCTGGTTTTGCGAGAGCACATGCATATGCAAACCTATGTATTTCACTGTGAACTGCCTGTACCTTTGGGCCCCAGCCAAAACAAAGTGCTGCGCGTCACCTGCCACCACACAACCAAAGGAGGCTGCCCTGCCCTCCTTGCCTTAGAAAATTCCAGCCTCCTCACGGGTGAGATCCTGACACCGCTCAGTTCACAGGGGGATTCAAAAGTCAGCAGGGCAGAGATATCGCCTGCAAAAAATGTCAGAGTAAGGACACAGACTGGTTGCAGCATAAACAAGGAAACCATAATTCAGGCCAAGGCTCTCAGCAAACTGTCCTCACCAAAGCAGGGTTAACTCTGGGTTCCAATCACGCAATTCCCCAAAAACCATACTTTTCCCACCACCCCTAACTCCTTCAATCTATAAACCTTCAGCTCTGCAAGATAAGACAGAAGTATTTCAAGAACCCAAATTTTTCAAATGACAGATTACAGGATTACTCCCTCAAATCAAGACAGAAGTACCATAATTAACTAAGCATGCACACTAAGTGAGCAAGTTATGCTTTATTTTTAAGGGGCATGTAATTTTGTAATCAAATTAACAGGTATCCCTGACGCAAAAGACTATTTCCTTTAAGAATATGAATGAAAACAGATACCATTAGCTATAAAGAAGAAGCAAGTGGCTCTTACAACATAGAAAGCAGCATGAAAAGTTGATAGAGAAAGAGCTGAGGAAGCCTGTCTTAGAGCAGAAAGAGTATAAGAATGTATTATTAATAACAGTAGTAACAACAACAGATCCATGATAACTTTACGGTAGAAGTCCTGAGAATTATAAGTTTCACAGACAATGAGAGCATCTGGGTTTTGTTTTCTCTTGTCAACAAATTCTTTGTTTTGGATGATGATAAACTTACACAAATTCCTTGCCACCATCATATCTCTAGACACTGGGAAGAACAATAAAAAGGGAAAAATTAAGCAGAAAGACTAGCAGCGGCGAGTGAGCACAAAGCTGTATTTAAAATTAACAATGAAGGAAGCCTGAGAAAGAAGTGAAAAAAGAAGCGCGTAACATGGTTAATATGAAGAAAGAGATGCACTCGGTGTAAAAACGATGGAAAAAAGCACACAAAATGAATACTGAATTTACAGCAATTGACACCAGCTGAGAATCCAATGAACTGCTACAGCATTCAACGCGAAATTATCCCTTATAATAATGACTAATGGTTTTGCTATATATTATACACTGAGGCTAACCATTACATAACAATTTAAAGTCTATGAAAGTAAATCAGTGTCAATATTGAGCAGCCACAGGTCTCAGCATAATTCACTTCCACAAATTCACGCAGTTCAATTAATTCTTAACGTACTTAGCTGTAAAGCTTATTTGAACTTGTTGGCGTTAAGCTACTGAATGTTGCAGGACTTCATATCTTTGAGGTTTGCACCCTGCTATCTAGAGATACTATATTTCCTAAAGTAAAACAAACAACTAATTTGATTTTTTTTTTAAAGGGGGGGGGGGGGAAGAGGGAGGGAGGAGCGATGTTTCCTGCATATATACAGCATCCTCACCAGACATCCAACCCCTACATCATCCCTCACCTCTCTCTTTTCTGCTCAGAAAGTGCCAAGTGCCCTCCTCCCTGAGCTTCTCACGTCATCCCTCACCTCTCTCTTTTCTGCTCAGAAAGTGCCAAGTGCCCTCCTCCCTGAGCTTCTCAGCCACACCAAAACCCCCAAACCCTGAGCTTTTCTTGCTGTTTTCAGTAGAGGCCCAACATGATACTGCTGTCATTCTCTGGGCCACCCAGACGCTGTTTCTCGCTACTGCCCACTAATCACATAGGCCTAACTTCTTTGGGAAACCAGGATGAAAACAGCAACCCCAGTTTTAATTTCTGGCACCAGATGGGTTTGAGCTGAACTACCCTGACTCTTTGGAGAGGCAGAATCAAATTCCAACCGCGAGATTCGTTTTTTGGATTTTAATGCATTAAAAATCAGAACCAAATTACACCCAGTTTGGTGGAAAATGGCATCTATTAAAAATGATGACAAGATGACAAAAGGCTATGAAGGAAAGTGGCCTTTTCAAAGGGCATAGACTGCAGACCTCATCCAGGCCAAATGCCCATGCAGTTTATAGTCGGGCCTCTATGATTCTTGCATAAAGAACACTTATCCCAATCAGAAAGTAATTTAGGTTGTAAGGGATGTACGGAGGTCTTGAGTTCAACCTGCTGGTCAAGGTAAGGTTTCTCCTCAGGGCTTTATCCAATTTAGTCTTGAACACATCAAAGGACAGAAAGTGCACAGCCTCTGGGCAAACTGCTCCACTGCTTAATTATCCTCACAATAAAGCTTTCTTTCCTTATATCCAGTCTGAATCTCCCCTTCTTCAATTTATGACTATAATCTCTCACTCTCCAGCTACATATGTTAGTAAAAGGCTCAGTTCTGCCTTCTTCATAACTTACTTAAGTACTGGCAGTTTCCTGGTAGGTCGTCCTGGAGTCTCCACTCCTCCTGAACTGACTAAGTCCAGTTCCCTGCATCTATCCTCATAGCTAATGTGCTTACAGAATCATTTAACCTTGTACAAATCTAACGCTTATTTAACATTTACCACTCTATAAAAATTAGGGGTTTCTTTCTCTTTGTTTTCATAATAAAAATTTTGTGACTTCTACAGTCGAGCAAATTATTGCCATTACTCCTTCTAATAGAAACCGAGTATTTTTATATTTCGGTCATTTCCTCAAGAAATGAAGAACTGAAATCATGAAATGAGAGCATGTCCATTTTTTAATACCAATGCTGTGACCATAATAGGCATTAAAGAGAGAAACAGGCCAAATCCATCCTTTCCTCACCTCTTCAAAGGCACTGTCAGTAGCACACAACTCTCACTACAGTCTGTACTGTCAAAACCCAGAAATTACAACATTTCTCTCAAGTTCATGTGTAAATTCACGTAACCTGAGGACCTTTCACAGCTTCCTCCATCTCCTCAGCACAAAACATAGGAGTCCAATAGCCGACAACCAAGAAAAATGAAAGCCAAGTACCAATTCAATAAAGCCTGTCTGGTATCCACTTAGAAGAATACACTGAGGAGATAAAGGCTGTTAAACTCCATTACAGCCTGAGTAGCTTAAGCACGCAACGCGAACCTCAGAAGGATCACACTGATCTGTCCTTGCAGAAAGAATTTAATTATTCTACTTACTCTACAGGAAGTAATGGTTCACGTTATCCTTATCGCTCTCTACAACTACCTGAAAGGAGGCTGTAGAGAGGTGGGGGTCAGTCACTTCTCCCAAGTAGCAAACAATAGCACAAGAGGAAATAGCCTCAAATTGTGCCACATTTTCAAACAAAGCCAAATTATACAGATTACTATTAAAAAAAAAAAAAACAAACAACAAAAAAAACCCAATCAAAACAAAACAAACAGAAAAGGTCTGTCAAACTGATTTTATTAGGCATATTATATAATTAACATAATTATTACTCTGTGATTTATATTAGTATAAGTAACTCTGTGGTTTGATATACATGGTCTTACATACTTTAATCAGGTTGGCATTTTGATTGGTGAAAATTAAATTTGACTACCTTTGGGAAGTGATAATGTTCAAGGTAATTTTTTCTCACTGATTTTCTGTAAATATATAGTAGCAGTTTGGTGCTGCTCATACATAAAAAGCCTACCCTTCTTTATTCAGTTGAACAATTAATTAGTGTGTTGTTGACGTTTTCTACAGACAGAAACACTGAAGTATTTAAAAAAAATGCAGAAAACAAAAAATATACCATGTTGAACTAATAAAAAAAGAATAGGCTCATTTATTTTTTATTATATTGTTCCCATTACATAAGCCTGGAAATAGTTTCCATTTTCATAAGCCTTCCAGAGAAAACATTGAATTACTTTGGAAAATACTCATTTATTTGATAGTATGAGGCTTTTGTTTACAAAAAAAAAAATTAAAATTTCAAAACATTGAAAATTCTGGCTAAAATTTTCCATAGAAATCTGTACAAAACTTTAATTGTGCGTGCACGGGTGTGCATATACAAGAAGAGAATTATAAAAATATAAAAAAAAAAAAAAAAAAACAACCACTTCTTTACCAAGAGGTAGTGATCTCCAGGTTGGTTTCATTTAGGAATTCACTATGAAAAACAAAGCTGAATTAATCACTGAACGACCATCTCCTTTAGCCCTGACTGGGTTCTGTGGGAACAAAAATAATAAAACAACAGCTTCAACTCCTATTTTATACCATAAACTATTTCAAGCACAGGTATCTTACAGTTCTAAGAGCACAAAGGTTTGACAAAAATTTTTGGATGAGAAAGCAATGGATGGAGTAGCGAAAATGAGAAGGACAAGGCAGCCACACCAAGAAATCCAGAATGCTTAGTGATTTTAATCTATAAACCAAGAGACAAAGCAGGGGAAGAACTGTAGCATCTCCCAAGGATGTGAAGGACAAATATGCTTCTCAAAGAGACGGGTCTCACTCATACATGTTAGGGGACGTGTTCAGGGAACTGCCTCTTTTAACAGCCTGCAGCAAGCAGATCAAAATACAAGGTTAAAGCCCCTTCGGGCTTCATACAGCAGACGAAGTCAGAGTGCTCAACAGGCAAAACGGGGGTAACTGTGTTTGCTGCGCAGAAGCACATGTCTGATGGCAATCAGAGTGCTGAGACACCAGGGCCACCTAGCTACAACAGCCTGCCCGAGATGGCACAATGACAGCGAATCAAGTCACATCGGGCACTTTTCATGTTCTGCTACACCAGTGCTAACAAGCTGCCAATGCTACTGACATTGTATTTCTTGGGACAGTCCCCATTGGTGGCTTTCTGTTAATAGCTATATTTTGCAAACTACTAGTTAGCCAGTTTTCAGTTCATTGTGTGCCACATAACTGTTAAAGTGACACTCTCAAACACTGGTAGTTCTAAGGGGTTTATAAAAAGACTATAATAAAATGGGTTTACTTTAGTACTTATCGATACGATTTTTTTTTGAAGGTGCAGAGAAGTAAGTGGTTCATTTTTAAGCTTTATCTTATTCCCAATATTACAAATATGATTTTATCGGAACAGCCTAAACAGTCTCAAAAGCTCCTCAGACAACTTTGAAGAAAAGTTTTGACTATTCGATTATTGTGTTACTTAAGTGATTTTAAAACAACTAATCTGTAGTCCATGCAGTGTAGTCCATGTTGTGAGGGTGCAATAACAGTGCAATAGCATTTACTGTGAGGGTGGTGAGGCACTGGAACAGGTTGCCCAGGGAAGTTGTTGATGCCCCATCCCTGGAAGTGTTCAAGGCCAGTCTGGATGGGGCTTTGAGCAGCCTGATCTAGTGGGAGGTGTCCCTGCCCATGGCAGGGGGGTTGGAACTAGATGATCTTTAAGGTGCCTTCCAACCCAGACCATTCTATGATTCTATGCTACTTATTTTACTGACAATATAGAACAATTTTCTGTAACAGTCAAATGTCTGATCATCTCTTCCTCAGGCTGATTTGTTCTCATTCAGCTTTGAATATTTATTGCAAGCAGCAAGTCCCATCACACTGTTATTACTACCTAAGCTATTGCAGACCAACAGGACGGCCTTGCCATGCAGCTGCTGGGCTTTTTTCTTTCAACAATTTAGAGACATCAAGGGAAAAATAATTTTCATTTAAAATGTTATCATTTCTTAAAAGGTGGATTAAAGTGATCATATCTCACTAACAGGTATCTCATGCATTAGCTCACAGCAGTACCAACAACTAAATTATCTTTGCTAAATTGCTGCAATCTGGGGCAAGAGCATAATATGGCAACATTTCAATGTTCCGGTCCCACTGGACGGTCTGCACCAGAATAAATTCAAAGACAAACACCGTATATCACCACAGGGGTCAGGACATCACTCAGTAACTTCAGAGAACTCTCCCCACCTTGGCCAGGCTCCTGCATAGTATTGGGGTGCCCACTTGTGGGGTCCTGAGCTCCCCCTGGCTCCTTCCTCAGCTGGCCCCGCCTTCTGTAGCTCTTCACAGAAGAGACTCCAGTGTTCAACACAATAGAAAATTATAAAATCTGCTTTTTTGTGGCAAAGATTTCTCCTAAAACCACATCCCCTTTCAACTAATCCCCCCAGCTACAAGTATGTGTTAAAGCATGTTAGACCGACTGCTCATGCACTTGCGACTATCACCCTTTATACTAGAGAGCATCAGATGCATACAGGTGTATTTAAAAAAACAAAAACCAAAAAACAAAACAAACAACCAACAGACCATTCATACAGTCTAGCTTTCCCTCCTTGCAATTCACTCATCTTTTAATGTGATGAAGTTATATTTTGCTTGGGAATTAACCCACACAGCAGCAGCAGTTTTCCAGCTCTCTCCACTCCATACTCACCAAAAAAAAAGAAGACTTTTCACTGTCTCAGTCACTTTCCAGCAAAGAGAAGAGCAAACCAAGGGTCCAAACAACCAAAAATAAAAAAAAAAAAGCACACACAATCTGCACGTACGGAATCCTGGTGCTAACAAGGCTGTGCCAAAGCACATCATCCTGATTTTCTTACAGCTTTGGCAGGACTCTATCTGCATATAGATTGAAGGGAAGAGGCATCATTTCTATAGCACACAGCATCCTGCTGAACATTAATCACCATTACCCACTTAGATACTGCAATATGCAAGATTGATTGCTGCTCCATGGCGCTCTCAAGCATGCTAGCCCTCAACGCTACCACACTCCTCTCCACTTTCTTACACAGAAGTTAAAGGAAAACATGCCATTTTCAGGCCCCACAAAAGGAAAGGCAACTCAAACGTCAGAAGACAAGATGAGTGGCACATAATTTTAGAATTATCACTACTCAACAGCAATTGAGCCAACAGTTCATTTCGTATTTTTCTTGTATTCATTAACCTAAATATATAAAAAACCTGAACTTATTGGAAAAAACCCTCTATTTTGTCTGTATAGGGGGTCTTGTATTCTGTTGGGTTTCTATTTGGGGATTTCTTTTTCTTTTTTACTTTTCTTTTTTCTTCTTCTTTTTAAGAATATAAAAAGGAGGTTTTCCAAGGAGACAGAATTTTGTGTCCCATTCTTCAACATCAGTTTATAATATCAAAAACTTTAAACAAGGAACTTTTAAAAGCAGAAAGCTTTTAAAATATTCACAAATGCAAGCATTTTCCTTCTTGTTTTATACTCACGTGTGCTGAACATCATTAAAAAATAAACATAACAAGCATATCTAAATGCATTAATATTTCCTTATTACAGCATATGGCAGTCCTTTTAAGCAGTAAGTGCTAGAGTTTATGAAATACTTTGCGTATCTTGAAGGGTCAGGCATTTCTTCTCCAATTAGTCAGTTTTGAAGAATGACACGAAAAGGTACAAATTGCACACAAAATACTCTTAATACAGCAATCTGTTGATAGCAACATCTGGGTTTATTTTGTACGTAGCTTAGTTAATGGGTTGTTTCACCACTTTCGTTTATAGGTAAAAATCTCACTATTTATGATTAATACATTTATCGTTCTTTAATAAGATGTGGAAATCTGTGGCCCATGTCTGCACTGCTATGGGTATACAATAAACATCTGCACACAGGTTATCTCCACTGGTATACAAGTTAACGATGAATTTCCCAGACTATCTGAAGTCCTACTTGGCCCTAAGTAAGTGGCTGGAGACCTTTTTTGTATGAAATCTAAGATCAGAGGATAAACTGCATGGAAAATAAAAGCTTGCTCATCCCACAGTGTTTCCAGTTTCACATGAATATACTTGCTTTTTTCACTTTTGCAGTCATGATGGATTCAGCCTAGAATTAATTGAATCTTTTGTCTGTATCTGCGAACTTCCATTGCTTTATTCCCCAGCACCGGAGAATTTTAAAAGATCTCAGTGGATGCTTCGCAAGATGTTTCTTGAGCCTGCAGTCAGAAACTCTGCTAAATACTTGACCATGGGTGACAGCAGGAACATTTGTCAGAAGAGACGGAGAAAGAATATCAACCATAATCTTGCAGCCTTTCCTGCCCCCCCCCCCCCCTCTTCAAGAGAAAATACCTTCCTGAAACCTCTTCCAAGAAGCTGGAGCTAACTTTGGAGAGTAGGGGCACTCTTCAGCCACTTGCCAGCTGTGGTTTGACAGGCTGTGGCTGTGTGCGAAGTCCTCTCTTCAACAAAAGAAAACAAATCTCTGCAGCCAGCTCTCCTACGGCAGAATATACGCCCTGCTCATCATTGACAGTGCTACTAAAACTGCACAGAAATGAGCACTATTGAATTCTGAAATAAAACAGAGTCACCAAGGGGCTAGCAATTGATTGTTGAAGCAGAAACTATTACGTTGAGTAGCGTCCTACCAGTACACGCATTAAACGGGAGGCAGAGAACTTCCCTTTAAAGCTCGGTAACCATGCTACCTGCAGCAGTGAGGAGGTAGCAAATTCCTAACACAAAAGTAATGTTGGAGATGAAATACTCCATTAAAAAAAAAAAAAAAAAGGAGAAAAAAAAAAAGACGACCTGGCCTGAACTGAACTTTTAACCACACAATTTAAAATTTAGGCAAAGTAAGTTTGTTCTTCGTGACGGCACAGAAAAGCACAGAAGCAGTTTTGAGGATGCACAATTTAGGTGCAAGTAGTTTAACCGGGCCATCGTATTTCGTTTAAAAAACTGAAACCACAAAATTTTCAGAACATAAATACGGTAAAATAAAACCACAGCTGCCAATCAACATTTTTGATAATTTTTCTACTCCATGCAGCTTTATTTTACACTGACATACTCTGACTCCTTATTACTTAATAAAAGGTATTAGCTTTAATTACTAATTCTTCTGCAGAGGTAAACATAAACATGAGAACAGACTAATAAGCAATACAGGCACTTGAGTATTTAGATGCTAAGGTTAATTACACTCATTGACAGCTAAGATGAAAATGCGTTTTTAAAATTAGTATTAATAAAATTATTTTGCTATATTAATAAACCTGTTGCAATACCTTTGGTATATGCTGAATAGAAGAATTTCCGTAGACACATCAGTCTAGCACACTGAAGGTAATGGACTTCCTAATTTTTGTAGATCAATGGTAACCACTGATGGTGGAGGAGACCTCACCTGCACCTGCTCTACGTGGATTAGCTCTTCTTAGCAGCTTGTCAAAGCACACCCTTAGGCCACTTCAGGCACAGAACAAAACACAGCTATCTATGCCCGCTGTGTAAACTACAGCACGCTTATCCAAAATGTAATAACATAAAATGAAATCAGAAGAAAAGGATCAGGAGAGAGTCATTCAAAAGCAGTAAATGTTTTAGAGCTGCAAGGGGGAAGGTTGCCGTTGTTCTTGCCTGTAGTCTCTCCCCCCCAGCCATGTCCTAGCCCTGTGGTTACTATTCAAGGTACGAACAGTTCATATCCACATTCACAGCTCACCCAGGTGAGGCGTGCCCCCCTTTCGTAGGTGGGCTTCATGTACCAACGCAAAATACCTGAAGAAGCAACAGGATCAAGGAGGACATACCCATCTGAAATTCAAACGCTCTATTCGAGACTTGCCTTGTTACCAAAAAACTCTGACCTGAATCGCTGCTTCCAGTCCTTTTCATTTAGGGTCTGAAGGGAGGACGGGATTAGTCCCTGACAGTCCTTGCAGCCCCCTGTCCATCAGGATCTGCTCCACAGGCATCAAAAATGCTTTGGAGGGTCCATCAACTAGCAAAAGGGATCCTTATCCCTTCAACTCACTCTGCTGGCTGTGCAGACGTCAGCCAGTGTTCATGCAACTGTCCCAAATGTACCCCTGAGCCCCTTGTTAGGGTTAGGACCTCTTTCAACTTCAATCAGGACTTGCTTTACCCCACCAGATGTCTTGCAGAGGCCGTAACCGGGAAACAAACAGGGGGCTGGGTCTTACAGATACACTGAAGAGACACTACATTTCAGTCGGTGATCCTCTCGCTAAGTGGGCAACATGGATATCATAATCATTTGGTTGTATTTATTTCCTTTGGGAGGTGTTCGTTTAGTCAAAATTATATAGGTTTTAAATGTGTGTGCTCAATGAGAAAGAGAGGTGTTGTACCACACGGCCAAAATGCAATTCCCTTTCTCTAATCTATTTGGAAAATATTTAACTTCATTTCAACATGCAATTAGATTAGGTTCTTATTGGACTATTAAAATCTTCAGAATAATCATCCATCTAAAAGCTATTCCACAGCTTGAATCACTGGTATTTTCTATTTTTATATAACATATTTGGTAAGAACCCAAATAGCTTTTAATTTTTTTATGTAGCTGCCAAATCATAATACAGTAGGTCAGAGAATGCCTGAAGCAAAATATAATCCATGATATATTGGCTTTTTTTTTTCCTTTTCTCTTGCAGGCCTGGGTAATGGATGGGCACAAGCAGTTTCACATGCTGTTCTGCATCACAGGATTTAGTCAGAATTAGCTCACTGAAATAATTAGTTCTTTCCATATTCCTATTGATTAATGAAGGAAGGAAAGGTAAAGTATTCTTGTAGGGGAAAAACATTTCTATTTTCTAAACGCTGTTTAAAATGTATTTTAGTATTACTAGAAACTCCAGTACTAGAGAGCTACTTCAGCATATGAATTTATGCATACATGCACCCCATATTATTTCTCTTCAAAATGTATTAGGTGGCATTAGTGACAACTGACCAGTCAAACAATGCTCATGTGTGTAATCCAAGGAGGAGACAGGAGGGTGCAAATACATGTTTTTGCATTGCTGGCTCGTAGAAGTCATCACGCAACAACCCAACTCCTCTCGTGTACTTAAAAATTGTTGGTTTCTGCATTCTTTTCCTCCAGGCACTGAGTCATTTCCAAAGAATGTTGCTTCTTACTGCTCTGCTCTTCATTCAGCAAAATTTAGGAAAATAAATCCACAAGGCACCCAGTGACCACCTCAGCATAAAGATCATCCTCTGCCCAGTAAAATGAGCCAGAGTTCAAACTCCACAGTTTCAGATGTGGGAAGGCGTATGAAAAAGGACACGAACTGAGAAAAATCAGAAGGTAATCCTATCTTTACTAGAATTCATCATTCCTTTTGTAGGGAACAGGCAGTTCTACTCCAATGTTTGGGATAGAAAAGTCTGAGCTTCCCAAATTTTATGGTACACTGCAACCATCTCTTACAGACGTCTCCCATTCCCAATTGATATGGCATTCATTTTCAAAATGATAAATATACTTATCAAAATAAAGAAAGACCTTGTAGGAGCCAGAAAAGGTTCAAAGGGTTCAAAGTACTGCAGACTTCACTGTTAATTTTACCTGGGAGGCACTTAGCTACAATGCCAGGCAGATAACAAGCAGCAGTGAAAACAAAATGATACCCAGTGTAGTCCAGCTGTACAGTGCAGCCATTCCTCTGAACCTTTTGAGATGTACAGCAAAACCTGAGGATCATAATCCACAAGAACTGCAAAAGCTAGCGTTACGTATAAGATTTTTACCAAATGAACAATTAATTATTACTATTATGTCATTTTACTATATGCTTACAAGTAGATGATAATGTCAAATAAATACCAAAGAAAAGTGCTGGAACTGGTGCATCACTTCAGCATAAGATGCAAAATACAACCCACTACATGCAACCAAGATGGACTACACTGTTCCAGATTATTCACCTATGAATGTGGAGGTTTGCAATCGTTAACCTCAAACTGCGATTAATCACATGATTTTTCTTTGTGAATACTGAAAGCATCCACATACGTCTGAAGCCGAAGTACTGAACATAGGTTCATAGAAATAACACAATCCGTTTTATGTTATGCAAGTAAAATCACCATACACCAACAGACTGTGGACTACCAACAACTTAACGTAGCAGATCACATATTAAATTTCTTACCAAAGCCAAGGAGATTTAGGCTCCTTAGTGACTTAGACATTTATAACATTTACTGAGTCTTATTTATGACTTACATAATTATTAACAGAGCTGATTAATTTTTTTAAGCTATGTAATTCATCTGCAAAGTGACAATAGGATGGTTAAATCGAAGAGGAAAAGCAGAAAACCGACATACCCTTCGGTAGCATTTCTACATGAAAAAAAATAAGCTTAAAATCAAATCACATCTTGTCTTTCCGCAGTGCAAATAGTCATCAAGCGTATCGCTCCTTGCAACTTCCTTCCAATTTGTTTTATCAACCATTGCTATGTGTGAACTAACGGTTTATTGAACAGCATTAAACAGACAATTGTTTATATAATCAATTTTGGTTTGGTACTAGAGAATATAAGAAAATGTTTTAATTTTTGTTTACATCTGAAATATGAGCAACTAAAAAAAAAATCTCAGCTTTTTAGAAAGGGCTTCTACAAAAGCAGATTGATGACCCTAATTTTCAAACTTGACAGCGCTCTCCTTCAGCTTAATACACTAGCAAGCATAGCAATTAAAAAGCAACCATCCCAAATCAGAACCCTGTTATACGACAGTTTTTAACTTTGCAAAATAAGGTGATTCATACAGAAATTACAACAAAATTACAGAAATCACCACTGAAATAGGTATTAGCTGTCAGTCTTCTTGGCCACAGAAGCAGAGTGATCAAGAATACTAGCAACATGCCATCTGAGCTGCTTTGTCAGCATTAGAAATTCTCCCATTAGGCATACAGCTCAAAAAATAAACAGAGACAATTTAAAACACCATGTTTTGCAGCTGTTTTGGACTTCAGTCGTCATACATCAATAATAGATCTGAACACATACATATATAACTTCCAGTTAACTTTCAGGTCAGATCCTGAGTCTATTTTAGGAATATCAATCCTGCATTCAAAAGGATAATTATGATTCATGCAGATACACCCAAAATATAAACAGTTCGCAGACAGACACAGCGTTGCTCTCATGGTGCAAAGATGGGTGGTACAGCAAAACCACCTGAGAGCTGTCTATATCCGTATTTCACATTTCCCTTCAGCGTTCTAGAAATAAAGACCAAGAGAAAAAAAAACCTTCCCAAACTCACCGAGTTAATTGTGGAGATCGTGCATCTGGACGGTGCATATGCATCGCACCTTCCAGTCCAGGTGCATAAACTGCACGTGCGAAGCTCATGCAACGTCTCCACCATAATCCTGCACATGAGGCTTTTTCCTACATCACTCATATGCTCCTTTAGTAGCCCCTACAGTAGCTCCATACCTGTAGCAATAACCACATAAATGGTAGCAGCGTTTGATTTTGCAATTAACTGCACTGTTACCAGTGCTAACTAGTTCAGCAGTACTTGAAAAGGTGCGACTACAGTTTAGGCATACCCTAAAAGGAGTATTTCAGGTATTATTCGCTCCTCAGCTATTAAACATAGCTTCAGAAAATTCCAAGCAATACAACTGCCTAGCTAATAAAAACTAGATTATTACTGATGGGATTTAACACAAAATTTGCTTAAACACCAATGAAAGCTACAGCAGTAAACAGGCTCCATGCATAGTGATGAGATTAAAAAAGAAATGTGAAAAACTGATTGGAAGTTCTGCAGTTTGTTTAATCTTTTAAAGAAGTAGTGAAGAATATATTTTTATTGCGTTCAGATTGTACTGGCATACACCCAATCATTTCATGTGCACAAAGGCAGCTTTTTGTGAAGATATGAGCCGGAGTTGGAAAGAAAAATAAGCAGGGCACTAAAAATTTGATTACAAGCATGCAAGCACACACACAGAGAGCGCTCTGTGAAGACAAATCCGAAACATGAAAGAGGACAAAAAGATGGTGATACATTTACTTTCAGACTATCTATCTCCTTAGTCTCGCAAAGATAAAACATAAAAATACCGCTATTGACCATCACTCAATGGAACCAAAATGCTCTCTCTGCAGCAGACGGTGAGACTAAGCAGCAGCACAGCAAAAGGCAGTCAAGCCTGGAATTACATGTCTTTTCACCAGGTTCCCTGAATCCAGGCAGTACGTAACAAATAGGCCATTCTTTCAGGACTTTAGGCCCTTATCTAATCTACGCGGACAGAAGAGAAGAGGTGAGCTGAGAATATGCAGGCAACACTTGCAGCTTTTCAAACTACTTGTGCTAAAAGTATCCACATCTCCAAGAAAAAAGTGACCGTAAACTTTTCAAATTATAGCTCAGTTGTAAAAATAGTGAGCAGCTTTATTTCAGCTTAAGTGATAAGAGTGACTAAAGAGACACATGCAAAGTTCAGTTCCCTAAGGCAAAAAATACACTCCTATAGGGGATGCATATTGATACTGACAGAGTAACCATCCTTGTGTACATATTTTTAAAGCATTTTAAAAGATCGAGAGTGAAGAAGCTCTTTTTCTAGTCATCTGTGAAATTTGGGATGATGACACCACACAAAAACCCCCCACCAACCAGTCCATGAAAGCATTCGGCTGAATGAAGACTGGTTTCCTACAGCTTTTTGCATCACACTTGAACCAAACCATCTCCAGATCCCCTGCATCTCTGAGACATCACAGAATCAAACAAGCGCTGGCTGGGACGAACTTCTGTCCCATCTGCTGTCCAAGTGGGAGCTATTGCTAACAGCAGATCAAGTCAGCCACGGCTCTGTCCAAATGAGTCTCCAAATCCTCTAAGGATGGAGATTAAACCACTTCTGTGGGCGACCTCTTCCAGTGTTGCTCTCCCCCTGCAGATAAAAGTTCCTCCCTACTGCTCAATCCCAAATTACAAGGTGTGCCGTTACGCCCCTCTTTTTGCTATCAGCCACTACGCAACACAGATCAGCTTTAACATCTTCGGAAATGCCCTTCAAGATGTTTTAGGCTGCTACTGGACTGTTCTTCAGATTCCTCTTTTCCAGATTTACACAAGCCCAACTCTGTCAGCCTCTCCCTTGCAGCCACATTCCTGAAGCCCCTCACCATTTTGCTAGGCCTCCTAACGGTCCCTCTCCAACTCTTCTACCTACCTCATGAAGTGAGGGGTCTCCAATACTGAATGGAGTATTCTAGAGAGCCACACAAACACTAAGTAGAGGGGATAAAACCTTTCCGTTGCCCAATTTGCCTTATTTGCAATGAGAGCACATTTATGGCTCATGCTCACTTCAACATAACACAGGGGTTAATTTGCACCAGGTGCTGAACTTTGCATTTCTCCTAAGTCAATTTCAAGTGGTTTCTGTCACCCCAGCCCTCATAGTTTTTGAGCTCTCTCTGGATTGAAGCTCTACCAACCAGCACGTCAAACAACGTAATTCAGTGTATCTGCAAATTTTCACAAAGTGCATCTTGCTTCAGGACTCAGGCTGTTGATGAAAACCCTAATGGTGTCAGTCTCAGTCTCATCCCCTAGAGTAACCTGCTTGTTAAGGACCGCAAACTGGATGCAAAGCATCACTCACCTTTCAGCAGCTAATTTGCAACCCATCTAAAATTCCACTTGCCTGGCCCATACTTCTTCAGCTTCCAAATGAAACCTCTGTGGGAGACAGTGGCAAAAGCCCTACTGAATTCAATGCAACTACTGCTCTCCATCATCCCTGTAGCAAGTCATTTCATCCAAGGCAGCAATAAGGTGAGTCGAGCACAATTTGCCCTTGCTAAATCCATGCTGACTGTTTCTGACTATCTTCATGGTCTTCCAGGCCATGAGGTGAAGCTGACCGGCCTACAGTTGCCCAGATGCTCCTTCTTGCCTTCCTTAGAGACAGGTTAAAATGTCAACCTTTTTTCATTCATTGGGGACCTCCTCCAACTGCACAGTTTTTCTGCAGTGGTCTCACATCTGTCAGCTCTTTCAGCGCTCTCAGCAGCTCCTGTCCAGTCCCACTGATCTGAATATATCCAGCTTCTCCAAGTGGCCCCTAACCTGCTGCTCTCTGGCTGTTGGCTGTGCTTCTCTTTCTCAGAAAACGCTGGCATATACAGAGGCAGGGGAACAGCCTTTTCCCTCAGGCAAACAAAGCACTTAGTGCTTCCATTTTTCTACACCATCATATACTAGCTTTTCTCTCCTATTCATCGATGAATTTACAGTTTTCCCTAACTTCCCTTTGCTATCAATCTACTTTGAGAATCCCTTCTTGTTGCTAGTTTTTGTTCTAAATGGCCTTTTCTCTTTTATTGATTTCATTCCTATGTGACCAAGCTATGCTTTTATACTCCTCCTCTGTTATCTGTCCTTGGTTTTGTACGCTCCATTTTTTGCATGCTGCTGTTCCGAGTTTCAGTTCCCAAAGCAGTTCCTTGCCTTATCAAGTGGGCCTTCTTTAAAAGTCCCCAGTCTTCTTGCACAATAGGATTATTAATTTTTTATCTGAGCTCTCAATAAGTTTTCATTAAAACCAAGCCTTACGTGGGAGGACTGAGGAGCCTGCCACTCGGGCACCCGTCCTTCTCACCTTTGCCCCCAGAGCCCTGCAGTCACCTTCAATCTGCTGAAGGCTTTTCCCGGCCGCTTCACTGGTGCCTGTCTAGATGAGCTGCCAGGGAAGCAGTCAGAAAGCCAGATAAGCCATGGCAGCCTCTCTGCAACACCATGGATCCAGGCTCCAGGCAAGCAGCAGATCTCCTCAGGTGACCAATCTGGCTGGCAAACAGGATGCTCTGTCCCACGGAGGGCAAAGTCACAAACCATTAACGCTTGTCATGGCATCTTCATAGGATGGCTCCGAACTCGGTGATGCGAGGTGTCCAGCCTACAGTCCCCTCGCCAGCAGAAATCATCCACACTCCTCTGCCGATGAAGCCCAGGCAAACAGCCACGAACAGAGATGGAGCCTTCTGTGTGTGCATCTGCCAACCTCCCCCCAGTCCAACGCTTAAAAACTGGTAGAGGACACCTACCAAGGTTAATTTGACCTGATAGCTGGGAGAGAGAGCGAGCACCACAAGCTGGGGCTAATCCAGCCCCACGTGGGCACCGGCTGGCCGGCCACATGGCATCTGCCTGGGGCCACAGGCAAGCGCCTACTGCCCCTCCGCTACCCGAGCGGGTCAGAGACAAGTGCTGGGGAAGGAGCACAGGTCCTCTTGGCTAAAGGCTGCGGTAGACTATTTTAGGACCACTGAGATCACCACCCATCTGGCCAGCTTGAAACATGTTCGACAATGAGTTAAAATGCGTGACAGGCACAGAAACAGGCAGAAAAGTTACGTAAGCTTTTTTTTTTTTTCTCCTTTGTAAATCAGGCTAAGTAGTCACCCACACACACGCATACGTCCTCCACATCCACAAACTAGTTTTGCCAAATCCCAGGCCAACTATTAACATGTATTTATTTCACTCACTGAACATGGGTATCATCCTCATTTTCCTTCTCCATTCCTTTCTCCCCTAAACCCTGCTTGGTACTACTGAGACCACACAGTCAGACTATACTCTTTTTGTTTCTACACAATGGGGGAAAGATACAGGATGTCTCCACAATACATTATTTTCTCTAACCTCCTTCTTCCAACATGCTGCTATAAAAAAAAAAAAAAACCAACCAAAACTGAATTTGTTTTATGCCTAAACACAGAAGATGAAGCAGGTGCTAAAAATCCTAAGTGTTCCTGATGGACAGTTTTTTCTATTACTCAGTTCCATCAAGAGGTAATCTAAATGGCCCAACAGCATTAAAAACTTATTGCAGATTTGCTACCATAAAGTTGAAAATGTAGCCTTACATAATGTAGCACATTTTCCCCACATTAGAAATATTACAAGAATTAATTTAATACTACCCACTACCAAGCCTAAATGGTTCAATAGCCCATTATTTGGGAAATCAACATCTTCCACATTCCTCAAAGTAGATTTAATCCAAGATATAACTTATAGTAAAATGAAGAAGAAAAATGAAAAATAAAAAAGCTTGAGTCAAATCTACTGATTGGCATTTTAGCTGTAACATAAAACAAAACCAATTCTAACATAGACCTTTGTGGGATTTAGGCAACTGATGTAATACGAGCAAATCATATTGATTTTTTTTTCCCCTCAATAGCTATGATTTAGATAATGAAAACACCAAACAGTATTAAGAAAAACAGAAATTAAAGCCTGCAGGTTAAAGTCAGGTTGCTCCGCGCAGTCCTTTTTATAAATAAAGTTCTAGAAACACTAATTACTTTTTCCTTCAGTACTCATTATCGCATATGTCATGCTTGCTGAAGTCCTGGCTAACAACTGAAGGTTCAGCGTCATAATTTCTGACACGTCGGTCATTGCTAGGCAATGACTGAGACTTGGTTTTAATAGATGCCACAAAGCTAACTAACTTCAATCAGCCACTCTGCAAAGTCACCACAAAAAGCCTTTGTGTTCCTGAAGCCAGAAAATAACCTTCTGAGGAATGGAAGGTGATAGCACAACATTATTTAATGCACTATAGGGTAAGGGGCAGAATATAAACCAATCTGTCATCGCTTAAGAAGCTGGACATAAAACTTATTTTTCCTGACAAGTCTAATTGTCAAATTGCAGCTCACCATTCGGCTTTGGAAGAGGCCAGATTACCTTGCTAAGCAACGGTAACTAGCTAGATGCAAAGGGAAGCTGCAAGTCCAGTATCAGTTTATCCAAAGCCACAGTAATACATGATGTAAGCATTAAACCTAATTGTCTAGATTGCAGGAAGGCAGGTGTTTAAAGAAAGGATGGGCAAATCTCTCTTTCAGGCCCACTTTCTTGGAGTGAAGTTGCAAAGCGATGTTAGCTTAAACAGAAGATACTATAAAAATAATGAAATAAACTATTGCTGTCTTCTTTAAAAAGGGAATTGACTTCTATGGATTAATAGGCAGAAAATTACTGAACAATCAGGTTTTATCGCTAACCTTCCCCCTGTCCTCTAGAGAAGAAAGCCTTCAATTGAAACATTTTTGGCAGGTGAATCAAATTAGGCTGTATTCTTTCCAACTCTATCCTAACACAGGCTCTTCAATAAACGATTGCATTTGCAGACCTCCCATGCAAAAAGAACATCAGTTATGCTGTCTTTGCAGTTTGAAAAAAACAACAACCAAACAACCAGAAACCAACCTAAGCAAACTATACAACTAAACGTGAGAAATGTTATCCCTTCATTCTGCAAGTACACAACCCTCTTTGGAAGTCAAGATACTCCTGACTGCTTGGTGTAAGGGGGCACCTATAGAAATATTTCTTCAAACTAAGGAATATTGCACTGATTAAGCAGAAACTCATTCCTTCCCCATCAAGAAAAGAGTCCTCCTTTTATTTTTCTGGGAGTATTGCCATAAAGGCATAGTTTGGAGAAAAGCTGGCAGCACTAGCCGTCTCAGTGACTGCAAACCTGGGTCAGTAACATCACAACTCACAACAAATCATACCCCAAAAAGTCTTTGCTCTTAAAAGATGCTTTAAAATTGCACTGCTAGCACTACTAAACTCACACTGGCTGCCAGCTAGATATTTTAGTACCACACTAAGAATGGGTGATCCAAACTCTTCTGCTTCTGCATCCACCTGCATTTCAGTTTTTCACCAGTAAAGGAAATGCTACCACAACCCGTTCTTACGGATGCTGTGAGGACTCCACTCCTTGGCATTTCAGATTTCTCCATAAGGGGAAGTACTTCTGCGGCTATGAAAGAATATCTAAATACTTTCCACAAAAGACTCCTGTCTCGGTATGCATGCTGGAGATGGGCTTACAGGAAGAGTCACCACCCCACCCCCCCCCAAAAAAAGGAGGCGGAAGTAATGTATTTTAGGCATCACCACTCTAATTTCAGTAACCATTGTATTCTTTCTGTTCTTCTGAAGTTCACGGTAGAATGAATCTTCTAATCTGTAAATGGTATTTATGATTCTTAAAAGACTGCCTTTTGTCACAAGGTCTTCAGAAGCTTTTAAGAGGAGATGTCAAGCAGGCAGGCAGACTTTTTTTGCCAGACAATAGAAATGTTACTTAAATCAAGCTTGTAGGAAAAGGAAGTAACTGCCACTTTACTATGTAAATATCGCCGTGTTCAAATACCATCATTCCCTGGAATAAGGATAAAGGTTTTATACAAGAAAGGTTAAAAAAAAAATAATTCTAAGATTTGGATTTGTAAGACTTATCTATTTTTCAAAATCGATTAGATTTCCTCTCCCCCCCCCCCCGCCCCGCTATATTTGTTTCCACTTTTGGAGACTGTGTTTATAACTTTAATTTCAATAGCATAAAAGTTCTTTTATAATTAATTCTTGTCTACTAATAAAGATGAGAACCACAGCCTCTGCGTTTATAAATTCCTCTCTAAGCGCAACATCATGGTCACGGTGGTCTCCCAAGAGTTCAAGCAGCTTTCTTTCACCAAGCTGCAAAGCTTTAGACATGAAGGAGGAAGGCTGGTGAAATCTGCCTGGCAAGCATTGGCCAGGGCTTCTAGGAAGCAGTAAGAGAAGGTGAAGACACAGACATAGCTCCTCTGAACAGCAAAAGTCTAGTAAGATACTACAGGATGAGGACATTTGGCTTTAAATAATCAAAACAGCAAGAAACAAACAAACATTCAACAGCATTCTGGAACCATCTTCTTTTTGCCTAGTTACAGTAGTTTAGATTTTAACTTTCTTGAAATAAGGAGAGTTTTGATTCCCCTGAGCTGTTTGCTAAAACACAGGCTAAACTGAACAGAAAAAAAAATTATGCTTATCTAGATGTTTTCATTTGTTATTCCTCCCAAATTCCTTTATGCCCTTATGTAGATGTCTTCCCTTTTCCCAGACTTTTCCTCTTTAGGATTCTTCTCCTCACGCTTTGCTCTGCA